>CM038218.1:42237000-43590310 GCA_021442155.1 Cymbidium sinense
AGAGCTCATCAACCTTTTCAGCCATCTCAAACTCGCCATAGGAGGCGGCCTCATCTCCCCCGCTCGCCGCCCCAAAGTAGCGCTTTCGACCGGTGCCGCTGCCGACGTCGAGCTTGACGTCCCCTGCAAAGTTCCCACTTTTGTCCCCTTATTCGCCGCATCCAACAAGAAAGACGCCGAGTTGGTGCCGGAATAGGAAGTCGGCTGCTTCTGCAGCGGATCAACGGAGGTGCGGCAGATGGGACAGGTGGAATTGACGAGAAACCATTCGTCAATGCAGTGTAGATGAAATCCGTGGTTGCATCCGGGAAGAAGGCGGCCGAGGTCGCCGTCCGTTAGATCACCGAGGCAGATGGCGCAGTCTGAGTTGCTGGAGCTGATGCCGGTGATAGGGACGGCGTTGACGACGGCCTTGTCGAGGGCGGAGGTGGAGGGCGAAAAGGAATCGCTTTGATTCTTGACGCGGAAGTAGATGATGAGGACGATGAGGAAGAGGACGCAGAGGACAGCCACGGCCGGCAGCACGATTTTGATCGGAAAAGTAGTTGAAATGGTCGACATGGAGCGATCTCAACTTCTGAGCGACTTAATTCAAATCGGTAATCAGTTGGAAGGACGAGAGTTTTTATAGTGTAAAAAGGGTAAAATTTTGCATGAGAGGCGAAAATGTCAAATTTTTTTTATCCATTTTAAGAAAATTATAATATCAATTATTTATATATTATATTTATCTAAAAATAAATTACTTTAAAAAAAAACTCATCATATTAAAATTTTTGGCCTATCATAACTTAAATTTTTCCGAAAAAAAATTGCTTAATGTATTGAATAAAAATTATTAAATTTATTTAAAGGTTATTATAAAATAATTTTAAACTGATCTTTATGTATTAAATTTATCTCAAAATAAATTATTAAAATTTGATCAAATTGTATGTATGATTATATTAAAACACTTTTTTTTTGAAAATAAGATATTTTATACATATATTTTTGAATATATATGACAAATAGTTTAATAAATGTGTCAATGAATTAAAATTATTGAATAATTTTAATTTATAGCTTCTAAAAACTAACATTATTATTATATAATACTCAAAATATTCTAACATAATCTTAGGCTCCATTTGGGGAAGGAGTGGCGATGCAGTGCGGTCTACATGCACGATAGTGTCATTTAGACAATTGACTTTTAGTTGTGTTTTAATTATGTTTTGAAGAATCTTTAGTTGAAAATTTGTTTTTTAATCTCACTTAGCTAGTTGTAGGGACGGTCAGAAAGCTGTGATTTGATTTTCATAAAATAAAAAAATTTATATACCTACCGCAGCTTCTTCTAAAGCATCTCCACCATAGCTTTTTTAATATGCCTGAAATTATCACAAATAGATCCTTAGTTTTTTTTTTGTTTGAAAAAAAACCTATACGATTATTTTTTAATTTTGAAGGGCAAAAATGTTATAATTGCGAATGTCCCAAAACATCAGTTAACAAAACTCAAAACAATTTCAATTTTTTTTTTTATTCACCCTCCTGATATTATTGGAGTGGAGACCAGGTGTTATGAAAGAAAAAAAAAACATTTTCCTAATATTGGTGATTTATCATTAAATTATTAGAGTATAAACAAGATAAGAAAATAAAAAAGAAGATTATAGACAAGATCAGCTCATAGGAAATTTATTTAAATAAGAAATAAATATTTTTATGTCTATAATTGCTTAAATTTAACGAAAATCTATTTTTAAATCTAAAAAATAGAGCAGGTAATCGACGTCACAAAATACCCTCAGTCATCAAATTTAAGTCCAAAGTAAGAATAAGATTCCACTTTGTCATTTGCTTGAGCCTCGTGTATTACATACATACATATATATATATATATATATATATATATATATATATATATATATATATAGAGATATATAGATATATATATATATATATATATATATATATATATATATATATATATATATATATATATATATATGAGAGAGAGAGAGAGCTATAAATTAACCTTATTACTACGTATAAGAAATTTATTTTTCACGAAAATCTAATACACAGAGATAATCAAGAAGAATATATATAACACTAAAATTTTTACGTTAAAAAAAACTTAAAATGAAAAAAATCATGAGATTTAGACAATATTATATTTATATAAAAATATTTGGATTATAACAATCACTAATGATATCTCACAATGAATGATACGTAACAATTAGGTTCAAGCTCTAATAATTAAATTTTAATAATTAATGTTATATCCTATTTATAGGATTTTTGAGAAAGATATTTTAGCTAATTAGTTAGATTTTCATAGCAATTGATAATATATTCTTTATCATTTTTGAATATTTTTAACACAAAAAATTATATAAAAATTCGTCCAAATAATTTTCTGATGATGTTATCTTGCATATGAGGAAAATAGGCCTATTATTTTTCAAAATTATGTCTCCAGTATATTTGGATCTTTATATATATATATATATATATATATATTACATAATTTATATATATAAATATATAAGAATTGTGTGCTATTCATGTTTGCTGACGACAATAGTAACGATACCGGGTCAAAGAGGACAGGTGTTTGAACGACAGCACATCATATCCCTACACCGTTGACTTCATCGGCGAACAAGTATTATAATTATTTGTCGTCCAATCAAATTTGTTCCAATCATCAAATCAAAATAAAGAAGAATTCAAAGTCTGAAGACATTAACCCACCCACTCAGCTCAGTTGACAATGGCGAACACGATTAAAATTTTTTTAACCTATGTTTAATTTTTTATCAAAGCGGGTATTCTTTAAGTGGGTAAAAAGAAGTAGGGCCTCATAATATGTGAATAAATTATCACTAGATTAAAATATTATAAATATAAAAAATTGTTTAAATGATATTATAATAAAAATAAATTTTCATTTTATACTTTTTTAATCTTAAATTTATATATCTTCTAATTTGAATGTTATTTTTAATTCATATCTTATAATATTAATCACAATCAAAGATGAAAAGGATCAACTGAATATACGTTTGAATTAAAAAAAATAGAGATTCAGGATTTTTTCTCTCCGGAAATAATAATTTATTTACATAAATTATTAATTTAAAATTAATTTTTTATTACTTTATATAATAAATAGTGATGATTTAATCATAATAAAAATAAGAATTAACAAATACAGTCTTTCCTAGGAGTGTGCATTCGATCGGATTGGACGGATCGGTTTTTTAATTTGCTAATCCGTTCGGTTTGAAATTCATAATCCCAAAATCTAATCTGTATAAGATTTAATATAAACCAATCCAAAAAAAAAATTCAGTTGATTCAATTTTAAAAAACCGAAAATAATTAAAATAAAGAAAATGTTATTTAATTAAAATGATATATTTGATATTTCAGAATTTATTTTATCATTTATAATTTATACTTTTTGAAATAGAAATACTCATATTTTTTGAAAAAGGTTTATTTTTTTGAATTATGATTTGAAAGACTTTGTCACTTTGATTTAATAAAAAATAAATATTAAATTTATTACTTAAAAGACACTAATTAACTCACACAAGTAATATAATAAAATATATTTCTTAAAACTATTTCTTCAAATATCTTTTCTTTCACACCATTTTAATAGCATAATATATTTTCCATTAAACCAATAAAATTTATAGGCTAAAAAAAAGAAAATTTTCAATTGCAATATTAGTATATTACAAACATTCATAAACATTCCACATTTAAAAAGAATTATAATTACATATCGTAATAAACATATTCATAAACATAAAACATTCATAAATATTTTCAATTTCTCTAATAGACTAATTCTCTTCCACATTTATAAAGGAAGCATGATCAAGATTCGATGAAAGAGTTTCATTTTAACCTTTTTATTTTTTTTCTAAAATGATAATCTACAAAACACAGATATAAGTAGTTATTAAACTTTGATAAGCAATAATATTAAAAGATTTAAAGATCTAATCATCTGACTAAAAGAGGTGGAAAGCAACAAATATAACAAATACATAAATATAAGAACTTTTAAGAAAAAAACCTGACCTGAAGTTTACCTGTGAGGCTGTGCTTAATGGCAATGCTCATAGTTTCTGATTAATGGCTTGAAATATTAAACTGTTTATGATTGCAGCTAACTCTACTAATATTCTTTGTGGCAATTGGAACAGGGGTGACATATTTTATTATGAAATATGAGATTAAGCAGAGAGATTAAAAAATAAAAATAAAATTCAAAAGAAAATAAAGGCTCGAGGTCAAAAATTCTAAATTACTGAGAATATGTGAGCATCCAAACTCAGTTGGAGGTTACAATCACATACAATGCTACCAGCAGTAGTAAATGAAATATAACATCAAAGCCATCATTGCCGAAATCGCCGCCAAACATTCCCAAACTGTACCGACAAAACCTGCCTCTGGATTAGTAAACATTAAACAACTCCACCAGCATAACAAATTACAAAATAATTCAGTACTCCATTCACATTGATTTACGATAACAAAATGGAATTGCATGTCAATGGATAACAGGATAAGTGATAAGTCGGAGCAGAGCAATCCATGCTCACATTCGATTTCGACAAATAACATCAAAACCATCATCTTTTATAAACACTAACAATAGTTCATTTATCAAAAGGAAAAGCAATGACACCCAACACAACAAGAGGAAAGCAGAAAGCCTATAGGGATAAGGGCATCCAGAAATAACCATCAAAGGCTCAAAGCCACTACCAATGCAGCAGTAAAAACACCAATGGTTGTTAATAAATGCAAATGAAAACACTAAGATCACTTTTGTATGTCTCTGTTCTCACATAAACATTGATATTACATATTATGTTAATTTATCTTTCCAAAGGCATAACATCGACAGCAGCTCAAGGCCCCAAAGGCAAAATCTCCACCCAAAATCTCAAATAGGCTAAATGGTTAATAGCAAAGCTGCAAAATAGTAGAATATAAGCAGTAACAGCCAACACCCAAGTACCCAATAGAGAGAGGAAACAGGAAAGCTGAAACTGAAAGCCATAGGGAGACCAAGAGGGCATCCAGAAATAACCATCAAAACCACCACTAATGTAGTAGCCAGCAAAAAAAAAGACCACATCCAGCACCACTGAGTCACCGACCAAGATGGCAAGAAGCAAATACTAGGAAACACCAAAACAGCCAACATTGTTAAGATGACTTTAACATTCAATACCAATAGCAAAATGAGTAAGACTATAAGAGTGATTCAATACCAATAGCCAATGTAGAAGCATCAAACATCAAGGCAAGATAATCCCAAGTCACCAAAGGAGAGAGCCACAACCAGCCGAAATCAAGAAAAGGAAAACAACCAAACAAAATTGAAAAAAACCAAAGCTAAGCAAATCCTTAAGAGTTAAGAGGCCATTAAGTTTAGGGAAAATAGCAACAACAGCAGGCTAACTTGTACTATTTTTTGGTAAAGAGGAAATAGAAAAATCAAAGCTAACCATTAAGACAACCAACAAGTGACTACTTACTAATTATCAAGCAACAATAAAAAAAGTAAACCGAAAAGGAAAAACCAAAATGTATCATTTGATAGCATGTCTTGATATATATGATATATTATATATGTTACTCAGTCAGTATGAGTGTATGGTGTAGTTTGTATCGTATCGTATCTATCTATATGTATCATTTCAATTCTTTACCAAAAGGTTGGATCATCTATAACCTTTGATAGATCACGAAAGAAAAAAAATCAATGCATAATATAGTATGGTAGTGATGTATGGTGAAAAAAAAGTGTTGTAATGTAATTGGAAAAGTCTAAAAGATATAACAATACCTTCATCAAATTTATCAATATTGAATGTTCTCCTCAACATTGGTGCTCATTTGTCCACTTTGCTCTCATCCAATCTTGGGCACAAATAAGAGCTTGCACTATTTTAGGAGATAAAGAGCTCCTAAAAATATCTAGAACACGGCCACCAGTACTAAAAGTAGACTCAAAAGCTACAGTTGATATAGGAACAGCCAAAATATCTCTAGCCATTTGAGATAAGATGGGAAATCTTGGATCATTAACCTTCCACCATGTTAAAATGTTAAAGTCATCTTGCATAATTTCAGAGTCTTCAGCCAAGTATTTATCTAAGTTTGTTTTACTCTCAAGATCATCTCTCCCATAATTATGCCTCTTAAACTTCTCAACCATCATGTACTTTCTCCCCCCATCCCTTGGATCATGATGGCTTTCAACAATATTTTGTCTTATCTCAGGAGCAATTTCATCTCTATTCCTGTTAACTAACTTCATCTTATAATCATAGAACATATCATAGCAGCTAGACCTTATTGCTTGTACCAAATTAGCCCCCTCCAAGCTAGGATACATATCCACTACAGCAAATTCAATATATCTAAGTTTGAACCTAAGATCAAGTACAAAGATAAATATTCATATTCATTTTATCAACACAACCCCAATACTTATCAAACTTTAATTTCATTTTCTTTGCCATGGTACTAACTTCAATATCATTATGTGATTCCCAACTTTGAAGCACACATTGGACCTTTGCAATCTCATGAAAGAAAGTGTTTGAAGTAACATATAAGGAACCGAAATCTTGAGTTAGCTCATAAAATCTTTCTAAGAATGTTACAAGCCTTCTTGCATTCTCCCAATCACCTTCACAATGGAACTCCACCTCCACCATGATTTGCATCCACTTCCTTCTCCAACTCTATTCTAAATTGAGGATCAACCTCTTCATATCTCTCAAAAGCTTTTTGAAACTGAAGCGTTGAATTTAACATCAGATATGTAGAATTCCACCTTGTAGGTACATCCAAACACAACAAGCTTTTGCTTTGTATTTTTTTAATTTCAATGCATTCTTTGAATTTTTTAAGTCTTGATGGAGACTGCCTAATGTACCTCACTGTTGCTCTTACAGAGTATACATCTACCAACCTCCTTAATTTCATCTTGAACAATAAGATTTATAATATGTGCATATCTCATGTGTAAGAACTTACAATCAAGAACACTTCCCTCCCATTTAGAAAATTTCTTACGCAAATGATTGATAATACCATTATTGGAGCTAGCATTATCAATTGTGATTGTAAATCTTGCATTAATACCCAATCAATCAAACATCTCTCTACCTCAACAATCTCCCCTCATGACTATATATGGGACAAAATTAATGACTCTCTTATTTAACTTCCAATCTTCATCAATATAGTGCAGTTAGACACATGTAATTAATTCGAATTGATGTCCATGTGTCTGGTTGTCAACAAACCCTAGTAGTTGAATCTCGTAATATTTTTTTTTCAAAGCATTCTTCTCATCTAAGTAAAATTCAAAGCAGTCACGAGTGAGTGTCCAACGGGAAGGTATTTTAAACATTGGGCAATGTTGAGTCATAAAATATTTGAACCCATATCCTTCAACATGTTTGAATGGTAATTCATCCATAATAACCATGGCTGCTAAAGTTTTTCTAATAGCTTCTTGATCAAACTTCCAAGCTTTGAGACCTCCAGTATTTTGTTCACCTTTGTCACTAGGTTGCAATACTAGTAGAGTTTGATTTTTTTTCCATGTTATGAGGATTCTTGACATACAGAAAGATGTATGCAGTAAAGTTGTAGCACCATTAAGCTTTGTATCACTATGATAAGTCTTCCCACAGTAGTTACATTTACTCATCTTTTCTCCAATAGAACTATTAAATTTAGTAAAATGATCCCAGACATCTAATCTTGGTCAGACTGTCTTTCTTGTTCTCTTTTCAAAAGATGACTTACTACTTGAAGCACTTGCAATACAATGGATATTATCTTGATTGATAGGTGTTTGATTTTGGGAAGAATCAATCATAGAACTCTCTCCACAATGAGACATCTAATCAAAGTGTAAAGAGATCAAGTAAGAATAAGCCAAATGGGAGTACAAAACTAGAAATTATATATGATACACTGATCTTGATTATACCAGCGTTAAACCTATCATGAAAAAAAACCCGTAGTAACTTTGGATGTATAGTCAAATTTTCTCCGCATATATGCCTTCTTCGTCATGTTTTCTTCTCACAAGACAAAATTGTAATATTCCAATTTTTAAACCCTAATTCGATGAAAAATATTACCAAACAAAGCATTCCATAATCCCAATGCTTAGGATTAGTTTTTGAACAAGGAAAATATTCTAACAAGTACTACTAGATTTCTTTGACAAATAACAAGAAAAGGTTATTAAATTTAACCCAACTGTATTTTAGATTAAAATTCAGAATAACACACATAAGCTGTATTTATACGACAATAGTATGTTCTTAATTGCAATTCAAATCTTCTGAACTTTACCTTTTTTGTCTTATCCATTAATTAACCAAGAGATTTCAATGCAGAATTTACGCTAGATCTCGTTGAGATCCATTTGCATGTATATAAAACTACAAGCTTCATCCGTATTGAAAGGAAGAGATGGGGCATTTCTATGTCTAACATTTCCTGAGCATTTCTATGTCTAACATTTCTTTCTAAATAGAAATATTGAAGATATTTTATCAGCTGATTAAGACAAAATCGTCTTTATTCTATCAAATATATAAGAGAGATGCTGATCTTGATCTCTCACAAACATGCTCAAAGTAATCCTCTTCCAAATACAAATTACAACTTCAACAGAAACGACAAAAAAAATATAATAAATTAAAACCACCATTTATTCGCTAATGTAAAATTGATGAGTTTGATTCAATATTGACCAACTCATAGAAGTTCAATGCAGGTTTGGCACCAAATCTAATTCACTGCTTTTAAAAATAAATCTGTTTAGGGAGAGTGGCTTACACTGGAGCCAGACCTGTCACTAAAAGTAGCCTTCATGTACTTCAAAACGTATGCCATTTTCCAATAAATAAATAATCTGAAAAGATCGAAATATTTCACGCGTCATGAGGTAACATCAATGCTCCAGCCTTTAGCCTTCAAGCCTTCAACTCTAATGCTTTAACATTCACATGAATCACATTTAGAATGCATTTTCCAAAATATAGAGAAACATGCTCTAAGAAAAACACTAAGACAAAAGTTCAGAAACTGAATTTATAACAAAAGTCACAGAACAAATCAGCCAGCAAACATAACAAAATAATCCATTACTCCATTCAGATTGCAGCCGATAAGAAATACCACAGAACCTGCCTCCGCCCTCCGGAAATCAGAATAGTAAACAATTCCAACTCCAACTCTCCAAGTCTCCAAACTTCCAAAGCAGAAGCCACAAAACACTAAACAGAATAAAAAGAATCCATGAGAATCGAGACAAAACCTGCTTTGCATTGAATTTGAGAAGAAGGAGAAGCAGGCTAGCTTATGATTCGCAGAGGCGAGAAGGAGAAGTCGAAGAAGCGAGAAAACGATGAACGTCCGTTGATACAACGTAATGTCGAGCAGGCAGTCGAAGAGAATTAGAGAAGTAGAGGGATAAGACCATAAGGATAAGAGAACCGACTCGACCGTGGGAATGCCGAATGGGGATTGCCATTTGCCGATTGCCTTTTCCTTTTTGGAGTTTGGAGTTTGGCTTTGCCCTTTAGCCTCTAGGACACTAATCGATTTTTTTGCAGGCACGAGCCGCACATGGCTAAGGCCTTCAAGTTCCATTATCAAACTATCGAGTTCGGTTAATTTCGGATTTTCAGTTTTTTGATATTAAAAATTTTTAAATCCAATCCATAATCCAAAAACCGAAATTAGCTAAAATTAAATCCAAAATAAAATTAAAAAAACCGATCCAATTTAAAATTTTCGGTTCGGTTTTAAATGGATTTTCAGTTTAAACCGAATTATGCACAGCCCTTTCCATTTTTTATTGGTTTTATGCTATAATTATTTAATTAATAGACTGAATTAATTAGCAGATCCACCATTGGATCAGTTGAATCAGATCTCAATAATTAAGTAAAACTAATTACTTTGTCATATCCGAGACTTTCAGATTATATATATATATATATATATATATATATATATATATATATATATATATATATATATATATATATATAAAAGTACTACTTTCATATAAAATAACATTATATTTGTTTCAAAAATACTGAACAAAAAATATTGAATCGCCTAAAAAAATAAAATAAATGACGTTTTTATTTTTATTTTATATTCTAATGGAGATTGTTTATCATTAGTGATGAGCCGGCCTATTGACAAGGGAGCTACAAGCCAATTAATAATGAGAGAGTCATAAAAGAGAAGTAATAAAATAAAAAATCTATTAAAATAAATTAAAATTAAAAATTATTATTTTTGCATTAATATAAAAATACAAAAAAGTTTATACAAAAGTTTATAAATATGAACAACTTTTAAATAAAAGAAAAGTTCTTAATCTACTTATTATGATTTTTTTTTAAATTGTACATAATGCTCTTTCATTGCATCAAATCATCAAATATTTATTCAAAACTCATTGAAATATATTTCATAATATATTTTATCAATAAATTTGTAAGAAAACTATCTTCCAACTTTAATATGCTATTATAAAATTCATATTTTGGGTTCTCAATTTTGAATGTGAAGTGGGTGAAGACTAATGATGATATTTAAATATAATTATTCAAATTATTATAATTAATTTTTTAAAAAATATAATTATGTGCTTAAATTAATTAATATGAATATGATGTTCACATATAATTAAAATAAGATTGAACAATATATATATATATATATATATATATATATATATATATATATATATATATATATATATATATATATATATATATATATAAGATCGATAATAAGTCTTAAATGTGATTGAAATTGAATTTAAATAGCAAAATTTTCAATGTAAGACATAATATTAAGAAATTTATCTTAAAGTTTGACCACTTTTTAAGATTTCAATAAACTATAATAATAACTACATCAATAATTCAACATTTATATTGTCAAAAAAGAAAAAAAATCATAATGAATATATCATGAGTTTGACCACTTTTTGTTAGATTTTTGACTTCGATAATATGTATATAAACATTGAAGTATTTTGGCTTTAGTAAAAGCCTCTACTATGTTGATGACATATTTGACAAAAAATTAGGTCATCCATGTAGGGAGTCAATTGAATTCTAAATAATTTTATTAGGTCATTCAAAAATGTAATAGATGATTTAATGTTTGACAAAAATAATATATTTTTTAATAAAAATAAAATGACATTATCATTTAATAAACAATTTGAGTGTGATCAATCAATATAATAATTACATTTTGCTTGAAAATACAGCTAACCATATTTAGTGATGTATCATACAAATAATATTTAGGAGCTGTTTGAGATAAATTTTATTTTGTATTTTTATTTTTTATGCTATTTTATAAATTTTATCTTGCATTTTTATTTTTTATGCTATTTTTAAAAATATATTTATTTGATGTATTTTTATTTTTAAAAAAGAATAATATTATTTATAGAAACACTCAAAATAATATTTAAATTTGAGTATTTTTAAGAATAATAATTATTAACAAATATATTTTATTTTAAAATAAAATAAAATAAAATTGATCTCAAAGAACCCTTAAAGATTATTTAATTTTAAGAATAAAAAATACATGTACCTTCAAAGTATATATTGATGTGTACTCAGAGCCTACATCAAACACTAATCGCACAAGAGACAGAAAATCACCAACATGGCTTAAAGACTATGTCAAGTAAGACAGGAAAATGACATCAACTAATGAAAGGCAGAATACAAAGGCTAAAGAAGCTAAGATCAGACCAAGAACATCGAGGAGGAAATGTAAAGTACAACAAACAAAAGAACCTCCTTGTAAAGAACTTCAAGAACCAGAGAAGATGTAACAAAATTCTAAAGCATTAGGTTAGAAATCAAGAAGATTGTAACCCTTGCTTATAAATAAAAAGAGTAAACAACAAAGAAAGGGATGAAAAACTTATCCCAGAAACTTCTCTACTTCTTCTCCGGCAAGTCATCTTCTCCCTCTCTTCTGCCTAGAAACCCTCCCTTCTGAGCTTAGCTTGAGATGGCACAGTTTGATTGATTGAATAGTTAGGATAATCCCAAGGCGATTCCTTCTCAAGAAGCTATCGGTCTTTCTCCCCCAATCTCCAAGCCCATGTGGTGACATCGCAAGAAGCCAGTTCACAAATCTCTAAGGATGCGTGACCCTATCATTGGTTCTCTTGTTGAACCTCTGCATAGAAAAATGGCAAAAGGCACAAGACACACAACAAAAACTATAGAAGAGCGTGTGGGGCGACTGAACAAAAATGATGAACAGATGACATCAATTACCTTAATCTCATGAAGTTTCTCAGATTATCGACCATTGAAGATAAGTTTGGAGAAATCAATTCAAGAATAGCAACAAGGAAGTAAAGAATCACAGGTATGTCATTCTACACCCATAGAATTTACTCCACAAATAAAAATAACAAATATAAATTCAAGACCAGTTAAAGTAGACATGCCCCATTTTAATGGAGAAAACCCAAGAGGATGGCTATTCAAAGCAGATCAGTTCTTTCAGTACTACAATCTTTTAGAAGAACAAAAGTTTATCATAGCATCAGTATACATGGATGGGCCAGCATTAAGTTGGTTCCAATCGATGCATCTTAATAAACTACTAAATTCTTGACAAAATTTCAAAGATCAAGTCATACAAAGATTTGGACCATCACTATGTAGAGACTTATAAAGAGAACTAGCCAAAATGCAACAAAAAACATCAGTACAAAGCTTCTACAATGAATTTAAAGATTTAGCAAATCAAATTTCAAGAATTCCAACAGATTTCCTTCAAAGTTGTTTTGAATCCCGGCGAGACAGACATAAAAGAGAAGTGAGAGCTTTACAACCAACATCATTACAACAAGCTTTTCAGTTGGCAAAACTAATGGAAGATAGATTATCAGATGAAGTACACATAGGGAGAAGTTACCGCAACAATCAAGCAACAATATTTAAACAACAGCAACCTCTACTGCCCACACCAACTACTCAAATCCAAAACAATCAAGAAAACAGTAAACTTACACTGCCAATTCAAAGACTTACAATAGCTCAGCTGGAAGAAAGAAAAAAAAGAAATATGCTTTAATTATGAGAAATATCATAGGGCTCACAACTATAAATCCAAGCTATTTGCCCTCATGATAGTCAATGATGAACAGGAACACAATCTGCAACAAGAAAGCCAACAGCAAAATACTTTAGACTAGTATGATATCCCAGAAATCAGCCTGAATGCATTCATAGGACAATCAAACCCAAGAACTTTACGTTTATAAGGAATAATTGGAAATATTACGGTACAAGTATTGATTGATAGTGGATCAACACACAATTTCATCCAATCCAAACTAGCCAAATTTATAGAACACACGGTAACACCTGCATCTTTCTTCAAAGTATTAATAGGAAATGGGAGACACTACAATGCTCAAAAATTTGCAATAACATACAAATCAAACTACAGGGCTACACATTTATAATAGACTGTTACTTGTTACCAATGCAAGGAGCAGATGCAGTTTTAAGAGTGCAATGGCTAGAATAGCTTGGAGAGTGCACAACAGATTACAAGAAACTCATAATGAAATTCAAATACAATGACACATTAATACAATTACAAGAAGACACAACACCAAACTGGGAACAGATTTCTCTACACCAGTTTACAAAACTGAAAAACAAGATGGAAGAAGTATCATACCTACACATCAGAGAAGTTTTAAAGCATCCACTATATCCATTGAATGATTTCAATGACTTACCTGCAAACATACAACAAGTATTACATCAATACCAAGAATTATTTCAGACACCAACAAAGTTACCTCCCAAAAGGGGAATAGACCACCATATCAACTTGTCACCTAAAGCCCAGCCGGTAAGAGTAAAGAATTACAGATACTCTCATTTTCAAAAAATAGAAATTGAAAAACTGATAAAAGAAATGCTAGAGATAGGGATAATAAGATAAAGTATTAGTCCTTTTTCTTAACCAGCTCTTTTAATAAAAAAAGATGGGACATGGAGATTTTGTGTGGATTATAGGGCATTAAACAAAATTACTATCCCTGATAGATTCCCAATTCCAACACCTGAAAAATTAATGGATGAACTACATGGAGCAATCATTTTTTCAAAATTAGATTTACGTTCAGGTTACCATCAAATCAGAATGGCAGAACAAGATATGTACAAAACAGCATTTAGAACACATGAAGGACACTATGAATTCATAGTCATGCCATTTGGTTTGACAAATGCACCATCAACATTTCAATCAATGATGAATTCAATTCTAAAACCCTTCCTACGCAAATTTGTGTTAGTATTCTTTGATGATATACTAATCTAAAGCCCTTCCATCAACCAACAGACTTACAATCACGGAAAAACTAAAACAAAACACCCTGTTCATCAAACCATCAAAATGCACATTTATACAAACAAGAATAGAATACTTAGGCCACATTCTGTCAACTCAAGGGATAGCAGTAGACCAAAAAAAAATTGAAGCAGTACAGTCATGGCCAGCTCCACAATATGTTAAATAGCTAAGAGGATTCTTAGGGTTAATAGAGTACTACAGAAAATTCATGAGACAATATGCAGCAATTGCTGCACCTTTAATATCACTCCTAGCTAAGCAATAATTTCAATGGTCAGAGGAAGCTCATAAGGCATTCACACAACTCAAAAGGGCTATAGTATCATTACATGTTTTAGCTTTTCCTAATTTTTTCTTACCTTTTGTATTAGAAATAGATGCTTCAGGTATAGTAATAGGATCAGTGCTACTCCAAAATAGCCATCCTTTAGCATACTTCAGTAAGAAACTATCACCAGTCTTACAGAAAACATCAACCTATGCCCGGGAATTATATGCAATCACAGAGGCAGTGGGGAGATGGCGTCAATATCTGCTAGGCAACAAATTCACAATTAGAACAGATCAAAAAAGCATAAGAGAGTTGATGCAGCAAATGATTCAAACACCAGAATAGCAAAGGTTTCTAATCAAACTCTTGAGTTTTGACTACACAATTGAATATAAACCAGGAATAACTAATAAAGCAGCAGATGCCCTATCCCGCAAAAGTCAAAGCATAGAGACAGACCAAGCTACAACAGAAATATCATAAAATCACAACTATCTAAACCTCCTTACGTATACACAACAATTTAACTCCCTACTAGAGCAAATTACACAAGAAACACAAGCTCACCAAGAATTACGACAACTCTATCAACATATTACAGAAGACTTAGAGAAGTTTTAGAATTACAGAATACACAAAGGGTTAGTGTAATATAAAAATTGCATTGTACTAGTTACAGACTCTGAATTACTTATACCAATCATGAGAGAATTGCATTCATCTCCACTAGGAGGTCACTGTGGGATAAGAAGAACATTAGTAAGGATAACTCAATAGTTTTATTGGAAAAAAATGAAACAAGACATTCAGCAATTCATCAACACTTGCCTCATATGCCAATAGATAAAATATGATAGTCAAAAACCTGCAGGTTTACTGCAACCTTTACCCATACCTACAACTATATGGGAGGAGCTTTCAATGGATTTCATCACAAGCTTACCCAAATCACAAAATAAAACAATTATTCTAGTGGTAGTAGACAGGCTATCAAAGTATGCACACTTCTCAGCTCTTCAAACAAATTTTTCAGCAACCTCAATTGCACAGATATTTGTATCAGATGTATGCAAACTGCATGACATACCACAGAGTATTGTCTCAGACAGAGACCCAATCTTATGAGCAATTTCTGGCAAGAGTTATTCAGATTAAGTGGCACTACACTTAATCATAGCAGTTCATATCACCCACAAACAGATGGCTAAACAGAAGTGACTAATAGAACACTGGAATAATACCTTCATAGCTTTGTATTAGAGTCACCCAAAAGTTGGCTACAGTATCTACCTTGGACAGAATTCTTCTACAACACAGCCATTAACACTTCAACAAAAATGACTCCTTTTCAAATAGTTTACGGGAGACTTCCACCATCAATAATACCATATAACAGTAATTCTTCTACCAACACAGAAGTGGAACTAATCTTACAACAAAGAGACAAAATCTTACATCAGCTCAAACAAAATCTGCAAGAGGCCCAAAACCGAATGCAACAAATGGCTAACAAAAAAAGAAGAGAGTTGCAATTTCAGGTAAATGATCTAGTTCTAGTTAAACTCCAATCATACAGGCAGACATCAGTAACTATTCAGCCTTAAACAAAACTCTGAAGGCAATACTACGACTCGTTTAAAATCATACAAAAGATAGGAGCAGTGCATATAAATTGGAGCTTCCAGTCACAGCAAAAATTCACAACGTATTCCACGTCTCTCGCCTCAAACAGTTTTGGCAAAACTCCAACCTACACCCAACAGAACTCCCAACACAATTTATCGAAGGCCAACCATTCGTTAAACCAATCAAAATCCTAGATGAAAGAACTGTGGTACAAGAAGATAGAACAGTCAATGAAATATTGGTGCAATGGGATGGATTATTAGCCAAGGATGCATCTTGGACATCTCTCAAAGACTTTCGAAAGCTAACGACCTTGAGGACAAAGTCGATTGTCGGGAAGGGAGTAATGATGTGTACTCAGAGCCTACATCAAACACTAACCGCACAAGAGACAGAAAATCACCAACATGGCTTAAAGACTATGTCAAGTAAGACAGGAAAACGACATCAACTAACAGAAAGACAGAATACAAAAGCTAAGCAAGAAGCTAAACCAGATCCAACCAACAGAATATCAGAGGAAACGTAAAGTACAACAAACAAAAAAAAACCTCCTTGTAAAGAACTTCAAGAACCGAGAGAAGATGTAACAAAACTCTAAAACAGATTTAGTTAGAAACCAAGAAGATTGTAACCCTTGCTTATAAATAAAAAGAGTAAACAACAAAGAAATGGATGAAAAACTTATCTCAGAAACATCTATACTTCTTCTTCTTCTTCTTCTCCGGCAAGTCTTCTTCTCCCTCTCTTCTTCCCGGAAACCCTCCCTTCTCTGGAGCTTAGCCGCTCGAATGTCGTAGTTTCGATTCGAATAGTTAGGATAATCCCAAGGCAGCTGCGTTCCTTCTCGAAGAAGCTATCAGTCCTTCTCCCGGAAGCTACCCCAATCTCCAAGCCCACGTGGTGACATCACAGGAAGCTGGTTCACGAATCTCCAAGGACGTGTGACCCCATCATATATATAATTCATTTAAATAAATAAATAAAAATGAAGAAGTAGTCAATTTCAGGAGTGTTTGAAGAGCAACGACCATTTTCTGGTGTTAAACGGTTCCCTTGAGCGTCATTTGGCATCTTAATTAAGCAAGCATGACCTAGTTGAGTGTGACTCGATATATTTGGCATTGCATAGGATCCTAAAAATACGTTGCAAGGGATCTATCTACATTTCTCACAATATGGTTGGATTCACGTGGATTGTTGAGTATAATTCTTTTATTAATCCATTTGGACGAAAGAATGAACACTTACTTTTCTCTTTAGTTTTGAGACAGTAATATGATTAAGAGCTTAAGTCGAGCTGGGTCATTTATGAGCTCATGAGCTTAGCTTGCCATGCTATAAACTTGAGTTTGAGCTTAGTTTATAGCTCTTTAGATGATCGAATTTGTGCTCGAGCTCTAGCCCGACTAAGATCTAGTACTTGTCAAGTTCCTCTCTTTTCATTAACCTAAATTCCTAACTCAATGTAAGGCAATTTAGCCTAGTGAGTGAGAGCTTTGACTTTTAACTACGAGGTCTTGGGGCCAAGTTCTTACACTTGTATAGTGTGTATGAGTTTGCAAATAAATTCGCTCAAATGTCCCAAAAAAAAATTCCCTAACTCATAGTTCATTGTCTTATCTCCATACTGATACCCTTAAATTGAGGCTTTGCCTTCGCCTATGTCTCCACCTATGTGGCCTCTTATCAGCACACTCTCTCTCTCTCTCTCTCTCTCTCTCTCTCTCTCTCTCTCTCTCTCTCTGTGTCTAATAAGATGGGTAGCAGGATTTAATTTAAATCCAGCCAAATAGCAAAAATGACAACTTTAAATTCTAAGGGATTTTAGATCTCATTTCTCCTTTTTTTTCCCTTAGATCTTGGATTTAGTGTATCCTTTGAAAGATGAATTTATGAGATTTACAAATTAGAGCATGTAAAGGGGGGCGAGAGGAAAGAGGAGAGTTACCTTCACGATTTCCCTCTTCAATTTCAAGTCGGAGGGAAGCAAAAATAAGAGGAAGATGAGCCGATGAGCCGAGGATGAGCCGAGCTTATGAGCTCAACCAAAAGTTGGCTGTTTTAGTCTAACTCTAATTTGATATGATCGAGCTCGATTTGACTAACTTAAACCATTAATTATGATTGAAGAAATCACATGGAGTTATTTTGTTTTTTGTATTTTTAGTAAGAAAAAATATTAGTAGATGTTTTTAACTAAGTTATATATATATATATATATATATATATATATATAATTTAAAATATTGATTGGAAGAAAATAAATACAAAATAACTTATTACGGAGTTTGGAACACCTCTTTAATTATTATTTTTTTTGAATTTTAAATCCATCCTAATTAAGTGAATTCAAAACATGTCATATCACATGAATTTACATTTGTAGTGTAGGGTGAATATAATATTTGCATTTTAAAATTTCTGGTATTTGATCTGAAATGTAATACATTTTGAGAATGTTTTTGAAATATCACTTTAGTTTAAATCCAATGTATATAAAATTGATCAAATTGAGTGTAAAATGAGGCCCTTCTCCTATCACCTACCAATAAAAAAATAAATTTACATTGCATCCTTTAGAAAATAAATAAATTTTACATTTATAGTTTTTTCAGCAAAAATTCTAAAAAATAAAATAAAATACATTATTTCTAATTTATATTGTATTTTAATTTCAATCAACCAAATAACCCCTAAATCAAGAAAGCTATTACGTAATATCATCATTGCAGCGTAGGACTGTAGGTCCCATTGGTTGGGAGTTTCGCTCCCAACGCGGCGACGTACATTCGAGATGAGGTGCATGCGTTTAATTTGCCATTAAGACTCAACATCTCAATATATATATATCAACATTCTCAATTTCTTCTCATCATGATATTAATTTGAATTGAGTCATTGAAGACTTTTTAAAACTATTTATACATAATATTTACAGGCATATGGTTGATCTTATATTTATATTTATATAGATTATATTTTACATTAAGAATAATTGAGATGTATAATAAGATATCATCAAAATATAAAAAGCTCAATTATGAAAATCTGAGTAAAAGCTCAAATATATCAAAATATTTAAGCAAAGAAATGTTCGATTAAAAGAGCCCAAGCAAGAGCTCAATTAAAGCTTATCATAAAAGCCTAATTCAAGAAGAAATAGCTAGATTTTATATTTTTATTATATAGATTTTAGATATAGATTATAGAAGTTATAATTTTTTTGCTTTGTAAATATAAATGGGTTGGCCATCACTAAAATAATAGATGATTAAAGGAATTATTTAGCATCTTCCTTCAATAATGGCCACCACCTCTTTTCCCACCTAAAATTCTCTTTTTTTTCTTGAGTGATAATCATTATAATCCTTATAAATAAGATTGATATGTAATAAAATTTCTCGATTTTGGAATGATAACATCCTTTTGGATAACTTCTTTCTCTTTATAATGGTGCTTAGTGGCCTATTTTAGTCTTTTCTTAGTGGGATTGTCTTTTATCTTGTAAGTGCCCTCTAAATCTCATACAAAATTTTTACTAAATCACTATCACATCTCTCTCTACATTCTAATTAACCTCTAAATCAAGTCATTTATCACCTATATCCTTAAACTCCCTCTAGAACATTCATTAATCCTCATAACTCAAATTATATGGAAAACTACCTCGTCATATTCTTTTCATCATTACAACATTTTAAACCCCATCAAGCTCCACTCCAAAATATAAAATAACTATCTTAAATTAAGTCTCAACCATCTTTTCTCTTTGTTCAAATCATTTAAGTCATATCAAAAGAAATATTTCAAATTAGTCCAAACTAACCAAATCTAGACTTATCTTAGTCTTCCTTCTACAAGATCCCTAAAACAGTCTTATCGACAACTATATACTCTAGAAGTTAATAATTAAAAAGACTTAAAAAATCTTTTCTTTGATAATGAAATGATCATTTAAAAATTTCAAAACATAAAGACTCGAACTTAACATTTGAAGGCATAGTTCTTAATTTAATTTTGTTAATTAACATAAATTGATCTTTAAGTATTAAAGCTTTAACACAAAAAGTTAAACCACCAATGTCCATTGTAAATTTGTTTATTATTATTATTTTGTAGTATTAAATTGTCACTCTCTCTTCTTGCCCTACAAATATAATAAGATCAAATTTTTAATTTTTTATGCTTTCAATTAATCAAATGTAAATATAATATTCTTTTATCAATCAACAAAATATTTTTTTTTTCTTTATACATAATATATAGACATGTGTTGGAGACTCATAAGATAAATTTCAGCCTTAAGGAAGAAAAATTTCACTCCACTTTTTCCGATTCTCTTCCATACTAATAACTATTTACCTATTTTTCTCCATAATAATTAAGCTTTCATACTATTTCTAGCCTACTGAGATGAAATTCATAATCAAAGCAGAGTAAGGGTGTATTTGTGATAGCTTCTTGATTATTTTATTTTTTTTAAAAAGTAGCCAGAAAGTAAAGTAGCTTCGTTTGACTATTAATTTTTTTGTCTACTTTTCAAAAAGTTTTATGATGAAAAAGTTATTTTGAGAATTAGAGCTATTAGAGTATGATGATAGTCATAAAACTATTTTTTTCTGCATGAAAAGGTAACAGTTGATAAAATTTGACCATAGATTCTTCAAAACTTAGGTGGATAATGATGCCCTAAATGACATTATGATGCGATATAGCACTGCACCGCCATGACCACCCAAATGCAACGTTAGCTGTGTACAGTGAAAGCTAAAAAGTTATAATTTACTTTTTATAAATTAAAAATATTTATATACTCATTATAACTTCTTCATATAATAATTTCTTTTATAATAATTTCATCACTATTTTCTTATTAGTCTAACACATACCCTAAACCGGTTGAACCGATTCAATTTGTAAATAAATGAGGCGAACCAAATAAAGCCAAAGCTCTCAATAATTAAACCAAATTGGCCAAGCATATAAAAGGATCTACAATTCAATTAAAAAAAATAAAATATTTAAAATTATTTTAAAGATGAAATATTAAACTTCTTATTTTGATGACATCGGTGTGGCTTCAATTTTATTCTCTAGTTAACTTTATAGAATCATAAGACTTTGAATGATATTTGAAAAAAAAAGGAGGTGGGTGTTAGATGATTGTCGATATCGAGCATATGTAGGCAGCATCTGAGAATGATAAGCAATTGATGACTAAGAATGTAATGTGGTAATGAGTGTTATATGATAAATTGTGAGCAAGTAAGGACATCTAGTGGCATTAAGGGATGTCATGGTTCTTCTAATGACGAGCAATGGATGACTACGAACATTATACAAAAATTAGCATCATGGGACAATGGGACAATGAGCATTAGTTGATCTGAAATGTCAGATGACGATGATTAAAGGATGAATGTAAACTCCATGAAGTGATGAAATGTATCAACCACTATGAATGTTGAGATGCACAATCTCTATTAAAGAAATAAGTAGTGATTAGGCTTTTTTAAAGCAAGGAAGAAGATCAAATTACAATAGGCCAAGGACAATTAGCTAAACCACTAAGTAGGAATCAATGCTTTTGAATTTTTTATGGCTTCAAGATCTTTGCTAGAAGATCAAGCATGCTACCTAGAAAATTGTTGGTCTAAGACTATTTATAATCTACTTTTTTTATCAAAAGAGGATTAAACTAGAAAAAATGATAAAAAAAAAAAATAAGGCTCTAGAATTTCCTATGAATTGAGGAATTTACCATAATTCTAAATGTCTTGAATATATAAAATTATGTCTTTCTTACAAAATTTTGAGAGAGAAATTTTGAATATTTTATCAATTTAAAGACCATATTAGATGGTCCAAAATCATTCATATTTTGATGAACAAATGACTGAATGATTCTTAGACTAGTCGAGCCCAACGAGCCCATCTAGGCTAAGGTCAACCCCATAATAATCATTATATTATCCATATAATTAACCCACACAAAATAGATAGATATATTTCCTTGTTTTAAGCAATTATTGAATTTCCTTATTAGCAAATAGTTCTTACTTGCATGTTTGATCAACATGTTACAATTGTAACAAATCATAGTACACAAAGCTTTACTTTCTAGTTGATCATTTGTATGATTGCTTGTAAGTGGCTACATGATTCATTTAATTATGGTGTAATATAGTTGTCCTAAATGTATATAACAAAACTTTATAGATTTATTTTTAAGTTTGTTTTATTAACAATATTTATTATATTAATATATAGATGGTGGGTTGAACTCATTCTAAAGAAGTCAAATTAAGCTCCATATAGATTGAGCATTGTTAGGGTTAGCAAACATTCAATAAAACCCACTTTAAATCCCTAGTGGAATTCAAACATTATTTTTTTAATCCTTGTGCCTTATAATTCCCTCATAGAATACAAACTAACTGATTAATTATTTTGTGGGAGGCCCAATTTAGTTTTATATATATTGAACATAATTTTTGTAAATAAAACCTATGATAAACTCACATTTAATTACACTGAAGCTTATTTCCTTTTATTTATTTTTATATAGCAAAAATCAACTTAAGATTCATTAAATTTATTCTTTCTTTTCTCAATTTATATGTTTTCACTAGTATAATTATTTCAACTAGATTAGGCCTTGCAATTTTTTTCAAAATTCTTTATATAAAAAATTCTCATATCTTAAGTATTTTTTAAAACATATATATAATCCTAAAATATTAAATTATTTTGATCTTCATAATTTTTTTTAGCAAATAATAATTATCATAGCTAGTGACACTATAATATGTTAGTCACGATTAATAAGGGATTGGACATCCAAAGCCACAAGTGCTAACAACAAAAATTACAAATAAGGACCTCCTCACTATCTTCATTTGTAATTTTGTGTAAAAGTATTCTCTTTTAAATAAATAAATAAATCAAATATTTTGAGATCTTTGCATAACTAATTAGCTTTCATGATATCTATGTGATGGATACCATCATATGCCCACCAAAACTTACAAGAAATAAGAGTTTGAACATCCAAAGCTATGTGCTAACAATAAATTACAAACAACAATCTCCTCGTTATCTTCACTGTAAAATTGTGCAAAAGAACCATTAAAAAAGATATTTTGAGATTTATGCATAATTAGTTAGCTTTTCATGATATCTATTGATGTAGCAAGATTAGTGAATCTAGCATATTTTAACTAGCTAACAAAGGAAAAATAATTTTTTTTTAAAAGAAAAATTTACATACATACCACACAATTTTTATGTATTTATATATCTAATACCTAAAATTAGATATTTGCTCATCTAACACTTTACTATGCTTAAAAAGGTGCATATCACTTTTAAAAAGTGAACGATGATGATATTTTGATCTGAACATGCAAACAACGAGCTTTTTTGATAGCCTTATATGAGGGAGGATTCAAACCTGGGTCAATCTTTTGCATAACAAATGTTTTAACCACTAAGTCATGCTTGCATTTGTGATATGTAAGTGTGTTAGTATGTATATATAATAATAATAAATAATAGTAATAAATAAAAATAATAATAATAAAATAATAATAATAATAATAATAATAATAAAAATAATAATATAATATAATATAATTTTTTATTTCAAGCTAAATCAAGCCGAACATAATCGAACAAATGATTGTTCATGTTCGACTCATTTATATATCGAGCTTGAAATGTTTATTCAGATTCTACCGTTTAGTTAACGAATGAACACAAACGTCATGAACAACGAGCTTTTTTGACAGCCCTAGAAAAAGCAATCCAGGCCATCGTCTTAATTTATTGTTTTAGAACATGACATATACTTTAGGCATTAATGCTAACCCCTTGGGTGGGTAATGATAATGACCAGTTACCAATAATATAGTTGCTATCTCCTATCATAATCACCTAAATTTTTTTTTAAAAAAAAGAATACAACATAATCAAATTTTAATCAAACTAATTTTAAACTATTAGACTATATATTTTATTAGACTATTAATCCTTTTACAAAAAAATTTTATTTTTGTTTTTGTTTTTTTTTAAATAATAACTTATAAATAAACATATGATTCCATCATTATATCATAATGTAACAATTTTCAAACAAGAAAACAAAATCCTATCAGAAACCCTAGATTAATAAAAATATGCAATAAACCAATCACTAAAGAGAATCAAATCATAAAGATGTACTTTAGAAAGTGATTTAAAATCGAAATGAAAAAGAATAATTCTCTTTGTTCTCTTTATAACATCTAGATGCTAAGTATGTATATATAATATTAAAGGAGGTTAAAGAGGATAAAACACTATTAAAGCACATTCTAAAAGCTATTAACCAAATGCAAACATAATTATAATTTGAAAAATAAAAGAAATAAAACATATAAAAAGCTATCCATATTTGAATACTAACTTCTGATATTTTATTTGTTTTTCTATACGTTGAGCTTTGATATCTTCTATTATTATTATTATTTTTCATTCTCAATATTTGAATAAAATTTGCTTATTTATTAATTCTATTATTTTTCATTTAGAAAATATTAAAATGGTGATTTACATACATACCGCACAATTCTCATATATTTACATATTTAATATTTAAATTTTAATTTATATATATAACATTCTAATCTTCAATATCACATCAAAAATATCATCATCACTCATTTTTTAAAAATAAAAAAAATATTTTTAATCATAAAAAATATTAAATAAATAAATATCTAATTTTAAATATTAGATATATAAATGCATAAAAATTGAGTGATATGTATATAAATCTTTTTTTTTTCTATTAACCTTTAGGGTGGTTAGAAGACTAAGAGTTTGTTTTATTTATTGCACAATGAGTGTATTATATTTTAAATATAGGAAATTTGAAAACTTTGGTATTTATTTTGATGAATTTGAATTACAATATAAAATTTATATGTATTTTAAATTCATCAATCAGTTAAAATTCAATATGTTTAAAATTCAATCAATTTAGAAGAATTCCAAATATGCTATTATGTGTAAAATGAAGACCACTACCACCATGCACATCTGCCAACAACACCCAACTGATCACCGCCATGAACCACCACCAACATAGGCCACCGCCGCCACCATCAACACCATCGGCTGCAGGCCACCGCCAACCGCCCTCCACCACTGCTGTCGACCATCACCAACTACCTCCATCACCACCGATGACTACCACAATCAACTACCAACTATACCACCACCGTTGCCCACTACCTACCATCATCTCATAAATCACCGTCAAATACATTATAATACATTCACTTTACTTTTATAGAATTTTCAACCAGATAACCATGCCTATTATAACAGGATCGGACCGGCCGGTTCGACCGATTCGGCCGTGAACCGATCCCTACATCGGTCCGGGATGTCCAAAAAACCGGCTTAACTGCGACCGTAGGAGACCGCGGCAAACCGGAGGTTCAACCGCGGTTCGCCGGTCGACAATCAGACGGATGTAAATGCTCGCAGGATTACTCAAATCCCGACTGCCTCACAACGCGGCTGGAAAAGCTTGGGTAAGAGGACGACGACGCGGCTGGGAAAGCTTGGGTACCCTTCTCTCGTCTCCTGCTCTTTGCCCCCGGGCCCCCTTCCTCCGCTTTAGTTTATCCCCTGTAGCAAATTGACGAGAGCTGAAGCCCCTCCCAAGGCTCTCTTGTTCTCTAATAGTTTTGTCGTGGTATGAAACTCACCCTGCTGCTCTCTTAAGGCTGTATCACCATTGTTGCGTGCTTGCATTACTGTTGTTCTCCTCTTGTCATTATTGTTCTAATCATGGATCCATTATCATCCGAGGCTTCTTATTATTGTTGATTTCTTTTTTATTCCTCTTGTATTATTAAAATTTGAAAATAAATATTACTAACCTAATAATTACATCTTTAATTCTTGGAAATTTTGTTTAGTCGTTATTCGGAAAATCCGTCGCCTTCTTCTCTCTCACAGGAAACAAGAAATATATCTTTTTTTTTAAATCAAAGAGTAGACAATGATCGGAGAAATTCAAGATATTATTTAATAATTTTTTAATTTAATATTATATTTTTTTCTCGATATCTCTCAAGGTTCCCTTCATAAATATTATTATGTCTAAAAAAAGATTATTATTTATATATTAATATATTTAACTTTAAAATTACAAAAAAAAAATTTTCATGAGTTATATTTTATAATTTATTTCTCTTAAATTACATATATTATATGATTATTTGATCATTTAAATCTCATTTAAATAATTTTAATATTTATTATATCATTCAATTCGACCCCAGTTCAACCCCGATTCAACCTTTAAACCTTAAACCACTCTATTTTCTGATTCTATGTCCGATCCGATTTTCACAACCTTGCAGATAATTATAAAATTATTAAAATACACTATATTCAATTTATGATGCTTTTTTTTTTCAAGCAATCAAACAACCTCTAAAGTAAAAAAAGAATAATGACCATTAATAGCCAATGAATCGGTGGGAGATTTTATTTGCACAATATTTGATAATAGATCGAAATGATTTTACTACAACGTTATTCATCATGATGAAAGCAAATCGATGCTTGTGAACAAGTTGTAGATGAAAAGCCTATAAGAGTTATAGTAATCATGAAAAGGTTTCCAACTCAAAATTTAGCTTGTTGAAAAATATATATAAATGGTGACAAAACCGATCATTTTTAGATGAAATATTTATTTTTCAAGAGGGCAAATTAGTATCACAAATGACTTGTGATTTCACGACATTTGAAAATAATAATAATAAAAACTTTGAAAAGTTTATAATACGGTCTATATGACTGATGATTCAAGTGTTACTTCCTATTAACATAACATGATCGAAATATTAATGTATGTAAATGATGCGTGCCTTATAAATGAAGCACAACAAGCATTGTATCTATGATTAGGAATAAATATCTTTCCAAATAAATCATGATCTTGAAGTCAACTTTCTCGTGAAGTACTTGAATATAATTGATATGATCCTGAAAATTTCACTAGTCGAAGCACAAATCTTGATGTCGAAAATAATGTGATTCTGAATCAAAACTAACCGAGATCAAGGGCTTATTATCAATCGACTCTTAAAGGTGTTTATAGTCAATCGAGCATCTTGACGATGATCTAACAAGCCAAAGATCTCATAATTCTTCATTTGAGCATTCAAATACTTAAAATACATCAAATGATCAAAAGAATCATTCGAGCCGTCCATGAAGTGTAATTTTTGTATGTATTTATCGACGCCACTCCTCCACCTATAAATAACTTCATTCTCATAAGTGGGCAAGAGAGAGGAAAGAGCTCTAAAGCTTGAAAATCCTCGAGGTATAATCGGTGTCATCACTGACGGCCGCTCACTTGGCATTAACCATGCGCCGGCCATCCGCCACCGCTAATCCTTTTCCGCTGCCCTTTCTCGGCTTGCCACCACTACCGCTGATCATTACGCTGATCATCGTTGCCAACCATCATCCGGCTATCATCGCTGACCACTGATGGCTACTGCCGACTACATCGTGGCCACTGGATCCTCGACGGCCATCTTCGCCATCACCATCCTAACGACTTCATCCGGGCCACACCACCGCTTATTTACCATTACTATATTGTTGTTGCTGATTTTGGGATTCTCATTCGCTCTTCTATATAATTGTAATCCAGATCGAAAAACTTGTACTCCAAAACAAATACATAGTGGAAGATTTTACGCAGCTCTGATTTTTGAGATTTTCCACGAAAAAATTTTAATTTTCTTATTCACTTTCTTTAAATACCGCATGTCTTTCACAAGACACAAGATAAACTTTCACTCTACCGCAACTAGTTTTCTAGCACGCAATCATAATATATATATTTTTAAATCTAATTAAAATTCTCATTTACCACACCCCACTTTAATGTGATCCACTATAATATGGAGTTAACAATAAATGAGGACGCAACAACTAAGGCTGCAAACGAACTGAACCGAGTTGAGCATGTGCATGTTTAAGCTCAAACTTGTTTACCATTATTGAGCTCGAGCTCGATTCGAGCTTTTTATGATAGTGTTCAAACTTGAGCTTGTTTACCATCATCGAGCTCAAGCTTGATTTGAATTTGTTCACAAGTTTAATTAAAATCAGATTATCGAGCCTATTAATGAGCATCACATTTGATGAAATAAACGAGTTTTAATCAAGCCTTAATCGAGCTTGTTTGCAAGTAGCTTGTTGAGGAATATACATAAACTGTATCAATTAAAGCTTATTAAACCTAAAAAATAAAAATTTAAATAATACCGTTCACAAACAAGCTTAATCAAGCTCTTTAACAAACTTTAAATGATATTATTCATAAACATAAATGAACCAAACAACAAGGTATTCAAACTTGTTTAACAATTGAGCATTTACAAAAAGGCTCAAGCTCGTTTGATAAATTAATCAAATGATCATGAACGAGCTGAGCCATGAATAGCTTGTCAAATAATCAGTTCATTTGCCGCCCTAATAATAGCCACAATCCATCCTCTCTAGAGGGTCCCATAATTGGCATCAGACATCATTGGATGGCACCAATTTATAAATAATTCATCCATATAATAGCAGCAACAACGTTAAAATTTCTTATACAGGTCATTCAAATGATGAAATATGGTAACCTACAACCCATATATTACTAGAACATCAATCAACAAACCGTTGACATACTGTGCATCATAACATCCATGAATATACAGCAAAATCAAATTTCATACGAAGTAGAAATGATGGAATACAATACCTCGATTTATTTATAGCCATTTCAGCGCGCTAAGATGGCGATAACAAGCTTGGAATTTCTTAGACAAAGTTAGAAATAAAAATAAGAACACAACTGGGTATGTTAGAGGTCTCATAAAATAAAAATTGAACTTCAACCTTAACAAGTAGATCTGTTCCATGAAGAGGTGAGCTTTGGATTGATTGAAGGTTCAGTTTATATGCGATTGATTCCCGTCTGGGTACCTGCCATAGTTTCCTCAATCTTCTGGCGCATCTTATATTGCAGCATGGTAGGAGCACAATCAAGAGGAGTTTCTCCTAATTAGAAAATCACAAGATCAGCAAGGCTTGCCCTTCAATTAAACTCAGTAGAGATCATAATGCTGGATTAAACATATCATGCCATGATAAAATAAGCAATAGAATAATTAGTCATGAAAAAGAAAAAAAAAAGAATATCTTTACAAAAATTTAAGGACTGTTTGGGATCAATTTTATTTTTTTGTTTTATGTTCATTATTCTATTTCGTTTATATTTTATTTTAAAATAAAATTTGTTTGGAGCTGATAGTTGTTTTCAAAAATACTAAAAACTTCTTAATATTGTTTTGAATGTTTTTAAAAATAATATTATTTATTTTTAAAAATAAAAAATAAAAATACTTAAAAAACACACTAAGCCAACATGTTTTTAAAATCAACAAAAACAAAAATAAAAAACATAAAACAAAACTGATCCCAAATAAACCGATATTTCAAAATCATTGAATTAATTTTGAGATGAATGCAATGCGTATGCAATCAATAAAATATATATTATATATATCTCAAAAAATATCCAATGACTTAAAGCCATTGAAAAAACACAACATCTGCACAAAAAACACTATAGCCAAGGTCTAAATATGGTAAGCGGTGGCACCACGACGCTTTTCATCTATTAATCACTCAACAGGGTGCTTTGCAGCACTCGTTTTGTTAACTGAGCAGTTACTACTTTCAAAACATAGATTGGCAGTTCGGACTAAGGGAATATGGGTGACTTGGAGACAAGCGCAGGCAGGTGGAAGGAGTGAGCCTGGGAGAATGGGGAATACTGGAAATGATCCTCAGTTTATTGAACTAGTGAATGAATTCATAAAAAGTCAAAAATAACACAAAAAATTGGCAATTTTCTGCAAACAAAAGTGAATCAAGCAGGATTAAATTAAATTCTGAATGTTGCATCCCTTGTCCACGTTCTGAATTTTAGTGTGTATTAAGATGAGTGACAGAAATATTAGGTAACTTCACAGTTTAGTAACCATAGAGCAGGAAGTTTCAAGCTGATGCCGCAACAAAGAAAACAACATACGAAGCAACTTTACAGCTTCATTTGCTTTAAATTCTGTCTTAATTTTCAAAGAAATAAATTTAGTAAACATGTATGATTAAAAATTCATTTTTCTACGCATGCACCTTCTCTATGGCTTCATGAGCAAAGGAACAAAACTTGTAGAGCAAATTGTATTTTTCTGAGAAAGAATGTTATGAGCTCATTTCGTAGAAAGCAAAGAAAAAAAATATCAGAACTACTTTATCAACAAAGTCTACCCCCTCCCCAACTATCTGCTTTTTTAGAATCCTCATCCTCCATTCATTACTGTTATATTTGAATATAGTTTGACACGTAAGTTCTATGCAAAAAGGTATGTGAAAGCCACCTTGAGCATTCTTCCTCTCCACACTTGCTCCATGGTCCATAAGAATGAAACATATTTCTGTACGGTTAAACAGTGCAGCCTGCATCAATTAGGACAATATTTGCATCAGCTTTTCCAGCCCGCCTGACACATTGCATGAAATCAAAGTACTAGAAATTGCAGAAAGCTGGTCAGTTATTGATATTGATTTATTCGAGCATCTTCGCACCATAAAATTCCGAAAGCAAAGTCTTTAATAATATTGTAAAGGTGGAGATATAAAATTATTTTGCAGGGGTGGAAGAAAGGAGGAAGTTAAATCTAACGTGGATAGCAATTGAATTAATGGGCCTAACTAAAATTGTTTCCAAAGTAGCTCAGGACCCTTGAAACATATTCCCAAGGCTGGTGATGGTGATGACACTTAAATAAACAATAAATATGCTAGCTCAAATTGAGCCACACAAAAATAAATCACAAGGAAACCTTTATGAATGTCAAAAAAAGCTCATTGGTTACTATCCTTATGAGCTTCAAGAAAAAAATTAATAAACTTAACATTCTGATCTGGGAGACTCCAAGTAGTCATGATAGAAAACAAGCCCAAACTCAAGCACATATCATGTCAATTCATGCAAGAGTCAGATCCAAAGTCAGTCCCAAGGTCAATATCAAAAGAGGCGCTGCGCATGAAGTGCAGAAGATGACATGGAGGCTTCATGACGGATAAAAACAATCAAATGCTGGAGGAACTCAAAGAGCAATCAAATTAAATTTCAAGATTATAACCATAAAAAAGGAAGAAGAAAACAAAAATTAAAAAGATTTACCCAAATAAAGAGGGACAGTTATAAAAATAAGGTAATCGTACTATCTAATGATTAATCTCATACTTATGATAAGAGAATAGTACAAATCATTAACTATTATTGTGCCTAGCATAGAGTTTTTAGAAGCCTATAATAATAGCTTTTACCTAAGGTTTCTCGATTCAATTCAGTTCGATTCTAATTAAGTATTGAATTCAAGAAGAGAAATCTCTCCAGTATACTCACTTTCTTCATTTCCTAACCCTACCAACCAAAGGAGGCTCTTCCCCTTGCCAACTTTCAGCCAAAACTATTCTCTCCAAAACCAAGACAATATCCTTCTCTCTCTAAAGAAGGTCTTCTCTCTCTAGTTCTCTCTCAACCTGAGAAGTCTTAAGGGATGAAGGGTTTGGAAAATCAAGAAGAAAGCAATGGAGGCATTATGAGGTCAGGAAGAAAAAAAAAAGATCAAAGAGTAAGAATCAAAAGGTAGGCATTAAAGACTTTCAACATCAAGGGGTCTAAAAGGAGGTCCACTAAGGATTAATCCCCTAATTTGTCATTCTGTGCTTTTATTGGCACTCCTTTCTTAGTGCTCAACAATTCCTCTCTGTTTTATTTCTACACTATCCCTCAAATATTTGTCCAGATATTTCATATACAAGGACAACTTAGATTTCCTTGGGTAAAGGCCCATAAATTCCTACTAAAATCTCATGATTTCATTAAGTACCTCACTGAATCATCATTCTCCGTTTATTTTTTGTTGAACGCGCTTAAGGGGCATTGCTTCCATTTATGTTGACTTTGCTCGACTCATTTCCTTCAAAATCCCTCTGCATCTATTACAATGTCAAAGAAAGCAAAACGACATTGAGCGTATCCTAGAAATCACATGCAAGACCTATGGTTTTACTGCTTACAACTTCAATTAAAAAAAAACCCTCTTGATAGGAGATGAGCTTTCATAAAAAAAGCTAATATCAAGTTAAGATATGTATTTTAAAGGCATACCAGATGCAGTGGAGTCAACCCTTGCTTGTCACAGTAGTTGGCGTCCACACCCTGTTTAAAGGTTAAGAAACATGGCATTAAATCAAATAAACAAGACCCGAAAAAATGCGCCTTGTTCAATTTTAAAGAACTTGGCATAAAATAAAATAAAATAAGGTAATAAAACAGATGATCATTTAACACAGATACCTCACTTAGAAGTTTTCTGACACCAGCAGGATCACTATTCTTAATGGCTTCTCTTAAACCCTACAAATTAATAACATTTTATTCAATAAAAATTCTCATTATTATAGTATAAGCTCAATATTATTGAGATGACATGCGGTTAAGCTACTTCTTCACAAGGCATTCACACCTCTCCGTTGATATCATAATCTGTTTTAGGTTTGTCCGCATTACCATTGCTTGCTTGACCCATGTTTAAAAATGAACTGCAGGTATAAATTTAGACTTTAAAACTTCAGCATATGCAGGAAAAATATCGGGAGAACATATATGATTTGATATGCATATAAATATATGAAGTAGCTACAAAAACGAGATGAATTTAGCAGAAGCAAAACAATTGAAGGCAAATGGCAGGAAGACTCGATCTTCATTCTACAGATGGTGGACACAGTTCTCAAACAAGAATGACAGTAGCGAAAGATAAGCCCAGGTGAAGATATCCGTCCTAAGGTTTTGGATAGCTATAAGAACAGTAAAAAAGTAAGTAGATACTTAATAAGTTAAAAGCAAGCTAATGTTTTTTTCAAGCTGCAGGGGACATGTAAACTAAATAAAAAAATGGATGAATTAATATCAAATATGCTCCTATTCTGAATTTACAATAACCTTGGCTTGGTGTTTGAAGAAGATGAAGAAGAAGAGGTCTTCCTTGAGAGGGACTGGACTGTTCTCTGGTTAGATGAGGGATTCTTCAGTCTTGGATTGGAATGACTGCTAGAAACGGAGACATTCTGCATATAAAGAAGAATTTCAGACAACAAGGTCCATGGTCAAGCCAAAATCAATATAATCATCAACCTGGGAGGGCACTGGATCTAGTGTTGGAGGTGCACAAATGCATAATGGCATTCCACACTTGCACTCAAGTACGGTGGGAGCAGCATCCCTAGAGATTGAATTAGCTTCTGGGGCATCATTCTCATCCACATTTAATCTTGAAACCCCATTTACTACAGTAGCAACTGTATCATAAGACCTTTGGCCATCTCCAGATCTAAAAGAGTAAATCAGAAAACATGAAAATAGGATAAAATAAATCCAAGGGAAATTTTGATAAAACATTGGCTTAATGGTTAACTACAGATGTGTATACAAGAACTAGAAAGGAAAATCCAAAACAAGAGAATTGGCAGAATAATTGCTTTGAATTGCAAATTATGTGGCAGAAAAAAAAAATAGAAGCTAAAACACTAGGAAGATAGTATAAGGAGCTTCATAAAGGGATTCTTATACCTTTGTGACTTTGTCTACCAAGGGGTGGTTTCAGTCATGCCTTGCTTAATTCCCACTAAATAAAGGGAGCTTAATACCTTCGTCTACCAAGGGGAGGTCTCAGACATGAATGGACACACCATTCAAAATTTAAACATTTAATCTAAAGTGACAATGGAGCTGAACATAATCCATGTTCTCAAATCATACTTAAGCAAAAGTGTAACTTTGCAATCTATGAAGTAGCCAGCTCCAAGAAAAGAGGAATAGACGGGCAAAACAAGCATTTTCTTAAAAAGCATTGTCATTACAAAACCTAAAAAGAATTACGAAGACACAAAGAAGCAATTGATTTTCAAGAATGTTCTTTTAAGTAGTGGTAACATTAAGATAAGAGATAATCATCCTAAACATCATACCATCTTTACCCAGCATGGGTTCCAAAATATGTGCAATCAAGGAAAAATATCTAAAATAACTTAAAGGAATCTCTGCAAGAAAAAACCAGACTAAATAATCATCAGTTGATATGTGCCAAACTGACAGATATGGATTATGCCAGTTTAGGCATCATACAAATAAATTATCCAGTAAACACGTGTCTAAACTTACTGACAATGCTGCCATGCTAAAAACTAGTAAATCACCAAGTATGATGCCAAATATTTTCAAAATACTGGTTAACATAATTGGAATCAAAGATGGGATTTCAATTTCTTTAAGTTTAGAACATCTAGGATTTTCAGTATCCATGCGGCGTAGCTCCCATTCAAAGATGCTAACTATTAGCGCTCGCATTATTGGATGTAACTTATGAAGCCTGAAAAATGAACCATCAGGTTGCGGTTCTCACTGTTTAAAAAGGTCGACGAATGGGTCACAGATAAATTTTAAGTCAATATTCTTTTGTTACTAACAGTTAGTATGCCAGCCAGATTGTATTCTTCAATTTGCACACTAAAATGCTGATGTTAATCATAAGAATTGTATTGTTCAGCATGTCTATAATACTAAAATGCTGATGTTAATCATAAGAATTGTATTGTTCAGCATGTCTATAATAGTATGAAGCATAGCGTAAGATAAATAGCATAAGCAAATCAAACCTAGGTAATACAAATTAGCATGAAAGAAGAGCAGATGAAAAAGGACTTAAAAAATGAAGAAAAATGCTTGTTCCCTAGGTAGTCGGTGAATAAATGAAGGAATTAATATTCAGTATTCTCCGTGTATCTGGGATGATATAGCATAAAAACAATCTTGAAGTTAAGATGTTCTTGTGAGCATAACAGCTTAAATTTTAGCGGGTATTAGATTTTTTTCCTATATAAACAATGTAAGATGTCATCGTGAACATGAAATAATAAAAAGCTCAAAAGAACAAAGCAATGATTGCCATGACTACCATAAAAAGATCAATCCAAAGCATGAATGCTTAGAAAGAAAGAGTCAAGAAGAAAGTATTGCAGGAGGAAGTCTCAATGTTCACTAAATGCAAGGACATAAACACTAACAGTCAACAAAAAACAACAACAACAAAATTACAATATCTCATAAATCAATCATTTTCTTGGTCCAACAAACACAGTGCAAATGCAGATAACAAATATGGACAAGATACACAGACACATCATTCAACAACACATGATCGTAATGTCACTATCCAACCACCAAAAGAGGTGTAAATGTTACATAAATCTTTTTAATGAATAAGATCATGCCACTCAGATCTACGTGAGAGTATCCAAATTAATTAAACACTACACCCACAATGCATATTCTACTAGTGATCAGAATGTAACCTATGTAAAAAATAACAACATATTGATATTGATTCCCTCTAACGCAAGGTATTTTTAGGTATTTAATGCTTAAATAATAATCTACACAAAGCAATGCCTTTGAGAGGTAAATCTAGTTATTTAATAGAGCATGCTTTCTTCAATAAGCTGTCTTGAACCAAGTAAAAAAAAAAGCAAGCCTTCCAACTTAATCCTTACCAAAGTCATACTTCTGAGCATAATCAGTTCAAAAATCTAAAGGCACATATAAGCTAGAGCACCTTTAATCTTTTGATGTAATTAGACACTAGACCACAAGAATCATGTCAATCAAAAATAGTTGTGCATTAAGATTTAGGCTTGAGAGTGGAAGAGTACATCGACACAGAAAACTACTTCAAGCCTAATATGATGCTTTTGCTATCTTTGCAAGCTTGAAGTAGCTCCCTTACCATGTCTGTTGTTTTTCTTTCTTAAAGATGCCTAGAAAGAATATATAAGAAATCAAAATAAAATAATATAACTACAAATGTTTTCTTGGATAAACAAAATAGCAATGATTACCGAGATCGATAATTGAAACAATCTTCACAGACTCTGACATTTGAATGGATGCCAAACTGAGGTAGAGCCTGACAAGAGACATCTAGTTTATTATGAAAATTGAGAATGAGACAATAGAAGCGATGGGCAGTGACAAAATCCATTGCAAATAAAACATTTCTAGAGCAAGAAAAACATACCATTTGATTTGATGAATGTTCACTACACAAAGTCCTACCACAAGATCGGCAGTGGTGCTACACAAGTAGAAGCAAGGAAAAGAACATAAATAGGGTTGCAAATATAACAAAAAATTGAACACGTAAATGACTATAAGAAAATTACATAAATATAAAAAATAAAAGACAAAAAAAAAAACTCAATCAATCAATACTAATTACCTCTTTTCGATGACAAAGGAGGAATACAACTCCTTTCCTTCCTAAGACAATTAAATGGTACTCAATTGGATGGATTTCTATGTTGTGCTTACTTTAGGGTTCCTATGTCCCTTGTCTATGCCCATAGCTTAGCACTCCTATGCCCCTTGCACAAGGTTCCTTTGTGTGCAAACACTTATACTTTCCAATCCTATGGTTGAAGATGCTCAGTCAACCCACCCCTTGAGAATGAAAGTAATGAGTTGAAGAGCACAACAGTAGCAATCATCATCATAATCATCATAATCAACCTCCAATTTATTGCCCAAGTGGAAATTTGATATAAACAGGATTTGATCCCAAGATCCTAACAACAACTTCAAAGTGTTTACAAACTAAATTAGCTAGCATCCACACATTTGTGACCAACTTTAAGAATCCTCATTCTTCACTCATTTTTATTAAATGTTGAATGAGATGCTAACTTTACTTACAGCAGATCTTTTTCACTCAAGCCATAGGATTTTGTGGGCAGATTGATAAATCTAAAAGCATAGATTAAAATTAAAACAATTGACTAAAAATAGTGAAGTGTATAAGACTTTGTGTGCATGAATGAGCAACTGAATCAGAAGAGAAAAAGAAGAAAAAATTCAACTTTCATTCCTACTGATTTGATGAAGAATAAGAGGAGCAAACTACTTTGTAAGATAAAAAATCTTCTCCCACTAACACACAATTAGGATACATATCTTGGACTAATATACAAAAATGAGACAAAACAACTAATCAACAAGCAGCGTATTCATAATTGCTTGGGAGAAGGAAGCAACCCCTTTGTCGTTGAATGGAAGAGATAACTCATCGCCTCACAATATTCAATTCTCATGGGCTTTTTCACACACTAGTATGTCGTTGCGAGCAAAACAGAAGAGGCGAACGAAGATCTAACAAAGTGATAAAATTGAGCTTTAAAATAATTTTAGGTGTTAAATTAGTAAATATGAGCTTTTAAGTGTTAGATATATAAATAACTTATTCTTCCATGGTATGTATGTAAATCCTCCATATGAAAAAAGAAAGCCAAGAAAAACCTCGATTAATCAATACTAATTACCTCTTTTGGATGCCAAGGGAAGATTACAACTCCTTCCCGCCATCCTAAGATGATTAAATGTACTCAATTGGATCAATTTCTATGTTGTGCCTTTTTCAGTACTTCTTGTCCCTCGCTCGTGCCCATGGCTAAGCATTCCTATGCCACTTGCAGAAAGTTTCTTTGTGTGGAAACAGTCTTATACTTTCCCCTCTTATGGTTGAAGAAGCTCAATCAGCTCTCCGCTTGAGAATGAAAGTAATGAGTTGTACAAGTGCACAACAAAATTAAACATCATCATAATCATTATCATCAGCCTCCAATTGATTGCCCAAAAACAAATTTGATGCAGAGATCCCACGATATAACAACTTCAAAGTATATACCAACAAAATTAGCTGGCAACCCCACATATTTGTCACCAACTTTAAGAATCCTCATTCTTCAATTGTTTTTATTAAATGTTGAATACTCAGAGCACATATTTTTCATAGAAGCCATATTATTTATGATCCACCTGTTTTATTAATCTTTTCACATTAATTTTATTTATTTGTCATGTTGATGCATCTTCTAATGTTCATTGTATACATCAACCACCTAATTTAATTTCCACTTCTTTAAGATAATTATTTTTTAATCCATCCATCCTATTTTTCAACACACAACTATCTTATCATTCTCATTTTATCCGCTAACAACTTGGCAACTAGTGACTTCTTGATTGCCCAACAATTAGGAACATCCTGGTTTAATTGCAATTTACAATACATCAAACTACCATGTTAACCATTTCTCCTAATAGTGCTAAGGTATTTTATTTCCTTATTATTTGAAATAATTAATAACCTTATGAGACAAATTAAACCAACAAGTTTTCCATGAACGCATTCTACATCTCACACAACTGCTCATTGATTTTTAATACACGCTTGAAACATTCCCCTATAAGAAGAAAAATCACAAGCGTTATCACCATCGTGGAATCAACCAAAACGATCGTAAGCTGCAGGAAATAAATCAATCCAGTCACCGCCTAATAACCATCAACCGAACCGCAAGATCAGCCAGGAACGACTTAAGCCCTCATCAAAATTACGATAAATCAGGAATCATCTCAATTTCTCAAGTCGATAAACTCCCGAAAGAGATTGTGACGACAAAGTAGGGCACCGCTTTGCGATCCATTTCCGACAACAAAAACAAAATCATAATACTTGTGAAATCACGATTGGGAAATGTAAAAACAAAACCAATTGATTCAATTAAAGATTCGAGTGGAAGGAAGAGCTTTACCCTTCGCCGGAAAGTGGTGAAGCTGCACTTGCAAACGTCGCACCTCGGAGCCTCCTGGAACACCGGTGGAGTCTCCATCTTCGTCTCTTTATCTCCCCTCTATCTCCAATCGCTGGCTATCGCTCCCGCTCAGCTGGGCTGTTCTCCACTTCTCCCAATATAAGATGCAGTCGTAAATAGTAGGATAGAGCGGCGGCAGTTGTTATTTTTAATGAACATATATCTGCCGATCTCCTCGCGTTATTGTATTGAACAAAATTTTAAATTAATTATGTTTTAATTAGTAATTAACAGATTAAATATCGGTAAACAAAATTTAAATATAGTTATAGTCGTCCAATAAATAGGGGCTGGCACACCCTCAGATGGTAATTGGTCGTCTTATCGACACTACACTTAAATTCGGTCGATCGATTCGGTCGGCACTAAGTCAAATTCGGCGCGATTATCGACGGCCAGCAAAATAACGTCGCCGATAAGTAAGCGATGCTTTCGATTTTTTTAAAAAATAAGTTGTCTTTTTTTTTTACGAAGTACAGGAAATGCAAATAGATGTAAAATGAACTTGTAATACTAGTGAACAAATGATACCAGAAAATGCAACAGATCAAACAACTACAGATGTACTAGTAATCAAACGATACAAAAAAATTTCATCCATAAGCCAAAAAAATAACAGTGCAGATGATAAAAGTGAACAATAAAAATATCCAAAGAAATAAACAAAATAAATACACCTCTAAACACTATCGCGACGACGCCTATAAGCTATCGTAGCATTACTGGAGTATAGTGCTCAAAGGCGAACTGACGATCGCGTGATGAGCTGGCTCGCATCATCGACCAATGTCCAGCGAAGTCTCGTAGAGATACCAATGTGACGCCGCGACCGTCATAAGACGGTACAGGTGCTCTCGAAAAGAAGATGGTCCTGGCAAGATAGGTGGATGGCCCGCCATGTCTATCATCCGCGGTCAAAGTAGAATTGTAGACATTTGTCATATATCCTGATATAGCTCTGACGCCAACCCTGTAGTCTCGATATGTGTCGCTGCTCGGATCCCCGCATCATATGTTTCATTATTGATGAAACCGATAGATACTTCATCGAACGTCCAAGAAAGGTAAAAAGATCCTCCGCCAAAATATGCTCCGCTAAGTAAACCTTTAAAATGTTACTACGTAAATATGTGAAAATAATAACTAAGAAAATATGCAAATTATAAGTTATCTTAACATATGCTCGCCGGTGCTCGGGTAAGACGTTGTCGGTGGGTCGGTGAAGCCTTCATACAACGATGCCCACACCTAAACGGATCATGTATCGCTGTGGGATCCGCGTGTAAGTATCGCCCACCGAACGTGATCTCGGGCCCACGGCGATGTATCGATGGTACCGCACTCACGTATCTTTCCTCTACCATCGACTCTAAATGAAACGGAGTCCATCTACATCGTGTTGGCAAGTGACCAAACCGACGAACGACTGTCGAAGGTGCCACTCCACCCTCTTTCAACTAATCGGTGGAACCCGTGTTAACGATGTCCTCATTAGCAAAAAATATCGCCAAAGCGACCTCGATCGAATGTCTGGCTAAGCCACCTGTGTGTCATTGCATGTTAGACAATGGTTTGACAGCATTTGCTGAGAATGATGTATAACAAAAAAAAAAATACCTGGCTCAGTAGAAGCCCATCTAACTCATCCCTAAAAAATCTGATATTGTCGAACGACATCTGATGCACATATCTCTTGTTCCACCTGATTAAAAAAAAATATCATATATAAGTCAGTTAGTTGCATGTCATTATGTTAAAGCAAGCTATAAAGATATTAATTTCTTAAACCGGCCGAGCCCATCGAGATCTCTAGGGGACATGTAGGCCTACCAACATACGTGCACTCCCAAGACCGATTCAGAAGAATCAAGACACCATGTTGGCCCTCCTCGGCCTGGTAGACTCATGCAACTCCCTGTATAAGTGGGCTAGCACTGCACCGCCAACAGATAGAGTGTTGAATGTGTCAAGATCCTCTAGCAATGGGAGATACTGCAAATGCACCTCTGACCCTGATGTATCTGGTAGTAAAAAACTCCCAAGAAGGAATAAAACATAGGCTCGCACATGTTTGATGAAATCCAAATCGTGGTGTGGGGACGCTCAAAATGTCCAACGAACCACCCGAGTGGCATGCGCTCAAGGTGTGTGCCTGGCCCATCCTGAATGTCGAATGTACTACGGGGTCAACTGGGTCATGATACATAGCGGAATGGATGCCCACCTATAAGCTCATCGCAGTAGTTCGACCAACTCTGCCACCGCCTACCATGTCCTAATAGGATCGACAACCGGTGGTCGTCAGAAACCGTGATCATTGCAACGCCCCGCAATGTCACCGCCATCTCTCCCATAAAATGAATTGTGTTGGTCTGGGGAGACCAACGCTCAACTAGTGATGTCAGTATGTGATGGTCAAATCCTGCACCGGTTAACACAATAAAGTCCGAAAGTCGAGGGGCGAGAACCGTACGGAGGCCACTCGAGCATAAGAAGGTGAGATGTTGCCTCCAAAATAGTCGGCGATGAAAAAGCTAGCCAAGTAACGTAACACAACGAAAATGAAAACAAAAAAAAGTATATTCATACCAGATCCGGATGTGCCGCCACCGCCACGGCAAGCAGGCCGGGATGAACCTCTGTGGGTCAGTCGTCATCAACGCTCAAGACGCCTCTGGCGACGTTTAACCGCCTAGAAGGCCTCCCATCGCACTATAACAAGAAATAAAAATTTTTTAGAGTACTGATATAATTGCAGAGATAAAGAAAAACTATGCATATTCAGTTATGATATATCTAAACACAAACTAAACTCACCGCCTATTAAAAGGGTTATGTGGGCACGATGTCCGGTAATGACCGATTGATTTACAACTACTACATATGCGATTGCTTTGTGATGCGCTCTCATCCATTGTGTTATTGTATCTACGTGATCGTGGCTTACCCGATCTGACTTTAACCACTAGCGGCATCAAAGGATGCACTCCGGCATACTCGCCAGTGTTTCATCATTATGCACATGAAAAGTAGAAGAGTATGTCTGCCGGTGCATCGACATAGTGTAATAGCTTGACACATAAGCCAGATGATTGATTCTCCTATGTACTAGAGCTGCTATGGTATGACTACACGACATATGATAAATCGTTCATGAAATTGATTGATCTTCCGCGGAAATCAACTCTGAAGGAGCGATAATTCCTGTCCAACACTTGCACCTCATTTGCGTTAACATTGACTGGCTGTGGAAAATGTCTAGCCTCCCGCTCAAATTTGCTTTGGACTATTTGGGTTTGTGGAGAGAAGCTGAATTCGGTGGGCGGTTTGTCTGAATCAATTGAACTTGTCCGCTTATAGAATAGACTCATGATGCTATAGTAAATTGCAGTTATCAATGCTTGAATTCCCCGTGCATTTAAGTACACCATTAAAGCACTCGATGCATTTGTGGTCATGGTACCGTAACGCTCCCCACCATCATGAATCAATGTCCACTCCTCCATATCACATTCTACCAACCATCGACATATGCTTCGGTTTAATTTTTTTGATGTCATCATGTTGATGTTATGTCATCGGCTACCGCCAAGTACATTTTTTTTTGCACATAAATTCAACATCCGCAATACCCATTTTCCCGCCTTCTTAAAGTTTTTCCTAATATGTAGTAATGACGACGCGGCCATGGAAATACATCGACACCCCACCAAACCAACCTCGAATACTTATCCGAGATTACACAAAAATTGCCCCTTGATGAAACAAGGCGTTGTAGGCACATAATGAACCGAGCCGATTCGTTGTTCTCAGATTCGACCACTGCAAAAGCGGGGAAATAGGTTATTTGCATCAATACCAATGGTCAAACGCACCGACATTTGCCCAAAAGGAACGTCCGCCCATGCCGAGAATAGGTCGACAATATCCCAGTAATAGATAGATGGTCCAAAAGCCTAGAAATCAAACTCGCATATCTCTGATAACATAATCCTGTAAATAGTACCGGGCAACGCAGAGTATAACGAATCCATAAATAATGCTATGAAGCGATATGACTCCTCCCAACTGCTAAATATTGCTCTGATACTCTTACGCCTCGCATCCCAGGCCTTCATGTAAGAGACTTTGATGTTAAATTTAAATTTCATCCTTCCTAAGATCTCTCTGGGTTTCAGGTCAATTTGAAATTGCATTACTGGCATTATGAAGTAACTAATAAACTTAGAAGTACATTGGATGTCTCAACCATCGATGGTTAACGCTGTGTGCAAACCTAAAGTTGATAACCTTCAGCGCCAACCTTCGCCGCTACGCATGCGCCATTATAAAAGTCTTACGATCTGCGCACATATAATGAAAATCTTCGATTGGATGTCATAACGAATCGACATTATTAAGAATGGACCATCTAATCAAGCTCCTTCTTATTTGAGAAACACATACATTCATATAACTCTACCGGAACTTCGACATCATCTAAAAAATATGAGCTATCAGATGAACCATTAAACACAATATCCGATCCCGCCTTTTCGTGGTTGACATAGTCAACGCATCTATTAGTGGAAATCATAACATCGCGATCCGCCGAATTCCGGATTGAATGACTCAAGAAGATCATGACCGAGCTTGTCGCATAAATTGATATTACCAAGCAAAGACTCATCATCGCGATCGCTATCATCGATGCGCGGTTGATTCCTTTCATTGTTTCATACTCATCATCGTTGTCTGAACTAGGTTGATCATGCTTTGAATAGGCATCTCGGTTCTGCATTTAAACATATAACATTTTCTTAAAAAATAGAAGATACCCTACACAAAACAAAAATAAAAAACACCAACAGTGATGTCGAGGTGAATGCTTACATTATCTCCTGTTCGTGATAGTACTGTTGCGATTCAGCAGCTGTTGGCAAACTGAACTCGTGAGCATAACCGGAGTGTATATTCTCGCGATGATATCGGTCGCTTTGACCGCATACATCATTGTGGCTTTATTTCCACATAAAGAATCAATGTTTGATGGGAAGCTTCCCAATACAAGATCAGACATCTTCATCATCAACGACAAGCTATGTATCCCACGCCTCAGAAAACGATGTAATCTCCACCGCGAAGTTATCAACATCGTAGACACGAAAGCACTTTTGTTTTAAATCTCCTAAGCTTGCATGACACCGCATGGCGATTTTTGCCACCAACATAACTTGGAATGAATCGACCATCAATGATCGGTTGCACATAACGTAATTAAGGAAGCGAGATCACGACTCATTCTACTATTACAAGAATGTTGAACAAAACCCAACAATTCACTCAAAATCTTTACAAAAATATATATATTGCTACCTATTTATACACCTAACAATTAAGCTAAAATGAACTACCAAATTACGATCCCAAAGATGTCGATATACCCTAACCACCGCAAATTTTAGGAGAATAATTATAAAAATATGAAAAACTTCCTCTACATTATTGCTAATTCAAATAAGCAAGGAAGAAAAAAAACAAACTTACAGTGGAGTGGCGAAAAGCAACGACACGACACAATCGATCTGGACCCTACAACCGACCGAAATTCGTTGGGTGGAGCCGGCAAAAGTGACGAATGCCAAAAATCCAAAATGGTGGAGCCGGCGATGGCGTCTCGTGCGTACGGAGGAGAACGAAAGAGAATCGAGCGCACTTTTACAAAATGAAACAGAAAAAGAACAAAGGGGGCTTGGGTCGCCGATTTCGCCAGAAACGCGCGGCCACGATATTGCCGCCCGATAAGTTAGCTGACCGACTTACCCAAAACCATCCGTTAATCCAGCAAGTTAATCGGATAGAGGCGACGTCTCCACCGGCGATGGGAGACCGACCAACTTATCAGCGATCAGACCTAAAGTTAAAATTTTTTTTATCGATGCTTAATCTGTTAATTACTAATTAAAACATACTTAATTTAAAATTTTCTTCTATTGTATTAGGAGCAGCATTGTTAAGCTGTCAAAATTGCCAATTACACGGGCAATACAAAAATATATATATATACAGTAATGACAAAGCATATTTTTTTTTTGTAATTTATAATTTTCTAATAAAATAATTCAGCTATATATATACACACATATTATTTACACATATTATTTACATACATAACACTCAAATTTCTAATAAAAATATATTTTTAAATATACAAAATATTTTATAAGTATAAATATTAAATTTTAGATGTACTATATTACTGTTATACTTATTATTTATATTATTATTATAGCACAATCAATGACAAGGTATTGACAAAGCAACGTAAACAAATGATGACTTCTATTTATATTAAGAGATTGTTTGATTATCTGCATTTAAAATGTAAAGTAAATCAAATATAGAGAACACCACCAATCGCCCATCATGCACCGCCATCACCGCCAATCGTCACCATCGTTTGACGCCACTAATTATCTCAAAAATACTTTACATTATATTTATTTTATCACAAAAAAAATTTATATATTTATAAAATTTTCAATCAAACAAATTAAAATAATCTAAATACACATTCATTTTACTTTATATTCTAAATACAAACAACCAAATTGCCCCAAAAGATTAATGTATGAGACTCTTCAAATTTGCAAAGTATATATTTTTCCCTTGAAAAAAAGTTCTCATACAAAATAAATTAGGGGATTTTAGTAGTCATAATGTTCTTGTACAAAATGAATTGGCCAAACCTAAATTACAATCCCACGGATATTTTTTTGAAAGATTTATGAATTTCCTATCTAACAATATATAAAAATATACGTTTTTATACATTAAAAAATACATTTTACTAAGAAAATTAGTGATAATAAATTTTTACTTGATATTAAAATTTTAAATATTATTTACGTAAATATTAAAGTTAAAGATTAGATATATAAAAATATAAAAAAAAATGTGTGATATGTATGTAAATGCCTCATATTTTTTTATTGCAAATGTACTTGAAAAAAAGGACTAGACATGCCCAGAATAATGTTTTTTAGAGGCATTAGGTTAACTTCCAGATAAGTGAAATATGTGACTATTAAACAGTCACTCTGATCAGAACCATAATAGGCAATATACATTATCATTTCTCCAAGAGAGAGAGAGAGAGAGAGAGAGAGAGAGCTACAACTAAGCTTACATTTCCCATACATCACATATAAATGCATAGAAATTCTCAAACATCAGAACGAACAATTTCATTTTAATTTACAGTCATTACTGCTGTGGCTGCAACTCTACATAAAGTTTAAATTCGATAAAAATATAAAGACAATCATCAAAAATAGATATTTTTAATCTATAACGATGATTACAAAGGGCTAATTGAATGAATGAACCCTTACTCAACGGTCAATCCAGTCCTTGAACAACAGCATCATGTAAAGAGGAACATTTACAGCAGCAATAATATCGTCAACCGTAAAACCCGAATCGAACGGAGAACAAACCTCAACAGCAGTGATCTATTCTGACGAGTTCTTCCAGTCTTCTCCAGATTCATGTCATTGTTCATCTCCACTAAAACAGATGCCTCTTGCTCTTGTTGTGTTGATTGCTTCTTAGCAGAAGACCTTAACACGACATTCCCCCTGCAACGGTAAAAAATCCTTCATTTAAACAATCCAGACAAGTAAATATTCACAATAATCACTACACTCTTTCGATGTGGCCGTCAATTTAGTTTCTTGACAAAAACAAATTAACTAATTTGATCCTGCTGTTAATTTGGATTCGGGGGAGGGGAGAAGCTTTCTTTGGGGATACTTCAAATTTTTTTTAAGGGCCATCTCAGTGATTGATGCAAACTCACAAGCTCAAACTAAGGAGATTGACCGACCCTAAAAGTCTAAAATGCTCTCATTAAAAGCTTCTTTCCACCAATTCATGTCCAAAGCAATGACAAAGTTGACAGTAAAACGTAAATTTTAATGAGTTGAGGGATTAAATTAAACACTCAAAAACATTTTTGATTAAAATGGCCACAGTTAAACAACCATTTTGGTCATTTAGCACAAACCTTATACATAAATGAAATTCTATGAGAGAATCAAAACAAAGTAACTACTGAAGAAGTTAAAATAGTAGTCAACTCACACACCTTCCTGCTACTCCAACATTTGAGTGTGCAACTGGAACATTTTGTTTTTCTTAATTAGATGCATCGATCCCTCCGAATCCCAAATCATGTCATAATCACAATCTTCCTCGTCGGTCTTCTCTTTCATGCTGGCCCATTTGCTTCTTACAGAACTAATGAAGCTCGTAAATTGACCAAAGCAGGCAAACCCGTTTGTGGGCCATATGAAAATAAGTAAAATAGTAACAACAAACTGGCACAGGTACCTGGCAATAATCTCCCAAAATCAACGCATATCAATGGCTGATTAGCAAAATAATAGAAAATATAGGTTCAATGGTTCAAATGAAGTACCAGATGTAGATGTGGGTTTGCTTAGGAAGGAAACAGAGGCTAGTTGAAACAGCACTGTTTGAGCTAGTTGCATTTGAAGGGCTTGCAGTAAGTAGCATAAATGATGGATAAAGGTTCCCCTGCTGCCAGCTGATGGTCCCTAGGGTATGCTGCAACGACTTATTAATTGCAAAACAAGAACTTGAACAGGAATTCTTATTAATTCTCACCTCTACCACAGACCCAAACTGTGTTGAGTGGGTCACTGTGCATTGATCATGATCATGTCCAGACAATACAAGTGTCTGTGATGAAAGCATTTATTTATTTAAGTGAAAAGTTGATTCCCATAGAGGGACAACACAAATTTCACTTTAGTTAAAATGATCTTACTGGTTTAATCAAGTGCAATAAACGATCGGAAGTTTCTTTTGTCAGGTAATTCTGGTATCTGCATGAGTTTAATGATAGTTAAGGACTGAAACTATTGCTTGTTTATCGAGCTCCAAGACCATGATCTTCATTCATAAGTTAATAAACATGTAAAGCCAAGCAGCTTAATGAAAATTTGAAATTAAACAGTATTAAGTTAGTCCTAGTAAAAGACAAAACCCAGCAGACCCTTTCGCTGATAGCTCACATGCACATGGGCATTGCTCCCATTCATGATACTTCTTAAATAAACCATTCATAGGTTTTAAATATAATCAGGTTACTTTGGGATCTCACACAGTACTATGTTTGAACAACTTGTATATATTTTTTTTGTTTCATCTCAAATGTTAACATAATTGTCTAGTAGAATTCTTTCAATAATAATTGCATGGCATTGGTAACAGCTAGATCTGTCTATTTCATATTACTGTCATATAAATGAGGATAAGAAAATTTCCCTTAATGCCATGGCCACTTAAAATATGTGGCTGAGTAGCATGTCCTTGCACTAGTTGAGCCTATTTTGTTCAAAGAGTGAGTTGGCCTGTTTGGTTCAAACCTGAGCCTGAGCAACGCTTGCCAATTAAGCCCGCCTAACAGATTTCATCCAAAAATCCAAACTACGTTAAGTTTAAAGCCCACTTTATTGGCTTAGATAAAAGCAAAGTCCACTTCTGATAGAAGCTGATGTAACCCGAAGACTGCCTGATGGCATTCCCCTGCATAGATTGCCACATGTTAGTCTGTTTCTGTTCCTTCTGCTGTATGCTGCCACATTCCTTTGGACCACTCCACCTGTTACCCAACAAGCGCACCGTATCTAGGGACCCCTGTTCTATTTTGCAGCAACTAAAAACAGGAATTACTTTAGTCGAATTTGGAATCATTTCTTCTTCTTCTTCTTCTTTTTCACCTACAACAATTGAGCATATTAGGAGCCCTTTTATTCTTCTTCATTACCATTCGATCTCCTACTAGTTTTCTTAACTATTAGATGATACTTCCATAAAATTGTAGCTTCCTCGTTCATAATGAAGCATTTCCCTCTGTCTTCTATGGTGAATGTCAATTAGTTTGCTGAACAGCTTAAGATAGGGCCTTTTGTGTTGGTCGGTTCTTTGGCTGCTATAATCCTTCCCCCATTATCCAACAATAACTTAGTTTGCATCACACAATTGAACTCATATGACCAAATCTTGTATTTACATCTTTTAGTGTCTCATCGAGAATGTCAAACTAAAGAAAAACAATCATGAGGAGCTGAAGCGTAAAGGCTCCTTCAAAAAATAATGACGAGCTAGTCCACCATCTTGATGAAAGTTCTACTCGGCAATAACCACTTCTGTCTCACAAGCATACTTCTTAAAGCTTTTTGAGAATCTCAGTTTCTTGGTTTAGGATAAGATCTATATTTTTCAGCCACCCTTGCTACAGAACCAACTTTTACAGACCAATATGGACACTCCTAATAGAGGGAAGTGCGATCAATAAAAGGATATCTATTTCTATCAACCCACCTTATTTACCTTACTCCAACTCTCCATTAAGACTCAATGCAAACAAAATTAAAGCAGCCCTAGATAGCCAAAAGCCATGACACTCGTAATTATTACTAACATCTTCTATTGTTGAATTTTCTTAAGATTCCTCAAAGACTCAACGCAGAGCGGTAGAGGTGCTTCTCTCATTCATCTCTAAGCAGAATCCACTATTTCAAGAAGTTATGTTGTAAGTTCATCGCCAAATTTTGAGGTCATTGAGGGCCATGAAGAACTTACGCACCCTTCTAAGCATTAGAAAAAAGGATAACTAGTACCTTAAGAGCTATAAATTTAGGCTCATCCAAGCGACCTATAAGGTCACCGACTATAACCCCCTCAAAGGCAAAGTTGTCTCTCATGCTTAACTTGAAGAACCCACCATTTAAGTATATCATAAAAAGAATATATTAAAAAAGATGGTTGATCTGTTGCAGAAGGTGTTGAAGTACATCAATACCAAATAAACTTAGGCATTTCCATTCCTTTGTCCTACATCTTCATCAAGCGATTCCAAGAAAGAAAGAGAGTCAATTAGTCTGCTGCTGAGACATGTCAATTGTCATCATTAAGACCAACCAACACCAATCAACATAGGCACAAAATCCAAAAAAACCACTGAGAGTATCACAATTGCCACCACATCCATTATTTCATAATGTTAATCTCCTCCACCTCTAAATAGCTGTCACCACAATCTTGGTGACCATCCAAAACAATAATTAAGTGGCTCATTCATATTAAGAAGCCCACAGATAAAAAGGACAACAAAAAGTCTTGTTTACTATGACAACCATGATCATTATATCAACGAGTTTCAATGTTGTATATTTAAATGAGCTTCTCACCAACTAACGCCTCATCACCAATAACATCGACGCTAACTACACCATCAACGATAATGACAATAGCCACACTTCCAATAATGTCTCACTAAGGGAGTAAGACTTGAATTGGCCCATTAAAATGCATGCGTTGGCTTTACTTGTGTAAGATAAATATTGCTTTCTCACCTACTTCCATTGTTTCTTTTCAAGATGAAGATCTTTTGGTTACTAGAATATCTTCTAAGATGTAGTATCACCAATACCAATATCCACCCTTTAAAGTAATCTAAATCCTAATTAAAAATAAAAGTTTGTCCAATGTCATCTTCTTTTACATGTTGAAAAGCTCAACTTAGACATTAAAAATCCAAAAAGTGGCATCATTGGATTATTTGGCAAGAGAAATTTGCCAAAAAGCATAATCACCAAAAAATTACTACGGGTGATTATCATCAATTCATGACTAGATACATGGATTTCTCCACCATAATGGCATCTTTGATTACTACTTAACAATTTCCAAGCAATTATCTTGTTGAGCCATCATGCAATTAAATTCCCCATTTTTAATAGGATAAACACATGGGTCTATCAAGAAGGTGTACCTTAACACCTTAGGAGGATCCTACTAATATCCTCACTACCATTGAAGAATGTCCATCAACAATCCAATCAATCATAAGCTATCAAAGTCTTATTTTTGAGGGGAACCCATCAAAGAGACCTTTCTAAATCAACTCATATGTGCAGAACTTATTAACCTTAGAAATGCTTAGAGTCTGCATCAATGTCACCTGCCACCAATTGCATATTTGATTGGGCAATAAATCTATCATGCAAAAAAACGACTAATACACTACAAAAATCTAGTCAACAGTAAAGGAAGAAGTTCACAAGCTATATGAGGTTGGTTTCATCTAAGAGGCCTAATATACCAAGTGGGTGTCCAATGTCATTATGGTGAAATTGATAAACAATAAGTGGGGATGTGCATTAACTTTAATAGAGTCAATGAGGCTTTGGCAAAAAGACTCTAAAACTTATCAAGTATCAATGCCTTTTCAATTCGATAACCAACGTTGAGTTTTCTTGAAGCTTTTTCAGATTACCATCATATCAAAATGCATCCTAGTGAATAAGAGATAATCATATTCATCATGTGCAAAGACACATTTTGCAATATAGTCATATGATTTATCTTGAAAACATTGGCACAACATGCCAATGACTTATGGAAAATATTTTCAAATCTTGGTATCAATCATGAGCTCTATAACGACAATGTCTTGATGAAGGAGAACTCACAACAACTTGTTCAGCAGTCAAAGACATTGATATTAAAGAGATTCATAACAATTTATCTCATTAATATGATGCGCATTTAATGTCAAAACACAAGTTTCTTGACTACTCTCAGGCGATATCTCCATTAATCATAACAAAGTCCAAGTGGTCCCAAAACTACTTATTTATGTTTCATCTAGTAAGTTTAAAAATTATTTGGATGAAAAGTTGGACAAAAGCACTACATCACCCGATCAGGTGAGTAGGCAACACCTTTATTCAAGATTCTTGGGTATGAGATAACATTTCTTCAATTCAAGTAATACTTCACCTCACCTTGTCTCCAATCTTCAACACTCCAAGGTGAAATATCTATTGGTTTACCTAGAAGATCATGACTTGACAATCAGCTTACGTTGGTTTGTGAGGAAGGTAAAAACAACAACCACTTCAAAACAAAGTCTAACAAAATTCCCTAGCTTTAACAAATGGGAACTTGACATGGTCACTTCTAAAGAAAAATTCTAGACCATAATACTAGGCCTACCAAACAAGATTACGACAAACAAGAACCTCTAGTAAGTCCTACATAAACCTAAGCTCTCTTCTACCAGCTCATTCATCATCAATTTAGCTGAACAAGTACAACACCAAATATCTACCCTAAATGACATCAAAGCCCTTAAATTTTGAAGAATTTGTCACCAAGTTCTCAATGCAAGAGCCAACCCAATCAAACTTAACTCTAAGAAGCCTTGTTGGTCTCTTAACAACAACGGTGCTTTGGAGGAACATAGCAATGGGATCAATGCAACTCTTCAAAATCCTAAAAGTTAGTTGAATAGTGTCCTTTGCATCACATTAATGTCACCAACGATTAAATAGAGTATGAGGCCATTAAATGTAGGTCTACACCTCAACATCAACAACAATATCAAAAGACTTATTCATAACTCAAACTCCGAGCTTGTCTTCAACCAATCCTCAACAATAATGACATCTCTAATCAGATCGTCTTAATTGATGCCATCCATACTATTCATGTTGACTTTCATAAACAAAATGTCACTGGAAGTGTGGATTAGGCCTTCGTTGCAAACGCCATTCCAAGACATTACGTGTAATCGAGCTTTGGCAATGTTGCACGTCAGATCCTTTGTCCATTGATTGGATCCTTCGGATAAGGCTACCTAGTAGCGCCCATTTAATCTAAAATAAACTCTTCTCCAACATCCTCCTAACCTTCCTTTCTATCCTCTTCTCCCATATCGATGATGACAAACGTCACCCTCTGACCTTCCATCCTCAACCTCTTCACCACCTTTTGTCCAACTACAATGACTATTTCTTCCCTACTTTGTAAAGATGAAACTTTGTTCCATCAGCTTCCAAGATGATGTGATCAAGCTCTTTAGTAAGAGCACTCCCTTAGTAATTCCCCGATAAGTAACAGCCTTCATAGCACTTCTTTTAGTTGCTCGGGGTCACAATTGTCTTGGATGCATATCAAGATTCAATCTAGATGGTCCATCTACCTAGCCTTTCGCCAAAACCATGTCTTTCACCCCTAACTTCTAGATCAACAGCCATTCAACTTCAGTATTGTGAGATTGTCGACCACTAGGCATGAAAAAGCAAAAAACCCTTAACTTCCTAGATATGAAATATGGACTAAAAAGTTTTGTAGCATCATTGAACTTTGTTTTCCTTGAAGAGCTCATGATGCTTATGATCAACATGAACAAATTAGGGGCCAATGTGAGAGTAGCATGTTGTCCACTAAAGATGCTCAACACATCCATCCAAAAAGGTATCTCAAGTTCATAGTAAAAGTAGATAACAAAAGGGCAGCTCACCCTAGGGGTAACTAATATATATTTCTCTCTCTCCTTTGATGGCCACAGCTCAATCTCAATGAAAATCATGCATTTCATCCTCTGTGGTTCTAATTCACATTCAGTCATTTGACTATGCAAAGGCATGCCAGCTTAAAGTTAGTGACAAAATCCACTAGTCCTGCAAAAGATTCCAACTGTATTTATCTATATAAGAAAATGAAGCAGAGACCAGGGAGCAAAGCACAAGATGATGAGGTAAGAGAAAAACTCAAAACTAGGGTTTACATGAAGAGGAAATCTAGCATTGCTTATGTCTTTTAAACCACTTCACCTGACCTTACATAGGAAGCCAAGGAACTGCCAAACATCAAACATCATTTCTCTTCATCATTGTGTGGTTAGAACATTACGTCATCATTCAAATGAATCAAGTTGATTGAAACCAACTGCTAATTAGTTAAAGACTGTTAAATCTTAATGACACCATTACCATTTCCTAACAGCCTAGAATATTAAAAGGTTTAGGTGCTGTCTGATACATGACATTTTATTCCACTCTTGCGCTAGTTATATATGTCAATCACAAGTGTGTCCTTTCACCTCATCCTTTCTGTGATATGATTGCCACCTTCTATTGTTAGCCATTGTGTTTTCTCCTTTGTCTGTCTATCTAGCTCACCATGAATAGTTAGGTGTGTCGATAATTGACCCCCAACAACTCGACTAAAAAAATCAGATTCAGGTTGAGCTGAAAAATTTTTGGATCGGGTTTAGGTCAAAGGATCTGACCCATTTAATTTTTCAGGTCAAGCTCAGATTGACCTGTAAAAGTAAAATTGATCCGCCATAAGACGTGCTTATTTTTTTAACCCTTCAAAAGTTGTATCTGCTCGAGAAGTGTTACCCACTTAGATGTCTTTACTCATTTGGAATGCTAGCACCACCCGATTGTCGTTGGCCGCTCAATTGCTATCAGACTAATTGTCACACTCCGCTAACAATCCAGCCAATATTATCGATGGTGTAGGCCAAATGTCTAACCATTATTGCTAGGTTGGCATTTGCCACCACAAACAATCCAACAGGGGATATTGGCAATGAAAGCTAGAGCAATAATAAAGAAACAGTTAGAATTTAAACAAAGGACCTGAAGCAGATTAGATTAGATTTACCAAATTTTGCATTGAGATTCATGTGGTTTTTAAACTTAAATCATCCAAATATTTTTTGAACTTATGTCAATTTATCAATTTTAACTAACCAATTACCTTAATTCCAATCGTAGCTCATCTCTTCTCTTATCTTGGTTAGCTTATCCACTTTAGGAAGCTCAAAGTTGCACTAAGCAGCCATGCTCAAACCAAACAGGCATTCAAAGCTTCTCGTTTTGATTAACCTTGATAAGTTTACCAAAATGAATAAAGTGACCAAGGTGCAACAAACTTATCCTTGAATGCTAATCTTTAGCATTTTTTTCATGTTTAGGGACAGTAACATTGTTTTTCTATGTTCTCTCCAATTTCTTATATTTCAAGAAGAATGCATGTGCATGCACATACCATGTCAATCAACTCTCCATCTTGGAAGATAACACTCGGAACAACTGATGATATCCTTCGCAATTCCACCAAAAATCTCAACCAATGCTTACACATAAATTCAGAAACTGTTTAAATGCTTTTGGTCATGCCTTTTTAGTCCAGTCACACAGGCATGTTGTGCAAATGAACAAATAATGATTAGTACTCCAAAAATTGAGTTCCTTCAACAGTCAAAATAACTAAGACAAAATAATCGATGAAAAATAACAAAGCATTAGGTCATTTTGAAAACAAATTACTAAATGCAAACAAATATATTACCTATTATTGTAAATAAATTAAAAACTAGTCAGACTTTCAATGACAAGAATAAGCAATTTAATGAAATAAATATTTGAGCTGAAAATATCATTGAACCTGTAAAAAATATTGGCATGGAACTTACTTTATTCCTTGATCATGGCTAACATAGGAAACTCTCTGCACATAAAGCAAGGAAAAATAGTAACAATAGCTTGCTATATGCATAAGAAACATTACTAGAAAGCAGAGCACAAATTGTCGAGAAAAAGGTAAATTCATAGAAATCTTCCATTTTGGAGAAGTTCGGACCGTAAAGACTATGGTAACTTTTCCTAGCTCTAGCCAACCCAAGTTTTGGTTCAAAAGAAAAAAAAAAACAATCATATTGATAGTAACAAAAGCAGGATTTTTTGCTTGACAAAACTGCGGATAGATGAAATATGACCATCCACAGAAGGAAAATAAAATATTGCATAATTTTTGTTAGGAAATCAATGTCAAACATGAAAATGGAAAGAGGGACACCAAGGTATAAGGACCTGATTGATAACACTTGAATGACGGTATGATCCACAAGGGGAGTCATTAGGACGATATAGAGGGATGTGTGTCAACAAGACTCTGGGTCTTGACAAATCAGCTGTAAGAACAAAGAACAAACTTCAAAGAGAATGAAACATAAAACATTTAGTCTTTAACAATGTTACTTTCTTATCACGCACCTGATGATATGTTTTTGATAAACTGCCAAGACATAGATGTTTCTTTTTCTTGTTTAGGACCTGCATGTTTAATAATTTTCGTCCAATAAGGTAATCAATTACTCAAGCATTATAAAGGCGAGCAAATTTACAACAGTACATATTAATCATAAAATTCCCAGAACATACTGTACGGCCGTGTGCATGATACCATGCTACAGATATATGCCAATAATACACATAACAGAGGCGTCCACTACAGAAACTAATCTTAATTTAAGAATCTAAACAGAAAACAGTACACATGCACATCCAAGTGCAAAGATGGTGTATAATCCACCAGACACCGCCAGATGATGCTTAGAAACTCGATATTATCATCTTTAAAGAACAATTGAGATTCAAGCATGATCTGCAAGTGATCACACTGAAAAAACACTTAGAAATCTCCACCATCCTATGATGTTAGGGAGACTATTCTTTGTGAGGTAAACTGATTTTTATTCAACCATATTTCTCATAAACTTATGTTAGGTTTACTTAGATAAGTATTCTACTTCTTATGAACGCAAGCATTCAAAGTTAATTACCCCTCTGACCGCAGTAGCAGAGAACTCTCAATTAATGTTGGAAATAAGCATTAATCTCTAGCATAAATTGATGTTTAGTGGTGTGATATAGATGACTATCTAAAAAAAGGAAGGTAGTCCCGATCAAGATTTCATGGTTCCGCCATCCCGAGACTACTGATATTTCAGTCTATCAACATCAAAGGGCTATTAGCCGTAATATCCAGGGAACCTAATTAATAGCTCTGGGTTGTCTCCTCTTAGAAATCCTGAGCAGACTAGAGTTATTATACAAGTTTTGTTGTGTAAATATTTACAAAATTATTTAAGCTAAACTTAACCTGTAAGTCTACCCAATAATTCAATTTTACAGGTTAGATAGGGTGGGGTCATTAAATGAACTCTACATTGCAGACAAAAGTTGGGCTTATATCCATTGGAGAGCCATGCATTTACATGAGTGAAGTTTGACTTGCAGACACACATTGGGTTTCACATCCATTGGAATGCGATTTGGAATTTCTCTTTGTGAACTATGATCATGTTTACATGCATTAGAATGCATGTATTTTGAAGTCTGCTTTGTAAACATGCATAGGGCTTATATCCATTAGAATGCCATGTTTAAAAATGATTTGACCGAATCTATGATTTCATTCTCACCTTATGCTAGAGGCAAATCTTTAATTCTTTCTATTTTATTGTTTGAAATGAATCTTTAATTCAATCTCTTTTATGTTCGAGTTAAATCTTTTGTTATTCAGCTTTCATTTTACATCTAAAATGAAATGTTTGATTCAATTTCAATTTACATTTAAGATAAAATGTTTGATTCAATATTTGAGATGAATCATTAATTTAATCTCTTATTTTTATGTTGAGATGAATCCCAATTTTATTAGAATCAATTTCGATATATTTTGATCTTCAATATTTTGTGTATCATTAAATGATTAATCAATTAGATTTGTATCTATTGCCATCCTAGTATTTGAATTCTATGTTATAATTTGAATGAGACAGCTCTTAGATATTAAACAAAAAGATATATGAGTGGCACAATTTTGAAGTTCATTAATATATTTGGGCTCAACAAAGAAATTAAGAATCCTAGTTTAGATCATCAGACTTTAATATGCAATTAATTAAATTAGAATAAGAGAAGGGATTGTAAATTAAGTGCATTTAATAATTTTTTAGATTTGATTATTTTAATTTAATTTTTTTGTGTTTATTTTTAATATGAATGATTTTTATCACATTATAAAGTCCCTTCTTTCTCGTTTTAATGGTTTTTATCTAAAATATTTAAGTTTAATAATTTTCACAAAATTTCGACAACATGATAGCTTAGTAGTGCTACGTTTCGTGAATTTTCATGCGATCGACACTCTTCTCCCTTACTCTGGATCCAAGATTGATGGAGAGAGGTGATCATCTTTTGTCAGACTAATGATCGATGGCAAAGGTCTTAAAATCTTATCATGGCCAGATCCAAAATTGATGGACGCAAGTCTAGGGCTTCCAAAAACTTCGTAAGCTGTGTTTAACTGTTAAATAGCTTCAAATCGTTGTTAAGCGTAACCAAAACCCAAACAATTATTTTAAGCTTGATTTATTAACAAGCCAAACATGAACAACCCTTCATACGATCGTGTTCGGCTCGATATATGTTCAGCCATCGACCTCTTTGATGAAAGAGTGTTTTAAAAGTTGTAATTTTGATGCTAGATAGTAGAAAAGATACTGCTAGATTTAGCCTCATTTTGTGAGGACTTTAGATCTCGATTACAGGTTTATGCGCAAAGTCCCTATAATTAATTATCCCCTCAATGAGAGAACATTAAATTATAATTTATAGATAGTAAGTAGATGTAGTTTTAAAGATATGAAATTCATCATTTTAACTAACCATGGTTGGGGAATGATAACGTCATCTAGATCCCATGTAGCCATCCCTGACACCCAAGATACTTATAAGGAATGACCCAACCCGATAGATCATCATCTAATATTAGCGCCGCCCAAGAAATCCTCAGACTGCAGATATTTGTTTAAGGAGAACGCTTAAGTCTATCTTAGCATTGTTACTATCAAGTACCCCATGATTCACAACGGAGAGCCATGGGAGCATCAAGCATCGTGATCGCAATATAATGGAGCGACTACCAAACCACATTAGAGACACGCGTGCTTTATCTCAGAACCTACAAACCACATGGATACGGGTCACGCCCTACCGATAAGAGATTGATGAAAGTGAACATGTAGAACACGCGGATTCACGCTTTTACGTAAAATTTTCTTAATAATTGTCACCCCGACAAACAATTACGAAAGGTGAATAGATGGAGTCTGGTTTAAGTTTTTAGTGATAGAGTTTCATTTGAGCATTTCAGATTTAAACTTAATTTGATTTGAAAAATTAATTAATTTGAATATGTTTAAGAGAATTAGATCTACCGTCACGACAATCGCTTCGATATTACCACTAAACTCTTATTATAGGTTTTAGATTTTGTTAACCCACAACCAAGACTAAACGGAAACCACTAGCAAAGATCCTGACACTTGAATTTAAGCGTAGTAATGCCGGAATGCGGTGTATAATAATTTAGGTAATCTTATATTTGAATTATGAGATTGATTTGATTATCATTTACTTCCAACTTGCATTTCTTTTGCATTAAAAAATTTACACTTGAAATCTCTATGTCCGAGCACATACAGGTATCAATAATTTAGATAATTTCACTTAATTAGTGATTTCGTTGATTTTGAAAATCATAATTAGAATGAAATTCTTTAATTTTTGTATCAGAAGAAGTTCCATGATTTTATAGATTTTGGTTTAGTATCGTCTCTGTCTGACAAAGAAAGATCCTGACAAGAAGACATTTTAAATCAAATATCTTATTAGATTTTTCAGATTAATATTTAATATATTCCAATTTAAGCCTTTTCAGACATTAAAATTTGCGACTGAAATCTACGTCAGACACGTGTATTTATAGCTTAGATAATTTCATCTAATTAATAAAATTATTGATTTTGAAAATCATAATTAAAATAAAATTCCTTAATTTTTAATTGAAAGAAATCCTATGATTTTTGTAGAATTTGATTTAATATAACATTCTGTCTGCTTATACAAAGAGTTGCAGATTCGATGACGAAGAAGACATTTTGATTTAGATTGTAGTTTAAAACACTAATCCTACTTAATTTACTTGTTGAGTTATTTTTTTTGTAATTCTCCCAATTTGATTATGTTTAATATACATCACTTTTAATAAGTTAACGATTAGCTTTAGCTACAGCGCTTATTATTAAAGATAATAATCACCTCCATATTCAGATAAGAATTATTAAACTCAATTTAGATTTATCTTTAGATTTTGAGATGAAGTTTGTTATGAGTTTAGTATTAATCTCCCTAAATTCCAATTAAAGTTTTATTTAATTTTGAAATTTTAAAAAGAGACTCACTTTATCGCTTTAATTTAAGAAGTAGATCAATTGATTAGAGTTTTAATATTACCTCCCAAATTTTGTTTGCATTTTAAATGAATGTTCCCTTTTTTTTTCATTAAAGGCTCCCCCTCTTTTTTCTTGTTTGACGCTTTTAGTTTAAAATTAACTGCAGTGCTTCTTACTTAGTTCTAAGTCATTTTACCCTCCTTTTTTCTAAGTCAAAAGATTTGACAAACCTCCTTGATCCCCCTGCAGTCAGACGGAGTGTTTTTACTCGATATCTGTTGAGCGAGTGGCTCATAACATACGATTTTATCTCGTCGTACCGAAAGACGAGTCTTTAAACATGAAAGAATATACACAACGCAATATATATTCCTCCTTTTTTTAAGTGGAAATTAAACAAAATTTCTTGAACATTTCAGATAGAGTGATATCTAACAAGTGCTTCAGACGCCTGTTGAATAGAGGATGCTCATGACACAACCTACTTTTTTTATCTCGTCACGCCGCTGAGCAACGAGTCTTCAAACTGAAAGAACAACAAAATATATATTCACATTCACGATCACACAAGTTTTGACGATTTTCCGCTGGCGAAAGCGAGAACCGAAGTTAAATGAATGTGAAAGCAGTGAGACGAAAACCAAAAGAATTCTGTTGACGATATTCTTCCCCATTTGGCGAGCTAAAACGGACGGAGTTAAAGAATGACGAAGAAAACCACCTGTTGACGATGTTCGCCTCGATGAAAAATGGATAAAAATGAGGGACGCCGGAAATCGGAAGAATTCGGCTGACGATTCTTCCCGACGGCGTTAACGGACAAATAAGCGAGTGAAAATCGAAAATCGAAGAAGAATTCACCTCCGACGATGTTCTTCGATCGCAGCGGAACACGAAAAATGTGTCAGGGACAACGGCCGGATCATGCAAATCGCGAACAAATGGTGGGTTGAAGGTAAAGCTAGTGAAGGATTTATCGGTGCTGGGCCGTGAATATGGCTTTGCGGGTCGAACGAATGGAGGGTCTGAAAGGATCAAGTCGACAAAAACGCCATACGGCTTTCTGAAGCCGGAATTGAGCAATCACGGGATTCAAGCCGAAAACTGGCTGAAGCGCTGGTTTATGAAACGCAGGCCGGACTGGGCAACCTGAACGGTCGAGATGGGATCGCGAGCCGAAATGGAGGAGGTTCAAGCGGGTCGCCGGGGACGTCGGAGCTGGACCAGAGCGTGTCTTGATGGAGTTCTGGTCATGGTCAGGGATCTGGCTGGCAGAATGAGCTGGTTCTGGGCTGGCCGGGTCAGCAGTGGATCTGCGGATCTGCGCCGCGGAGTCGGGTCGCTGGGTTACCTGACGAGCGATTCAGCACGGACACGCAGGCTGAAATGGAGCTGGTCACAACCGAAGGCGGAATTGAGCACCGAGATCACCGAACAAGGAAATGAGAGCCGAGAGGAATTTACTGTTTTTTTTTGTTTTTTCGACGAGAGAGAGGGAGAGAAGGAAATTGGAAAATGAGAGGAAGTCTGAGAATGGGGGAGTGGTTATCTTTCTAATTTTTTTTTTATTTTATTTTCCAGAAAACTAAAAATAGAGGGGAATGGTTGAGCATGGCGGTAATTTGGGAATTTTTAAATTAATTTAAATTGTTTTAATTTGCGACCGCGAAATAGTAATATATATATCGATTTAGGGTAATTCCATTATTTTGAATGCAAAAGTTCGATCGATTTGGTCGGTCGATTAAATCAATCAATTTAGCTGAATGCGCCGCCGCTTTCGCCGCCGATTTTCCGTCAACCAATTGTGAAACCTTATTTTATGATGGCGTTGTCCAATGACGCGATCAATTTCGCGAACGGCGTCGTTTGATTCTCGCGCCTCTCGACTCAATATCGCGTGGAAGCGCCGACATGGCTGATCGGCTTCTTCATCGTCGCAATATTTATATCCGACCAATTATTCTCAACGCGACAAAAGCGCTCATCGATCGGAGGTCATTTGAGTTGATTTCGGCGACGTCCAATACATTTTTACATCACTTCAAATCACTCGAGATGACTCGCAAATTGAGCACAAATAGTCTCATTTGATAGATTTTGATGTTTTGAAGTTAACAACATGATCAATTTCATGAACGGAGGTCGTTTGCTCCTCATCGCAGCTTCCCAATTTCGATATCGCATACATGATAGCTGAAATGCTTAATCGACATCATTGGGATTGCAATATCTATATTCGATCAATTTCGACGCTCAACGCGACGAAGTCGCCGCCGATCGCGTCGCTAATTTTCGTGACATCGGTGCATTTTGAACCCCGTATTTGCCGCTTAAGTCCATCGAATTTAACTTGTGGGCTTGTCTTGATTTATGACACATATGTGGAGGTCAACAATATACAAACACACACACAACAACAAACATGGCTTGGTGGTTGGAGCTTTACCCATGTAAAAATGTGTCACATGTTCAAATCCTACAGCCTCCACATTTTTTAAATTTTTTGGCATTTTCGAGCACGAGCTCGAACACGAGCTGAACAAGAGCAATATCAAGCCAAACACAAACATGAGTTAATGTAAACAAGCAAAACACGAACAGGAGCGCAACTTGCTCATGTTCGGCTCATTTACACCCCTATGAGGGTTTTTAAATTTTTAGAGCTTGCAAATGTATTTGTTCACAATTTTATAAGTGTCACAGGATATAATAGTGTATCAAAAGAGGCATAAAAGATCACAGGATATAATAGAGTGTATCAAATGGTAGTTATGGTGTCGTTTATTATTTCATAAAACAATCAGTAGATGGAGATCTAAGGTTGTAAGCACAAACAAATGTCCTAACCTAGAATAAGAGATGGAATGAGGTTGTTAAATAATCTAAGTATAAACTTATAATGAAGGAGAGTCAAGTACGAAAGCGAGAGGTGGAAGTGGAACACTACGAAGAGATTATATATTATAAAAGGTAGGAGAGAAGTAAAGTGATGCTTCATGAAAGGTAACAACTATGGAGATTTTTGACAAGAAAAAAAAATTTAGTAGTTAAGTCAAGCTTGGCATAAATGAGAAGTTTAATATAGATGCCAGGCAGAATAAGAATGTAAAAGGTGAAAAATGATTATAACAAAAGAATAATAGAAGTAGCCTTTGTTGAAAATATGATATGAAAATTAGACTTTTGAAGTTTAGACAGGTAAAAAAATAGTTAAAAATGCACCGATAAAATAAATATAATTAAAATTGAATAATGAAAACAAAAGAGCGATCACTAAAAGTAATATGAAAAGAAGTTGCACAAAAAAATTGTGCAAAATTGATTTAATACCTCAAACAACACTTAATGATAATATGATCAAAGAATAATGATTTATAAAGTCAACCCTAAATAATTGGTATAAGGCTAATGATTGTGATGATGACTTAGAAAAATAATTACAAATAGCATTTAATCAAAGCTATGATATGGAGACATCACGTAGGAGTTCTAACTAGTGATTTAAGCATTTTTAAAAACTCAAAATTTTAAACACACCAAATATGTTAACACTAAGATGGATACATGCCATATAAAACTTCACTGCCAAAATCATTTGTTGCTAATATAACATTTAATAAAGCAACTTATTAGCTATCAACTCCATCTCCATAAAAAAAATATTGATTTTAGAGCATTATAAAGTAATTATTATCATGACCGTCAATAGTCATATCCAACAAATTAGGGCCTAATTTATAAATCATCCCACTAAAAAATGTGCAAACTTGCCAACTAAAGTGCCTAGCAGGAATATACTTAAATGAAAATTGCAGAAATTCTACTATCCCTAACTTTTACCGTTAGAATCCAGTGTTTTCAATTTAAAAGCAACATAAAAATTGAAACTTCTTTATAATAGAAAAATTAAACATGTTAAAGTTGAGACTTTTTTCTAGAGGAAGCATGTGAAGATAATATCTTCATCTAGATTTGCTTTGCTGCACCAGTGCAATGGGGGTAAACTTGCTCAACGGATTTCTTACCATCAAGTGTTTGCGCATCAACAACAATGAAGTTCACCTTTCCAGCTGAGAAATGATAGTTTCTTGCTCCAAATTTCTTCTCATAACGATCAATAACCTACAATAAAAAAATTCAAAGAATTTATCCCCAACAAAAGAAGTTCATAGATAAATGATAAATATTAACAAGCCTATATTGCTTAATTCCTGTCACAAGTTCAACTAACAACTAAATTAGTGCTACTCACAAACAAGATATGGCTATTATTAGTCTAAATATAGCATTCCTTTAATATATTTAGTAGTAAATTTGTTTCAAAATATATTCATGTTATGTTAAAAGTACCGTGGACCTAAATTGTCCCACATGGTGGCTATTCATATATTCACATAAATCAAGTGCAACATACATTGGATAGAATCATAAAGACTTCATACCACCACATTTTGAATATAAATTACTAAATTTGCTTTTGAAATCTTATTTGAACACCAAGATGGGACATACTAGCTAGCTTCTATGTAGCAGATACTAAATAGTTGCATGGTAGATCGGTAATGACAGATCAATTTGAGCAAATCAAATCAAACATAAAACAATATGCAGAACTATACAGATTGATTTGAGGTGTATGTTATTCTAGATTCAGGTTTAAATTCTAAAAATTTAAATTCTATGAAGAAATTATATCATCTTAGCCATACAAAACAGAATTCATGAAATTCAACAAAGAACAAAATGGCATGAATTTAGAATAAGCCTAAGAGCAATCCAAATAAGTTCTTTCATATGATCAAATCAATTTTTTGGGCCCTTCCACATTTTTTAAAACAAAATGTTGTTAATGAACATGATAAATAAATTACTCGAGCCAAATAAAGATCCTAACACTTCAAAGAACATAGAAAAGATACTCGGTGCTTTAAAATAGTATGTCCATACCCATCGTCATACCACATGCCCGCTCTTTCAAGAAAAAAATCAAGCACTTTTTGACAATTGTTGGACTACAAACAAGTGTCTCATGAGAATTAGACACATATGCCATAATGATTGGTTGCATAACAAAACAATTATATTTTAGTTTTCTCTTGTTATTCTTCTCTAATAATATCAAATCATTGTGACTAGTTATATTCTTAAATATGAACATAACTATGATCAACGGAGTATCGGATTTTAATTTTACACAAACAAATAAATAAATAGTCTTCCTATTTTTAATGTGCATACAACCGATCAACTCTAGGTAAACAAAACTCCACATTTTTAAAAACATGTAATTTAAATATATCTAGTTTAATAGCCCCAAAAACATTCAAGGACATGGATAACAATATGAAAGCACCAACTAGTACAAATTTTAAACTACATACTGAACTAAAGAAATGGAGGGAAAAAAGCAAGAAACATTTGGCTAAGGTTTTGAGATAACTTTTTAGCTATTTCATTTGGTTTCAAAATTTTAAATTGAAATGATAAATAAAACTATGAAATTCCTAAATAGCAAATAGTGATAAGAATTGATGGTGAACTTCGATACTTCATATGTCATTCTCATTCTATTTTAATCACTATCAACAATGAAATAGAGTACTACATCATCCGACAACCCACCTAAGCCAACAATCATGGAAGCACTCAATGTTACACCAACAATTATCCATAAAAATACATTGATATATTTGATAATCTGCCAAAGGAAAAGTCAAGAATTGTTATATCATTATTCCCCTACATGATGATGTATTTGTACATCAACTTAGTGACATTTGAATAGCATAAGTTAGCATCACATGGCATTTGTAATCATGTGATAATAAACTTGCTTAACTTGACCATCCTTGAGAGTAGTCTTAATAAATCAAAGAAATGCAAGTAGTAACTCCAATCCTAAAAAAGTGAAAATATAAGGTAGAGCATGCAATGCTAGAGTTGAACTATCAAAGTGCTAACGTATAAGTGTTTGATAGTTGATGCAGCTCTAAGCTGAATCTCAAAACAATTTTCATGATGAAAAGGAGGCCTAAATAGGATCATGAAGGAATTTAGTGGTAGAAATCATACTACATACAAGAAGCCATTATTGACACTAAATATGCCCAAAAAACTTTGTTGGTTGGATAACTCTTAAAGCATTCAAAAACATCTATTATATGAATGACTAAAGTTTGGTCAGGTAGTAGGGTCATTCTTGTTCACATGAAACCTTTAGTAAAGGAGAAAAGTCCATGTGACTGAGGACTTTCAATAGGCAAAAACAAAAATTATTTTCACTAGTGATTCATGGTGGATGTCTAATTCATTAACCAGAATTCAACCATGATGAATAATAATCAACTATAAAACATTACTAATGGCTTCTCTCTCAGTTCAAGTTTGCATAAAGTTTATTGCTTCAAGTGGTAAACAACAAATGGTATCAAAATAATTAACCTATTTGAATCTTTGATGACATAATTGGGCGCCCAACGAGGACAAAATGACATAATTGTTAATAAGCCAGGATAGCAGCCATCATGTCCCTCGAGGTTTAGTCCGACAACTAAATCGTGGACTTGTAATTCATCCTAATTGATGATTAACTCATGGGTGGTATGAATTCACCAATAATTATTGGGGTTCGTGGGCAGCTAGGCATTCATCTATAAAGTCTTAATTGTATCTTCTCTATTTGTCAAACTACTGAATGCTTCAAGTACTTGTCTGTGGCCAATAGTCCTAAGAGTAAAACCCAGGCCTTCAAACAATGTTTCTAGTTTTATGCCATTTTGTAACTAGTCTCATTGATCTAACAACTAGTATAAGAAACTAAATCATGCATGGAAGTCTTCACATGAATGATTGCAATGGTAGAATGGAGCATACAAATGTAGCTAAGTTTGTTGCATCTCCAAGATCAATGAGATCAACCACATGTTAATATTTCCAGCAAACCAAAACAAAATCCTAACCGAACAACTATTGTGGTTTAGTTTGGTTGACAAAAGTAATTAGATTTTTGGATTAGGTTTGACCAGTTTAACCATCCAAATGCACAGCCTACCTGGTAACATAACCATCAACAAAAGTATGGTTTTACCCTTCTAGAGCTATCAATATAAGCCTAAATGAATGAACACTATTTCATTAAATTAGCATGAAAACATAAAAAATAACAAAAAGAAGCCTAAATGAATGAACACTATTTCATTAAATTAGTATGAAAACATAAAAAATAACAAAAAGAATGCATGTCCATAACTGGAACCTCTTTACCTCAGGATGTTGAGTATGGAAACTTGAATAGCCAATATCATGATTTCCACATAGATAATAAACCAAGAGATCTGAATATCTTCCATGTTCTTCCAAGCCAAAAATATGCTTAAAACGGCTATATGATTCCATCCACCTAATCAAGTAAATAACATCGAGGTATTGTGTTAAAGGCCATATTATGTTGTTCGATGAATTTTAGATATGCATGGGTACGTGCACGTTTATAATTTATAAATGGATTTCATTTGCAGTATCATTCCATACAACATGCCTAACAATTTTTTGCAAGTTGTCATATCATTACCATTATCATACTATATCCTACAATGTCTATGCCTCAAAGACTAAGATTAAAAAAAATTCTACATAGTACGTAACATCTAAAGATTGATTGCATTCTCCAATCTCCACTACTTCATCATTTTATGAATTTTTAACGATATAATAGCATTTAAAGATTAACAAGCAAAAAGAGACACTAAACTACAAAAATTAAAGTTTTATTTCTAAAGAAGATAGCATTAATGGGAACAAAAAAGTCGAGCAAACACCATGATCATTGTACAATGAAATAGCATTATATAACAAACTTATTAGCATGGTGAGAATTAGAAATTACTTCATTTATTTGGATTGCTAAGATACACATGGATACATTTTTTTAACAAGAACTACTTTCTTTTTTTCTTTCTATGGTATTTGTCTTCATCATTTTAAAGTTCTTGACAACAAGAGAGCACAAATTAGAGAAACAAAAATAGAAAATGATCATGTGAAACACCATAAGTAGAAAGCATCATTCATATGAAAAATGTATTTATGGTTGGAACCATGCTTTTGTTTTCTTAGTAAGACATGAATGATTATTTAATGATGCATAAGGCTACTACATAAAAAAGTGAGTGCAATTAATGATAGATAGATCCATTAATGGATATCTACATGTTCATTTTAGTTGGAAGCATTAAGCAAATAAATGATTTTAACAAAGTTTCATTATTTTTTTTAATTGGAAGTGATTTCATTTTGTAGCTTTCAATTTATGCTTTTTATTAGATATTGCCTGTGATCAAAATCATGATCACAAGATGTGCTTTATATTGATTTGATTCACTGTTGATAGGTTGGATTATGCGATTTAATATTGATTCAAACTAACTTTAGTCTTGTAGCTGATCCCAGTATTATGTTATGTGGTGTAAAAATTGTTTGGAATCATGCAATATTTTAAAATTTGGATTTCACATGGGTTTACTATTTTGAATATTGAACTAGTACACTGTTTTGAAATCTGGAATTCACATGTTTATTGTTTTGAAGGTCGGAATTAAGTGCTATTTGAAAATTTGAACTTCAAATGAGATTCCTTCACAGTCATGGTAATGTGAAAATAGTTATCTTCACACTAGGATTTTTCACATGGATCTTTGGACTTCATGTTTCACAAGTTTGAGTCCTATTGTTCAACAAACTGTAATCTAAGGATGAGCCACAATTTGTGGTTATGGATTCAAGTAACATTGAAATTAATGGATAAGAATGGATGTGAGTTGTCCTCATTGGTTAGATGTTCAACAAGCACTTATATGTAACTAACACACTAAACTTGAACTGTAAGGAGTTTCAAACCAAATTAGGTTGATTTTGTGCCAACTATGTCTAATCTATTGATAGATTACATGATGCACGCTCAATAAAATTTCTTCAAATATTAAATATTATATTTGATGCATAATTCCTTCAAGTGTGAAATAAATGCAATTACCTAACTTAAAATAAGTCATCCCCTTGTACTGGCATGAGGCCTAAATTTTTTTTTGTGAATTCTTCTTTATCTAATTTCTTATACATATCATTTTTGGTTTATTAGTGTTCCATATTATATTCAAATTCGATGCAATAGAGATTCTAATTCTGATAATTATAATTGCTCATTGATTTTGTGTAATTTGAATTTCTGGTTGACTTATTCAAATTTGTTCAATCATTAAATTATTATTTAGATTTTAATTTTTTGAATTTACTTGTTTTGTATCTAAGGAAAGCAATTTTTGTATACATTACTCTATGTGATATATGAATAGCAAAGTTCCCTAACATGATCTACACACCATGCATTCTAGTTGCATAAGGAAACATTAACCCTAAATTGTCCTGCATCACCCAATTTTAATCACTAGATGCTTTCAAGCTATAATGGTACTTTTCATAAGGACAAGCATCAAAAGTGAAAACTGAGTAAACAAGAAGAAAAAAAATCCTAAAAAATGTTGACAGAAAAAAGTAAGTTACAAGAACCAAAAAGATAAGTAACGTAAAACGAAAAAGTATTCGCGCCTTACTCTTGATCCTCCAATAAAGGGCCCCCATCAAAATGATCACCGAGAAATATAACCAAATTAGGTTTGAATGGCAATAAAGATAAATGGAAAGACCTCCGCATATATAAATCTGTATAAAATTTTGCAGCTTCTAGTGCAAGCGACTTGGGAGCAAGGCTGAGGGATGTCCTATCCATTAGCTGTTGAGGAGAACATGTATATTTAAATAGAGACAGGAAAAAAAAAACAATTACATGCCTGGTAGTGGAAAATAGCCAACACAATTTATCTAAACACAGCCATATAGACATATACAATTAAAAGTAATATTTTAGAGCCAACCTGATTCAAGTTTTGTGTATCCTGGAGCAAGGTTAAATCAGGATAATGATTTTCAGGTATTATTTTGCTTTGTCCAAAATGTAATTTTAATAGCATGGCATTTTCATCTATTTTCAGTTTAGCGACAACTATAAAGTTACAAGGAAGATTTACATATATACCATACAATTCTTATGTATTCTAATACCTAAAGTATTTATCTACTTAAAAAGATGCATTTCATTTTAAAAAAATGAGTGATGATGATTTTTTTGATGTGATATCAAAGATTGGGGTGTTTAATATGGAAAAATTGAACTTTAGGTGTTAGATATGTTAATACATAAGGATTGTGTGGTATGTATGTAAATCCCCCTAAAATAAATAGGTAGGGAAATAACAATTACCTGTGGATCAGCTACAACAGCAACCTTCACCAAGCGGCCATCAATCTGTGCAATCAACCAACATAACTTAAGTTTGTGATTAAAAACATACTGCATATAATGGACAATAAAGCGAATGAGAAATTCTTCTGTACAGTACTTATCAGAAGAGTATTCATATAATAGCACATGCGTTTACAAACGGTGAACACAACGAAAAAGAATTCGTGATCAGATCCAATGCGCCTAACACCTTATCCACTTGGCCTAAATTTGAATGCCACAAAACACTAACCAAGAGAGGAACAATGACACAGTACCGATGAAGATATCGAGGAGAAGTCGGCGTCGGGTTGAGGCCATGAGCACGCCCACATAGGGATCCAATAAGCGACCATCTCGCCATAAAGGAGGGTAAGAGCCCAGACGCAGCACAGGACTAGGGTTAGTCGAGCGAGACTCTGCATCGATGACGATCAGCACGCGACGCGCGGGAAGGGTCAAGCGGAGGAATTTTGTCGGATTTAACTATACCGGCCAGTGATGTCGGAGTTGAATCGATGTGCTTAGCCGTAGCCGCGGCTATCGGACGCTGAATATTCAGCTGTGTTTATAGCTTTTATTTATTTATTTATTGTTTAACTACTATTTTTTTATAATGAAAAATTGCATATTATGAGTAATCTTTTAGTATGAGATGAACATAAAAATATTTTCTAAATGTTAAAAAGCAAGAATATTTAATAAATTTAAGAATAATAATAATAATAGTATGCTAGGGCATACTAGCATTTTTCTCATCAGGCTCTTTTAAATTACATATTTGATTAACTTATATTTTAATCTCAAATTTAAAAATAATATTATTAATATATTTGTAAAATCACATTCATAATTGATATGACTCTCAAAATACCACTAGTCAAAACACAAATCTTGATGTCGAAAGCGATATGATTTTGAGTCAGCAGATCAAGACTTAAAATATCATTGGAATCTTTGGGACATCAATTAAATCCCAAAACAGCTCTCAAATGTAGAGTGTTTATAGTCAAATCGAGCGTCTCGACGAGCCGAATCTAACGAGTCTAAGATCTTATAATTCCGACTTCATTTGGGCATCCAAATGCTCAAAATACATCAAATGATCAAAGGAATCATCCTGAGCCGTCCGATCGAGGGGGTGTTCTGACTTTGAATTCTGAAATGCCCTCCTCCCATCTATAAATAGGTTCCTCACATGAAGGGAGGGCCAAGTGAAGTGAAGAACAAATGAAGTGAAGAAGAGGCAACAAGTGAAGAAGAGGAGGTGCAGGAAGAAGAGGAAGAGTCCAGAAGCGAAGAAGAGGAAGAGTCCGAACAAGAAAGAAGAGGAAGAGTCAAACAAGGAAGAAGAGAAGGAACAAACAAGGAAGAAGAGGAAAAGCCAAGCAAGGAGGAAGAATAAGCTCACGAAGCTTGAAGATCCTCAACCAATTCACCCTCACGGTCATCAACCATCACCACCTTCATCGCTAATTGTCCCCGCATCTCCACCTACTACCAGCAACTATTACAACCTGATCGTTGTTACATAGCTATTTTTCCTCCCTCATATGCAATTTTATAATCCCGTTATCAGGAAGATTTTGTACTCTGAAATAAATACATAGTGGAAGCTTTTCTTGGGCTGCCAGTGGTTTTCCCTCTTTTGAGGTTTTCCACATTAAAATTAGTGTCTCTGTTAGCTTTTTTAATTACACGTGTGTCTTTGGACTTCACAAATATGGCGTAAACTTTCACTCTACCGCAATTGGTTTTATAGCACGCAACAGTTTGGCGCCGTCTGTAGGAAAGAACCCCCCAATCACAATTTTTGTGAAAACCCGCGTCATGGCCAATAGCGCGACTCGTGGCGAGCCTCCGCTCCAACTCCGTCACTCTGAAACCAATCCTTGAACTAAGGGCCAACCATCGCCTCACTTCCCGCTAGGTGATCATGTCGGTGAAGAGGCAGAATCTCTTTGGAAGATCGTCCGTCGAATGGAGGAGTCTCAAAATAAGATGATCCGGCTTTTGCAAGGACTACAACGGCGCTACTACGGCAAACATATCTCCCCAAGATGCGGGAGGAGGTCAAAATGCTAATCCTCCCAACACGGAATTCTCGCGCAGACCGTATGATCTCCTGACCCTAGTTCCACTCATCCATCGCGTACTCAACCGTTACTAATCCACCGATCGTTGTTGATAGCTTCACACATGCTCATCTTGTTAATCGCTCGTCATGACATTTTGAGTGCGATGCTTAATACAAGATGAATTTCACTTCAAGGCAATCATCTTCACCCACGCTTATGAGGTCCTCACCTTTAGGTGAAGCCATTCTTCAACATCCAATTCCGTAGGTTTCAAGCTTCCGAGCATTGATTCCTATGATGGGGCAACTGACCCACACGAACACATCGATCACGGGACTATCATGCATATCCAGCGAGCTCGACACCGCTTTGTCGTCTTTCCGTTACCCTCAAGGGCAAGCTTCAGTTCTCTCTCTTCGAGGGGATCTATCCATACCTTTAACGAACTTCGCCGGGTTCTTTGTGGAATAGTTAGAATTATGAGATCTTACGGTAGGTGGCAGAACCATATCTACCGTGGGCCTTGATGGCCTCCCAACCGACGGTCAGAGGCCGGTGCCGACCCGCGGCGTATCTGGTGGGCGCTCCCTCTGGCCGGACGGTCCGGGGCGGTAACGGAACCACGGCGTATCACGTGGGCCTTGATCGCCTCTAACCCGGACGGTCAGCGCGTAACGGAACCACGACGTATCGGCCTTGATCGCCTCTGACGGTCGTGGGTGGCCGGAACCACGATGTATCGTGGGCCTTGATCGCCTCCTTGATCGCCTCTAGATCGCCTCCACGAGCGCCTCTTGATCGCGATTGCCTCCAAAGGACCTCACTCGAAGGAAGGGGAGGAGGGAAATGTGCGTCTCTCCCTCTCACCAGGGGTATTTATACACAGGGGCAAAAGTCAAAACTCCTCAAAATGGCAAAATGGCAAAACTCCTCAAAAATGGCTCAAAACCCTTCAAATTCTCGGTCGGGCCCACATGACCATGACAGCGTCTGCCTGGTACGCGAGGATCCGACGCCATCGCGGAATTCACAGCGAACGTCGGCGACTGGCCGTCGTCGCGACCGTCCGTGCCGTCCAGATGGCCGGCCGCATCGGCCCATGCGGTTCCATCACGACCATGCGACTCAGCGATATCGACGCCGCCCATCAGTTAAATGCGGCCTTCGGCCGAGATTGACCCAGATGGGCCCATCCGCCGGCAAGACGAAGCAGCGCCTGCGCCATGCTTGTCGCGCCGGACGTCGAGCACGGGCGCCTGGGTCCGAATGCCGAAAACTTCGATTCGTTATTTTCGATTGACATATTTTTTGGATGATTAAGCTAATGTTATCCAAAAATAGAACGATATGACTCTCAAAATACCACTAGTCAAAACACAAATCTTGATGTGCTATGATTTTGAGTCAAACCGTCGAGATCAAGCACTTAAAATATTATTGGAATCTTTGGGACATCAATTAAATCCCAAAGCGGCTCTCAAATATGGAGTGTTTATAGTCAAATCGGCGTCTCCGGATCTAACGAGCCTAAGATCATAATTCGACTTCATTTGGGCAACCAAATGCTCAAAATACATCAAATAATCAAAGGAATCATCCAGCGTCCGTCGAGGAGTGTTGCTTTACATGAATTCTGAGAATGCCTCCTCCCATCTATAAAGTTCATTCACATGAAGGAGGGCCAAGTGAAGTGAAGAACAAATGAAGTGAAGAAGGAGGAAACAAGTGAAGAAGAGGAGGTGCGGCAAGGAAGAGGAAGAGTCAGAGCGAGGAAGAAGAGAAAATCTGAACAAGGAAGAAGAGGAAGAGTCAAACAAGGAAGAAGAGGAGGAGGAACAAGCAAGAAGAGGAAGAGCAGAACAAGGAAAGAAAGCAGAAGGAAGAAGAAGCTCAGCTTGAAGATCCTCCAAGTCGCACTGCTCGACGGTCATCAACCACCATCACCACACCATCTAATTGTCTGTCTTTACCTACTACTCTATTACAGATCGTTATTTTTTCTCTCTCATATGGTCTGTAATCCGTTATCGGGAAGATTTTGTACTCGAAATAGATACATAGTGGAAGCTTTTCTTGGGCAGGTGGTTTCACCTCTTTTTAGGTTTTACGTTAAAATTCTAGAGTATCTCTGTTGCTCTTTAATTACAGTGTGTGTTGACTTCACAAAAGTAAACTTTCACTCTTCTGCGGTTTTAGCAACAATAATTTATATATAAAAGATTTAATTTAAGATTTCTTAAGTTGAATGCTTAAGTTCGTTGTAAGTAGGGGTATCAAAAATTGATCAGACACAAACTCGACTTAAAAAATCCGGGTTCGAGTTGACCTCTATAAAATTATTTCGATTTTGACATCAATTTGACTCGAAATTGAATGAACTCGAAAATGACCCGATTTTTTATCACTGAATTTGACTTAAAAAAAAAAAATATAAATAGATCATTCGGATTGTGTCGGGTTAATCGGGTTGAAGTCGGTCGGTTAGTCAACTCTATTACTTAGTCATTTGGGTCTTCGAACTTGATCTGTCGACCCGAATTGACACTCGAGTTGTAGACTAACATATCTTGCGAGAAAAGTGTTTAAAATAATATTTATTTAAAATATAGAAGTAAATGGATTTTTATATTTTATAATATATAATTATTAATACATTAAAATTAAAAAAATCGAATGTAAAAAAGAGATTACGGCTTAGTGTACTGCGCATAAATGAATCGACAGACACGTGCGACACAAACGCCATATCAGCAGCTTTAGCAATCTATGCTCTCTCTCTCTCTCTATATATCTCTTCTGCTTTCCCTTTTCTCTCCGGCAAGGGATGTAGCAGCACGCTCTACTCCATGGGCCGAGAAGAGGACACCATGGAAGATCATTGCCACCCGAAATCGTCGGCGGCGGGCAGTGTTCTGGTTGTCGGAAACTACTGCCATGACGTCATCTTCCGCGACGGCGTCATCGTCGGTGAAGGGCTCGGCGGCGCGGTCTCATTTCTCTCTAACGTTCTTGATCCCCTCTCCTCAAACCCCTCCCTCTACATTTGTAAGGTCGGCCCCGACTTCTCCTACTCGGTCTCCCACGCTCCCATCACTTCCACCTCCTCTCGAACCACCCTCTTCCACGCCCACTTCCCTTCCGCTGCCGGCGATGGGTACCACGGTGACCGCGTCCTCCACCGCATCAGCACCTGTGAACCGATCCTTCCTTCCGATCTCCCCTCCTACAAATTTGAATTCGGCCTCGTCGCTGGAGTTGCCGGCGAGATTCTCCCGGAAACCCTAGCCCTCATGCTTGATCTGTGCCGTGTCATGTTCGTCGACATGCAGGGGCTAATTCGGGTTTTTGACTCCAACAACGGTGCCGTGGGGCTAGTTCCGCTGACGAGCACCTCTTTTTCCGAGTTTATTCCTAGAATCGGTTTTCTCAAGGCTTCGGCGGACGAGGCGCCGTTCCTGGATTTAGAGGAAGTTAGGAAGTCTTGCTGCGTGATTGTGACGGAGGGGAAGAATGGGTGTAGCGTTTATTGGAAGGAAGGGGAGGTGAAGGTCGCACCATTCCCAGCTGTTCAGATCGATCCGACCGGCGCTGGAGATAGTTTTTTGGGTGGGTTTGTGGTGGGTTTGAGCTGGGGGTTGGCCGTGCCGGATGCCGCCCTTCTAGGGAATTTCTTTGGCGCGCTAACAGTAGGCCAGATTGGAATTCCTAAGTTCGAGCTGAGCTTGCTAAAGGTTGGTTCTTATAAGTTATAACAGTCTTGTTTTGTCAATGGTTCATGTCAACTACTGTTTTTTTTTTTTTTTCTATTTTTTTGTGCTAATAGCGTTTTCTTTTTGGTTCGCATCATAAGAGATCGTGATCTAATCGATCAAATTTCTGTCAGCGCTGAAGCATTCGTGATACATATTTCCGTAGGCTAACTGTTTAGGTTAAGGAACAAAGTGTTCCCCAACAAATTCACAGTAATGCTATGTCATTTATTTATTGATTCCTCATACGTCTCATGGACCCCGTTTATAAATGCTCGGAGGAACATGATTCTCATTTTTGCATCATTATTTTAATTTATATAATGCTATACAACTCAGTTATTTATTCGCTCTCTATGCCTTTGAGCTTGTTGAATTTGTTTTGACATCTGCAGAATCTTTGACATTCGGTATTTGAGAAAGATTCTGCCTCTTTCATGCATCTTAATTTTCTCTATTTTGTATTAACCTCTTGTGGTTATTCCCCATTGTAAATCAATGTTAGAATTGATTCCAGATGCAATCTCAATCATTCAAGTGCCTCTCATGAAAGGACAATAGATCTTACGTCAGTAATCAAGTAGTCTAGCTCATATGCAGGGCATTTTTCACCAAAGGAAACTCTCATCACCCAACAATTCTATTCGGGAGACTTGACAATCCATATCAGTGCATGGTCCTCTTTGCATCCTATTGGTAGGACCAAGCTCTCCCAAGGTTTTGTCCCTGTTGTCCATATCCATCCGCTGAGCACGACTGAATGCTTCTCCAAGTTCACAACTCAATTATCTATTCGGAATAACAACTAGACTACTTAGCACTATACTTAACCAGTTTGTAGCTCTAAAATTCACTTAGACACCTCAACAATGTGGCATTGTAATCATTATTGCACTCAACTGCTAGAGTTTTTTTTTTTTTTTTTCAGGCAATGATTTTGATGAATATCCCTTAGAACACATCATCCCAGCATGTTATGCACCTTGAATATCTAGTGTTGGCCGCTTGCGTGTCTGTGCACCCTCTTTGCAACATTTGTTGTTTCAAAGTCCTCTCAGCAATTTATTTTCTCAACTATTTAGGCCCATTAGGCAACTACATATGGAATTCCTCTTCAACTTTTGCTTGAAAGATCCGTGGAACCCTTGCCACTTTTGAGGATTCATGAGACCTAGAATGCTTGAAAGATCCATGGAACCTGACTGTTGTAGAGTTTTCTATTTTCATTACTATCTTCAAGAGAGTCCTTGTAATGTAGCAGTCAACTAATTTAGTGTGCTTTCAATGAAGTTGCCTCAAAGCTGAGATACAATCACTATAAACTTCATGTTTGTTGTTATTTTTATCATGTGTTTTCCCGATGTATACTTGTTTATCATATCTAATTTGTCAGTGACTAAGGTAGAATATTTACTCACAACTTTTCAAACGCTTGAACAATTTATTTCGTTAATGCTACTTGATAATGTAGGTGTGGTATATATCCACTATGCATACCCATATTCTTTTTTATTTTACTCATTTTCTCTACTCTTTGTTTTTGCAAACAACCATAAGTTGATATTGCCTAAGTTTTTTTCATTTAGACAAACACTAGTTCTTCATTATTTTTTATATGTTGCAAAAGCCATGGGAGGTTTTTTGCCTCCCATTTAACTTTTAGCATATTTCAGCTGTTAGATTAGCTTTTTTTTCATCACACTGCCATTATTCATAGAATGTTTGATAGGTATTCTTTGCTAGTTTTCCTTGTTTTTCATCTAAAAGTTTATGCCATCTAATTTAGCTATTTTGTTATGTATTTCACATTGGTTGCTTTGTGGAATACACAAAATTTTTGAATGCTTCTAATTGAGTTTGCTATTCTAGGGTGTGCCATATTCCTATGGAACTATTGTAGTTATAACTAGATAAAATGACTATTGAATTTTCATCTTCATGGAAAAATAGAGTGTATAATCTGGACTTTTGTTGTTTGACATTTTTGTATATTTAAAAGTGGTGCTTATACAAATCTATACGAGTACAATCATGACAAATTTTGAAGTCAACATGGCACATTTTAGTATATGTATACATTATTTTTTGTAAATTGAAATAAAGAAAGTTGATCTAAATAACCTAATATACTTTCAATATTATACACACAATTTGTTAAGTTAGAGAACATTGACACATATGTTTTTTAAGTAGAAATCTTTGGAGAAAATAAGGTCATGGGGACTATCCTGAGTTTGAACAACTTTCACTAATAGTGAAAGAGGTTATAAGGCTTCACCATTCTCCATATAACTGGAAAAGATGGCACTAAAAAAAGTGGAGTTGTTGTAGGTGTATTGGGCTGCAACAATGCAAAAGGTTATTGGGGCACCAAAGGTTGAACGTCATACACCTTCTCATTCAATACAAGTAGCATAAGCAATGATGCTACAAAAGATGCAATGCAAATTTTTACATATTAAAGGTGGCCCATAAAAGCTTCTAAGGACTGAAGTAATGTTTAGAACTTCAAAATTCTATTATTATTATTAGAAAGCTTTAAATGAACTAAATTGAGGCATATTTATTGATTTTGAAAAGGTGCTTTGGTAATTTTTCAAATATGCTAAAATATTTTTAGATATTGACAACAAACTATGTAGATTGTGACTTTCCCTAATTGAGAAATCATGAGACAATGCTACCCTTAGTTTGTTTGGCTATGGCTTGGGTTATTTGGGCAATTGATGATAAGTGGATTAACGAAGCCACTCATCAATAATGTTTTTGATTGATGATTTAAAGAAAACATCTTGTCGATCATTACATCATGAATCCTGTAGAGATGGAGAATCAAATTTCTAATTGTTAGACAAGATTGATTTTATGGCGATAAGTTGCGCACAATTTGAAATGACATGAAATAATAATGATACATTATTTTTTGATATTAAATTATTATAATTTTTTTTTAAACAATCATTTGCGACAATTGGCTTATGATCTATGGATGTGTCAATGGCAATTCCCAAACACCCCACCCCTTGACCTTTGGTCCAACAACTTCAATTGATTTAGGGCCTTTATATGTTGAATTTGGGAGTGGCTTTATTCTTAGAGATAAAATGTGAAATGAGTATGTTTGGGAAAAGTTTGAAGTAACTCAAGTGGCAGATAAGATTAGAGAGAGTCGTCTTAGGTTGTTTGGCCTAATAAAGCATTGGCCGTCCTATGACTTGGTTAGGAGAGTTGATGTACTAGATTTGTCTTATGTTAAGAAAGGTAGAGGTAGAGCTAAAAAGACTTCGTTAAGATATATAAAAGATGACTTTAGTTTATTAGAATTAAATGATAATTTGACACATAATATGACACAATAGAGAAGAAAGATTCATGTAGCCGACTCCACATAGTGGTATAAAGGCTTGTTATTGTATATGTTGAATTTGGGAGATTTTGGTGTTGTTGAATTCATTAAGTAGAGTCAATTCTTTTGGCAGTGCATATGACTCATTTTGAGCTCATTTGGTCTCCAAAGTGATTTTTTAAGTAATTTAAGTTCTAGTTTAATCATTTTTGCATCACATTTAGATTCGTGTATTGTACCAAAATTTGTACTTGATTGAATAAGGATTTATTTGATTTCAATAGTTATTCCATTATTTTTTGACGCCCTATCTCATAAATCTAGAACTACTCTGATTCATAGGAATATCTTCCTTGTGAAATTATGATATACTAGAAACTTTATTGGTGTGACTACTCCTTGGAAGTTAATGTGAATTCTCTCTTGTTGTCATGGACCAATTTGTTCTCCACCATTCATAATTCTATAAATGCAACTTTAGCATGAAAATTCTTGAAAATATTTGAACTTAAATTTATTTACAAGTCTCAAGTTGCATCTTAGATGCACTATTTAGGCTTTAAACTAAAAACATGATGATCTTAGGCATGGGGTGCTTCAGCACCTTAAAAATGATATAAATGAATTGCTTAAGACAATTCTTGTGCATTTGAGTGGATCAATGTCAATACTAATTTTCACACAATTTCTTAAAATGGTGATCTCATTATTACTTATTGTAGTAAACCAGCCCATAAGAGCCACCGTTAACCATTGGTCGTTTAGTCGTATTCGTAGAAGACCTATATTTAAAAATGATATAAAATATGAGTAGTTTTCATTTCTTTAATATATTCATGTATAGATTTTTGTTTTGAAAATTTATTTTAAAAAAGATTTATAAATTTTAAAAATTTTATTTTAGGGCTACTTTTTACTTGAAATATTTCAAAAAAAATACAAAAAATTTACATACAACCTTTTGGCAGGCAAATTAATAAAATATCCTTTCACACAAAACATTCAAGTTTTTGCTTTTTGGATTTAATTATCATCTAAAGAGAGTTGAAATAGATTTATAAAGTGTGGTTATGAATGGGAGGAGTTATTTGGAACAAAGAGGTTTCCCCTGTCATAGGATTGACGTTTATGTCAGGAGCAAAATTAGTCTCAAAGGTGGTGTGGCATAGGATAGGAGGTTGATGGGGATAGGAGATTTTATCTCTTCATCATGGTTGAAATGAAGTTTTGAAGGTAGTGCTATTTAGGGGTGGAGCTCATCAAGAGTAGGTCTCATCCCCCTTTTTGTTCAAGGTTCACCTCATAAGCAAGGCTTAAGTGAGTCCCAAAAGTTGAACAGATGAATTTTTTTTGATGAAATTAATATCACCAGAAAGTTCTATCACAAATCATATTTCTTTTATATTCATCATAGCACATGGAAATCTTTGAAGTGTATTGAGGATTGTCTAAAAATGTAGATAATCAACTATCACCAAAGTGGTGATGTTGTGTATGGAATATTTGATAATAGTGTATATGATGAAGGAAAAGCATGTCTGATGCATCTGATGGGGGCACAAACTGCAAACCTTTAGGACAAGGTGTAAGTTATGAGTCTTACAAGTTTCAAATTAGCGATAAAAAAATTGTGTTCAATGAAAATGGAGTTGTTCCAATTGAACTTATTTTTGTTGATAGAAATACTATTGAAAAGCTTTTGTTATGAATTTTTTCCTAGTACAATTTTATTTGATCAATAAAATTATTTTTAACTTTTATGTGACATCCATATTATAATAGTTTGTTGTGGTTTTGTTAATTTTGTAGTTGTGTTGTGATATTCGATCATGATGGGAGTTTTGGGTGAGTTGCAATGTGCATCAAACGAACCTTATAATTTTCATATAGTGAAAGACTTCATTTATCTCCAAAGAAAATTAATTTTCTCGAGTTCTTATTGAGGACATTAGACTTCATTTATATAATTTTCATATATGGAGTGTAATTTTAGTTGTAGAAGTTTTAATGGTAGTGTGGTGATATTAGGCGAACAAGTCATTAATAAGAGAGAGATTCAGATATTTAGGCTCTATTGTTCAAAATGATGGTGAAATAGATGGAGATGTTATTAGTAGAATTCAAGTTGGATGGCTGAAGTGGAGGAATGCATATGACCTATTGTGTGATAGAAAATTTTCACTTAAACTTAAGGGAAAATTTTATAAGATGTGGTAAGACCCGCAATGACTTATGTAGAATGTTGGCCAATAAAAAGCATAAACTAAGTTAAGTGTTACGAGATGAGGATGATTAGGTGGATGAGTGGTTGTACTCTTAGAGATAAAATGTGAAATGAGTATGTTGGAAAAAGTTGGAGTAGCTCTAGTTGAGATAAGATTAGAGAGAGCCTTAGATGGTTTATAAAGCGTCGGCGATGACGATTAGGAGAATAGATGTATTAGATTTCCTTATGTTAAGAAAAGTAGAGTAAAAAAACTTGGTTAAGATGTATCAAAAATGACCTTAGTATACTTGAATTAAATGAGAATTTGACACATAATAGGACTCAATGGAGACGAAGGATTCATGTAGCCGACCCCACTTAGTGGGATAAAGGCTTGTTGTTGTTGTTGTTGAGTTCTTATTGAGGACTAGTTTTTGATCAGTCCGTTGAGCTAGATAATTCCGTTGAGCTAGATAATTCTTTATCACCTGTTGAGTTGGATACTCTTTATCAACCGAGTAAATTATTTAATCTTGGGCCTCCAATATGGCTCTAGAGTTGACTTAAGTAAGTTTTTTTTGGAATACAAAATTATTGAATTATTATTCTATTTTGTTGGAAATATTCATTTTTCTTAGAGTGGCCTATTAAGATTAATAGTTTTGTCGAATTGTAGAGAGAGACGAAGTTTTTCCAAAACCATATGATTCTTTTGTTTTGTAAATTTTCATTTTGTTAGAAAGTTATGAATCTTCAATTTGATTGATCTTAAGCACTCATAAGCATCGAATCATTGTCTCTTCTAGGATTTCTCTATGGTATCATAGGGAAGAACCATTTTCATTGAAGAAAGTACAACATTTGCTCTACTCTTTAGCACATAAGCAACCACTCACTGTGTGTGCAATAGTGTGTGCTATTTTTTCAGCTAGCTGTCTCAATCGTTTTCATAGAACCTTACTGAACACCGATCTAAACTATGATACTAGCACTTCCCTTGTATGTACAAGTCAGCACGCCCCTCACCAGTATCAGCTGTGAAGCACCTACTCTACCATCGATTCTCACCATTGCCAACTATTCTGCTCCTATCTTAACATCATCAAGCTAGATCGTTCACTTTTGTGCATTCTTTTGCAAATCAATTGCTTGACTCTAGAGGCACATTTGGCCACTTCTAACCCATAATCCAATTCAGTCAATATTTCAATTAAGCAAGCATTTAATAAGGTGCATGTAGATTTCCAAGATTTTAGATACATCTTTCCTGTGTTTCTGTTAATGTTTTAAGGGGAATTAATGACATGGTCCTAAAAGTATTATTGTTGATTTTGTAATTTGTCTTCCTTTTATATCTTCTCCTTGGGATGGATTTGTCCATTCCTCTGTCTTCTATTAATAGGTTAGTTTTATTCTCATTTATTTTTCTTCTTCATAATGAATATTATCAAATTATCGATACAAAGCGATCCTTAATTTTTCCTTCATCAGCATTTCACTTTTCTTGAGTAAAGTTTTCTCAACATTGGGGGAATTGACGCTACAAAATTAAGTGCAGGCTTATTTTCACTAATATTTTGAATTTACCTTGATTATCTTTGTGGATAAATATTAGGATAGTTTTGATAAGATTTGAATTTTAATTTGGATTTGATCTTATCTTGTTATTCTTATTTATATAAATATGATAGTTCTGCATTGTGATAAATCAATAAATGAGTTTAATTTAGTTATTATGGCTTCATTGGTTAACTGTCGCTCTTCTCTCTCTCTCTCTCTTCCCTCTACCTCTCTGTCTTCTCCATCTCTCCCGTTGTTGTTCCCTCTTTCAGCACCTACTCATCTTCTACTCTCCTTTTGTAGTTAGCCCGAGGGCAAAAATTTGATGTTTGATCTTCAATTCAAAACTGAGGCACTATGTGATTATAAATTTGATACTTTGTGCTCACAAGAAAGTTTGATTGAGATTTTCTTTCAAGATCAAGAACCATCAAGTGCTCCACATTTAGGTGATGTTTGGAATTGTTTTGTTTTAGTTTTTTTTTTTTTTTCATTTAAAGCAAATATAGATTTTGGTGTTCTATTTATTTCTTGTTTTCAAACACAGAGGGAATAAGAATGAAAATAGTACTAGCCTATATTTAATTAGTACAAATTAAATTAATATTTAATTGATAATGAATTAATCTAATTTATAATTAATTCTAATTAAATATTATTTAATTCCTAATTATTCTAAACTACCATCATAAGCACTAGGATAGTTAACATTATTAATAATCAATCTATAATTAATTGGTCATAATTGAATTTAATTAATTTTTATAACATAATGATCTTATGTAAAGTTATAAATAATTCCGATTAAGTATCATAAAATTTTTGCCATAATTTTTTATGTTTAATCATGGGCTATTTGGTTGAGAGTATTTTCGGTGTACAATATTTAAATTGCAGAGATTTTAAGTTTTTGAGTGTTTAGTTAGAAGTAAAGTGATATGGACTCAGACAGTGCTTCAAACATCAAATAGCAAAAGAGGAAGAAAATCTCCAACTTGGCTAAAAGACTTTGTTAAATAAAAGCAGCGAAAAATCTGAGAAGAGATGCAGCCAAAGCAGATCGACTACTAAATTGAATACAAATGCTTCTTGAATAAAATCGAGATCTACTAAATGCGGATCGACAATACACAACATAATAACAAAAGCGTGCAAGAAAATCAAGATCTGGATGATAAAACATGTAAAGAAAAGAAAATAACAAACAATCTAACAGAAAGTAGTTAGAATATACAAGAATGTAAAGAAACTAGGGCTATAAATAAGTTCTGAAGAAATATAAAAGGAAAAAAGGCAATAATATTGACTCTTCTGCTACATCTTCTCCTCCTCCTCCTTCTTCTTCTTCTTCTTCTCTTTCTCTGGGCCGATCTCCCTCTCCTCGGCAAAAACCCTAACTCCTTTTTCCCGAGCTCTTTCTCTTCCTCTCCACCATTCTCTCCTTGACCTTTCGAAAGGTCATTATCACAGTTTAGTTTCTTCCTCGACTAGATACGCGGTTCCTTCCCCGGGAAGATTCATCTAAAGGACGAGAGAAAGACGCGTGTGGCTCATCTAACGGTCGAGATTACCCACGGGTCGCATCATAAAGCATATTCAAACTTTTTTTTTTTTTGAATTATTTGAAACTCACCCAATAGATCATTTTAAGCAAATTCAATCTTCATATGTGTTCCAGAAATCCCACAACTCCAAACCACATATTGCCATAGCTCCGCACGTTGATGTCACTATGCCATGTTTCGCCCTCCTCACAACCAAGACCTAGATTTGCAATGTCGATATTGTTGATGTCACCGACCTATAAGTGACCGATTGTCATGCCCTTATTGGAAAAAAAAAAATTGACTTTTACATCTTCTCTCCTTCCTTCTTCTTCTTCTTCTTTCTCTCATCTTACATCCTTGGAAAAACCCAACTCCTTTCTAGCTTTTCTCTTCTCTACCATTCTTTAACTTATAATAATTTAATTATTTAGTTTCTTCCACTAATTTTATTAAGATTCATCTAACTAAAAAACGCGTGGCCATCTGATGAGATTGCATCATTAAAGCATATTCAAATTTTTTTTTTTTGAATTATTTGAAACTCACCCAATAGATCATTTTAAGCAAATTCAATCCTATGTGTTGAAATCCCATGACTCCAAACCACATATTGCCATAGCTGGCGATGTCACTATGCCATGTTTGTCCTCACAAGACCTAGATTTGCAATGTCGATATTGTTGATGTCAACTTATAAGTGGGGTTCATGCCACTTATTGGAAAAATTATTAAAAAAACTTTTAGTTCACTTTGCATGAAGCTAAATACCATAAATTGTTGTTATGTTTTATTTTACAATAGTTTACATCGCAATTAGAATACCTATGAATTTTAAATGCTAACCACAAAGCATTCTAATTACTTATAATAATTGTAATCATTCTGATTAAATAACAATAATAATTAATTATTATAATTTAATCTACAACTAATTTAATAAAGGTTTATGGAAAATCTAATGTGAAAAATATTGATAGATATTATAAAATTTGTTAAAAAAATTATGGCATGAATCTTTTAATATATTGTATTAATGGGTGTTATAGAAGAGATTTATGAATTTATAAAGTGTTTGAAATCCATTGATCATTAAGAATGTTAAATAAACAAAGGTTATATTATTGATGTACAAAGATTTTTAGATTAGGTTAGAACTTAAACTTAGAATATAGTTACTCTTATTGGTAAATTAATTGAGTTAATATATATTATGGTTCATAGGTAGGAAGATAAATATCTTATGTATTCAAAAAATTAAATGGGTTGGAAAGAAAGTCAAGGAGATTGATTATTTTAAACTTTATATTTGATTAAATAAAATTGTATATGATTATAAATAAAGTTTAAGAATAATATTGTAGATATTAATAATTATGATTTAAAGATTGTTGTTGATATTTAAGATTGTCATGTTATAGATTTATATTTTAAGTAGATTTGGATGTAGTTAAAATTTTGGAATTATTTAGAATTAATACAAATGATCACTTTGAAGAATATTTTAAAGATTTAAATGATATGTTTAGTGGAAAGATTTTAAAAGATTTAATTTATTGTTTGAAATGATTAATAAAGAATGTAGGATTATAGATTTTATTTATGATTTTAGTTGTTGATACTTTATTTAAGAAGAGATAAGAATATTACTTATAAGAATTAATCTGTAAAAAATTGATTATTTTGATAAGAAAAATAAATCATTTATATTATAAAGATTGTAGTCATTCAGTGAAAGTTTAAATAACATCAAATTATTGTAAATATTTGATTGTTATAGTTTAAATTTAAGATGAATGATTGGAAGATGAAAAATAAATGAATTATCCTAATATTTGATAGAGGTTAAAAGATTAATAAAATATTTTATAAAAAAATATATAAATTTGGGATGTTAATAAGAAATTAATGTTATATAGGAAAAAATAGCAAGTTGAAAAGAATGTGCTTGAAGTGTCAAAAGAAAATATTTTTTTTAGTAAAAAAAAGTTAAAGGTGGAGTCAAAATGTGCAAGAAAATATAAGAAATAAAAAATTTTGTTATAAAATTTAGTTTAAATGTAAAAATTCAAAGAATTAGGAAAGATTTAAAATGGCTCATAAAGATTCTAAGAAAGCAATATATGATGTAAAAAATTTAAATTTTAGTGATTTATACACTATATTGGATAAAAGAATAAAAATGTATATAAATTAATTCAAGTAAAGAGATCGAAAAAAAAAATCTAGTTGATAAGATATTAATGATAAAATCATAAAATTTTAGAAAAATAAGTAGATGAGTTATTTTTATAAATTTTTCAATAAATGATCTGAGAATATGATTTGGTTTAGCAATCCTAGTACCCTAAAAAAAAATAGAGAATTTTATTTTTATCGTCGTATTAATAAATTTAAAATTGGAGAAGCTTTAAAGAAAATGATGTGTGCAAAAATAGTAGAATCTTATGATATTCCAATAGAAGTGTGAAAATGCTTAGAAGATTAAGGAATATTTTAGCTTATGAATTTTTTAATATTATTTTAAAGACTAAAAGATGTTAGATGAGTGGAGAAAGAGTTTATTGGTTCATATATTTAAGAATAAAAGTGATGCACAAGGGTGTGCAAATTATAAAGAAATTAAGTTAATGTGTCATGCATTAAAATTATGGGAGAGAGTAATTGAGCATAGATTACGATGTGATACAAATGTTCTCAAATCAGTTTCATTTCTTGCTAGGTATATCTACTATGAATGCTATACATTTGTTGAGAGGATTGATGGAGAAGTATAGAGAAAGTAAGTAAGATCTACATATGATATTTATTGATTTAGAGAAAGCTTATGATAAAGTTCCAAGAGAAATCCTTTGGAGAGTTCTAGAAAGCAAGTAGTTAATATTGGTTCAAGTCATTAAGGATATGTATACTAGAGCTGTTATTTGTGTCCAAACACCAGGAGGATTGACAAAATATTTTTCTATTTTAGTTGGATTATATTAAGGATAGGATTTAAGCTCGTATCTTTTTGCTTTAGTTATGGATGTTCTTACTAGGCATTTATAAGAGGATGTATCTTGGTGTATACTTTTTTCTAATGACATTCTACTTGTTGATAAGACTAGAGAGGGAGTTCAAGAAAAACTTGAATTATGGAGGTCAACCTTAGAGTCTAAAGGTTTTTGTTTGAGTAGATTTATAATTGAATATATAATAATTTTAGTTGTAGAAATTCTAATGGTGTTGTGACATTGGTGATCAAGTCATTAAAAAAGTGAGCATTCCAGATATCTCTGGTCTATTGTTCTAAATGATGGTTAAATGGGCGGGGATGTTACTAGTAGAATTCAAGTTGGATGGTTGAAGTGGAGAAATGCATCTGGCCTATTGTGTGATAGAAAAGTACCGCTTAAATTTAAGGAAAAATTTTATAAAATGGTAGTAAGACCTGCAATGATTTATGATGTAGAAAGTTGGCCAGTAAAAGAAAACCATAAAACTAAGTTATGTATTGCAGAGGCGAGGATGCTCAGGTGGATGAGTGGTTTTTCTCTTAGAGATTAGATGTTTGGTTTCTGCATTTAGAATCATGTAAAAATCTGATGTAAAGTGAATACGTGAATTCTGAATATTTTATTGTTTTTTGGTTGTGTGTAAAGTTAATACATGGAAACTATTTTTTCTGTTTGGTTGGATGAATGTAAAGTAAATATTTGTATTCTGAATATTTTATTATATGTAAATTAATTATAGAATTTATTCACTAATTAACGTATTCAATTAAAAAATAAATATATATTAAAATATAAATAAAATTTTTTTTCTTGACTAAAAAATAAATAAAATCAAATACAAATACAATGTATTTTGAATATTTAATTATTAGTAATTAATTTACAAATTTTCTAAGATATTAATTATTAGTGTTATAAATAAATAAAATTTGAATATTATCATTTTATATTAACATAATGAATTTATATACATATATATATATATATATATATATATATATATATATATATATATAATTTTATTACTATATTAAACATTAATTAATTAATAGGAATTTTTATTAAATAAATTAATCGTCAAGTTATGATTTAATATTTATTTATTAAAAAATTTTTCTTTAATAAGTAGCTTACTCATTAATTATTTTTTGCTAAATAAACTAAAATTTAATAATTATTTTAATTTTTTTGATTTATCGTGAATTATTTATCATCAATTTGAATAAACATAATTATATTTATTAAATTATAATAATTTATAATAATATTTATTTTAATTCAAGTTAAAATAAATATTTGGGATTCAAATTGAAAAAAAAAATTAAAAGAAAAAAATATCGTTTTCCAGCGTTCCTCAGCGCTCCCAAAAGAAAAAAATCACTTTTCTTTCAGCATTCATCTCCGCTCTTCAGCTTCACTCATTCTCAGCTATTGTCCTCTTGCTGAATTAATGCTTCGTTTTGGTATTTAGTCAGCAAAATCTATTATTGGGATTTGGGTTTACCTCAAAATTACATTTGAATTTATTTTACTTTATCCAAACAACAAAAAAGAGAAAAAAATATGTAAACTAATTACAGTGCATTCCATTTACCGCTAACCAAACAGCCCCTAAATGTAAAATGAATATATTCGTAAAAAGGTTGGAGTAACTCTAGTGGCAAATGAGATTAGAGATAGTCTCCTTAGAGGTTTGGCCACATAAAGCATCGGCCATCTGATTCCCCGGTTAGGAGAGTAGATGTATTAGATTTGCCTTATATTAAGAAAGATAAAGGTGAACGTAAAAAGACTTGGGTATGACATAAAAAAAATAAACTTAATTTATTAGAATTAAATGATTATTTGACACATAATAGAATACAATGGAGAAGAATGATTCATGTAGCCGACCCTATATAGTGGGATAAAGTGTTGCTATTGTTGTTGTTGTTGTAATCTATTACTAATTTTTAAATAGCTTTAATAAAAAAATAATCATAATTATTTAAGTATTATTAAATCAGTTAATTATCTTATACATATCTATTTCTAAAAATTTGTGATCATATTATGACTCTAAATAATCACTAATTAGTAATTGTCAATAATCAGTTAACACAATTAATGCCTTGTTGGCATAAATTGTTTGGGGCTTGTTTGACATATTTTTTGATTTTTTTTTAACATGCTTCTTTTTTAAAAATAAATCCACTTCTTTTTATAAAAAAAAAAAAATAGATCATTTTGTTTGCAAATAATCAAAACCGTTGCTTGGGCATGTTTCCTAAACATGTAAAGACTCCATATGTTTTTACAAATTCAGAAAACAACCATTCAAAACACGACATGAAAACGTAGTTTTCAGATATATTTTTTCTTGAGTGCTTATTTTTGAAAACCAAAAAGCAGAAAACAGGAAATAAAATCAATCCAAACATGATCTTAATTTTTATGCTTTAAATGATACCGGTTGTAAGCGTTCTTTGACCTTTTTTATTCTTTTCCTGCTCTAGTTCGGGGTCTTAAGTCACAATTTTATCCAATTACTGAAGCAGTTATATTGTTTCTCTTGTTCGGCTTGTTTAATAATCATTTCCTTCATCCCTTCATGCAGGCTGTGAGGCAAGAACTGGAGAGAAGGGGAACCCAATGTGGAGAACCGTATAAGAGAAATTTTTCTGTAAGTTATGAGAAATCTGTTTCTCATAAAGATTTCCAAGATTTTCTGTTTAGAACTGCTGAATTATATGGCAGCAGTAGTAGCGATGGATCCAGAGAAAGCATACATATAGAAAGAGACAATGACCTGAAGCCCTGAACGAGCCAAATAATTTTAAAAATTTATCACATGATTTTGGTTGCCAAATAACTCCATAAATTTATCACTATATTATGGACGCAACTGTCATTGTTCTAAAATTTGAATAAATATTACTTGAAATTCTGTCATACAAGAATGATTAAACTATAGGACATAGCTTATTATAGTAGATAACAGTAGTCCTTCACTGAAATATATCTACAGCTGCATCTTCAGAAGACAATGTAAGATTCTTTAACATAACGTTACTGAATTTTTCGAGTAGAAACTCGCTTAACCTTACTATTCTGTTCTGCCCTTTTTGTGAGTTCTATAACTTTTCAGATTTATTTATTTGAAACAGTTGTAATTTTTTAAAAAGTTAAGTTGTAAATGAGAAAATTAGTTTTTAAAAAGTTATGTTGAGTGTTATAAATTTTTATTTTTCAAAAAATCCAAATAGCATTTTTCTGACGGTCGTCATAATAAGTTTTGATTCTCAAAAAGTAATGTTTTATAACAAAATTATTTGAAAAAATAGCTAAAAAGATTAGTAGCCAAATATAGCTACGACTGCTTTTTGAAAATTAAAGCAATTAAAAAGCTATCTTAAATATATCTTTAGATATTAAGGGAAAAAAAGTCTTTTTAGGTTCTTTTAGACTTCTTGTTTTGGCAATTAGTTTTGGATATGACTCGTAAAAAAAAAAAAACTCTTTCGTGCATCCATACACAAGCATCAACTTGACTTCTAGAGCGCCTAAAGAACAAAAACAAAGCTATTATGGAATCAGTTTTAGTATGGATGGTATCGAGAAAGATTATGGAGGTATTACGTTAATGATTGTATTGATCAACATTTAAGGAGATCTGATGGGTACTCAGTTTAGCATGCTCTAGAGATTCAAATTGTGATATTATGTTCATTCAAATCTTCTGTTGTTGTTCTGTAAATTATCAAGTGTTAGAACTTCTCTAGCTACAGGTTCTCCCCCTAAAAAACTTATATCTTATCAATTGAACAAAGTGGGATTTATAAGATTAAGATTTTAGCTCAAAGATTAAATTGATTTTATTTATTTATTATTATTATTATTTATTATTATTATTATTATTATTATTTTGCTAAGATATAACTTAAATTTAGTCAAATGAGTTGGGTCACAAGTTAATTTTTGACTCAATTTGATATTTAAGTTTATTTCAAGCTAAGCTTGAATTAAATAGTTGGCATGAGATTGACTCAAAATATTTTATGCATATATATATATATATATATATAATCATAAAAAGAAAATTAAATTATTTTGAGCTAGCGTGATATTGAATTGATTTGATCGACAAGCTTATTTCATGCTAGTTTATATATAGTTATATATATTCTAGTTTCTTTTTTTTTTCTTTTTTATGTTGAGATTTGACTCGAAATTGGATTCTGACCTCTTAGTAGTTTGGTGTGTGATCAAAACTTGTCGGATTGTTTTAATCTGATGTTATGTTATTTTAATTTATAGGAAGTGTAGTAATTAGGACATGCTGTCATATATAGCTTGTATTTGATTCTAATTTTGTTCTAATTCATAAGCAAATTAGATTAAAAAAATTTAATTTCTAGTCACTTTAAGTTCTTTTTAAGTTGTCTGGCATAAATTTTTACTGCTTGATCTTATCTTCTTTGAACAACAAAACTAAGTTTTTGTTAATAGTTGTGAGAGTTTATTTTGGGTTGAGAGATTAGCTTTGTTGAATACTAATTCTTAAGACTAATCCCACATAATATAATGATTTACGCTGTAATATTATATAAATTTTCAATGAAAATTTTGCAAAATCCATTTATATGATATTTGAGAATAAAATATGCAAAAGTTGAACTTTTTTTTAAATAGATCAGATAGTGTTACTTTTAAGTATGACGGCTTTGATTAATTGCGCTTTAGAAAGCTTGTTTAGTTTATCTTTTGTTTTTTTTTATTCCCATAAAAGAACAAAATGCATTTGGACTGGTATTTATTTCATATTTTTGTAATGTATTTTACAAATTTTAAAATCCCAAATGAACTTTTTTCATAATTTAAAAAAAAATCATTAGTTATTTTCAACAAAATAGTACCCAAATGAGAAATAAAGCATTTATTTTATTCACAAATGTTTTTTAAAATGCCTGAAAGCTAAGTCTACCATCTTAAACTAGGCCTATCAAATCCGAATTAATCACATTTATCTGAAACGATTGAATGATTTATTATCGATATTTGGAAAATTTATTATCACATAATTTTGAACTCATAAATCTACTTGATTAGCACAAATCTCTGAATTGGCAAGATGGTGCGCTCTTGCCTTCCTATAGTTATTGTGATCATGACAAATGTTATGTTCCTCAGAATATAATATAAAAAATATGTTCGAAATTGATACAGAGAGAAATTATTATATTTGTAGTAATATACCATTAACACTATGATCATCATATCAATCAATGCCCAAAAAATTATGTTTTGATAAGTGCTATAACTACTAAACTTCTATTTTTAAGCATGAATAAATTGAATTCTTGTTTTGACGTTCATCATTTATATATATATATATATATATATATATATATATATATATATATATATATAGATAGACACACACATATAAATAATAACAATCATACCAATATCAAGCCGAACACAAGCAAACTTCGTATGAGACTAATTCGAACACGAACCAAACACAAACAGTAACTCAACTTGCCCATAATTGACTCGTTTACACTCCTACTACGATTAATTCATTTCGATTTCATCATGCATCCTAAACATCAGGCTACTTCAAATCAGCGGCGTCTTTCTTTCCCAAGAGAAGAAGATGCAAAATAAAATAATACAATAAATTGAAATCATAAAACTCCCAGTAGAATAAAGACTTATTGTTATTGTTATTATTATATATATATATATATATATATATATATATATATATATATATATATATATATATATATATATAATCCCCAGCAGTAGATACATAAATTCATCTAAAATCAACATAAATCAACGGCACACAAAGCAGTTTTGTAGCCTGGTCAGTTGACAAATTTTCTTGAACATTAAACACAGTAACTAACATCTATCACATGGGATATAAATGACCAATGGACCATAAGCCAATGAGCGTACACCAGCATAAGAAAATGGGGGAAGACAGGACCACATGGCCATAATTAAACTAGTAAAAGGAGAGCTTAAATGCAATAAAGAGTATTAACCCTGATATAATATTCAGCTGGCTCTACAGCGTTAAGAAAAGGAAAATACTTAAAAGGTTTCCACTAAAACCTTATTTAGGGTTGAGAAAAATCTACCAGTTCATGGTGTGGTACAATACCTCAGGAGGATCAAATCTTCTGTTCACCACTGTGATTGTTATTATATACTGTTCTATCCTTCAGTTCTTCTTCCTCACGCAAATCTTCCTTCTTGGACTCAGTCTCATGAGGTGTCACTTCAGAATCAACTTGGCTTTCTTTTACATCTGAATTTTCCTCCTCTGTTGCCTCTGGTGGGGATAAAACAGGAAGATCTTTGCTAGCCTCTTCAATTTCCAATTTTTTCAGTTCTTTTTTGTCCTTTTCTTCTTGGATTTCATCTGAATTGTGAACTGAATCTTCTGCTGTAACTTCCCTTTCTTCTGTAGTCTTATCTTCTGCGACTAGCTCGGTGGAATTATTCTCTGCCTTCACTTCTACTGAACCATCTTCACCATCTTTCATCACTGCATCTACTATACTCTCTACTGCTTGTGAGTCTGCCTTCTCACTTTCAGGCACCTCATCATCAACTTGTTCCTCTTGTTCATCTGCATCTTCACCATTCCTTTCCTGCTCTCCCTCGCTTAAGTTTAATTTTCTCTGTCTTTTCTCTGGAGATTCTGTTGCCTTAACCTTTTCTCTGATTCTAACAGAGCGCCTAGGGGTATCCCCTGTTACACCAGCCAATTGAAAACTAGGATCACGTGACAAATCAAAGATATTAATCTAGAAAATGATGAGGGAGAAAGGGAGGGTAGAGGCTACCATATCCCCAATCAAAATCTGAAGGAGAAGGACCTCCAGGATGGGAACGAAGAAACCGGTCCATATGCTTCCTGTTTCTGATCTCCTCTCCCGTGGGAGAAATAAAAATTACTCCATTCCTTCTGGGAGTTCCATCCTTTGGAATGTACTGCGAATATAATGGCAATAGAGCACGTAAATGAAAATTCCATTCCAGAAAGAGAAATATATTGTGTTTCCAATTCAATTACAATCAAGTATTTAATAAAAAAAAAAAGGAGAATACGTTTGTGCAAAGATCTGTGAAAGACAACATCAGAACTAATCGCATTCTGGTTCTCACATTGCAGAAAGATGAGGAAAAAAGTGCTGATGTGATTTGGAAGATTAGCATAAAGTACAGTTGAGAGGATATTCTGTCACATACGCATCACCTATGTAATCTGCTTAGCTAATGAAATCATTCTTGTATTAATTTCCCTAAGAGGCAGGTTATGATCTAGGTTGAACTACATTAACATCTGAATCCTAGTTCCTTCGTTTCAATTGCATGATTATAATGTGGGTATTGCTCCATCAGCAAACGCATAAGCCCTCTTATTTGCATATGGTCGGCACACAATGATCAACATGCTGCCTAGCTCTATTAGATGCTTGCACAACTAGGGCTGTCAAAAAAGCTCGTTGTTTGTGAACAGCTCATGTTCAGTTGGTTAAGTAGCTCGTATTTGGCTCGACACGAACAAATATTTTAAACTCGATTTATAAATAAGCCGAATATGAACAATCCTTCATTCGATCGTGATTAAGCTTGTTTTATCTGAAAATAATAAAGTTTATATATATATGTTGAGCAATTATTTTAAAGTTGCAAGCATGGCTTAATAGTTAGAGCTTTTTCTAAGCAAAAAATTGTCCCAGGTTTGAATCCTCTCTCCTCCATATTTTGGATTATTATTTTTTAAGTTGTTTCGAACAGTTTGAGCCGAACACGAACACTGAAATTTTGAGCTATTTTAAATACGAGCTAAACACGAATAAAGGTTTGGCTCATTCAAGCTTGGCTTGTTTACAGCTCTCTATGCACAACAACAACCAGAAGAGTAAAATATATGTATACCAGAGCTAGATTGTGCTGAAAATGTATCATACGAACTTAGCAGACCCACTAGGCCCACCAACTGTGTATGATAGATAGTACTTCATACGGAAAATATGTACGAGGAAAATGACAAATGATCTCCTAGACAAAGAATCCATCTTTTGCGACCAACAATCTAACCAGTAAGAAAAACCATAGTGAAATATTGAGGGAGGGAGACAGAGGGAGAGGGCAACAAGTCGACACTGTGGAGGGGCAGTTTTCGTTGAAACAATAGGGACAAAACTCTCCAACAAAAGTGGAAATGGCATCATCAAACAATCTCTTACAGCTACAGCTAAAAAAATTTGAGGAAAAAAATAAAAATGTAAACACAAATAACTTGAGTCTTTTATTCATCCCCAAAGTTTTAAAGCAACTTTGATTAACGAAGAAAAAGTTTAGTGTACTTCCATGGCTTATCAATGAAGGTCTTAACCAGACATCAAGAATGGTACTCTAATAGAAAAATGATCAAGTAGTTCAAACGTTATACAACTTCACAAAAAATAACACCAACGTACATCAATACGTGCCATGAGACCATGGAAGCATGTACAAATATTACAAACAGTTGTGGTATAACCACGAACACCTCAAAAAAAGGACAATTTTGCCACAACCAAATCAAGCAAACAATGAAAACAGTTATCACGCAACTGACAACAAAGTTAAAGAACAAAACATTTCAAACTGCAGAAAAATGGTTACTACACAATGTGTCATAATCACACGGGGAAGTGAATACCAGGAATACACACATTATATTATAATTTAACATAAACTCAGAAATGGACTCAAACAACAACAACAAGCCTTAATCCTACTAGGTGGGGTCGGCTACATGAATCCTTCGTCTCCATTGTGTCCTATTATGTGTCAAATTCTCATTTAATTCAAGTATAATAAAGTCATTTTTTATACATCTTAACTAATTTTTTTAGGTCTACCTCTATCTTTCTTAACATAAGACAAATCTAATGCATCTACTCTCCTGACTCGGACGGACGACGCTTTATGTGGTCAAACCATCTAAGGCAACTCTCTCTAATCTTATCTGCCACCGGAGCTACTTTAACTTTTTCCCGAACATACTCATTTCGTATTTTATCTCTAAGAGTAAAGTCACTCATCCACCTGAGCATTCTCATCTCTGTAACACTTAATTTATTATGCTTTATCTTTTTTATTGGCCAACATTCTGCACCATAAGTCATTGCAAGTCTTACCACCATCTTATAAAATTTTTTCTTAAGTTTAAGTGAAACTTTTCTATCACATAATAGGCTAGACGCATTCCTCCACTTCAACCATCCAACTTGAATTCTACTAATAACATCTCTATCTATTTAACCATCATTTTGAACAATAGAGCCTAAATATCTAAAAATCACTCTTATTAATGACTTGATCACCTCAACACTACCACTAAAACTTCTACAACTAAAATTACACTCTATATATTCAGTTTTAGATCTACTTAAATGAAAACCTTTAGACTCTAAAGTTGACCTCCATAATTCAAGTTTCATTTGGACTCCCTCTCTAGTCTTATCAACAAGCGAGAATGTCATCACAAAAGCATACACCAAAGTACATCTTCTTGTAAATGCCTCGTAAGAACATCCATAACTAAAGTAAAAAAGATAAGGGCTTAATGTTGATCCTTGATGTAATCCAACTGAAATAGAAAAATATTTTGTCAATCCTCCTTATGTTTGGACACAAGTAACACCTCTAGTATACATATCCTTAATGACTTGAATATAACCAATATTAACTCCTTTCTGTTCTAGAACTCTCCAAAGAACATCTCTTGAGACTTTATCATAAGCTTTCTCTAAATCAATAAATATTATATGTAGATCCTTCTTACTTTCTCTATGATTCTCCATCAAACCTCTTAACAAATGTATAACATCCATAGTAGATCTACCTGGCATGAAACCAAACTGATTGTGAGAAACTTTTGTATCACATCGTAACCTATGCTCAATTACGATGATGTGCCCATAAACATAAAATGTTGAAACAACGCTGAACAAATCATGTGTAATCTTAGAGCCACTACTATAATTTCAGTGGTCATCTGTCTGCAATACTGCATCATGCTCAATAAACTAATTGATAAATTAAACTAACTTAGTGAGCATATGTGCACATCAGACAGCACAGCAACACAAAACCAAGCACCTCCAAAATGAACCTAATTTAGTGAGCAGCCAAATAATCTGGCTACCAAGATGTAAAGAATATTAAAGAATGATAGTTGTGTTCTGAGTGAGTATTCTCAACTACGTTACACAATTTAAATTAGTGGGATGAATGTGAACCCCTTCATAACCTGTATCCGTACGAATAACCCAAAGAAAAATGAACAGGCACCTCATAAAGTATAATCTTGATGCAGCACTAGAAATCAATGCTCTTTATGGTAGCACGTGTAATAATATTTCATGATCAATCACCTATCACCTGTCTACTAAAAATTGTATCACGCCACCAATAATGAACAAACGTGAATTTGAAGAAAACCCAATACTTCAATGTGCTTCTTCATATCCTTCACCCAAACTTTGCCAGATAACCATGCAAAAGAAAGCTCAAAGGAAAGCAGATGTCTTCAAAGGGAATGTAAGACTTTATCAACATTCTCATAAACCAAAGCAGAACACACCTAGTAACAGAGCGTTCTAAGTACTTGGGGTTCCCCGCCAAACATTTAATTAAAGAGTCGGCCTCTCCACCTGCCAGTAAATCTGGTTCAGCAGCTCCAGCACCTTAAGCTAATTTGTCAGATCCTATAGTCTTTTACCATAAATAAGTAAAAAAGTCATTGTTCCCAGAACAAAAAACACATACAGCTCAACAGCATTGGCGACAACATTAAGTGATCACAATGGCATCAACAAGTGATTGGAAAATGTTCTCTTGTTCAAATTACTTACAAAAATCAGAAAAAAAGAAGGGAATAATGGCAGATGGACCAAGTATACCATTTCACACAGTAACGTCAATGATCAAGGACAATGAATCAGAAAAGGACCTTCACTGTGGGGACTACCTCTTGAAACTGGTGGGTGAGAGGCTCTTGGTTGAATGCACATTGCAATCAACTATAGGAGTGCATATCCACCATCAGTTTTGTTCAATGTGATCATTGGAGAACCACTTTGAAGCTATGTGAAACTTGCCAAGAGTCATATAAGCAACCTTTTAGTGATTAAGAAAAACCATTATGAAGAAATTATCTGTTGAAGATGAAAAAGAGTTAAATTTTGAACACCCAGAATAATTGAACATCGACCTCAATAAAGATTATTTCTCTTTTAGCCCCTCTACATCTTGGATGAAATATTTGAATGAAAATTTTCCAACAGAGGTGTGGCAAATGACTTGAATAACAAGTTCACGAATCTGACTCTCTTTCAAACAAAGAAGACTTTCAAAACCTCTTAGGTTGGGAAATTCTGTCATGGAATCAAATTGAGATGGAGAAATCCTTTCAAAATTTCTAGAGATTGTCAATTAGAGTAGCTATGAAGACCGATTCTACCATTAAGCTTTTTGAACAAGATGCCATCATTGTTGTACCATTTTCTGCTCTGTTGAGACATTACTAAGCTCTGAAACTTTATTGAGCCAAAAAAAAAAATGACCCTTTAAAAATTGTGTTGCTCTGGCTAGGGAGCATATGTTTGCTCATATCTGGGGGCTGGCCTTTTATGGAAAATATATAAACATAACTATTGTCACTCAATCAAACTATGTTTAAACATAACTATGGCAATTGTCACCTAAAGATTTTTTTTCGAAAATATTTACAATCAAACTACTTAAGCATCTCCCATAACTCTCCAAATTTCAGTGGGGATGTCATCTGAACTTAAAATTCACATTAATAACTATTTCCCAAAACACTCTTTTTGACCAACCAATAAAATACTTCGTGACTTCTTCATTTCATTACTTAATTTTTTGTTATAAATCTAGTATAATCAATTTCCAAAGTAGCATTCTGATACTTTTTATTGATGTCTTCATTTTTTTTAACTATAAATCTATTAGTTTCAGGGTTTGACATCAAATTTGATCAAAGTCTATAGACTTGTTTCTCTTGTCCAAGATATTTTATATATTTCATACTTCCTTGCTTAGTGTGCTAATTATGCAAATCATCAATAATTGTAATAAGAAGACAATTTCTACTTAAAACAACTGAAGCTTATGTAGCTGAAATCGGTAACAACGATAATAAAAATAGTAAAATATGATGCCCATCAATATGTTGCAAGATAAGTTATAACAAAAAGGTTATGTTATAACCCTTACTTTAATATATATATATATATATTGAAACTATGAAAACTTGCGTTTTCTTATGGGCACTCAAAACGCAGCATCCCCATTTCAACAGTTGCATAGCTAAATAAAAATTAAATCTCCCCAGAATAATAAACTCCATCAAACATATAATAATGCTAGTGTTTGATCCTTTTATACACCGGATACTACTTACTGCACGATTGATGGACAGTGTGTATTCCGGAAGTACGTTCAACATGCCAGATACAAAATTCTATTAGCAGTGAAAACAAACAGAAATAAACAACCTAACAAAGCCCTAATTCAGACAAGCAAGACCATGTCATCCAGCAAATTGAGCTCAATAACACATCAAAAGAAACCAAACTACGGTCAACACCTGAAAACAAATAAAATCTTAAAGAACAAAAAAACCAAGAGCGGAATAGAATAAATCGAAAGACATCGAGAATCACCAAGAGAAAAGCTCATAAAGCCAGAGATGCGAGCAAGGAACTTAGCTCGCAAGTATCAATCTCAGCTCAGAAATGAAATTAGGGCACAAGAACAAAAATATAAATTCTCACACAAGCAAATCGTCGGATGAGCAAAAGACCCAGAAAGGATAGAAATCCTACCTTCTTCCATCCAGCCGGAGCTGGCAGCTCCACGGAGACGATCCCCTCCTCCGCCATTCCTACTATTCCCTCACTGACTCTTCTCAGAAGCTCGAGTTTCCAAGTAGATCTCAGACAAATTTCCCCCCGGCGATGTCACATATATAGTTGTTAAAACTAGGAACGCACCTCGCTTTCGCTCGCCGGTCTCGCTCTCGAGCGCCGCAGCGGAATCAAAGAGGCCCATAATCGGAATTGATCCGGCGACCTCAAGTCCGTGGCGACGCAACGTGGACCTGTTTGGTTGCGACGGGTGTTGCTGTAGGATCAGTCTAATGCCGACTAATCATTTCTAGGATTATTCAATTGGTCGCATTACATAATAAAAAGTTTTTAGGGATTTAGGATAACTTATTTATTTAAAAAAAAAATAATTATACTTATATTTAATTATTACTTTTTATTTATTTTAAAAATTTTTTATGATAAATAGTTAATTTTAAGAATTAGAATTATTAGTGTATGATGATTATTAGAAAATTGCTTATTTAAATTAAAAAAATATTGATATGATATTAAAAATTCTAGTCGAATGCTCTTGATTGTCGATTACGATCGAAATACAGGATCACTTATTATCGATCGACTCTTAAATAGTATTTATAATGAAATCGGCGTCTTGTGAGCCGGATCTAATGGCCTCAGTAATTCGACTTTTTGACATTCAAATCTTAAAATACATCAAATGATCAAATCATTTTGAGCCGTCCATGGAGTGGTTGGATTTTATGTATTCTGAAATGACACTCTAATCATAAATAGTCATCTCTTTGAGGCTGGTAAAGAAAAAAAAATCTTCCAAGCATAATCATGCTACCACTGCGACCCGCAAACCATCACCGTGATCGCCAACCATCGCCGGTCATTCCGTTATCGCGCCGTCAACCATAAATGCGCCGGTCATCTCTGCCGATTCTGGGCCAATCGTTGCCGTCGACCTCATCATTGTCATTAACCTTCGCGGTCCCTGCGCCGACCACCATCGCCAATTAGCCGTCGCCATGCGAACTTCTCGCCATCATCACCCGCCGGTTCGCCGTCTCGATTCCATTTATTCACCATCATTAACTACCTGCAGTCACCTAACCATGACTATATATTTGTTGCACGGATTCCATTGTCGGCTTCTCATATACAATTGTAATCTCGTTATCGGAAAAATTTTATACTCGAACAGATAGTGTCTTTGGATTCAAACTAAAGTAATCTTTTATTCTAAGCATTAGTTTTCTATGATAAATATATATTTATAAACTTATAATAATTATTAAAAAAATTAATTCAGTCATGATAATTTTACAATAAGTTTTTCAAAAAAAAGTACAACTTGTTTACATAACATCTCAAACTTATGTATTTATATATATCACACCCAAATTTTCTTATTTATAAATATAACACTGATTAATAATAGGCAAAAATTTTAAAATAAGTATTGTTTAAAGTGTAATTAACAAATTAAGTATTATTAAAAAAATAATTTAGCTATTATTGCCGATTAAAGGGGCGACTAGCTAGCCACGTCAGAACCGACATGATGCGGTAGCTGTCCCGTATCTGGGATGGTAGCTAGTCGCCCATTTAATGGGCGACTAGCATGCAAGCAAAAAATTTTTAAGCTAGTTTAGCTACTATGGATGCAATATATTTGTCAAGAGGTTTGATGAACGAGCGACTAGCTTTGTACATACGGTAGTAGCGGATTAAGCAGGCTAGCATCTGAAATACTTTTTTTAAAGCTAGTTTAACTACTATGGATGCAATACATTTGTTAAGAGGTTGATGAAGAAGTATAAAGGAAGTAAGGAGGATCTACATATGATATTTGTTGATTTAGATAAAGTCTACGATGAAGTTCCAAGATATGTTATTTGGAGTGTTCTAGAAAAGAAAGGAGTTAATATTTGTGATATTCAAGCATTAAGGATATGTATGATAGAGTTGTTACTAGTGTCCAAACACAAGGAGGATTGACAACATACTTTCCTATTTCTGTTGGATTACATGCTAGATCAACTTTAAGCCTTTATCTTTTTGCTTTATGTTGTGGATGTTCTTAATAGCCATTTACTTGAAGATGTACCTTGTTGTATGCATTTCAAGTTGGAAGGTTGAAGTGGAGGAATGCATCTGACATACATTTGTTAAAAGGTTTAATTGAGAAGTATAGAGAAAGTAAGGAGTATCCACATATGATATTTGTTAATTTAGATAAAGCCTATGATAAAGTTTCAAGAGGTGTTATTTGGAGTGTTCTAAAAAAGAAAAGAGTTAATATTTGTGATATTCAAGTCATTAAGGATATGTATGATAGAGTTGTTACTTGTGTCCAAACACAAGGAGAATTGACAACATACTTCCCTATTTCAGTTGGATTACATGCAAGATCAACTTTAATCCTTTATCTTAAAAATGAAACATAAGTGACAGATAGCAAACAAATGAATACATGTATTAAAGGCACATAAGTGACATATAATAAATAAATGAATACATGTACTACATACACATAAGTAACACTATCCTAAATAGCTATCGCCTCCATCATGTACATGGAATCGCACCACTCTCAGATGTATACTAATCAGGTGCACATGGTGATCGATCATGCAGCTGATGGTGGCCCTCTAATATAGGTTCTTCATGAACCACATCATCATGTAATGCCGCTCCAGATGTCTATGTAGGATAGTCCTGTGATGGGATAAATGGCAGTTGTGACTGAAAACTAGCTGGTATGTAGATGGACATGGATCAGTATATGGAGATGGTGCGACACCCCTGTCAAATAGCTCTATCGCTTGTGCAAAAACCTCATGCTGTGAGACACCCTTTGCAAGCTTCGATCTATAACGTGTATTGCTGATATGTACCCATAGCCTCAAATCCCTGCAAAGCTTCTTATATATATATCTACAACTAACTGTAACTCATGCTCATCTATAAGGCCGAAGTACAGCTGAAAGATGTCCTAAGTAGCCAAGATGTGCTCTGACTGTGTGAAAAATAACATTTGAAATTAGCCTCAACTAGGTAATTAACATATTGAATTTTGCAAAATACTTATGTAAATACTCACATATACATGCTCCACGGGTGCTCAATGATAATAAGTAGTGGGAGGATCTGTCCAGGCCATCAGTAGATAAAATGAAGCTTGTGATCTGAACTAGGACATGTACTGATTAATAGCAGTCTGTCTATCCTCATCCCCATCCAAGCCATCAACTATATGCTCTCTCCTCCTCTCTCACACAACAATGTGTACCTGATGATAATCAACTCAATCTACATCAGCTTTACCATGGCCATCGACTGTTTTGAAGGTAGGGTCTACAGGTGCCACATCAATCGTGGGTAGAAGTCCAAACTGTCTAAGCACTTGATCTGGTAGGTGTCATTCTACCCTCTTTCAACTGATGAGTGGGGCACGTGCTAACTAGATATCAGAACCTACTGAGCATATACCTAATAGGCACTGCCTGATCTACTCAGTATAGGGCTCTCAAATCAGCTATGCATGTTAGAAGGTATATTCAAATATGCCCATCGATTATGAAAATTAAACTCAATGACTACTCTGAAAGATCATACCTATGGATATAGCAGACCATCCAACTCATTCTTGTATACTACCACATTTCCCCACTAGCATCTGGTGCACAAATTGCTCGTTCCACCTATTTAAAAAATATATTTAGAACATGCATATAAGCATCAACTTGAATTTGCAAGAATCATTTTTTACCTCAACCCAATACTGAGCCCGTCTATTGAACTCACTTTTAGAGTGAGTTCTCAATCTCCTTAATTTAGACTTAGGAGTCTTCTAGACACTAAGACTTCCTTAGTCATAAGACACTTCTAGTGATTAGGTAAACACTCAACCTAAACCTAGAGACTTAGAAGGGTTAATCGTAGGATTAGGCTACGCCTTAGGGATTAGGATAACCCTTCTACCCCATAATCCAAATCCAATCCAGATTCACCCTATCAAACCTACAATCAAACTCAATTTTAAATCTAAATCCAAATCCAAATTCAAATCCCAAACCAAATGATTGAAGCCTATGATCAAATCCATACTTGAAATCTTTCTTAAGTCCTTTGAATCAATTTCATGAACTTAGCCAAAAACTCTAATCTAAATCAAATTAAAACCCAAATTTGAACTCTTTGAGCTAATTCTTTGGACTCAACCAAATGACATCCAAATCAAGCCAAAACTAATGGATTTTCTCTTGAATCAATCATTCTTTCAATTACCTATCCAAATATAAATGAAATGTACAATCATTAAGTCAAACCAAAATCAACTTAAGTCAAATCCAACTTAGCCCATTTGACTTGAAATATTCAAATGAACCAAAACTCATTTGAACCCAAACTAATTGCAATTGGATTTATATATCAATCCTAAATCTATATATGAACTCAACTAAATCAAACTTAACCCAAAATCAAGTCAATTAAATCCAATTGGTTCACTTGACCCAAAGTGGCCAATTTGACCTACATGAACCAAAATCCAATTCAATCCAAATCAACGTGATTAAAGCTAATCCAAACTCCATGACATGATTATTGATCATCCTAGATTAATCAATTATTATAAATTAGGTCAAACCAAGTCAACCTAGCCCAATTGACTCTCTTGACCCAAGTTGACCCAAGTTGACCTAAATGGCCAAAGTGGGTCAAATCAAAATCCTATCCAAATTGATTACAACCAATGACTCAAGTTTATTCCAAACTGATTGTTAAACTTGACCAAGTTCATAATTGAATCCAATTTAACTAATTGAACCCAATTGACTCACTTAACCCAAATTGACATAAAGGGTCAATTTGGTCTAAATCTAAATTAAATTAAACCAAAGCCTACAATCCTCTCCAATTGACCAATTAAATATGAACCAACACCCAACCAAAGCCAATTTGGCCAATTTGATCAAATTGGTCAACTTGACCCATTTGACCCAAATGAACTTACTTGAGCTAAAACTAAATATAAACCAAATTGAACTAAACCAATGACACCAATACACTCCAAATGATCATATGAACTTGACCCAACCCTTAGTTTGACCTAATTTGACCAATTGATCAACTTAACTCATTTTTGCCCAATTTGACCCAAATGAGTTAAATTGAGTCAAATTGAACTCCAAATGACATGATATTTGGCCCAACTTACTTTTGACTCATTTAAAATCTGTCCAAATCAAATACAATATCAAATGACCACTTTGTCCATGGGTCAAGGGCTCCTCATGAGAAAAGGCACTCACCTAAGTGGTCATTTCCCTTCCTTAGCTACTTGGCACTCATCCATTGGTCCACCTAGGTTCCAAGGACACTAACCAACCTAATTAAGAGGTGGTTAGGTCAGCCATGACTCATGGGGAGGTGAATTCACCTCACCTCCCCCATTGGAACACTTGGCATCAAGGACCTCCACTTCCCCTTGCTAGGACACCCACTAATTCCTCTTGGCCAACCAAATTAAGCCACCTAAGATGATTATCTGCCATTCTCAACCACTCCAATCCATAGGACATCCACTAAGAGCCCAAAAATCACCATTATAGTTGATTTTTGGCCTAAACCAAACACAAGAGAAGAAGAAATGGTGGAGAACTGATTCTACATTCATTTCACTCTCTAAGAGCTCCTCAAGCAATCAAAATTCATCCCTCTACTTCCTTTGAGCTAAAGCCACCAAAAATCAAGAGGATTCCGGTGAGGAAGTGACGACTCTTGGTGGATACATCATTCCAAAGGGAAACAAGAGCTTAGGTCCATCCCAAAGCTTCTTCTTGCAACCAGGAGCATGCTCGGATCAACATCGTCGCCGAAAATCATCCTCGGTGAGGTAATTTTCAAGAACCATAGTTGGCCTTAGGAGCTTTTATTTGCTTTAATGTGTGCTCACTTTTATGAATTTTCTCATAAATTTCCTTTGCATTTTTCATTTTATGTGATCCTCATGCTTTTTGGGGTGTTTTTCGATGAAGGTCACCAGAAAATTGAGCCCAAACCCTTTTTTCCATTCAGTTTTACTATTTTTTGAGCTCTGGTTTGCCAGTTTTGGAGAAGAAGAGCAACAGTCATCCAATTTCCCATTCAGGGAAATGGACGGATATGATTTCATGTTAGATCCGCCTAATTTCTGCCCCTAGATCACACAGATCAATCTGAATCATCTGTTTTGCAATTGAACGATCCGATCTGATCCGCACAAAATGCGTGTTCCCATTCATTCAAGCCACATGGAACCGTGGATCTAATCTACGGTCTACATGAGATAAGTAGGAAAATCTGATTTTTTTGCTTTTAAAAATTAATAAATTCACCTAAAATTTCAAAAATTCATAAAAAAATAAAATATGTAATAAAAAATTGCAAACAATAGCTCATTGGATTCATCTTTCTGAGAGGAATCCAACAAACCCAAAATCTCTAAATTTTACTAAATATTTTGAGCTTAATTTGAGTTTTAGTAAAAATTAAATTTTATTAATTAAATCATAAATACACATCAAATTGGTCTCAAATTTTTAGGAATTTACATTGATGTTAAAATACACCTATCATAAAAATGTTAAGTCAAAAGAATTTTTGGATTGAGAGATATTGCATCCTGAAGCTCAAATAGTTTAATTTAGTTAAAATAAATTAATAGATTTTGTAAATTTCATGAAAAATCATTTAAATCAGCTGAAACTTTGAAAAATTATAACAAATCATAGAAAAATCATAAACACACAAATAAATATCCATTTTGAAGATATTTTAGATTGAAATTTATTTAAAATCCTTAATTAATTTTGAGCAGTAATTAAAGCTTAATTAGAGTTTAATTGAAAATTAATTACCTTAATTACTCTCTAATTAATTAATTAATTAATCAACCCTAAAATTTTTGAAGTTATTTAAGAGGATGACCTCTGCCTTCCCTAATTTCATGGGATTTTGGTTAATTAATCAGGATAATTAGCTAATTAGGCTTTAATTACTCTCATAACTTAAATAAGGGTTAATTAATCACATGAATAGCAAATTAATTAATTAATTGGGTTCATTTGTCACTATCTAACAGTGAGGAGACTAAGGGATTAAATTATGGTCTCTTTCCTAATCTTTTCCCTAAGTCCACTTCATTTGAAGGATAGTTAACCTATGTGGCAATTAAGTTTAAATATAATTAAGTGATTAATGATTTCATTAATTTAATTAAAATCTAAAACACCATCAGAACATAATTAATCAATTCATTGGTAGATCTTTAGGTGTTTAATAACTTAAAAATATTTAAGAAAATTATGGTTAACTCACATGTGTGGAAAAACTATAAAAGTACTTAATTAAGTTCCTTAACCTGATTAATTATTAATTATGAGCTAATTGCATTAGGCCCTTTCATTTCTTAGGATCATTGCAAGTTATTTTCCATGCATATCATGTTGGCTCATAATTATTTGATTAATTACTTTAAGACAACATATGCAAGGGTTAATTAATTGATTTAATCCATAACATAACTTAATTAACCCATAAAATTAACTTAATTACTTTTCATTAAACCAAATTAATTGAAAAATATGGGAGTGAGTTAAGATCAACAAACTTTCTCTTATTTCTTTATATCAAATCAAAATATAAACTTAAAATGATGATTAAAAAGCCTTGGCTTTCTATAAATGCTTCTATTTGAGATGATTGTCGTCAGGAATTAGATTAACTGAATGAAACATGTGTTTTATGTCTTATTATTCTTTTCCAATCATGCTAAATGTTGCATGTTATTTGAAATCATGCATTCATGTCTTTCAAAAATATATCAAATGAAATTTTTCTTAAGTTAAGCTTGCATGTGTTGAATTAAATTTATAATATGTGTGGATATTATCACTATTAAATCAAAATTATTTTCAAAAAATTTATAAGTCAATTATAATATTTAGAGTGATGATAGTTATAAATATCTATACTTCTATGTGTTTATGGCTTAGAACATGTGATATGGAGTTCTCTTTCTTTAGTCTATATGGATTTACATAAAGTTTGACTGTCAACAAGTGTATAGTCCATTTAAAAAGGATGTAACATTTATTTCAATTCAATACTATGTATTTCTATATTAGAATTTAGATAGAACTTTAGCTCACATGTATAGATAATTCAATTGAAATAATTACAACTTTTGCATGATTTTCCATTCTTATAGTCACTCGTACATTCTTGTGTATTGAAGAATAGTGGGTATATCTAGTCTAGATATTTCAGGGATGCAAGACTTTAAGTAACCCCAATGAGGTCTTTACCTCACTCCCCTAGTTTAACAATAGCGAAGTATCCACTTAAAACTTTTATATACTTGTATGTGCATTTAGCTAATGAATGAAAATCTCTTTTTCAGCTTTAGCTCACATGTATAAAAAATTCAATTAAAAGGATTACAACTTTTGCATGATTTTTTATTCTTGTAGTCACTTGTACATTCATGTATATTCAAGAATAGTGGGTATATCTAGTCTAAATATTCCGGGGATGTGAGACTTTAAGTAGCCCTAAGGAGATCTTTACCTCACTTCCCTGGTTAATAATGGTGAAGTACTTGTTTAAAACTTTTATACACTTGAATGTGCATTTAGCTAATGAGTGAAAATCCTATTTTCTACAAAATACACATATTCACCTTTCATTTAAAGTGTGCTAAAAAGAATATATTGCATATATATTTATACTTAGGATTCATTCATGTGTATGTTACATGTGAGGGAAAGGAATAATGTGATATATGTCATGTGAAAATAATTCAATCAAATTAATCTTAAGATGCCTTTCATATCGAATGAAATTATTTAAAATGAACCTAAACTTAAGATTAATTTAAAATGGGTAATGAGCCATTCACTAAAGAGAACTAAACTAAATTAACATGCTTTAGAAATTGGCTTAAGGTGGGGATGAAAGAGAGAAATTCTCTTTCCTCTCTTTATAACACTTAGTTGCTAAGCGTAGGTCACATGAAAGCAAACAAAACACAAATTGAAATCCTTAAATCAATTAAACAACTTAAAGTGAAATCAACCTTTCATGTTAAATTGAATCTTTCCAAACTTAGAAAATACAATTCTAATGCTTAGTAAGACATACCACACAAGCCTTAACACACGCACACATTAGAGCTAAGTCACCACTTCTAGCTTTATATTAGGATGGTGCATGGTGTGATATATGTTTTCATTTTGTGAGATATTATTTTAGACTAGATGTTAGGGTGTATATTTCGTAGACTGGATGGTAGCCCATGATTAGCCTATTCATATTTTTTGCAGAGGATTATGCTTTAGGGATTGCTAAAAAATAAATATAAATGCTCTCTTTGCAGGTTTCTTAAACTCCTAAGAATAATCCAAATTAGGAGAGGTGGGCTTGGTTACTCATGTGCAGGGTGCTAAGTCCAAATTATGTTATAACTGGTTGGGATTGTATGTATGTTTAGCTAACACTTATTTTAGAAGTGTAGTTAGATTTACTTTTTCTATTTTTAATGTAATTTTGCATTAGAATTTAGGATCAATGCTATAGGGGTTTAAGATGAGCATTGGCTAGAAGGCTTAGTCCTGGGGTGCCATGTGATGCCTTGAAGCCTACCAAATAAAAGGACCCTCCCCCCTTTTTCTTTTCGGGTTGTACGACGGCACCCGACCACACCGTCCTCTTATTCTTTTGTGCTTATTATAAAAATTGATTGATGTTGTGTTTAAAACCACACCGTCCTCGATTATAGTAAATGATAATTGTCTCTAAATATTTTGAAGGTAGGAATATTAATCAATTGGTTTATTTTTGAAAGATCAAGTGGGATTGATCAAGAGAAGGGAGTTCTTATCGAAACCAAAAGGAGATAAGTAGGGGATGCTCATAATACTAGGAAGCTAGTGAGGATCCCAAACTATCCTATGGTTAGGCTTTATATTTTTGAAATTGAAGTGATTTATTTATTTGAGTTGAATTTTTATTAGAAATCTAGGGCTTATAATTCCTCAACACAAGATTATGGAAATACCTAAGGGGTGAAGATTTATGCTTGTAGCCCGCAAAGGGAAATAGCAACCTCAGATCCTAAATCTAGGGAGTTTTGGCGAGTGCCAAGGCACGACCTAATTCAAAGGCAAAAATGGGTATATGGTTTGCCTCGATAAGAGAGGATAAATCACCAACTGTTGGACTTACAACCGCCTGAGGTTGTCTGCCAACTAACTCCTCCTATAATTTTAAATACATGTAGGCAAGTCTTATGCTTTTGCAAGATAGCTAAGCTGTTGTTTATTTAGAAAGAGACTAAGCCCTTAAACATACTCCCTAAGATACTAGATCATGTAGGGAATGAATAATGACTTAAATCTAATGCAAATTTTTATTAAGTTTTATTTCTATTTTTGGACAAATTATTTGGCACAGGATATGGGATTCATATGTCTAATGCATGAGAAATTGGTTATAGGCCAAAATCAGCAAGAAGAAGGTGTGATTTCACCATGACTCTCAAAGGTCAAGTCAAGTTCCTTGGCAAAGGTGGAAGCCCTTCATAAGCAAGAGTGAAGCACGATGATTTTATGCATGATGTGAGACATACAACATCCAGCTAAGGGGTTGCTAAATCTTTTATTATCTTGATTTATAATCGAAGCTGTAGGTGAGGTTATGAGTTATTTATTTTTAATTTTAAGTTGATTAATTGGATAGAAAATTTATTTTTCCTAAGAGCATTATCACATCCAGACCATTCATCAATCAATGAACAAACTAGGAAAAATATGTCATCTTAATGCACAAGCTAAACAAACTTCAAACAATTTTATAAAACAAGTGAAAAAGAATAAAAGGCCGATGTGGTCGGGTACCACCGCACAACCTGAAAAGAAATGTGGGTAGCCGAGCTCTACTCTTATACAACCCGGATTATAAAATAATTAATTACAATTAAAAAAGGAATTCATGTTATGGGGGTCTTTATTCTTCATTTCTTCATTTCATCACTTCTTTCTTTCTTCTTTCTTCTTTCTTCTTTTATTCTTTCTTCTTTCTTCTTTTGGTTGGTTGGGATGTAGTTTTCTCCAAGACTTCACATGGTATATAAGACATAGTCTTATGACCAATGTTCATCCTAATACCCCATAACTTTCATTCCAAATCTTAATTGTAAAATTACATGAAAAGGGAAAATGTAAATCTAACTAAACCTACAAAATAGAGATTAGTTAAATATACCACACAATCCCAAGTAGTTATAGGAATAAATTGGACTTAGCACCCCACACATAGGTAACCAAGTCCACCTGTCCTAATTTAGATTATGCTTAGGGGTATAAGCAACCTGCACAGCAAAAATATTTATATTTTTATTACAGCACTCCTTAAACATAATCCCCTACAGAAGACAATGATTAGACTAAGATCATCCTATCATCCAGTCTACGCATATACACCTTAACATCCATTCTAAAATATTACATCACAAAACAAAATTAGTCATCAAGCCATGCATCGCCCTAACATAGGACTAGAAATTGTGACTTAGCCTAATGTGTGTGTCATTTAAGGTTTCTGTGGCATGTCTTAGCTAGGCTTTATGGTTAGAATTTTCTAAGTATGAAGGATTCAACTTAGAGGGTGGTTTCATTTAAGTGATTTAATTAATTTGTTAATTTTATTTTATTGATTTGATTTGGTTTGAATGAATCTACATTTAATTACTAAGTGTTATAAAGAGAGGAAAAGAGAAGATAATTTCTCTTTCCTCCCCACCTAAAGTAATTTATAAGGTAAATTCATTAATGATTTTTCTTTAGTGAATATTTTATTATGTATTTTAATTAATCTTATGTTTAGATTTGCTCTAAATAAACCTATTCAATAAGAAAGGCATTTTAAGATTAATTCAGGTGAATTACTATCACAAAACACAACCATTTATAACTTTCCAACATGTGTATCGTGCACATGAATAATCCTAAGCATATTTATACATGCAAATACAAATCTTAGCACACCTTAATGATGAATGCAGAGAGATGTTACTTAGGAAAATTTAGATATTTTATGAATGCATGATTTTGTTAAATAGAAAAGAGGGGGATTCTTTTATCCATTAATCAAATGCACATTTACAAGTATGAAAGACATAAGTGAGTACGACGTCATTATTTTCTACACTAGGGGTATAAGGTACAAGACCTTCTTAGGGCTACTTAAAGCCTTGTAACCCCAAGATGTCTAGACTAATATAACACTTTTCTTAAATACATGTGCATGTACAAAAAAGAGAACAAATGTATGAAGAATCATGCAAAAGATTTTTTTTTTTGTTTGATTTTTGGTTGTTTCATTTATATGTGTAATGTGAGGATCCTTCTTAAGTCATAACATGGAAGTGTATAGGAATGGATTTAAGCAAGTGTTATGTTCTTTTCAAATGAACTATACACTTTATAAATCTTATACAAACCCATGTTAAGGAAAGAGAATGACATCACATAACACATTTTATATACTATAATCACATGCAAGCTTATAAGTAATTATATGTAGCATACCTTCATTTAAAATCTTTAATTTATAATCTTTGAAAATAATTTTTTTGACTTAATAGTGGTAATCGCTACTCATATTCTTACTTTAGCCAAAACATACAATTTGACATAAAGGAAATATTTTATTTATTTTGATTTTTCAAAATATATGAATGCATGATTTCATATGGCATACAACATTTAGCATGCTTGGAAAGAAATAAAGTGATGTAAGCATGTAACTTCATTCACCCTAATTAATTCCTAAAGACAATCCTATGAAATAAGATCATTTAAAGTGAATCAACATTTATTAAAGAGATTTTTATTTTTGTTTTGAGTTTGATTTGATTTAGGAAATGTGAAAAGAGTTTGCTGGTCCTAACCCATTTCCCCCATGTGTAAATTGATTTAGTTTAATTTTTAGAACCATTAAGTTGATTGTTATGTTTTGTTTAGATTAATGTGTAAATTAAATCCATTAATTACCCCATACCTACACCACTTTAACATAATTAACCTAACAATTATGAGCCAACATATGATATGCAATCACATGGAATTTAAATCAGCAATGCACCTAAAAAAGAAAGGGGCCTAATCCAATTGGCTCATAATTATTAATTAATTAAGCTAAAGATTTTAATTAAGTACTTTCAAAACCTTCTCACACATATGGGTTGGAAATGATTTTCTTAAATTTACTATCATGTCAGCTGGCGGCACTACGCGCTTTCCCCTGAGATTAAATCATTGAAGGATTAAATCATTGGTTATGAAGGATTAAATCATTGGATCTAGCAAGTTTAATCAAGGCCATCCATCCAAAACATGTGGGATGGACGACCCATGATTCATCCATACCTTTGCCTATGGGAGACGGAGACCGTTTGTCCTCCATGGCTTGATCCAAATTCACTTGAGCTCGGATAAGGCTAAGATTCAACCCACACCATCTAAAAGCAAGGAGAAGAACATACAATGGTTGAATTTCAATGGGATTATTATTCCCTTCACAAAGTACCAAGGATGTTTCTACTTAAGCTCAGTTTTGAGTCATACCTCGTTGGAGGCTATCATCGGTACTTTCAACGATTGAGGTAGCTTCGTCTAGTGGAGATGAACCCCTATTGAAGGTTTCAAGCTTTGAGATGAAGTGGATCTTCCAATTGACCAAAGCTCCCTTCAATGGCTTGCGACTTTGGTCTAGGTCTCCCTTCCCATGGCTTGGATGCTTGGAAAAGGCTTTGGGTGAGCTCGACTTGCCTCCTTGATGGTGCCTGCAAAGTGAATTGGACTTTAGTTGAGTATTGAGTAAGTTAGAATTTCTTCCCACCTCTCCAATTTTTGGCTTAAGAAAAATCAAGAGAGGGAAATTGGAATTAGCTTGAGAATGCTTGGAGAAGCTTGGAGAAGCTTGCCTTCAATCCTTTGAGCTCAATCGAATGTAAGAGTCATAGTTTGAGTGGAAATGAGGGGGAGTATTTCTCTCCATACTTGGATCGGATGGCCAAAGCTTGCATTATCATTTTGATAAAATTGAGGAGATTGATTTGGTTATTTTGGTTATTAGGAGTACCATGTGCTTCGATTTTGGCAGAGGAGTGGAATGGAGGAGATGCACATGTGCTAGGTGAGTGTGGGAGGTAATTCAATTAGAAAAATTTGATTAGAGGGGTCAGTTTGGCCTTGGGTTGGGACATGACTGATCCAAACTCATTGTGTCATGTGCACCACCTCCCTTGGTGTCCAAATGGTCCATTAGGAGGATGTCAATTGGCCATGAAAAGGAATTGACCAAATTCCAAGTAATTTTGGCCATAGTTTACCCTTTGACCTAAGGTTAAAAAGGTCATTTAGCTTTAATTTTGATTTAGGCAGATTTGAGATGTTTCAAAAATAGGCTGGGCCAAATTTCAAGGAATTTGGAGTTGATTTAATATAACTTGGCTCAACTTGACCCATATAGGTCAAAATGGGTCAACTTAGGTCAAGTTGGCCAATTGGTCAAATTGAGTCAAACCATGGGTTAGGTAAAGTTCACATGACCATTTGAAGTGATTTGGTATCATTGGTTTGGTTCCATTTGGTTTAGATTTGGTTTTGGCTCATTTGAATTCACTTAAGTCAAATGGGTCAAGTTGACCAATTTGACCTATTTGACCTAATTGGGTTACGTCATGGATTGGTTTAGGTTTGGTTGATCCTTTGAAATGTTTTGTAAGATTTGGTTTCAATCAATTTTGGTTTGGATAAGTTTCAAGTTGATTTGACCTTTTAAGTCAAGTTGGGTTCACGGTCAATTGGGCTAGGTTGGGTCTAGTTGCTTAATTGAGGCTTTGGTCAAGTTCAATAAGTGATTTAGAATGAATTTGACCCATTGGTTACAATCAATTTGGCTTAGATCAAAATTTGACACATTTTAACTTTTTAGGTCAACTTAGGTCAAGTGACCAATTGGGTTAGGTTTGGCTCAAATGATGACTTGGTCAAGTTCAATCATTGATCATGGATTAGTTTAGATTAATGGTTTCAATCAATTTGGCCTATGGTGGATTTTGGCTAGTTTAGATTTCATTTGGGCTAAGTGTTGACTTGGTCAAAGGCTAGGTTTGACTTGGTTTGACCCAATTGAGTGATTGATCATCCTATGATGATTGTTGATTGCAATGTGAGGCTTAGATGGCTTAGTTCAATCCAATTTACACATGATTAGAATGTGGCTCAAAAAGATGCTTTAGGTCACTTTGGGTCAAGTGAGCCTAAGTGGGTCAATTGGCTTGATCAAAGCTTGATTTAAGTTTAGTTGAACTCACATATGGAATTATGATTGAAATATAAATCCAATCGCAAGTGATTTGGAGTCAAATGAGTTTTGATTCATTTGATAATTTCAAGTTCAAAGGATGAACATGAGTTCGATTTGGATTAGTTTGATTTGATTTGATGATTGAATGATTGATTGAATTTGGTTTTATGATTGAAAGATTGACTATTTGAAGAGAAAATCTAAAGTTTTAGATTGATTTGAGCTTGATTTGGCGAAGTTCAAGAATTTGACTTGAAAATATTTAGGTTGGATTTCGATTAGATTTGGATTTGAGTTTTCAATTTGGTTTGGGTATTTGAATTTATATTTCATTTATATTTGTGAATATAAATGAGAATATAATGGGTTATGAGAAAATCTTTTAAATTTGGAGTGATTTGAATTTGAAGTGAGCTAAGTCCATAAGATGAAATCAAAAGGCTTAGGAAAGATTTTTGGATTTAGAATTGATCATGGATTTCAATCATTTAGAATTGATTCATGATTTGAGTCTTGGAGTTGATTTATGATTTGAGAAAATCAATTAAGTTGGAATTGCTTTAAGGTTTGATTTGGAATTAATTTGAATTTTAGGTTGATTTGAATTTGAATGTTGATTTGAATTTGAAGTTGATTTGAATTTGAAGTTTGGCTTGAAAGAAAGAAGTAAGGATTTGGTTCAAGCTATAGGGTAGGCAAGTTTTCTTAATAGCCCTAAGGCATGACCTATTCCTATGGCTAACTCTTCTAAGTCTCTAGGGTTAGGTTAAGTATTTACCTAATCATTAGAAGTATCTTAAGACTAAGGAACTCTTAATGTCTAGATGAGTCTGATGTCTAAGATGAAGAAGTTGAAAGCTCACTCCAAAAAGGAGGTCAACAAAGGGCGCCCAATAGGTGTGGTGTGACTAACAAGGTACATCGCTTTTATTGGTGTTGACCGAGATGATCAACAATATCGAATATCCAAAGCACTAATAGAAATGATCTACTCCTAAACCAGAGGTGTAGAAGAAATCAAGAGCTTAGTGTAATGTGACTCTACTCATGTCAAAAAGCATAAGAGAGTGAAGGAGGAATCCACTAGGGATAGAGTATGTGAACCTTCCACTAGGGGAAAAGGTTCAAGTCATCCACTGGGGGATGAGAGGTTTGATTTGATTTGTATCTCAGTGGAGAGAAATTTGATTTGATTTATTAATTTTTGATTTGGTACTCCACTAGAGATGAAAATGTGAACTCTCTGCTAGGGAAGCAAGTTCAAATCATCCACTAGGGACAAGAGGTTGTGAAATTCATTAGGGGATTAAAATTTGGGATCCACTGGGGATGAAAGGATTTACATCTCATTGAGGAAAAGTGGACTGATTTGATTGATTTGATTCTTTTGATTATTTTGATTGTTTGATTTGACTCCTCTAAGGGAGGTTGATTGATTTTATTTTGTTTGTTTAGTTTGACTCTACTGAGGGAGGAGGGTTGAATTTATTTTAGATTTTAAATTTTAAATTTTGAGATGGACCCTATTAGTTTGCGATGGATCACACTGAGTAGGGGCCATATTGGCCTTGGCCTACTTTAGTTTTACAAATCCAAAGGGGTAGTCTACCAACCACATGGTAGGACTATCCAACCAAAGGGATTGCCTTTCAGTGTGTAGCAGATGTACTAGGAAGAAAGCATAGTAGACTTACATCCTTCAAAGTAGGGATCACTTGCTAGGGTGATCCATTGGCAAGGCAATGGATTGAACCCTACCTAGGGCTAACTATTGAGTAAATGCCGCTAGGGGACTTAAATCAGCTCAAAGATAGTCAAGATTTATTTCATTTTTAATTATTTTTTATGCATCCTATATGTTTGCGATGGACTGCATTGAGTAGGGGTCATGTCAGCCTTGGTCTAGCTCAATTTACCAATCCAAAGAGGTAGTATACTAACCACATAGTAGGACTATCCAACCAAATGGATTGCCTTTCAGTTTGTAATGGTCAAGTTAAAAAGAAAGTGCGAGGACTCGCATCTTCCAAAATAAGGAACCACTGGGTGATCGATTGCTTGTGCAACAAATCAGACCCGACGTAGGGCTGACTATTGAGTGAATGTCTCTGGGGGACTTAAATCAGCTCAAATATAGTCAAGATCAATTTCAATTTTTAATTATTTTTATGGATCCCATCGGTTTGCAATGCACTGCATTGAATAAGAGTCGTGTTGGACTTAGTCTACTTCATATTTACCGATCCAAAGGGGTAGTCTACCAACCACATAGTAGGACTATCCAACCAAATGGGTTCCTTTTAGTTTGCAATTATTAATTAAGGGAAGAAAGAATGGGGACTCACATCTTTCTTGAATAAAAGACCACTGGGGCGACACATTAGCGAGGTAACATGTCAACCCGACCTAGGGCTGACTATTAAGTGAATGTCATTGGGGGACTTCAATTAGCTCAAAGATAGTCAAGATTAATTTCATTTTTAATTATTTTTTATGGATCTCATCGGTTTGCAATGGACTGCACTGAGTAGGAGCCATGTTGGCCTTGGCCTACATTCAGATTTATTAATCCAAAGGGAGTAGCTTCCCGACCGAGGGGAGAACTATCCAACCAAAGGGGTGCCTTTCGATTTGCAATGGTTAATCTAGGGAATAAAGCATGAGGACTCACATCTTTCCTGAATAAATTACCATTGGGGTGACACATCAACAAGGTAACATATCAACCTGACATAGGCCTGCCCATCAATTTATGACAGTCAAGCTAGAAAGAATGCATAGTAGACTTATATCTTCCAAAGCGAGATGACTGCTGAGGCAACCAATTTGTGGAAAAATAGATTGAACCCAACCTAAGCACGAATATAGAGAGAGTGCCGACCCAGGGACTTATCTCAACTCAAGCATAATCAGGAAATTCATATAGGTAGTTCTGCTAACATTGCCCTAAAGATAGGATGCCTGCTTGGGAAAGGGCCCGATGGGGGCTTGAATTTCTAATCCACAAGCGAATAGATTTGTTTATTTGTTTATTTATTTATCATGGATCCTATTGGTTTGCGAGGTATCATACTGAGAAGGAGCTTATATCAGCCTAGAGCTATCTTAGATTTACTAAACCAAAGGAGAATATGCACATCCGCTGAATAAATTCTCCAACCACAGGGGAGGCTACTAGGAAAGGGGGACTATCCAATCCAAGAGTAACCCAGGTAGTGTCTGAATGGGGTCGCAAATGATGTGATCCAAGTAGAGTTCCCACAGGAAGAGGGGCCGCTAAGGGCTTTATTTAAAACCCTGAAGAAGATAATATCTGTAGGTATTCGGTGGCCAACTCAAGGAGAAAATATGGGGAATCACATCTGCCAAGAGTGGTGTATCCACCAGGTGAGTCGCTGTCAGCATAGTGAACATCAACCAACCTAAGGTGCCCATAGTTTGCAACAATCATCCAAAGAAGAAAGCATCGGGGACTCACATCCTCCTATACTGAAATTGATTGTTAGGGTTATGCTCTTGACTCGACAATCTACCTAGACTATTGAGTGAATGCCAGTGGGGGACTTATATCAACTCAAGAGTAGTCAAGAGGAAAGGAGCCTTTGGGGGACTTACCCTAAACCTCAAATATGCTCAACCTAGTTAAATCATGATGATTAGTTCAAGAAGAAAGTGCGGGGACTCACATCTTCTTAAATAAAATCAATATTAGGTAGCTTACTGGCTAGGCAGTGAAGCCTGCCAAACAAATAAGGCGCTTGTTAGTTTATAATGGTCATGTCAGAAAGAAAAAGTGGGGACTCACATCTTTCCAAACAAATGATCACTAGGTTAACATACTAGCAAGGTAGCATGTCAACCCGACCTAGAGCAACTAATAAGTGAGTGCCACAGGGGCTTGCTCCCACATCAAATTAGCCTAAGATAAAAGATTTGTGTTTATTTTTATTTGTGTTTGTGTTTGAAGGAATATGATGCCTCTTGGGTTCTCTCACACCTATCCTAAAACATGCTTGGGGAATTGTGTTTGATTTATGTTCGTGTTGTAAAAGAGAGATAAGATGTCTCTCGGGTTCTCTTACACCTATCCTAAACAAGTCATGGCAGATTCACAAAATAAGCAAATAATGCTTCCAATGAAGAGAAGATTTTGAGGAATTGGAATGAAATTTTTTTCTTTTAATGATAATTATTTTCAAACATGTTTTTTTATGGGTAATATTTCTTCAAATAGAGCACATTAATTGGAAGTATCAGGTGTTCCCCTTTACAATCAATAAGCTAATAGAATTCTTCTTAGTAGGCCTTTTCTATAACAAAAGGGCCTACCCAAGTAGGTTCAAACTTGCCTCCCATCTTTCAACGGGCAATAATTGGTCTCCTTAGAACTAGGACAAGCTCTCCTACTTAAAAAGTTCTAGGGTGGACCAACATGTTGTAAGTTTGAATCATTTTGGCTTTATACAACTCGAGGTTTTGGCACACCCGTAAGTATCTCTCCTCCAAACCTTCGAGCTCTTCTAACCGCAACTTTGCATTCTGCTATGTAGTGATTTTGCTACCCATTGCTATCCTTAGTGACGGGAGTTGAACTTCTAAGGGTAGAACGACTTCGAACCCATACACTAAGGAGAACGGGGTAGATTTAGTTTGAGTTCTGTATATGGTGCCATAGGCCCATAAGACTTCAACCAATTGCTCATGACACTATCGCTTATTGTCATCGAGTGTCTTCTTTAGTATAAGGATGAGAGTTTTGTTGAATGCTTCTACCAGGCCATTTGCCCTGGGATAGTAGATGGTGGAGTATCTCCAATCTATATTATGTCTTCTGGCGAAGTTGTTGATCTTAGTTCTCTTGAATGCAGGACCATTATCGGATATAATTCATTGAAGCACCCCAAAGCTACATATGATTTGGTTCTTTAAAAATTGGAGCATGTACTGAGCTGTGATCTCTCTGAGTGGGATTGCTTTCACCCACTTGGAAAAGTAGTCGGTGGCAATTAAAATGAATCGATGGCCCTTGGAAGAAGGAGGATCAATAAGAAACACGATGTTGTTACCCCAACACTCAAATGGCCATGAGGTCAATGCAGGATGTAGAATGTTGGGTGGTTGATGTAGGATCACACCGTGTACCTAACACTGATGGCATCTCCTAGCCACGTTCATGCAGTATGTAATCATCGAAGGCCAATAGTATACTAGTCTCTTGATCTTTGCTTTCATCTTTAAACCGGATTGATGCACTCCACATAGACCTGAATGTACCTCAGTAACGATCCTACGGGCTTCAAGTTAGTCTAAACAGTGTAATTACATTTGATTGAAAGACCGTCGATATAAGGTGCCATCCACGAGAGCATATGAGAGAGCTCTTTATTTCATCTGATGGGTTTGTGATTTTTCTTGAGGTAGTTTATCGGTGTTAAAAAAATCTATGAATGGTTGCCTCCAATACAGCTCCTCATCTTTATTGACAATGGTAACCTCCCCTTCAAGAGAAAGTCTCTCGATGAGTTCAGCATCAATAAGGAATAGGACTTGTCTGTTCTTGACCATTATTGGAATGAACTCATCTTCTGGAAATGCCAATTCCTTGGCAAATTTGGCCAAAGCATCTTTTACTGCTTTCTCTCCTTGAAGGACATTATAGGTGGTGACCTTAGGGATTTGGGCCAACAGCTTCATGGTATAATCATGGTAGTGATGAAGCTTAGGTTTTAGAACCTTATAGGACCCAAAAATCTGGTTTATGACCAGTGAGAATCCCCATAGATGTTGATCCTATTGACACACACTATAATGGCTAAATCCAGACTAGCAATCAAAGCCTCATACTCTGCTTCATTATTGGTGCATGGATTGGAGAGATAGTATGGGAATCTCATCACATCATGGTTTGAAGTTAAGAGAATTATTCCTACCCCTGTCTTTCTTAGAATAGTAGATCATGGTTCTCTCCTTTATGAAAGAAAGCTGCACCATCAAAATACATCTCCCAATGGTGATTTTTAACCTCCCCTAAGTTCATGATTTGTTCATCAGGGAGATAATTTCTAAATGGGGAATCAGCATGAAGTGGGTGTGCTACTAAGAAATTCGCTAGTGTCTGTCCTTTCACTGCATGGAGGGGTACAAATGTAATATCAAACTGAGAGAGAATCATGGACCAACATGCTAAATGTCTGGATAACATCGATCGTGTCATAGGATACTGTAGTGGATTGGTTCTTGAAATCAAGTTCACCTTATGAGAAAGCATATAGTGTCATAGCTTTTGGGATGCAAAGATTAAAGCTAGACAATGTTTCTCAATAGGTGGGTACTTCACTTCAGTAAGGATCAGATGATGACTGAGGTAGTAGATGGCACTCTCCTTCCCTTTGTCATTGGCATGGGCCAACAAAGCACTGAGAGAGTCATCCAATGTAGCAGTGTAAATGATGAGTGGCCTACCCAGGATAGGGGCTACTAGAACTAGTGACTTTACCAAATACTACTTGATATCTTCAAAGGCATGCTGACACTTTTCATCCCACTTGAACTTGGCATTCTTTTTGACAAGTGCTAAAAATGGCTTGCATCTTCCCGATAGATTGGAGATAAAATATCTCAGATACGCCAACCTCCCTTGGAAAGATCTGAGTTGTGTTAAACTTTTGGGAGGTAGCATTTTTAAGATAGCTTTAATCTTTTGTGGAGCTATCTCAATTCCCTGGTGTTAGACAACAAACCCAAGAAATTTCCTTGAACCTACTCTAAATGCACACTTCAGGGGATTCATTCTGAGGTTATATTATTTTAACCATTCGAAAACAACAATCAAGTCAAAGATATGGTCTTCCTTTTCTTTTCTTTTGATTACTATATCATCAACATAACATTCAACTTGATGATGAATGAGTTCATTGAAGATCTGAGTCATGGCCCGTTGGTATGTAGCACTAGCATTTTTAAGGTCAAAAGGCATGACCTTATAACAATAGATTCCGATCGGGGTTCAAAAAGTAGTATTTCTTTCATCCTCGAGGGCCATCTTAATTTGGTTGTGGCCAAATGACCCATCCATGAAGAAGAAAATTGCATGAGATGAGGCAATGTCTTACATTAATTCTAGTATAGGAAGAGGAAACTGGTCCTCAGGACATGGGTTATTTAAGTCCCTGAAATTGATGCATATGCAAATTTGACCATTCTTTTTCTTAGTTGGGACAATATTTGCTAACTAAGTAGGGTATTTTTCTTCCCTGATGAAACCGATCGATTTCTTGACTTGATATTATTATTTCTAATCGCATGCATCTAGGAGCTTGCTTGATAGGGTTAGCGTTAAAGTTTATTGCTAGTTTGTGGACTGCTACATCAGGAGATAATCCGAGCATCTCTTCATAGCTCCATGGAAATCACTCCTTAAACACATTCAATAGATTAAATAATTCATTGGTTTCTTCTTCATTCAACAATGAACTGATGTATGTCGGGCTTGAATTTTCTTCTATCATAAGGTTAATTTCTTTGAGTTTGTCAATTATTGAATGGATTTCTTCTTCAAATTCTAGAGGTGCATCTTTGATTTGGAGATCATCTGAATTATCTGAAGTCTCTAAACACACTTTCTCATAAGAGTTGGTGTGGTTTGTATCAGACTCCAGATGATTGGCGATAACTAAGTAGTAATCATCGTCATCGACTAGACCCACAATATTGAATCCTAGTCCTGACATTGATTGTGTATCCTTGCCTCTGTTGTTCCATAGCTTCTTAAAGTACTCTGACCTGTGCTTAGACCATGTATAAGGAATCAAACCCTTCTTTACAAGTTTATGAACACAAGGCAAGTACCAATCAAAAGGCAATTCCATTAATTCTTTATATGAATTATCCTCAAGTCCTAAATCAATTTTTGGACTTGAGGATGATGATCCCAATAGGAATCTCTTCAGCTTGACATCTCTAGGAGACTGAGGGGCTTCCTTAACTATTAAATCTTCAACTTTTTAAGAGGAAAGTGAGGTTAGAGGTTCCTAACCGTTGACTCATAGTTTCACATAAACTTGATTTGAATATATTCGTGCTTTGCTTAGAGGCATAGTCTTCATCACTGTCCTGCTCAAGTGTCACCTCTAATGAAACTCGCTGAGAGGGGTTGGTTGGTATGCTAATCACATTAGACTCATCCTCTGAGCTAGATTCTAAGTCTAAGTGTATAGTAAGGGTAATCCTGTGAACTGAAACATAACCCCTATTGGCTAGCTACCAACTAGGGAGTCTTCACCTCTAGAACTGCCTTTGCAGGTAGAGGTCGAGTCATTCTATCCATAGGTCCATATAGCAGAACGAACTGTGGGTGGAATGTGACATGCAGCTCTACTTCTTCTTTGATGTCCTTTTTTCATTCACTTGTACTTTCCATTTTCTTTTATTTTTCTTTTTCTTTTTCTTTTTCTTTTGCTTCTTTTTCTTTTTATTTTGCATTTACATTTTAACCAAGTCATGATAAAAGGCATTTTCAAAAAGATAGCACATTGCATCCTCATATATCCCAACCTCTCTAACTGAAAATGGTTTTTCATCTCCTTTGACATAGTATTCAATTCCATCCCTTCTGAACTTGATGCATTGATGAAGGGAGGATGGAATCATCTTGTTCTGATGTATCCAAGGCCTATCGAGCAAAGCAGTGTATGACGTATTCAAATTAATTATATAAAACTTAGCTTCAGTCTTCCAGTCACTTATTTTCAAAGGTAACACTATGGAACCTAAAGCCCTCTGACCTTGTTCATTGAATCCACTCAACATCATCTGATCTTCTCGGAGTGTAGAGATATCAATCTTCAAGTAGGCAAGGGTCTTTAGACTCATAATGTTCACTGATGCACCTGGATTAACAAGAACCATGGAAAGTCAAAATCTACCCATATTCACTATAATGTAGAGGGGACAGTTGCGCTCCATGTCTCCCAGTAAAATGTCTTCATCTATGAAAGTGACTCATTGGGCTTCTCTTGAATAATGTGCCTCCTCTCTAAGAGAGGTCAGCTAAGCTAAGCATATCTCTGGATCAAGAAGAGCCTTGATTAATTATTCTCTCATCTCTTTGGGTCGAATGAGCTTTGTCTTTCTTTTCGGCCGCAATACCTTCCAATGCCTGCTGATCTTGAAGAAGGGAACCCCTGGTGTCTACCATATGCACCTCGGCTGAATCTTCCAATAAATCATCTTCATTGGGATTGAAGCTAACCTTGTTTTCCTCTAGATCAGACTAGGCATACCCTAAAATTTTCTTCTTCTCAATCAAATACTAAGCTACGATGTCATTTAGGGAGTGATCCAATTGAGCAGGCACAAATGATCATGGCTGATTGATGGTTGGATCATGCTCATGGACATAAATACATATAACCTCCCCTGCTACTGGAGAGCTAATCTTGTGAGAACTATGCTCACTGGAGGATAGATGCTCATGGATTTCGTCTATCATGGGTGGAATACTACTCCAAAGCAGATTTATCGCCATAGGGGAAACTAAACAATCTTCTTCTCCCTTTACTACTGCTATCCTCATGCTCTACTGCGGTGGTGGTGATGGAATGACTACGATGCTCCATGGTTGCCATTCCCTCTTCACCAAAATTGAAGTAGAATTGGAGAGCTTGCCTCAGGTGTGGAATGGGATCTTTGGCCATACAGATCACCTTCTCTTTTCCCGGATACCTTCATGGCCTTTGATGGAACTTTGGATGATGAAACTTATACTGGAGATGGTGGACATGGAGTAGAGCAGTATGGCTAAGGCAGCACCGACTCTCTGTGTGCAGGAGCTCCTCTCCTGTGGTGGGTAGTACCCGTCAATACAAGACTGTCAGTATGATTGATGCGGGTAGCACACCGATTGGGAAAGTCCATGTGGGCAGAGGTAGCTGACCGTCTAACGTATCTATGTCTCTCTCTACTGGTCACATGCACTGATACACGGGCCTCTCTGGCCCTCTCCTTCCTGATGTGCTCACTTACATTGTGGGGATGACTGATTGTAAATTAAATTGGGACCCAAACTCTGATCATCCAGAAGGCCTGCCAACCTAGCGTAGCACTATCCGAAGGCTGGCATACGACCATCTCTTGTCTCTAGTAGGAGCCTCAAAGTGAACTGTAGGTGGAGGTGACATTAAGATCCTCCTAATATCTTCCTCTCCATCAGATCTAGAGAGGGGGTGAAACTTATTCTATATGAGTAAAGGGGAAACTATCCTGGGTGTCTCCTCTGCTGCAAACTGAGAAACTGACTCCATCTCTTTAGCTATGTGTACATGATGTTGCTTAATCTTGTGGCATCTATTATGGCACTGGATCCTGCTGGGAGGAGCAACACAGGAACTAGACCCTACCTCATAGGTAGGGGGACTATCCCTGAAGATAGGGGAGCCTTCCCCTTGGAAGAAGCCAATGAGTGGGTGCTAGCCCACACTGGGGAAGAAATGGGAACCATTGAATGCACTGGAACTGAAACTGCAACTGCTAAGGGAATTGTCACAACCTTCCTCTTCAATGAGAAAAACTCTGAGTCTGATGGCATCTTAACATGGATGATCGGCTTTTTCCCAGTCACCACATTTCTGCTGATGGTTGTGAGGGTGGTCCCCTCACAGGTGATCCTAGCCCCCTCGAAACCTCAGTCAAAATGAATGAGGTTGGCAAAGTCAGTTTGTGGGAGGCTGGCCCTATCCAGGGCCAAATTCATCCCATAAAGAAAAGTAAACATGTACTTTTAAGCTTCCATTAGAACTAAATTGAACTAAATTGAACTGAAAATTGACTGAAACTGAGTTGAAAGTCTATAATTTTGGAAACAAACTTGAATCATATTTTTGCTTTAATTTGTTTTTAGACTTTGAACCCACACTCAACAATCTGAATATGTTAAGTGGGGCTCTTTGATTTTAGATGAGATTTTTTTGAATTTAGAATTGGAGATGAGATTTTTGAATTTAGAATCCATTTTCAACAAATTTGTGTATGTTGGAAATGGGTTCAAATATTTTGAAGAGATTGATGCTTCCATTGGTTCATATTTGAATTTGATTTTTGATTATTTGGGGACTCTTTATTTAACAAATTTAAGTATGTTAAAATAAAGGGTCAATTAATTTTGTTTAGGAATTACTCACTTAGCAAATTTGGGTATGCTAAATGAGTTATTTGAAAATAATTTTCTTCTTCTTTTGCTTGTTTGTGAATCATGTGTGAGTTTGGAATCTTTACTTAGCAAATTTATGTATACTAAGTAGGTTTTATTTTATTTTGATTTTTGAAAGGAGGATCTTTACTTAGTAAATTTGGGTATGCTGAAGAAAGGATCCAAGTGTGTTTGATTTTTTTTATTTTTTTTGAAAAGAGGATCTTCACTTAGCAAATTTGGGTATGCTAAATTAAAAATCCAAATGTGTTTTGATTTTTGAAGAAGGATCTTCACTTAGCAAATTTGGGTATGCTAACTGAAGAATCAAAATGTGTTTTAATTTTTGAAAAGAGGATCTTCATTTAGCAAATTTGGGTATCCTAAATAAAATATCCAAATGTGTTTTGATTTTTTGATTTTTGAAAAGAGAATCTTTACTTAGCAAATTTGGGTATGTTGAATGAAGAATCCAAATATGTTTTGATGTTTTGAAAAGATAATTGTTGACTTTATTTTTGAAAAGATGATTGTTGATTTTGTTTTTTGAAAAGATGATTGTTGATTTTATTTTGAAAATGAAATCTACATTCAATAAATTGAATGAGGATGTTCATTTGTGCTTTTTTTAATATGATTGTTGATTTTGTTTTTGAAAAGATGATTGTTGATTTTGTTTTAAAAATGAAATCTTCATTCAATAAATTGAATGAGGATGTTCATTTGTGCTTTTTGAAAATATGATTGTTGATTTTGATTTTTGAAAAGATGATTGTTGATCTTATTTTAAAATGAAATCTTCATTCAATAAATTGCATGAGGATGTTCATTTGTGCTTTTTGAAAAGATGATTGTTAATTTTGATTTTTGAAAAGATGATTGTTGATTTTATTTTTAAAATAAATTTTTTATTCAATAAATTGAATGAGGATTTCCATTTGTGCTCTTTGAAAAGATGATTGTTAACTTTGATTTTTGAAAAGATGATTGTTGATTTTATTCTAAAAATGAAATCTTCATTTAATAAATTGAATGAGGATGTTCATTTGTACTTTTTGAAAAGATGATTGTTGATTTTGTTTTTGAAATGAAATCTTCATTCAATAAATTTGGGTATATTGAATGAGGATGTTCATTTGTGTTTTTGAAAAGATGATTGTTAATTTTGAATTTTGAAAACTTGGAACAATCTTGAAGATTGTTAGATGAGGTTGAAATATTTTATTATGTGCATTTTGGAAAAAGTGCTTTTTTTGAAGTATTATTTTTTATAATTTTTCTTTATTTTTGGAATGAACCTTTCCTTACCATAGAAATGGAAAGGGAAGTTCAACAAAATTTTTAGTCATTTCTTTTGTTTAATTTTTATTTTTCACCTATTGGGGGGAACCCAATAGGGGTTTTAAGACCTATGTGGAGTGAGGTCCTAAAACCTAAAAGATGTTGGCTAGCTTAGCTTAAGGATGAAATAAACTAAGTGCTAACAAAAAAGAAGGATAGTCTTGAACTCATAAGAGATACAAATGCACTATCGATACTTGGAGACAACGATCATTTACTAAAGATTGAGAGAGGAACCATCCCCAGCCGAGTCACTAGAAAAATCTATGGTGAATTTTTATTATTTTAATCTATGAGTATAAATGAAATCAAAAATACAAGATTTGTTGGACACCATGTAGATCTGCCGATGTTCTCATTAGGGTGATAGGGTATGACATTGAGGACTGATGTACTATCTCGAGAGATAGAAGTCACCATCCTACAATGGACCTAATCACCTAATGAGGACTCCTAAGGATAATGGGTCTTCAAATGTACAGATTCTTCCCTCTTTACATGGAAAAAAGTAAAGTAGGGTTTATTTTAAATCGAGTTTAAGTTCTATGAGGCAAGCCCCCATAGTTAATTACATCCTAAGAAATGAGATCCCATAGGAATACTCTCGATTAAGGCAAATGATCATTGTCTCCAAAGATTTCGAAGGTAGGACCATCAATCAATTGGTTTATTTTTGGAAGATAAAGTGGGATTAATCAAGAGGAGGGAGTTATTATCAAGACCAAAAGGAGATAAGTAGGGGATGCTCATGATACTAGGAAGCCTAGTGAGCATCTCAAACTATCCTATGGTTGGGCTTTATATTTTTTAAATTGATGTGATTTATTTGTTTAAGTTAAATTTTTATTAGAAATCTAGGGCTTACAATTCCCAATATAAGATTATAAAAATGCCTAAGAGGTGAGGATTTATGCTTGTAGCTCATAAAAAGAAACAACAGCCTCAGACCTTAAATCTAGGGAGCTTTGGCGAGAGCTAAGGCATGACCTAAATCTAAGGCAAAAATGGGTATATAATTTACCTCCATAAGAGAAGATAAACCACCCAACTGTTGGACTTACAACTACTTGGAGATGACCTCCAACTAACTCCTCTTACGATTTTAAATACATGTAGGCAAGTCTTACGCTTTTGCAGGATAGCTAGGTTGTTGTTTATTTAGAAAGAGACTAAGTCCTTAAACACACTCACTAAGAGACTAGAGCATGTAGGGCATGAATAATGACTTAAATCTAATGCAAATTTTTGTTAAGTTTTTTTTGGATAATTTATTTGACACGGACTATGGGATTCATATGCCTAATGCATGAGAAATTGGTTATGGGCCAAAATCAGTAAGGAGGTGTGTTTTCACCATGGCTCTCAAAGGTCAAAACTAAGTTCCCTGGCAAAGGTGGAAGCCCTCCATTAGAAAGATTGAAGCAAAATAATTTTATGCATGATATGAGACATACAACATCCAGTTAAGGGGTTGCTAAATCTTTTATTATCTTGATTTATAACCTAAGCTTTAGGTGAGGTTATGAGTTGTTTATTTTTAATTTTGAGTTAATTAATTAGATAGAAAATTTATTTATCCTAAGAGCCTAATAGCATTCAGACCATTCATCAATCAATGAAGAAACTAGAAAAAATATGTCATCTTAATGCACAAGCTAAACAAACATCAAACAATTTTATAAAGCTAGTGTAAAAGAATAAAAGGCCAATGTGGTCAGGTACTACGACATAACCCCAAAAGAAATGTGGGTAGTCGAGCTCTACCTTTATACAACCCAGATAACAAATGAATTAATTACAACAAAAAAAGGAATTCATGTTATGGGGGTCTTCATTCTTCATTTCTTCACTTCTTTCTTTCTTCTTTCTTCTTTCTTCTTTCTTCTTTTGGTTGGTTGGGATGTAGTTTGCTCCAAGGCTTCACATGGTACGTAAGACATAGTCTTATGACCAATGTTCATCCTAATTGCCCATAACATTCATTCCAAATCTTAATTGTAAAATTACATGAAAAGGGAAATTTTAAATCTAATTAAACTGTAAAATAGAGATTAGCTTAACAAACCACAATCAAGCGGTTATAAGAATATTGAACACATGGGTAACCAAGTCCACCTATCCTAATTTGGATTATGCTTAGGGTATAAGCAACACAAGAAAAGTATTTATATTTTTATTATAGCGCCCCTTAAGCATAATCCCCTGCAGAAGACAATGATTAGGCTAAGATCATCCTATCTTCCAGTCTACGCACATACATCCTAACATCCAGTCTAAAACATTACATCATAAAATAAAATAAGGCATCAAACCATGCATCACCCTAACATAAGACTAGAAATAGTGACTTAGCCTAATGTGTGTGCCATTTAAGGCTTGTTGGCATGTCTTAGCTAGGCTTTAAAGTTAGAATTTTCTAAGTGTGAAGGATTCAACTTAGAGGGTGATTTCATTTAAGTGATTTAGCTGATTTGTTAATTTTATTTTGATGATTTTATTGAATACATTTAATTACTAAATGTTGTAAAGAGAGAAAAGAGAGAGAACTTCTCTTTCCTCCTCACCTTAAGTAATTTCTAAGGTAAATTCATTAATGATTTTTCTTTACTGAATGTTTTATTATGTGTTTAAATTAATCCTAAGTTTAGATTTGCTCTAAATAAACCTATTCAATAAGAAAGGCATTTTAAGATTAATTAAGGTGAATTACTATCACAAAACACACAATCATTTATTTCTTTCCAATATGTGTATCATGCACATGAATAATCCTAAGCAATCTATACATGCAAATGCAAATCTTAGCACACCTTAATGATGAATGCAAAGTGATGTGGAAAATTTGGATATTTTATGAATGCGTGATTTTTTAAATAGAAAATAGAGGGATTCTTTTATCTATTAATCAAATGCACATTTATAAGTATGAAAGACATAAGTGAGTACGACGCCATTATTTTCTACAACAAGGGTATAAGGTACAAGACCTTCTTAGGGCTACTTAAAGCCTCAACCCGGGATGTCGGACTAATATACCACCTTTCTTAAATACATGTGCATGTACAAAAAGAAAACAAATGGATGAAGAATCATGCAAAAGATTTTTTTTGTTTGTTTGTTTTATTTTTGTTGTTTAATTTATATGTGTAATGTGAGGATCCTTCTTAAGTCATAACATGGAAGTGTATAAGAATGGATTTAAGCAAGTGTTATGTTCTTTTCAAATGAACTATACATTTTGGAAATCCTATACAAACCCATGTTAAGGAAAGAGAAGAAAATCACATAACATACTATAATCACATGCAAGCTTATAAGTAACTATAAGTAGCATACCTTCATTTATAATCTTCAATTTATAAGCTTTGAAAATAATTTTTTTGATTTAATAGTGATAATAGCCACTCATATTCTTACTTTAGCCAACACATGCAATTTGACATAAAGAAAATATTTCATTTATTTTGATTTTTTAAAAGATATGAATGCATGATTTCATATGGAATACAACATTTAGCATGCTTTGAAAGAAATAAAGTGATGTAAGCATGTAACTTCATTCACCCAAATTAATTCCTAAAGACAATCCTATGAAATAAGATCATTTAAAGTGAATCACATTTCTTAAAGAGATTTTATTTTTTTGTTTTGATTTGATTTGATTTAGAAATGTGAAAAGATTTTTGCTGGTCCTAACCCATTTCCCCATGTGTGAATTGATTTAGTTTAATTTTTAGAACCATTAGTTGATTTTTTATGTTTTGTTTAGGTTAAGGTGTAAATTAAATTATTAATTACCCTTACACCACTTTAACATAATTAATACAATTATGAGCCAACATATGATATGCAACCACATGGAATTTAAATCAATAATGCACCTAAGAAAGAAAAGGGGCCTAATGCAATTGGCTCACAATTATTGATTAATTAAACTAAAGGGTTTAATTAAGTACTTTCATAACCTTCTCACACATGTGAGTTGGAAATGATTTCCTTAAATTTACCTTAGGCTTTTGAACACCTAAGGATCCAGCAAGAGATTTATTAAGTTCAGATTGATTTTGAAAGTTTGATTAAGCTAATTAAGTAGATCATTAGTGGATTAATCCTTAATTATGTTTGGATTAATGAAGAAAGGGGGTTTAGGAAATAACTTAGGGAAAATATCCCAAACTCATTCCATAAACCTCCTACTTACTTAAATATTATTTAATTATCTTAATTAAGTGATTAAATTGCTGTTCACATGCTTAATTACCCTTAATTATATTAAGAAGGTGATTAAGGATTCATTAATTAATTTTTTTGAATTAACTCATTAATAAATTCCAAGAAAATGGGGGGAGGCAGATGTCATCCCCCTAAACATGTTTGAGAAGTTTGGAATTAATTAATAAAGTAATTAGCAAGACCCTAATTAAGGAAAATTCACTATTCAAAATCAATTAGAAACAGTTTTATATTATTCCTCAGTGAATTATCTTTAAAATGAACCCTCATTTATATTTTTCTAATTTTTCTACATTTAATTATGGATTTATGAAATTTATGTGATTAAGGGATAATTAAATAACCCTAATTAATTAACTAATCCTGTTGGTGCCACGTGGATGGCGGCGGCGCTTTCCATTGGCAATGATTGTTATTTAAGTTATCAAATCTGCTCGCGTCGTGGCGGTTGCTACATTTCTTTTGGGTCGTCTGATCAAGGATTGGATGGTCAAGATCAAACCCGCGATTATGAAGGATTAAATCAATGGATCTAGCACGTTTAATCATGGTCGTCCATCCAAAATATGAGGGATGGACGTCCCATGATTCATCGCTGCCTTTGCCTATGGGAGACGGAGATCGTCCATCATCCATGGCTTGATCAGGGCTCACTTGAGCTTGGATAAGGCTGAGATTCAACCCACACCATCTAGAAGTAAGGAGAAGAACATCCAATGGTTAAATTTTAATGGGATTACAATTCCCTTCATAAAGGACCAAGAATTTTTCTACTTAAGCTCAGTTTTGAGTCATACCTCGCTGGAGGCTATCACCGGTGCTTCCAACGATTGAGGTAGCTTCATCTAGTGGAGACAAAACCCTTTTGAAGGTTTCAAGCTTTGAGATGAAGTGGATCTTTCAATTGACTAAAGCTCCCTTCAATGGTTTGTGGCTTTGGTATAGGTCTCCCTTCTCATGGCTTGGATGCTTGGCAAATGTTTTGGGTGAGCTCGACTTGCCTCCTTGATGGTGCTTTAAAAGTGAATTAGATTTTAGTTGAGTATTAAGTTGGAATTTCTTCCCACCTCCCCTATTATTGGCTTAAGGAAAACAGAGAGAGGGAAATTAGAATGAGCTTGAGAATGCTTGGAGAAATTTGGAGAAGCTTGCCTTCAATCTTCTGAGCTCAATCGAATGCAAGAGTCATGGTTTGAGTGGAAATGAGGGGGAGCATATCTCCCCCTACTTGGATCGGATAGCCGAAGCTTGCCTTGCCATTTTGATCAAATTGAGGAGATTGAATTGGTTATTTTGGTTGTTATGAGTGCCATGTGCTTCAATTTTTGTAGAGGACTGGAATGGAGGAGGTGCACATGTGCTAGGTTAGTGTGGGAGGTGACCCAAGTGGAGAAATTTGATTGGAGGGGTCGGCTTGGCCTTAGGTTGGGTCATGGCTGACCCAAACCCATTGGGTTATATGCACCACCTCCCTTGGTGTCCAAATGGTCCATTAGGAGGATGCCAAGTGTCCATGAAAAGGAATTAACCAGATTCCAAGTGAATTTGACCATATGTTACCCTTTGACCCAAGGGTAAAATGGGCATTTGGCTTTGATTTTGATTTAGGCAGATCTGAGATGTTTCAAAAATAGGTTGGGCCAAATTTCAAGGAATTTAGAGTTGATGTGATATGATTTGGCTCAAGTTGGCCTATTTAGATCAAAATGGGTCAACTTAAGGCAAATTGACTAATTGGTCAAATTGGGTCAAACCATGGGTTAGGTCAAGTTCATATGACCATTTAAAGTGATTTAGTATCATGTTCAATATGATTTAGATTTGTTTTTAGTTCATTTGAATTCACATAGGCCAAATGGGTCAAGCTGACCAATTTGACCTATTTGACCAAATTGGGGTAGGTCATGGATTGTTTTAGGTTTGATTGATTATTTGAAATGTTTTGCAAGCTTTGGTTTCAATCAATTTTTGTTTGGTTAAGGTTTAAGTTAATTTGACATTTTAGGTCAAGTTGGGTTCATGGTCAATTGGGCTAAGTTGGGTCTAGTTGGCTAATTAAGGCTTTGGTCAAGTTCAACAAGTGATTTAGAATGAATTTGGCACATTGGTTGCAATCAATTTGGCTTAGATCAAGATTTGACATATTTTGACTTTTTAAGTCAACTTGGGTCAACTTTGTCAAGTGGCCAATTAGGCTAGGTTTGGCTCAAATGATGACTTGGTCAAGTTCAATCATTGATCATGGATTGGTTTAGATTAATGGTTTCAATCAATTTGGCCTATAGTGGATTTTAGCTGGTATAAGTTTCATTTAGACTAAGTGTTGACTTGGTCAAAGGCTAAGTTTGACTTGGTTTGACCTAATTTGAGTGATTGATCATCCTATGATGATTGTTGCTCACAATGTGAGGCTTAGATAGGCTTAGTTCAATCAAATTTGGGAAGGATTAGAATTTAACTCAAAAAGGTGCTTTAGGTCACTTTGGGATCAAGTGAGCCTAAGTGGGTCAATTGGCTTGATCAAAGCTTGATTCAAGTTTGGTTGAATTCACATATGGACTTATGATTGAAATATAAATCCAATTGCAAGTGATTTAGAGTCAAATGGGTTTTGATTCATTTGATAATTCCAAGTTCAAAGGATGAACATGGGTTTGATTTTGATTAGTTTGATTTAATTTGATTATTGAAAGATTGATTTAATTTGGTTTTTATGATTGAATGATTAATTGTTTGAAGAAAAAAATCCAAAGGTTTGGATTGATTTGTATTTGATTTGGCTAAGTTCAAGAATTTGACTTGAAAGAGTTTAGGTTGGATTTTGATTAGATTTGGATTTGAGTTTTGCATTTGATTTTGGGTATTTAAATTTATATTTCATTTATATTTGTGAATATAAAGGAGAATATAAATGGGTTATGAGAAAATCTTTTTAATTTGGAGTGATTTGAATTTGAAGTGAGCTAAGTCCATAAGATGAAATAAAAGGGCTTAGGAAAGATTTTTTGGATTTAGAATTGATCATAGATTTCAAACATTTGGAATTGATTCATGATTTAAGTCTTGGAGTTGATTTATGATTTGAGAAAATCAATTAAGTTAGAATTGATTTAAGGTTTGATTTGGAATTGATTTGAATTTGAGGTTGATTTGAATTTGAATGTTGATTTGAATTTGAAGTTGATTTGAATTTGAAGTTTGACTTGAAAGAAGGAAGTAAGGATTTGGTTCAAGCTATAGGGTAAACAAGTTTTCCTAATACCCCTAAGGCATGACTTATTCATATGGCTAACTCTTCTAAGTCTCCAGGATTAGGTTAAGTGTTCACCTAATAATTAGAATTGTCTTAAGACTAAGGAACTCTTAATGTCTAGAGGAGTCCTATGTCTAAGATGAAGAAGTTGAATGCTCACTCCAAAAGTGAGGTCAACACCTATGAAGCAAGCTCCTAGATGCATACGATTATATATTGAATAGCAGGTCATTTTTTAAGTCAAGAAATTGATCAATGATGGTTTTATCAAGGATGAAAAATATCCTACATGATTAGCCAGTGTCATCCCAATTAAGAAGAAGAATGGCCAAATTCGTGTATGCATCGACTTTAGGGACTTAAATAAGGCATGTCCAAAATATGAATTTCCACTTCCAATATTAGAACTGATGGTGTATATTGCCTCATCTGGAGTTTTCTCCTTCATTGATGGTTCATCTCGATACAACCAGATAAAGATGGCCCCTGAATATGAAAGAAACACTATTTTCGGAACCCCGATCAAAATTTATTGCTATAAGGTCATGCCTTTCAACCTTAAAATTTCGATGCCACATACCAGAGGGCCATGACTCAAATCTTCAATGAACTCATTCATCATCAAGTCGACAATGATCTTGTTGTCAAAAATAAAGAAAAGGAAGACCACCTCTTTAACTTGAGAGTAGTTTTTAAATTGTTAAGATAATATAACCTCAAAATGAACCCCCTGAAGTGTGTATTCGGAGTATCTTCAAGGAAATTCCTTGGGTTTATTATCTGACACTGGGGAATTTAGATTGACCTAGAGAAGATCAAAGCAATCTTAAAAAATGACACCCCCTAAAAGTCTAACTCAACTCAGATCATTCCAAGGGTGGTTGGCATATCTAAGATGCTTCATATCCAACTTATCAGGAAGGTGCTAACCATTCCGAGCACTTGTCAAAAAGGATGTCAAGTTCAAGTGGGATGATAAGTGCCAACAAGCCTTCAAAAGCATAAAATAGTACCTGATAAAGCTGCTAGTTTTAGCATCCCTTATCCTGGGGCAAACCATTGATTCTCTATACTGCTGTATTAGATGACTCCCTTGGTGCTTTGTTGGCCCAAGCCAATGATGAAGGGAGAGAGAACACTCTCTATTATCTCAACAGTTGTCTAATTCCTGCTTAAGCAAATTATCCACCCATTGAGAAGCACTACCTAGGTTTAATCTCTGCATCCTAGAAGCTACAGCATTACATGCTTTCTCATAAGGTGAACTTGATCTCTATGATCAATCCACTACAATATCTCATTGCACGACCTATGCTATCTAGACGGTTGGTGCATTGATCTATAATTTTATCGCAGTTTGATAATACATTCGTACCCCTCTGTGCGATGAAAGGATAAGAACTAGCAAATTTATTAGTAGCACACCCACTTCCTGCTGACTCTCTGCTTACTGATAACCTCCCCAATGAACTAATCATGAACTTAGGGGCACTAGCATTCGCCACTAGGAGATGTACTTTAATAGTACGGCTTTTTCTTAAAGAGGAGAAGAACCATAATCTACTATCCTAGAAAAGGTGGGGGTAGAAATAGTCCTTTTAACTCTAAACTGTGATGTGATGAGATTCTCATACCATCTCTCCAATCCATGCACCAATAATGAAGCCGAATATGAGGCTCTGATTTCCAGTCTGGAGTTAGCAGTCACACTATACATCCAAAACATCAACATCTATGGGGATTCTCTATTAGTCATTAATCAAATCGCTAGGTCCTACAAGGTTCTAAAGCCTAAGCTTCATCACTATCACAAGTATACCATGGAGTTGTTGGCCCAAATCCCAGAGGTTACTATTTATAATATTCTTCAAGGAAAGAACATAATAGCCGATGCACTAGCCAAGCTAGCCAAAGAGTTGGCATGTCCAGAAGATGAGTCTATATCAATAAGGGTTCAAAATAGATAATTCTTATTCCTTATTGATGCTAAACTCATCAAAAAGTATTCTTTTAAAGGGGAGGTTTTCGTTGCCAAAAAGGATGATGAATCAAATTAGAGGCAACCATTCATGGATTACCTAGATGTAGGCAAACTACCTTAAGAGAAGTCGCTAGCACATCAGGCGAAACAGAGAGCCCTTTCCTAAGCTCTCATGGATAGCTCCTTGTACCGGTGATCCTTTAATCATATGTGGTTACGCTATTTAATCAAACACAAAGCCCATAAGATCATGACTGAGGTACACTCAAGATTATGCGGAGCTCATCAATCCAGTTCAAAGATGAAAGCCAAGATCAAGAGACTAAGATTTTACTGGCTTACGATGTTTACAGATTGCATGGACATAGTCAAGCATTGTCGCCAATGTTAAGTACATGGTGTGGTCCTGTACCAACCACCCAATATTCTACATCCAATATTGGCCTCATGATCATTTGAGTGTTGGGGTACTGACATTATGGGTCTGATTGATCCTCCTTCTTCCAAAGGTCATCGATTCATCATTACAGCTACAGACTACTTTTTAAGTGCGTGGAAATGATTCCACTCAAAGAGGTCACAACTCAACATGTGCTCCAGGTTTTCAGGAACCATATCATATATAAGTTTGGGGTGCCTCGATGAATTATATCCGGTAATAGTACTGCATTCAAGAGCACCAAGACCAACAACTTTTCTCGGAGACATAGCATAGATTGGAGATACTCTACCATCTACTACCTAAGAAAAAATGGCTTGGCAGAAGCCTTCAATAAAACTCTCTTCCAAATACTGAAGAAGACACTCGACAACAACAAGTGACAGTGGCATGAGCAATTAGTTGAAGCCTTGTGGGCTTACCGCACCACATGAAGAACTCCAACTTAGTCTACTCCTTTCTCCTTAGTGGATGGGTCTGAAGCCATCCTACCTCTAACAGTCCAACTCCCATCACTAAGGATAGCTGTGGGTAACAAGATCACGATAGAGCAGAATGCTAGATTGCAATTAGAAGAGCTTGAAAGTTTGGAGGAGATACGCCTATGCCCATAACAGAACCTCGAGTTGTATAATTCTAAAATGATTCAATCTCACAATAAGTTGGTCCGTCCTAGAACTTTTCAAGAAGGAGAGCTTGTTTTAGTTTTATGGAGACCAATTATTTCCCATCGTAAAATGGGAGGCAAGTTTGAACCCACTTGGGAAGGCCCTTTTGCCATAGAGAAGGCTTGCCAAGGAGGATCATATTAGTTGATTAACCATAAAGAAGAGCGCCCGATGCTTCTGATTAACGGGCTTTCCTAAAGAAATATTATCCTTGAATTCATGTTTGAAAATAATTATCATCAATAAAAATTCTATTTCTATTTGATCCATTTCCATATATCAAATCTTCTCTTCAATTTAAGCATTCTTTGCTTATTTGCGAATCTGCCACAACGTGTTTAAGATATGTGTAAGAGAACCCAAGCATCATCTTATTCCTTCTTCCACATCACAAACACAAACTACACACAAACACATATCAAATAAACACATATCTTTTATCTCAAGCTACTTTGATGTGGGATAACGCCCCCTACAGTACTCACTCATTAGCTGCTCTAGGTCGGGTTGATGTGTTACCCTACTAGTACATCACCCCAGTGGTCCCTTGTTCAGGAAGATGCAAGTCTCCTATGCTTTCTTTTTTGATTTGACTGTTGCACACCAATGAGCGCCTTGTCAGTATGGTAAGCCTTATTTTGCAGTCAATAAGCTACTGTCATGTTGACTTCATTTAGGAGGATGAAAGTCTGCTATGCCTTCTTCTTAAACTAGCCATCGTGAACTGACTTGGTTGAGTAGAGGATTAGGGTAAGTCCCCCAATAGCTCCTTTCCTCCTGACTACTTTAAGTCTGGGTCCAATCCTTCTTCGTGACTCCCTAATTAGTAGTCACCCTTAGGTTGGGTTGATCTGTTGTGCCATCAACAGGTCGCTCCAATGATTAATCCCTACTTTGGAAGATGTAATTCTGCTATGCTTTCTTTCTGAGTATAGTCATTTTACACCTACGGGCAGCTCTATGTTAGATAACACCTGTCCTACTGATGACAGATTATCCCGATAATTAGTAACACTTTTAGGGAGATGTAATTCTACACACCTTCTTTCTAGACTAATTATCGCACACCGATGGGCACCTTAGGTTGGTCAGTGCTAGCTATGCTGACAGCAACCCACCTAGTGGATATACCACTCTTGGTAGATGTAAGACTGCTACGCTTTCTTCTTGAGTTGTCCACCATATACCTACATGCTTTCTTATTTATAGGGTCCAGGATAATGCCCCTAGTGGCACCTCCCCTATGGGCACTCTATTTGGATCACATCCTTTGTGACCCTATTTAGACACTACCCGGGTTACTTTTATATTAGACAGTCCCCCTTTCCTAGTAGCCACCCCTATGGTTGGAGATTCTATTCCACAGATGCATAGACTCTCTCTTGGTCTAGTAAATCTGAGATAGGTCAAGGCCTATATAGCCCTTTCTCAGTGTGGTCCCTCGCACACCAATAAGGTCTATGATAATAAAATATATATATATATATATATATATATATATATATATATATATATATATATATATATATATATATATATATATATATATATATTTATGGATTAGGAATTAATGCCCCTAGAGGCACCTTTCCCAAGCAGGCATACTATCTTTAGGGTAATTTCCTCAAAACTTCCTATAGGAATCGCCTGACTAGTCTTGAGTTGAGATAAGTCCCCAGATCCCTCAATGCCTTAGGTCAAGTTGACTTGGCCGCGGCACATGTGTCACGGAAATCATCCTTACATTGGAAGATGTAAGTCTACTATGCATTCTATCTAGCATGGTCGTTGCACACCGATGGGTAGCCCTAGGTCAGGTTTCATCAATTGTACATCAATGCATCACCCTAGTGGCTAGTCCCTACTTAGGAAGATGTAAGTCTGTTACACTTTCTTCCTAGCATAACTGTTGCACACTGAAAGGCACCCCTTAGGTTGGATAGTCCTACCCTTCAACCGGTAAGCTACCCCTTTTGATGGGTAAATCTAAGATAGGCTAAGGCTGACATAGCCCCTTCTCAGTGTGATCCATCGCACACCAATAGGGTCCATCAAATTAAAATAAAATCAATTCTCACTACTCTTGAGCTGACATAAGTCCTTAGAAGTATTCACTCAATAGCTGCCTTAGGTTAGGTTTGATTTATTACATCATCAATAGGTCACCCCAGCAGTTGTTCCCCACTTTGGGAGATGTAAGTCTGTTATGCTTTCTCCTTAGCACAGCTGTTGCAGACCGAAAGGCAACTCTTATGTTGGATAGTCCTACTTTGTGGCTGGTAGACTACCCATTTAGATTTATAAATCTAAGATAGGTCAAGGCTGATATAGCATCTTCTCATTGGGTCCATCGCATACCAATAGGGTCGACAACATAACACACCAGATAAATCAAATCAAATAAAATCAAATTAAAATAAAATTATTTTTTCTTGCTCTTGAGTTGAGGTAAGATCCCCATTGGCACTCTCTCAATAGTCGCCTTAGGTCGGGTTTGATTTATTTCACATCCAACAGATCACCCCAGCAACTTTTTTCTGCTTGAAAGATGTAAGTCTGGTATACTTTCTTCCTAGCATAGTCATTGCACACCGAAAGGCAACCCTTAGGTCGGATAGCCCTACCCTATGGCAAGTGGACTACGCTTTTAGACTTCTAAATCTAATACAAGCCAAGTCCACCGTGGCTCCTTCTTAGTGAGGTCAATCATATACAGACATGGTCCATAATAAATCAAATTCAAAACCAACTCCCTAGTGGATTCAAATCAAATAAATCAAGCAAACCAAACTTCTCCCAAGTGAGGCACAAATCAAATTAGTCTCCCTAGAGGAGCCCAAATCAAAATCAAAATATAATAACTTCAACAAGGCTTATATCCCCAGTGGATATGCCCTCTATTAAACCAACTTCCCCTGAGGAGTCTACTTAAACAAATCAAAGAAATCCAATCAAACTCTTATCCCCAATGGATAGCCCAAACCTGCTTCCCTAGTGGAAGGTTCACATTTCCAATCCCTAGCAAATTCAAATCCATAACTCTAGCGGATATGCCTCCACATTAATTAAGATAGAACATATCCAAATTAATTTGATCTTGATCCCCAGCAGATTATCGATTCTTATCCCCAGTGGATACACACCCAAACAAATCATATTCATAGTCAAACTTAAAATCTTATCCCCCAGTGGATAGCCTGAACATGCTTCCCTAGTGGAAGGTTCACATACTCAATCCCCAGCAGATTCTTCCTTCTGGCTCTCTTATGCCCTTGGCATAAGTTGAGTTGTATTGCACTAAGATCATGAATCTATCTACCTTTCAGGTTTAGGTATATATATTTCCTTTAGTGTTCGCAATCCTCTAGACATTATTGATCGTCATGGTCAACGCCAATACTTGTGATGTGCCTTATCAATTACACCACACCTATTGGGGCTCCTTTTGTTGACCTCACTTTTGAACCCTTTGAGCCAATTCTTTGGACTCAACCAAATGACATCCAAATCAAGCCAAAACTAATAGATTTTCTATTGAATCAATCATTCCTTAAATTACCTATCCAAATATAAATGAAATCTACAGTCAACAATTCAAACCAAAATCAACCTAAGATAAATCCAACTTAGCCCACTTGACTCAAAAAAAATTAAAAATTAAAAAAAAATTAAAAAAATTTAAAAAAAACTTAGTCCACTTGACTTGAAATATTCAAATGAACCAAAACTCATTTGAATCCAAACCAATTACAATTGAATTTATATTATGGTGTTTATTTTTGGATGTGTATGGGGGACACCATGTAGATTTAAGGGGGGAACTTATTAAAGTGATTGGGTATGACATTGAGGTATGATATACTATCTTGAAAGATAAAGACATCACCCTTCAATAGACCTAATCACCTAATAAGGACTCTTAAAGGATGATGGGTCTTTGAATATATAGAGAATTTTCCCTTACTTTACATGGATGAATAAAGTAGTATTTATATTAAATCAGGTTCTAAAGTTCCTTATAGGGGCAAGTCCCCTTAGTTAATTACATCCTAAGAAAGGTGGGTTCCTTAAGAATACTCTCAATTAAAGTAGAAAATTATTGTCTCCAAATATTTCAAAGGTAAGACCATCAATAAGTTGGTTACATTTGAAAAATCAAGTAGAAAAAATCAAAAAGGAGAGACTTATTATCGGAAGCCAAAGGGGAAAGGTAGGGAATGTTCATGATACTAAGAAACATAATGAACATTCCAATCCATATTATGGTTGGTCTTTATATGTTTGGAATTGAATATATTTATTTATTTTGGCTTAATTTTTATTAGATTACTAGGGCTTATAATCCACCAACATAAGGTTGTGAAAATTCCTAAGAGATGAGGATTTATGCTTGTAGCCTGAGGGAAACAGTAACCTCAGATCCTAAATCTAGGGAGCTTTAGCATAAGCCAAAGCACGATCTAAATCAAAGAGAAAATGGGCATAAAGTTTATCTCTATAAGAGAGGATAAACCACTCGACTATTGGACTTACAACCACCTGGAGTCAGCCAACTAACTCCTCCTATGCTTTAAATCCATGAAGTTTGATCATATGAATTTGCAAGATTAGTTAGGTTGTTATTTATTTATAAAGAGACTAAAGTCTTTAAACCCACTCTCTAAGAGACTAGAGCATGAGTGGTATGAAAAATAACTTAGTCTATTGAGAAATCTTTTCAAATTTTATTTGATTTTTGACTCTTCATTTTGACAAAAGCTTTGGGATTTTGATGCCTACATACATGATGAAATAAGATTGTTGTCTAAATCAGTGAGAAAGGGGTATTTTCCACCACAAAGGATGCCCTAACAAGTCAAGCATTTCCCTATTATGCAAAGATGGAAATTCCTTATTTTCAAGATTGAAATAATATGATATGCATGTTGTGAAGCATTCAACCATTCAGCTAAGGGGTTGCTAAATCTTTTAGTTATCCTACTTAATGACTAGGCTTTATGGTGAGGTTATGAATTATTTAAAGCTTTAGTTATGAGTTATTGTTGGGTAGAAAATGTATTTTTATCCTAAGATCCTAATCACATCCAGACCACACATTCAAACATCAAACATAGAGAAACTAGGAAGAGCATGATGTTTCTATTATGCAAGCTAAACATAACATCAAATAATTTTATAACTAGGGCAAAAGAATAACAGGTTGGGGTGGTCGGGTACCACCAAATAACCTGAAAAGAAAAGATGGGTAGCCGAGATCTACCCTTATACAACCCGACACATAAAAAGAATAATTATAATTATAATGAATGAGTGTTATGGGGGGTCTTCATATCTTCATTTCTCCTTCATTTTTTCATGTCTCTTCCTTCTCCTTTTGATTTAATTTGCTCCACTTCAAAGGCATCACAGGGCTTCCTAGGATAAAGCCTCCTAGCCACTGCTCATCCTAATCCCCCATAGAAATAATCCTAACTCCTAATACAAAATTACATTAAAAGTAAAAAAAAAAGTAAATCTAACTACACTTGCAAAATAAGTGTTAGCTAAACACACATACAACTCAAGCAGTTATATTTATAACTTGGACTTAGCACTCTGCACATGGGTAGCCAAGTCCATTTGTCCTAACTTGGATTATCCGTAGGGACTTAAGCGATCTGCAAGAAAAATATTTATATTTGTTTTTATAGCGGCCCTTTAAGCACAATCCCTTGTAGAAAATATGATTAGGCTAATAGTGGCATAACATCCAGTCTACGAAGCATACATCTTAATATCTTGTCTAAAATAATATATCACAAAACAAAACATACATCACACCATGCACCATCCTAACATAAAGCTAGAAGTATTGATTTAATTCTAAAGTGTGAGTTAAGGCTTGTGTGGCGTAGTTTACCTATGCATTAGAGTCAAAATTTTCTAAGTGTAGAAAGATTCAATTTAAAGGGTGGTTTTAGTTCAAGTGCTTTAATTGATTTGCAAGTTTTAATTTGTATTTTATTTTGTTTCGTGTGACTTATGCATAGTAACTAAATGTTATTAAGAGAAGAAAAGAGGTTGCCCTCTTTCATCCCTACCCTAAGCCACTTTCTAAAGCATGTTAATTTGGTTTAGCTCTCTTTAGTGAATGGCTTATTACATATTTTAAATTAATCTAAAGTTTAGGTTCACCTTAAATGATTGCATTAAACATGAAAGGCTTCTTAAGATTAATTTGAGTGAACTACTAACACATGACATACATCACATTATTCCTTTCCATCACACAAAACATGCATGTGATTGAATCCTAAGTATAGCTATGCATACAATATATTTCTTTTAGCACACTGTAAATGAAAGATGCATGTGTATTTTGTAGATAATGGGATTTTCACTCATTAGATAAATGCACATTCAAATGTATAAAAATTTTAAGCAAGTACTTCACCATTGTTAACCAGGAGATGAGGTAAAGACCTCTTTCGGGCTACTTAAAGCCTTGCATCCCCAGAACGTCCAGACTAGATATACCAACTATTCTTGAATACACATGAATATACAAATGACTATAAGAATGTAATATCATGCAAAAGTTGTATTTCTTTTAATTGAATTATTTAAACATGTGAGCTAAAGTTGAAAAAGAGATTTTCATTCAATAGCTAAATGCACATACAAGTGTATAAAAGTTTTAAGTAGATACTTCATCATTGTTAACCAGGGGAGTGAGGTAAAGAACTCCTTGGGGATACTTAAAGCCTCACATCCCTGAAATATCCAGACTAGATATACCCACTATTCTTGAATACACATGAATGTACAAATGACTATAAGAGTGAAAAATCATGCAAACGTTGTATTTCTTTAATTGAATTTTTTATGCAAGTGAGCTAAAGTTTTATCTAAATTCTATCATAGAAATACATAGTAGTGAATTTAAACAAATGTTGTATCCTTTTCAAATGGGCTATACACTTGTTAATATTCAAACTTTATGTAAATCCATATAGATTAAAGAAAGAAAACTCCATATCGCATGTTCTATGCCATAGGCACATGCAAGCTCGTAGATATTTATAACTATTATCACTACAAATATTATAGTGACGTATAAACATTTGAAAATAACTTTGATTTAATAGTGATAATAGCCACACATATTCATAGGTTAAACAACACATGCGAGTTGACATAAATGAAATTCATTTAAATTTGAAAATTTTGAAAACATAAATGCATGAAACCACATGATACACATCATTTAATATGATTGGAAAGGAATAATAAGACATAAAACACATGTTTCATTTAATCAAACTTATTTCAAAGGACAACCATATCAAATGAAATCATTTAAAGTAAACCAAAGCTTTTTTTTATTAATTTATGACTTAAGATTTTGATTAAGTTCAAAGAGAAGAAGAATTATTTGATGTTATGATCCCATTCCCTCATTGGTAATTTGATTTGGTTTAAGAAAAGGTAATTAAGTGAATTTTATGAATTAATTAAGTTGGATCCTTAAGTAAATCAATTAATTACCCTTACATATGCTTCTTTAATTTGATCAACCACTTAATTATGAGCCAAAATTGACATGAACATGTGAAGAAATAAAATTGCAATGCTCCTACAAGGACCTAATGCAAATGGCTCATAATTAAGGGTTATTTAAATTAAAGAACCTAATTAAGTACTTTTATATTTTTTTCACATTTATGGGCTAATCATAATTTCCTTAAAGGGCCTTTATGTTATTCAACACATAAAGAGGAACCCTTAATTTCATTGTTAATTATCTGATGTGATTTAAATTCATTGATTTCATTATTTCATTTAAGTTTGATTTAGATCGGTGAATGTATTTTAATTTGCTTTTGAACTATTTGAAGTTTAATATATTCTTTATTTGAATTCCAATTAATGGTTTAACTTATTAAATTTAGCAATTTAGTTTATGTATATTGATTATTCCTTTAGTTTGATGATTAATCTCTTATATTAGTTTAATAGGTTTATTTATTTGGATTTTTATTTTTTTTTAACTTATTATGATATTGATTGAAATTTGGATCAGTTTGATGACTTCAGAGTTTAGATTTAATTTTAAGTTTATTTAATTTGATTATGGTTTATTTATTTATAGTTCGATTGGATAAAATGAATTGAAAGTTTGTTTTGATTTTAATTGAGTTTGATTTATGATTAGAATTTAGTTTTAATTTCATTCATTTATCATGTTTATTAGGGTTTAGTTTGTATTTGATTTCATGTTTAGATTTAATTATTAGATTCATACATTTAATAGTTGATTAGTTTCTTTGATTTAAGTAGGTTGAATTAAATTTAATTTGATTATATTTTAAATTGATAAGAGTCTTTCTTAATTTGATTTAATTTGATTTGATTAGGTTTATTGATCAGCTTAATTAAGAAGTGTGGTTATATTAATTATTAAATTAATTAGAGATTTATTTAATTTTTAATTTGATTTCATGTTAGTTTAGGTTAATGATGTAATTAATAACTTATTGATTAGGTTTAGTTTAAGATTTAATTGACATTTAATTGCATTTTAATTAAGTTCAAATTCATGTTTGATTAAATTTAGGTTTAATATGTTTAATTTAACTAACTTATTTAACTTATTTAAGAGGTGTGATTAAATTAATTAGTAGATTGATTAAATATTTGATTTGAGTTTGATTTAAGAATTAGTTTTAATGTGATTTATATAAATCAATTTGGTTCATTAAGATGATGGATTAATTCACTAAGTTTACATTAATTGGATGTTTAATTAATTAGATTTGATTAAGGATAATTCAATTTAAAATTATTAGATTAATTAAACATTTATTTAATTAGAAACTAATGATTTAATTTCCCACATATGAGTGTTTTGATTTAATAGATTTAATTAAGTGTTTTACTTGAATTTGATTTACTTAAGTGTTTTACTTGAATTTAATTAAGTGTTTTACTTGAATTTGTTGTACTTCAATTTGGTTCATTAAGATGATAGATTAATTCATTAAGTTTGCATTAATTGGAAGTTTAATTAATTAGATTTGATTAAGGATAATTCAATTTTAAATTATTAGATTAATTAAACATTTGTATAATTAGAAACTCATGATTTAATTTCCCACATGTGAGTGTTTTGATTGAATATATTTAATTAAGTGTTTTACTTGAATTTGATTTGATTAAAGGATTATTATTATGATTATTTTCATTTGATGAGATTAAGAGAATTAATTGTTTATTTTTTTATTTCAATTAAGCTTGATTATTTATAATTAGAGTTTCATTTGATTTTATTCATTTATTATGTTTATTTAATTTCATTTAATACTTTAATTATAAATTTATGTTTAATTTAGTTATTAGGTTCATGTATTTGATGATTAATTAATTATCTTATTCCTAATGGATTGAATTAGGTTTGATTTAGTTATATATTAACTTGATTAAGTTTGGCTTAATTTTATTTTGTTTAATTTGATTAATATTATGTGGTTAGCTAAGATGAATTAGATTGTTAATCAATTTGATTTTTAGTTTATTTAATGATTAATTAATGTTCAATTTATTTTTAATTTATTTAGTGGTTTCATGTGATTAAAATTCAATGCTTACTATAGGTTTGATATATATCAAAGTTTTATTGGTTTGTTTAATTTTGAGTTTAAATTGAAATTTAATCATTTAATTGAGTTTCATTAACTTAATTAGGATTAGTTATGTTTAATTTAATTTTATTTGAAGATTATGTAATAGTTTTACTTATTTGAAGTTTGATTAATGATTGTTTAAGTGTTATTTAATTTCTGATTTTGATTTGATATTTGGATTACTATGAATTACATTTTAATTAATTCTTTAATTGATTTTATCTTAATCTTAAGTGTTTATTTTAGGTTTATTAAGCTTTAGAAGATCATATTATTTTCTCAAGGATCTTAGATGTTAACAGAAGTTATTTAAGCTATTTTAAAGATTTTTATGATTTTATGGATTTTGTATTTGATTTATTTTATTAAAATAGATAATCTGAATTTCAAAATTTAATATCTCCCAATCCATAAGTCTTTTAGCCTTGAAATTTTTATGATAGGTGTATTTTAGCTTTCATGTATATTTTTGGTTTCATTAATGAAATTTGATTTTCACTAAAATTAAAATTAAGCACACAATACCTAACATAAATTGGGGATTTTGGTCTCATTGGATTCCTCTTGGAAAGAAAAATCAACAAGCTTTTATTTGCAATTTTTCGGTAAGTATTTTATTTTCTATGAATTTTTGAAGTTTCAAGTAATTTAATTAATTTTAAAATAAAAAAATCATCGATTTTTTCTACTTAACCTAATCGCCACGCTGTCGATGGGACAAAGACGACGCCATGTGATTTATCATGGTGCGCATCAACGAACGAAAGGTGAAACGTAGGTGGCGATTTGATCTAGATCATCCGATCACAGATCGAATGGTCTAAATCGAATCGCATAATCCAAGTGCTGAAATCAAGTGATCTAGGCGCTAATCTTAGTCGTCCATCTCCCGTGAATGGGATATCGGATGGCGGATGGGTTTCATCATGCGAGTGGACAACAGCGATGCATTAACAGTGCAAATCGACAAGATTTTATGGGATTAAAGCAAAATAAAATGGACTTTTATCCAATCGAGCTTGATTTCACGTTGATTTTCACCGAAAAATTTTTATTTTTGCATTAGGATCATGTAAAATAAAATATGCAAGGGATATCTAAGAAAAATTCTTAAAATTGAGCAAACATTCTCACAAATAAGCATTCCTATGGTCGGCTACGAGATTTAAAAATTACCTCGTCGGGATGATTTCTGATGGTAGAGATGACCTGAATACACCCCTAGGTGTGAGATGAAGTTTTGGAATGAATTTGGACTCTCTCCTTGCTTTGAATTTTCATAATCACAAACCTTTATCACACTTCACCGGAATCAGCTCGAATTTGATGATTTTTTATCGAATGGGAGTGGGAAATTGATTGTACTTGCTTACTAGAATTCCTAGGAGCTCTGTAATGTAAAGATCAGATGTCTTGGATGCCTCTATCCTCCCTCCCTTAATGGTGGCTACAAATCACCATTAAGGGTGATCGGGAGATGGTTGGGAGGTGATGGCTGATTGGGGATTTTGGATTCTAGCTCCAAAGTCTTCTCTTGCTATTGTAAGGTCATTTCCCTTGAATGCAAGAGGTGTGGGAAGGATTGAATGAGGAGATTTTGCAAGATTGAGTGTTTTCCCTCTCTTCCTCTCTCTCTCTCTCTCTCTCTCTCTCTCTCTCTCTCTCACCCAGCCATAGAGGTTTAAATTCAACTTTTTACATGATGATTTGAGTGTTTTATCCAATTTGGGGCCAATTTGGGATTGGATTAACTCATGTTGACCCAAATGAGTTGGGTTGAGTCCAAGCAACTTGATTTGACTCACTGGCTTTGAATTTGCTTCAATTATGTTTAATTGATCATTTATGATGATTTTAATTGATTAATTTTATTTAATTTGGATTAATTTTGAATTTGACCAAGTTTGACCAAGGTTGACCCAAATGAGTCGGGTTGGGTTCAAGCAACCTGATTCAACTCATTGGCTTTGGATTTGCTTCAATTATGTTTAATTGATCATTTATGATGGTTTTAATTGATTAATTTTGTTTAATTTAGATTAATTTTGACTTTGACCCAAGTTTGACCAAGGTTTGACAAACTTTGACCAAAATTGATTAAGTTGATTTATGTGATTCAGTTTATCATTTTCGAAGCCAGGATGAGCGGATCTACTATGCCAGGTCCTTTGGCATAAGACCAGCTTTCACCACTAGCTAGGCATACTCATTCGTTCGCATAGGCAAACTATCCAACCATTCATCTAGCGCCTCTTCTGTTTCTTTTCCTAACAGACTGCTAGTTGTGAGGCTGCTTAAGTATCCAGAACTAGATCAATCTCACTCTATCAATAGAATCAAAAGAATGTCAAGGCTTGACTGAAAGGAGAGGTGAGCTTGCTATACTTGACTGAACACCCATCCAATCTAGATTTTGTATCAACTCAATCTAGACGTAAAATGATACAAAATCTAGATACAAAGATTAGAATTTGATACACAATTTCTTTACAAAATATATTTTATATTTATATTATGGTTCAATTATGTTTTATGAATTATTTAGGCCAATTCGGCTTGGATTTGGGTTTGACCCATTTTGTGTTCAAATGGGTCAAATCGGATTCAGCTGAGTTAAATGTTTTCTATGACTCAACCAAGATGTGTTTAATCTCCAATCATATTTGATAAAGTGATCATTGTGATATAGAGTAATTGGTTTCATTTGATTTGATGTTAATTTTTATTTGAATCTGTTTTAATACAAATTGGGTTTAATGGGTTAAATGATCCAATTAATCCATTTGAGATCTTATTTGATTTATATTTTTTTAGTTTCATATTTAAACATGTTCATTTGATGATTTTGAGCCTTCAGAGTGATTTAATTTGAACATTTTTTTTGTTTTTTTGACTTTTGACTTAATGGGCCTTACATGGGTCAACCCTAAGTCAAATGGCCTATTTGCCACTTTGAACCTCATTTGAATTTATTTTTGAATTTGTGCATTGATTATGTGCTTTTGGTTTAATTTAATTTAATTTTGATTTAATTTGATTTTATTTGGACTTAAGTGATTTTGAGCTTAAAAGGATTAATTGTGTTAATCAACCCAATTAACTCAACCCAAGTTCAATTGAATTTGGATTTCAATTCAAATATGTTTGATTTAGGTTTCTATCGAGTTTCGTTAAATTTAGATTTAATCTGGGTTTGGCTAAGTAGGTAGGCATGATCAAGCTTAGGCCATAAGATGGGTGAGTCACCTTGGGTTCTACGGCTTAGCCTAATCCTATGGGAAACCTTCATAAAGTCTCCACGTTCAGGTTAAGTGTTCACTTAGCCACTAGAAGTATCCTATGACTAAGGAGCTCTTAGTGTTTGGAAGACTCTTAAACTTATGATAGAAAGATTGAATCCTTACTCCAAAAGTGAGGTCAACATATATTTCAATGCCAAATCCATATATAAACTCAATTAAATCAAACTCAACCCAAAATCAAGCCAACTAAATCCAATTTGTTTACTTGACCTAAAGTGGCCAATTTGACCTACATGAATCAAAATCCAACTCAATCCAAATAAAAGTTACTAAAGCCAATCCAAACTTCATGACATGATTATTGATCATCCTAGATTGATCAATTATTATATATTGGGTCAAACCAAGTCAACCTAGCCCAATTGACCCTCTTGACCCAAGTTGACCCAAGTTGACCCAAAGTGACCTAAATGGCCAAAGTGGGTCAAATCAAAATTCAATCCAAATTGATTGCAACTAATGGCTCAAGTTCATTCCAAGCTTATTGTTAAACTTGATCATGGCCATAATTGAATCCAATTTGGTCAATTGAATCCAATTGACTCACTTAGCCCAAATTCACATAAAGGGTCAATTTGGCATAAATCCAAATTAAATCTAAAAAAAATTAAACCAAAGCCTACAATCCTCTACAATTGACCAATTGAACATGAACCAATACCCAACCCAAGCAAGTTTGGTCAATTTGGTCATTTGGTCAACTTGACCCATTTGACCCAAATGAACTCAAATGAGCCAAAACCAAATATGAAAGATATTGAACCAAACCAATGACACCAATACACTCTAAATGGTCCTATGAACTTGAACCAACCCTTAGTTTGACCCAATTTTATCAATTGGTCAACCTAACCCATTTTGACCCAATTTGACCCAAATGGGACAAATTGAGTCAAATTGAACCAAATGAATTCCAAATGACATGAAATTTGGCCCAAATTACTTTTGACTCATTTCAAATCCACCCAAATCAATATTATACTAAATGACCACTTCACCCTTTATTTCAAAGGCACCCCATAAGAAAATACACTCACCTAAGTGGTCATTTCCCTTCCTTGGCTACTTGACACTCATCCATTGGTCCACCTAAGCTCCAAGGACACTGACCAGCCTGACCCAAGAGGTAGTTAGGTCAGCCATGACTCAAGAGGTAATTAAGTCACCTAAGATGATTCCTTGCCATTCCCAACCAGCCCAAGCCATAGGACATCCACACTGAGCCAAAAAAAATCACCATTATAGGTGATTTTTGTCCAAAACCAAACACAAGATAAAGAGAGGTGGAGGAGAACTGATTCTACATTTATTTCACTCTCCAGGAGCTCCCCAAACAATAAACATTCATCCCCCTAGTTCCTTTGAGCTAAAGCCACCAAAAATCAAGCAGATTTCAACAAGAAAGCGATGACTCTTGGTGGATACATCATTCCAAAGGGAAACAAGAGCCTAGGTCTATCCCAAAGCTTCTTCTTGCAACCAGGAGCGTGCTCGAATCAATACCGCCACCAAAAATCATCCCCGATGAGATACTTTTTAAGAACCATAGCCAGCTTTAAGAGCTTTTATTTGCTTCAATGTGTGCTCAGTTTTAGGATTTTTTTCTATAGATTTGCCTTGCATTTTTCATTTTATGTGATCCTCATGCATTTTGGGGTGTTTTTTTTATGAAGTTCATCAAAAAATCAAGCCCAAAACCCATTTCTCCATTCAATTTTACTATTTTTTGAGCTCGGGTTTATCGATTTCAGAGAAGAAGAGCAGCAGTCATCGGATTTTCTGTTCAAGAAAATGGATGGTTGTGATTTCACACCAGATCTGCCTAGTTTCAGCCCCTAGATCACACGGATTAATATGGACCATCTGATCTGCAATTGGATGGTATGATCTGATCCGTGCAAAATGCTTGTTCCCACTCATTCTGGCCATGAGGTCGACACGTGGCACCGCATGCCCAGTCAGCACCGCGTGGGATAAGTAGGAAAATCCTTTTTTTCCCAACTTTTTAAAAATTAATAAATTTATTTGAAACTTAAAAAATTCATCGAAAATAAAATACTAAATAAAAAACTACAAATAAAGCTTGTTGGATTTATCTTTCTGAGAGGAATCCAACAAACCCAAAATCCCCAAAGTTTACTAAATATTTTGAGCTTAATTTAAGTTTTAGTGAAAATCAAATTTCATTAATTTAACTAAAAAGACACATCAGATTAGTCTAAAATTTTTAGGGATTGAAACTAAAGTTAAAATACATCGACCATAAAAATTCAAGTCACAATTATTTCTAGATTGAGAGATATTGCATTCTGAAGCTTAAATAGTCTAATTTAGTTAAAATAAATTAATAGATTTTATAAATTTCATGGAAAATCATTTAAATCAGCTTAAACTTTAAAAAATTGTAACAAATTATAAAAAAATCATGAAAATACAAATAGATATTCATTTTGATAGTATTTTAGAGGGGAATTTATTAAAAATATCCTTCATTTATTTTGAGCAGTAATTAAGTTTAATTGAAAACTTAATTACCATAATTACTCACTAATTAATTAATTAATTAACCCCAAAATTTTTAAAGTTGTTTAAGGGGATGATCTCTGCCTCCACTAATTTCTTGGAATTTATTGGTTAATTAATCAAGAGAATTAGCTAATTAGGCCTTAATTACTCTCATAACTTAATTAAAGGTTAATTAATCACATGAATAGTAAATTAATTAATTAATTAATTATGTTCATTTGTCACTATCTAATAGTAAGGAGACTTAGGGATTAAATTGGGGCCTCTTTTCTAATCTTTTCCCTAAGTCCACTACATTTGGAGGATAGTTAACCCATATAGCAATTAAGTTTAAATTTAATTAAGTGATTAATGATTTCATTAATCTAATTAAAATATAAAACACATCAGAACCTAATTAATCAATTCATGGGTATATCTTTAGGTGTTTAATAACCTAAAGGCATTTAAGGAAATTATGGTTAACCCACATGTGTGGGAAAATTATAAAAGTACTTAATTAAGTTCCTTAACATAATTAATTATTAATTATGAGCTAAGTGCATTAGGCCCTTTCATTTCTTAGGATCTTTACAAGTTATTTCCATGCATATCATGTTGGCTCATAATTATTTAATTAATTACTTTAAGGCAACATAGGCAAGTGTTAATTAATTAATTTAATCTATATCATAACTTAATTAACCCATAAAATCAACTTAATTACTTTTCATTAAATCAAATTAATTTACAAACATGGAAATGGGTTAAGATCGGAAAACTTTCCCTCATTTCCTTAAATCAAATCGAAATATAAACTTAAAATAATGATTAAAAAGCCTTGGCTTTCTTTAAAGGCTTTTATTTGAGGTGATTGTCCTTAAGAATTAGTTTGATTGAATGAAACATGTATTTTATGTCTTATTATTCCTTTCCAATCATGCTAAATATTGTATGTTATTTGAAATCATGCATTCATGTCTTTCAAAAAAAATCAAATGAAATTTTCCTTATGTTAAGCTTGCATGTGTTGAATTAAATTTATAATATGTGTGGCTATTATCACTATTAAATCAAAATTATTTTCAAAAAGTTTATAAGTCAACTATAATATTTGGAGTGATAATAGTCATAAATATCTTTAAACTTGTATGTGTCTATGGCTTAGAACATGTGATATGGAGTTCTCTTTCTTTAGTCTATATAGATTTACATAAAGTTTGAATGTTAATAAGTGTATAGTCCATTTGAAAAGGATGTAAATAATTCATTTCTATGTATTTCTATATTAGAATTTAGATAAAACTTAAGTTAACATGTATAAATAATTCAATTAAAATAATTACAACTTTTTCATGATTTTCTTTTCTTGTAGTCACTTATACATTCATGTGTATTCAAGAGTAGTGGGTATATCTAGTCTGAACATTACTAGGATGTAAAGCTTTAAGTAGCCCCAAGGAGGTCTTTACCTCACTCCCTTGGTTTAATAATGGTAAAGTATCTACTTAAAACTTGTATGTGCATTTAGCTAATGAATGAAAATCTCTTTTTAAACTTTTATATGATTTTCTATTATTATAGTCACTTGTACATTCATATGTATTCAAGAATAGTGGGTATATCTAGTCTGGATATTACAGAGATGTGAGGCTTTAAGTAGCCCCAAGGAGGTTGTGGTGAAATTATTTTTAAATTCTTCATCTATCTTCTTTTTGAGGAAAATAAATGAAGAACAAAAATAACAACTTTCTTATGTTGGACACCACATAGATCCGTAGATATTCTTATTAGGGTGATTGGGTACGAATTGAGGAATAATATACTATCTCAAGAGATAAAAGTCATCATCCTACAATGGACCTAATCACCTTAATAAGGACTCCTAAGGACTATAGGTCTTCAGATGTATCAGAGATTCTTCCCCTATTTTACATGGAAAAGTAAAGCAGGATTTATTTTAAACTAGGTTCGTTAAGTTCCCTATAGAGGCAAGCCCCCATAATTAATTACATCCTAAGGAATGAGATTCCTTAGTAATACTCTCGATTAAGGTAAATAATCATTATCTCCAAGATTTCAAAGATAAGATTATCAATCAATTGGTTTGTTTTTAGAAGATCAAGTGGGATTGATCAAGAGGAGGGAGTTATTATCGAAACCAAATGAAGATAAGTAGGGAATGCTTATAATACTAGGAAGCCTAGTAAGAATCCCAAACAATCATATGATTGGGATTTATAGACTTATTTATTTGAGTTGAATTTTTATTAAAAATATAAGGCTTACAATTCCACAACACAAGATCATAGAAATGCCTAAGAGGTGGGGATTTATACTTGTAGCCCGCAAAGAGAAATAGCAACCTCTAAACCTAAATCTAGGGAGATTTTATGAAGGCCAAAGCATGACCTAAATCTAAGGCAAAAATTGATATTTGGTTTACCTCCACAAGAGAGGATAAATCACGCAACTGTTAGACTTACAACCGCCTGGGGGTGGATGCCAACTAACTCTTCCTACAATTTTAAATACATGTAGGTGAGTCTTATGCTTTTGCAAGATAGCTAAGCTGTAGTTTATTTAAAAGAGATTAAGCCCTTAAACACACTCCCTAAGAGACTAGATCATGTAGGGCATGATTAATGACTTAAATCTAATGCAAATTTTTATTATGTTTTATTTTCATTTTTGGACAATTTATTTGACACAGGCTATGGGATTCATATGCCTAATACATAAGAAATTGGATTATGGGCCAAAATTAGCAAGAAGGGGGTGTGTTTCCACCATGGCTCTCAAAGGTCAAGCCAAGTTCCCTGGCAAAGGTGGAAGCCCTCCATAAGCAAGAGTGAAGCAAGATGCTTTTTATGCATGATGTGGAAACATACAACATCCAACTAAGGGGTTGTTAAATATTTTATCTTGATTTACAACCTAAGCTTTAGGTGAGGTTATGAGTTGTTAATTTTTAATTTTGAGTTGATTAATTGGATAGAAAATTTATTTTTCCCTAAGAGCCTAATCTCATCCAGGTCATTCATCAAAGCAAGAAAGAAATTAGGAAAATTATGTCATCTTAATGCACAAGCTAAACAAACATCACATAATTTATAAATCTAGCATAAAAGAATAAAAGGCCTTTGTGGTCAGGCTCCACCGCATAAACCTGAAAATAAATTGGGTAGCCGAACTCTAACCTTATACAACCCGGATTACAAATGAATTAAGGTGTCTTCATTCTTCTTTCTTCTTGTCTTCTTTTCTTCTTTTCTTCTTTTCTTTCTTCTTTCTTCTTTCTTCTTTTGTTTGGTTGGAATATGGTTGCTCCAAAGGCTTCATATTGTGCAAAATACATAGTATTATGACCAATGTTCATTCTAATTCCCCATAACATTCATTCTAAATCCTAATTTGCAAAATGAAAATGGGAAAAAGTAAATCTAACTAAAATTTGTAAAATAGAGATTAGCTAAACAAACCACACAATCCTAAGTATGTATATGAATAAATTGGACTTAGTACCCAACACATGGGTAACCAAGTCCACCTGGCCTATTTTTGGATTATGCTTAGGGTATAAGCAACATGCACAACAAAAGCATTTATATTTTTATTACAGCTCCCCTTAAGCATAATCCCCTACAGAAGATAATGATTAGACTAAGATCGTCCTACCATTCAGTCTATGCACATACACCCTAACATCCAGACTAAAATATTATGTTACAAAACAAAATTAGGCATCAAACCATACACCGCCCTAACATAGGACTAGAAATGGTGACTTAGCCTAATGTGTGTGCCATTTAAGGCTTATGTGGTATGTCTTAGCTAGGCTTTAAGGTTAGAGTTTTCTAAGTTTAAAGGGTTCAACTTAGAGGGTGGTTTCATTTAAGTGGTTTAGTTGATTTGGTTGATTTTATTTTATGAATTGATTTGATTTGAATGAACCTACATTGTAAAAAGAGGAAAAGAGAAGATAACTTCTCTTTCCTCCCTATCTTAAGTAATTTCTAAGGTAGATCCATTATTATTTTTGTTTAGTGAATATTTTATTATGTATTTTAATTATTCCTAAGTTTAGATTTACTCTAAATCAACCTATTCAAATAAGAAAGGCATTTTAGGATTAACTAAAGTGAATTACTATCACAAAATACAAAACACTTTATTTCTTTTCAACATGTGTAAAATGCATATGGATGAATCCTAAGCATATATATACATGCAATGCAAGTATTTAGCACACCTTAATGATGAATGCTAAGATATGTTGCTTAAGGAAATTTGGATGTTTTTATGATACATGATTTTGTTAAGTAGAAAAAGAGAGATTCTTTTATCCATTAATCAAATGCACATTTACATGTATGAAAGACATAAGTGAGTACAACACCATTATTTTCTACACTAGGGGTATAAGGTAAAATACCTTCTTAAGGCTACTTAAAGCCTCGCAACCTCAGGATGTCCAGACTAATATATCACTTTTCTTAAATACATGTGCATGTACAAAAGGAAATAAATGGAAAAAGAGTCATGCAGAAGATTTTTGTGTTTGTTTGATTTTGGTTGTTTAATTTACATGTGAAAATATGAAGACCTTCTTAAATGATAACATAGGAATGAATATGAATGGATTTAAGCAAGTTTTGGATTCTTTTCCAATGAACTATACACTTTGCAAATCCTATTCAAAAGTATGTTAAAAGAGAAGAGAAGGAAAGTCACATAATGAACATCTTATGTTATACTCACATGCAAGCTTATAAGTAATTATAAGTAGCATACCTTTCATTTGTAAGGTTTGATTTATAAATTTTAAAAATAATTTTGGATTTAGTAGTGATAATAGCCATTCATATTCTTACTTTAGCCAAAATATGCAATTTGACATAAAGGAAATATTTCATTTTATTTTATTTTTTAGAATACATGAATGCATGATTTCATATGATAAAAAACATTTTTCATGCTAGGAAATAAATAAAGTGATGTAAGCATGTAACTTCATTCACCCTAATTAATTTCTAAATACAATCCTATGGAATAAGATCATTTAAAGTGAATCAAAGTTGTTTAAGGAAATTTTTAATTTTATTTTGAATTTGATTTGAATTTAGGAAATGCAAAAATGTTTACTAGTCCTAATCCATCTCCCACATGTGTGAATCAATTTAGTTTAATTTTTAGAACCATTAGATTGATTTTATATTTTGTTTAGGTTAATATGTACATTAAGCTCATTAATTACCCCTTACCTACACCTCCTTAACATAATTATTCAAACAATTGTGAGTCAACATATGATATGCAACCACATTGAATGTAAATCTACAATGCACCCTAAGAAAGAAAGGGCCTAATGCAATTGGCTCATAATTATTGATTAATTAAGTTAAAGGGTTTAATTAAGTACTTTCATAACCTTCCCACACATGTGGGTTAGAAATGATTTCCTTAAATTTACCTTAAGCTTTTGAACACCTAAGGATCTACCCGGTAAAGGATTGATTAAGCTCAGATTGATTTTGGAAATTTGATTGAGCTAATTAAGAAGATTATTAGTGGATTAACCCCTAATTAGATTTGGATTAAGGAAGGAATGGGGTTTAGGGGATAGCTTCAAGAAAATATCTCAAAATTATTCCATAAACCTCCTAATCACTTAAACAATGCTTAGTTATCTTAATTAAATGATTAAACCACTATTCACCTATTTAATTACCCTTAATTATATTAAGAGAGTGATTAGAGATTTATTAATTGATTTCCTTAATTAACCCATTAATAAATTCCAAGAAAATTAGGGGGGCAGATATCATCCCACTAAATATGCCTGAGAAGTTTAGAATTAATTAATGAAATGATTAGGGAGTAATTAGGGTTATTAATATTTTATAAACCCTAATTAAGAAAAATTCACTTTTCAAAATTAATTAGAAATATTTTTATATTATTCCTCACTGAATTATCTTTAAAATGAGCCCTCATTTATATTTTTTTGATTTTTCTACATTTAGTTATGTATTTTTGAAGTTTCAGTGATTATTAGGTAATTAAATCCCCTAATTATATAACTAATCCCATCGGCACCACGTGGACTGCTGATGTAGCATGCGCTTTTCATGTGGCACGATGGGATTCATTATTTAAGTTATCAAATCGTCGATAGCGGCATACGATTTTCTGGACAAAGATCAAAGATCGGATGGTTGGGATTAAACCCATGGATTTAAAGGGATTAAAATGCAAGATCTAATCAGATTAATCAGGATCGTCCATCCAAAACATGTGGGATGGACGGTGCATGATTCATCCCTGCCCTCGCCTACGGGAGATGGAGGTCGTTCATCCTCCATGGCTTGATCCGAGGTCACTTAAGCTGGGATTGAGTAGGGATTCAACCCACACCATCAAGAAACAATAAGGAAGACATCCAATGGTCAAATTCACTTGGGATGAAAGTTCCCTTCATAAAGGACCAAAGAAAATTCTCCTTAAGCTCAGTTTTGAGGCAGACCTCGCCAGAGGCTACAACCGGCACTCCCAAATGTTGAGGTAGCTTTGTCTAGTGGACACAAAGCCCTATTGAAGGTTTAAAGGCTTGAGGTAGAGTGGATCTTTCTATTGACCAAAGTGATCTCTAATGGCTTGCGGCTTTGGTCTAGCTCCTCCTTCCCATGGCTTAATTGCTTGGGATTTGATTTGTGTGAGCTCGATTGGATCCTCTAATGGTGCTTGCAATTGTCTTTTGGTGGAGTGATGAGTGAGTTGGAATGTCTTTCTACCTCCCCTATTTTTGGCTTAAGGAAATCAAGAATGGAGAATTGGGAAGAGCTTGGGGAGCTTGCCTTAGGTCTCTCTAGCTCAATCGAGTGCAAGTGATGTCAAATGAAATGGAATCAGGGAGAGGGAGCCCTACAAGGATTGGATGGTCATGAGCTATCCTTCCATTTTGATCAAGTTGCTCACATGGAATGGGTTTGTTAGGTTGTTAGGGGTGACATGTGATTCAGTTTTGATAGAGGGATGTAGTTGAGGAGCTGTTCATGTGTTAAATGAGGATGTGAGGGATTCCATGTGGAGAATTTTTCATTGGGTGATCAGTTTGGCCATGGGTTGGGTCAAGGCTGACCCAAACCTATTGGGTCATGTGCACCACACTCATTAGTGTCAATTTGGTCCACTAAGAGGGTCTCAAGTGGCCATGAAAAGGATTTGACCAAATTCCAAGTAGAATTGGTCATAGGTTACCCCTTGACCTAGAAGTAAAATGGTCATTTGACTTTGATTTCAATTTAGGCAAATTTGGAATAGTTTGAAATTGGGTTGTGTTAATTTTCAATGAATTTGGAGCTTATTTGATATCATTTGGCTTATGTTGACCCATTTAGGTCAAAATGGGTCAACTTGGGTCAAGTTGACCAATTGGTCGAATTGGGTCAAACCAAGGGTTGGGTCAAGTTCATATGACCGTTTGTAATATTTTGGTATCATTGGTTTGGTTCAATTTGATTTGTATTTAGTTTTGTTTCATTTGAGTTCACATAGGTCAAATTGGTCAAGTTGACCAATTTGACCCATTTGACCCAATTGGGTTAGGTCATGGGTTGGTTTAGGTTTGGTTGGTCATTTGAAATGTTTTGCAAGCTTTGGTTTCAATAAATTTTAGTTTGGTTTGATTTTGACTTGATTTGACCTTTTAGGTCAAGTTGGGTTCATATCAATTTGGCTAGGTTAGGCCTAGTTGGCCAATTGAGGCTTTGGTCAAGTTTAACAAGTGATTTAGAAATGAATTTGACCCATTAGTTGCAATCAATTTGGCTTAGATCAAGATATGACCCATTTTGACTTTTTAGGTTAAGTTGGGTCAAGTTGGGTCAAGTGGCCAATTGGGCTAGGTTAGGCTCAAATAATGACTTGGTCAATTCAAATATTGATCATAAACTGGCTTTGATCAATGGTTTCAATCAATTTGGCCTATGATAGATTTTGGCTATTTTAGGTTTCATTTGGATCAAATTTTGACTTGATCAAGGGCTAGGTTTGACTTGGTTTGACCCAATTTGAGTGATTGATCATCTTATGATGATTGCTGCTCACAATGTGAGGCTTAGATGGGCTTAGTTCAATCCAATTTGGGTGGGATTAGAATTTAGCTCAAAAAGGTGCTTTATGTCACTTTGGGTCAAGTGAGCCTAAGTAGGTCAATTAACTTGATCAAGGCTTGATTCAAGTTTGGTTGAACTCACATATGGACTTATGATTGAAATATAAATCCATTTGTAAGTGGTTTGGAGTCAAATGGGTTTTGATTCATTTGATAATTTCAAGTTCAAAGAATGAACATAGGTTTGATTTGGGTTTGAGTTTTAAATTTAGTTTTTGTCTGATGATTGAAGTTTATGTTTGAATTTGGTTTGTGATTGAAAGATTGATTGTTTAAAGAGAAAATCCAAAGGTTTGAATTGATTTGAGGTTGATTTGGCTAAGTTCAAGAATTTGACTTGAAAGGGTTTAGGTTGGATTTTGGTTAGATTTGGGTTGGAGTTTTGAATTTATTTTTGGATATTTGAATTTATATTTCATTTATATTTGCGAATATAAATGAGAATATAAATGGGTTATGAGAAAATCTTTTGAGTTTAAAGTGATTTGAATTTGATTTGAGCTAAATCCATAAGATGGAATCAATGTGACTTAGGAAGGATATTTGAATTTGGAATTCAATCATGGGTTTCAATCATTTGGAATTGATTCATGATTTGAGAAAATCCATTAGAATTGATTTAAGGTTTGAGAAAATAAATTAAGTTAGAATTGATTTGAGATTTGATTTGGGATTGAAGTTGATTTGAATTTGAAGTTGATTTGAATTTAGAATTGGTTTGAATTTAAAGTTGATTTGGATTTAAAGTTGATTTGAATTTGGAATTGGTTTGAATTTTGAGTTGGCTTGAATTTGAAGTTGGTTTGGATTTGGAATTTTACTTGAAAGAAGGAAGTAGGGATTTGGTTCAAGCTATAGGGTAGGCAAGTTTTCCTAACACCCCTAAGGCATGACCTATTCCTATGGCTAACTCTTCTGAGTCTTTAAGATAAGGTTAAATGTTCAACTAATCACTAGAAGTGTCTTAAGACTAAGAAACTCTTAGTGTTTAAGAGGAGTCATATGTTTAAGATGGAGAGGTTGAGAGCTCATTCTAAAAAATGAGGTCAACATAGGTCTTTAGCTTACTCCCCTAGTTAACAATGGCGAAGTACTTGCTTAAAACTTTTATACACTTGAATGTGTGTGCTGTTTATTTTCAAATTTTTGTGCATGGGGGGCGGGGGACACCACGCAGATTTGAGGGTGTACTTATTGAGGTGATCGGATACGATATTAAGGGATAGTGCACTATCTCGAAAGATAGAAATCACTACCTTACAATGGACCTAATCACCTAATAAGGACTCCTAAGGTAGGATGAGTCTTCAACTATACTAGAGATTTTTCTCCTACTTTATATGGATGAATAAAGCAGGATTTATTTAAATCGGGTTCTAAAGTTTCTTATGGGGGCAAACCCCTATAGTTAATAACATATTAAGTAAGGTGAGTTCCTTAGGATTACTCTCGATTAAAGTAGGTGTTTGTTGTCTCCAAAGATTTCAAAGATAGGACTATCAATAAATTGGTTATGTTTGAAAAATCAATTGGGATAGATCAAAAGGAGAGACTTATTATCAAAGCCAAAGGAGATGAGTAGGGAATGCTCATGATACTAGAAAACCTAGTGAGCATTCCAATCTATTCTATGGTTGGGCTTTACATATTTAAAATTGAGAATAATTATTTGTTTGAGTTGATTTTTATTAGAAGATTAGGACATATAATACACAATACAAGATTGTAGAAATGTCTAAGTGGTAAGAATTTATGCTTGTAGCCTGAGGGAATTAACAACCTCAGATCCTAAATCTAAAGAGCTCTAGCAAGGGCCAAAGCACATCCTAAATCTAAGCAAAGATGCGTATATGGTTTAGCTCCTTAAGAAAGGATAAACCACCGTGGTATGAATAACGACTCAATCTAATGTAAAAATTTTTAACTTTTATTTGATTTTGGACTCTTTATTTTGACAAAGGCCATAAGATTTTTATATGTCTAAATGCATGATGAAATGAGTTATGGGCCAAATCAAGAGAGAAGAGGGTGAAGCTCCATCAGTAGGAGTTGCTCTCATAGGTGAAGCAGTTCTCTTATGTGCAAGAACAGAGGCCTTCATTTTACAAGATTGATTCAAGATGATATGCATGATATTAAGCATACAACATTCAGCTAAAGGGTTGCTAAATCTTTTAATTATCTTAATTTAATACCTAATATGAGGTTATGAGTTATTTAGAAAATTTAGTTATGAGTTATAGTTGAGGTAGAAAGTTTATTTTTTCCTAAGAGGCTAATCGAATCCATGCCATACATTAAATCAATGTATTTGAAGAAACTAGAAAAAGACATGTCATTTCTATTACGCAATTATAAACAAAACATCAATCAATTTATAAACCAATGTGAAAGAATAATAGGCAGGTACGGTAGGGTACCGTCGGACAACCCGAAATAGAAATGGGTAGCCAAGATCTACCCTTATACAACCGGGTATATGAAAGAATAATTACAATTACAAATAAATAAAATGCTATGGGGGTCTTCTTATCTTCATATCTCCTTCATTTCTTCATTTGGTTTGCGTGCTTTGAAGGCATCACGGGGCCTCCTAGAATGAAGCCTTCTAGACTCTGCTCATCCTAATCCCCTATAACACTAATCTTAATTCATAATGCAAAATTACATTAAGAGTAAGAAAAGTAAATCTAGCTACACCTACAAAATAAATGTTAGCTAGATACACCATACAACCCAAGCTGTTATATGAATAATTTGGACTTAGCACCCTGCACATTGGTAACCAATAGGGCTGTAAATGAACGAGTGTTCAACAAGTTACTCGTGGCTTAACTCAATTAGAGCTCGTTCATGTTCGTTTAATTAACTAATTAAAAGAGCTTAAACACATTTTTAAATACTTGATTGCTAAATGAACAAGCTTGAACAGCTTGTCATTTGATTAATTTATCTTCATGAACTTTATCATTTAAAGCTTGTGAACAAGCTCACTAAATAGCTCGATTATGGCTCGATCACGGCTCGATTAACGCTTGTTTATGAACAGTATTATTCAAATTATTATTTTTTTAGGCTTAATAAGTTTTATTTGTTACAACTCATATTTATTTCTCAATAAGCTACTCATGAACATGCTTGATTAAGGTTTGATTAAAGCTCATTTATTTTATTAAATGAGATGGTCATTAACAAGCTCAATTAAGGATTGATTAAAGCTCATTTATTTTATTAAACATGCTACTCGTTAATAAACTCGATAATCCAATTTGAACCGAGCTCATGAACAAGCTCGAATCGAGCTCGAGCTCGAGCTCGACAATGATAAACAAGCTTGAACACTATTCTTAAAAGCTTGAATCGAGCTTGAACTTGATAATATTGAACAAGCTCAAGCTTGAACACATACATGCTCGGCTCAGCTTGGTTCATTTGCAGCCCTAATAACCAAGTTCACATGTCCTAACTTAGATTATGCTTAGGGGTTAAGCAACCTACAAAAGAGAGCATTCATATTTATTTCAACACCATTTAAGCATAATCTCCTACATAAAATATGATTAGGCTAATCAAGACCTAACATCCAGTATACAAAGCATATACCCTAACATTCAATCTGCAACAATACATCATAAAACCAAACATACATTACTCCATGCACCGCCCTAACATAAAGCTAGAAGTGGTGACTTAATTCTAAAGTGTGTGTTTTAAGGCTTGTGTCATATGCCTTAGCTAGGCTTTGTTGTAATTTTCTAAGTATGAAGGAATTTAATTATAGAGGATGATTTCACTTTAAGTGGCTTAATTGATTTGTAACTTTTACTTAATGTTTTACTTTGTTTCATTTGGCTTACACTTAACAACTAAGTGTTATAGAGAGAAGGAAAGAGAGAATCATTCTCTTTTATCCCTACCTTAGGTCAAATATAAAGCAAATTAATTGAGTGAATTCTCGTTAGTGAATGGCTTATTACATATTTTAATTAGTCCTAGGTTTAGGTTCACTTTAAATAATCTCATTCAATAAGAAAGGTATCTTAAAATTAATTGGAGTTAATTACTATTGACCTCATTTTTAGGATGAGCTCTCAACCCCTCCATCTTAGACATAGAAAATCTCTTAGAATTTAAAAGTTCCTTAGTCTTAAGACACATCTAGTGATTAGGTGGACACTCAACCTTGCCCAAGAGACTTAGAAGAGTTAGCCATAGGAATAGGTCATGCCTTAGGGCTGTGTTGACCTCACTTTTAGAATGAGCTCTCAACCCCTCCATCTTAGACATAGGACTTCTCTTATACTTTAAGAGTTCCTTAGTCTTAAGACACATCTAATGAGTAGTGGACACTCAACCCAGCCCCAGACTTAGAAGAGTTAGCCATGTGAACATGCCTGTGGGTGTGAGATTTCTGCCTAGCTTAAAACCATTCTTCACTTTCCTTCCTCCAAGTCAAACTCCAAATAAATCTTAATTGATTTTCTCCAAACTCAAATCAACTCCATATGATTAAAAAAATCCATGATTGAAATCTATGATTGAAACCCATGATCAAAATCCATCAAAATTCCTAAGTCCTTAATCCTCCCTTAAAGACTTAACCAAAATCATGATAAAAACCAAGTCAAATCTTTGAGATTTTCTCTTAACTCATTTGTATTCTCATTTATATTCACATATATAAATGAAATATAAATTCAAATCCATCAAATCAAACTCAAAATTCCAAATCAATTTAAGATTTCTCCTTAAAGACTTAGCCTCATCATGATCTAGATCAATCCAAATCCTTAAGATTTTCTCAAAACTCATTTATATTCTCATTTATATTCACATATATAAATGAAATATAAATATAAATCAATTAAATCAAATCCAAGAATTAAGTTCCCAATTTAAATTTTTCATAAGTCCTTAATTCTCCATTAATGGACTTAAGAAAAATCATGATCTAAATCAATTCAAATCCTTGGGATTTTCTCAAAACTCATTTATATTCTTATTTATATTCACATATATAAATGAAATATAAATATAAATCAATCAAATCAAACCCTCAAATTAAATTCCCAATTTAAAATCTTCTTAAGTCCTTAATTTTCCATAAAAGGACTTATCCTAAATCATCATCAAATCAATTCAAATTCATAGGATTTTTCTCATAATTCATTTATATTCACATATATAAATGTAATATAAATTCAAATCAATCAAACCAAATTCAAATTCCAAACTCTAAAATTCTCTTAAGTCCTTTAAATGCTTCTTAAAGGACTTAGCCCAAATCTTGATTAAACCACTTCAAATCCTTGAAATTTTCTCATGATCAATTTATTTTCTCATTTATATTCACATATGTAAATGAAATATAGATTCAAACAATCAAAACCAAATCCAAAAATCAAACTCAAATTCACTCAAAATCTAATCTAAGCCTTTCAAGTCAAAATCTTGAACTTAGCCAAATCAATCCAAACTCTTGATCTTCTCTCATGATTCAATCAAACCTACAATAATGAACTCATATATAAACTCAAACTTCAATCAAATAATCAAAACCATGTTCAAAAATCAAAGCTAAAATCCTTTCATATTCTTCCTTTGAATATGAAATTGTCAAATGAATCAAAATCCATTTGACTTCAAACCACTTGTAAATGGATTTATATTTCAATCATAAATCCATATACAAGATCAATCAAACTCAAATCAACTTTGACCAAGCCATATGACCCACTTAGGCTCACTTGACCCAAAGTGACCTAATGTACTCTTATGAGCCAAATTTTAAACCTAACCAAATTGGATTGAACCAAACTCATCTATGCCTCTCATCATGATCAACAATCATCATGGGATGATCTATCAATCAAATTGGATCAGACCAAGTCAAACTTAAGGGTTGACCAAGTCAACACTTAGCCCAAAATGAAACCTAACATAGCCAAATTCCACCATAAGCCAAATTGATTGAAACCATTGATCTAAGTTCACTTATGACCTATGTTTGAACTTGACCAAGCCAACATTTGAGCTAGCTTGATTGAACTTGACCTAAAAAGTCAAAATGTGTCAAAACTTGATCTAAGACAAATTGATCCAAACTAATGGGTCAAGTTCATTCCAAATCACTTGTTAAACTTGACCAAAGCCTCAATTGGCCAACTAGACCTAACCTAGCCCAATTGGCCTTAGACCCAACTTGACCTAAAGGGCTCATGTTGAGCCAAAATTGATTAAAAACAAAGATATCAATCCACTCCATATGACTAACCTAACCTAAACCTACCCTTGACCATCAAATGTGTAGGTCAACTTGACCCATTTGACCTAAATAAAGTCATATGAGTCAAATTCAAAACTATACCAAATTGATTCAAACCAAAGCTAAAAAAATATTTCAAATGGTCATATAAACTTAACCCAACCCTTGGGTTGACCCAATTTGACCGATTGGTCAAATTGACCCAAGTTGACCCATTTTAACCTAAATGGGTCAACAAGTGTCAAACCCTATCAAATAAATTTCAAATCTCCTGAAACTTGGCAAAACCTTGTTTTTCCACATACCCAACATATCCAAAGTGAAAAATCAACAAAATAACAATTCTACCCCTAGGTCATAGAACAAATATTGGCTTAATCCATGGGTAATTTGGTCATACCCTCTTCATATTCACTTGAGGCTTTCCTAAATGCTCAAGGGGACCTAATGAGGAGTGGTGCACCCAACCCAATGGGTTTAGGTCAACCCAATTGGCCCCTAGGCCAAACCAGGCCCCATGGGTCAAAACTCCAAATTCAAACTCCCTCTCCCACTCAAATTCAAGCACATGGGAGGTTGGAAATCCACTCCTTGGCTTAAATCGACCATGTGTACACTCAAAACAACTAAAAAAACTCCCTAATATGATCAATTGGGTCAAAATAGCACAATGTCTTACAGCCGTCTGATCCTTCAAGGGGGAGATATACTCCCCCTAAATGAATTCAAACCCATCAATTCTACATTCAATTGAGTACTAGAGAGAGTAAGGAGCCATCAGAGAGTGATCCCTAGCTTCCTAGAGCTCTAGCTATTTTCCCATCCTCAGTTTTTCAATAGTGAAAATAGGCGAGGAAAATTGAAGAGCTAACTTTCTCCATACTCAATTTCCACCCAATTGCCTTTGCATATTTCATTAGGGAGCTAAGTCAAGTGCACCAAAGCTTCCATTGGAGTTCCCATAGCAAGGAGGAGTTGAATTGTATCAAAGTTGGAAAGGGGAGCAAGGGGAGTTGGTCCATAGAACAATTCACATAACCTCAAGAGCTCATTCTTCCAACACAGCTTTGTCTCAACCAGACGAAGCTTCTCCAAGGGAATCGAGCATCGGTGATCACCTCCGGTGAGGTATGAACTTTTTTAACCACTTAGCATTGGAGTTGTTAGTCCTTTGTGAATAAAATTTTCAATTCAAGTGATTCCCACCGTTGGATGTGACGCTCTTTGGGTTTAGATGGTGTGGGTTAAATTTGGTTTGAATCTATGCTCAATCAAGCTCGGATCTTCCCCTAGATCATGGACAGTCTCTGTTGATCAAGAGGGAAGAACTTGGGAGATCTCAACCATCCATCTGTGCATTTTGGATGGACAACCGAGATAATTCCCCACGTTTATATTTCCTTTATCCATTTTAAAAGCGTAGTGAGCTCGGTCATCCGATCTTTGATGGACGGTTGAGATCAGCGTGTCCGCCACCGCCTTTGGGATTTGACATTTAAGTGAATCCCTCACGCACGCGTTGTAAAGCGCTCACCACACATCCTGTCGTGAGCCATAGGATTAGTTAGGATGTTTAATTAAATGCTAATTAATCTACAGATTTTTTAAAATTCATATCTCCTTCAAGAAAATTCAAAAAAAATATGAAATAAAATCCTATGGAAAGATAATTCAACCTAGAATATTTTAAAATTAATTTCAATGGGTTTTAAATTATGATTTTATCTAATTTTGGGTTTTATTGGAAACTTCATTTTGCTAATTACCTTTTAATTAAGCCTCTGATTAATCCCAAACTTCTTGAGTATGATTTAGGGGATGACTTCTGTCTCCCCTAATTTTTCATGAGATTTATTGAAAGCTTGATTAGAAGAATTGCATATGGATTTGTTAATTACCCTCCTTATGTAATTAAGGATAATTAGGGTATGATTAGTAATTTTAATTCATGATTAGGGTTGATTAAGGTCAATCAGTGAGGAGGTTTAGAAATAAGGGGCATTTCCCTTAAGCTATTCCCAAAACCCCCTTTTCTCTCCTTAATCTCCTCTTAATTAAGGGTTAATTCATTAATTATCCCCTTAATTAGTTTCTAAAAATTCTAAAGAGTTCCAGAACTTAATTAATTTGCTTTGCTATATGCTTAGGTGTTTAATAGCCTAAGTCCAATTAAGGAAATCAAAACCTATTTCATATGTATGAAAGGGTGCTTTGAAATTACTTAAGTTAAACCCCTTAGCTTAATTAACCTTTAATTATGAGCCAAATTTCATTAGGCCTTTTTCTTATTAGATGCATTGCAAATTTAAATTCCTTGTGAGTTTTTATGTCATCTCATTGGCTCATAATTATTTGGTTAATTATTCTAAGGTGGTGTAGGTATAATTAAGTTACTTAATTCATACCTTAACCTAATTAACACATAAAAATGGATCTAATTATCTAAAAATTAAACAAAAATATCAAACACATGTGGGAATGGGTTAGGAACAGCAAACTCATCTCACCTTTTCAAAATTAAATCAAACTTTAAATTAAATAAAAATCACATTGAATTCACTTTGATTTATTTTAAACTTTCTTATTCTATAAGAATGTCTTTAGGATTTAAATAAAGTGAACTTGTTTACATAATTTCATCACTTTAAATCTTTCCCCAACATGTTAAATTTGTATGTCATGTGATTTCATGCATTCATATTTTTCAAATTCAAGTTTTAAGAAAAAAAATGAAATTATTTACTTTATGTCAAATTTGCATGTATTGGCTAAAATAGAAATATGAATGGCTATTATCACTACTAAATCCAAGTTATTTTCAAAACACATGAATCAAATATCAAATCTGAAAGTATGCTATTTATATTTTAACTATGAGTTTGCATATGAAATATTATAAAGGTATGCTTAGCATAGGTTTCCTTTCTCCTTTATGATTAGCATAGTTTTGAATAGGAATATGGTGAGGGGTATGGTTCATTTGAAAAGAACCTAACACTTACCTAATTCCATATCTTATTCATCCCTATAATATCACCTAAGAAGGGCTACCTACACTTGCATACATAAATTTCATAAACAAAAAAAAAATGAATCCATTAATGCAACTTTTGCATTCTTCCTTTTCATTTCATTTCTTTTATACACATGTTTGTATTTAAGGAAAGCGGTATATTAGTCTGGAAAACTCTGAGGTTGTGAGGCTTTAAGTAGCCCGAAGTAGGTCTTATACCTTACACCTCTGGTTAATAATAGCTCTATACTCACTTATGCCTTTCCTACTTTCATGTGTGTATGTGAAAATTTGGATAAGAAAACCCTTTTATACTTAAGAAAAATCATGCATATTCAACTTCTAAATTTTCTTAAATGGATTACTTAGCATGCATCATAAAGTATATTAAATGTTCTCATTTTTTTATGTATAGATATTCTTAGGATTCATCCATATGCATGTTATATATGTTGGGAAAGAAATGAAGTAATGTGTGTTATGTAAATTTTGAATCATTTTATTTAATCTTAAAATGCCTTTCTTTTTGAATAGGTTTGTTTAGAGTTTATCTAAACATAGGATTAATTAAAAGATTTAATCAAAATATTCACCTAAACAAAACTAAAATGTGAATCTACTTTAGAAATTACATAGGTTAGGGAAGGAAAGAGAAGACTCCTTCTCTTTCCCTCTCTTCATAACTTAGTAATTAATTGTAGGGTCCACTTAAACCAAATCAAAACATGAAATAAAATCAACCCAAAAAATAATTAAACAACTTAGATGAAACCCTCCCCTAAGTTGAGCATGTTTTCATACTTAGAAAATTGGAACCTAAAGCCATAACTAAGCATACCACACCAAGCCTTCAAAGCACACACATTAGCCTAAGTCACCACTTCTAGCCTTAGATTAGGTTGGTGCATGGTTTGATGTTTTATTTTATTTTGTGATATATATTTTAGACTGGATGTTAGGGTATATGTTCATAGAATGAATGGTAGGATGCTCTTAGTCTAACTATTCTTTTCTACAGGAAATTGTGCTTAAGGGGCGCTATCATAAATAAAAATATAAATACTTTTGTTTGCAAGTGCTTTATACCCCTAAGCATAATCCAATAGGCCAAGTGGACTTAGTTACCCATGTGTGGGGTGATAAGTTCAATATACATGCTTGGAATTTGTGTGGTTTGTTTTAACTAACCTTTGTTTTGTAGGTGTTAGTTAGATTTCCACTTTTCCTTTTCATGTAAATTTATGCCATTAGGATTTTGGAATGATTATTATGGAGATTAGGATAAGCATTGGTCATGAGATTCTATCTCATGCACCATGTGAAGCCTTGGAGCATCTACCTTCCAATCATCCAAAAGAAGCAACCAAAGAAGAAAGAAGAAAAGAAGAAAGAAGAGATAAATCTTGAAGACCCCCATAATAATGAATTCCTTACTTAATTGTAATTTAATTCATTTATAATCCAGGTTGTATAAGGGTAGAGCTCTACTACCCAATTTGATATTTTCCGGTTTGTGCGGTGGTCCCCGACCATAACGGCCTTTTATTCTTTTTGCGATTAGCTTTATAAATTGAGTGATGATTTATTTAGCTTTTGCATTAAGTAGCATATTTTTTCTAGTTTATTCCTTGATTTATGTATGGCCTGGATGTGGATTAAGCTCTTTAGGAAAAAATAAATCTTTTATCCAACTTAACAACTCAAAATAAAAACTAAACAACTCATAACCTCACTTAAAGCTTATATTTAAAATCAAGAAAAAAGAATTAAAAAAACCCCTTAGCTAGATGAGCATTTCTTTTTTAATATCATGCACAAATGCATCTTATTTCACTCTTCATAGAGGGCTTCCACCTTTGCTAGAGAAACTTGGCTTGACCATTGAGAGCCATGGTGGAAACTCACCTCCTACCTTATCACTGATTTTGGCTAATAACCTTATTTCTCATGCATTAGTCATATGAATCATATCAGCCTAAGTCAACATAATTGTCCAAAAATAAAAATAAAATAAAATTTTAATTACATTAGATTTCGGTCATTTGAAGCATGTACCTTTACATTATCTAGTCTCTTTAGGGAGTGAGTTTGAGGAATTAATCTCTTTCTAAATAAATAACAGCCTAGCTATCTTGTATCAGTATAAAGACTTGCCTACATGTATTTAAAATCGCAGGAGTTAGTTGGCAGTCACCCCCAGGCGATTGTAAGTCCAAGTTGTCAGGTGATTTGTCCTCTATTGTGGAGGAAAACTAATTACCCATTTTTGCCTTAGATCTAGGTTGTGTTTTTGGCCCTCGCCAAAGCTCCCTAGATTTAGGTTCTAAGGTTGCTTCTCCCCTTTGTGGGCCATAAGCATAATTCCTCACCTTTTAGTCATTTCCTTAATCTTATGTTAAGAAATCATAAGTCCTAAATTTCTAATGAAAAATTCAAGTTAAAGAAACTAAATCAATTTTAAAAAATGTAAAGCTCGACTATAGGATAGTTTGAGATTGCTCACTAGGCTTCCTAGCATCGTGGGAATCTCCTACTTATCCTTTTTTGGCTTCGATAATAACTCCCTCTCTTTGATCAATCCCATTTGATCTTTAAACATGAACTAATCGATTGATAGTCTTTCCTATTGAAATCTTCAAAGATAATGATCATTTACCTTAATCAAGATTTTTCCTAAGGGATCCTGTCCCTTAGGATGTAATTAACTATAGGGGCTTGCCCCTATAAGGAACTTAATGACTTGATTTAAAATAAACCTTGCTTTACTTTTTCATATAAATTAGGGGAAGAATCTCTGGTACATATGTAGACCCATCATCCTTAGGAGTCCTTATTGAGATGATTAGGTCCATTAAAGGGTAGTGACTTCTATCTCTCAAGATTGTACACTATTTTCTTGATGATGTACTCGATCACTTGAATAAGTTTATCTGTGGATCTGTGTGGCATCCTAAAAATATGAATTTCTATATACTTATGTCTCTTTGATTTCTCCCAATAGATTTGAAAGGTGACTCTCATATATAGGAATTTTCCTAACCAACAGGTTTTTTTGGCGACTCCACTGTGGATGGTTCCTCTCTCTATCTTTGATAAATGATCATTATCTTTGAGTAACGATAGTGGATTTGTACTTTGGTATAAGTCCAATACCATCCTTCTTTCTGTATGCACTTAGCTAATTTCATTCTTGAGTTGAGTTAGCCAACATCTTTAGGTTTTAGGGCCGCATTCCTTATTATCCTTAAAACCCCCGTTGGGTTCTCCAATGGATAAAATGAAAAGATCATAATCAAAAAGAAAACATCTTAAAGACTTCCTCCTTATCATTTTCATGATAAGGAAAGGTTCATCCTAAAATAAATCTTCCATAAAGGCTTTGCTTTTCAAAAGTACCTTTTCAAAAATGCACTTAATAAAATATTTTCCACAAAATTTTGTTACCCTCATTAAATAATTCCCATAATTGTTACATGTAGGGATTTTTGAAAATAAAACTAAACAACATTTTCTAAAAGCACAAATGAATATATTATTTCAATTCACTTTGATGAAGATTTCATTTTCAAAATAAAATGAATCTTTTCCAAAAATTACAATCATAATTATAAAGTTTTCAAAAAGCACACATGAATTTTTCTATTCAATACACTCACACTTATTGAATGGAAGGTTCATTTTCAAACAAAAGTAAACTTTTCAAAAAGCACCCATGAATATTTCTATTCAATACACTCACACTTATTGAATGGAAGTTTCATTTGTAAACAAAATTAAACATTTCAAAAAGCACACATGAATCTTTCTATTCAATACACTCACACTTATTGAATGGAAGTTTCATTTGTAAACAAAATTAAACTTTTTAAAAGCACACATGAATCTTCATTTAATATACTCAAATTTATTAAATGAAGATTTCATTCCCAACTAAAAATAAATATCATTTAGGAAATCCCACTTGAACATATCTTTCATATGTTTTGGTGGAATTCCTCTCTTTCAAAAAAAAGCAACAAACACACACAAAACAAAAATTTTACATTTCAAAAATAAGATTGATCTCCATTTCTACATACCTAAATTTGTTGAATGGAAGTCCTCTTTTCAAAAATTAAAACTTCAACAATCATATTTCAAAATTCTTTTTTAAAACACATTTTAGAACTTCATTTTGCACATTCAAATTTGCTAAGTAAAGTTTCCAAATCCAAAATCAAAAATCAACAATCATACTTTCAAAATTCTAGACACATTTGGAACTTCATTTAACATACCCAAATTTGTTAAGTGAAGTCTCCAAATCCAAAATCTAAAAATTTTCAAACACCATTTGGAACCTCACTTAACATACCAAAATTTGTTAAGTGGAGTCTCCAAATCCCAAAATCAAAATTTTCAAACAACTTTGGAACTTCATTTTACCCAAATTTGTTAAGTGAAGTCTCCAAATCAAAATCTAAAAATTTTAAACACATTTGGAACTTCGTTTAACATACCCAAATTTGTTAAGTAGAGTCTCCAAATCCCAAAATCAAAATTTTTCAAACAACTTTTTGGAACTTCATTTAACATACCCAAATTTGTCAAGAGAAGTCTCCAAGTCCAAAATCTAAAAATTTCCAAACACCAATTAGAACCTCACCTTGCATACTCAAATTTGCTAAGTGAAGTTTCCAAAGCCAAAACAAAAATCGTCAAACACCTTTGGAACTTCTTTCCTTAGCATACTAAATTTGCTAAGGAGAATTTTCCATTTTCAAAACCAAAATGAAATCAAAATTTTAAACACACCATTTGGAATTTCATTTAACATACCAAAATTTGCTAAATGAAATTTCTATTTCATAAAACCAAGTGGGACTTCATCTTTAGCCTACCAAATTTGCTAAAGTTAAATTTCCACTTTCAAATACATCAAAACAAAATGAAACACTTTAGCATACCGAATTTTCTAAGGATTTTACATTTTCAAAAATCAAAACATCAAAATAAAATGAACTACTTGGGATTTTCTTAGCATACCTAAGTTTGCTAAGAAGCCCATTTTCAAAAACCAAACAAAACACACTTGGGTTATTCACTTAGCATACCAAAATTTTCTATAAGTGAGGATTCCAAATTTTCCAAAATCAAAACAAAAATTAACAAAAGAAACAATCACTTTCAAACACTTCACTTAGCATGCCTAAATTTGCTAAGTAAATTTCCAAAATAATCAAACAAAAATAAAATCAATTTGAACCTTACTTTAACATATCCAAATTTGTTAAAGGAAAGGGTCCTCAGAATCAAAAATTCAAATTCAAGACCAACATGAACCTATGGAAGCATCCTCATCAAAATTTTGAACACATTTCAACATACTTAAATTTGTTGAAGTTGAATTCATATTCAAAATCCTCTTTCAATCAATCTTCTCAGAAGTTTCAGTTTCAGTCTCTTACAGTGGTTGAAATGGCTAGTTCTCAGAAGTTTACCTTTACCTTTCCCCATGGTATGGATCTAACTTTAGATCAAGCCGACCTCCCCCATCTAGACCACAGCCATATGATTCACTTTGGTCAGGGATTTGAGGGAGCCAGGATTACTTATGAGGGCACTCCCCTCACTATAGTTAGTAGGACCAAGGTTGCCGGGCAGAAGCTGATCATCAGGATTGACTTACCCTTTGATTCCAATATCACCTTATTGAAAAGGAAAGCTGTGGTAGTACCACAGACTTCAGTTATAGTAGTGCTAGCTAATACCAGCTCTAATTATAATTCACCTCAGAGTTGCTCATGTTGCCCCAATGAAGGCTAGTACCCTACCATCTATACCTTATAAGGGTAAGGCTCCTCTAGTCTCAGGGATTTCCTCCCCTACATTTGAGTATGGGCATAGCTCGCACCCCTCCCATCCTACTTGTACACAGTGTAAGAATAAGAACTGCATGATCACATGGTACCACACTCGGATAGCTAGGGAGCTAGAGGCAGCAGCTCGATCAGTCGTGGATGAGTTTCCCATTGTCACTTCACCATTGGTTAGGGAAAACCAATTACATCCTCTCTCTAGATTAGACAGAGAGGATGTCAGAAGGATCTGTTCATCACCTCCTCCAGTGGTGCATTTTCAACCAGCAGTTTTCAGGAGCAAGAGGTCGTACGCCGGCCTCTGATCTATCTTACGCCAGGTAGGTGGAGCATATGGACGTTCTGAGTCTGGAACATAGTTTGATCTTTAATCTATCATCCCCCACAGTGTGGGGAAGTAGATTGGCCAGGAGAGGGCCCATGAGGCCCATACAACCCACATTAGCAGAGACGCGAGGTTTAGTCATCGATTGACGCTCTCTTGATTTTCTAACTCCGCTACGCATCGATCCATCTTGATAGTATCCTTCTCATTGAAACTATACCACCGAGGTAGTTCGTGCACAGAGTCGGTGGTGTCTCCACCCACGCTCTACCCCGTCCCCATCAGTTAGCATCTCCTATTCCATCTAAGGCCATGAAGGCCAAATCTAGGAAAAGTGCACGGTTGGTGATTCTATGGAGGATCTACTTCTACCACCCATTGTGTTGGGCTCTCTGCTCGACCTTACGCCCGATGGTGGTGGACCCGGCATCATGGTGGTCCTTCACCAACTCCACCCATACGATGTGGAGATGGTGACGATTGTCTTTAGATGAGTCAGTATGCTTTGGTAGTGGAACATCCTAGGATTACCCCTTTATAGCCAATAGTAGTTAGGTGTCATTCATCTAGTGAGTACGTCCACAGGATTGACTCAATGATAGGAGTGGTGCCTCTCGATTGATAGTGATCACACACTGGAAACTATTTGTACCTGCTCAAATGGATCATTCTTTAGATGAGATAGTTGTACATTATTTCATGGAGAAGAAGGAAATCTTATGTATGCGATTGGTGATGAAGACTTGATCCCAATGAAGATGACTTGATGATTCGGTAGAGGATTTGCATGGTTGACACTAGAAGGTGATGAGGTTGATCAGGAAGACACCACAGAATCAGCCCAATACCTCTGACATTAGTTGAGGCAGAAGAATGAGTAGATTGATAGGATGGCACGTCAATTACAAGACTTGTTAGCAATAGTGTTAATGCTTCAGAAATAAGCCCTTTTAGTTCATCCTACTACAGTTGACATCAGTCAGCCTGATTTAGTGCATGTCTTGGACCCAGTCAAGATTCTACCTCCCATTGAGCAAGGTAGCACTAGCCTGTATATAAAGTTAGTGAAAAGTACCTCCATACAAGAAAAAGATATAAAATCCATGGTTGAACAGTAGGTGAAGGAAGCTTTGGCTCAAGCCCAGGGTGGATCATCGATTCATAATGGTAGACCCTACCTAGAGGAATTTGATGCTACCCAATATTCCAAGGGTTTCGTGCCTCCTTCCTTCAAAAGCTTTGATGGCAGTGGGGAATAGCATATTTGAGCTAGTTATGCAGTGGTATGATGCTTTGCTCTTTCGCCTTTTCATTAATAGCCTAGTGGGTATTATTCTTTATTGGTATGCTGAATTGCCCAACGGTTCAGTAAAGACATTTGCTGAGTTAGAGCAACTCTTCATCAAGAGATTTGATGGAGCTTAGCAAAAGGTTACTATATGTGATCTCGTTGTAACACAGCAACACCCCGGTGAGTCACTTGTTGATTATATTCTCTGATGGCATAACCTGAGTATGAAGTGTGAACCACAGCTGTCTGAATAGCTTTCCATTGAGATTCTCTTGAATAATATCATGGCTCGATCGCCTTCATACTTAAGGGCTTCACTATCAAAATATTTGAGAAGCTAATCAACAAGGTGGCTTACAAGGAGAGGACAAAGTTGCCTTTTCAAGATCGGTTACTAGCGAAGCTAAGGTCTATGAAAAAAAAAGCCGAGCAGGTTGATAAGGGAAGCGACCAGCTAAAGATCGTCAGAGACCATGACCTCGGCCTCCACCTCCTTTTACCACCGAGGGCAACCAGCCTCCACAGCCAGCCTCCATGGCACAACCCTCACCATACCACCACCAGCAATGGCATGCATATCTGCCGCCAGGTAGCTATAGTCCACCTACTCTTTTAGATAAGTTAAACAAACCCTACTCTTTTAAGAGAGAGGTAATTAGGAAAATCTTTAAGAATCTCTTAAAGAAACTTTTTCAACTAACCAACTAGGAGATCGAGAGGAAGTAGGCAAAGTCATGATCCAAACTTTTTTCCCTCATCATCTATACATTTTGGAGGATTGCTTCACATTCAAGGACTTGAACACGGTTCAAGACGGTGTAGTTATCCCAAAGAAATATTTTGTGGAACAACCTTTCAGTTCCATTAGGTAATCCTTGGGGATACATGTGATCCTACCAAAACCAAAGAAGGTTGGGACATATCTTTGTCCAAAACCTCTAAGAAAATAATTCAGAAGATCAAGAAGCTTTCCTTCCAGTGGTGCTCAAACCTCCAACACCAGGAAGGTTTGCAAGTTGCGTGCCAACTCTAGGAAAGTGGAGCTTCGAGCGGCATGTGTTCCGGGATAGCCCTTTGCATACGACCATGTCCATCCTCCAACCTTCAGTTATAGTTTCCACACTAGCGATTTCTTCCATTTTAGCTAGCTCTTCTATTGCTTCTACTAGTATAACTCTTGTATTAGTGGATAAGGGCATCAAATCCCTTCACTCACTCTACTGGACTACTACTTTGTACCTCCAAATAATTCTAAGAAATTGAAGAATAAAACTAGTTTGAATTCATCGTCATTACGATGGGTTATCTTCTTATTCCTAATGATAACTCTTCAAGTCTAAATAATTATAATAATTCGATCTTCCTCTTTCGATTTAGAGTTTTCCAACTCGAATACTATGGTTCACCTCTTGAGATAGACTTGGAATCATCCGAATTTGAGGGTCCCATAGGAGAAGCTGTAGGTGAGCCTGAAGTATAGGTAGAACCTTCCACCACCTTGCCTCAAGAGATTATCGAAGTCAACCTCCATAGTGGCAAGGTTCTACCTCCTAGGGCAACACCTCAAGATAGAGGGAAACAAGTCATTGGTACTGAAGATCGAGAATCCCTTCCACAGGATGCTCCACCCTTGGATATGCTTGTGGAAGACTAACCGAAGGTGGACTACAACTTTCTTTCTCACCTAAGAAAGTTACCATCTAAGCTAAGCATATATAATGCCCTTGTCTTATCCAAAGAGATGAGGGAATCACTAATCAAGGCCCTTCTTGATCCTAAAATATGCTTAGCTCAACTAACTATTATAGGTGAGGAAGCACATCATGCAAAAGAAGCCCAAGGGATCATCTTCACAGATGAAGACCTTCCTCTAGGGGATTTGGAGCACAACCGTCCCCTCTATAACACAGTCGACATGGACAGGTTTAGACTTACTAGGGTTCTCATGGATTCAAGTGCATCGGTGAACATTATGAGTCTAAATACCCTTGCCTATTTGAAGATCAACATCTCTACACTCCGAGGAGATAGGATCATGTTAATAGGATTCAATGATCAAGCAGGATTTAGGTTCTATAGTGTTACCTTTGGAGATAGGTGACTAGAAGACTAAAACTGATTTCAACATCACTGATTTGAATGCTTCATTCATTATTTTGCTTGATAGGCCTTGGATACATCAAAATAAGTTCGTTCCATCCTCCCTTCATCAATGCATCAAGTTCAGAAAAGATGGAATTGAATATCATGTCAATGAAGATGAAAAGCCATTTTCAATTAAAGAGGTTGAGATTTATGAGGATGCGACCTACTATCTTTCTCAAAACCCCCTTTCTTGTAAACTTGGACAAAATTCAAATGCAAATACAAAAAAAAAAGAAAATGAAGCAAAAGAAAAGATAAAAGAAAATGAAAAGAAAAATAAAAGTCCAACTGAGCAAGAAAGGGGGATTGAAGAAGAAATAGATCCACATATCACATTTCATCCACAGTTCATTCCATCATACAGAAATGTAAGTAGGATGGCTCAACCTCCACAAGGCAGGCGAAATAGAGGCGTTCAGTGGGACCCCAGTTGGCCTTAGCCAGAATCATGTTAGTTCATAAGAGTACCCCTCCTATTCACATAGACTTGGAATCCATCTCGGAGGATGAGTCTAATATCATTAGTATACTAGCCAACCTCTCTCAACATGTTCCATTAGAGGTGACTTTTGATCCAGACAGAGACAAAGACCGGGCTTCCAAGCAAAGCAAAGTATTTGAATCTGGTTTATGTGAAACTATTAGGCAGCAATTGGGAATCTTAGCTCTTACGTCACTTACATCTCAGAAAGTTGAAGGTTTAGTAGTTAAGGAAGTCCCTAAGTCTTCCGGTGACATGAAGCGAAGAAGTTCTTTTGGGATCATCATCCTCAAGCCTTGAAGTTGATGTAGAGCTTGAGGAAGATACTTTTAATTAATGGAATTACCTTTTGATTACTCACCTTGTGTTCAAAATCTTATACATAAAGGTTTAGTTCCTCACACATGGCAATGTCGAATACTTTGCTATGGAGCAACAGTGGAAACATAATCAAAGTAGGACTAGGATTGTTGATGGGTCCGATCGATGATGAAGATTGAGTTGTTACCAACCATTTAGAATCGATAGTTTCTCTCACATCCCCAACTCTTATGAGAATGTGTGTTTAAAAATCTCAGATGATCTCCAAGTCAAAGAGGCACCACCAAAATTTGAAGAGGAGATTCATTCAATAATCAACAAGCTTAAAGAAATCAACCTCAGGATAGAAGAAAATCCACGCCCAACGTAGATCATTTCATTATTGAATGAAGAAGAAACCAATGACTTAGTTAGGCTATTGATTAAGTTTAAAGACTACTTCGCATGGAGTTATGAAGAAATGCTTGGATTTTCTCCTGATGTAGCATTCCATAAGCTAGCAATAGATCCTAATGTTACCCCTATTAAGCAAGCTCCTAAATCCATACGATTAGAAATTGAACAACATGTCATTTTCAAAGTCAAGAAATTGATTGATGTTGGTTTCATCATGGAAGAAATATATCCTACCTAGTTATCTAGTGTCGCTCAGTTAAGAAGAAGAATGATCAAATTTGCATTTATGTTGATTTTAGGAACTTAAACAAGGCATGTCCTAAGGATGAGTTTTCTCTTCCTATACCAGAATTAATGGTGGACATCGCCTCATTTCATGCAGTCTTCTCTTTCATGGATGGGTCATATGGCTATAATCAAATCAAGATGTCTCTTAAAGATGAAAGAAACATTAATTTTTGAACCTCGATCAGAATCTTCTATTATAGGGTCATGCCTTTTTCCTTAAAAAAGTGCTACATACCAGCAGCCATGACTCGGATCTTCTGAACTCATCCATCATCGGGTTGAGTGCTATGTTGATGATCTAGTAGTCAAGAGAGAAAAGGAAGACCCACGCTTTGACTTGATAGTAGTTTTGAATAAGATATAACCTCAAAATGAATCCCCAAGTGTGCATTGAGTAGCTTCGGAAATTCCTTGGGTTTGTTGTTCGACACGGGAATAGAAATAGATCTAAAGATGAAAGCTATCTTAGAAATGCCACCTCCTAAGAGTTTAACTCAACTCGGATCCTTTCAAGGATGGGCATATCTAAGATGCTTTATCTCAAACCTATCAGGAGATGCAAGCCATTTTTCACTTATCAAAAGGATGCCAAGTTCAAGTGGGATGATAAGTGTGACATGCTTTGAAGACATCAAGAGTACTTGGTGAAGCCAGTTCTAGCGCCCTATCTGGCGAGCCACTCATCCCTCTATACTCTGCATTGGATGACTCTCTTGGCACTCTTTACCAACCACAAAGGAAGGAAAAGCGCTCTACTACCTCGATCATCGATTCTGTTGAACAAAACTATCCACCTATTGAGAAACATTGCCTAGCTTTGATCTTTGTCTCCTGAAAGCTACGACATTATATGCTTTCTCATAAGGTGAACTTGATCTCCCGAACCAATCCACTATAGTACCTCATGATATAGCCAATGCTTTTCAGATGTTTGGCTCATTGGTCCATGATTCTGTCGCAATTTGATATCACATTTGTACCCCTCCATGCGATAAAAGGTCATGCACTAATGGATTTCTTAGCAGCACACCCACTTGCTGTTGGTTCTCCACTTAGTGACGATCTCCCTGATGAACAAATCATGAACTCAGGGGAGGCCGGCAACCACCGATGGGATATTTATTTTGATGGCGCTGCTTCTTTTCTTAAAGGTAAAGCACCACGGTCTATTCTCCCATGAAAGGCAGGGGTAGAAATAGTTCTTCTAACTCCAAATCGTGATGTGATGAGATCCTCATACTATCTATCCAACCCCTACACCAATAATGAAGTTGAGTATATGGCTTTGATTGCTAGTCTGGAGTTAACCATCATTATCAGTGTCAAGAACATCAATATCTTTAAGGATTCTCAGTTGGTCATCAACCGGATTATCGAGTCCAACCATGTCCTCAAGCCCAAGCTTGGTCATTACTACGAGTAAACCATGAAGTTGTTGGCCCAAATCCTTAAAGTTACCATCTACAAGGTTCCCCGAGTAGAGAACGCAGTGGCAGATGCCTTGGCAAAACTTGCTAATGAGTTGGCATGTCTGAAAGATAAGTCCATTTCAATAAGGGTCCAAAATAGACAAGTCCTATCCCTTATTGACTCTAAACTCATCGAGAAACTTTCTCTTGAAGGGAAGGTTTTCATTGCCAAAATGGACAAGGAGCTGGATTGGAGGCAACCGTTCATAGATTACTTGAACACCGGAAAACTACCTCAAGAGAAATCACAAGCCCATCAAGTGAAGCAGAGAGCTCTCTCCTATGCTCTTGTTGATGGCACCCTGTATCGTCGATCCTTTGACCAAATGTGGTTACATTGTTTAGACAAACATGAAGCCCATGGCATTGTAATCGAGGTACATTCAGATCTATGCAGAGCTCATCAATCCAGTCTGAAGATGAAGATGAAGATCAAAATACTTGGATACTACAGGCCTTCGATGATCACAGATTGCATGGATGTAGCTAGAAGATGACATCAGTGTCAGGTACATGGTGTGGTCCTCTAGTGGTCCTCTAGTATTTTTTTGAGATATTATTGATTTCAAGCATTATACATTATATATCTAAAGCATTTAAATTATTAAATAAAAATAATAAAATTTTGATTAAATATAATTATATATTAATTTAATTATATATTTCTAATAATTTAACTATATTATCAACAATTTAGTTATATTAAATAATATCATTAGATTTAAATTTATTTGTGATGATAATTGGGCCTTATAAGATTTTTTAGATATACTTAATAGAAAAAAGAAAGAGGCGGGGAAGAAGAAGAGAGAATAGTTTTATGTGTTTGTCAAAAAAATAAATCTAAAAAAGAAAATTAATCCTTGACTATTCTTGGATTGAGTCCCAGTGGCATTACTCTGTGGTCTACCTGAGACATTATTGAGCAACCAATCACCCCAATGGTTTCTTATTATGGAAGATGTAAGTCCCTACACTTTCTTTCTAACTTGGCCATTATATACCGAAAGGCATTCCCCTTTGGTTGGATAGTCCTACTTTGGGAGAACTACTCTCTTTGATTGATAAACTGAGTTAGGTCTAGGCCTCAAGGCCCAACTGGCATTCATTAATCTATGGATCCATCATAATCAAAATAAATAAATCTAAAAATAAAATTAATCTTGATCTTTGAGTTGATCTAAGTTCCCGGCATTCTCAATAGCTTAGTTGTTCAAGTGCCTTAAAGTTACCTAGCAAGTCTTTTTGGAGGATGTAGAGATACTCTTTCTTTAGTATATCTTGTATAGAGGCATCCCTTTAGTTGGCTATTTCTACTATGTGCTTAATAAACTACCCTTTTGGACTGGTAAATTTGAGTTAGGTTTTAGCCTTCATGGCTCCTACTTAGTACAACCCATCGCAAACCAACAGGGTTCATCTCAAAATTCAAACATAATAAAATTAAAAAATTCAATCTTATGTAATAAATCAATATTTTCTCTGTGAGAATCAAATCATCCTTTCATCCCTTGGATGATTTGAATCACTCCCCAGTGGAAGATTTGTAATCCCTAGTGGATCCTTCTCTCTCTTATGTCTTGGGCATAAACACACATTGCACTAAGCTAGATTCTTTATTTTCCTTGGGTTAAGGATAGATTATTTCATTAGTGCTTGTGATCTCTGTTGTTGAATGTTTCATCAACCAATATATCATGTTTCTTGGTCACCACTTATTGTCCTTTGTTGACCTCATTTTTAGAATGAGCTCTCACCTCCATCTTGACATAGGACTTCTCTTGACTTTAGAGTTTCTTGTCTTAAGAGACATCTATGATTGTGGATACTGAGCCCGAGACTTAGAAGCTAGGAATAGGTCATGCCTTGGGGTGTTAGGAGATTTCTACCCTTAGCTTAAACCATTCCTCACTTTCCTTCCTCCAATTCAAACACCAAATTAATCTTAATTGATTTTCTCCAAACTCAAATCAACTCCATATGATTAAAAAAATCCATGATTGAAACCCATGATCAAAATCCATCAAAATTCCTAAGTCCTTAATCCTCCCTTAAGGACTTAACCAAAATCATGATCAAAACAAACTCAAATCCTTGAGATTTTCTCATAACTCATTTGTATTCTCATTTATATTCACATATATAAATGAAATATAATTCAAACCCCAAATCAAACTCATTCCCTCAATTCATGAAATTTTCTTAAGTTCTTTAAGTTCTCCTTAAAGACTTAGCCTCATCATGATCTAAGCATTAAATACTTGAGATAAAACTCATTTATATTCTCATTTATATTCACATATATAAGTATAAATATAAATCAATCAAATCAAATACAAAATTGTTCCCTTTAAATTTTTTCATAAGTCCTTAATTTTCCATTAATGGACTTAAGCAAAATCATGATCTAAATCAATTCAAATCCTTAGGATTTTCTCAAAACTCATTTATATTCTCATTTATATTCACATAGGATTAGTTAGGATGTTTAATTAAATGCTAATTAATCTAGAGATTTTTCTAAAATTCATATCTCCTTCAAGAAAATTCAAAAAAATATGAAATAAGACTCTATGGAGAGATAATTCAACCTAGAATATTTTAAAATTAATTTCAATGTATTTTTAATTATGATTTTCTCTGATTTTGGGTTTTATTGGAAACTTAATTTTTTTAATTATCTTTTAATTAATCCTTTGATTAATCTCAAACTTCTTGGGTATGATTTAGGGGATGACTTCTGTCTCCCCTAATTTTTCATGGGATTTATTGAAACCTTGATTAGAAGAATTGCATATGGATTTTATAATTACCCTCCTTATGTAATTAAGGATAATTAGGAAATGATTAGTGGTTTTAATCCATGATTAGGAATGATTAAGGTTAGATCCAGTAGATAGGAGATTTAGGAAATGATTTTGGGGCATTTCACTTAAGTTATACCCAAAACCCTTTTTTTCTCCTTAATCTCCTCTTAATTAAGAGTTAATTCATTAATTATCCTCTTAATTAATTTCTAAAAATTCTAAAAAGTTCCAAAACGTAATTAATCTACTTTGGGTAGATGCTTAGGTGTTTAATAGCCTAAGTCCAATTAAGAAAACCAAAACCCAATTCATATGTATGAAAGGGTGTTTTCAAATTATTTAAGCTAAACCCCTTAGCTTAATTAATCTTTAATTATGATACAAATTGCATTAGGCCTTTTCTTATTAGATGCATTGCAAATTTAAATTCCTTGTGAGTTTTTTATGTCATCTCATTAGCTCATAATTATTTGATTAATTATTCTAAGGTGGTGTAGGTAAGGGTTAATTAAGTTACTTAATTTATACCTTAACCTAATTAACACACAAAAAATGGATCTAATTATCAAAAAATTAAACAAAAATATCAAACACATGTGGGGATGGGTTAGGAATAGCAAACTTATCTCACCTTTTCAAAATTAAATCAAACTTTAAATTAAATAAAAATCACATTGAATTCACTTTGATTTATTTTAAACTTTCTTATTCTATAAGAATGTCTTTAGGATTTTAGTGAAGTGAACTTGTTTACATGCTTTCATTGCTTTAAATCCTTCCTCAACATGTTAAATTTGTATGTCATGTGGTTTTATGCATTCATATTTTTTAATTTCAAGTTTAAACATAATGAAATTGTTTACTTTATGTCAAATTTGCATGTGTCGGCTAAAATAGAAATATGAATGGCTATTATCACTACTAAATCCAAATTATTTTCAAAACACGTGACTCAAATATCAAATCTAAAAATATGCTATTTATATTTTAATTATGATTTTGCATGTGAAATATTATAAAGGTATGCTTAGCATAGGTTTCTATTCTCCTTTATAATTAGAATATTTTGAATAGAATTTGAGTGTATGGTTCATTGAGAACTAAATCTAATTCTATATCCTATTCATCCCTATGCTATCACCTAAGAAGGGCTACCTACACTTACATACATAAATTGCATAAATAAAAAAAATGAATCCATTAATGCAACTTTTGCATTCTTCCTTTTCATTTCATAAAGACTTGCCTACATGTATTTAAAATCGTAGGAAGAGTTAGTTTACACATTGTAAGTCCAAGATCATGTGGTTTGTCCTCTTTGTGGCAAACAAATTACATTTTCTCCTTAGATTTAGGTTGTGCTTTCCCTCACCTAAGCTCTCTACATTTTTTGGTTACTTCTCCCCTTTGTGGGCCATAAGCATAATTCCTCCCCTTTTTTCCTTAATCTTGTGTTAAGAATCATGTCATAAATTTAATGAAAATTCAACTTAAACAAACTAAATCAACTTCAAAAAATGTGAAGCTCAACTATAAGATAGTTTGAAATTGCTCGCTAGGCTTCCTAGCATCGTGGGCATCTCCTACTTATCTTCTTTTTGGCTTCGATAATAAATCTATCTCTTTGATCAATCTCATTTGATCTTTAAATATGAACTAATCGATTGATAGTCCTTCCTATTGAAATCTTCAAAGATAATGATCATTTATCTTAATCGAGAGTTTTCCTAAGGGATCTCATCTCTTAGGATGTAATTCTTATGCTTGCCTTAGAGAAACAAAGTTTAAAATAAACCTCTTTACTTTTTTCATATAAAGTGGGGAAGAATCTCTAGTAGATATCTTTTCATAAGTCCTTATTGATGATTAGGTCATTAAAGGGTAGTGACTTTTGTTAATCAACTAATGTTTTCTTGATGATCATCAAATAAGTACATTTTGGATCATGACATCCTAAAATGGTGAATTTCTATATGCTTGTGTCTCTTTCATTTTTCCCAACATATTTGAAAGGTTACCCTTGTATATAGAAATTTTCCTAACCAATAGGGTGTTAGGAAAATTTGTCTACCCTATAGCTTGAACCAAATCCTCACTTCCTTCTTCCAAGTCAAAACTTCAAACTCATAACAACTCCAACTTTAAACTCAAACCTTGAACCAATTCTATGGATTTTCTCAAATCATGAATCAATTCCAAATAATTGAAACTTATGATTAAACATTGATTCCAAACTCTAAAATATTTCTAAGTCCTTTAATTCCTCATGGACTTAGCCTAAATAAAATCAAATCAATTCAAATTCAAGAAATTTTCTCTCATTTATATTCTCATTTATACATGTATAAATATAAAATAAATAATAAAGCCAAATTCAAAATTCAAATCCAAATCAAAATCTTTCCTAAGTCACTTTGATTCTATCTTAATGGACTTAGCCTAAATCAAATCTAATCAATTCAAATTCAAATTTTCTCATAACCATATATATTCTCATTTATATTCACAAATATAAATGAAATATAAATTCAAATATCCAAAACTAAGTTCAAAAATCAAATCCAAATTCAATCAAAATTCAACCTAAACCTTTCAAGTCAAATTCTTGAACTTAGCCAAATCAAATTCAAATCAAGTCAAACCCTTGATTATTCTTTATGATTCAATCAATCCTTCAATCATGAATCCAATTATAAACACAAAATTTAATCATCAAACCAAAACTAAATTCAAAAATCAAACCCAAGTCAAATTCATGCTCACCCTTTGAACATGAAATTATCAAGTGGATCAAAACCCATTTGACTTCAAACCACTTGCAAATGGATTTATATTTCAATCATAAGTCCATATGTGAGTTCAATCAAACTTGAATCAAGCTTTGACCAAGCCATTTGACCCACTTAGGCTCACTTGACCCAAAATGACCTAAAGTGCCCTTATGAGCCAAATTCTAATCCAAACCAAATTGGATTGAACTAAGCCCATATAAGCCTCACATTATCAGCAACAATTATCATGAGATGATCAATCACTCAAATTAGGTCAAACCAAGTCAAACCTAAGAGTTGACCAAGTCAACACTTAGCGAAAATGAAACCTAAACTAGCCAAAATCCACCATAGGCCAAATTCATTGAAACCATTGATCAAACCCCATTCATGATCAATGTTTAAACTTGACCAAGTCATCATTTGAGCCTAACCTAGCCCAATTGGCCACTTGACCCAAGTTGACCCAACTTGACCTAAAAGTCAAAATGTGTCAAAACTTGATCTAAGCCAAATTGATTGAAACCAATGGGTCAAGTTCATTCCAAATCACTTGTTGAACTTGACCAAAGCCTCAATTGGCCAACTAGACCTAGCCTAGCCCAATTTACCTTGAACCCAACTTGACCTAAAGGGTCAAATTGAGCCAAATCCAAATATAAACTAAACTGATTGGAAACAAAGATACCAATCCATTTCCAATGACTAACCAAACATAAACCAACCCATGACCTAACCCAAATAGGTCAAATGGATCAAATTGGTCGACTTGACTCATTTGACCTAAATGAAATCAAATGAACCAAATTCAAATATGAATCAAATTGAACCAAACCAATGATGCCAACATATTTCAAATGGTCATATGAACTTGACCCAACCCTTGGTTTGACCCAATTTGACCAATTGGTTAACTTGACCCAAGTTGACTCATTTTGAACTAAATGGGTCAACATGAGCCAAATCACATCAAACCAACTCCAAATTCATTAAAACTTGGCCTAACCCATTTTTCAATCATACCAAACATATTTAAACTAAAATCAAGGTCAAATAATCATTTTATCCCTAGGCCATAGGGTAACCTAAAATCAAAACCACTTGGAATTTGGTCAATTCCTTTTCATGGACACTTAACTAGTGGACCAAATGGTCACTGGACATGGTGCACATTGGGTTTGGGTCAGCCAACCCAACCCAAGGTCAAACGACCACTTCCTTCAAATTGAGCACATGAAAATCCTTCCTCCACTCAATTAAGCACATGGCAAGCTTCACCACTCCACTCCTCTGACCAAACTAAATGCCATGCCACCTCTAACAGCCTAACAATCCCACTCAAGGAGGTCAATTAGATCAAAATGATAAGGAAGCTTGCAGCCGTCCGATTCACCTACGGGGAGATATACTCCCCCTAATTTCCCATGAATTTCATTCTCCCCTATTCAATTGAAGCATAGGAACTCAAAGGAGGTGATTCCAAGCTTCCCCAAGGTTTCCTAAGCATCTTCCATTTTCCCATTTATCAATTTTCTTAGAGTGAAAATAGGGGAGCTCAAGTGAAAATCCAACTTAGTTAATATTCCATATCAAGCTAATTCCTCTTTCAAGCTTCATCAGAGGACTCAATCAAACTAGCCTAAACCTTTTCCAAGTTCTCAAGGCAAGGTAAGAGTGCTCTTGATCAATACCGAGCCCAATTGAAGGAACTTGGTGAAGATCCACTCAACCCCAAGGCAACTTTCAACCTTCATCTCCACTAGGCGAAGCTACCTCACCGGATAGCCTCCGGAGGTATGACATTAAACCAAGCTTAATTTATCCATGGTGAGATCCTTGGTGAAAAAAATTCTCACCTCATGAGAATTTATCTATTGGATGTGTTCCCCATTACTCTTAGATGGTGTGGGTTGAATTTGGTTTCAATCTGAGCTCAATCAAGCTCAGATCTTCCCTTAAAAGATGGATAGTGGCCATCTCCTGCAAGAAAGATAGGGATGGATCATGGGCCCTCCATCCATGCATTTTGGATGGATGGCCATGATCAAGATCGTAGGATATTCGATTTAATTCTTTAATATCATGAGCTTAATCTCATCGTCGATCTTGATGGACGGATGGGGAAAAAAGCAGCCACGCCTATGATATGATAACTTAAATAGCCTCTCCCATCATGCCATATGGAAAGCACGCATCGCGTCAGCCTCCACGTGGCGTTGACAGGATTAGCCATTTAATAAGGGGATTTATTTAATTATCCTTAATCATGGAAACTTCATAATTGCATAACTAATTCTAGAAAAATTCTTAAAATATAAAGTAAAAAAATCATATGAAAGATATTTCAATGTAGAATAATATAAAATTATTTCTAATGGATTTTGAATAGTGTATTTCTCTGAATTTGAGTTTTAATGAAAACATAATAACCCTAATTACTCCCTAATTATCCTACTGATTCATCTCAAACTTCTCATGTGCATTTAAAGGGACAACTTCTACCTCCCCTACTTTTCTTGGGATTTATTGATGGGTTAATTAGGGAGATCAATTGATGAATCCTTAATTGCTCCCTTTATATATTTAAGGATTAAGCATATGAACAATGGTTTAATCCCTTTATTAAGTTAATTAAGCCTTACTTAATTAGGGAAGAGGTTTATGGAATGGATTTGGGGAATTTTTCATAAGCCATTCCCTAAACCCCTTTCCTTCCTTAATATAAACTTAATTAAGGATTAACCCCCTAATCACTTTCTTAATTAACTTGATAAAATTTTCAAAAACATTTCAAAACTTAATCAATCCATCTTGGGTAGATGCTTACATGTTTAATAACCAAATTGGCTTAAGGAAATCAAAACCTAATCCACATGTGTGGGAAGGGTTATGAAAGTATTTAACTTAAACCCTTTAGGTTAATTAATCATTAATTGTGAGCCAAAGACATTAGGCCCTTTTTCTTCCTAGGTGCATTGTTGATTTAAATTCCTTGTGTGGTTTTATGTCATATCATTGGCTCATAATTATTTTGTTAACTATGCTAAGGTGGTATGTAAGGTAATTACACTTAATGTACACCTAACCTAACTAAAAACATAAAATTGACCTAATCACCTAAAAATTAAACAAAAATAACATACACATGTGGGAATGGGTTAGGATCATCAAACTCATCTCACAATTTTTAAATTGAAATCAAACTCAAACAAAATTCAAACTCTCTTTAAAACAAATTTGATTTGGTTTAAATAATTCTATTCCATAGGATTGTCTTTAAGAATTAATTAGGAGCATTGCTTTCATCACTTTATTTATTTCCTAACATGCTAAATGTGTATGTTATTTGAAAATCATGCATTCATTCATTTTAAAAATCAAAATTAAAATGAAATGTTTTATTTATGTCAAGTTGCATATTTTTGGCTAAAGTAAGAATATGAATGGCTAATATCACTATTAAATTCAAAATTATTTTCAAAATTTATAAATCAAACATCAAAACTGAAAGGTATGCTACTTATAATTATTTATAAGCTTGCATGAGATATATAAAAGATATTTATTATGGCTTTCTCTCCTCTCTTTCTTAACATAAAATGTATAAGATTGCAAAGTGTATAGTCCATTTGAAAAGGACATAACACTTGCTCAAATCCATCTATACACTCTATGTCATGACTTAAGAAGGAATTTCATTACACATATAAATAAACAAAAAAAAAATCAAATAATTGTAAACTTTTGCATCTTTCTTTTTCCATTTATTTCTTTTGTACATGCATATGTATTTAAGGAAAGTGGTATATTAGTTTGGACAACCCTAGGGTTGCGAGGCTTAAGTAGCCCTAAGTATGTCCTTACACCCTAGTGCTAACAATGGCATACTCACTTATGCCTTTCATACATACACATGTGCATATGAATAAAGGATAAAAGAATACTTTTCTACTTAATGAAAATCATGCATCATAAAGCATCCAAATTTTCTTAAAGTAACACTTAGCATTCATCATTAAAGTGTGCTAAACATTCTCATTTGCATGTATAGATATGCTTAGGATTCATCCATATGCATGTTATATATGTTGGGAAAGAAATAAAGTGGTGTGTGTTTTGTGATATTATTTCACTTTACTTAATCTTAAAATACCTTTCCTTTTGAATAGGCTTGTTTAGAGTTATTCTAAACTTAGAATAAATTAAAATGCATAATAAAACATTTAATAAACAAAATCAAACATGAATCTACTTTAAAAATTACTTAGGGTAGGGAAGGAAAGAGAAGTTCTCTTCTCTTTTCCTTCTATTTACAACTTAGAAACTAATTGTAGGATTCACCTAAACCAAATCAAAAATACAAAATAAAATTAACCTAAAATAATTAAACAACTTAAATTGAAATCATCCTCTAAGTTGAACATTTTCATACTTAGAAAATCTAAACCTTAAATGGCACACACATTAGGCTAAGTCACCACTTCTAGCTTTAGGTTAGGGCGGTGCATTGTTTGATGCTTGCTTTTATTTTGTGATGTATTGTTTCTAGTTTGGATGTTAGGGTGTATGTGTGTATACTGAATGGTAGGATAATTTAATCTAATCATTATCTTTTGCAGGGGATTATGCTTAAGAGGCTCTGTAATAAATAAAAATATAAATGCTTATCGTGCAGGAGCATATACCCCTAAGCATAATCCAATAGGCCAGGTTGACTTTGTTACCCATGTGTGGGGTGCTAAGTCCAATATACATGCTTGGGATTTGTATGGTTTGTTTAGCTAATCTCTATTTTGCAGGTGTCAGTTAGATTTACTTTTTTTTCTTTTCATGTACTTTTATAATTAGGATTTTGGAATGATTATTATGGAGGATTAGGATGAACATTGGTCATAAGATCTCATTTTATGTACCATGTGAAGCCTTTAGAGTAACCACCTTCTAACCATTCAAAAGAAGCAATCAAAAGAAAAAAGAAGAAAAAAGAAGAGAAGAAAGAAGAAAAGAAGAAATGAAGACCCCCATAACATGAATTTACTACTTAATAGTAATTAACTCATTCATAATATGATTTATATAAGGGTAATGTTCAGCTACCCAATTTGTTTGCGGGTTTGCGTGGTGGTGCCCGACCACAAATAGCATTTTATTCTTTTTTGTTAGCTTTTTAAAATGTTTGATATTTTATTTAGCTTGTGCATTAGAAATGGCATATTTTTCTAGTTTCTTCCTTGCTTGATGTATGGCCTGGGTGATGATTATGCTCTTAGAAAAAATAAATCTTCTACCAAATTAATCAACTCAAAGTTAAAATTACATAATTCATAACCTCACCAAAAGCCTCCTAAGTTAAAATTAGAAACCCCTTAGTTGGATGAGTACTTTCTTTTTTAACATCATGCATAAAAGCATATTATTTCACTTTTGAATGGAGGGCTTCCACCTTTGCCAGAGAACTTGGCTTGACTTGTCAGAGCCATGGTGGAAACACACCTCCTTATCTTACTAATTTTGGCTCATAATCTTATTTCTCATGCATTAGATATATTAATCATATTGCCTGAGTAAAATGATTGTCCTAAATGAAAATAAAAAATATAAAAAATTTTCATTAGATTTAAGTCATTATTCATGCCCTTACATGATCTAGTCTCTTAGGGAGTGTGTTTAAGGACTTAGTCTCTTTCTAAATAAATAACAACCTTGCTATCTTGCATAAACATAAGACTTGCCTACATGAATTTAAAATTATAGGAGGAGTTAGTTGGCGGCCACCACCAAGCAGTTGTGGTTTATCCTCTCTTGTGGAGGTAAACCAAATACTCATTTTTGCCTTAGATTTAGGTCATATTTTTGGCCCTCGCCAAAGCTCCCTAGATTTAGGTTCAGAGGTTACTACTTCTCTTTGTGAGCTAGGAGCATAAATCCTCATCTCTTAGGCAATTCTATTATCTTGTGTCATGGAATCATAAGCCCTAGTATACAAATAAAAATTTAACTCAAACACATTAATTCAATCTCAAAAACATAAATCCCAACCATAGGGTAGTCTGGGGTGCTTACTAAGCTTCTTAGTATCTTAAGCATCCCCTACTTGTTTTCATTTGACTTTGATAAGAACTCCCTCTTCTTGATCGATCCCACTTGGCTTTCTAAAAATAAACCAATCAATTGGTAGTCCTACCTTTTTAAAATCTTTGGAGACAACTATCATTTACCTTAATCGAGAGTATTCTTAAGAAATCCTATTCCTTAGGATGTAATTAACTATGGTAGCTTACCCCTATAGGGAACTTAACGAACCCGATTTAAAATAAACCCTACTTCACTTTTTCTTATAAAGTAGGGGAAGAATCTCTGGTACATTCTGAAGACCAATAGTCCTTATGAGTCCTTATTAAGGTGACTAGGTCCATTGTAGGGTGGTGACTTCTATCTCTTGATATAGTACACCACTCCTCAATGTCGTATCTGATCACCCTAATAAGAACATCTACGGATCTGCATGGCATCCTAATAAGATGTATTTTATATATTTTTATTTTCTTTTATCTTTCTTTTCCCTAAAAAATAAAAGCGAGATAGATGAAGGCAGAGATGTATAGAATACTTTCACCATAATTACTATCACACAACTCATGTTTGTTTATTTCTTCCCATCATATGTAACATGCACATGATTAAGTCTTAAACATACCTATACATGCATTATGTCTTAGTATACTTAAATGATGAATAAGAACATGTATGTTTAAAGTTTATATTTTTTATTGGTTTATTTTTATCATATTAATTTAAAGCTCTATCAAAATTCTTATGCAAAAGTACATAGGAATGAAGTTAAACAGGTGCATATCATTGTTAACCAAGGAAGTCAAAAAAATCAAATGACCTCCTTGGGTTTAGCTAAAGCCTCGTATTCCCGGGATGTCTAGACTAAATTCCATTTACATTCAAATACATGTAAGCTTGCATACATGAATGTAAGAAAGAGAACTTTTAATCATACGATTAAATAATTGTATCACTTCAACAATTACAAATGCATGTATTTTTGTAAAAGAAAAAGGAGTTTTAACTCATAATTAAGTACACACATATGTATGAGAGATATATGCTAGTATATGCCCTTATTAACCAGGAAAGTGAGATAATCAAACGACCTCCTTGGGGCTACTTAAAGTCTCATATTCCCGGGGTGTCCACACCAACTATTTTCTTTACTCAAATATATATATGAATGTACACACAAATCAAGGAGAATAAACTATGCAAAAGTTGTGTTTTATTTGATTGAAAAGATTTATACACATGGAGTAAACTCCTATTGAAATTCTAATATTGAAAGAAGAGGACTTTACTCCATATACTTAAGATATAATCATTTTTATTTCCTATGTATGCATAATTATTATTTATAACATACATAATCATTTATTTATAGGATTTGAAAAATAGATCTGTATTTACAAATGATAGTAGCCACACATATATTAATTAAAGTCAACACATTCAAGCTTGACATAAAGGAAATAACTTATTTTTAATTAATTTTTGAAGAAATGAATGCATGAATCAAGTGGCATACAATATTGATGTGTGTTGGATTTTAGTTAAGCTAATTAAGTCATTAATTAGTTAATTAATTGATAATTAGGACTTTAGTTGAAGAGAGGAATTTAGAGAAGGGTATACCCCCTTAATTGCTGAGGTTGAAAAATGAGAATCAATCCCATTTTTTCATCATCCAGCCGCCATCAGACCACCGAATGTCTCCATCAGGTCCACATGGCTCACCAGGAGTGGGGGAATGCTTGGCAGGTGGCTCAAGGTCAGATATAGAAAGATTTCCTTTCCTTTGTCCCTTGGGTTTTTGGTTTGTATGGAAGGTGAGTCAACTCACCTCTCCTTGGTCCATAGCTGACCTAGCTTGGGTTAGGTGGCCTAGGTGGGTTAGGTGAACCCTCATTTGGCAATTAGATGGTTGTCCAAGTGATGAGAGAGTAAACTTTTCCAAATGGGAGAAGGAATCTAATGCAAAGAGGTTTTCCTAATGCTTAATGGCTTGGGTGGGGTCCACTTTACTTTTGGGATGACTTTAACCTAACCTAGGGTCAATTCGGGTCAGGTTTGGTTAGCCACCAAGGTCCCATGGATTGGTTTTATGGATTTTGGCTTTATTTGGTCAAATGAGTTCATTTGGGTTCATGTTGGGTTGGGTTGACCAATTGGTCAAATTGGGTCAAACCAAGGCTTAGGCTAGGTTTAAATGATAATTTGAAGAGTTTTGGATCAAGTGATTTCAATCAATTTGGCCTAGGTTTAATTTTTGCTCATTTGGATTCATATAGGTCAAATGGGCTAAGTTGACCAATTTGACTATATTGATCGAATTGGGTTGGGTTTGGTGTTGGTTCATGTTCAATTGGTTAATTGAAAATGAGTGTATGCTTTGGTGTGGATCAATTTGGGTTTAATTTAGATTTTGCTTAATTTGACCTTTTAGCTCAATTTGGGCTAGGTTGGGTCAAGTTGACCAATTAGTCAAATTGGGCTCAATTATGACTTTGGTCAAGTTTAATAAATGATTTTGAATGAACTTGAGCTATTTGTTGCAAAAAATTTTGGTTAAATCATGATTTGACCCATTTTGGTTTTTTAGGCCAATTTGGGTCAACTTGGGTCAAATGACCAATTAGACTTGATTTGGCTCAATTGAGGGTTTGATCATGTTCAATCATTGATTATGAGTTGGTTTGGATCAATGGTTTCAATCAATTTGGCATATGGTGGGTTTTGGCTTGTTTAGGTTTCATTTGGACTAAAGGTTGACATGGTCAAAGAATCAAGTTGAGTTAGTTTGACCCAATTCAAGGTAGTTGATCATCTTAGGGTGATCGTTAATCATGATATGAGGATTGGATGGGCTTGGTTCAATCCAATTTGGGTTGAATTAGAACTTGGCTCAAAAGCATTCTTTAGGTCACTTTAGGTCAAGTGGACCTAAATAGGTCAATTGGTTTGGTTTTGGCTTAATTCAAGTTTAGTTGAACTCATATATGAGCCTAGGATTGAAATATAAATCCAACTATAATCAATTTAGAGTCTAATGTATTTTGGCTCATTTGGAGATTTTAAGTTAAAAAGGCTAACTTGGGTTTGACTTGAGTTGACTTGAGTTTGGTTTGATAAATATAGTTTATGTTTATATTTGGATAAGTGATTGAAGGAGTGATTAATTTAAGAGAAAATCCATTAATTTTGGCTTGATTTAGATAGGATTTAGCCAAGTCCAAGGAAATGGCTAAAAAGGCCTGAATTGGGTTTTGGTTTAATTTTGAATTTGGTTGTGCTATTTGAATTTATATTTCATTTATATTTGGGAATATAATTGAAGATATAAATGATTCATGAGAAAATCACTTCAGTTTGGAGTGATTTGGATGCAAATTTGACCAAGCTCGTGGAAGAAGGTCAAAAGGCTAAGGAGGAAACAAATTTAGTTTGATTCATTTTTTAGTCATTGGATGATGGGTTTCATTTATAGTTGTGAACATAAATAAGGGTGTAATTGGTTTATAAATAAACCAATTGATTTTGGGTTGATTTGTGTTAATATTTGATTAAGCTTATGGAGGTAGGTCCATAGGGCTTAAGGAGGGATTTGGTTAGATTTGGATTTAGTTTGATTTGGTTTTAGTCATTTGAATATGGATTTCAATTATATTTGTGAATATAAATGAAGGAATAACTGATTTATAAAGGAATCAATTAAGGTTGAGATAATTTAAGTGGAGATTTGGCTAAGCTTATGAGAGTGGGTCATAAGACTTAAGAAGGAATTTTGGACTTGGATTTGATCTCGAGGTTGAATTATTTGGTTTGGGTTTGATATGAATTTGAGGTTTGGATTTATTTGAGTGATTGAATTGATCTTTGAGAAAATCAATTGAATTGGATTTGGCTAAGGCTAAGTCCATACGATGAAATCAAAGGGCTTAGAAAGTTTTTAAATTCAATCATGAGTTTCTATGGAGAAATCTTAAGTTAGAATTTGATCATGAGATTGATTATGAGTCTTGGAAATTTGGTTTGGGTTTGGTATGAATTTGAGGTCTGCTTTGAGAAGGAAAGCATGGTTCTGGTTTAGGTTATAGGGTAGGCAAGTCTTCCTAGGTCCCAGAGCATAATCTATTCTTGTGGCTAATTCTTCTAAGTCTCTAGGCTTAGGTTAAGTGTTCACATAATCAGTAGAAGTATCTTAAGACTAAGGAGCTCTTAGTATCTATAAAAGTCCTAGAACTATGATGAGGAAGTTGGAAACTCACTCCAAAAGTGAGATCAACAAAAGAACCCCCAATATTTGTGGTGTAATTAACAAGGCACACCGCACATATTGGCGTTGACCGAGATGATCAACAACGTCCAAAGGATTGTAAGCTCTAATCAGAAATGATCTACCCCTAAATTTGAGATGTATAATGAATCAAGATCTTAGTGCAATGCAACTCAACTTATGCCAAGGGCATAAGACAAGAAGAAAAGATCTACTGAGGGACCAAGTATGTGAACCTTCCACTAGGGAAGCTGGTTCAAGTTTTGAGTTTGATTTACTGAATGTATCCACTGAGATAGGATTTGGTTAGGTTTGTTGAATTTAGGTTTTGATTTAGGTTCCACATAGAGGACTAAATCAATGTGTGCCTCACTGGAGAGAAATTTGATTTGATTTAATTGGTGGGCAGCCACTAGGGATGAAAAAATGATTTGATTTGTTTATGATTTGGGGCTCCACTAGGGAGAGGATGTGATTTTTATTTAGAAGAAGTGGAGAGTATACCTATAAGAGATATGAGCTCTGATCCAGTGAGGAAATAAGGTGGATTTGATCTATGATTTTCTTTGACTTATTTTGGTGAAAGTATCCACTAGGGATAGAAGTGGATGGATTTAATTTAGATTCCACTAGGGAAGGATGGTGGATTTAATAAAAATGGACCATATCAGTGTGTGATGGATCCACTAAGAATGGGCTATATCAGCCTTATCCTATCTCAAATTTATGAATCCAATGGGAAAGTCTACCAGCCATGAGGTAGGACTAACCAACCTAAGGATTGCCATTCAGTGTGCAATGGTCAAGTTAGGGAGAAAGCTTGTAGACTTATATCCTCCTAAATAAGGAACCACTAGGGTGATCTACTAGTAACATAACAAATCAAGCCTAATCTAAGGTGACTATTGAGTGAATGCCACTATGGACTCATACCGACTCAAAAATAGTCAAGATTAATTTCATTTTAATTTAACATGGACCCTGTCAGTATGCGATGAATTCATTAAGAATGAGATAATATCAGCTTAGTCTTATCTTAGATTTACAAATCCAAAGGGATAGTCTATTGGTCGTAGGGTAGAGCTAACCAACCTAAGGGGTGCCTTTCGGTGTGCAATGGTCAAGTCAGGGAGAAAGCTTGTAGACTTACATCCTCCTGAACAAGGAACCACTGGGGTGATCAATTGATAGCACAATAATCAAACCTGACCTAGGGCTGCCCGTTGGTGTGCAACGGACGTGCTAGAAAGAATGCGTAATAGACTTACATCTTCCAAAGCAAGGATGATCGCTGGGGTGACTTGTTGGTGGCATAATAAGTCTAACCTGGCCTAAGGGTGACTACTAAAAAGTGTCATCCTGGAGACTTATCTCAACACAAAAGTAGTCATGCGATTCCTATAGGGAGTTTTACTAACACTACACAAAAGATAGGATGCCTGCTTGAGAAAAGGTACCACTAGGGGTGTCCTCCTAATCCACAAGTGAAAATATATATAATTTTTTGTTTATATGTTTGCATGGACCATGTTGGTGTGTGAGGGACTACACTGAGAAGGAGCTTATATCTACCTAGTCCTATCTCAAACTTACTAAACCAAGGGAGAATCTGCACATCCACAAGATAGATTCTCCAACCATAGGAGTGACTACTAGGAAAGGGGGACTATCCAATCCAAGAGTAACCCGGGTAGTGTCTAAATGGGCTCGCTAAGGACATGATCCAAATAGAGTGCCCACATGAGAGGTACTGCTAGGGGCTTTATCCAAGACCCTGTAAAAGAAAGCCTATATGTATACAGTGGCCACCGGGAGAAAGCTTGTAGGCTTACATCTGCCATGAGTGGTGTATCCACCGGGTGGGTCATTATCAGCATAGTGATAACCAACCAACCTAAGGTGCCCGTCAATTTGTGATGATCAATATGGGAAGAAGGCTTGTGAACTTACATCTTTATAGACATAAATGATCATCGAGATAGTCTGTCATTGGTGAGACAGATGCTATCCTACATAGGGTGACTACCAAGCGAGGAGTCCCATGTAAGGACTAGACCCAGACTTGAAGTAGTCAGGAGAAAATGATCCACTAGGGGACTCATCCTAAGCCTCAGATATACTCAACCCAGTCAGTGCATGATGGCTAATCTAAGAAGAAAGCGTGTAAGCTTACATCCTCTTAAACAAAGTCAACATGAGGTAGCTTAATAGTTGTGTAGTAAGGCCTACAAAACTAACAAGGCACTCGTTGATGTGCAATGTCAAGTTAAGAAGAAAGCTTGTAGACGTACATCCTCCAGACAAGGAACCACTCGGGTAATACACTAGCAAGGTAGCATGTCAGTCTGACCTAGAGCAGCTAATGAGTGAGTGCCACAAGGGGGTTTATCCCATATCAAAATATCCTAAGATAAAAGATATGTGTTTGTTTTATATGTGGTGATGTGCAGATTATGTTGGTATTCAATTGAAAAAAAATAGGACACTGCTTGGGTTCCTTACACCTACCTTAAACACATCATGGTGGATTCAAAAGCAAAGATATTTCTTAACACATAAGAGATGGGATTTCAGATGAAAAAAAGTTTTATTGATAATTATTTTCAAACAATAGTTATAGATATTATTTCTTTAGGTAAAGCCCGTTGATTGGAAGCATTGGGCACTCTCCCTTATAATTTATGAGCTGATAAGATCCTCCTTGGTAGGCCTTCTCTATGAAAAAAGGGCATTCCTAAGTGGGTTCAAACTTGCCTCCCATCTTTTGATGGGAAATAATTAATCTTCTTAGAAATTAAACAAGCTTTCCTACTTGAAAAGCTCTAGGATGAACCAACTTGTTACGAGCTTGAATCATTTTAGCTTGGTACAACTCGAGGTTCTAGCATGCCCGGAGCATCTCTCCTCCAAATCTTTGAGCTCTTCTAACTGCAACTTGGCGTTATGCTCCATGGTAATCTTGTTACCCAAAGCTATCCTTAATGATGGGAGTTAGACTTCTAATGGTAGAACTACTTCAAACCTATACACTAAGGAGAAAGGGGTAGATTGAGTTGGAGTTTTGTATGTGGCGCAGTATGCCCACAAGGCTTTAACTGACTACTCAAACCGCCGTCGCTTGTTATCATCGAGTGTCTTCTTTAATATTTAGATGAGAGTTTTGTTGCAGGCTTCTACCACACCATTTTCCCTTGGCTAGTAGATGGTGGAATATCTACAATCTATGCTATATCTCTGGGAAAAGTTATTGATTTTAGTGCTCTTGAATGCAGTACCATTATTGGATATAATTTATCGAGGCACCCCGAACCTATATATGATATGGTTCCTAAAAAATTGGAGCACAAGCTGAGCTATGACCTCTCTGAGTGGGATTGCCTCTGCTCACTCAGAAAAGTAGTCGGTGGCAGCTGGAATGAATTGATGACCCTTGGAAGAAGAAGGATCGATCAGACCCACTATGTTGATACCCCAACACTCAAATGGCCATGAGACCAATGTAAGATGTAGAATGTTGGGTGGTTGGTGTAAGACCACATCGTGCACCTGACATTGGTGGCATCTCCTAGCTTCATCCATGTAGTCTATGATCATCGAAGGTCAATAGAATCCTAGTCTCTTGATCTTAGTTTTCATCTTTAGACCAGATTGATGCGCTCCGTATAAACCTGAATGTGTTTCAATCACAATTTTATGGGCATCATGTTTGTCTAAATAGCGTAACCACATATGATCAAAAGACCCCCGGTACAAGGTGTCATCCACGACAACGTATGAAAGGGATTTCTGCTTCACCTGATGAGCTAATAACTTCTCTTGAGGTAGTTTTCCTATATTTAGATAATCCATGAATGGTTGCCTCCAATCTGACTCGTCATCCTTTTCGGCAATGACAACTTACCTTTTAAGAGAGAGTCTCTTGATGAGTTCAGCATCAACAAGGGATAAGACTTGTCTATTTTGGACCCTTATTGGTATAGACTCATCTTCTGGACATGCCAACTCTTTGGCCAGCTTGGCTAAGGCATCTGCTACTATGTTCTCTCTTCAAGGAATCTTGTAGATAGTAACCTCTGGGATTTGAGCCAACAACTTTATGGTGTATTTGTGGTAGTGATTGAGCTTAAGCTTTAGAACTTTATAACATCCAGCGATTTGGTTGATGACTAAATGAGAATTCTTGAAAATGTTGACACTTTGAACGCATAATGTAATGGCTAACTCCAGACCGGCAATCAGAGCCTCATATTCGTCTTTGTTGTTGGTGCATAGATTGGACAATTGATATGAGAATCTCATCACATCACGGTCTGAAGTTAGGAGAACTATTCCTACCCCTTCCTTTCCTAGAAGAGTGGATCATGGTTCTTTTCCTTTTTGAAAGGAATTCACGCCATCAAAATACATCTCACAGTGGTGAATGCTAGTGTCCCCTAAGTTCATGATTTGTTCATCAGGGAGGTCATCGGTAAGCAGAGAATTAGCAAAAAGTTGGTGTGTTGCTAAGAAATTTGCAAGTGTCTATCCTTTTATCGCACAGAGGGGTACAAAAGTGATGTCAAACTGTGATAAAATTATGGACCAACATGCCAACCATCCGGATAGCATCAGCCGCATCATGAGATATTATAGTAGATTGATCCTAGAGATCAGGTTCATCTTTTGAGAAAGCATGTAATGTCATAGCTTTTGGGATGCAAAGATTAAATCTAGGTAGTGCTTTAATAGGTGGATAATTTATATCAGTAGGGATTAGACGATGGTTGAGATAGTAGAGTGCATTTTCTTTCCCTTCACCATTGGTTTGGGCCAACAAAGTGCCAAGAGAGTTTTCTAATGCAGCAGTATATAGTATGAAGAGCTTGTCCGGGGTAGGGGCAGATAAAATTGGCAACGTCATCAGGTAGTACTTGATGTCTTCAAAAGCATGTTAGCTCTTATCATCCCACTTGAACTTAGTATCCTTTTTGATGAGTGCTAAAAATGGTTGGCATCTTCCTAATAGGTTGGAAATGAAACGTCTTAGATATACCAACTACCTTTGGAATGATCTAAGCTGAGTTAGACTTTTAAGGGGTGGCATTTTTAATATTTCTTTGATCTTCTCTGGATCAATTTCAATTCCCTGGTGTCAGACAACAAACCCAAGGAATTTTCCTGAAGCTACTCTGAATGCACACTTCAGGGGATTCATTTTGAGGTTAAATTATCTTAATCATTTAAATATAACTCTCAAGTCAAAGAGATGGTCTTCCTTCTCTTTACTTTTGACTACGAGATCATCGATGTAACATTCGACTTGTTGATGAAAGAGTTCATTAAAGATTCGAGTCATGGCCCTCTGGCATGTAGCACCGACATTTTTAAGGCTGAAAGGCATGACCCTAAAGTAAAAGATTTTGATCGGGGTTTGAAACGGAGTGTTCCTCTCATCCTCAAGGGCCATCTTTATTTGGTTATAACAAGATGAGCTATCCATGAAAGAGAAGATTGCATGAGATGAGGCAATGTCCACCATCAATTCAGGTATTGGTAGTAGAAATTCATCTTTTGGATATGACTTATTTAGATCCCTAAATCAATGCATATGCAAATTTGGTTTTTTTTTTCTTAACTAGAACGACACTGTCCAACCATGTAGGATATTTTTCTTCCCTGATAAAGCTAGCATCGATCAGTTTCTTGACTTCAAAAATGACATGTTGTTCAATATTTAATCGCATGCATCTAGGAGCTTGCTTGATAAGATTAGCACTAGGCTTTATTGCTAGTTTATGGACTGCCACATTAGGATATAAATCAGGCATTTCTTCATAACTCCATGCGAAGCGGTCCTTAAACTCAGTCAACATCCTAACTAAGTCATTGGTTTCAACATCATTCAACAAAGAGCTGATGTATGTCAGACATGGATTATCTTCAATTTCTATGTTAATTTCTTTGAGCTCATCGATGATTGATATGATCTTCTCTTCAAACTTTGGTGGTGCATCCTTGACTTCAAACTCATTTGGATTATTTAAAGTTTCTAAACACACCTCCTCATATGAGTTAGCATAATTTGAAAAGAACCTATCAGATTCCAAATGATTGATGACTGGGCAATGATTGTCATCATCGATTGGACCCACTGTGTTAAATCCTAGTCCTGGTCTTGATTGAGGATGTCTGCTTTGGTTGTCTCATTACCTTTCAAAGTAGTTTAACCTATTTTTAGACCAAGTATGTGGGATTAATCCCTTCTTTGCTAAATTAAGAACATAAGGCGAGTACCAGTCAAAAGGCAATTGTATTAAATCTTTATATGAATCATCCTCAAGTTCTACACCACCTTCTTGACTTGAGGATGATGCTCCTAAAAAGAACCTCTGAGTTTTTCCATCTATGGATGACTTAGGGGCATCCTTAACTACCAAACCCTCAACTTTTTGAGAAGAAAGTAGAATTAGAGCTAAGATTCCCAACTGACTCCTAGCTATCTCATATACGGACTTGGATATGTTTATGCTTTGCTTTGGAGCTCAGTCTTTATCACTATCATCCTCAAATGTCACCTCGAAAGGGATCTGCAATTGAGAAGTGTTGGCTAGTGTGCTAACCACATAAGACTCATCCTATGAACTAGATTCTAAGTCTATGTGGATAGCAAGTGTACTCTTGGTGGCTGAGATATACCTCCAATTTGGTAGCCAATAGGGAGGCTTTCCACCTCAAGAGGATGTTTCAGAACCATCCTCTGCCTCTGCCTAGTGGAGGTTGGGTCATCGTACCCATATGTTCGAATAGTTTAACAAACTGTGGGTGGAATTTAATGGCAGGCTCTATATCTTCCCTTGAGTCCATGTTTCTCTCTCTTTTATTTTCTTTTTTTTTTTTGTTTCTTTTTTCTTTTCTTTTTTATTTTTCTTTTTTTTATTTTCTTTCTTTTTTCCCCTCATGTGGATCTTGACTAGATTCACGAGAATGGACTTATTAGTTTTAGGAAAGAAAATAGGCTGCATCTTCATATATACCGACCTCATGAACTGTGAATGGTTTGAGATCTCATTTAGAGCAGTACTCAATTCCACATCTCATGAACTTCATGTACTAATGTAGAGAGGATAGAACTATGTTATTTTTATGTATCCACAGTCTCCCAAGCAAACCATTGAAAGGTATATCTGAGTCTATGATATGAAACTTGGCTTCCGTCTTCTAATCATCTATCTCCAATGGAAACACTATGGAGCCTAAGGCCCTCTCGCCTTGTTCATTGTATCCTCTCAACATCATCCTCTTTTTTTGGAGTTTGGAGATGTCGATCCTCAAGTAGGCAAGGGTTCTTAAACTCATAATGTTGATTGATGCACCTTGGTCAACCAGAACTCTTGATAACCTCTATCTGTCAACGTCCACTATGATATAAAGAGGGTGGTTATGTTTGATCATTCCTAGAAGCAAGTCTTCATCATTGAATGTAACTCCTAGGATGTCCTTTAAGCTATGAGCCTCCTCTTCAGTAACAGTCAGTTGAGTTAAACATATCTCTAGATCATGACGAACCTTGACTAGAGATTCCCTCATCCATTTGAATAAGACAAGGGCATCATATATGCTAAACTTAGTTGGCAACTTTTTAAGATGTGCCAAGATGTTGTAATCAACTCTGACTTGGTCCTCCATAAGCATATCCATAAGTGGAGCATCTTGTAGATGAGTTATCTGCTCACTAGAAACAGTGACTTGCTTACCCTTATCCTGAGGTGGTACCCTAGGAGGTAGAACTTTTCTACTGAGCAAGTTGACTTTAGTGAATTCTTGAAATGATGAACTTGTGGAAACTTCTACCTTCTGATCAGACATACTTACAACTTCTCCTATGGGATCCTCATAGTTTGTTGACTCTAAGTCATTCTCAAGAGGTCAACCCGATTGATTCAGAAAAGGAAAGTCTGATTTTGAATCAGAAGAGAGTGGATCAGAATGACTAGAGCAATTATTATTATTTTCTAGACTTAGAGAGTTTTTAAATGAATAAAATCTAAAGTATCATAAGTGGACAAAATGTAAGTGAAAGCTTTCTTTATTAATTTTTTTTTGGGTGGAGGTACATGATAGAAATCCAATAAAGTAAGTGAGGTAAGGGATTTAATGCCCTTGTCCACTGATACAGTGCTCCTGCTGGAAGAAGAGGAGCTAGTGGAGGAAGAAGTAGTAGCTACAATTATGGATAGAGTGCTAGACTCGGACGACGGTTGTGATACTGAACTATCCCAGGAAAGTAAGGTGGACTGGTGCTACTGTTGTTGGGTTGTCACCTTCTTCAAGTTTTCTTTAGCAACTTGCAAACCTTCCTTGGGGTTCGAGATTTGAGCTACCTCAGGCACCTGTAAAGAGAGTTTCTTAATTATAGAAACTACCTTTTTAGAGGTTCAGGATAAGGTAATATCTCAACATTCTTTTGTCTTGAGAGAATCATAGGTTTTCCCAAGAATTATCATAATAGAACTAGAAGGTTATCCTAATAGGTATTCCTTGGGGATGATTACGGTACCTAACTTGTAACTACATTCAAGCTAATCCTTAAAAGTAATACAATCCTCTAAGACATTACTAACCATGTTGTGGTAGGGGTAATAGTTAGGATCATTACTCTCACTTCCTCCAGCCTCTTGGGTTCTGATAACTGAAAGTCAGGTTTCTTTAAGAGATTCTTAAATATTTTTCTAGCTACCTCCCTTTCGAATGAATATGGCTTATTCAATGTATCAACAAGAGTAGGTGGGTAATAGCTACCTAGCAGGGGATAGGACTACCGTTGCTTGGTGGGCTATTGATGTGATAGGAATGGCCATTGTGGTGGTTGTGGTAGCTGATATGATGGTCAAGGTGGTGGCATAGGAGGTGGAAAAGGAGGCTACTGAGCTCAGGGTCTCTCATACTAGACTCTAGCTTGCTGCCTCCCTTTACCCATTGACACAATTGTCCCTCGTTTCTTCTGGAACACCTTTTATGGCTTGGGCTGAGATGATTGGTCGAGAAAGGGTAATTATTTAGCTTCCTTTGCAGGCTAGCCACCTTGTTGATTAGTTTATCAAATGTCCAAATGGTAAATCCCTTAAGTATGAAGGCGACTGGGCGATGAATATTCTTGAGCAAAATCTCAATGGCATGTTGTTCGGACAGCTGTGGCTCGCATTTCATGCTCAAGTTGCACCACCTGAGAATATAATCAATAGGGACTCATTGGGAACTTATTTTTCAACAATAAGATTATTTATAGTCACTCTTTGATGAGCTCCAGTAAACCTCTTGATGAAGAGGTGCTCCAACTCAACAAAAGTCCCTACCAAACTGTTGGGAAATTCGGCATACTAATCAAATGCAACCCCTACTAGGTTGCTCACAAAAAGTCTGAACAAAAGTGGCTCACTGTCACCGGCGTTGCAACAGCCAGCTCTAAAATATGCAATATACTGACACGGGTTCCCACTACCATCAAAGATCTTGAAAGAATGTGGCACAAAATCATTGGGGTATTGAACTACATCAAATTCCTCCAGGTATGGTCTACCCTTTGGAATAGATGAGCTCCCCCAGGCTTGCGCCATCGCTTCCCTCACCTGGTGCTCTACCATATGCTTAATATTTTTTTTCATGCATGGAGGTGCCATCTGTAACCTTCTTATGCAAACTACCAGCATCATCATCTATGGTGATGCACCTAGGATGCTCTAAGGTATGTACCAACTCTGGATGGTCGACTACCATAGGAGAAGGCTATGAAATTGGAGCTGAGTTCTGCAATGTTGAAACCACTGCCATCAACTCCTCAGTTTTCTTCCCCATTCTATCAATATGATCATCCTTCTGTCTAAGTTGGTGGAGGAGGTGCTGAGTTGAGTGAGAAGTGTCACCTTCCTCGAGTACGGCACCTTCCTAGCTAATCTGGTCCCATTGTAAGGATCCCCGAATGTCAACCATGTGGACTTCAGCTGTGTCATCCAACATGTCATCCTCATCGAGATTGAAGCTAACTATGTCCTTATCTTGATCTGAGTGGTCACTCCCAAGAATTTGCCTCTTCTCGGTAAAGTAGTCAGCTAATATGTCATCTATCGATCGATCTACTATGCCTGACTGGACTTGGATGAATACCCACTGACTACTAATCATAGGACTGTACTCTTCTACCTCCATGTAATGGACACTACCTACTATCAAGACTTCCTCACTGGGAGGATCAACTATCATGGGGACCGTGTCTAGGTCCACTCCCCACTCTATCTCTGTATGCTACAGTGGTGGTGCGACGACAATGCTCATGGGTCACCACTCCCTCCTGACCATGGCTAAAGTAGGAGTTCGAGTAAGGGAGCTCAATATTATCTCAATAAATGGAATGGATGGGGTGAGATCCTTAAGTCAGAGCCAGATCACCAGAGGGGAAGGTCTCTCCCTAGATGGGGGCTTCTGAACCTTAGCGGGAATGGTAGAAGCTGCGAGCTAAACTGGTGATGGTGGAAGGTGAGGGGAGTGGTGTGATGGCATTACTGACTGCTCCTCAACTAGAGATCTCCTCTGGACGGCTATGCCAAGAAGAAATGCCTGAGTGATCGCCACACAATCGGAAATCCATTGAGCTAAGGCATTACCTCCATACCTGCCGCTTCTTCCGCCTTCGGTAGATACTTGAGCATCCATGACTCTCTCTCTCTCTCTCTCTCTCTCTCTCTCTCATGAATCTGACCCCTAACACTCCTATGAATCACGGATCGTAAGTCAAACAAAGTATCGAGTCAGAAGCTTTGCCAACGCATGGGCAGCCCTAAGTCCGCATAGGGCCTCCTATACTCCCTAGCCAGTGTCTCCAAGTATATTGGTGGTAAAGGAAAAGCAGCAATCCTCTGGTAGTCTTCCTCTCCATTTGAGCCTGAGAGGAGGTGGAACCTACTACCACTCAAAAGTTGAGAGGTCTCACGGGAGAACCCTCCTCAGCAACATAGGAAGCGTTCGAGCTCCCTGGCTGATCGTTCATGAATCCGCTTAATCTTTTGATTTTTGTTGTGATACTAGGTACGGGTGAGCAAGGCAGAGCAAAAGATGGAACCTACCTCAAAAGTGGGGGATACTTTCTCAGAGGCTAAGATATTCTAACCCTTTAGGGTGGCTAATGAGGAGGTATCAGCTCTCACTAGATCTATAGCAGTGGCAATTGAACGGGCGGGTACTGAAATGGACACTAAATGAGGTGTGGGAACCACTGTGGTCTTCTTCTTCAATGAGGGAAACTCAGAGTCGGATGGGATATCCAAGAGGATGAGTGGCATCTGTCCCACCACCTCCTCCCTACTAACGATTGTGAGGGTTATCCCCTCACAAGTAATCCAGACCCCCTCAAAGCCATGGCCAAAGTAGATCAGGTGCACAGCATCAATAGTGGTGAGATTGACCTGATCCAAGGCTAGATCTACACCATAAGGGAAAGAGAAGATGAACTTGTTAGGAGCCATACTCTTTGCACTATCTAGAGGCTGAAAAAATTAATTGTACTGAAATCACTATATTTGTTGAAACATAATTGAGTCAGACCCTTGCCTTGATGTTTACCTTCAATCATTTACTTTTATATTTAACTCAAAATTTAAACCCACGCTTAACAAATTTAGGTATGCTAAGTGGGGTTCATTGAATTTTGGAGAGATTTTTTATATTTGGAGGAGAGACTTTGCCATATGATTTTGATTTAGAACCCATACTCAACCAATTTAAGTTGGTCAGGTGGGGTTCAAATAGTTGGAGAGACCTTTGAAGATATTTGTAGTGTATGTCTTGTTTGAAAATTTTGATTTGGAAAATCTTTACTTAGCAAATTTAGGTATGCTAAGAAGAGGTTTTGATTATATGTTTGAAAATTTTATGAAAACATCTTTTCTTGTGATGATTGGTTATGTGTGTGATATATGTTAATTTGATTTGAAAGTGGGGCTTCTTATTAACTAATTTGGTATGTTAAGTAGAGGCCAAAATGTGTTTGGTATGTGTTTGTTTGATTTGGAAATGAGGCTCTCACTTAATAAATTTGGTATGTTAAGTAAGAACCAAGTGTGTTTTGATTTGTATTTGTTTGCTTTTGAAAATAAGATTCTAAATTAATAAATTTGGTATGTTAAGTGGGAGTCAAGTGTGTTTTAATTTATTTTTTAAAATGGGACTCTCACTTAATAAATTTGGTATGTTAAGTGGAAGTCAAAGGTGATTTAATTTATTTTTGAAAAAGAGACTCTCACTTAACAAATTTGGTATGTTAAGTGGAAGTCAATGTGATTTGATTTATTTTTGAAAATGAGACTCTCACTTAACAAATTTTGTATGTTAAGTGGGAATCAAATGTGAATTAGTTTGTATTTGTTTGCTTTTGAAAATAAGACTCTCACTTAACAAATTTGGTATGTTAAGTGGAAGCCAAATGTGATTTAATTTGTTTTTAAAAATGAGAGTAGATTTGGTATGTTAAGTGGAAGTCAAATGTGATTTAAATTTTTTTTTTAAATGAGACTCTCACTTAATAAGTTTGGTATGTTAAGTAAAAGCCAAATGTGATTTGATTTTTTTTTTTTTTTTTTTTGAAAACGAGACTCTCACCTAATAAATTTGGTATGTTAAGTGAAAGTCAAATGTGGTTATGATTTGTAAATGAGACTCTTACTTAACAAATTTGGTATGTTAAGTGGGAATCAAGTGTATTTATGATTTTTGAAAATGAGATTCTTACTTAACAAATTTTCTATGTTAAGTATGAAACCAAATGTGTTTATGATTTAAAAATGAGACATACTTAACAAATTTGGTATGTTAAGTAGGGGTCAAGTGTATTTGTGATGATTTTTTTTTTAAAGAGGGGAAATCTATTTAACAAATTTTGGTGTGTTAAATAAAGTTCAATTTATTTTTATTGTTTTAGTTTTTTATTTTTTTTATTTTTTTTATTTTTTAACTTTTGGAAATGGGACTCTCATTTGACAAATTTGGATATGTCAAATGGAGTCCAAAATATGTCTTGATTTCATGTGTGTGATTTCTTTCTTTTGAAAAGAGGGAACCTTTAACTCTAGTATATGTGAAATATGTTTAAGTGGAGTTTCAATTTTATGTCATGATTTTATTTGAAAATAGAATCTTCATTCAATAAATTTGAGCATGTTGAATGAAGGTGGTTATTTTCAAAAGTGTGCTTTTGAAAAAGGGGGAAACTCCAACTCTGGCATATGTGAAATATGTTAAGTGGAGTTTTAATTTTATGTCATGATTTTATTTGAAGATAGGATCTTCATTCAACAAATTTAGGCATGTTGAATGAAGGTGGTCATTTTCAAAAGTGTGCCTTTGTAAAAGGGGAAAACTCCAACTCTTGCATATGTGAAATATGTTAAGTGGAGTTTCAATTTTATGTCATGATTTTATTTGAAGATAGGATCTTCATTCAACAAATTTGGGTATGTTGAAAGGAGATAACTATTTTCAAGAAAGTGATTTTTAAAAAAATTTATTTTTATTTTGATTTTTGAAAAAAAAAACCTCCATGTAACAATCATGGGGATTGTTAAATGAGGTTTTGTTATATGAATTTTATGCTTTTTGAAAATTTTGTGCAAAATTATTTGTTATGTGAATTTTGAAAAATTACTTTTGGAAAGTGACATTTTGCAAAAGAATTTATTTTCTTAAATATTAAGATAAACCTTGCCTTACCAAGCTAGTGTTAAGGTGCTTCTAAATTTTTGTCATCTCCTTTAATTAGTTAATTTTATTTTATTTTTACATATTGGGGGATCCAAGGAGTTGTAAGACCTACAAGGAGTGAGGTCCTAACACCTAGAGGATGTTGACTAGCTTTGCTTAAGAATGAAATAAGCTAAGTGCCAATGGAAAGAGAGATAGTCTTGGACTTACATGAAATGCAAGTCCACTATCGATGCTTTGAGATAACAACTATCCACTAGAGATGGTGAGAGAAACTCTCCCCAACGGAGTCGCCAAAAAAATATGTGGTGTTTATTTTCAAATTTGTGTATGGGAGGGACACCATGCAGATTTGAGAGTGTACTTATTAAGGTGATCGGGTATGATATTAAGGAATAGTGCATTATCTCAAAAGATAGAAATCATTACCCTACTGTTGACCTCATTTTTAGGATGAGCTCTCAACCCCTCCATCTTAGACATAGGACCCCTTTTATACTTTAAGAGTTCCTTAGTCTTAAGACATATCTAGTAATTAGGTGGACACTCAACCTAGTCCGAGAGACTTACAAGAGTCAGCCATAGGAATAGGTCATGCCTTAGGGGTGTTACGAAAATTTGCCTACCCTTAGCTTGAACCACTCCTCACCTTCCTTCCTTCAAGTCAAACTCTAAATAAATCTTATTTGATTTTCTCCAAAATCAAACCAATAACACATGATTGAAATCCATATTGAAATTCCAAAAATTTCAAATATGTTCTAAGCCCTTAATTTCCCTCTTAAGGACTTAACCAAAATTATCCTCTAATCAATTCAAATCCTTGAAATTTTCTCATAACTCATTTATATTCTCATTTATATTCACATATATAAATGAAATATAAATTCAAATTAATCAAATCAAAATCCAAATTCAAATTCCCAATTTAAAATCCTTCTTAAGTCCTTAATCCCCTCTTAAGGACTTAGCTTAAATCATGTTCAAATCAATTCAAACTCATGAGATTTTCTCATAACTCATTTATAATTTCATTTATATTCACATATATAAATGAAATATAAATTTAAATCAATCAAACCAAATTCAAAAATTCAAATTCAAAATTTCAAATCTTTTCTAAGTCCTTTAATTTCCTCTTAAGGACTTAGCCTAGATCATGATCAAATCACTTCAAATCCTTGAAATTTTCTCATAATCCATTTATATTCTCATTTATATTCACATATATAAATGAAATATAAATTCAAACAATCAAAAATGCTTCCAAAAATCAAACTCATTCAAAATCCAACCTAAGCCTTTCATGTCAAAATATTGAACTTAGCCAAATCAATTTCAAATTAAGCCAAAATCCATTTCATGTTCACCCTTTGAACTTGAAATTGTCAAATGAATCAAAACCCATTTGTCTTCAAACCACTTAAAAATAGATTTATATTTCAATCATAAGTCCATATACAAGTTCAATCAAACTCAAATCAAGCTTTGACCAAGTCATTTGACCTAGTTAGGCTCACTTGACCCAAAGTGAGCTAAAGTATCCCTTATGAGCCAAATTTTAATCCTAACCAAATTGGATTGAATCAAACTCACCTATGCCTCCCATCATGAGATGATCAATCAATCAAATTGTGTCAAATCAAGTCAATGTTTGAACTTGACCAAGTCAACATTTGAGCCTAACCTAGCCCAATTAGCCACTTGACCCAAGTTGACCCAACTTGACCTAAAAAGGTCAAAATGTGCGAAAACTTGATCTAAGCCAAATTGATTGAAACCAATGGGTCAATTTCATCTCAAATCACTTGTTGAACTTGACCAAAGCCTCAATTGGCCAACTAGACCTAACCTAGCCCAATTGACCTTAAACCCAACTTGACCTAAAGGGTCATATTGAGCCAAATTCAAACTTAACCAAAATTAATTGAAAACAAAAATACCAATCCACTTCATATGACTAACCAAACCTAAACCTACCCATGACCTAGCTCAAATAGGTCAAATGGGTTGAATTGGTTAACTTGACCCATTTGACCTAAATGAAGTCATATGAACCAAATTCAAACCTAAATCAAATTGAATAAAACTAAAGCCACCAAAATATTTCAAATGATTATATGAACTTGACCTAACTCTTGGTTTTACCCAATTTAACCAATTGGTCAACTTGACCCAAGTTGACCCATTTTGACCTAAATGGGTCAACATGAGCAAACCATACCAAATGAACTCCAAATCCAATGAAACTTGGCCAAACCTATTTTCTCAACATACCCAACATATCCAAATTCAAAAATCAGCCAAATCACTATTTTACCCCTAGGCCATAGGGTAAATTTTGGTCAAATCCATGGGGAATTTGGTCAATTCCTCTTCATACCTACTTGATACTCTCCTAGTAGATCAAGTGAACCCTACGGAGGGTGGTGCACCCAACCAATTTGGTTTGGGTCAGCCCAACTCTACCATATGGCCAAACCGAGCACATGGTTTGAAGTAACCACATGGAAAACCTCTTCCCACTTATTTTGAGCACATGGCCACTCCATTGATCCACTCCCTAGCCTAAAGCAAACTCAAGGATAGCCTAAACATCCTAACAACCCACTGCCTAAGCTCAATTGGATCAAAATGGCTCCTCCCTTCTCGATCATCTGATTGCCAAAGGGGGAGATATACTCCCCCTAATTCATTTGAATCTCTAGTTCCCCATTGTCGATTGAGTGTGAAGAATCCAGAGGAGTCTTTTCCCAGTGATCCCAAGCTCCCTCAAGCACTTGCCAACTTCATCTTCTTGGTTTTCACAAGGTGAAAATAGGGGAGCTCCATAGGATTTTGAACTTAGCCAATACTCAATATCAACCAAATTCCATTGGCAAGCTCCATCAGAGGATCAAGTCGAGCTTGCCCAAGCTCTTTCCCAAGCTCCAAAGGCAAGGGAGGATCCAATTCAATCAAAGTCGAGCTCACTTGGAGGAGGCGTTGGTCTATAGATCCATCCACTCAACCTCAAGAGCTAAAACTTTCAGCAAAGCTTCATCTTAACCAGACAAAGCTTCTCCAAGGGAATCAAGAGCTGGTGATCACCTATGGTGAGGTTTCCCATTTTTTGACCATTAAACTCAATGTGGTGTGGAGCTTTGTGAAAGAAATTTTAATCCCATGGAATTTTGACCATTAGATGTGATTTCCATTAGGTTTAGATGGTGTGGGTTGATTTTCAATCCAATCCGAGCTTGATCAAGCTCGAATCTTCTCTTTGAAAGTGGATAGTCCGCATTTTTTGCAGGGAAGAATAGGGAGGATCTCTGGCCATCCATCCGCACATTTTGGATGGACGGCCAAGATTAAAATATGCTTTAGATTTAATTTTATCCTCTCTGATTTGTGGATTTAATCTCAGTCGTCCAATCCTTGATCGGACAGTTGAGGAAAAAGCGCGTAGCACCGCCGCCATGTGGCACTACGATGTGACATTTTAAAATGCAAATCAGGGAGTGGCACATGTAAAGTGCAGCAGCGTCAGCCACAAGCGTGGCGCGCCGTAGGATTAAGGAATTAATTAAGATTTAAATAATTCCTAATTAATTACCTAAACTTCTAAAATTCATATCTCAACCTAGAAAAATCAGAAAAATATAAAATAAATTATATTAGAAATATAATTGAACATAGAATAATCTAAAATTAATCTTGATTTATTTTGAATACTTCTATTCTCTGAATTTAGGGTTTATTAGAAATCTTAATTTACTAATTACTCTCTAATTAATCTACTAATTAATCTTAAACTTCTTGAGTGTATTTTGGGGGGTGATTTTTGCCTCCCCTAATTTTCTTGGGATTTATTGGTGGCTTAATTGGGTAAATTGCTAATTTATTTCATAGTTACCCCCTTAATATAATTAAGGATGATTAAGGGTTTGATTAGTGGTTTAATCCTTTGTTAAAGTTGATTAAGGTCTATTTCAGTGAATGGGAGGTTTTGGGAATAATTTTGGGGCATTTCTTTTAAGCTATTCCTTAAACTCCTTTTCTTTCTTAATCCTCTCTTAATTAAGGGCTAATTCACTAATTACCCTCTTAATTAATTTCTTAAAATTATAAAACTTTCTAGAACTTAATTAATCTACTTGGGATAGATGCTTATGAGTTCAAGAGCTTAAGTTCAATTAAGGAAATCAAAATTCAACTCATATGTGTGAGGGGCGTTTTGAAATTACTTAAGTTAAACCCCTTAGCTTAAATAATCATTAATCATGAGCCAAACTACATTAGGCCCCTTTCTTCCTAGGTGCATTATAAATTTAAATTCCTTGTGAGGTTTTATATCATCTCATTGGCTCATAATTATTTGATTAATTATGCTAAGGTAGTATAGGTAAGGGGTGATTAACATGCTTAATTCATACCTTAAACTAATCAAAATATAAAATGAATTTAATCACCTAAAAATTGAAAAAAAAAATATCAAACACATGTGGGAATGGGTTAGGAATAGCAAACTTAACTCACATTTTCAAAATTAAATCAAACTCAAGATTAAATAAAAAATCATATTAAATAACCTTTGATTTACTTTAAGCTTTCCTATTTCATAAGATTATCTTTAGGATTTAATTAAAGTGAATGTGTTTACATGCTTTCATTGTTTTAGTTCTTTCCAACATGCTAAATATGTGTGTCATATGGTTTCATACATCCATGTTTTTAAGAAATCAAATTTAAAATAAAAATGTTTCTTTTATGTCAAATTGCATGTGTTGGCTAAAGTAAGAATCTGAGTGGCTATTATCACTTAAATCTAAATTATTTTCAAAAATATATGAATCGATCATCAAAACTGAAAGTGTGCTACTTATATCTTACTTATAAGTTTGCATGTGAGTAAAATATAAGGATGTGCTTAGTGTAGGTTTTCCTTCTCCTCTCTTTCAGCATAGTTTTGAATAGGATTTGGCAAAGTGTATGGTTCATTTGAAAAGAACCTAACACTTGCCTAATTCTACATCTTACTCATTCCTATGTTATTACTTAAGTAGGATACCTATACTTGTACATATAAAATGCATAAACAAAAATAAAGCAACCAACATAAAGTTTTGCATTCTTTCTTTTCCATTCATTTCTTTTGTACATATGCTTGTATTTAAGGAAAGTGGTATATTAGTCTGGACAACCCTAGGGTTGTGAGATTTTAAGTAGCCCTAAGTAAGTTTTGTACCTTACACCTCTGGTTAACAATGGCATCATACTCACTTATGCCTTTCATACATTCATATGTGCAAGTGGAAGTTGGATAAGAAACCCCTTTGCTATTTAATGAAAATCATGCATCATAAACGTCCAAAATTTTCTTAAATAAATTACTTAGCATGCATCATGAAGTTTGTTAAGCATCCCCATTTGTATGTATAGATGTGCTTAGGACTCATTCATATGCATGTTATACATGTTAGAAAAGAAATGACGTGATGTATATTTTGTGAATTTAGTTCATTTTACTTAATCTTAAAATGTCTTTCTTTTTGAATAGGTTTATTTAGACTTCATCTAAACTTAAGATTAATTAAAACATATATTAAAGCATTCACTAAATAAAACCAAAACATGAATCCACTTTAGAAATTACTTAGGTTAAGGAAGGGAAGAGAAGTTTTCTTCTCTTTCCCTCTCTTCATAACTTAGTAATTAATTGTAGAATTCACTTGAACTCAATCAAAACATAAAATAAAATCAACCCAAAATAAATAACCCACTTGAATGAAACTCTCCTCTAAGTTGAACATGCTTCATGATTAGAAAATTCTGACTTAAAGCCATAGCTAAGCATACCACACAAATCTCTAAAGCACACACATTAAGATAAGTCACCACTTCTAGCTTTAGATTAAGGAGGTGCATGGTTTGATGCTTACTTTTATTTTGTGATATGTGTTTTAGTCTAGATGTTAGGATGTATGTTCTAGAATGAATGGTAGGGCGATCTTAGTCTAACCATTATTTTCTGGGAGATTGTGCTTAAGGGGCACTGTAATAAATAAAAATATAAATGCTTTTACTGTGCAGGTGCTTATACCTCTAAGCATAATCCAATAGGCCAGGTAGACTTAGTCACCCATGTGTGGGGTGATAAGCCCAATATACATGCTTTGGATTTGTGTGGTTTATTTAGCTAATTTCTATTTTGCAGGTGTTAGCTATATTTACTTTTTCTTTTAATATAATTTCTATAATTAGAATTTTAAAATGATTATTATGGGGATTAGGATGAGCATTGGTCATATGATCTCATCTTATGCACCATGTAAAGCCTTTAGAGCATCCACCTTCCAACCATCCAAAGGAAGGAACCAAAGAAGAAAGAAGAAAAGAAGAATGAATGAATGAATCTTGAAGACCCCCATAGTAATGAATTTCTTGCTTAATTGTATGTAATTCATTTGTAATCTGGGTTGTATAAGGGTAGAACTTGGCTACCCAATTTATTTTCGTATTCGTGCAATGGTATCCGACCATAATGGCCACTTATTTTTTTACGTTTAGCTTTATGATTGATGATTTGTTAAGTGGCATCCTTTTTCTAGTTTCTTTCTTGCTTTATGTATGGCCTAGATGTGGATTAGGCTCTTAGGAAAAAATAAAATTTTTTACCAAAATAAAGAATTCATAATCTCACCTAAAGCTTAGGCTAAAAATTAAGATAAAAGAATTAGCAACCCCTTAGGTGGATGAGTACTTCTTTTATAATATCATGCACAAATGCATATTATTTTCACTCTTGATTGGAGGGCTTTCACCTTTGCTAGAGAAACTTGGCTTTACCTTTGAGAGCCATGGTGGAAATACACCTCCTCCCTTCTCATTGATTTTGGCCAATAATCTTATTTCTCATGCATTAGGCATATGAATCCTATTAGCTTGAGTCAAAATGATTGTCAAAAAATAATAATAATAATAATAATAATAATAGTTAAAAATGAAATATAAATTGCATTAGATTTAGGTCATTACTCATGCTTATACAAAATCTAGTCTCTTAGGGAGTGATTTTAAGGACTCAATATTTTTCTAATAAATAATAGTCGAGCTATCTTGTATAAAGCATATGACTTGCCTACATGAATTTAAAACTGTAGGAGAAGTTAGTTGGCACCACCCCGGCGGTAAGTCCAACAGTGGTTTTGTCCTCTGTGGAGACAAACCAAATATCCATTTTTGCCTTAGATTTAGGTTGTGCTTTTGGCCCTCACCAAAGCTCCCTAGATTTAGGTTCTGAGGTTGCTTCTCCCCTTTGTGGGTCATAAGCATAAACCCTCACCTCTTAGGTATTTTCATAATCTTGTATTGTCGAATCATAAGCCTTAAATTTCTAATAAAAAATTTAACTCAAATAAATTAAATCAATTTCAAAAATGTAAAGCTCAACCATAGGAGAGTTTGAGATGCTCACTAAATTTTCTAGAATTGTGAGCATCTCCTACTTATCTTCATTAGGCTTTGATAATAACTCCCTCTCTTTGATCAATCTCATTTGATCTTCTAAAAATAAACTATCGATTGATAGTCCTACATATTGAAATCTTTCAAAACAATTATCATTCACCTTAATTGAGAGTATTCCTAAGGCATCTCATTCCTTAGGATGTAATTAACTGTGGGGGCTTGCCCCTATAGGGAACTTAACGAACCCAGTTTAAAATAAACCTTACTTTACTTTTTCATGTAAAGTAGGGGAAGAATCTTTGGTACATATGCAGACCCATTATCTTTAGGAGTCCTTGTTGAGGTGATTAGGTCCATTATAGGGTGGTGACTTCTATCTTCCAAGATAGCACACCTCTCCTCAATGTTATACCTGATCACCCTCAATAAGAACATCTGTGGATCTACGTGGTGTCAAATTGCATAATAAGAAAGAGATGTATATTTACATCCTCATTTTAACCCGCATAGAGTGAAGATGGAAGTATATATCTTATTCTTTGAAAGAAAATTGATAAAATTTTCACCACACCTACAATAGACTTAATCACCTAATAAGGACTCCTAAGGCATGATGAGTCTTCAACTATACCAAAGATTTTTCCCCTACTTTACGTGGATGAATAAAGCAGGGTTTATTTAAATCAGGTACTAAAGTTTCCTATGGGGGCACGCCCCCATAGTTAATTACATCATAAGGAAAGTGACTCCCTTAGGAATACTCTCGATTAAAGTAGGTAATTGTTGTCTCCAAAGATTTAAAAGATAGGACTATTAATAAATTAGTTATATTTGAAAAATCAATTGGGATAGATCAAAAGAAGAGACTTATTATCGAATACAAAGGAGATGAGTACGGAATGATTATGATACTAGGAAACCTAGTGAGCATTCTAATCTATTCTATGATTGGGCTTTACATGTTTGAAATTGAGAAGAATTATTTATTTGAGTTAGTTTTTATTAAAAGATTACAACTTATAATCCCACAATACAAGATTATAGAAATGCCTAAGATGTGAGGATTTATGCTTATAGCCCAAGGAAAATAACAACCTCATATCTTAAATTAAGAGAGCTCTAGCGAGGGCCAAAGCACATTCTAAATCTAAGCAAAGATGGGTATATGGTTTACTAAACCACCCTATTGCTGGACTTATAATTTCCTAGAGTGGTAGCTAACTAACTCCTCCTATATTTTAAAACCATGGGGTCAAGTCATAAGATTTTGCAAGATGGTTGGGTTATTATTATTTAAAAAGAAACTAAAGTCCTTAAACTCACTTCCTAAGAGACTAAAGTATGAGTGGTATGAATAAAGACTTAGTCTAATGCAAATCTTTTCAATTTTTATTTGATTTTGAACTCTTTATTTTGATAAAGGCCAAGGATTTTTATATTTCTAAATGCATGATGAAATGAGTTATGGGCCAAATCAAGAGAGAAGAGGGTGAAGCTCCGTCAGTAGGAGTTGCTCTCACAGGTCAAGTGGTACCCATATGTGCAAGAAGGGAGGCCCTCATTTTGCAAGAATGATTCAAGATGATATGCATGATATTAAGCATACAACATTCAACTAAGGGGTTGCTAAATCTTTTAATTATCTTGATTTAATACCTAGGCTTTAGATGAGGTTATGAGTTATTTAGAAAATTTAGTTATGAGTTGTGGTTGGGTAGAAAATTTATTTTTTTCTAAGAGCCTAATCAAATCCAGGCCACACATTAAATCATCATATATGAAGAAACTAGAAAAAGACATGTCATTTCTATTATGCAATTATAAACAAAATATCAATCAATTTATAAACCAACATGGAAGAATAATAAGCCGATGCGGTCGGGTACAGTCGTACAACTAGAAAAGAGAAATGGGTAGCCGAGCTCTATCCTTATATAACCCGGTATATGAAAGAATAATTACAATTATAAATAAATAAATGCTGGGGGGTCTTCTTATCATCATATCCTCTTCATTTCTTCATTTGGGGCCTCCCAGGATGAAGCCTTCTAGCCTTCGCTCATCTTAATCCCCCATAACACTAATCTTAATTCTTAATATAAAATTATATTAAGAGTAAGAAAAGTAAATCTAGTTATACTTGCAACAAATATTAGCTAGACACATCATACAACCCAAAAAGTTATATGAATAATTTGGACTTAGCACCCTACACATTAGTAACCAAGTACACCTATCCTAACTTAGATTATGCTTAAGGGTTAAGCAACCTACAAAAGAGAACATTCATATTTATTTTAAACACCCATTAAGCATAATATCCTACATAAAATATGATTAGGCTAATCACAGCCTAACATCCAGTCTACGAAGCATACACCCTAACATCTACAATAATACATCATAAAACCAAACATACATCACTCCATGCACCGCCCTAACATAAAGTTAAAAGTGGTGGCTTAATTCTAAGGTGTGTGTATTAAGGCTTATGTGGTATGCCTTAGCTAGGCTTTATTGTAATTTTCTAAGTATGAAGAGATTTAATTATAGAGGATGATTTCACTTTAAGTGGCTTAATTGATTTGTATGTTTTACTTAATATTTTCCTTTATTTCATTTGGCTTACACTTAACAACTAAGTGTTATAGAGAGAAGGAAGAGAGGATCACTCTCTTTTATCCCTACCTTAAGTCAAATCTAAAGCAAATTAATTGAGTGAATTCTCTTTAATGAATGGCTTATTACATATTTTAATTAGTCCTAGGTTTAGAATCACTTTAAATAATCTCATTCAATAAGAAAGGCATCTTCAAATTAATTGGAGTCAATTACTATCACACAACATGGGTTTGTTTATTTCTTCCCATCATATGTAACATGCACATGATTAAGTCCTAAACATACCTATACATGCATTATGTCTTAGCATACTTGAATGATGAATATGAACATGTATGTTTAAAGTTTATATTTTTCTTTTTTGATTGGATTATTTTTTTTCATATTAATTTAAAGCTCTATCTAAATTCTTATGCAAAAGTACATAGGAATGAAGTAAAAAAGGTACATGTCATTATTAACTAGGGAGTGAGATAATCAAATGACCTCCTTGGGGTTTGTTAAAGTCTCATATTCACGGGATGTCTAGACTAAATATTATTTGCATCCAAACACATGTAAGCTTGCATACATGAATGTAAAAAAAGAGAACTTTTAATCATATGATTAACTAATTCTATCACTTCAACAATTACAAATGCATGTATTTTAGTAAAAGAAAGAGGAGTTTTAACTCCATAATTAAGCACACACACATGTATGAGAGATATATGCTAGTATATGCCCTTATTAACCACGGAAGTGAGATAATCAAACAACCTCCTTTGCGCTATTTGATGCCTCGTATTCGTAGGGTGTCTGGACCAACTATTTGATTTACTCAAATACATATGAATGTACACACAAATCAATAAGAATAAACCATGCAAAAGTTGTGTTTTATTTGATTGAAAAGATTTATACACATGGATTAACCGACCTATTCAAATTCTAATATTGAAAGAAGAGGACTTTACTCCATATACTTAAGCTATAATCATTTACATTTCCTATGTATTCATGACTAGCATTTATAACATACATAATCATTTATTTATAGGGTTTGAAAAATATATTTCAATTTACTAATGTTAGTAGCCACACATACATTAATTAAAGTCAACACATGCGAGCTTGACATAAAGAAAATCACTTGTTTTTAATTAATTTTTGAAGAAATGAATGCATGAATCAAGTGGCATACAATATTTTGATATGATTGGAAATAAATAAAGAAACATAAGCATATAATTCCATTCAATCCAACTAATTCTTAAGAATAATCATATCAAATAATTTATTTAAAATAAACTAAAGCTTCTTAATGTCACTTTTGATTTTATGTTTGACTTGATTTAAGAGATGTGAGAAAGGTTTGCTAACCCTAATCTCATTCCCCATATGTGTGAGTTAATTTAATTTAATAAGAAGCAATTATATTAATTTTATGGATTGATTTAACAAGAAGCAATTAGATTGATTTTATGGATTGATTAAGTTAAGCATGGATTAAGTCAATTAATTAACCCTTACCTATGTTACCTCAAGATAATTGATTAAATGATTATGATCTAATGAAATATACAAATACATTGGAAAATAAATATTAATTCTCCTATGAAATGAAAGGGGCCTAATGTAATTAGCTCATAATCATTTACTAATTAAGCTTAAAGAACTATTTTAATTACTTTTATGATTTTCTCACACTTGTGAACTAACCATAATTTCATTAGCTATCTTTAGGTTATTGAACACCTAAAGATCTACACAAGATTAAGACAAGGAAATCATATTTAAATAGGTTTGAATTTCATTAATTAAACCATTAATTCATCAATTCATCTCTCTTTTAATTAATTGCCAAAGTTAATGATTATCATCGAAATGAGATGGATTTAAGGGAAAAGGTTGGGAAGGAGGTCCCAATCTAATTCCATAAGCCACCTACTAAACTTAAGCATGATTTGATGTGTTTTGGATTTTAGTTAAGCTAATTAAGTCATTAATTAGTTAATTATTGATAATTAGGACTTTAGTTAAAAAGAGAGGTAAAATTAGAGAAGGGATTAGGAGGGAGGCTCCAATCCACTTCCCTAAGTTTCTTTACTGTCCAACGGTGATTAAGGAGTCTAAATAATTAAGTAATCAATGTTCATATGCTTAATAACCCCTTAATGATGTTAAGAGGATAATTAGGGCTTAATCAATCAATCTTCCTAATTTAACAAGTAATAAATCCCTAAAAAATTAGAAGAGGCAGAAGTCATCTTCTCAAACATTCTCAAAAATTTTAGGGTCAATCACTTGAGAGATTAGAGAGTAATTAAGCTAATTAAATTTTAATTAAACCCTAATTAAGCTCTATTTACTATTCAAAATTCATTGGAAAAATTTTTATTAAATTTTTCTCTGAAATACATTTAAAATGTATCATAATTTGCATTTTTTTATTTTTCTATAATTATATATGAATTTTAGAAGTTTCAGCATTTATAAATGAATTAATTAACCTTAATTAAAGCCCTAATCCTCAAGTTGACACGGCACATTTTTCATGTCGCACGATGGGATTGGTTATTTAAGTTGTCACATTGTTCGGCTGAGTCAGCCAGTGACGGACGTGCTTTCTCGTGGACCGTCTGATCTAAGATCAAATGGCCATGATTAATCTCATTATTTAGAAGGAATAATCAGGGGATTTAACTATGATTTAATCACAGCCGTCCGTTCTGATCATGCGAAATGGATGGCCTGTGATCTTTCACCTTCACGAATGATGAAAGACGGATGTCATCCTTATTTCCCTATTCGATCTGAGCTCACTAGAGCTTGGATTGATTCTAAAATGATCTCACACCATCAAGGGAAGGAAAGGAATACATCCAACGACTAATATTGCATGACATACACATTTTTTTAACAAAAGACCAACCTGAAAATCACCTAGGCTATAGCTTTGAAGAATTACCTCGTCGGAGCTTAAGATTGGTGGTGGGATCAACGGAGGTAGCTTCTTCTAGTTGAGGTGAAACCCTGTTGAGAAGTTTGGGTCTTAATTTAGAGTAGATCGCTCAGACAACCAATCCACACACTTTGGAGCTTTAGTCTTGATTAAACTTGAGCTTATAGTGGCTTTGGAACTTAGAAAATGATTTGGATGGCTTCAATATCGTGTGTGGAAGGTGAGTGCAAAAGGAATTGAAGTTTGGTGGTGAAATGAGAAAACTTGAATCGGAATCAACCTCCCCTATTTTGGTTTGGCATAAAACTGAGAAAGGAGAAAATTGGGGGAGCTTAGGAACTTGAGGAATGGCTGTGAGAGACTCTCTTTCACTCTCTCTAGCTCAAATGAAGATGAGTCCTACAAATCCTGTTCAAATTGAGGGGGTATACCCCTCATTGAGAGGGAGAATTCAATCTCATTTTCTCAGTCAATGTGACCACATGAATTGTCTCCATCAGGTCCACGTGGCTCGCTAGGAGTGGGGAAAGGCTTGGGAGGTAGCTCAAGGTATGATATGGGGAGATTTCCTTTCCTTTATCCCTTGGGTTTTTGGTTTGTATGGGAGGTGAGTCAACTCACCTCCCCTTGGTCTATGGCTGACCTAACTTGGGTTAGGTGGCCTAGGTGGGTTAGTGAACCCTCATTTGGCAATTGGATGGCTGCCCAAGTGATGGGAGAGTAGACTTTGCCAAATTGGGGAGGAATCTAATGCAAAGAGGTTTGTCTAATGGCTAATGGCTTGTGTGGAGTCCACTTTACTTTTAGGATGATTTTGGGCTGACCTATGGTCAATTTAGGTTGGATTTGGTCATCCACCAAAGTCCCGTGGATTGGTTTTATGAGTTTTGGCTTCATTTGGTCAAATGGGTTCATGTTGGGTTGGGTTGATCAATTTGTCAAATTGGGTCAAACCAAGGCTTGGGTTAGGTTCAAATTATAATTTGAAGAGTTTTGGTTCAAGTGGTTTCAATTAAGTTGGCCTAGGTTTGATTTTGGTTTATTTAGATTCATAGAGGTCAAATGGGCTAAGTTGACCAATTTAATCAAATTGACCAAATTGGGTTGGGCTAAGTGTTGGTTTATGCTCAATTGGTTAATTTAAAATGATTGTAGGCTTTGGTTTGGATCAATTTAGGTTTAATTTGGATTTTGGCCGATTTGACTTTTTAGGTCAATTTGGGCTAGAATGGGTCAAGTTGACCAATTGGTAAAATTGGGCTCAATTATGCCATTGGTCAAGTTCAATAAATGATTTGGAATGAACTTGAGCCATTTGTTGTAATCAATTTGAGTTAAATCATGATTTGACCCTTTTTGGCTTTTTAGGCTAATTTGGGTCAACTTGGGTCAAATGGCTAATTGGACTTGGTTTGGCTCAATTGAGAGTTTGGTCATGTTCAATCATTGATTATGAGTTGGTTTGGATCAATGGTTTTAATTAATTTGGCTTGTTTAGGTTTCATTTGGACTAAAGGTTGACTTGGTCAAAGGACCAATTTGACTTGGTTTGACCTAATTCAAGGTAGTTGATCATCGTAGGGCAATTGTTCATCATGATATGAGATTTGGATGGGCTTGGTTCAATCCAATTTGGGTTGAATTAGAACTTGGCTCAAAAGGGTTCTTTAGGTCACTTTGGGTCAAGTGGACCTAAATGGGTCATTTGGTTTGGTTTTGGCTTGATTCAAGTTTAGTTGAACTCATATATGAGTCTAGGATTGAAATATAAATCCAACTACAATCAATTTGGAGTCTAATGGATTTTGGTTCATTTGGAGTTTTCCAATCAAAAATGCTAACTTGGGTTTGACTTGGGTTGACTTGAGTTTGATTTGATAATTATAGTTTATGTTTATATTTGGATAAGTGATTGAAGAATGATTGATTCAAGAGAAACTTCATTGATTTTGGCTTAATTTAGATATGATTTAGCCAAGTCCAAGGAAATGGCTAAAAATGCCTAAATTGGGTTTTGGTTTAATTTTGGATTTGGTTTTGGCTATTTGAATTTATATTTCATTTATATTTGGGAATATAAATGATTCATGAGAAAATCACTTGAGTTTGGAGTGATTTGGAAGTAAATTTGACCAGGCTTATGAAGGAAGGTCAAAAGTGCTAAGGAGGAAACTAATTTAGTTTGATTCATTTTTGTTCATTGGATGATGGGTTTCATTTATATTTGTGAACATAAATGAAGGAGTAATTGGTTTATAAAGAAACCAATTGATTTGGGTTGATTTGGGTTAAGATTTGATTAAGCTTATTGAGGTAGGTCCATAGGGCTTAAGAATGGATTTAGTTAGATTTGGATTTAGTTTGATTTGGTTTTAATCATTTGAATATGGATTTTATTTATATTTGTGAATATAAATGAAGGAACAATTGATTTATAAAGGAATCAATCAAGGTTGGGATAATTTAGGTGGAGATTTGGCTTATGAGAGTGAGTCATAAGGCTTAAGAAGGAATTTTGGACTTGATTTGATCTCACGGTTGAATTATTTGGTTTGGGTTTGATATGAATTTGAAGTTGGGTTTTATTTGAGTGATTGAATTGATCTTTGAGAAAATTAATTGAATTGGATTTGGCTAAGGCTAAGTCCATAAGATGAAATCAAAGAGCTTTGAAAGGTTTTGAATTCAATCATGAGTTTTTATGGAGAAATCTTAAGTTTGAATTTGATCATGAGATTGATTATGAGTCTTGAAAATTTAATTTGGGTTGGTATGAATTTAAGGTTTGGTTTGAGAAGGAAAACATGGATCAGGTTTAGGCTATAGGGTAGGCAAGTCTTCCTAGATCCCTAGGGCATAATCTATTCATGTGGCTAACTCTTCTAAGTCTCTAGGCTTAGGTTAAGTGTTCATCTAATCACTAGAAGTGTCTTAAGACTAAAGAGCTCTTAGTGTCTATAAGAGTCTTAGATCTATGATGAAGAAGTTGAGAATTCACTCTGAAAGTGAGGTCAATAATGTGCATTTAGCTAATGAGTGGCAATCTCAATTTCTATAAAATACACATATGCATCTTTCATTTAAAGTGTGTTAAAAGAAATAAATTTTATATATAGTTATACTTAGGATTCAAACATATGCATGTTATATGTGATAGAAAAGTATAATGTGATGTATATCATGTGATAGTAATTCAATCAAATTAATCTTAAGATGCATTTCATATCGAATGGAATCATTTAAAGCGAACTTAAACTTAGGATTAATTTAAAATGTGTAATAAGTCATTCACTAAATAGAACTAAAGCAAATTAACATGCTTTAGAAGAGGACTTAGGGTAGGGATGAAAGAGAGTAATTCTCTTTCCTCTCTTTATAACACTTAGTTGCTAAGTGTAGGTCACATAAAACCAAATAAAACATAAATTAAATTCTCAAATCAAGTCAACAACTTGAAGTGAAATCAACCTTTCATGTTAAATTGTATTTTTTCAAACTTACAAAATATAACTCTAACACCTAGTAAGACGTACCACACAAGCCTTAACACACACATTAGAGCTAAGTCACCACTTATAACTTTATGTTAGAACAGAGCATGGTGTAATGTATGTTTTCATTTTGTGATGTAATATTTTAGACTGGATGTTAGGGTGTATATTTCCTAGACTAGATGGTAGGTCATGATTACATGTTGAAATACAAATGATCTTTTACATGGTATAATTGGGATTATATTATGGTAAATTTAGCTAATACTTATTTTGCAGGTATAGTTAGATTTAATTTTCTTATTTCTAATGTAATTTTGTATTAGGATTTAGGATTAGTGTTATGGGGGTTTAGGATGAGCTTTGGCCATAAGGCTTAGCCCTGGGGTGCCATGTGATGCCTTGAAGCCTACCAAATCAAAGGAGAAAAGATGGAAGAAAAGCCATGAAGACATGAAGCATGAAGATTTGAAGACCCCGCCCCTATAGCACTCATTCATTATAATTGTAATTATTCTTTCATATTCTAGGTTGTATAGGGGTAGAGCTAGACTACCCATTTTTCTTATATGGCGGTACCCAACTGCATCGACCTATTATTCTTTTGTGCTTGTTATAAAATTGATTGATGTTATGTTTAAAATTGCTCATTAAAAATGGCATGCTTTTCTTAGTTTCTTATATATTTGATGCTTTAATGTGTGGCATGGATCTGATTAAGCTCTTAGGGAAAAATAAATCTTTTACCTAGCTATAACTCATAACTAAAGTTTTAAATAATTCATAACCTCGTCATAAAGCCTAGGCATTAAATAAGATAATTAAAAGATTTAGTAACCCCTTAGCTGGATGGTTGAATGCTTCATAACATGCATATCATATTATTTTATTCTTAAAAATATGGAATTTTCATCATTGCACGATAGGGGAATGCTTGACTTGTGACATCCCTTGTGGTGGAAAACAGTCATTTCTCGCTGATTTAGCCAACAATCTTATTTCATCATGCATTTAGGAATAAAAAATCCTAAAGCCTTTGTTCAATTGAAGAGTCAAAAAATCAAAAAAATTTTGAAAAGATTTCTCATTAGACTAAGGCATTATTCATACCACTCGCACTCTAATCTCTTAGGGAGTGAGTTTAAGGACTTTAATTTCTTCATAAAAAAATAATAACCCAACTATCATGCAATTTTATATGACCGGACCACATGGATTTAAAGCGTAGGAGGAGTTAGTTGGCTGCCACTCTAGGCGGTTGTAAGCCCAGTAGTAGGGTGATTTATCCTCTCTTGTGGAGGTAAATCTTATGCCCATTTTCGCTTAGATTTAGATCGTTCTTTGGCTTATGCCAAAGCTTCCTAGATTTAGGATTTGAGGTAGTTATTTTCCTTGGGCTACTAGCATAAATTCTCACCTCTTAGGTATTTTCACAATCTTGTGTTGTTGGATTATAAGCCATAATTTTCTAATAAAATATTAACTTTAACTAATTTGATCGTTTCTCAACTTCAAACATATAAAGCCCAATTATATGATAGATTTGGAATTCTCACTAGGTTTCCAAGTATCATGAGCATTCCGTACTCATTTCTCTTCGCTTCGATAATAAGTCATCTCCTTGAGTTTTTCCACTTGATTTTTCAATACAACCAATCATTTGATAGTATAGCCTTGAAATCTTTGGAGACTTTAATTTATACTTTAATCGAAAGTATTCCTAAGAAATTTCATCACTTAGGATGTAATTAACTATGAAGGGTTGCCTCCATAGGGAACTGAATGAATTCGTCTTAATATAAACTCTACATTATTTTTCCATATAAAGTAGAGGAAAGATCTCTGATACATTCGAAGACCCATCATGCTTTAAGAGTCCTTATTATGTGATTAGGTCCATTATAGGGTGATGATTTTTATCTTACGAGATAGTGCATCATTCCTTAATGTCATACTTGATCACTTCAATAAGTATCCCATAAGATCTGTGTGGTGTCCTATACATTCCAAATATAAACATCACACCATCCAAATCTCTCGGATATAGCACATGCAGAGTCGGCCTCCCTACATGAAGGTGCTTCCAAGACCACATCTGAAGTAGATGTAAGCAGCTAGCCATATTGGCCCTGGTGGGTCGAGTCGACTTATATAGCTCCCTATACAAATGTGCCAGAACAGCTCCCCCAATAGACAGTATACTAAAAGTATCTAGGCCCTCAAGTAGTGAAAGATATTGTAGGTAGACCTCAGATCATGAAGTGTCTAGTAGTTGGAAGCTCCCAATAAGAAACAGAATATAGGCACGTAAGTGCCTACTGAACTCCTCCACACTCAGATGCGCATATGACTCCCGGTAGAAAGACCATTTGAGCCACCTCAAAGGCATGCAAGTCTACGCTTGGGCTTGACCCATCTGAAATGTAGATGTGATGTGTGGATTGGTCGGGTCATGGTACACCACATCTAGCAGGGGATGTCGACCCAATAGCTCATTACAACAGTCTGGCCAACTATGTCTCTTTCCCTCACCAACCATAATTGGGTCTATAACTGGTGGCCCATCAACACATAAACTCAGTATCATCGCCACATCCTGAAGGGTTGCTATCATCTCACCAACAACTATGTGAAAAGTATTGATCTGTGAAGATCATCTCTCAACTAGTACAGTAAGCAGATGATGATCAAAACGAATGTATTGCAACTGGCAAGCACAATCAAGACCTACTACACGCAGAGCAGAGGTAAACATGATGGAGTGCTCCTCGGTCGTCATACCTGTTGAAAGAAATATATATTATAATCAGTGCTAAGCAAATATAAGAGTGAAAAGGAAAAGTGTAATGTACTGAGCTGAAAAAGAGTACTACAATAAAATAGAAAATTTTAAAAGCAGAAAACTGTGTAGAACCCTATAACTGTAGCAACTATGACATATCTTCTACTATTGACATTATATGTGCACGATGACCTGTAATGATCAACTTTCTTGCATAAAATACATGATCTGTTACTGTTATCTCTGTTCTCATCCATATTATTTCTAAATCAACTAGTGTGTAGTCTTCCTGACCTTCTACGAAAAGTAGGTGGTAACAACTCGATAGTATCTTCTTCAACATTATAAGTTGGCCATTCAGAACGATCGGGCAATGTATAGAACTCAGCTGCATATGTAAGCTTATACAAATGTAGAGTGTAATATTGTGATACATATGTCACATGATTTAGTCTTCTAAATCTCAATACGGCAATAGCATGCAGGCAAAGCAAATGATATACTAATATCTTATTACAGCTGCACCTACACTGACCATTATCCGAGAAATCAACCCTGAATGATCTACATAACCTATCAAACACTTGCATCTCCCTAAGGTTGATGTTAACTAGTTCTGGAAATTTTCTAGCTTCCCTTTCAAAATGATGTAGCATAATTGCCACTCACTGTGTGAACATAAATATGTTTGCTTCTTGTTGCTGAGTTGTAGTGGCAAATCTTTTTATAAAAAGTGCAATGATGTTATAATAAATAGCAGTGATTAGTGTCTGAATTAACAACCCACGGGCACATTTAAGCACTCCATTGAAACACTTAGATGCATTTATCATCATAGTTTCATAATGCATTCCACCATCATGCACCAATGACCATTTGTGAACAATAGAGGGAGCTGCCGAAAACTTCGCTAAAAGGAAGGGAGTTGCAGGAAGCTTCGTCGGAAGCCGTTGTTCGGCTTCCACAAGCTATCGGACGAAGGGGAAGGCTGTTGGACACGAAGGATGCCGCTGTCGGCTAAGGAAAATGCAGTCGGGTGCGTGTGGAGCAGCTGTCAGCCAAAGTACTCGCATTCAAATGCTTAGAGCCACCGTCCAATGGGCAGCCGAGTGTCGAACGGCTATCAGCGGGAGCGGCCCCACCGCTATCGGAGACAGGCGTTCATGTCACTAACGTGACGGGTCGCCGTAATGCAATGTAACGAGCATATACAGGAAATGAAAATGGAGTTGTTCAACCCCATTTTGTTAACTTAGCGCTAGTCGTCCGTTTAACGGTGGACTAACGCTATGATTTATAGAGAACGGGCGACTAACTCGTCCCCACGGATGACGGCCAGAATCGACGACTAACTAGTCACTCGTTTAATTTAATGGGAGACTATACCTAAATTAAAAAAAATTAAGTATAATTAATTTATTAATTAGATTAAATTCATCCTTAATTTAAAATTTTTACCTTAAAAATAACTACTATAGCACTTTTCATTACTTCTCCCTCCATTATTTCTCCACTTGGATTCTTGCATCTTCGCTTTGCAGGCGGCCAAAACCAGAACAGAGCTGCAACAATTCCTTCACCACCGATTATGCCGGTTGTAATATCGAGGAAGCAGCCGTGAGTCTTTGTAGCGGGAATCGAGAAGCTGTCAAAACTTTTTTTTTAACTTTAAATTATATTTGAATACTCACCGTCCTTAGCTCAATTGATATAGAAACACGACGTACGTAATCGCATTCGATTTCTCCAGAGTGCACATCCTTAATGGGGAAAATAAAGTGAGCCGGCACTTGTGGGTTCTGGAATGAGATTATTCATAATGACATCCCCACCCACAAGATGAAGTGTTGGACCCATCCCAATAAAAAAAAAAATTATATTTGAATGATCTCATTCCAACAAAAGTTTGTCAGCAATTTTTAAGGTTATAATTGAAATATTCTGATGAAGTCTTTATTATTCGAAAAAAATTTCGCAGCTTATCTGATCCCCACTATAAATTCACGGTAGTTGCTTCCTCGATATTGCAACATCGGCACAGTTGGTGGAGAAAGCGTCGCAGCTCGGTGCTGGCTTCGGCCGCCGGCAAGCCAAAGTAGCAAGAGTTCTATTTGGAGGCGCTAGCGTGGCAAGCCAAGCGGTGGAAGAGGAAGTAAGGGAGTGTGCTATGTTTGTTACTTTTAATAGGTTTTAAGTGTAATATTTGTAAATATAAAAATTTGGATGTGATATATATAAATATATAAGTTTGAGGTGATATGTACAAATCACACAATTTTTATATATTTATATATCTAATATCTAAAATTAAATATTTATTTATCTAATATTTTTCTATATTTAAAATGATACATTTCATTTAAAAAAAATGAGATAATATATTTGATGTGATATTGAAGATTGAGATCTTATAAATATAAAAATTAAAGTTTAAATATAGATATATAAATATATAAGAATTATGTAATATATATGTAAATTTCTTATATTCATGTAGCATAATTATTATGCATTTATATATCTAATATTTAAAATTAGATATTTAATTATCTAATATTTTTCTATATTTTAAAAAGATACATTTACATATTTATAAATTTTATAAATAAAATATTACATTTATCAATATAGTATTATTATAATGACTAAATTATATCAAAATATAGACATCAAAAATATAATTCTTTTTTTAATAAATTAATATTAATAATAGTTTACATATAATTTCTAAATTAAATTATAACTTAAATAAATATAAATATTCACTGATATTTAATAAATCAGATTATTACTCTGATCTCTACATTTGATTACTGTAGTGGATGTTATTTCAAGGGGTGAATAAAAAAAAATTTAAACCAAATAAAGAAAATATTAACTAAACCTTATTTGAGTTATTTAAATTGAATTTAAAATAATTTTGCTTAATTTTAAATTTTAAGCCTATTTTAAAAAGAAATTTACAATAGATGATAGATACAAATGTTAAATGTAAAGTAAAAAAATTCTCATTAATTACTTTAAATAAAATCTACTCTAATTTTCAGCATTGATGGCTATCAATTCAATATTTATTTAAACTTCACATTAAAAAATGATAGTTAACTCAAGATTAATTCTTTCATACTTAATTTTTAAAAATAATATCTAATATAATTTGAGATTAATTTTTCATATTTAATTTTTAAATATAATGCACTAAAAAAATACACTCATACAAACAAAACAAAAAATCTATTATAATTACTATCAGATTTTTTTTCATCAGAAATATCTGTAAATTTTTTTACCTATAAATCTCAGAGGATTTTCTAATAATTTTAAATTATCATAATATGATTAAATATTATTTATTATTTTGGCATATTTAATACATATGAGACATGTAATTATCTAAACTTATGAATACAAAAATCACTTAATTAAAAAATTAATATAAAGAGCATATTTAATACATATTTCATATATTCATCATACTCATATTTATAATAATATACATAATTTTTTATAAAGAGCATCAGATATATAAAAATTAATATAAAAACATATAATAAATCATCAAATAAATAATTAAACATAATGAGTGCAAAATCAAATACATTCACAAATATGGACAAAACAAATGAGTCCACATCCAAATGCTCAATATATGATGAGCATTTATTTATTTATTTATTTATTTTTATTATTATTATTATTATTATTATTTTATTTATATATATATATTGAGACATTTAAGCAAATTTAATCACAAACTCGCTACACAACGATGTCAGAATTTGAACTAAGATCTTTTGGTTGACAAATAAAGTTCTCTCAACCACTAAAGTATGTGCACACAGCATCTAAATTTTTTATCAACTGAATTTAATAATATAAATAAAAAAAAGCATAAACTAAGTCACATATAAACAATCATCAAACTATCCATCAAGTGATCTAATTCACTTACAACAATGCTTTACAAAATATCTATTACAACAACTCAAAAGTATTTAATATAATCAACACAAACATAAAATGCCTCCAAGTGAGACTAACTTCAACAAACATGGAAAGCAAATACAGAGGCCTCAAAGTTGTCTAAAATACCTCTATGCAAAGACATCAAAACTATGAAGAGAACAACTCATGCATAAATCCAGAACCAATTTGAGGTATTAACTGAGGCAAAAATATGGGAGATTGGACTGATGATTTTATATCTTTCTCATATGGAGGATAAAATCTGAAGCAGGTGAAGGATTTGACTAACCTTCTGAACCTGATATGTATATCAACTATGATCAGGACTTGTTTTGTTCGCTGATGAAAGTTCCCACGCTCTTAAACCAGCCCATGAGGTTCCGATGGTCTTTGACGTAAAGCCAGGCCTGGAGAAATCGGAAGAGGCTCTCGTTCACACCACGCGCCTCAATAAACAGGTGAAACGCATCCCTTAGCTTCTGATCCAGTTCTCTGCGTAAATTGGAAAGCATACAATCAGGGACATATCAAGATGGCCTGAGGCTTATATCAAGAAGGAGCTCCTATTGTACATCCAAACATCACAAAAGTTTGATGGCATGATTCAATATAACTCGCTCGCTAAGACTGAAATGATTGACATGTGCTCACCAAAGCCGGCGCAAACTCACCAAGTTTGACATAAGCTCAACGAGGGGCCTGGTGAATTAGCTAGAGTTTACCCTGGTCAATAATCATTCGAGAGCTTACTCACCAAAGATCAGATATATCTGGCCTAGCAGAGGCATACTCACTCAAGCTCAGGAATTACTTGATAGTATTTGTTCTTGCAAGCCAACAAATTTCCTAAGCCATTACAGGCTAGCGCAATTCCTATAATCAAGTTGGTGACTTAGCTAAAGACTCAGCCAATGATCGATAATCATTCTAATGTGATCAGGAAATTGAGATCCTCTGAAGCCAAGCCTCTAACTATAACTTCAGGATCATCTAGAATATGGCCTGCTTGATCTTAAAGTTATTAAGCTAAACACCAAGCGTGACAATGGTCTGTGGGATGTCGTGCACGATTGGCAGTGCATAATCTCTTAGGGCTCAAGATACAATTGGTAAGCCTATAACAACTACCTACTAGCTAGCCATCTAGTGCATAGCTGTAACAATGGCTCGACTTCGCTCCCTTAGTTTACCACGAAAGGTTTTCTCGATGTCAAGGTCTAAAGGAGCTAGTATCTCACCACCAAAACAACACATACACTATGAATAGCACATGAAAAAGGACATTAAAAACAAGATTTATATGCATACCACACAATTCATATGCATTTTACACTAACACCCAAAGTTAGATGTTTACCTATCTAGTATTTTTCTATGGTTTAAAAGGTGCACTTCAATTTAAAAAAGCGAATGATAAATTTTTTTACATGATATTAATAATTGAGGTGTTATCTATATATATATATATATATATATATATATATATATATATATATATATATATATATATATATATGTATATATGTAAAAATTAAACTTTAAGTATTAGATATATAAATATATAAGAATTGTGCGGTATGTATGTAAATCTCCCAAAAATAAAATAAGTAAACAACAGTTATAAACAAATTCAATATAAATAAAAGTCAACTTGGTATTAATATTGATAATTGTGATCTCAACCAAAGACAACAAAAATTTATTGCGATTCTATATATACACAAGAGCACATGATAATACAAGCAATAAAATGAAAAGTAAAGATATCATCACACAATCACACATGAATTAACTATGCCAATTACCAAAATCACAATAATTTTATTTTATTTGAATAGCCAATACATGGTCTCAATTGACAAAACTAAAAAGGTATTACTACAAAACAAAAGACAAATTCTCTTGGGTTGTAAATCAAATGATCAAGGTTTATTGATTATATTTCATCAAGATTCATTTTAGTTGGTCAATTACAATGAAATCAATGGATATAATTAGAAATTTTGCAATCACACCTATAACGCGAAATCAACGAAGGCAACAAGTGCATATGGGGTCATATTCATTTCAATTATCGCAGGAATTAAGTGAATGAATGAAATCAAGAAAAGTTACAAGTCAACATTGCAAAGATTGAGCCAAGTTCACTTCGATGACCATCATCAACGTTGCCTAAATAACATCGTTTGCGAAATAGATTGCTCAGGCATATTCGGAAAATTGAAAATATCTAAAATGGAGGTTCACATTGTATAAGTCGACACATAAAAGTCAAATGCATAATCACATACGCATGTAAGGTGGTGAAGTAAAATCCAAAACATACCAATGACAAAAAAAATTATTTATAAAATTTTTACGATATTATAATGACGACATACCCATAAATTAATTAAACTGATTGAATTATGTTGAACTTAAATTAATATATATATATATATATATATATATAATTAATATCATTAAAGTAATTAAACTAAGTTAAATTAATAAAAGATAAAATTAAACCTGATAAATTAAATTGAAACTAAAATTAAAATTAATTCATATTAGATAATTATTTAGAATAGTTATTATCAAGGTTAACATCTACCTAAATCATAAGGTCATCTTTCAGTAACACGCTGCTATAGCACTTGTAATCCCATCAACTTCAAAGGAGAAAAAAAAAAAGAAAAACGCCAAGAAAAATAACCAACAATAACAAGAGTGTAAAAACTTGCTTGCCAATCTAAAAAATATAAGAAACCATGAAAATTGGCATGCTAATAGCAAATGAAGATTCATTTGTTGGAGGAAATTGAATCCATGGTGTAGAGTAATGGTAAAAGAAATTTTCGAGCCAATGCAAAATCATGTATGCATATCAACTTTACATAGCAAGCTAATCTGCATGAGAGCACAAATACAAGGGCCAATACCCTGTTTTCTTTTCTCCCCCTCCATGCATCAATCGACCTCATCAAAAAATCAAAGGAATTTCAAATTTATAACAAAGGAGATGATAAGTAGTTTAGAATGAGGATAATAGAATTAAAAAAATTTAAAATAACAAAATTCATCTTATCTAAAAAAGGGCCACCACTATTATAATCCCTTAGAATACAAAGGATATTCATATTCATGACTTATTTGGTTTTAAATTTAAGTTTGTATAATTTTCTTTTTAAAAATAGCAGTGTACTAGGTCTTCTATCATGTAATTGAAGAGCAATTTCTTCCTCCTCACTCCCATCTCTCATTCTCCCCAAATTTTAAAGCCTCTCCCTCACCTATAAGCACAATCTCTCTCATTCTTTCTTTACACTAACCCAGGTGAAGGGAACTAATTTTGAAAAGTAAAAGATGAGGGAAAGAAAGAACTACACGAAAAAGAGAAGGAAGAATCAAGCAGAGAAGAAAATCAAGGGTGTTAAAATGCACAAAATATTAGAAATTAATATCAACATTGAAAGTGCAACAATAATTGAGTTACTAATATATTGGCAGAAACCCTTATGCATTATCTGAAAGAATTAAGTTGATGATTGCACATTCACCAATATCTACAACTTAGTTTAGCCTCTCATTATTCCAACCTCCTATCAAATGATATTGAAGTCAATAACTTCGGTAAGAAAAAGTGTGCAAAGCACTCCCATTGATCTTGGTGGCTTCTACTATAGTAAAGCAAGATTCAAGAGTTGATAGCTCCATGAAGATTCCATAAGATTGAGTGGGTTTTTGGTGCAGGAAACTTAATGGTGTTTTTTTATTATTATTTTTATTTTTTTAGGACACTCTTGTGAGGAGAAAATGGTTAAAATACACATGTAGCAGAAATTAGTCTCGCATCTAAAGGAATGCAAAAAATTGAGTTACTAATATGCCACTAATGATTGTTACCCATTCCATCAATAGTATATTAGAGTCAATTAAAGCTCTTGACATTTCACATTGTAACAAAAGAAGCCATCAACTTGAATAAGAAAGCTCTCTAAAGATTGGTAAGTCTAGCATTATGTAATTCCTACTTAATCTCCTTTAGATCACCTTAATTGTCCCTAAACATCACCACCAAATCAAGCCAATCCTTGCAAAATGTCTCCTTCACTGCTTGTTCACCTGCAAATATATACCACACTATCTAGACTATAACCTCCACAAAGTAATCCACCCAAAGAAATCTAAGTTGTTCCAAGAATCAAGTGCTAGACTAATGGTCCTTGAGTGTAGAATAACCATTTCCTTGCATTCTAGTTTAAGAAATATTTAGCCAAAAACCCTCATTTCAATCCAGTATCCAAATATTAGTTAAAAAAATATTCTTTATAACTACCATCACCAAAAGCTATATTTTGCTACTTAGAACAACAAATATTATATCATAATGAAAACAGGAATTGCAACTAGAGTTGAGAAATCATCTCCATTAGACATGAAAGCAATATTTGCATCACTTTATGGAAGCAGTTATCTACTAACGCCCTATACTTTAAGTATCACTTTCCCATGAGGTAGTGAGAGACTTTATTGTAATATATAAATGGGTGCTTAGAAATTTAACCATTGTGAAATCAATGTCAAATAAATGCAATAAATGTGCAAAAATCATTCATCAGCATTGTTCGGTCCTATTCATATCAAAAAAAGCTCTGGTGGGACTAAAATACTTCAATGCCAATGATTTAATCGGCGCAGTGGCTCAGCCCCACAGCCACACTGCATGACTGCTTAAGTTATGCTAGTCTGACGTGGCTTTAAGAGCTTGTTTGGTTCCATGTAGGATTAAATAAATATGGATTTGATGAATCCTATTCATACGTGATTTATAAGATATAGAATATTATGATATTGGACCACAATTCTTAAATCTAACCATATCTTGGGTTATTTGGAAAAATTCACCAAGATTTAGTAAACCTTGAGGTGTCTGAACTTCCAAATCCTTAAATTCAAGTTCCACTAGGATTTGTTTAATCATAAATTTGAGTCAAGATTTATTCAATACTAAATCCTAGATCTATTTTAGAAGCGTCTTATTAGGTGTTCCCAGGGATTAGCTCAACTATTTCTTAAATCCAACTTAAGGAGGCCAACCTAACGACCTATAAAAATCAAATTTTGTGGGATTTTATTGGATAAGTAGGCACTCCGGTTAAGGGTTGTTTTTTCAAAAAATGAATGAAGTAAAGGAATGCAATTGCAGTAATAAAAATGAGATTACTTTCTGTTTGGTTGAGAATTTTATAAATTCATGACTTGTTTTTTTCTGTTTGGTTGAAAAAAATGTAATGTAAAGTATTATGAAGGTTTTGACGTCCGGTGACGGCTATGGCGGCGACCGCGGCGCGGGCCGGTGTGTGGCGGGCGGGCGGCCGGGCGGCATGGCGGCGGACGGCGACGGCAACGACGCCGATCACTTTAGATTTGAGCATTTTGAATTACTTAAATGCCAAATACCAAAGTTAAAATCCTGCGATTAATGATTCCAAATCGCAACCAAACAAAAGTAAGGGAGACTCAACGTCGCGCAAAGTACAGCCTTGCTTTTCCATGTGTGATGTATGGTAGAAAGCCACGCCAAATAAAGCACAAGTCCTAGAAGACGTCCAACTTGACCAAAGAAAAACTGATGAGAGGCAAGCGAAATGCTCCAGTGCAACTAGCTACATGTGTTTAGTAATAGGTATATTTGCTCACAATAATACAGCTACAAGGACCTAAAAAACGCCATAATTTACAACTTTGGACACTGTGAGGTCATTAAGTATAATTTCTTGAGACTGTATCATATCAACTCCCCTAAAAAAATGAACCGCACACCACAAATGACAGTCACTTAACCCCATGCGAGCTAAAGGCAGGTCCACTAGAGAAAAGTCGAAATTGAGGGGATAGGCGAGAAAAAAACAGGAAGGTTTCTACTTACTGCCCCTCATTAAGCTTAACTGCAGAAAGAGAATTATGTTAATTTATAAGAAATAACGGGCTGATGAAACTTACTGGAAGACACGGCCTTCGTACTTATTCAAGGAGGCCAGAGACAGAGAACCAGTCATAGGCCTGAGGCACACGGAGTGGATACCAACAGCATCCGGATAGAGCCCGCAAAGAAAGTGAAGAGATTTTTCGCGCCCTGGCTTCGAAACGTCGACGTGGAGAAATAGCTGGTTGATAGATTCATTGTCATCGTCGTCATCAGCCTCGGCACCACTTGGCATGAAGTTGGCAAGCCTCATCACTGATATGGCGATCTCCTCTCCCTTGTACTCCCGCCGAAGCACTGGCCCATCGCGATCCAGCGAGCCCTTCACTACCGTGTACGGCGAAGGCGGATTCACTTTCTGCGGAAAGGATTAAGAGTTTGAGAAAGGTTATGGAAGAAACCGCGACATCTTGAAAAGGAAAGACTAAAGAAGAAATTAATGGGAATACCGGCGGCGGAGACATCTTGGAGACTTCGAGGTAGTGCTCCTTGAGAGAGCGAAGGATAAGGGAGTCGATGACGGCGACGGAAGAGGCTGAGGAGGATAGGAACCTCACATCCGAAGGATTCCGGCGTGCAGCCACCAAGGCAGCTGAAGAGAGGGATCTCCTCCACATGTTGCCGGGAAGCAGTAACAAGATGCCTAGGCGTGGCCAACGAAGAACGAAGGTTTCAAGGGTTTTGCAGTGTGGCAGTTCCGGACCTCTACAAACCTTACTATAACTATATGTGTAAAAATTATGTGCTATGTGTGTATTTTATTAAGTTGAACTTTGAAAATTAATTGGTAGTATATATAGTTTATGTTTATTTAATATCAATTATATTAAAATTTTAGTATATTTTGTGCTAATTATTTGTTAAATTTTAATAAAATTTGTTATTTATAGTTGATTTTGTGTTAAAATAGAAAATTTTCAAAATTAAAAAGAATAATAAAAATTTATGCATCATGACCGTAGAAGATCAAGTATCAAAAGATAGAGAAACTAGCGCCTGAGCACTACAGAGCTGCGCCGCAGCCCTAGGAACTTAGAAAATTTTCAATGTCCACTACTTAGAGGCTATTTGGTTTAAAGGACATTGGATATAAATTATTTTACATATAAAAGTGAAGAAATGTTGGTGTTTGATTTGATGAAAAATAAATTCTAAATAAATTTATAACTAATTTGTCACTCACTCCTCATTTCATTTTTCTATTCTAAAATTAACTAATTAGATTTATTCCCAAATATACTATAAGACATTACTATTTCCACAATTAACACCACTAGAGGCAACCAATTGAAGAATGATGTACCCAACACCATTGCTACTATCGGTAGCTATCATCTCCATCACTATTATCATAGCCACCTCTGTTATGACTATTATTGACTATCATTATTATTGGTCACCACCACATTGATAATCGCTTTAAGACTTGATAATATATTCATTTATTTATAATCAAATATAAAAAATAATATATTGTACTTATTTTACATTCAATTAAATATTGATAAAAAAAATTAAAATATATTGTTTTATTTTTATTGTATTTTTAATACTTTTTTATTTATAAATTTATATAACCAAATGACCATTATAAATGTTCTCTGATACTCTGCTCTTCATAAATATAAAATTACAAAATACATTAAGTTATGAAATGTTTTGAATTAAGAAAATCTATCAAATTAAGTTATTTTTCATCAAAGAGAGATTACACTTGTTTTTCATGAATTACAATTGTAATGATCTATATAGATAAAATGGAAAACTACGAGTTAATGTTCTATTCTTAGGTAGATAAACTTTTAGCAAGTTGTAAGAGAAATTCAAAGAGAAGAGGGGAATGAACATAAGGAAAGAAAAAAAAAACAAGCATTTAGGTTAGTTAATGATTAAGAAAGAATCCAAGGGGAAAACCCCTCGAACAATAGCAAAGCTTCTTTATATAATTGTTGATTGACAATATTGGTGGTTAATTTGAGAAGCAAGGTGGGGTGGTCATATGCTAATTGGAGGCAAACAAAAGCTAACAACTCAAAAAGGTTTCTAAATATGAAATTATCACATTAATATGCTTACTAGCATGATTCTAATTTAATTTGAATAGTGTCAAAATAATGTTGCAATATGTAATATGATGTTTAATAAGACTTACTTTTTAGTATTTATGATTTAGTGTGTAAATAGTTTTATAACAATATGTGAGACTATCATTATAAGTTCATAGTTTATTTTTTGAACTCAGAGTAGTCATATAGTTTTCTTTCTATTATAATATAGAATTTTTAATAATAAATGCATTGGAATCTAAATAACCAAAAATATAATATCATTGACCTTGAATAAATTATCGAAGAAAAGTCAAGACAACCTTCATAAAGTTTTATTGCAGACCAATCTCACAAACTTTATGATTGACAATCACCAAAGATAGATACTGTGCTGAGAATAGGAACTCCAAAAGAGACATTTTGAATGTTTGCATAGGCCTTCAATTGAGGATTATGACTCATATTTTAACATTGTAATATATTTTATTTGAAATATTTAGCCAATTACAACAATCACAAAACATATAAAATCAACATTTTATAAAAATTTTAAAAAACTTAATGTTTTAATTAAATATATCATTATTCTAAATTCATTATGATTTGAAATGCAAGAGAAGATCTCATTATTTTCTTTTAATTTTGTCCCTATTTATAGGGCCTATCCCTATTGACTCTACTCCTTTAATGTATCCTTCTTTTCTATTCACATGCTTGGAGCATGCATTCTCCCTCACTTTCATTTCAAGAAATTATTATGTGTAGAGTCCATACGAAGCTTCTATGCCTAGATTCTAGTAGTATAGTGATATGTGTCGTTAAACAATATATAATTATTGTGTATTGATTGTGAATTGCTATTTATTGATATGTATTGATGTGTATATAAATATTATGTATTATCATATAATTAGTTTTATATTAATACATAATAATATCTAATCATTTATAATTAATATATAATAATTATATATTAACTAAATATCACATGAGGCTTTCATGTTGAAGTGTGAACCTAATCCACAACTAGACTCCACACTTATGATGCGTTTGGTACAATTTTCTAGATTTTTTATTTTTTTAAAAAGCAATCATAATTATATTTGACTATCAATTTTTTGACTATATTTCAGAAAATTTTATGATAAAAAAAATTATTTTTGAGAATAAAAATTGTTATAATATGACCTATACAAAGCTTCTATTTAAATTTATATATATATATATATATATATATATATATATATATATATATATATATATATATGTATATATATATATATTATAATGTTAACATAAATTTTCAAATATATATATGTGTGTGTATATATATATATATATATATTGGAGTAATTAGGGCATCGGCCAGGTTTCATTTCATTAAGCTGATTAGTTACAAAAAAGAAAACAGGAGTTACAATATTACATCAATTGTAAGCGGGGCGAAAATAGCCTAAGCCAAAAGGTAAATCTACAAAAGGGAAAGATAAGTGAACCTGAAACAGCTAATAGTTTACCAAAGTTCAAAAAGGCAAGAGTAGTAAGATTCGCAAAAACAGAAACTGGATCCGTAATCGGAACTGAGCTCAACAAGACTAGCAAACCTATTTAATTAAGAAAGACTCCATCCAGGGAAGCCGACGTCTCAGTCAAGCAAAGATCCACCTCAAAATGAAATATGCTCAAGAGAAAGATTATTACAGGGCTACTCGATTGAATAGTATCAAGTTAATGCTCAGGGACCTTGGCTTCCGATTGAGTCCAAAAAAAAATCTGGTATAACATCATTGCTACAAAAAATATACTGAGAATATCCAAATCTTGGAAGCATCTGATATAAATAGTGAAAACTGCTTTAAGGGTAAAACCACTCAGACAAGAGGATTCATAGTTAGTAGCAGAAGTAGGAAGCAGAAATTGAACAATCAAGTAAAGTATAAGGTTTGAATTAAAATCGGCACAATCCCCTGTAGTTTCCATTTGTAACTTTTCTGTCTAATTGCAAAGAAAATTTTGGTGATAGCAATGTTGGTTGGAGAAGCATTAGAATAAAAAATACGTTAATTTCTCTCCATCAATAAGTAATGAGCTATAATGGGAATAGCAAGAAGGAAAAACCTTTAGTGACCTTGCAATTAAGTGAATCAACATGTGAAAGTAATTGCACTAAGGTGCAAACCATATAAAAGAAATTCCCCATTGGAATGCAATCTTTGAGTACTTCCATAAAATAAGGACATTCAAAAAAGAGATGAGTATGCCTTTTATTATTTCTTTGGTATAGAACACACGACAGGTCAACTATTATACTTCTATGAATAAATATATATTTCATTTTCAAATCACCCGTAATGATCCTTCAAGCCAAGGTAGCAAATTTAAGAGAGTATCCTTTAAATCATACAAATTTCACCCATTCTAGCTTAGAAAGATCTTTAAATAGAAATAAGTAAGTTGCCTTATGGCTGTAAAAGTCTTTTCACAGCCAAAAATAATTAATTATTTTGTCATTAATGGGAGTTTTGTTGATCAAAGTAATGCAACTATCTCGTGTAGAAGAGTTGTAAAGTAGTCTCCAAGTATTATTACTAATAACATAACATACCATGGTATGCAAAGAGTAATCAAACTAAGAGAAAATAGCATTGCCATATTTTTCAAAAAGGGAATAACCGTCCAGCTAAGGGTCAAAGAAAAAGGAGAGTCTACTAAAATTGAACACCTGAAAGGAAATATAGCTTTTGATTCTCAGAGTTGTAAGCTTGAATTCTTTGCATAAGGGAGATGATGAGGTGGTGATGTTGTTCCAAAGAGAGAAATTCTTTTCTAAAAATAAAGAAAAAAGAGATGAATTTGAGTTATAAATTCTCCAAATCATCTTAGATTTGCACATAATTGTTGACCTCACTTTTGGAGTGAGCCCTCAACTTTCTCATCATAGATGTAAGACTCTTATAGACATTAAGAGTTTTTTAGTCTTAAGACACTTCTACTTATTAGGTGAACGCTCAACCTAACCCTAGAGACTTAGAAGAGTTAGCCATAGGAATAGGTTGTGCCTTAGGAATTTAGGAGGACTCTCCCACCCTATAGCTCAAACTCAATCCTTGCTTTCTTCTTTCAAACCAAACCTCAAATTCAAATTCAAATTCCAAAATCAAATCCAACTATCCAATAATTAAAATCCATCACCAAATTCAAATTTGAATCCCTTCCTAAGCCCTTTGATTTTATCTTATGAACTTAGCTTTAACCAAATCCAAATCAACCCCAATCCAATTGATTTTCCCAATTATCAAATTCAATCTCAAATCAAATTATAAATCATAAATCAAATCCAACTATCCAATTATTGAAATACATGATTAAATCCAAACTCCAAAATCTCTTTCTAAGTCATATGAACCACCTTCATATGCTTAGCCAAAACTCCTTCAAACTAAATCAAACTTGGTTAATTTTTTTATAAATCAATCATTCATTCATTTATATTCACAAATATAAATGAAATCTAAGTTAAAACCCTTCAAACTAAATCAAAATAAATCAAACCAAATTTAAATCCCAAAATCCCTTCTTAAGTCTTATGGGCCTACCTCCATAAGCATAATCGAATCTTGATCCAAATCAACCTCAACTTGATTTATTTCTTTATAAATTAATCATTCCTTCATTTATATTCATAAATATAAATGAAATCCACCCTCCAATGATCAAAAATGAATCAAACAAATTCAAAATTCAAGTTAGCCTTTTGACCTACATCCCTTAATTTGGTCAAATTTGCTTCCAAAATACTCTAAACTCAAGTGATTTTCTCATAACCCATTTATATCTTCATTTATATTCACAAATATAAATGAAATATAAATTCAAATGACCAAAACCAAACTCAAATCAAACTAAACTCCCAATTTTAACCCTTTTAGCCAAACTTTTGAACTTGTCCAAATGAAACCCAAATCAACTCAAAACTCATGAGTTTCTTCATGATTCAACCATTCCTACAATCATTGATCCAAATATAAACATAAACCACCATTATCAAACCAAATCCAAGTTAACCCAAATCAAGCCCAAATTGACCCTTTTGAGTTGAAATTTCATATGAACCAAAACTCATTTGGCTCCAAACCAATTATCAACTGGATTTATATTTCAATCCTGAGCTCATATGTGAGCTCAACTAAATTTGAATCAAACCTTGATCAAGTCAATTCACCCATTTAAACTCACTTGACCTAAAGTGACCCAAAGGACCTTTTTCAATCAAGTTATAATCCAACTCAAATTAGATTGAACTAAGCCCACCTAAACCTTAATCATGATCACAATCATCATGGGATGATCAACCACCTTGAATTGGCCCGATTGGGTCAAACCTAGCCTTTGACCAAGTCAATATTTAGCCCAAATGAAATCCAAACTAGCCAAAATCCATCATATGTCAAATTAATTGAAACCATTGACCCAAACCCATCCATAATCAATGATTGAACATGATCGAGCCATCAATAGAGCCAAACCAAGCCTAATTGGATCACTTGACCTAGGTTGACCCAAATTGGCCTAAAAAGCTAAAATGGGTCAAATCATGATCTAATCCAAATTAATTGTAACTAATGGCTCAAGTTCATTCTAAATCACTTGTTGAGCTAGACCAAAACCATGATTGAGCCCAAGTTGACAAATTTGTAAACTTGGCACAACCTAGCACAAATTGACCTAAAAAGTCAAATTGACCAAAATCCAAATTAGCTCCAAATTAAATCAAACGAAAGCCTAGAATCATTTTCAATCAACCAATTAAACTTGACTCAATACCTAACCCAACCTAATTTGGTCAAATTGGTCAAATTGATCAACTTAACTAATTTGACTCTTTTGAATCCAAATGAGTCAAATTCAAACTTAAGCCAAACTAATCCAAACTAATTAAACCAAAACATCCCAAATCATCACATGAACCTAACCTAAGCTTTGGTTTGACCCAATTTGATCAATTGGTCAACAACTAACCTAACCCAAATGAAACCAAATCCATCTAAACCAACTTGTGAGACCCTAAGACTTAGCCAAATTGACCCAAACATATCCCAACTCATTTTCAAATCATCCCAAAAGCCAAGTGGACCCCACTAAGAGAATCAGCCATCAAACCATAGGATTTGAACCCTAAACACAATGGATCAAGGCTAAAGTAAACTACCCATCCCCCATGGCATCTCTTTTACACTATATGGAACCTTCCCCTGATCCACCCAATGCACCTAACCCACTTTAGGTCGGCTAAGAACTTTTGGGAGGTGAGTTGACTCACCTCCAAGCCAAATCGAGCACCCCATGGACAAAGGAAGAAGAAACTTTACACACCAGCCCTTGAGGCTCCTCCCATGACTCATCCATGTGGCCACTTTGATGAAGACAACTCAAGCTCATTGATGGTGAACCAAAAAAAAAAAGCATGCGCACACTCTCGTTCATCAATGATAGCAAATTGAGGGGTATACCTCCTCAATTAGAAGTGAATTTCACAACAATCAGCACGTGTGAGTCCCTAAGCACATTCCAAACTCCCTCAGATAAAATCCAAGGATCTCTGAGCCCTCTCCGTTCGGCCATCGCCATTTCCGTGAGCAAGCCAAAACAGGACACCCTTCCTCTTAAGAAATACTCCATCTCCATTAAACCAAACCCAAATTTCTTGCACACACACCATCCTCATACCCAATCGAAGCCAACCAAACCATTTTCAAGCCTTCCAAAGCACGAGAGGTGTGAGTTCGATCAAAGCCGAGGCATGCACGTGCATGGATTGGTCAATCGAGTACCTTAGGCCAAATTGAGCTCAGACTCTTTCAACAGGGCCTCACCTCAACTAGGTGAAGCTACCTCCGGCGTTGCACTGCCGGACATTAGCTTCGGTGAGGTAATTTCCCAAAATCGCTAGGCCTCTATGTGTTGGTCTTTCATGAAAGAAATCTCCATGTCTAAGATTTTAGCCGTTGGATGTGATTGTATGCTCCCTTAGATGGTGTAAGATCTATTTGATCCTAATCTGAGCACGGGTGAGCTTGGATCGAATGGGGAAGAAGGATGGTGCTCGTCTTTCGCCACAAACGGGGTAGATCATGAACCATCCATCTCGCATGATTGAGATGAACAGCTTTAATCAAATCCCACAGTAGAGCCTTTGATTTCTCCCTTAGCCCGTGGATTAAATTATGGTCATCTGATCTCAGATCGGATGGCCCATGAGAAAGTGCGTCCGCCGCCAGCTGAGTGAAAGCATGGATGTGACTACTTAAATAACCAATCTCGTTGCGCCACATAGAAAGTGTGCCGCGTCAGCAGCCACGTGGCCCGATGGGATTAAGGGTTTAATTAGGGATAATTTATTAGTTTTTAATCTGAAACTTCCTAAAATCATAATTAATTATAGAAAAATAAAAAATAAAAATACAAACTTAGGCTCAGTTTGAAGATATTCTAGAGGAGAATCTAGAAAAATTATAATTAATTGATTTTGAGTAGTGACTATCACTTAATTAGAGTTTTATCAAAAAATCTAATTAGCTTAATTATACCCTAATTAAGTGCCTAATTAATCCCAAAATTTTTTTGGATGTTTAGGGGGATGACCTCGCCTCCCCTATTTTTGTAAGATTTTATTGATTGCTTAATTAGGGTAATCACTTGATTAGGCCCTAATCACTCTCTTAATCTAATTAATTATATTTAACAAATGAATAATAACTTAAAAGATCACTTAAGCATATCACCCTTGTTGAACAATAATATCACTTAGGGAATGTGATTGGGGATACTTTCCCTAATCCATCTCCTAAGTTTTCTTTACTTTTAAAAATCAAATTAATTAATGACTAATGAAATGATTAATTGGTTAATTAAGTTACTAATCTTCAAAAGGAGAAATCAAAACTTAATTGAATGCTCAAATGATTTAGGGATTGGGATTAGGCCTTGCTCTTGATCTTCTCCTTTAAATTAATTTTATCATTCAAATTAAAATATAACAAAATATTTAATCAATTAATTAAAAGCTTAATGAAATTAAAATTAAAAATCAATTCATCCAAACTTAAACAACCCTTAATTGATTTTTGGTACCTCCTTGGGTGTTCAATAACCCAAGGTGAGAGATAATGCAATTATGGTTGGCTCACATGTATGAGAAAATCATAAAAGTAATTAAGTGAGATCCCTTAAGTTTAATTAATTATTAATCATAAGCCACTTGCATTATACCCCTTTCATTTCCTAGGAGTATTATAAATTTACTTTTCATGTGGTTGCATATCATATTGGCTTATTATTAACTAGTTAGTTAACTTAAGGTGATATATGTAAGGGATAATTAACTCACTTAATTCATACTTTGACCTAATCAAAGTATAAAATTAACTTAAATATTATTTATTAAACCAAATTAATTCACATAAGGGGAATTGGGTTAGGGTTAGCAAACCTCTTTCACATTCCCTAAATCAAATCAAACTCAAATTTAAAAAACATCTTTAAAGAATTTTGATTTATTTTAAATAGCTTTATTTAATTTGATTGTTCATAGGAATTAATTATGATGAATGAAATCATATGCTTACATTCCTTTATTTCTTTCCCATCATGTTAGATATTGCTTGACATATAAAATCATGCATTCATTCCTTTCAAATTAATTAAATGAAATAATTTCTTTATGTCAAATTGCATGTGTTGACTTAAATCAAATATGAGTGGCTATTATCACTATTAAATAAAAAAAAAACTATTTTCAAAACCTATAAATCAATTATTAAAAATGAAGTGATACTAATTACAAATATTTATAAGCTTGCATATGATGATATTATAAGATGTGTAATATGAAGTCCTTTTCCCATCTTGGCATGGACTCACATAGGATTTGCAAGTATATAGTTCATTTGAAAAGAACATAACACTTGCTTAAATCTATTCCTATGCATTTTCATGTTAAGACTTATGAATAATTTCATATTATACATGTAAATCACATAATCAAATCAAACATTATTTCTTGCATGATTCTCTATTCATATGTTTCTTTTTGTACATTCATATGTATTTGAGAAAAGTGGTATATTAGTCTAGACATCCTGGGTTGTGAGGCTTTAAGTAGTCCTAAGTAGGTCTTGTACCTTATGCCCCCGGTGTAGAAAATAATGACGTTGTACTCACTAAAACTCTCATACATATGCATGTGTGATGTGGCTAATGAATAAAGAATCACAAATCAAATAAATTAAATATCACCTTTTGCATGGATTTTCTATCTTATAGTTATTGATACATCTACATGTATCTAATAAAAGTGGTATATTGGTCTGGACATCCTGGAACTGCGAGGCTTTAAGTAGCCCTAAGTAAGTCTTGTACCTTACACCCCTAGTGTAGAAAATAATGGCGTTGTATTTACTTAAAACTTTTATACATGTAAATATGTGTAGCAGATGGGTGAAAAATCCATCTTTTCTATATAACAAAAACATGCATTCATAACTCAATAAAAAATGAAACATCTAAATACAAATACACTTTTTTGCATTCATCATCCGAGTATGCTAAGATTTACATTGCATATATATGTATGCTTAGGATCTATTCATATGCATGATATATATGGAAAGAAATAAATGGATGTGTGTTATGTGATAAGTAATTCATTCAATTAATCTTAAGATGTATTTCTTATTGAATAAGGTAATTTAGAGTGAATCAAAACTTAGGGTTAATTAAAACACATAATAAATCATTCACCAAAGGAAATTCGTTAATTAATTCACCTTAGAAGTGACTTAAGGTTGGGATAAAAGAGATATACTCTCTTTATTCTTTTCTTTACAACACTTAGTTGCTAAGTGTAGGTCATATAAAATAAAAGAAAACACTAAATATAATCTCCAAACCAATTAAACAACTTAAAGAAAATCAACCCCTTTAAGTTCAATCCTCATATTAGCAAATCATAACTCTAAAACCTAGTTAGGACATGTCACATAAGACTTAATACATGCACATTAAACTAAGTTGGCATTTTAACTTTATGTTAGGGCGGTGCATGGTTTGATGAATGTTTAGTTTTGTGATGTATTATTTTAGTCTGGATGTTATGGTGTATGTGTGTAGCCTGAATGTAAGGCTAATATTAGCTTAATCATGCTTTTTGTAGGGGGATGTGGTCAAGGGGCACTGTAATAAAAATATTAAATATTTTTTGCTGTGTGGGTTGCTTATACCCCTAAGCATAACCCAAGTTAGGACAGTCAGCTTGGTTACCCATGTGTGGGGTGCTAAGTCCAAATTATTCATATAACTGCTTGGGTTATATGACGTGTTTTATCTAATATTTATTTTACAGGTGTAGCTAGATTTACTTTTCTTTCTCTTAATGTAATTTTGTATTATGATTAGGATAAGTGTTATGGGAATTAAGGATGAACGTTGGTTATAAGACTATGTCTTATATATCATATGATATCTCTGGAGCGAGCTACATCCCAATCAAACCAAAATAAAGAAATGGAGTAAATCAAAGCCAAAAGAAAGAAAGAAATGAAGCAAATCAAGATGAAAGAATGAAAGATGAAGGGTGAAGAATGAAGACCCCCATACACTTATAATTTTGTAATTGTAATTTATTTTTTCATTTTTACCGGGATGTATAAGGGTAGAGCTCGGCTACCCACATTTCTTTTCGGGTTGTACGGTAGTACCCGACCTCAATGGCATTTTATTCTTTTATGATAGCTTTATAAAATTATGTGATATTTTTGTTTAGCTTGTATATTAGAAATAGTATGTCTTTTCATATTTTCTTTATGATTGGTGATTGTTGTGTGGCCTGGATGCGTTTAGGCTCTAGGGTAAAAATAAATTTTCTATCCCAAATAATTCATAACTAAAATTTTAAAATAATTCATAACCCCACATGAAAGCTTAGAAATTAAATCAAGATAATAAAAAATATTTAGCAACCCCATTAACTGGATGATTGTATGTATAACATCATGCATGCCATATTCTTTCACTCTTGATATGAGAGAGCTTCCATCTATGTTGGAGAATAAATGCTTGACTTGTAAGAGCCTTTGATGGAAAGACACATCTTTCTCTTCTGCTTTAGCCCACAAAAACTTATGGCTTGTGTCAAAATAAAGAGTCTAAAATTCAAATAAAACTTATTAAAATTTATATTAGATTAAGGCATTACTCATGCCCTTCATGATCTAGTTTCTCAGGGGGTGAGTTTAATGACTTAGTTTCCTCTTCTAAATAAATAACAACATATCCATCTTGCAAAGCATATGACTTACCTACATGGATTTAAAGTGTATGAAGAGTTAGATGGCTGCCACTCTAGGCAGTAATAAGTCCAACAGTCGTGTGGTATTTACTCACTCTTGTAGAGGTAAACCAAATACCCACTTTCGCCTTAGATTTAGATTGTGCTTTGGCCCTCGCCAAAGCTCCCTAAATTTAGGTTCTGAGGTTGTTGTTTCCCTTTGCAGACTACAAGCATAAATCTTCACCTCTTAGGCTTTTCATAATCTTGTGTTATGAAATTGTAAGTCCTATTTTAATAAAATATCAACTAAAATAAATAAATCACCTTAATTTCAAATACATAAAACACAACCATAAGATAGATTGCAGTGCTCACTAAGCTTCCTAGTATCATGAGCACTCCCTACTCATCTTCTTTGGATTTCAATAAGAACTCTCCCCCTTTTGATCTCTCACACTTGATTTTCAACAACCAATCCTTTGATAGTCCTATCTTTGAAATCTTTGGAGATAACAATTGTCTACTTTAATCAAGAGTATTCTTAAAGAATTTACATTCCTTAGGATGTAATTAACTATGGAGGCTTGCCTCCACAAAGAACTTAACAAACCTGATTTAAATAAACCTTACTTTTTCATGTAAAGTAGGAGAAAAATCTTTGGTATATTTGAAGACCCATCATGCCTTAGGAGTCCTTATTAAGTGATTGGATCTATTATAGAATAGTGACTTTTATCTCTTGAGATAATATACTATTCTTTAATGTCATATCGGATCACTCTAATAGGTACATCTGCGGATCTACATGGTGTCCCCTCACAAAGCACACACACAAAACAAAAAAAATATAAACACTACAATAATATTAAGAAAATCCAGGTTAGGGATGCCCATGCCTCCATAAAGTAAAGGCTTAGATATTTTGGTCTAAGAGATAGTGATCATTTTACTCTCATTCCCAATTTTTTTGTAGAAAATCACTAACCAAGCTAATGATTTTATTTCTAATGCTTTTAGGCATAGTAATGGAATGAAACTAACAATGAAAATAACTCTAACATTTGTATCTAACAAGTTGTAGTCTATCAACAAAAGAGAGAAGATTTTATTTTCATCCACTAAACTAATAATGGAGCTTTCCAATTGTCTTAGAGCAAACAGATGGCTTACTTCTTGAATAAGAAATGGTTAAGCCAAGGTAGTCCAAAGGAAGAGATTTTTGTTGAAACCCCAAATAGTTACTAAGATTGTCTCTAACTAATTCATCCACATATTTTAAAAAAATAAATAACTGATTTAGCAACATTAGTAGAAAGATTGGCCTCTTTGTAAAACATATAAAACAATGAAGAAAGACAACTCATATTTGAGAGCTCAGGCTTGCCAAAAACCAGAAGATCATCTGCATATATAAGATGAGACATAAAGCAATCATATTTTTTAATTGGCTTGTAAGATGCTTCAATGTTGAATTTATCAAGAAGTCCAGAGAACACATCCATGATAATTGAAAATAGATAATATGATAATGGGCATCCTTGTCTCAGACTCGAGGTAGAGAAGAAATATCCTCTAAGTTTCCCATTTAAGATAATTGAGAAGGGAACATGGTAAATGCAAGCTTTTATCCATTTAATAAATATAAGAGGGAACTTTATAAGATGCAATCTATGGTTGAGAAAGTGTTGATTAGCATTATCAAATGTCTTCTTAAGATCAGTTTTAGCACAAAAGCTTTTATGACTATTTTTTATTAAAACCATAAAGAATCTCATTAGCTAGGATTATGTTATCCGCAATATCACGCCCTTGTAAGAAGACTGCTTGGGCTAGATGGATAAGAGTAGGAAGAAGAGTCTTCATCCTATCAGCAATTAATTTAGAGATCACCTTGTATAAAATGTTGCATAGGGATAGAGGTCTATAGTCACTAATGGCTTCAGCATGAGAGCTCTTGGGGATAAAGGTAATAGCAGAATGCTTAACTCTATGAGGAAGCTTAGTGGATGTGAAAAAATACTGAACTGCTTCAATTAGAGAAGGACTAGTGGTATTCTAAGGATCCATAAAATTTTTGAAGTAAATCCATCTAGCCCAATCACCTTGTCTGGTCTAGAGAATACAACCTTTTTAATATCTTCAAGTACAAATGGAGGGATGAGAGTATCATTGTCCAGTTGGGATATATGAGAGCCAGTGAGGATGTCTAACCAATTAGAGTTAGAAGAGGAGTTGGAGGCTTAGTAAAGTAAAATAGTAGGAGATTATCTCTCTAACCATGTCCTCTGAGTGTTAAGATGAATCCCATTTGATTTCAGATTGCTGATATAATTCTTATTTTTTCTAATGTTGACTCTTTGATTAAGGAATTTGATGTCATCCTCACCTTAGAGAGCCAAATGCATTTGGCCCGTTGAATCACCCATTTATTCTCACAAGCAATAGCCTCACTTAAGCTATTTTTAGTGGCAAGAGCTTCAAAAAGAAGATTTTTACAAGAGGGATTGATTCAAGGATTTTATATATCTCAGGTATCAGTTAACTTCTTTAATTCTAAAATTCTATTGGATATGTAGTTGAAAGAATTCCAATTTATAACTATTGCGTGCCAAAAAATTTGTAGCAGTAGAATAAAACTTTACGCCTTAGTTTTGTTGGGAAATCTAGCACGTACGCAAATAGTTGAAAAGAGAATAAAAAACTCCATAATTTTTACACAAAAATCCCAGAAAGAAGGGAAAACTACGAGACCTGACCCAGTAAAAATGTTTCACTATATATCAGCTTTGGAGTACAAAGTTTGAATCTTCTTGATAACAGGATTACAAAATTGTATGTGAGATATCTTGATAATGAGAATTTGTAAAGACAATAGCAAAAAAGTCAGAACGATTTGGTGATAATACGATAACAATAGCACATCACCGTGGTGATGATGAACTTCGAACTTCTAGCTCTCTCTCAGCTTTCTTCCAAGTTCGCTTCTAGCTCCTCCTTCCACTTCATGACAAGAATGTAGTTCTATTTATAGGATTTTGAGAGGAGTATTTTGGTCATTATAGCCAAATCTCAAAATACTACATCGGACGGTTCGTATTGATTCATTTGATTATAAATAGTTTTTTGGTGATTTGACCATTTAAATGACCTTCGATCTGATCTTAGTTGGATTCTTCTAATGAAATGCCTTATGACTATAAGCACGTTAAATTTGGAAGTCATTTGATCATTCAATCGATATCTCGAAGATTCATATATAACTTTTGAGCTCATTTAGGTTCGATTTGACTCAATTTTAGTGTTATTAGACATATCTCACTAAGTCGCTTAATTTGATTATATTTATGTTTGATTTATAAATTTTAGAGAGATATATCATTTGCCCCTTATTTTTAAATGATAAATTATTATTATTTTAATGAGGAATGTGAATTTTTTTTTTAATTTAAAATATCAATAATTTTTTCTTCTCTCTCTTTTTTTTTAAAAAAAGATTAAAAGTATATATATATATATATATATAAGAATATGAAGAGTTTTCTTCTTATTTTTATTTTATTATTTTTTAAAAGAAGATGAATGATTTTTTATTTTATTTTATTTTTAAAAATTCTTTAAAGAATTTGAAGAGTCTCTTAATTAAGTATAAATACCCCCCAAGGGATAATGAAAAACTCACATTTTATTTTTTTTGGTAGCCTCCGACCAGATAATGAGAGACCCTCGTGCTTCAGCTCTCCCCGATCTGGTTTCAAACTGACAAGCGCATCCCGAATTGTGACTCTAGTGTGTTTCCACTTTTTTTATTTGGTAGCCTCCATTTACCAGAAAACTGGTACCCTCTCAAAGCTCCAGCTCTTCCCATCTAGAGTTTCCAACCGACTTGATTAAATACAAGATCTGAATTTATTCAGCAGGCCTTCAATTTATTCACTTTGGTACCCACTTGTGAACGCTCCCCCTCACAAGCTCTAATTCTCGCCGATATCGGGGTTTCCAACTGACTTGGTTAGATGACACGCATCCCGAATTCAGGCTCTAGTGTGATTCCAAGCTTAAAAAATAGAGAGTATTTTCATGGGTGAGCATCATTCAATAGATATCCCAATGTCTAAAGATACAAAATGATGGGTTGCCGAAGCATCACGGGATGATAATATCTAACGATGTAACGCCAACTATCGACAATGATACTTTAATAATCTTCAGAAAGAAGTTTCATTTTTCAAATGATTTGGTGGCTCTTCATCATAAAAGATTGCAACGAGCTTATTCTCCTCCATTGGGGTACCTATACCTTCTGAGGCTTTTGCATTTTAAGATTTTTGATGTACATGTACCTTCTGAGGTTTTACCTTGAGATTTTGATGTACTGCACTTCTGCTTTTGCCTTTGAGATTGATGTACCATATTAAGTTTTCTATTGAGGTTTTGATATATCTATACCTTCTCGTCTTTGAAAATTTTGATGTACATCTTCCGAGGCTTGCCTACTAAGATTTTGAACTGCATCTTCCGGGCTTTTACTCAAGATTTTGATGTGTTTGTACCTTCTAAGGCTTTTGCATACTGAGATTTTTAATGTACATGTACCTTCTGAGGCTTTAGCTTTCTGAGGTTTTTGATGAACCTGTACCTTATAAGACTTTTGCTTTCTGAGATTTTTGATGTACCTATACCTTTTAGGGCTTTTACCTTCTGAGATTTTTGATGTACTTATACCTTCGGTGTTTTCCTTCTAAGATTTTTTATGTACCTGTACCTTTTGAGGCTTTTGCCTTATGAGATTTTTGATGAGTGGAGACCCTGTCAGTTACCTACTCTCCAAGAGAGGAATCCATAAAGAATTATTGACCTATCCGAGATTATTTTGTCAAAGTGTTACTCGATGACATTTAACCTGTGTGGAAGAAGTCAATAGTTTTAATTCTCATTCGAGGTTATTTTGTCATAATGTTATTCGATTATGTTAACCTGAGTGGGTGAGGTTAAACATTTTGATTCTTCCGATATTATTTGTTAGAGTATTATTCGATGATGTTAACCTGTGTGGAAGATGTCAAATCAAAATATCCGTTTGAGGTTGTACCCAAAGTTGCTCCTTGATCTTTGTCCTATTTTTTCATGAGCATGATTGAAGAATCACTATTTACGAAGCTATCTCTCTTCTTATTTTTTGTTGAAATTACTCCATATCATTGACTTGCTTCTCAAACTGATAATCAATTAGATATCCAGAATATTGATTTAGATGATCTTTTGAGATTAAGAGTTACCCCTAGCTTCTGATAAGAATTTAATGAATAAAATTTAATATTTCTTCATTCTTCATATGTGTTACTCCAAAGTAGGTTTTTCTTCATCATATAGATGGTGTTGCTCTTAATTTGGAGTCAGATTGATAGCCATTGTGAAGATGTAAAAGAAATATTTCCTACATAAAGTGCCAAACTATTGTGTGCTAGAAAACTTATAGCAGTAGAATAAAACTTTACGCATCAGCTTTGTTGGGAAATCCAGTACGCACGCAGATAGTTGAAAAGAGAATAAAAATTCTATATGAAAACCTCCGAAATAGGGAAAAAATCACTGGCAGAAAATGCTTCACTATATATCAACTTTGGAACAAAGTTTGAATCTTCCCGATCGGATTATATTGTATGTGAAAATCGACAATAGAATTCCAATCATGTTACAATCATGCAAGTAGTTGGGCAGCGGTTGTTGGTGACTAGACACAATCGATGATTGGCGACCACTGGTGATCGACAACTTCTCTCTAGCCTTTTTTCTAGCTCCTCCTTCCACTTCATGACAAGAATGAGGTTCTATTTATAGGATTCTGAGAGGGGTATTTTGATCATTGTAACCAAAATCTCAAAACACTACATCGGACGGTTCGTATTGATTCATTTGATCATACATAATTTTTTGGTGATTTGACCACTCAAATAACCATCAATTGAGTGACTTAGGCTCGTTGGATTCGTCTCGTCAAGTTGCTTTGTTGTGCATGTTGCATAGCCCCTAATCATAGCCCACGTTAAGACAGGTGGACTTGGTTACCCATGCGTGGGGTGCTAAGTCCAAATTATTCCTACAACTGTTTTGGTTGTATAGTGTGTTTAACTAATATTTGTTTTACAGGTGTAGCTAGATTTACTTTCCTCCCTCTTAATGTAATTTATTTGCATTAGGATTTACACTCCAGGCGGTAATAATCTTCTTAGGAATTTCTATAATCTTGTATTGTGGAATTATAAGTCTTAGATTTCTAATAAAATTTTCACTCAAATAAATAAATCTCTTCAAATTCAAATATATAAAAAATAGGATTAGTGGTCACTTCAAAGATCATGAACACTCCCTCATCTCCTTTGCTTTCAATAATAACTCCCTTTTGATATCTCCCACTTAATTTTCAAAAATATAACTAATCCTTTGATAGTCCTATCTTTGAATTCTTTTGAGACAACAATCACCTACTTTAATCGAGAGTATTCTTAAGGGATTCATTTTCCTTAAGATGTAATTAACTATAGAGGCTTTCCTCTATAGGAAACTTAATGAACCCGATTTAAATAAATCCTGTTTTGCTTTTCCATATAAAGTACTCTATTATATTTGAAGACCCATCATGCCTGAGTCCTTATTAGGTGATTAGTCCACATAGTAGTGACTTTCTCTCGAGATAATTATTCACCTTTTGATTACCTTAATAAGTACATATACGATATGCATGGTGTCCCCTTATACACATAAAGCACCCAAACCAAAAAATAAACACTACAAATTTTTTCAGGGGCGGTTCTCTCTCCATCTCTAGTAGACGATTGTTGTCTCCAAGCATCGATAGTGGACTTGTATTTCATGTGAATCGAGACTATCTTTCCTTGGCACTTATTTCATTCTTAAGCCAAGTTAGCCAACATCATTTAGGTTTTAGGACCTCACTCGGTGTAGATCTTGAAACCCCTATTGGGTTCCCCAATAGGTGAAAACATAATTTATCAATGAAAGGGGATATAATAAAATTTAGAACCTCCTCACCACTAGCTTGGTGAGGCAAGGTTTATCATAAAATTTAAAGAAAATAATTCCTTTCACATAAATGACACTTTCCAAATGCACCTTTCAAGAAACTCACAAAATCACAAAATCAAAACCCCTCCATGATTACTACATGGAGGTTCTTTTCAAAAGCAAATCATGTCATATTTGATTCTCACTTAATATATCCAAATTTGTTAAGTGAGAATCTCTATTTGAATCAAACATATAATTTGACATTCACTTAACATATTCAATTTGTTAAGTGGGGGTCTCATTTTCAAAACATGAATTTGACTTTCACTCAACAATTTCAATTTGTTAAGTGGGGGTCTTATTTCCAAAAAAAAAAAAAATAATAAATAAAAACATAAAAATTTGGTCTTCACTTAACATATTTAATTTGTTAAGTGAGGGTCTCATTTTCAAAACATAAAATTTGATCTTCACTTAACATATTCAATTTGTTAAGTGAGGGTCTCATTTTCAAAACATAAAAATTGACCTTCACTTAACATATGCAATTTGTTGAGTGGGGGTCGACTATAAGCACGTCAAATTTAGAAGTCATTTGATCATTCAGTCAATGTCTCGAAGTTTTATATGTAACTTTTGAGCTTAATTTGAGCTTATTTGGGCTCGATTTGACTTGATTTTAGTGTTGCTGGACTTATCTCACTAAGTCGCTTAATTTAATTATATTTATGTTTGATTTATAAATTTTAGAGAGATATATCAACAGCTTTTAATGCTTATTTAATATTTTTGAGGCAATTGCAAAGAACAAATATTGGATCCCCTCCCACATTTTTCCTCAAAGAGTTATGAACATTTTCCTGAAAATCTGAGCATTTACTTTAATAATTTTTATATACAAGTCTGTGCCCTCGGTTAGACATAATGCTACTTGAAAATATAATAGGAGAATGGTTTGAGGTAAGAGGGGTCATAACTTTTCAATGAGAATGAGGAAAGATGATAATCCATTGATTATTATAGAGAACACGGTCTAATAAGCATCTGATAGGATTATTAAGTTGTTGAATGAACCAGTTAAATGAAAACCTAGATTTTGTAACTCTAACAACCCAGATTTGAGCATGCAATCATTAAAATCATAGTTTGGTGAGAAGAGGAGCACGATCGCCCAATTTCTCCTTAGTTTTTCGAATCAATTGAAGTCTCCTATAATAATCAAGGGTTCATTTGTAGTAGTCGGTAAAGTAAGAATGAAATTCCATAAATTTTTCTTATGATGGTTACTATTTTTGCATAAATAAATTTGATGAGAAAGCTCCTAAAAAAATATTAGTGAAATAATCATGAATAAATTGTGAATTAATTAGCAGAGCAGAAAAAAAAGTCACATCCGCATTCCATTTTACAATAAATTAAAAAAAAAAAAGCTACAACTATCGGGAGGGAGCGTTAATAATTTCTCCATTCATTTCTCGATATAATTATTTCTCCTTTCATTTCTGTTAATAATTGCGAACTATCTCTCGCCAGACGACGCCGCTTCCCGGTTTTTTTAGTATCCGTGCGGCGCGCCTTTGAAATCGTCGATCGTTTTCCCCCCATTTGTCTGAACAAGGCAATCGCGACGGGCTGAAGCCCAAGGCACTTTACCCAGCTCTCCTCGTTCTAATGATATGATGATCAGGTGGCGGAGGGTGGCATAAGAGCTAGAATCAGAAAGCTGTAATGGCAATGTGAGTTGCGACATTCCGGACACTGCTTCGCCGGCTCCGTGCTTGCTTGATGGCAGAACAGGGATCATCAACAAGATCTCCAAATCGAATCCGGCGCTTATTCTCAGGCGAGACGTTGCTCCATTTTTGGACCAGCTAGGTGGTAACTGCGCAGAATAAAATTCATTTTGAAGGCTGGGGTTCAATCGGATAAAATCAGAGCGGCTTCGAAATTGTTTGGTTGGATTAAATCCTAAATGTCTAATATTGATCGGACAGCTGGAGTTGATGAACTGCAGCTACACATTGGTAGGCTGGCTGGGATGGGTGAACCAGATGGAGGATGTAATGGAACGGCCGGTCTGAGCTATGCTTTGATTCGAATATGTGGTTGCAGGCTCTGAGATGGTGAGTGTAGCGATAGATTTTTAAGTTTGGTTTGTTTTTTATTTGTTTTGTACCCTGTGGCGAAAGTTTCTAAGTTGTTTGCTTGTTCATTTGCTATCGCATTGTTTTAATCTATTATCTGTGGTGCAATCTAACTGTGGATGCAGTGTTTAACTTTCACTTGTTAGAAAATGCATAGCATCTAACTCAGGTGCAATAATTGTTCCAGTGGAACTTCTGTCAACATAGGCTTGGAAGTTCTTGTTTATATGATTTGCCTTTTTCAAAGATCACAAAATAAAATTTTGTGTACATCCTAATTATAAAATGTTTATGCAAATAGCTCAAATTTGGTTGGGTGAAAAAGGAATGCATTGCATCCTAAATACAGGGAAAAACAAAACTTTGGTGTTTGGTTGACTGAAAAGGGAATGCATTTCTTTTTTAGTCTTTAGTTCAAATCTAGTGAAAAAAATTTCATGCGACTCATTTGATCGATGTAAAATGAGTCTATCGCCACCACCCATTCGCGTCGGCATGTTGCCTCTGGCCATCATACTGGTCCACACCGCCACACCACATACCCTTTATGAAATTTACATTACTTAACTCAAACCAAATATCAAAAGCAAATTGTTGAATTTGATTTACATTCATCTAAACAATCACAAAGTATTTTAAATATATTAAATTTTCATACAATGCTTTCATTTTTCAATCAAACAAACCCTTGTGTAAGTACATTACATAGGTGCACCAAAATTTATACAAGTATATCAAAATACAAAGTATATCTGCATGTGCTTCGACTAGTGTGCTGAATGCTCAAACACATGATGTGACAATGCTATGCAGTTTAAAAAAGAAATCAACTTGGAATTATTCCTACATTAAAAAGCATACAAATATTTTGATAAATCAAATCATAATCATTTTGTAGAATGTATGTATCTTTTTAAAATCTAATCCTAAATATTGATGCATGTGTGCATTCTCGAATATACCACTTTGTCAATATGATAAGATTATAAGTCTCACTTGGTTAGTTTGATTCTTCTCTCTAAAGGAACATGAATTGACGAGACTGAGATTTTTAAGCAATAGTTCAACCAAAATAAGTTTAAATACAAGTCCTAAAATTTTGGGATAGTAAACATAATCATCAATCTTAATTTATAGATTCAATTCTCTACACATAAAATAAAATCAGCAAGGTCCTTAGCAACAAATATTTAAATGAAGTAATGTTTTATATAAGTTGTGAATGCGATCTTCTATAAGTAAATGTGCATAATTGACAAAGTTCAATCAGGAAAATTTAATGAATAAAATAATCTTTATTAGATGATGATCGTGTTGATTGAAGGGTTCAACTAGAGGGGTTTAATCTCAAAAATAAAGTTCTCAAATTATAAATATGAGTAATTAAATAGTCTTCACTTCGTTGATAGTCATGTTAATTAAAGATTTCAATTAGAGGGGTTCAATCTCTAAAATATAATTTTCAAATTGCAAATACGAGCAATAAAATAGTCTTCACCTTGATGATAATTATACTGATTGAAGAGTTCAACCCGATGGGTTCAATTTTAAATGAAATTCTCAAATTACAAATATGAATAATTAAACAATTTTCACCTCAATGATAGTTGTATTAAAAGCAAATGTCAATTGAAGGTGATTCTTACCAAAATGCTCATAAGTCTATGTGCAAACCACTTTAGGCATAAATGAAGATGAAAATATCAAAAGTTTTAAGAAAATTCTAAAATTTAGAATATTTATAAGAAGTTTATCACCTAAAATTTAGAGCAAAAATCATCCATTTTATCTAATGATCTATCAAGGGTGACAAATTTAGGACTAGCCTAAGCTCACAAAGATCCAAAATTATTAAGTGTATGTTTATAATCACACTCAACCACTTCATGCACTAGGGATGTGGGCCGTATCCTCTATTTACATGATTCTACTATAAAATAATACTACAAAAAATAGTGGTTACGATTAGAGCTCTCTGATCAAGTTGTTTGTTGTCAAATAACACTATTAAACTACATTTATGACTGTAGCTTGTATGTTCTTCAATAGCTTTGTTCTTTGAGTTATGAATCATAGGGTGCATATAATAGAGCAAAAATCATTTATTAGTTAAAGATAACTTAAAATTATCTCATTAGACAGACAATTACTCCAGATGTATATGATCTCCTTAGAGGATACAATTCATGGTTGTTGACAAAAATTCTTTGATATTAAGTTGACTATCCCGTGCTAAGTAAAAAAATGAACTATGGCAACCTGAAATGACGAACCATGAGTTCTTGATCTTATTGTCATCATTTTTCCCATCATCTACTTTGAGTTAATGCTGACAAATTTCATCAATTCTAAATCTTAGCCACTGCAACTACATGCTAAGCATTAGCGACCTAATGACCATTGAGTAATTTTAATCAAAAGTTCTCTCTAGCTAGAGAGGTAATTTACCATAGGTACTTGCATCCATAGGAAACTCATGAGCAGATTTAAAGTCTTTGTAAAATGAGGAAAAATTTTGAGTAGTATTTTATCTACAAATTAATTTACCTTCTGAAAGTTTGAGCTGGAACCATCGAAATCTCTCTTATTGAGAGGCCAAGAATGAATTTTTAAAGCCTACAGGACTTTTCAGTCCACTAAGGGTAAAGAATAAAATACAAGGTTATATATACTTTTACTAATTTTACATAAACCTAGGGAGGATGTTAATATGAATTTTTGTTGTCATATATACTATAGCATAAAACTGCTGATGAATCTCACTTTGCTAAATTTTATTTTTATAAAATAATTAAATGATATAATTTATCTAAGATTATTGTGTTGAATTATTATATATTATTCATTAGTTAATTTTGAAAACTCTTCTAATGAAAATGTGAACCCAACCTAAATTTTTAACAATTTATTAATCCATAAACTAATGGCCAAATTATAAGCTTGGGAGGTATGTTGCATTGTTTGAAGCATCTGAGTGAGATTTGACATTTTTTTTTATTGAGTTTGTACATAATTCACTGGTTAATAGATTTTCTAGTATGAGTTTGTTTGAATTTGCCACATGATGTCAACTTAGAAAGCTTATAGTTCTTGTTTATCTATGTATATAATCTATATCTAGCGTATTTGTATAATCATTCATCCAATATATGCATGATTTGCATAAGAATATTTGTAGAAAATTGGTTATTAATTATGAAGATTAAAGTTTTTTGTTAATCTGAACATGAGGCATATGGAAGTTAAGTCGGTGATAAGATCATGATGTGTTTAAATTCAAAAATGCTTCCTTTGGAACTTTAAGAAGTTGAATGTAGGGAAGAGTATATAATTTAAAATTGTGCAAAGTATTGAACCAATGGCTAATTTTAATATGTTTGATTTGACTTTATTTTGTAAGCTTATTGTGAATTTTTTGAATTGTACTCTCTTTGCACCTCTTTCTTTGTGAATTCACACTCAATCCTCTTCCAAATACCTTTATTTGGCTTATTCCTAAAGCTATGTTAAGATTGAGACTTCTGTATTTTGTGGATTCAAGATATTCTATTCACTGGCAAGACATATGTCTCGAATTCAATCCAAATAACTCTTCAACTAGATCAAAATTTGGACAAATTATGGGTCAGCCTAGGTCCATTCAATCCATGACCTATTTAAAATTGAGTTATCAGATTGATTTTCATGTCTACTCTGTTGACCTCCATATATGTGTCATAAATTCGAGTCGCCACAACGAGGAGTGACTGCTCAATCAGGTTCAAAATGCACTCGTGAAAATGGTAAAGCGACCCGTCGATGAACGGACTTGCCGTATTTAACATCGAAATTGATCATAATATAAATATTGCATAATTTAAAGATCAACCCGATCGAACTATCGATAATGCGGCATAAGTCGGGAAGGCTGACGATGTCAAACGACCGTTAAAATTGATCAGTTAGCTTCAAAATATCAAAACTACCATAATCGCGCCCCAATTCGGACGGTATGCAAATGTTGAAGGATGTGAAATGACAACTTTCGGCTGATACCGTCGCGCCAAATGACCTCCGTCGGCGAGCGGACCGTCATCGCGTTCAACGTCAGCGGTAATATAAATATTGTATATGTAATGATCAATCGTCAGCGATTGTATCAAATGTCGGCCGCACATTGGGAAGGGAAGCGATGTTTAAACGATCTCCGTTTACGAAATTGATCGCGCCGTTAGCTTTGAAATATCGAAAATTATCAAATGAGGACCTTGAGAGTACGTGCAAATCGAATAATTGAAAGTGATAGCCGTATAATCGACGAAATACCATGGCGTCGCCAAAATCAACTCAAATGACTCGATCGACGACGGACTTAGCCATCGCGTTCGGACGTCAGCTTCATATAAATATTGTACAACTTAATGATTAACGATCAAGCCCATCGTGCGTCTTTTATATATCGAGGTCGAGGCGTCGATATAAATGCTCCGTTCTGAAATTGATCAGCATTAAACGAACATCAAAATCAATGTTGCTCAATTGACAATCGTACAAATGTCGAATGATCGGAAGCGATAATCGCGAAATCTGAAATGCGAGCGTTGCCCAATGATTGACCTTTGAGCGGACTTTGCCATCGCATTGAGCGCCGAAATGGTCGAGGATATAAATGTTGCTTGAAATCAATCAAGCTTCATGCGTGCACCTGTCGAGTGAGGCGTCGTCTGCAAGCGACGCCATTCGTGAAATTGATCGCGCCGTTAAAAACATCAAAATTTATCAGTAAGATTATTCGCACTCAATTTAGACAAGTCTCATGATAATTGAGTGCGGCGGCGTCGTTTTTTTGAAATTTGGCCGATTCGGCCGAAAACCAACTCCGTTAACAATAGCGCCGTTCGTCGGAATATCGGAATAATCTTGAATCAATATATATATGAACTATATGATGATATCATCATAAAAATTCATTATTAAGATTAATTAAATTGTTCAAAAAGAAAAAAAAAATTGCAATGGCTCTGATTTAAGTTCCTCCTCTATAGCATCGGACGGCTGAGCTGATTTGATCTCATGCGTTATTGCTCGATCCTCTTCAACCGTCCGCTCGTGATCCGCTCCTTCATCCAAAAGTCCCGCAAGCAACAGCAAACGGGGACATAACTCCTTCAACCGCAAGCATTGGCTCCTAGAACTCGGCGCCCTAACTTCTTTCGACATCCTGTCTTCCACCACCGAGTAGTCTTCCTCATCACATTTACCGATCTACACTACTGTCGTCGTTGTCGCGTATCCGCTGCAGATGTCGTCCCGCTTCCGCCGTAGACGTCTCCGAACGGCGCTCCGTAAGGATGCTTTGGAACACTTGCCATCAATTGATTTACTGGAATTATGCAATGAGGCAAAAGTAGAGCGCTGTCGGGCGACTAGGGATTTGAGTAGTTGTGGCCACTATGTTCAAGATGTGCTGAACTCATGTGGGCATGCCTCTTTGTGTGCATAATGTAGTAAGAGATGTGACGTGTGTCCAATTTGCAGAACTCTTCTCCCAGTCAACGGAAATAGATTACGAGCTCGTCTTTATTATGAATGTGATAGCGCTGGCCTTATTTCTAAGAGATATGCTGACAGGTTTCAGGAGAAGGATGATAGCAATGATCATTCTTTGACTATTCAACATCGGGTTAATTTTTAAACTAGGTCACTTTAAAATGTTAATTACGTGATTAGGCGAATTTAAAAAAAAAATTGCCGTAGTAGCGAGTCGGCGCCGTCGGGATGCCGACAATTTAAAAAAAAAAATTAAGTTGGTATACATTTATGGTCGCATTTCCTCGGCGGATGTCGGATTTACTTGGTATCGTTGGAAAGATAATAAAAAATCCTACAACTTTTATGTTCAACACTTTTGACGAATCTCGTCCGGTGACATCTCAGTGTTTACAAATCTTGGCTTCGAAGTTACAAAACTTAGATATTGAGTTTGAATCTTTATGCAATTATCGGTTGAATCTCAACTCTTGCATTTGATTTGGTCAAAATATTCAAATAATATAATACATGGAATAATACAATAAAAGGTACATGAATGACTAGAGATCGAAATATAAAATAACATAGAGTCAACCCCACCACCTATCTTGGCGATGTACGCGTGGTGGAATCGGCATCACGAGTGTAATTTGTCGGTGGTCATGGGTGGTATGTGAGATGATGTTCGATGGTCCTCCTCTTCTTCCATCCTTTCGAGGTTGTTGTAATACCCAAAGTCGTAACATGAGGTATATCTACCCTGCGTAGCAGCGAATACCCATGGTACACTCGATGGTGGTGTCATATGGAATGGTGGTGGTCCATATGTCGACGGCCATGTGCTCACGAGACCACATTGCGCGATATGAATCTTGTGGTGGGCGAGAGAATGTGTATGGCGCCCCACCCGGTGTCGAGGATGGCCCCACATCCATCGACATGTGAATCGATGATCGAAGTGCACGGTTGTCAGCCGCATCCGTGTCGATATATGCATGTTTTAGCCCAGTCCACTAGCGACTCTTCATATTCGTTGAAAGATCTCGAACTTGTATCTTCATCTCACAAAATAGTCTTTGGAATATTCCCCTCTTCAAGATGTGCTTCGCATATAGAAGATTTAGATCAGGATTTCGTTGTAAATAGGAAAAACAAATTAAAATACTTTGCGTACATACTAACCATCAAAGCGTTCCCGTCTGGGGGTATGTATGTCGAGGAGTACTTGCATGAGCATGTAAAGTGATGCCCATGAACGCGATACCATCTCATATAGCGATTGATTGCGACAGGATCATCTTTGAGATGAATCAAGTGATAATCGAGTCACGTATGCTCCCATGCAATGAAGAGTGGTGGGTGTACCCATCGCCTTTCCGTCCATCGACCGTCGAATGATGGATCTATCGGTCGCGACATCGGTGGAAAGGAATGCCAACACCGATCGGTAAGTACCACTCCACCCTCTTCCAACATATCGGTGGTACTCTAGCCATATCGCTCTCCTTGTGAACATATATTCGCGGCGCATGCGGTCGATGTCCATAAGGCTCCCAAATGACGCACACATCTGATAAATTATTCTTTGCCACCATAGTAAAGAATTTGCGAAATAAGATTACATCAATTCAGCTCACCTGACTCTGAAGAAGTCCGTCCAGCTCATCCCTGTACACTCTGAGATTGCCTAATGGCATTTCTCGAACATACCCTTTTCCACCGAAAAGCCAAGCATCAATCGGAAGGATACGGAACATATAAGGTAGGTCTTACATGAAGAATGTGCTCCCAGCCCATACACCGCGTAAATGTACGATCCGCCATGTTAGATGCGCTTTGGTTTGGTGGCTTCATGTAATTCTGTATAGATGGCAGTATAAAGAACAACTCCACGAATGTATCAATAGCCTCAGTAGCGGTAGATCGCAAGTGGACCTCGTTCACGATGTATCACGGTAGAAGAAATGATCCAATGGTAAATAAAATGTAAGCTCGACATGCATGGTAAACTTCGATCGGCGGATCTAAATAAGAGTCACGATAGATGCGTCCACCGCAACCACCGTAGAGGTAAACAAGTACATGCGCATCGTCCCATGCGAAACTTCGGATGTGATCTCCGGATGGATAGGATCATGGTAAATGATATGTGGCGGATGTGCTCCACCATCATCAATCGGCCATGAAGCCCACTACTGTCCACCAACAACGTCATCATCGTGGGCCATCTATCCGACGCTAAAATCGCCATCATCACGTAAACTCTCTCTCTCCGTTGGCCAAGTGAAATGAGTTCGTCAGGGAACCATCGTTCAACAAGTCTTTGTCACAAATGATGATCAATCTTTATATCTGCATCGAGATACACAATCTACCGGCAACTTCGATGCATCCATAAATGCAGGGGCTTAACGGCCATTCTCGAACATGTAAGTGGTAGTGACATCAAGAATAGAAACATCAAATGAATCATGTTTAGGATGTATCGAAATTAGGAAATGAAGCACAAAATCAAGAAAAATGATAAAAGAAAACCCACTACCAATTCGGATGTGCGACTCGTACTCCCCGTAATCTCAATCTTGGGTGCACCTGGTCTTAGGCGTAATCCTCAGCAACCTCGGTGTCCTCCCTACGTGGGGTTGAGCCTCATCATGACATGTTATCATTACAAAGTTAGCAGGTAATACTGAAAGAAAATATAGTTATAAAATACATTCATTGTTTAACTTTCAACAGAGCATAAATTAATAAAAATGCTATCTTTTTTAAATGCGAGAAACTATCAAGTTTATTTCATTAAGTGAATGCTGAAAGTTACATCAAGTTATCCAGTCTGCCATACAGGTCACTACCAACACAAAAACTATAACAAGTACTACAACATAAAACATAAGTAACATCGAACAGGATAACAAGTACTACAACATAAAATATAAGAAATTACATTCGCCGCACTCTATTCTGAGGACAAGTTGACCTGTTGTGACCAATAGTTTTACACACACCACAAAGTCGTGAACTTCTAGAGATGCTCTCGTCCATTGAATTCCTATATCTGCTTGTCCTAGGACGTCCCGACTTTCTGTTGATGTCTGGTGGACAGTAAGTTGGGTATGTGTCGCTACTGAAATGTTCCATCCATTCTTCACGATCTGGTATCACATGGAACTCGCTTTGGTAGGTTTTCATATAGTTTTGTAAGCTATAATAGGGAGACACAAATGTCACATGACTTATCGCGTTGACTCGAGCGAATTACATGCGCATCGCGGTGATAAGCGAGGTTGGCATGTACACTTACGATCGTTGTTCTCGTTTACCTCAACTTTGAAAGTTACGCGTGGCATCAAACACACTCATTAATATTTATCCTCATTGGTTCAGTACTCTACGTGACTCTCGTTCATTGTCTACGAGCTTTAATCGCCGGGAGAACAAGGTATCTGTTGGCTTTGATGTGGTGGATGATTCAAGTCGTTTCATGAATATTGTATATTGTAGTATTTGTAACCAATGCTTGGATGGGTAAACCACGAGCTCTCTCTTGTACAGTTGAAGCACCATTTGCATTTGTGGTCATTGTACCATACCTATAACCCTCATCATGAGTTAAGGACCAGCACATCCCTTAAGACCAATCAAATGCTTCTGCTTAATATTTTTGATGTCCGTCATGTATCTCCTAAATATCCGAATATCATCGAGTATTCCCGACGTACATCTTCGGCAAATGAACTCAACATCGATGCTAATTGTCGACCGCTCTTTTGAAATTCTCCCTCGTGTGAGCAAAAGCGATGTGTAGCAAGGAAAGATTTCTCTGACCATGAACTATACTGCATGTATCGGAGATAAGGCAAAGATCTCCTCTTGTAGACAGTGGGATCAAATCTTGTAATGCGGAAACCAAACCCGGGACTCGATGCACTCGATTCCACATGCGAGGCCAATGGGAACAAGCCATTATTTGCATCGATTCCAAGCGCACTTAGTAAAGTACCTATTTCCCCAAAGAAAGGTGCCATCTAGACAAAGTCTTGGCGACAATGTTGCCAACCGTGATTGAAGGTTGAAGGACGGAACAAGCGTTGGAATTTATTTGATCTTTGTTGAGTGTATACGATACAGTCAGAGCATTCTTGAGCATCTGCGACCATGAACTGTCCTGAAGTTCTATAAGACTCTTCCCAACTACCAAAGATTGCCTTTCTTGCTTTCCCGTGCATCCCAAGCCTTCATGTAAGACACTCTAATATTGAACTTTGCCTCAATCGCCCTTTCGTGGTTTTATATCTGGTGATTTCGATTCTGGGTTTTATGAAATAAGCGATGAATTCGATGTACATTGTACATGACCGCATTGGGTGAATGAGCACAAGTATGGTGACCCAATCGAACCTATCTTCCATGCACCCCTAACCGCTTAAATGAGCGTGCATGAAGCGCCATAAACTTAACCAGTGCAGTGATGAGTGCGACGATAAATTTAGATTTGTTAGAAGCATATATGACATAATCAACATTGTTTGTGATACACCTTGAGCGAAGCGTAGTTGTTTCTTGTCACAGCAGATACCTTCTACCAGTTCATTTGGAATGCAGTTCTCTGCCTCAAAGATTGAATTGTCAAGTGGGCCATCAAATGTGGCGTCCTCATCCCACTCTCAGTTGTTTGGGCTACGAAAATAGTCATTACTACGTATCAAGTGTTCTTGGTGTGGCTTGTTACGCTTGAGTAGCAGGCAATCAAATCTCTAACCTAACGAGATGGTTACGTCTCCCTCAAGTCATTACATGCGGGTGCTATCATCCTCTTCTTCATCATCACTACTACCTCTAGGCATAGTTTCATATCCTTGGTCTTGGAGATGGTAGATTAATATCATCTCTGCGGGTCACCCATAGCGGTAGAACTTGTTCCAAATATTCTTGTTCTCTTGCTCCAGACCCATAATACTCCACCTGGGAAGATAGTGTAATGTTCTCAGTGCTGTTTTTTGACCTAATTGGCATTCCCTTGCGTTTATCTCCCCATCACCACACGGATGTTCGTTAACTTCTACATAAATGACAATAGGTTGCGCATCGCATTAAGCACAACTTGAGTCGCCAAATGTGTGTTGCAATAAATCCGATTACCTCGGAAAGCGACCAACAAGATTAACAAATTTGCTTTGGATCGGCGTCGGCGACCTCATTATTATTTGTTGTAATTCAACAAATTGAGTCCGTCGTGGGATTTGAGCAGGCGATTTCTCCCACCAATGTATGTTGGAATGAAATTCGCTAACTCTAAGTTCACCTCCGTAGTAAAGAACTATGAATGAATACGAATTCATTCTCAACTATTAATAACAAAACAACACTGCCTTCCCAACTAACCTGATGAATTTGACAAATAAGTTCAAATCAGTAAAGTCGACAATGTATCAGTAAATTAGACAAACCAACACTTCACAACCAAATCAACCTCATTTCCTTCATCTGACTAAATAATTTACGCATTATGCTCAAATAAGCATAAGCATAAGCATAAGCATAACCAAACCAACTATTTCTTAATAATTTTAATAATCATTAACACATATTTTCTTAATACTCACCAAATCAATTTTCATAATACTTAACTATATGATTTCTCAAAATCAATAAAGATCATTTCTTTGCTCATATACTTTCTCATTAATTGTATAAAAATAAACAATGTCGCTATTATGGATTTTCCTTCAAAACAACTAGAACATGAAAAAAAAACTTGCATTTTGAAGATGAAATAGCTTATCGACTTCTTGAGAGCACATAAAAAACATAAAACAAACCATCTTACAGCATTTTCCATATACTTTATTCAATCATATGCAAAAATTTATCTCAAATAAGCATAAACATAACCAAATAACAAACTAGATCTGAAATTTAACAAACCATCCACCTCAAATCTAGCAAATTTCCTTCAAAAAATCTCACTAAATAGCATCTAACAAATATTTCCTATCAAAACAACAAATCAAACTAGATCTGAAATTTATTTTGCATTTAAAAAAATACCTAAATCGTGAAAGATCTCTCAAAGCCACAAGTTAACGGTTGGAAACACCCGTGGCGACCTTCCATGGCGCAAGCTCCTTCGCCGGCGGTAGCGGCGTCTTCGCCGATGATAAGCGGACGGCGGCGGATCGGAAGTAGAAGCGGGAGAAACCGAGCTCGCGTCTGAGCTCTCGGTTTAGGACTAATTTTAAATGGCCGTCGTAGTAAGGTGACTGCCGGCCGACGATCGGGATAGGCTATTTAAATTTTTTTTTAGTGCTAATCACGTAATTAACATTTTAAAGTGGCCTAGTTTAAAAATTAACCCCACTAGATAACAAGCTTGTATCTTTGATTTGCCATTATGTTACAGATGTTTGTATGAATGAGAATGTACTAGTGACCGTTCTTTCTTTCTTATTGGATGAAGTGGTTGTGAAGGGTGCATGCAAAGATTCAAGGGTATAATTCATGATCTTGATATCATATAGGCTTGAAAGGAATGAAGTCAAACTTGTGTTCATTTCAAAGTTAGCATCACGATTAAGCATCTAATATTCTCGAGGTCATGGTTTCTTCATTTAAGGACAATCTTTATTCAATTGAATGACTTGCACTTCCTTTGAGCACATTGAAGACAAAACAACATTTGGAAATATAATGATTTTGCGTTGACTTTTGAGAATGTCTCTTGCTATCGACTATATCATGGACATCACATGTTGAAAGAAAATTAACAAGTTATTTGGCATTGTATGGTGTCGTCTGATGCGTTATTTATTGAGCAAGCATTGTCCAATATTGAAGTAGAAGAATGCCACGGAAACAAACATGATGAAATAGATATATTTTACTTACAGGATGCAAATTCTCCAATAATGTTTTCATATAAAATCAATGCGAATATGGAGGTCTTCAGTTAGACCAGTTAACTCCCCATGGTATTTTGCGAGAAAATATGAATGTGAAAATATATATATGCTTGCATTTCTTTTTGCAGGTTCCATAACCCTGTTAATACCCATGAGGGTGTAGTGGATGCGAGAAAATGTGAATGTGAAAAATACATATATGCTTGCATTTCTTTCTGCAGTTTCAAAACCCATTTAATGGTCATGAATAGTGGGTCTTGAGAAAATATATGTGAAAATACATATATCGCATTTCTTTCTGCAGGTTTCAAAATTAATGCCATTAGGGTGTAATGGGTGTGAAGGCATGGTGTAGAACACTCACACTTCATTAGTGTCTGAAAGCAAACACTCTCGATCACGTGAGGATGATGCGAGGTTGCCAAAATTATGCCTGATTTTGGATTAAATTTGAGACTTAAACAAATTTAAATGGAAATCATTTAAACTTAAATAAAAAAAATACACGATAAACATGAAAATAAACATTAAAACAAAGTGGAGAATACTTAAAGGAAACAAAATAAAACAAAGAGGAAACATAATACTAAAGTAAACTACTTATTTTAAACGGAATCAAGTTTCCTTTCTTTCTTCAAAATCCTTAAAGGCTATGAAGTTTCTCTTCAAACAAATAATGTGAAAACTCCCCCACTAGCCTTATTTATAGGAAAGGAAAGCTATCTTTGTGAGACCCACTTATAATTAAACTAATAACATAGGTAAAATATATCATAACAATATTGTTCCATATTTATTATCAAAACAAATGCAAGTAAAACTTAAGTTAATACTAAACTCATAACAAACTTTGATAAATTTGAGTTTAATTTTCAAATAAATAGAATTTGATATGAAGTTAAAATGAATCTAAAAAATTAGATTAATAACTCTTGTTGTAGAAAATATGAAAAGTCCTTAAATGAAAAAATTAGAAATGCTTGAAGCTTTCTTTTGGAAACTTAGACATATAAACTTGTATGAATACAATTTGCATATGTCTGACATATCTTATAGCGGCCACTTATTTGGGTTAAATATTTCAAAGACATGCAAATGTTTGAATGAAAATAAATTCATTACACATTTCTAAAATAAATATATTGTTATTCAAAGCTTATACAAACTTTCAAATAATCTCTATCGGATCTGCAACTCTTTGTACAAGCAGACAAAAGACGATACTAAATCAAATTCTACAAAAATCATAGGACTTCCTTTAATCAAAAATTAAGGAATTTCATTTTAATTTTGATTTTTAAAATCAATGATTTCATTAATTAGATAAAATTATATAAGTTATAAACTCCTGCATGTGCTCGAATATAGAGATTTAAAGTGTAAATTTTAATGTCTGAAAGGCTGCGCAGGCTAAATTGGAATCAATTAAATATTAATCTAAAAAATCTAATAGGATATTAGATCAATTTACAACGTTTTCCATGCCTTTGGATTAACAATAAATCTGAGAATATAAAAGTAATTTTTCTTAAATACACATGGGTGACATTCGTTGAATGCTTAAATTCAAGTGTAGAATCTTTTAATCTTGATTTAGTTAGTGGTCTTAATAAAACAAAATTTATTATAAAATTTTAACTCATAAAATATCATTGTTTTACGTATGATAGTAGATCTAATCTTAGTTAGTAAAAGCAGAGTTGACATGATCTAAAGCTCTTAAACATATTCAAATTAATCAATTTTTCTAATCAAATTAACTAAAATGAAATATCAATCTAAAAAAAACTATTTAAATGAAACTCAATCATTAAAGCAAAAGCAACTCAATCATCCACTTTCATGATTATTTGTAGGAATTGACAAGAAAATTCTAAAAGCCAATGTCAAATCAAATGTCACATTATGTTCCTCTCAATCAACCTCTTGCCATAAGGATGTAGCCCATATCCACATGATTGCTCTTGTAGACTCCACAGAATGGCTTATCCAGAGTTCTCATCTGGTTTGGCTACTCATTATATTACGATCAGTCATATGCTCCCAATGACTTTTCAGAGTTGTGAATCATAAGGTATACTTGATAGGAAATTACTCTCCATAGTACTTAAATTTGTCTACAAATACTCATTAATTACAAGAATTTCTTGGATGACTTAAATGTTTTGATGATCCCATCTTTTACCTCCTCATAGTAGACTAGGGACCACCACTATGGGATGGCAACCATGGGATCTAGATCATGTCATCATTCCACCATTGATTAAGTAAATGATGAATTTCATAATCTAAATTAAAACTTCATATCTTTTACTATATTAGATTAAAGCGATAACATTAGCTTTAATTAAGTTCTCTCTCACTTATTGAGGGGTAATTAACTATCTTATGCATAAACAACCATCTAAATCCTCACCAAATGAGGATGAAATCTCTAATTTCTTATCAACTATTCCATCCTTAAAAAATTATCAAATCACTCTCTTCAAATGATTTGTTGAGAGATTATTTGGAGACATACTGAAATCCACTTGAATCACCAAAGAAGGAGGGCGTGGATATGCTATTGGACTGACATAAAAATTTGAAAAGATATTGAGATCTTAACGTTCTTGATGATAACGATTTTTTTGGGGTTAACATAATTGTTATGATCATGTCAATAAATTAACTCAAAGATCAATGAAATGATAATTTACATATAGAAATATCAATAATCACAACACCACTACTTTACCCGTATAAAATAAATACTATCAACAAGAAAATTTAACATCAAATAGCTTGCATGATTCTCCACTAATAGGAAATCATGCGAGAAAATTTTTATTGTTGAAAGGTCCACAAAGAAGAGCATAAAATAAAGCCGTCAGAAGGGAACATAACTGATTAGAGCATAAAATTAAGCAACAAAAGCTTAAGTTCTTTATGGAGTTCATCACAAAATACTTAGCCACATGAATAAAAGATGGTGATAGATTTGAACCTCTTAAATTTACTTGACATCTTCATCACTGCATAAATGAATTCTTTTGTAATTAGTTGATTTTTTGTATTTATGAATTAATCCATTTATTATACTAATAATCTTTAGTGAGTTTTAGAATCCACTTTTCACTTGTTCATTCATAATTCATAACTTTTGCCTTGACTATAATTTCTCTCTACTAGTTTTAAATCTTATAAGTGCATGTTGGATGCGTAATGTCTTTGATTGTTGCAGAAGTATAACAATTTGATTTAGAGCAAGTCACCTATCGGCTTGAGGCTTGATTTTTCTTCCTTGGTAATTTTATTCTATGTATATTTTTCCTACATAATTTGTTCATCCACTGGCTTATTGTTCTTGAATTTGGTTAAAAAGTGGCACTCCCTAAATCTGCATGGATTTTATAGCATATGAGTGTAGTAATTATCATCTGCATGTATCCATTGACCTCATGCATCTTTTGATCGGTCATTAATTTCATGATATGTGTGTAAAAATATGTGTTATACAGACATCATATTTCTTTGGTATGGTGGGATGATTCAAGTGATTTATCAAATAAATGCCTTGGTGTGGTAACAACATCAATATTTTCAGATGTTGTATGTTAAACTTATTTGATAGGGAGGCTAAACAACGACAAAGCTATGTCATAATATAAAATTATTATTTAAACTAACATTTGTATATAAGCATTACTTTTAAATTTAAAATAAAATTTGTTTCAAGGTACCTCATTTTACATGCCTTTCTTGGCATGGTGGGATGATACATTATTGAAAACATAGAGGTAGTCAAAGTCATCTTTAATCTTTTGAAATTTTAATCTAAATAAAAAACTATACCATAATATGAAATTGTTGTTTAAACTAACATTGTGTATAAGATTATGATTTTCTTTGAATTTGATGAGAAATTCAAAGCCTTATTTCATTTCTTGAGGTATGACACATTCTATTTATACCACTCTCTTTTCTTGGCTGGTAAGCGAAACATAAAGTAGTATAGAGGATAGTCGATCTTCAATCTTTTAAACTTCTACATCAGGAGGCTAAACAACTTAATATAAATGTAATGTTAAAATTGATTTTTAACATGACATTGCAAGTATATAATGTGGGCTCCGAAAATTCGCCACTGAATTCTCAATAATATTTAAGAATTGAAGAGAGTGATTTGAAAGTATCGGTGTAATTTTCAGAAGACAGATGGAATAGTATATAAGACACTATCCAGAGATTTCGCCCTCATTTTGTGAGGACTTTAGATCGTTCGGGTTTCATAGGTCCCCATAGTTAATTACCCCTCTCAATAAGTGAGAGAGAACTTTCGATTAAGGCTAGTCATTAGATCATTGCATGTGATATAGTGGCGGATATGGAGTTTCAAAATTTTATGAAATTTATCATTTGATTTAAACAGATGGTTGGGATAATGATGGCGTGCGATCTAAATCATGGTTTAGTCATCGACTTGTGGTCCTACTACTTAGTCGGAGGTAGTCAGACGATAGAAGGATCCTAACACACATGAGTTATTAAAAGAAATCTTGTAGACACGGGATAGTGTTTGTCAGGAGATAGCTTAAGTCACCTAGAGGTTGTTCTTATCAAGTATACATGATTCACTCAAAGAGCTATTGGGAGCATCACGGTCGTGATCATAATATAATGGAGTGCCAAACCACGAGACTCGGTCTGCTTCTTCATCACAAGCCTTGCAAACCACGGTGACATGGGTCCGTCCTTTACATGAGATTGATGAGAGTGATAGCGAAACTTGATTTGACATTGGCTCCTTGTGAGTTTGAGTTTTCTTAATTTGTCACAGAATAACTGAAGGTGGATAGATTGAGTTTGATTTAAGTTTTAATGATAAATTTCATTTACATTTATTGATGTTTGATTTGAGTTAATTTGATTAGAAAAATTGATTAATTTGAATATGTTTAAGAGCTTTAGATCCTATCAACTCTGTTTAGTTGTTAACAGAGGATTAGATCTACTACCACCTGATAAATTCAGTTTTTTAGACATTTCATTGATTTGAAACTCTTATTATAGGTTTTTAGGTTTTGTTAACTTGACCATCTTAGATTAACGGAACAATCCTTCGACATCCTAGACACTTGAATTTAAGCATTCAACATAGTGTAGTTATGCCTTTATAGTAATTTTAGGTAATTTTATGTTTTAATTATGAGATTGATTTTTCTTTTCATTTTTTTATTTTAATTTGCTTTCACATTAAAATTTACACAAATTTCTATATGGAGCACATGTAGATGTTTTTAATAATTTATCAATTAATGAAATCATTGATTTTGAAAATCATAATTAGAATGAAATTCCTTAATTTTTTGATCAAAGATGCTCATGATTTTATAGATTTAGATTTAGTGTCGCCTGTGTACAAATTTTCATTGAAGAAGTTTTGATTTATATTATAATTTAAATATACTTCACTTAATTTACTTATTGAGTTTGTAATTCTTCCAATTTGATTATGTTCAATCACATCACTTTTGATAAGTTATCATTTAGTGTTTATTTTTGCTCTTATGCTTATTAATTTCCTATTCTTATAAGAGTTATTAAATTTGGATTCATCCAAACAAGTTTATTGTAAGTTTATTGAATTTAGCTTAGTCCTCTTAAATTTTAATTAAAGCTTGTTAATTTGAGAATTTAAAGAGAACTCACTTCGCTTTAATTTAAGTTATAAAATTATAATTAAAATTTGAGTTTAATATTAGTCTAGTTTGTGAGTTTAATATTAACTCCCAAATTTCACTTAGATTTTAAATGAATGTTATTCTTTCCAAATTTTCTTTAAAATCTCCTTTTTTTTCTTGTTTGACACTTTTAATTTAAAGTATTTATTTCTTCTTAGTTTCTTAAGTCATTTATTTCATTTTCCATTTTTAAGTCAAAGATTTAGTAATTTTGACCTCTCGATCATTAGATGTTCGTCATGTTTTGGCTCTTTATGTTGGCGTCATTGTCTTCTTGACACCTGACCATTTTCATCTTTCATTGTTGAGGCATGAGGCCTTAAAAGAAGATGTCTGATATATATATTCATCCTTTTTTTTAAGTCTAGAAATTAAAAAAATTTCATTCATAGGAGGGCGATCTAACAGTGTTCTACTCGGTATGCCCAGTGAAGTGCGGTGTTTTCTCTGACCCGGTTTTTTATTTCATTCGCATTGAGCGAAGTAAACTAAAAGAAACACAAACATATATATATATATATATATATATATATATATCACATTAGATCATGTTGATCATTTTTTTGACATCTTTGATGCTTGCAAACAGGAAGGTATGGGAATGTAAGACAAAGAGTCACGACAAAAACCGAAAGAAGAATTTCTGTTGGCGTTGTTCTTCATTCTGGCCGGAAGCGAAATGGGAAGGTTATCTGAGGAATCTGAGGAAATTAAAAAGAAAGAATTGTATGTTGACGATGTTCTTCCTCGGTTTTGCGGAAGTGAATCAAAGATAAAGGAGTCTTGAGAAATGAAAGAATTCTGATGATATTCTTCCGATTCTTAGAAAAGATTAAGTCGATGTAGAAAAGAAGAAATTACTGTTGATGATGTTCTTCCCGATTCAGAACGAAAGTGGATACTGCGAGGAGCAGATGTTGATGATGGGGTTCTGGAATTAGTGGAGTTTCGAAGGAAGGATCAGTTTGGGTGATTTAACAGGCTTTCTGATTCTTGAAATTGTAGGAAAAGTTTACAAATCTTGAAGATGGATTGGATTTAATGGAGCAAGGAGATCAGCAGTCGTTCTGGGATTGAAAACAGACAGCCAAATCTGGAGAGAGGATAAGGAAACAGTGGAGGTTATGGGAGAGCGGTGAGAATGAGGCAGGGCGAGAATCTGTGAAAGAAAAGAGTTCAATTCAGCTTGGCTCGTCTGAAAAGGAATCTGAAGGAACTCTGTGAAATGAGCGTCGAGTCGCAGAGGGAGAAAGAGTGGGAGGAAAATTTTTTACACTGTAGGCGTTCAAGGGAGAGAATCTGAGGAGAAGAGAGGAAATGGGAATGAATGGAATAAATTTTTCTTTTTATAGAAAAATTAAATATGAAAATTGAACAGGGAGGGTAATTTAATTTTAAATAATTTTAAATTTATTAACGATTTTAATATAATTTATAAATATATATATATATATATAAGGTAATTAAATTTATGCATATTGATCCGTTTTGATCGAGGAGATTTTGGTTCAAATCGGCGTCAAATTAAATCAATTTGACTCAAAATGCGCGTTCATTTTTGCTCAATTTCGACTCGTCCAATTGAATGCGACATCTTGATAGATTTGACATTTCAAAGCCAATGGCGTGATCAATTTCAGCGAGGTCGTTGGCTTGCGTTGGTGCCTCGACCCGATATGTGCAATATTGGCGGTGATGCTTGATCGGTTGATCAGTCGCAATATTTATATTCGATGATTTGATATTCGATGCGGCGAAGTCCGTTCATCGTCAGTCGTTTGACCATTTGGTGGCGTCATGTATTTTAGCCCGTTGCGGCGTTGCCATCATTTGACATCGACTCTTGATTAGCGTGAATGTCTCATTTGATAGTTTTGATGTTTTGAAGTTAACGGCGTGATCAATTTCATGAAGCGAGGTCGTTTTGAACATTCGCGACTTGGTTGATATGCGTCGACATTGATAGCTTCGGCGCTTAATCGATTGATTGTTAGATTTTGCAATATTTATATTGATCAATTTTATTCGAATGGAGAAGTCCGTTCATCATTGGAGATTTTTTGATTTGGTGGCGTGTGTATTTTGAGCTCAATTGCGGTCACCTCGTCGTCGAATTTGACTTGTGGACTTGACTTGACTTGACACATATATGTGGAGGTCAACAAATGCCCAACAAATGTGATTTGCATGGCAGTCACGTTTGTTGAAAACTGGTTGACCTTTTGGGCTACCACATAACTTGGATCATTTCAACTTCATTTGCAATAGCTTACGGAGCTTTGATAGGATTTGTCATCAGTATAATGTCTTATCTTAGACATGCGAAATGACGGGGATTGACCAATTTGTCAGAATTGACTTGTCGGATAGATAAGAGTTCTTACCATCTATCGCTTGATGGCTTTTCTTTGAAGATCTCTTTCTTTTATGTCATTGCGATTTGAGCCTCCTCAATCTAGCTTCATGCTTGGTTGGGTTTGATGGAGGAATTATATTGTTTTGATGAAGGACTCCAGGAATGTTTATCCGTGCTTGGTTGAAATTCCCCTAGCTTTGGGTTTGGGACTTGATGAAGGGACTGATTTGTCTATTGACTTGTCGGAAGTGTATGCACCATGAATCTTTGCTTTTGATGGATTCATTGAAGGTACATCTGAGATGACCCTTCAGCTTATATAGTCAATGTTGAGTTATTTCTTTGCGTGTGCTTTAACAAGCGAATAATCCAAAATTCTTTAGTTACCATCTTTGTATGAACTATGGAATTGCTTCCTCGGTCTGCTTTTTTTGCTTTTGGACTTGATAAGGAGATTGATCGTCTTTGAGCTTGATCATATCATTTGTGAATAAATTGAGATATCACCCTGCGGGTAATAAATAGATTGATTTGAGGTAGCCCTGAATTGAGTGTTTCCTCAGATTGCCTTGATCTACCGATCAAGTAGAGAGATCTCTTGAACCTTGGTTTCTTGTAATCACTAAGCTGGATCGTTTGAGATTGAGCAGTATCATCATTGGGGCGAGCAGGGCTCTTTCACTGATATTTTCTTGGCTTGTTGAGTGAGAGCGTCGACAACTTCGACCATATTTGGGCTTGTTGAGTTCGACCTTTAGAACCTACTCGAGTCTTCGACTTAAGCTGTAGTGGGTTGGTGATTTTGTCATCAAACTGACGAACGGGGGCTCTTTCACTGTGACCTTTTCTTGCGGCTTGTTGAGTGAGGAGAGCGTCAACGACTCGGCCATTTGTGGGCTTGTTGAGTTCGACCTTTAGAACTCATCCATGTCCTAGACTTCAGGATGTAGAGGTTGATGTTTCTCCAACTCAGTTGATTGAAGCTTCAAAATGAGAGTTCTTGACTTGATCTCGAATTTGGACAAATTGGAGAGATAAATTTCTTGACATTTAGGGTTGTCTTTTCATGCGTAGAAATAGATTCTTTTTTTTTTTTGCAAGAACATGCAACTTAACATGATAATTATAGATATATTCGATTTTTTAAAGCTCGATGTCAACTGAATCGAATATTTGAGGATCGTCTTATGGCGATGTCAACTCAAATAAACTTAATATAAACTAAAAAAAATAATCTTGGGGAATTCTAAAATACATTTAGAGAATTTTGATGAAAATATATAAATACATCATATTTGAATTGATGTACTCTAAGAAGATTTTAACATACAACATTGATTTCATGTATATATAAAATCTAAAATACATGTGTAGGAAATTTTCACGAAAAGTTTTTCATCCAGTATGTTTATTTAGGGATCTCGCATGAAGCACGATGTCGACTAAATAGATATACTAAAAAATGCTCTTGTAGGGGATTTCTATTGTACTCGAGAATGTATCGTCATGTATAATACTTTTTCAGGTATCGACCATTAATTGACAGTATTAGTCTTTCACCCTTTAGGTTGATGAGTTGGTATGCCTCTCCTTGATATACTTTTTCAATGACAAAAAGGCCTTCTCAATTAGGCTCGAATTTGCCACCAAATTTTTAATTGGGGATAATTGGTCTTCTCAGCACCAGAACCAATTCCCTTTTTTGGAATGTTCGAGACCGCACTGTATGGTCAAAAGCCCTTGACATCTTTGCTCGATAAACTTCCAGATTTTGATGAGCTTGCAATCTAACTTTATCAAGCGCGTTGAGTTCCTCCATTCTCGAGAGCATTTTGATCTTGGTTAGGGTATTGGATGGCTACTCGAAGTGAAACCAACTCAACTTCAAGCGAAGAACGCTTGTTCAAATACCAATGAATAGAGTGGCTTTGGTGTCTTGTAGGTAGTTTGATACGCCCATAGAGCCTCTACTAGCTTGGTATGTCATTCTCTCTTTTTTTAGTGAGAATCTTCTTGAGTTTGACTAATGTCTTGTTGAAGGCCTCAAAACCATTTGCTCTTGGATTATATATTGAAGAGTATCAATCAATTTTGTGTCGATCGATGAATCTATAAATCTTTGCACTTTTGAAAGGTGCCATTATCAAAATTATTGGCATGACACTCAAATCTATAGACCATTATGCATGAAGAAGTTGATCACTTCATTCGATAGTAACTTCTTTAAATGGGTAATACCACTTAGAGAAATAATCGGTTTCTTGGGATGAAGCGATGTCGGTGACGGCGTGGATCAATTGGTCCAATTACTATACCCAACATTGAATGGCGGATGCTATTGTTGGGTGTAATGGATTTGGAGGTTGATGGATGAGATTTTCATGTACTTGACACTCATGACACTTCTTAGCATGATTAATACAATCTCTCACCATAGATGGCCAATAATAGCCCATCCTTTTGATCTTTATTATCATCTTGGGACCTGACTGATATGCACCACAAAGTCCTTCATGAACTTCAACCATCACTTTGCTAGCTTCATCTACACACAGGCATCGCCACATTTGTTCAAAGGATCTATGATATAAAGTGTTGTTGATGAAAGCATAGCGTAACATTCTCTTTTTGATTTGGTGATTGATTTATTATTTGGTAATTTGCCTTCTTTAAAGTAGTCGATGAAGGTTGCCTCAATCACGTGACTCTTCTACAATAAAGGCTTCTGCTTTTTTTGAGTCATTCTTAGCTCTTCTTGGTATAACTTCTTGTTGATTTTGGGGAGTATGAGGCGAGTGCATCTTCGGGTCAAATTTGATAACCCCTCTACTGCGGGATTGATACTTTCTTTTTAGAACTCATCGAGTAAATATCGATCATGACATAATCACCATTCATACTTGTCATTTCTTAGCTAATTTTGCTAAGCGGCTTTCTTATTCTCGGATCGAGAGACTTCGAGTTAGTGTGATATTTGGTATCTCATAAGCTCGAGAACTTCACTTGTGATAGAAAGCTAACTCAAGCTTGTTGATTCTATAGATGCCAAGTACTTGATTTATAATAAGCTGAGAATCACCAAAAATGTGCAAGTTTTGAATGCCTATGAAAATAGCTTCTTCAGACATACCAATGCTTCATATTCTTCATTATTAGTTCTTGGCTTAGTCAATCTATATGATCATCCCATTATCCATCCTTCTGGTGTTATGAAGATGATGCTGATTCCTACTCTTGCTCTTGGAAAATTTAGATGTTGGACTTGTTTTGATGAGGCTCCATCAAGTATATTTCTCAAATTTGTGATTTTTCTTTCATGAATGAGCATAATTTGCTCATTGTCATTAAGAGAAGAGTTCCAGAATGGGATGTGTAGCTAGAAAATCTGCTAAGACTTGTCTTCACTTACTTTACGGAACATATGTGATATCAAATTGCAAAAGCAATCGCCCCATCTTGCCGGCGACACATGCTTGGTCTTGTCATCAAGTACTTATTGGATCGATCCTTGAGATGAGGGTAATCTTGTGAGATAACATATAATGATGAAGCTTTTGACGCAAAATCAATGCTAAAGCGTGCTTCTCGAGAGTATCTCATTTACGCTCCAATCTTTGATATAATAAAGAGCATTCTCTTTTCTTTCTTCATTGTGTTGTGCCAATAATGCTCAAGACTCTTAATGTATGTGTATAGAATGAGGCTTCCCAGAATAGCGTAGGATTGGTGGATTTAACATAGCTTTTAATGCTTTGAAGGCTTCTTGGCACTCCTTGTCCACTTGAATGGAGCATCCTTCTTCATTAACCTTGCAAATGGTTGACATCGATAAGTTTGATATAAATTGAGATGAATATGTCCTTGTAAAGAAGGTGCAAACTCTTTGGTGGAGGCATCTCCACGATTGCCTTGATTTTAGCAGGATCAATTTCAATACCTCTGTGACGTACAATGTACCCCAAGAATTTTTTTGAGGATACCTCGAATGCACATTTTAGAGGATTCATCTTGAGATCATATTTTTGATTCTCTCCAGTACAATTCTCAAGTCTTCAAAGTGATTTTCATGATTTAAGCTCTTCACCACCAAATCATCGACATAACATTCCACCTTTTGATGAATCAACTCATCAAAAATATGCGTCATGGCTCTTTGGTATGTAGCTCCAGCATTTTCAAGCCAAAGCATGAGGTGTAAATAGATAATGATAGGTGTTACGATGATGTTTTTCATCTTGGTGCCATTTTGATTTGGTTGTATCCGATGATCGTCCATGAATGAGAACATGTCATAGTTGGAAATGTTGTCCACTAGTAGTTGATATTAGCGAAAAGTCATCTTTTGAGCATGTCTTATTTAGGTCTCAAGTCAATGTAGAGATTTGGCGTTCTTCTTCTTGGAATAATGTTCTATCCAATTTGCATACTTCTCCTCGGATGAAGCGCTTGATCTTTTAGTTTTACGCAATTACGTTCTTCAATCTCAATCTCATTACTAGGAGCTTGCTTAGCAGGCGTTGCATAGTTTAATAATTTTGTGAACTACATCAGGATAAGCGAATTTTAGAATATGTCGAACAAAGCAATCCTAATTCTAAAGTAGCATTTTTAGCTCTTCAACTTTCTCGAGGCGAAGGGCACTGAAAGTTGGGGGGGATCATCCTCGACTCTAGGTTGACTTCTTTAAGTTCATCCATAGTAGTATTTGTCCACCATCTTCAAGTTCTTAGTGCGGGCTTACTTCTTCATCATTTTAAGAAGAATTTCATGGAATCATCTTCTTCATCACTATGAGTTTCGATCTCGACTTATTATATTATAACTTATCTTGATGAGATTTGCGGATGAACCCAGACCTTTAGTGATAAACTTATCACTTCTTTGATGCTTGAGGACTTCTTTGGCTCCACATCTTGTTAAAGAAGTCCATGTTTAGTAGTTCATATGAATTCCAAGCTTATGCATCATTCTTCAATTTATGGATATAGTATATTGGTATTCTTGTTGGTACTATCTCATCATAATTTTTTATGTTGGCGGTTGTTCAAATTGTGAGGTGAGACTCTTGATTTGTAAAATAGAGTTCTTGTTCCATCACTCAGCGGCACATAGAATATTATTCTTCAATATTATGAATTTCTTTGAAGCAATGAAATGGGTATAATTTTGAGTGAGTCATCGACTACCAAGTGAGCTATCCTCCTTGATGCAACCATCTAACTCTATTTCCATAAGTAGATTCAAAATCATAGTCGAATCGAATCACTTATTTCTCTGCCTTTCTTGAAAGCTTATAAGTTCCTTAGGTTTGACAGAATATCTTCTTCTTCTTCACTTCTGACAAATGAGGAACTAATTTTCTTGATTTAGGTGAATCAAGTGCTTTTAGGGAGAGTCGGTATTGCCTTCTTTCTTCCTCTTTTGCTCTTTTTACTTTGTGAAATTGCTTTTAGTTCACGAAGTGGATGCTAAGAGGTTCTGTTAACTTAGGCTCTTTGAGGATGAAATATTTTGCATCTTCATAGATCTTTGCTTCATTGATGAGAGAATGGTTGTAGGTTATTCTGAATTCTTCTCCATCTTTCGGATACTTCATATTGATGCATAGTTGATGGGACCATGCCATACTCATGCCAGGCACAAAGAGCTCTAAATGATGTATCGGCATCGATTACATGAAACTTGGCTTATATATAAATCGAACTTGGCGAATAAAAGAACCCAAAGTTTTTTCATTGAATCCATGAACCATCAATTTATCTCTCCCAAGATGTTGGATATCAAGTGATAATCCTCTAATACTTTAGACTCATAAGATTGATAGAAGAACGGATCAATCAATATTGGTGATCGAGATGCCATCACTCTGCTAACATATAGAGGGCGATTGTGATCTGTCCCAACATAAGATCTTCTTCAAAAATATGATTCTTGGGAGATCTTGAGTTTGCAATGCTTTATGCATTTTTTTAACAAAGTAAGCTTCATAACTCTCCGGATCTTTGAGAGCTTGTCAAAGTTTCTGGAGATCTTTTGACATCAAGAGAGCCTTACACACTTTCGGTTAGGATCTTTCTCGGTGTGATAGAATATTATAATCTATCTTCTCACTTGATTTAGGCTATCTTGATTTTGAATGATATCTTCATTGACTTCAATTTGTTTGCCTTTGTCTTTATTTGCATTTTCCTTCTTTGATGAAGGTGGTAAGACTTTACCACTTCTTCAACTTGAATCACCTCTTGCTTGATTCTTATGAAGAGGTAGTTTCTTCTTCTTCTTATTACGGAAGATTGGCCAAAAGGGGTTAGACTCATTTTTCAACGTCATACATTTCATGTGATGATATCGATGAGTCACGACTCTTCCATCGAAAACATAGATCTTCATCGAACTATTATTGTCTTGTTGAGTCATTAAACAAAATTAGACTAGCTCAGCTCTTCTTGCTTTCGATAAAAATTTTGATGGGTTGGTCGAGTTTGTCGATTCCCTTGTCATTTGAGTAAGCGATGTTGAAGAATATCGACATCACAGATGATTGACATGTCTCTTGGACAAGATTCACCATTATCTTCTTCATCTGATTCAACAATGCGAAGTTTAGGCATGAAGTCTGCAAGCCTAAATGGTTGTCTTGCCGACTGGTGATACTCCTCTAGATTGTTAATGATCTTTTGAGTTGTAGTTCTCTTCTTGATCTTCTTTTCTTAGTGCTTCTTTGATTTATGAGGCGTTTAGTAGGCGCTTCTCATGTGTGATGAAGTAGCCTTATCGAGAAAGCCCAAATACTTGGTTTAGGCATCTCTCTTAAGTCAATATAGGTTCAAGTGGTGATTTCCACTTAACACTAGGGCATCTTTTAGTTTTTTCTTATCTTTTGGAGACTATTGTTTCATTCTTGATCAATTGATTTCTCCTTCTTTTGTTTTTCTTTGGATGATACTGAAGAGCATAATCATCCTTTGTAGACTCTCTTTTTGGGTTGACTAGAACACTATCGGATAGTGTAAATTCACCTCGATACTTCCTTTCTAGCCAATCTTTGAAGACATAACAATCTTCAATAGGATGATTGATCATCCGATGATAGGGATAGTAGTTTGGATTATTGACTTGATCAACTTCTTCAGGCCTTTTAATTTAATTAGCGTAGGCGCTTTGTTGCCAAAATAATTTAGACACTTTGTCTAAAGGAATATTCTTTATTCATCTTTTCCTTAAGAGATGGTCGCATTGCTCATCATCTCTTGTTGCTTATTTTGGATGCTCTCACCACTTGGAAAAGTGAGGTTGTCATTACCTCTAATACCAATTTTTTGTGGATTAGAATAATGCTTTTACCCTTATCATCATTGTACATCGGGCTTTCCTTTATCCATTATATATCACCGCTTTTTCCATTTGAGCTATAGGAAGCGGCATTTCATTTCTTCTTGAGTCGAAGGTTTGTTTCTTTGCTTTATCTTGCATAGACTTCGACTTAGAGGCGATTCAACTTTTGAATTTAGCCACCCTATCGAGCAAGTCACGGAATATTGTGTCGGCGTCATGCATAGAAATGGTGCCATTTTATCATCCATATTGCCCATTAGCAATTGGATCACATGTTCTTCTTCAATTGTTGCTCGCACTTCATACTTAGGTTGCGGACTTATGAATTTTGTCACGACTCATCTTTCTCCTTTTCAACAAGGCAAGGTCGGTTGTGATTTTCTCGGTTGCTAGAACCTCTTTCAAAATATCTAATTCACAAATATTTTAACAAATCATTTGGCAATTGCATACCATTCAAAGCGGTGAGGTCAATTCGGCTGAATTGAGCAGTGCATCATTGTTCCCCTTATGTTACCACAAGTAGCCTTAAATTGGGAGATGTTGCTTTGGATTACCAAGCCCGAAAGTATTAAATTTGGCATTGAGTAACCTTTGGGATGACACTTGATCATATTTGGTGGGTAAGGAGACCACTACTCACCACTTTTCTATTTTAGGCTATGACCTTTATCTTTTCATTGATTATTTTCTATGGCGGCGTTACAAGGGTGTACTAGCCATATTTTGAATTATCGGTGAGAGGTTGGTTAACTTCATTCTCGCTTCATGTATATGTCTAGGAGCTTGGTACCACGGTGATGGTGGTATAGAAGTTATTATTATTTTGTTGATTAGCGGACAAAAGGTGATGTTTGATGTGATATTCTTCAACATCTCCATCATGATGTTCATTTGTACCATCATATCATTCATTTTGGTACCAAAAGCAATCTCGTCTTTGACCTCTGACACCATTTCTCCTTTGCTCTCTAGAGCCATGGCGTCAAGTGCAGGGCTCTTCCTCTTCTTCTATTTCTTATTGTTGTTCTGCTCCTTGCTCATTTTCAGGGGAAGAACTTGACTGTCCTTCTCCTTGTGCATTTGCAAGGGTAGGTATTGATAGGGTTGAACGACGACATTGATTATAAAAGCGTGTACCAGGTTGATCATTTCCTGGTTCAACCATATAGACAGCTTCGACACCCATGATATCTTTCTCATTCTGGTCTTCTTCTTCTTCATCTTGACAGATGAAGATCTTCTCTATTTGCATGAAGACTCTTCTTCATAAGCATCAAATTGAGGTTGATTTCTAGATTTGCGTTGTCGTGATAGTCTTTGGGAGTTCATCTCTCTACGACCTAGACAACTTTACTTCCATAGAATCTTTTTTTATTATTTTCTTCTTGCACAGGAATTTTCGTCGATATTTCTAGTGGATCTCTAGTTCAATGTGGAACGACCACTTCTAAAGATCACGATCAGCGTCAACCTTCTCTTGTAGGTGGCCGATGATGGATCCACAGAGGATTCTTCGGTCTCGACCATTATATCTTTCATCGGTGTTATTCTTTCTTTTGGGTATCCACTTGGTGAGTTGATTTTGAGACTACAGTATATGTATATGTCACCTCTTCTATTCAAAGTTTCATGGATGCCTTGGCCTCCTGCTTACCTTTTCCATGGGACCTTTGGCGTGAGATTATTGGACCACGCAGTCCAAGTCATGTGATACTCTCCACCAGCTCACCCTTGCGTGGCGTTCTGAAGAGATGACAACTTTCTTGGTGGAGCTTTCGGTATTTTCCATCACCATAGGCCTCCCGAAATCTTCTTTTTCATGCCTGCAGGGCTTACTTTGAGAACGTTATATGTATAGTGTGTTTTCCATCATGGTGGTGATGGAGCTTAGCATTGGTTGGTTCCGGAAGGTACTTTATTTAGCTAGTAGAGCTATTCCTCTTTTCCGCTTTAGATTGTCAAAGTTGTTGTGGGTAGAATACTACTTAGGCCGTATAGTATTGCTTGTTAGGTTATGTTCCAAGGGATATCTTTGAGCCCTGGCTGATTTCTCCTTCTTCTCTGTCTTCCGATTAATTTTTCTTCGATGAGGGAAGCTTCATGATCATGCTTTCCAGGTACAAGGTTCAATCGGTTTCAATAAATATATAGGGAATTAAAAAGTTTGTCCCTTTCTGATTCTTTTCATCCATGAGACTTCGATTATTTTTTTTAAAATTGAAGTTCTCCGGAGAACTCTTGGCAGTGGTTACATTGAAGCGGTTGCACATGGCGATGGAAACTTGTAACTTGAGGCCTTCCAGCATGGCCTCGAACAAATGTACCACAGATGGGTACTTCAGGAGTTGCAGCTACGATAGCCGGAAAATTTAAGCTACCGAATTGAATGGTAGCTTGAAGCCATCCACTTTGTATTGATGATGGCGTTGGCTGAACAAAATGCCTGGCACAACCTAGAATGGTGAAAGGTGCTTTGTAGATCCATTTACGTAAAAGTGAAAGATGAGGATTAAGCAATTTATTATTTCACCTCATACTTTCAAAGATATAGAGTACCTGAACAAATAGTTGTGTAATAAAGATATACTCTACGAATGATTCATTACATATAGAGCCATATTGAATTTATTATACACTTAAATCATCATTTTTTTGTTTTGAATTTTCAAAAAAATTTATTCTATCTCTATATGACTAGCCAAAGATGGAAAGAGAATCGTCCCATTGGAGTTGCTAGAAATCATGGGCTCAGAAAATTCACCCACCTCCGATATTTAAGAATTGAAGAGAGTGATTTGAAAGTGTCGTGTAATTTTCAAAAGGCGGAATAGTAGATAAGACACTTGCCAGATTTCATCTCATTTTGTGAGGACTTTAAGATCGGTTCGGGTTTCTATAGGAAGCCCTATAGTTAATTACCCCTCTCAATAAGTGAGAGAGAATTTTTGATTAAGGCTAGTCATTAGATCGCTAAATGCGTAGCGTATAGTAGCAGCATATAGAGTTTCAAAATTTAGATTATGAAATTTATCATTTAAGCTTAAACCGGATGGTTGGGAGAATGATGACGTGCCCTATCTAGATCTCATGGTTCCGTCATCCTGGGCAGTCGCGGTCCTTAGTCTACTTAGTCAGAGAAGGTAGTCGACTATGAAGGATCTCATTAGCAACACATGGGTTACGTCGTCAAGAAATCTTTGTAGACACGGGGTGGTGTTTGTCAGAGAGCTTAAGTCTACACTTAGTTCCGCGAGAGGTTTGCCTATCAAGTATACCTATGATTCACAACTCAAAAGGCGAGCCATTGGGAGCATAGCTACGGTATGATCGTAATATAATAGGCTGGCCAAACCACCCGTCGAGGACTCTAGTAATAGCTTTTCTGTGGGCTTACGCGAATGGAGGACATGCGTCACGCTTTGATATGAGATTGATTGAGAGTGAACATAAAAGAACACTTGATTTGACATTGACTCCTTTGTGACTAGAGTTTTCTTAATTTGTCACCCCCGACAAACAGTTGCGGAAGGTGGATAGATTGAGTTTGATTTAAGTTTTTAATGATATAATTTCATTTAGACGATTTCAAATTGATATTTGATTTGAGTTAATTTGATTAGAAAAATTGATTAATTTGAATATGTTTAAGAGCTTTAGATCACACTCTGTTTAGCTGCTAACGAGGATTAGAATCTACTTGTCACGAATTTTTTTAGACATATTTAAAACTCTTATTATAGGTTTTTAGGTTTTGTTAACCCGGACCCAGTCCTAAGATTAAACCGGGAAACAACCCGCGTAGCATTCTCAGACACTTGAATTTAAGCATTCAATATAGTGTCGGGGTCCATGCGGGTGTATAGTAATTTTAGGTAATTTTATGTTTGAATTATGAGATTGATTTTGCATTTTCATTTTTTTTTTCTAATTTAGCTTGACTTTTGACATTAAAATTTGTACTTGAAATCTCTATGAGCATGCATGTGTTTATAAGCTAATTTCATCTAATTAATGAAATCATTGATTTTGAAAATCATAATTAGAATAAAATTCCTTAATTTTTTATCAAAGAATGTCCTATGATTTTTGTAGATTTGGATTTAGTATCACCTTCTGTCTGTCTGTACAAAGAGTTGCATATCCGGTAACGAAGAAAACATTTTGATTGAGATTGTAGTTTAAAACATTACTTGCACTTAGTTTACTTGTTGAGTTTTGTAATTCTCCCAATTTGATTATATATTTAATCTACATCACTTTTGATAAATTATCATTTATGTTTATTGCTTTATACTTATTAGCTATAGTAATCACCTCCATATTCATATAAGGTTATTAAACCCAATTTATTCATCCTAGACTTTAGTTTATTTTAAGTTTATTATGAGTTTAGTATTAGTCCCCAAATTCCAATTAAAGCTTTTAATTTTGAGGAATTTATAAGAAAGAACTCACTTTATCGTTTAATTTAAGTCATGAGAATTGATTAAAGTTTGTGAGAATATTAGCCTAGTTTGTGAGTTTAATATTAGCCTCTAAATTTCTTAGATTTTAAATGAATGTTATTATTTTCAAAATTTTCTTTAAATGCTCCCCTTTTTCTTGTTTGACTACTTTTAGTTTAAAAGTATGCATTCCTTACTTAGTTCTTAAGTTTCATTTCACTCTCCCTTTTTTAAGTAAGATTTGATTTTCGCCTCCCGTCATCCTGTGAGGCTGCATCTGTTTTGCTTTTCGGCGCCTGGTTAGAGAGCGATATCTTCTTACGATTTTACTCGTCAGCCTCTTGAGCACTGAGCCTTGACTGAAAGAAGATATCTATATATATATATATATATATATATATATATATATATATATATATATATATATATATATATATATATATATATATATATATATATATATATATATTCATCCCCTCTTTTTTTAAGTCTAGATTGACAAAATTTTGGCATTTAGATCAGGTGGGCATTGCAGTGTTGGTTTTCGATGACGCTTATTGCGAAAGCGGTGTCTTGATATTGAGTATTTCATCACTTGATCCTAAAGCATTACGAGGCTTTTAAACTTGCAAAGAAATACAAGCATATATATATATATCCACATTCACATATCACACGTATTCGGCGTTTTTCGGCGATGCTGTGCAAGAAGAAAAGGGTTAGGTATGGAATTGAGAATGTAAGACAAGGAAGTCTGACGTCGAAAGAAGAATTTTGTTGACGATGTTCTTCCCGGTTCGGGCGAAATGGGGCGTGTTATCGAAGGAATCGCGTGAAATCGAAAGTAGAATTTGTCGATGCTCTTCCCTTTTGTCTGAAAATGGGAAAACAGCGAGAGTGTGATGCTGCGAAAGAACAATTGCGTCTGTTGGCCGATGTTTCTTATCTGTGAAGAAAATTGACGCTAGCAGGAGGCTGCGGGATAGCGGGCTGGTAGGACGCGTGCAGCGGGTCGGGTCGCGGAATGGCTGGGTTTGCGGGCTAGATTGCGTAGAACGACGGGTTTGGTGGGCTGATTGCGGCGAACGGGCCGGATTTGCAGGGTTTTGCGGGTTGTAGGAAGGCAACGGGTGCGGAATTGCTGGGCCGGCGGGATTGGATTTGCGGAACGGCGGCGCCGGCGGGACGGGTCGTTTGCGGCGAGTGCGAAGACGGGTCGACGGCATGCTTTGCAGGAGACGGAGCGAACGACGGCTGGCTGGGTTCGCGGGACGCGCGACGCGGGCCGGTGCGCGGCGGAACGGCGGGTCGGTACGCGGGAACGCGTGGAGCGCGGGTCGGTGCGGTGGCGGGCTCGTTGCGCAGCGGGCTTGCGGCGGGCCGGAGGAAACCAAGAGCGGGGAGGAAAAAATTTTTACCTGTGTGCAGAGCGTTTCCAACGAGGGAGAGAATGCAGGAGAGAGGAAAGTGGGAAGGAAAATGCGGAGGGAATGGGGGAATGGGAAGGAACTGTTTCTTTTCTCCTTTTTTTGTGATCAGAAAAAAAATCTAAAAAATAAAAATGGGGGGAACAGTTGAGCACGGGGAGGGTAATTTAGGGATTTTAAATGAATTTTAAATTTATTAAACGATTTTAATGTGGATTTTACGTCGGTAAATGCCCATAGTCAATATATATATCAATTGAAGGTGATTTTGTTACATGATATGATCCGTTTTGCGATCGGGCCGTTAGTCATTGATTTCCCAAAATCGTCGGCTTTTTTGCCGTCGATTTTCACCAGCTTCGAGTGTGAATAATTTACTTGATATATTTCAACGTTTCAAAGCCAATGACGCAAACAATTTCGCAAACGGAGGTCGTTTGGCTGCGTTATCTCGACGATATCGTGCAGCGCGGTGGCGGCGACGCTTGATCTTGATCATAAGTGCGTCGCAATATTTATATTTGGATCGATTTGGCGTTACGCATGGCAAAGTCGTTCGTCGATGGAGGTCGTTTTCGATTGTAGTGACATCCGGCATTTTGAGCGATTTTGCATCGCTAATTCGACATTGACAGGCTGAATTAAGCGTGAAACGGTCATTTGATCCTTTTCGATGTTTTGAAGCTAACGTGATCAATTTATGAACGAGGTCATTCGGACATCGTCGCTTTCTCGGTATTCGACACATTGATACTCGGCTTAATGATTGATCGTTAGATTTTGCAATATTTATATTGATCGATTTCGGCGTTACGACGCGCAAAGTCCGTTAGTCGATCAAAGGTTTTTTTTTCCGGTCATTTACATATGTGGAGGTCAACATATAAGTACTTGTACACGCCTTTCTTGGCGTGGCGGGGAAATCTGTGTTACATGCAGGTGTTTCAAAGACCCATACATGTCTTTCTTGACATGGTGGGCGACCCTTGTCCCCCATATGGGGTTGGCAGAGGAAGCTAAATCTTGCCATTTTAAAATTATAAACTGCAATAAAACTCAATCAAAATAGACAACACTATTCAAATCTCTAAAGTTAAATCAAGTTTAAATTAAATAACCATCATGGTCTACCACTACGTTGAATACTTTAGTGTTTGAGGATGCGGTTGCTTTACCGGTTTGGTCTTGGGGATTAACAAAACTTAAAAATCCAATTATTATAAGAATTTTAACTTATTAAAATATCTTAGAAGCTAATTCTGTCATATGATAGTAGATCTGATCCTCTATTATTAAATTAATAATATCGACATGATCTGAAATAGCAAAATAATACATCCACCTCGATTATGACTGTGTTGAATGAAGATTTCATCCGGAGGGGATACTACCATCAAAATATGTTTAAAATTTTAAATCAAGTTAATATATATTAAACATCAATCTAAATGAAAAATCTGATGAATTATCAAACTCAAAATGTCTAAATGAAATTCAATCTTTAAAAAATTCAAAGTAAAATCCAATTCATCCACCTTCCGCAACGTTTATCAGAGGTGACAAATTAAGAAAACTCTAGCTCACAATGTATCAAATCAAGTATGATTATGTTTACTCAATCAATCTTATCAAAGGGGCAGAGTATGGCTTTGGCTGGCTTAGGCTCCATATGATGCGATTCGATTTGGGTTCTCACGACAGGTGGTTCTTTAATGACACTATTATATTATATTACGGTCACAATTATAGCCTGTATGCTCTCCAATGGCTTTGCCCTTTGAGATGTGAACTATATGGTATATTTGATAGGGCAAAAAAATATTCTGTCAGCTAAGGTAGATTTAAGTCTGTCTCCTTAGACAAACTCCACCCAAAGGATTCTTGGGCGCGAACCCATGGGCTGGCACAATGATCCTTCGTCGGGTTGATTGTCCTTCTCGACTAAGTAGACTAAAGATCACACTGATCGGATGATGGGACATGGATCCCAGATATCGCTCAATCATCTTTAAGTTAAAATGATAAATGTCATAAATTCACAATTTTATACATCCACGTATGTTCTTGTAAAATTAAGCAATCTAATGACTATTGTCGAAAATTCTCTCTCTTATTGGGAGGTAATTAACTATGGGTGCTTGCTATAGGAAATGCGGAATCGGATCTAAAGTCCTCAAAATGAGGAAGAAATCTCGTAGTGTTTTATCTACTATTCCATCTGCTTCGAAAATTTTGATATTTAATTCATACTCTCTTGTCGAGGTGGTGGCAAATTTTAGGATCTTGCTTAACCCTTAATAAATGCCACAACGTAGAAATGCTTGCGTATCTCTTAAAATTAGTGTTTTTGGTTTGAATTGAGGTGCTGCGAATATTTTAAGCATTAAATGGGGAAACGCTGGTCTGAGGGACTTCAGTTGACAAACGAGCCCGGCAAGAAGTGGGGTGGTGTTAAATAAAAATGGTTTGAAGCTACTCATATAAAGCTTTGCCAACTAGAACATAAGCAACAAATGCGGACCTTCTTCCTTTTGTTGCCAAGTTAAACTTCACACCATCCAGATTTTGGTTGAGGTTTTAGCAGGAATGGAACATTAAGTTTTGAAGAGGCAACACATAAGGAGTTAATTCTGATGACCTGCATATATCTGAAGCGGCAGTTCTTGGGGAGTTATGGGACCTTTTTTTAGCATTTCCTCAATGATAGCCTATTTTTGGCATTTCTTCAATGATAACTTGTTTACTTGGTAATGTTTTTGAATAGGTCAAACAAAGGGCGACAACATGTCTATAATGTTAGGATCTGTTTGGGGCAGTTGTAACTGTATGAAATAATGAAAACGTAGTGGTGGAACTATGCAGAAAAATGTGCTGTTTCATCATTATCAAAACACCCAATCAAACCATTTGTGATAGACGGAAAAATACACCAACAAAATCTATAATAGAAATATAAAGGAGAGGGAGTATAAAGACAACAGCCCCTTTCAACATAATTTAAAGCCTAAGTTGCATCTCAACAACAGAATGGCATGAAAATCTGCCAACAAAAGGAATAAAACCACTATGAAGAGAAAGTGTTTGGAGAGTTGCTTGAAAACAATTAATGCATCAATCATAAAATACGGGAATATCATCTGAACAAGTGTTGAATAAAATTAGAAGTACCGTCAATACATCATGCCATTTAATGACCTTTTTGTCTAGCTTGAAATTTGATGAAGTGCAGTAGAACATCAGGGATTTGAATTTTGATGGGGAGATAATATAATATTTTGTTCTTTTCTTTTCGAAGTTCGTATATAATGATATCCACAGTTAACAAGTATAGTTTTTGTATACTTTGGGCAAAGTTGCAGAGGAAGCAATAGTCCAGAACCTGCATTATGGAGGCTTTTTCTACAGCAACTCATGCACTTTTTTGGGTATTTACTGTTGTTAAACAGAATGTGTTTGAAACCCATCATAAAATTTCTTCTAAATGTATATCAGATGACAATATTCTTTGATAATTTGATTTTAATATTATTTATTCATTGTTACATTTCTTTGGAACTGTTTGCATTTTATCAAATTTTACTTGATCTACTGCGGTAGAAGTTTGTATAGACCTTTCAGTACATTATATGAAACCTATGGTAGTTGATAATTTAAAGCTCATCCTTGCAGCTACATTTCTGATGAACAACTATCTAATAGTGGTCCATGCTTGAAGGGGCATCGGTGGCTTTGATTGTGACTGCTACAGTGGATTTAGTTGCATTTTCTCCTCTCTTGGATTCATTGTAGAGCTGAGAAGGTTCATCGGTATAGTCAATTTTACTAAGTTAATATCAAATCACTGTCTTCCTTTGTCTCTCTTCCCATGCAGTCACCATCATTTAATAGGGAAAGTATTGAAAAATAGAAAGTAGTGCGGGGGGGATAGGGGATCCAAAATGAAATCACTTGGCCAGTGAGGAGTTGATTTTCTCTTTAATAGAGACCTAAATTCAAAGCACACACGAACTACTAACCTCTAACTTAGGCTTCGTTTGGGAGAGCTTTTTTAGTCGTTTTCTTTGAGGCTGAATTTTAATTTTGATCATTTGAATAGTGTCTTTTGAAAGCGAGTTTTAATCAATCTCATTTGAAAATTCGTTTTCAAAAGCAAGACAAACTTTTGAAAGACTTTAAACAAATTTAAAAACTTAGCCAAAGAGTAGTAGTAGTAGAGCTCAACTCCCAAAAAATACTGCAAATCAACATTTACATTCCTAATTGTGTCAGATTTCCTTTTTGTTGATGATAATATCTTGAAGATTGATATAATTGTCTTTTTTTTTAATGAAATATGATTTTATTAGGAATATTTTATTAATTAAATGTAGAGCACAGAATTTGATTCAAATAAGCACCTAAAAGTATTAATTGAATTTCACGTGGGAAGTTAATTAATATTTAGTTAATGAGGGTCAAAAATAGAATTCAAATTTGCTATACCTATCATGAGAATCAAAAGGTATTATGCAGACATGAAACAAATGCATATTCTGATGTTTTGTTATGACATGCACATCTGATTATTGAAAAAGACTATTTATGACGCCTTAGTTGCATCAGCCCGCACGTTAGTGGCCTGTGCATAGAAGATGCTAGACGGAACTTTTTTTTTATTTTGTTATTATTTATTAACTAAAGGCCCAATAATAGCATTAGTTCTTTAATTAGTAGCTGGAAATTTTATATTTGCTTGAGGACATTTGAATTAATGAGCTCCCCTTTAGATCGAAGGATAGTCTTATTCGTCCTCTGGTTCAATAGTGATCTAAATTGCACAATTATTATTTTCGTAGTTTCGAATGCAACATTTGTCCTCTAGAAACCAACCCCTTGGCTAGGCTACGGGTGTAACGAACCAACCTAGTAATTAAAAATATCTTTGGATCCACATCTTTTTTTTATGAATTTATTATTATTATTATTTTATTTTTTTATTTTTGGAGTATGTGTCGTACACTTAGTGTAGTGGATTAAGTTGTTGAATTGATTATAGAATGGTTAAGAAGTTTGAAAGAATTTGTGTAGTATGAGAGTAGTTTCGTAATGTCTTAGTGGCTTGTGGCAAACTTAGATGGATTTGGAAATGTTGAGTCAATTTCTTAGGCTAAATCAAAAATTAAGTTGTGCACATGTTTGAGTAAAATAAAATTGAGAGATAGACATACGATAGATAGTGTATGGATATATCTGTAATGATAATGTGAGTGTTGAGCATATGGCATGCCCTAACTAAATGTATTCTCTTTTCACCTTTTGTCCTTTGCTTTTAGTTATGGCAGGGTAATAGTAGTGGTCATTGTAATGTCTTATTTTTTTGCATTAAATTGCAACTATCCATGTATCATTATGATAAGAGTCAAGCTATATCAATTAGATTTTTTGGGTCCCTTAGGTTTGAGTGAACCCAAGTTCTTGTCTGGGTTGGGGGATGTTTGACCCAATTACATGATTCAAGAATCATTGACCCATTTTTGTTTTATCAACGTCATCTTTGTTGATCTGATTTTGGCCAACATCAGCTCTATCAACTTATTTTATCCACTTAACATCAAGTTATCAACTTGTCTTCTTTCACCTACTAGCTCATCTTAGTTAGCTTGCTAGTCATTACCGACCTAGCTCTCGTTTGACCCTATCAATCAACTTACATGCTTCTTAACAGCCAACTTAGGCGTTGTTTAATTTCTATCAGTTGATTCTCTAGCCTTCCAACATTTGTAATAAACTATCAACATATTATGTGGCATTATTCACTTTAGCCTATATATCTTAACTCATATTAGATGGAATATGCCAATTTTATTTTATTTTTTTGTGTAATTTTTTACAAGATCACGCAAGAGTGCTCCATTGTGAGAACATTTAATTTGAGAGTATTCAATGAAAATTTACCCTTCTTACCAAATATTTGGATTTAATTTTTTGTTTATTTATCGTTGTAATCCATTGTCCTCTACATTGATGATCAATTCTCTATCTCTTTAAATTTAATTTTTCTAAATCACTTATGGTATTTAATAAGAACTAGATTTAATAATAATTTTAATAACCTAGTCACAATATACATGCAATGTGTTATTTGCTTTGACCAAACACACTTGTAATAACTAAACCTTATAGTGTTTCATTTCTTATACGGTCAACATTCTAAGAGATAGCCCATTATACTAGTGTCATCACAACCCTCTTTTATTAGTCCCATAACTAAATTGGATGCAAACACATGATACATGTTACATGCCCAACTCCACATGCGTCCTCTTATCTCACATTAACATGCACATCTGGCCTCCTATTATTAGTCATCTCACCTAATGTGTCCCATGTTGCATGTCTGCTATGCATGTGTCCATCATTTTATAAACTCGGAAGATCTTTATCACATTCACACTTTATTTATAAATAAACAACCTCTTTATGTTTTTATAGAACTTCACAACTTTGTTGAGATGTTTAACTCTTGTTCTTGTAATTACTTCTCTTTTATTGTATTCTTTATCTTTTCAACTTGTAGAATTCCCAATGTTTTGTAACGATTTTTCATTACTTCGAAACTTACTTTTTTGCATGATGAATATAAGTTATAATGTTGAATCATTTAAAATTTATATATATTTTATGATTGTGTAGCTTTTAACTTTTTTATCTTTTTGTGTCTCTTTTTCTTCCCCCTATTAAAAATAGCTCATCTTATTGCCTCTTATCCTATCTTCCCTTCAAATATGTCATCTTCTTTGTTGACCATCTGTAGAGAAATTATCATTCACATCATATGATACTCTTGTTGATAATTCTCAAGTTTGAAGAAAAATTAGCATAAGGAATGCCAAGCGAAGATCCTTAGCTATTCAACTCAATCATTACAGGTTGCTCAAGTCAGGTGCCATAATGGCAAGTTAAGGGACACTCAAGGGAGAGCTTGAAGTCTAAATGGTTGACTTTTGTTTGCATGGAGATAACTTTGAAGATTAATTTATTGATATATGTCTTAATGTAGACCGTTCTTGTCACTTCCTATGCTCTTATCTCTCTTGTCATTTCAAACTTTGCAAGCCATTTGTTCTATTTATCATTGGCAAGGAAGAGCGGCCATGATAAATCATTTCTTGTTCTCGTCAATGTTTTCTTTCTTCCTCTATCTTTAGTGAAGCAATCTTGGAGGAGCTAATTGTTATGAAGTTCAAGGATTTATTATTCAATCACAATAAAGAATGATGAACCATGTCAATTATCTGACTCGGATTGATAACACCATGGCTCTTATCATCATGCCTCTAAAGTTGTTTGTTGTTAAGTCTTCTTGATGACTCTCAAAGACCTGGTATGTCGATGAATTGCTCTTCTTCTTCAAAAAATTCATACTTTTGATGAGCTATGCTATGCGCAATTCTCATACTCTTAGAGGTTATCAAAGGCTACATGAACCCTTATGTTCATCATGCAAAGGGAGAACGAGTCCCTTAAAAAGATATCTATAAGGTCACTGATTTTGATTTCTTATGAGTTGTTCAGTCAACTCTCATTCTAGGCTAGAGGGTTCGTCCTTTGAGCATGTTATAATGAAGAACATGTCAGGGACTATGATTGATTTTTCCTATAAGGACTAAAAGTATATCAATATTAAGGAATTTCGAATGCTCTTTAATTTTCTATCCCTCTCATTTTGTTTAGCTGACCCATGGAAGCAGAAGCAATTATCATTTGACCAATTAAGGCATGCCAAAAGGCCTTATTGGGATCATACATTTCTCATTCATCAATATGTTACTTTTCATTGGGATTATAAATATAATATATGACCAGGAATGTTAAGGTGGCCAATCAACTATACTAAGGGGTTGTTTGGTTGCCTGCATTTAGAGTGTAAAGTAAATCGAATGTAGTGTAAAAGGAATGCAATGTATTTGGATTACTTTACAAATACATGAATTTCTTTTTTGTTGTTTAGTAAAATAAATATAATATAAAGTATTTTTGATTATATGGCGGTGAAGCGACGGTAGCATGAGGTTCTGCCATATGGGTGGCGAGACAATGTAGATACCGGACAAAGTGTAATGGCGTGATGACTCGGCCTGGGTGGCGTGAGTGGCTTGTGGATGCGGCGTGGCCGCGGTGAACGTGGCCGCGGCCAATCAAACAAATGCGAATCTGAATTTCTACACCAAAAAAAATATTCATTTCAAATCTACACTGAAATCGTTGAAATTTTCACCATATCAAACACTCAAAAAATTAGATTCCCTACATTCGGTTTACTTTACACTATAAATCCAGGCAACTAAGCAGTTCCTAAGTAAAAAAGAAGAAGAAGTTTTCTTTTTTAATTATAAAAACACCACTATAACTTAGTTGACGTGATCAAATTCGATCAATCTATGAATCTCATTTATGATGTATCATTCATGTCGGAAGAGACCCTACTAGCGAAAATAATTTTATTTGTCTTTTATTGATTGTAGCACATGCATGCAAATTTTGTGAAAGCTAAAGTTAAATGATGCGTGTAAGTGTTCACATGTATTATTTGTGCCATACATTTTTCATTAATCAATATTTGAAATTCTTGCCTTGTGATTACATTTTTCACTCATCAATATTTGAAGTTCTTGCCTTATGATGCAAGTATTAGTACTTGAGTGGGACAAGCATTAATAAATGTCTAAATTTGAATTTTAAAACATGGGTGCTTTTTTTAGTAGTTATCTTGAGCAAAGGTGCATCTTGAAATGGAATGTCACAAATTTATATTAGTATTTTATTCTAGTACAATTCATATGTTATTAAATTAATCTAAAAATGTTGAATAAATATATTCTTTTAATTTGACAATCTCTGCCCATCTTTAATAAAATATAATGAAAATTTAGTAGTCATTATTGTGAATCACATATCTAGATCTCTCTAAGAAACAAAAAAATTTTATTTTTCTTCAACCAAGAAATTTAAAGATATTAGTTGATTTAATTTGTGAAAATCTATGAAAGTTTTTAGAAAATCTCATATTTATTATTATCTATATGAGTAAATCTCCATCAATTCAATTTTTTCATCAATTTCATCTATTTAGTTTGAGATAATGTGGTAGCATTTGATGAAGATGATGAAAAATATATTTGGTGATTTGAATTAATATAATAAATGATAAATTATGCATTAATAAGTCATATGGATAAAATTAATATTGAATGATTAGCAAGAAAAAAAATACTAAGATAATATGAAAAGTATTTTTTTATAGGATATAAAATCTTTCAATATTTTCATTAGATAATCTTATGGCTATTACAAATATAAGATTGACATAAATTCTTATGATTTTAGAGAAACTTATTATAGTCATATTTATTGAGATTTGTTCTTCATAGCTCTTTCTTAGAAGCTAAGGATTACATTATTTGAGTTAATGCCTTTTGCTTTATGCAAAGAGAATTTAAAAAAAATTTCTACAAAATAATTAAGTTTACACACACATACATACTACAATGAACAAGTATTTTTGTTTAGTCATCATCAATTTCATGAAAACGAATCATGCTGATGCAAGCAGAATGACAAAATATGCATAATTAGCCGATAAAATCAATTAAGTCATCAAATGCTATATTGATCAAATTGGAGCTAAAGTGCTTTGATCACAGTCAAAATTGCTCAAACATTATTCAGTTGTGAAACATACTTCACCAATATGTCTTGAATGTCAAAATCCTCTAAAAAACTTTCTGCAATTGATTCAATCACGCATAGTAAAATTAATGGACTATGGACTCAATGAGAATTTTGATTGAAGCATTTTGACCAAAACTAAAATTTCTCAAGAGTCCTTTGATCGTGAAACGGATGGTATCGTGCATCTTAAACATTAAGAATTGCTAGAAAACTATACTCATCATATGAGTCATTACATAAAAATAAACTTCACAAAATTTGCTGATGTGAGCCTCAGATGATGTGAAATTTAAGATGCACAAACATAGAATTTTGCCAAAAAAATGTTATAAAAAGAAATATAATTAGTTAAATTAAATTAAACATTTATTTCATATAATCATTACTATATACATATGTGTGTGTGTGTTTGTGTTTCCTTATCTATATTAAATAATTGTTTTAACTTTGTGTGAAATTTAAATTGTATTTAATCTTATGTTATCTTTATCAATAATTACCATTATATTCTATTTATGTATACCTAATATTACTAATATTTTTATTTTTTCTAAGAAAGTTGATTTATATTATAGCAAAGGACAATCCTTAAAAATTCTTAAAAGAAAGAAAAATGAAATCATATTTCCCACTGCAATCACATGATCACAAATAATGAAAAAGTAACTAATGATCTAACTTTGACTTTAATACATTCCAAAACAAAAAAAAAAAAAAAAATTGAAGTAATAGCTATAAACAACATACAACAAACTTAATCCCTCAACCAAAATATTTTAGTAAAACACCCCTTAGAATAAAAGCAACATAATTACCATAAATGTCAATATACAATTAGTCATACAAATATTCTTCTATTCAAACTACATCATCAAAAATGGATAAATTGTTAAATGTTGATGTCATGAATCATGGAATTTAGCCTTCTTATAGGACTTTTTTCTTTGATCATTAGATTCCCTTAATTCATTCTTAACAATAATTTACTTCTTACACTCAAACCAAGTTCATCGATCACTCTCAAATCGAAATGATCATAATTAGAGGAAGCACAACCTCCTATAAAATCATTGGATAGGTCTAGCAATTGATTTGAATTAAATACTAAAGGACTAGGGCTAAGATATTATCATACTAATGATCATTTAACATGATGCTAGTAGACATTTGTGAAATAAATTTTTTTGGAGTGAGTAGGAAAACCTATATAGTAAAAAAAACATTTCTCATGATGTTCCATCCCTTATGGCTGAATAGCTTAAGCCCATCCAAACATGGCTTTTGATGCATTAATTTTCCTCTACCAAGAAAGATTTTTTTTAGAGCTTTGCTAGAGAAAAATGACCTCAATATTATCCTATAAAGATGGGGTAAAGTTGTTTTGATTGATTTTAAGTTGGCTTTCAACGCATTGTTAGGATGATTGCTAACATCATTAACCATGAACTTCTTGATTTGTTTCCATAAATGAGAATGAAATATTAGGTAATTATTGGAATGGTGATATTGTTTATTAAACTTTTTGAAAGATATATGTCATTCCTTTTAGAACCTAGCCAAACCTTGTTTTGAAAGCTACAATTTGGAATTGAAATTAGGTCTTTTTTTAAAAAAGTTGAACTTTAATGGAAATTAGGTTACAAATTAGTGATTAGTAGTTGGAGATATGGTTTGAAATTAGGTCTCTTATTAGGAGAAAAAGCAATTAATGTGCCAACTCCAAAGGGCAATCACATCAGATCCAGACTTTAAAGCACCACCGCAAGTTGTGAATGCAGGATCTAAAATTTAAGTTGATTACTTACGTTGTAACTATGAAAACTCATATCTTATCATGGTAGATGACATGCAGCATGATGACCTTCACCATCAACTTGTGCCATACTCTTAATTACTAGAATTTTTTCGCTTTTTTTGGATAGTTTGAGCCTTAATGACAATTATACGCACAGATCCATGTGACTCAGACGCAGGCCATGAAGAGAGGAAGACTCTCACATCTTTTTTTTTTATGGCGCATCTGAATTGATGAGTTCTCACTGGCCACAATAAATTTTCCCCAAAAAAAAGACTACAATAAATAGTGATGGGCTATGCAGATGCAGATGCAGATGACTGAACAAGAGCAAACTTTGAGGCTGAGGCTGTTTCAGCAGCAAATTAATCAACATCAGGAAGTGGCCAAAACAATATGACAGCTTTTGCGTCTTTCACGGTCTCCTCAGTTCTGTTAAACCGAATTGGTCTTATCTTTGCTTTTGGTAAGAAGAGAATTTGGCTTTATCCTTGTGAAAGTGACGTCGTCTGTGTCACTATCTTCCATTGTCCTCTATCCTGTGAGTCACTTCACTGTAAGTTTCATTCCTTGCCATTAATCTTTTACATCTGGGTTAAAAAAAAGAGAAATTGATCTATACTCCTTAAAATGTTTATATTTAGATTATGTTTTACACTTTTGAATCATATGAATTGATTAAAATATTTTCTCAAGTAAAAGATTGTGATGTTCTTGACGTTTTCTTTTTTCTTTTTAAATAAGAGCTTAAACTCAATTGTACTTAAAAAAAAATTATACCAACTTGCAAGAAGGAAATCTTAGAATGAGAAAGCATTGGACTTTGTAGGTGATACAAGACTAGCTCGAGCTCGAGCTCATAAACAAGCTCGAAAATTTTTTGAGCTCGAGTTCGATCCTAGTTTGATTTGGCTCGGTAGCTTATCTAGCCAGCTCGTTTACATAATAGTGAACTGTAATTATCATATATAACATTATCGATTTAATAATTTATCTAGCTTTTGAAACGAGCTCAAGCATTTCAGTCGAGCTCGAGCGATATTGAGCTCATCTTCTCGAACTAAGGTTTAAATAAGCAGTGATTAAGTCAACTCGACTGACTTCGTTTACACCCCTGGATAACACTATTGTTTATACTAGCGACAATTGCTTAAGACTATGCCGACACATTTCAAACCGATGACGAAAGTTAACTCTCTAGAATTCTCTTATACTTTCTATTACGAAGGATGCTAAATACTTATTATAGTCTCTTCTAATAAATTACCTTAGAATACTATTTTAAACTTTTCTTAAAGAATCACTCTAAAACATATATTTTGTGCTCATCTCCTAAAACTCAAAAGAACTGCTTTTTAAGTAGGTGCATTCAAAGAACATGTGATTATTATTCTCCATAGAACTGTAACAGAGAAAACAATTAATCGTTGTGGTGATCCTCTTGATCTCAAATTATTCATATTTTTGAAGATGTCAAGACAAGCACGTTATGTGCATACGGACTGATAGAATGCTTTTTAAAGCACATGAATAGTGAGAACCACTTTGCCCATAGCTCTCACAGTGAAGAAAAGTACCGAAGATTAAAATACATAGAAATCTATTCACTATTTGAGATCACTTTTACTTTTTATTTATTACTTTATTTTATTTATATTTTAATTCAAAATAAAATATATTTGATAAAATAAATAAAGTTTGTTTGAATGTTTTTAAAAATAATATGATTTGTTTTTTGAAAATAAAAAATTTAAATATAAATATATTAAAAATATTGTATAAATAAATAAATTTATCTCAAAGTGATATATTTGCGCAAATAGCGGCAATCAAGACAATGTTTTCTGGTGAATGTTTTTCACGTTTTATTTAATTCATCTAAAAAGATGAAACCCCTTAATGATTGTTTAGGAAATTGAAAATCACTCCAAAAACAATATAGTGTTACGTTTTATACAGTGGAGTAAAATTTAATGAAGGCTCTCTTTGGAATTAATTTTTATTTTCTATTTTTTGTTTTTATTTTTAAGAAACAGAAAAAAAAAAATATTTGTTTATCTATTTTATTATTTTTGTTTTTGTGTTAAATTTATTTTTCATTTTCAAAAATACTAAAAATACGTAAAATATATTTTCCTTTATTTTTAAAACAACAAGTCATATTTTTCAGATTTTTAAAGATTTAAATTTAATTTTTTTTATTTTTTAAAATTATATTATATAATATTATTAATTTTAATTAATTTAATCTGACAAGATTTATTTTGAATATAATATAATAGTAGACTAATTTTAATATATCATATGTGTTTATATATATAATATAAAATTGAATTTATATATTAATTTTTCATTAATTCTAATTAAATTTAATTTGAATAATAATAATAATAATTTAATTTACTTCATCAATAATTATTATTTAAAATATATTTTTATCTTTCATAAATTTTATCTTTTTATAGAATTTAAATATGTGCATATGTATTTTATATTTTATATTTATGCATCAACTCCTACAAATATGTATCTTTCTTTTGCATTTTAAATATTTTAAATGCATCAGCATAGTTTATCTTGGAAGCACACAATTTTTAAGTAGTATCGACGATGATTAAAATAATATTGCTCAAATCACGTAATGTCGTATTCGTAGCTTATCAATTTTATTATGTGCAATTGAATTAACTATGAAGATTCTTATTTGATAGATTTTTACATTTTGAATTTTTCTAAGAGATTCTTTTATAAAAGTACTTATTACGGTTGTTTTCGATGATTGAATTTAATTTAGACATCACTTTTTTTATCAATCACTGATTTCATTACATTTGATTCGATTCAAATAATATAACTGATATGGCTCTCAAAATATGACTAGTCAAAGCACAAATCTTGATGTCGAAAGCGATATGATTTTGAGTCAGCCGTCGAGATCAAACACTTAAAATATCATTGGAATCTTTGGGACATCAATTAAATCTCAAAAGCTCAAATATGTAGTATTTATAGTCAAATCGGCGTCTCGGCCGGATCTAACGAGCCTAAGATCTCATAATTGACTTCATTTGGGCATCCAAATGCTCAAAAAAACATCAAATGATTGAAGGATTCATCCGGGATCCGTGGTGAGGGCACACGTGAATTTACAGAATACCTCCTCCCATCTATAAATAGACCTTCATTCCTCATGAAGGGGGAGTAAGTGAAGAACAAAGAGGCCAAGAGGAGGCTGAAACAAGTGAAGAAGAGGAGCCACGGCGACGGTCGTCATACCAGTGATCCTCAGCGTCAATCTACAAGGAAAGAGGAAGAGTCTAAGAGGAAGAGTCAGGAAGAAAAAGGAAGAGTCAGGAAGAAAGGAAGTGAGGAGGAAGAGAGGCTGAAGCAGATCCCGCAAAGATCGCAAGCAAGATTGCACTCATCGGCCATCAACCATCGCCATACTTGTCGTCACTTTGTACCTGTATTCGGTTATCCGCGCATCTCGCGTGATCACTTTCGATTCACGTTGCTCTCATATTCTTCTAATCGTTATCGGGAAGATTTTGTACTCAAGCAGATACATAGTGGAAGCTTTTCAGCCAGTGATTTTTCCTCTTTTCGTTTTCAGTGTCTCTTGTTAAACTCTTTAATTCGTATTGTGTCTTTGGACTTACAATAAGTAAACTTTCACTCTCTCTGGTTTTCTAACAACAATACAAATATGTAGGTCAACATCCATCATCGTCATTTGTGTCCTCAAATATTTTTTTTGCTTTAGGTTAAAATAAGAAAATATCAAATCTATTTTTATTTTATTTTAAAATTTTAAAAATAAAAAATACAAAGTGATCCCAAGTGGCCCCTTAGAGTAATAATTAATTTTATTATTTTATTTTTTTCCAATAAAATTTTAAAAAATAACAACTAAACATGGTTTTTTATTATTTATTTTTTAAAACAAAAAATTCATAAAAATATCAAATATGTTTTTATTTTCACATAAAAAAATGTAGACAAAAATAAAAAAACAAAAATAGAAAGTGATCTCAAACAAAGCCCAAATTACTATGTTCTACTTTTCCTTGAAATTCTAGTTCCCTTTTTTTTACATTTTACACTTGCATTTTGAACAAATGGTTAGAGCCAAGGTTTTAAAAAGTTTTGTTTGGATTTAATCTTAAAATTTTATAATTTTGAAAGTTATGTACATTTCAAAACTTAATTTTGGGTTCAAATATTATTATTATATATAATATGAAATAAAAAAATTATATAATTTAAATTTAGGATTTGTTTGAGACAGCTGCATATAGCTATATGAAAAATCAATGATGCAACTGCTCCAGAAAAAATTGTTGTATGAAAAAGCTATAGTGAATATACAAATTTTTTAATTTTATCAAAGTTAAATTGTAATTTTCTAGCCACCACCGCAGATAATTAAGTCAAATTATAAAACACAACTTTTATATCATAGATTGATTAAAATGCAGTTACCAAACAATGCAAGGGTGTATTTTTGCACAGCACTGCTGCCTCAGGGCTCCCCAAATACACTCTTAGTCGCAACACACATGATATTTAATGGGATTTTAATCATTAAATTATAATAAATCCTTGGCTACTTCTATGGAGATTTAGTGAATTTTACTTTAAAATTTTAGGCGAAAATTTTAGAATTTACCAAAACTTTTTTGCACTAAATTCTTAAATTTTGATATAAAAAAAACTTTGAAATATTCGATTTCAATCATAAGAAATCTCAAATCACCAAAAACATCTTAAGGTAAAAAAAAATTATGATAGGAATGCAACACCATGCATGCGACTCGCATGTGTGCAAATATGTATATTGCCCATTTTTTCTCTTCTGATACGTTATTTGATAATACTTTCTATGACAGAAGAAGTCAGAGTTCTACAGAGAAAGACCTTCAGGTTTTGCTTCTTCATTTATCAAATCAGAAGATGGAGTTAATCTGATCACAAACCCTATAAAAGACCCAACTGGGGAAGGCTATATAGGTAAGTCAAGATAGTAAGCTCATCAACTTTGTCACGCAGTGAATGATTAGCAATCAAAAGTGGGGATAAGTGCAAAGGAGCCTCAGCATTAACTCGCGTATTTGTGATGGCTTCTGCATGCAATGAATATAAATCTTCAGAGTTAACATATTTTTTGAAGTAGCTCTTTCATCTTTATAACGAGACAGTAATAACTGCATGTAGAAAGATAAAAAACAAACTCTTTTAGACATATATTTGTATGAATTGTAGAACATAATTAACTCGTAAAAAATTACGATATAAAATCATCTAATAATATCCCTCTCTCTCTCTCTCTCTCTTCACCTTTATAAAGCTGCTCAAAAACATGTGGAGTTGGAAATGTCACTAATTAATGAGGTGGGGATGCACAGATCGAGAAACAGAGATCTAGTGAGAGAAAAAGCCAAGGAGAGAAAGAGAGAGAAGCACACCCACTCATTCCTTCAATCATTACCCTTCCACCTCTCCACCATCCCCAAAACTCTTCCCTCCGACACACCACACTGTAATATACCTACACACTGTAACTCCATACATCCAAAAATTTTTGTTTGAAAATAAAAAAACAAACCTAACTCTCTTTCCCATATATTTATAACCGACTAAACTATACCAGCCTATTCTTTTATCTTCCTCAAAGCATCTCCACTTGCTTCTCTCATTCTTTCCCCTTAGTTTATTAGCAGAGAGATCTGAGGTCTCTGAAAGCTGTTGGTTACTGAAGAATGTCTACTTCTGCTTCTCCTAACCACGTTTGCTATGTTCATTGCAACTTCTGCAACACAATCCTTGTGGTAAAAATACTAACGGCATAATCTCTCTTTTTTTTTTCTCCTTTCCTATCATGTATAACGAAATATGAAGCTTGCTTTTGCAGTAATCTTCAAACTTACATAGTTTTGTTGATTTGTTTTAGAAGTGCGCGTATATAGTGCAGTTTTTTTTGCGGCTTTTTGGCTAATTTAACTTTCTTTATTTTATATATCTATTAAAAACTGATTACTCTCTTATGAAGATCGATCTGAAAGCTCAATCAGAGAACAGTAATAATTGTTAGAATAATTAAGGAAAGAGTATCATATATTTTAGGAAGGAATAATGCTTTCATCAATCTATTGCATTCACACAAATGCTTGCATTTATTTGGTGTTTTTTAGACAGATTAGAAGAAGAATGTTTCTCCTAAAGGCCTTTTGTTGTTTGAAGATATCTCTTCTTCTTTAAAAACAATAAAATAAAACAAAAGAAGAAGAAGATATCATCTCGTCTATGGATGGAACTGATCTCTTTCAGATGCTTCGATTCCAAAGAAGTTTGAAGGATATAAATTAGTTCACTAATTCGCCCATTTCATTTCTGAAGTAAGATCAGTGCTACCCCCTCTCTCTCTCCCCCTCCCTCCTCTTTTCATAGAAATAATAAATGTGGACTCTGAAGATCTTGAATGTTTGCTTATTTGATTTTTTTTATAAGAAAATGGTAAAAGAAACTAATTTTATTGCAAAAAAAAAAAAAAAAAAAAAAAAAAAAAAAAAAAGCTTCTGATGCTTATCATTCTTTGACAATTGAATCATGAAAGTATTTCTTAGTAATTGTTTTGAAGAAATGGTATTCAATATTTCTTGAACCACAGCTGAACTGTTATGAAATTCAGATGAGTACTGGACATAATTATATTAGGTAAGATTTCAGATTGCAAAAAAATAAATAAATAAAATAAAATTTTCATAGTTATATGCCAATTTTTTGCACCAAAAATGTGGTTTTCTTCACTGAAAACAGTTGGATAAGGATATCCTGTATTAATTTACCACTCGAGATATTTTTAATTTTTTTTAGATATTTTCATTGAATTACAAGACATTTTCTTCTGTTTTAAAAATCAATAAACTTAATGTCAGTTTTTATTTACAAGAAAAAATGTATTTCACTTTTAAAATAGAAAGAAATGTAATGCAGTTCAAATGTAAAAATTCTTTATTTTTTATGTTAAAATTGAATAAATCATATTAAAAGCAGACCTTATTTAGTGTGCCCTACTTCACGGGCTCAACATATTAAATTTCTAGTAGTTTTTTTTTTCCTAAAACATTTTGTTTACTTGAAATAAAATTACAGCTAATTAAATTACTTATTAAAGCATGATGATAAAACAAATTATGCACAATAAGAATTGATACATTATGACATTCAAACATTCCAAATTTCTGCGAACCAAATAGCGAGAGATTATTACATGCAGTCAGAATATAGCTGACGTCACGAACGATAACATAACATGCGTCGTATGATACGTTAATACAGTATTATTATATTAATTGTAAATGTTGTGTTAATGTAATTTTAGTAATACATAGTATTCATATACGTATCAATACACAACAATTACGTATTAACTCAGCACTGCATAATACTATGTTATTAGAGTTCAAACGTTAAAACTATATTTTTCAAACCAGCAGATCTCAACCAGAAAAACCTCATTATCTTTTATATATGAAATTTACTATCCATAAGATAAATATTATGCAACTTCATGTTATATTGCTCCTAACTTTAACCGTCGTTAATTCATGATAAAATGATATAACACAATTCAATTCAAATGCAGCTCCGTTCTGACAATGCCTGCTTTGATTTCGTTTCATTTTCTAGACTGCCATTTCTTGCATCCTTCTGCGTGAAAATTTGTTTTGTTTCCCGACAGAGTCTGAATGAGTTCATCGTTTTACCGGCCATGATTTCAAGCTTTCATTCTATTATTACTATTCATATTTTCCTTTCCTTTCAGCTGCTTTCTGCATATGTACCACAGAGAGAGAGAGAGAGAGAGAGAAGTAATTGCTGTCTTTATTTCTCTTTTTAAGCGAAATAAAATACTAGGATAACGATTAAAAAACAAGTTGTAAGATCAAACAAAAAAATAAAAATTATAGAAGAAACAAAATTTTGTCAAATTTACAATTAAGACACATCATAAAATAAAATGAGAAGACTTGCTCTCTTTCTTTCCTTTGGTTTAAATGCTTTCATCGACTTCGGAGCAGAAGGTTGGGATATAAATACTTACAATTTAGTTTCGGGAGACTTAAAATAATTAAATAAAAATTGTAAATATTGGCATTAGGTAGTACATTAAATTTTAAAATATATTTGATTAAGGAAATGATATATTGGTTGAAATATATGGTGTTTTATGATAAAAAATTAATTTCTATGTATTTTTTTTCTTTGTTTAATCAATTTGAATATTCTTAAATGTAATTTTTATCAATTTAATTTTAATGTTGTATGAGATAAAACGCATTCACTAAATAAGTATGTTTATTTTAAAACTGAAAGGAATTATAGATTGTTGCACATTTGCATATTATTTTTCATTATATATTATCATCCCTTATCTTTTATCAAACTTAGTGTCAGCTGAAAGGGTTGTCTCACCCTTTTTCATGGCAATGTATTTAGTGATTCTATGAGAGAGTTTATCAAAATTTTTAAAGGGAGAGTCACCTTTGATAATAAAGAAAACACAGAAGCACGTTAGGCAAGATGAACAGATGATATAGGAGAGGGATGAACAAAAACCTTCAGAGATAAATTTTCTCCAGAAGTCATGTGTTCAGAATCATCCTCTCTAAACCCATCTTGCAGATTATGTGATAAGAAGGGCTCCAGGAGAGGGTGTTGCATTAACCATTGCGAACCTGTCCTCTAAAAGAGATATATAGCTTTGTGGAAGACAAAGCCATCTCAAAACCAGCATTGTCCCCAAGCTATTTAAGGAATTACCTGTCTGAAGGCTACAAGGACAAAAAATAATCCGACAATTCTTGTTGCTTCCTATCTAAAGATCCAAAGCAAGCGTTTGTTGTGTTCGGTCATCAGTATCTTAAAGTATTCTTGATTGAAATGAATACAACCACTGTTTGCGTTGCGAAGGCTTTGCTAGTTATTTTTTATAATTAGCTTCTGAGATGTGTACAGCATTTTGAAATATTATAACCATTTGCTGTAATTTGTGTAGAATATTGAAAGGTTTACAGTATAAATTCTTTGAAACTATCGTACATATTTGAATGAGGAAAGACATTTTTTATCTCAAAATATATTAACAGAAAAGAAAATTGTCTTCAGTAGTAGTGTATGTAAAACCGTCTTCGATTATTGACCTATAGCAAAGATAAAAGAAGAATTGACAAAACACAGCCGAGCAATGCAAAGAGTAGATCAAGTACGGAAAATGAAGAGGAATGAGCTTTAAATTTATCTGACCTTCGAGGAGGCAAAGAGCAGATAAAATAGGGTAAATGAAGAGGAGCAGTTCTAAAAAAAAAAATCATGGCATTCTCTAGCTTTATATATATGAACATAGATAGAATGAGATCTGCGTTTAACTTTCTCATTATCTAAGTACGAAAGGTTACAAGCAGTTCTTTATTGGCATTTCAAGGCAGTTTCAAAAATTGTATACAGAAGCTGGTGATGGCATAAAGAAGAAAATAGCTTGACCAGGCTTTAAACATAGGGTTGTGTTTAAAAGCTGTTAAGTCATGAAAGTGATCATTAATTTGATAGTCAACGTCATTACAATATAAAACCCTTTTCTTTTTTCTCTACCCTCCCCCCATGAATCTTTTTTTTTTCTCTTTTTGACAAGTTGAGGAAAAATTTAACAAATATACTACTTTGAATCTGTCTCTCTTCACCGGCTTAAGATTTTCATTCAAGATGTATGGTTTTGCCTTCTCTCTCTCTATCTCTCCACACACAAAATGCAGTTCAGACATAAAATGTTATGGGTTACTGAAGTGATGATATCCCAATCCTTCGCCATGAAAACAAAAAACCTGCATATTTCTTATGATTTCAGGCGCTTAAGATATCAAATCTGAGGCATTGAAATGCAAAGGAGCTTCCTTAGGATTTAATTCTTTCAACTTGCAACATTATTTATTAATTATAGGTTGGCATCAAAACATTTTCTTTTCCTTAATTTAAATTGTCAGATTTAAATAAATATGAATGTAAGGCAGTGTACGAATTTGCCTATTTATATATACAAATAATTTTTTTTTTAAATTTAATTTTGCAGGTGTGTGTACCTGGAACCAATTGGTGTTCCATTATGACTGTGAGATGCGGACACTGCTCGAATTTACTTTCCGTAAACATGGGAGGTCATCTCCATTCACTCCCAGGACTTCAAGACCTTCAGGTTCTAACTCTCTTCTTCATTTATCTAAACATATTTATTACTTTTTAAATTTTTTTTTTTTTAAAGTTTAAGAGTTATTTTAAACACTTTTAATATCAGAAAATAATATATGTACAAGAATATTTTGAGCGCTATTAAAAAAATTGAAAAAAAGTTAAAAAATTAATTTTTTTAAATTTTTTTTTAATTTTTTTTAATTATGATCAAAAAATTTATGTACATATATGATATACTAGTGTTAAAAAAGTTTAAAATATCCCTTAAATCATAAAAAAAAAATTGATGTACATATATTATGTACATTAATATATAATGAAAATTTAAATATAGCCTCGTCCAGTATAATAATTTCTCTGCTAAAATGCTAGTCGAAGTGACTGTGACAAGTTTTAATATAATTATAACAGTGAGTTGCAATAGCCTTTAAGAACTTGGGATTATAAATCATAATATTGTTAGTCACAATTATTAACAAAGTACGAGGACAATAAGTTTTAGCCAGTTTCTTTTTTATATTTAGTTGTATGTAAATTTTATTCCAAGAATGCGACCTCATAATGATTGTATGGATTAATAAGTTGACAACTAAAACAATATGCAGCCACATTTCAAAGGACGTACTAATCATTAACATGTAATTCAGTTGTTATTAGGATTCAACTTTCAAAATAATAAAATAACATTGATTTAACAAATTGGTAAGTTTCATAATCTTGAAAAAAACTACTTCCAACGGCTTAGGTATCCTATAACGGTCAAATTAATCACATACAGACAATTCAAATAAAATATATAGTCCAATACAGTATAGTTAAATATGCACTTTAGCAGGTTACCATTTACAGTGGCTTCATTTGTACTTCTCTTTAACTTAAAACGGTTCATTAAGCAGAGAAGATGTTTATATTGATTTGAAAAGATAAAAATTTAAACAAACTTTTAAAACAGTCTTATATCTTCTAAAGATAAGACATTTTTCTGTTGAAAAGGTTGTGGTAGCTTAAAAGATGCATGCGTGGTTTCTATCTTAGCGTTTTTTGAGGGTGATTAGATTGTTCAGTATATAGTCTGTACATTACGAACAAAAGCAGCACTCAAATTTCAATATAATTTTTAACAACTGTTTATTTATTTTCTTGAGAAGAAACTCCAGGGCCACAATAATAGGTCTGAAGGCTTACACTTGGACAGCGAATCATCTTCAAGATGTAACAGGATTCCACTTTTCAACGCCACGGGCAGTAATCAGCAGGACATAACTCCTACTCATAGTAAGTATTAAGAGTTAAGATGTCCTTAATATCATTTTTTTATTTTAAATTATCTTCATTAAGTTAGTTTTGAAGTTATTTACATTAAAAAAAATACATGGCTCGGCATATCCTGAGCTGAATTTATCAAGAAGCTTTTTTTTTTTTTTTTTTAGAAGATGCATCATTGTTCTTTCGCTGGATAGTGTTTTGTCTGGTAAAAAATAAATGTCTGGACTATTGTCTTGAAAAATAGAAAAGGTTGTCGTGAAAATGTCTGTTGACACAAAGAAATGTGTTTCTGAACCAAAGAAAAAACTGATATTTCTAGCTATAATTTTTTTTTGTTTTTTTTGTTTTTGTTAAGAAAAGCAAGAATGGTGGTAAGACCTGTTGTGTGGTTGAAGTGGAGGAATGCATCTGGCCTGTTGTGTGATAAAAAAATACCGCTTAAACTTAAGGGAAAATTTTATAAGATGGTGGTAAGACCTGCAATGATTTATGGTGCAAAATGTTGGCCAATAAAAGAGAAGCATAAGACTAAGTTAAGTGTTGCAGAGATGAGGATGCTCAGGTGGATGAGCGGCTTTACTCTTGGAGATAAAATGTGAAATAAGTATGTTAGGGAAAAAGTTGAAGTAGCTCCAGTGGCAGATAAGATTAGAGAGATTGTCTTAGATGGTTTGGTCACATAAAGTGTTGACCGTCCAATGACCCGATTAGGAGAGTAGATGCATTAGATTTGCCTTATGTTAAGAAAGGTAGAGGACCTAAAAAGAAATGTTTAAGATGTATAAAAAATAATCTTATATATTTGAATTAAATGAGAATTTGATACATAATAGGACACAATGGAGACGAAGGATTCATGTAGCCAACCCCACTTAGTGGGATAAAGCTTGTTGTTGTTGTTATTAAGAAAAGCAAGAATGCAAGTTTTTTCTTTATATTAATGAATTTGTATCTCTTAATGACTTCCAAAAAAAAAAATGTAACTTAAGAAACACATGCAAATTAACAATTTTATCTGTTTCTGGAGCTCCTGACATAGGCGACCTCCAGAAGCGGCTTCCTATTGTGAAGTTACGTGATTGATTTAACGAAAAATTACAACCATAATAGAAATATAAAACTGTAAAAAGTTGTTTGTAATAATTAAAAAAATTTAAGACATTTACATATCAAGAATGCATATAACACAAAGCAAATTCTTGATTAACGTCACATGTCTTTACAAGAATGTGCTTTTTAACATATTTTTGTTAGGAGATGCTAACAATTTTTAGCAAATAAATAAACAATAATGATATGAAAATTCTTATTTTTCCAAGAATATGCAATGGATTTTATACAATTTGATATATTTATGTATGCAAGAGTTTATACCAATATCAATGAAAAAAACAAAAGTTTCATGCTTAATTTTTTATCACTAATTATTAGGTCCTCTTGTCTTTCAATAATTAAACAGCATCAGAGAAAAGGCAGCGTGCTCCTTCAGCATATAACAGATTTATCAAGTAAGTTATGCACAGATTCAACACACCGGTTACAATTTAAAAAAAAGTTCAAATTTTTTTCTTAAATTTATCAGTAAATCACTTTCCAAGATGTAGACATAAATTTAAAATCTTTTTTTAATCAATGAGTCACATCGATTTGCTTTTATATGTGAAAGGGAGGAGATAAGAAGACTAAAGACTACTAATCCAGATATAAGCCACAGAGAAGCCTTCAGTGCTGCGGCAAAGAATGTAAGTATTATGAAACTTTCGCCAAATAATATTATCCTTTTGAAATTCATTATCAGCACATATCCTCAACTGAATAATGTTTTAAAACAAAGTTCCTCACATTCCTCGAAGAGATCAACATAATTTTAACTCTTTTTTCGTTTGCTATATTATGTGAGATCAGAAGAGTGTGATGTTTGAGATGATAGCTAATAACCATCATTTCATTTTTTGGAATATAAATGAAAACTATGTTTCGTCTCAGGTAACCTCTTCGACATTAGTACCTATTGCCATCAATGTCCCTCATCTTTGGGTGAAGTTGAGAGTTCAAACATAGTTCTTTCTTCATAACATCTTTAGTTGATGAAACATCCTTTTACATTAGTATGTCTTTCTCCTTTGGTGATAGATTTAACTCCCTTACATTCTTCTAATTTGGTGCATCATTCTTCTTCTATCTTAGATATCCATTCATAGGATCTCATTTAGCATTACTCAGACTACTTTAGCTTTCCTAGATTTCAATTATTTTCCTCCATTGATTGAAATCTCTTGTTCTTTTATTAAGAGTAATGAGTTTCTAACAGATTCAACATCTTTTTTTGGAGCTAGGAAAGCAATCTTCTTCAACTTTCTATCTAGAAAAAATTCATCCACTAAAATATTCTCTCATGAGGGTAAGCTAGCTTTGATGTTATTTAATAATGTTTTGAATAAAATGATGGTTCTATTTCATTGTTCATTAGTTATATTTTTTTTTTTGATAAAAGACCAACATATATTATATTTTATCAAACATTTCTTCGAGGCTTGTTATTTTAATATTGGTATATTTTAATTTACTTACTAAATCCTAGGAATGTATTGTTGAAATTAGTTTTATAAGCTAAATATTCACACAATTGTTTTTATGGACAAAAAGTTGAGTTTTAAACATTGGCCTTTGATAATTTTCATGAGTGTCATATTACTTAGAATTTCATTTCCACACTTTCAAATCAACCTCTTTTATCAAGCTATATTGTACATCATGACATAATTATTTGGCAAATTATTGCATAATATATACCATTTATTGACAAAGTTCATATTGAGATTAATGTTACATTGCAATATTATAATTATCTATGGATTGGATCCAATGCTAGCAACTATAAAAAAAATTATATTGCTAAAAAATATTTAGTTTTTACATGTATTGTCACTTATTTAAGCATGAATTATATATATATATATATATATATATATATATATATATATATATATATATATATATATATATATATATATATATATAAGAGATCAAATAGTAAATATGATGGCATTGCCAATGCTAGAGAAGCTCTATCTTTAGCACAATCTAAATCGCGATTATCAATGGTTTCTACTTCTTCATTTGTAATTATGCACCTCTCTCTAAGGACCATTCTTAAATTCAACATATTTAAGTTTTTACTTAAATAACACTTAAATCTTTATTATTACATCAAAAATACCACCCTGGTTACTTTTTCCAAGTGAAATACACCTTTTTCTGCATAGGGAAAGTGCTAGTTTTGTAAATATTCAAGTTTGGGTGTGAAATATGTAAATGCATAAGAATTGCGTGGTATGTATGTAAATTTCCCAACAATATATTATGTTGTCCAAAAGATCTGAAAACTATTACATAATTCAATTAATAGAGAAGATCCTAAATCTATTGACTAATTTGAGATGATATTTATTTATCTCCTTTCTAAAAATCATGAGTTATTTATTGTTATAAATTGATCTTGTCTTGCACTTTATAAGATTAATTTCTCATTGGATATAGTTTTACCACCTCTTCTCCTCCTCCAATTAGAGCACAACAAAGTCATATTATTGATTATTTGTATCTACAAACAAACCATTTCATTATTATGCATTAAGAGAGCTCTAGATGATATTATTTTATTATAATTTTATGAATAAAAACATCAAAACTAAAGATGATCTCCCCTTAGCCTTTATTATTTATTTTCATCATCAAATTGATGAGGCTTGAAGAAATGTTAGCAAAACTCTCATATTTCTTAGATCATTTGTGAATTTTATTAATAGTATTGGCCTATCTAAATGAGAAAATTATTATGATCAATTTTTCTTCCCCTTTTGGTTGAGATATTACTTTTGTTGTCTTTTTAAATTATTTTTGTTCTATTGTTTCTTGGGCAATGGCATAAGTGGTGTACTTAATTTTTAATATAGAAATCTCAAATATCAATCAATCTTACCTAACATGATTATAATGAATTATTTTAAATTCTTGTAGACTTAATATATGTGATTGACCTTATGACCACCTTATATTTATATGAATCTTAGGGATACTTAATAAAAAAATTCTTTAAAAAAAATGAAATTATTATATACATGTTATTTTAAAAAATAATGATTCTCTTAGCCAGCCTTAAATGGTCTAGCTTGTTTATTTTTTTAAAGTTTCTCAAGCCATTATGATAACTACTTTGGTATTATTTTAGGTTCCCACTTGTGGTTTGTAAATCGATCTCCTATATTCTACTTGAGACTAGTGCATGATAAAGTTAAAGTCGAGTGCTTCATCTAGATGTATCTAATATAAAATATGAAGTCCCATTTTTCTCTTTTTCCTATTACAATATTGTTGTTCTTCGTAGATGCCTTGCCTTTATCTATCATGCTTGGTGGTAATCCTTCCCATAGATTTCTCATTACTTTCACTATAACTCTATTTCTTCTCCTTGGGATTTGATGGATGTTTCTATTTTATTTTTCATAGCTATTCGTTGTCCTTTAACCTTTGTTATCGATAAGTGTTGTCGGTGTCTAACCTACCTTTAAGGGTTTGATGGACACTTTTATGTGGGATTATTGAATCATAAACATATATTTAACATGTTATAAAAAAATTATTACACTCACATCTTTTCATATAGATCTTACCATATTAATAGATTTGTGAAATATATTTTATATATTTTTACTCTACCTTAATGGAGAGCATTGGTCTAAATTTTTTTTTCCAAAATGAGTTTTTAAAATTAGTGATTTTATATTATGCATTCTTAAATAGTTTTCAAATTTGACGTTAGCAAATATTATCCCATAATCTAAATATGGGTTTTCTTTTCCCATGTATGGATTCATTTTCTTGAAGTTCAAATGGCATTCACTGTTATAGTAAGTATATATATAATTTTCTTAAGATTGAATAAAATTTAAGATAGATGTGTTTAACCATCATGTCTTCACTCTCCAACTTTTATTCCAATAAATGGAAAATACTAAAAAAAAGATTAACTAGCATTAAGAAATTGAATCATTTTAAAATCGAGACAAAAAATCAATTTGATAGCATTCAAGTTTCTTATTATTACTTCTCAATAAACTGCTTCATATTTTACATCCATTGAGTAAACTTTATATCATCTTTGTTTATCATATATTCAAATAAGCAACTGGTGTTCCATTTCATTGATTATAGTGTCTTCTCTTTAGCATCAATCATTCATTAAATGCTCAAATTGATCTAGTTATGACTTTTCTCTCCATGTTATATGTCGCTAGGGTTTAAGTTGAGTTGAATATTTCAAGAAACTTTGAGGATATAGTTTGTGTGGGATCAAAAAATAATGGATAATAACTAAAAGCAAATTTAAATTATATATTATTCTTGCACTATTAATTCATAGTCATATTATTGAGAATTATTCCAAGTTATATCCTTAAGGAAATATATTAGAATTAATTATCCAATAAAGTGCCTATCAAGAACACTATTTCTTCTCAACAAACTAAAAGTTTAAGTGTTCTCATTCCCTCATAATAAAATATAGTGGATTTTAATAATTTGATGATAGAAGAAATGAAGGCCCTCAAATGGTAATATTGACAACAATAATGTTTCACCTTCTTTATTAAACGACCTTAACAATCAAGATGGAGTTCTTGCCCATATCCATATTAGTTATTATGGATCAAATTTACTTAATGTATTCTAACTAATACAAGTGAAAGAAGTGATGCTACTTTATGATGGCAATTTTAATTTAAAGGTTATTCTACTATCAACAACTGAACTCTCTCTTCCTATTTAATATTAGTAGTAATGGTGTCATTATGATCTAAGCTTATAATCCATATCATTTTCTAAACTTTTTCTTTCCTTGTTATGTATGTTTCTTTGATTTGAGATTGGGTAATTATATATATATATATATATATATATATATATATATATATATATATATATATATATATATATATGAAAAAATGCTATGATTCATATGATCTATTGTCCATAATTTCAATAATTATAAAAATTATGACTAGAATAATGATTACTTGTATGATTAAGGCACTTCTTGCATCTTGGAGGTCTATAATGTTTCAAAGTTGTATTGGATTGATGGTTTGTGAAACTTATATTCACATTTTAGCACTTTATTTAAGAGTCATTGTCGAAATACATTGGGTGCATATTATGTTATAATTTGATTCTTTTACATCATAATGCAGTAAGTTATTTTATTAAATGTTTATTTTTAATTAAGTTTTTTGAGCATGAGCTTTGTCTAAAATTTATCTCCTATATCCTTGCCAACAATGTTAGCAAAGTCAATATCACCATATATGCATTCAATACATATGAAATAGTATATTATGGTCCTTTTTTAAAAAAAAAAACTTATAAAAAATATATGAAATGCATATGATTTGAAAAAGCTAATCAATGATTCATATAATTGCAGTGGGCACATTTTCCTTATATCCAGTTTGGTCTAAATCACGGTGCAAACAAGCAGGTGAAGATAGATGATCCTATTACAACTCAAGAAGGTCAAGAATCTCAAAGTTATTATTGACAAAATGGAATATTATGAGTTGATAAAAAATATATATAGTTATACCTACTTTATGAATCTTATAGATCACAATGTTGTTTTCAAATCTAGCTTTATAATAAAAATTATTAGTTCCTTCTACAAAATATTGTAATATTATTCATGCAAGAGTTAAAGTTTCTTGATGCATATTTATAAATGCTATCAACTATTATATAAAGGCTTCAAACATTTACATTTTCTTTGTGATGAATTGCTTATCCATTTTAATATGTCAAAGTTAGCACTTTGATGAAACATATATGCCAAGAAATTCTCTAGGGCTCATTTTAGTCGTTTATCTACAAATATATATAAAAGATGATAGTCTTGCTTTGATTGATTTCGTATATAAAAATAAAATTATTGTTTCTAAAAGTTTTTGAATATTTAGCATAGTTTTAAAATTAATATTTATTTATAAATTAATCAAATAAAATCAAGAAATATAATAAATTTTGAGTTTCTCATCAAGTAACCAAATGAGCTCCATTGAGAGAGAGAGAGAGAGAGAGAGGCAAGAAATGTCAACACCGACACTGGTTCAATACAAGTGTGGTGGGGTCCACTGTGCAGCGGAAGAGGACAACCCACTGTATTTTGAGCGGAAGAATCAATTTCCACGTACGCACGCTCCGGTGCGGAATAACACGCGCGTCCTTTATTTATTTATTTATATATTTTTAGGGTTTTATTTCAAAATAATTTACTTTTAACAGAAATAATATATTAAAAATGCTTTTATTTGTCTATATATTTTTCTTAAATTTAATTGAACAAATCAATAAAAATAAATAAATAAATGCCACTCATCAGTTTAATTAATTCATATAAATAATGCAATATAAATAAATAAAAAATAAGGTATTTAAAGTATAAATTCATTTAAGACACTTTTCTCCCGTGATTATCGCCTGCTATCTGTACTCCAAGCGGGTTACAGGTAGAAATGTGAGTTTCCGTGTCATCCATATTTCGTCCTAAAGGCCATTCGAGTGGGACCCACCAGCCATGACTATTTTATATTTAATTATATTTAAAAAAAATCAGACAATTACTTAAGTTTATGATAATGCTACGTGCATAACTAAAATGAGACGAGGATATATAAGAGAAGACTGAAAATGATTTATTAATTATATATGAATTTATATTAAGCTCATTTATAATAATTTATAATAAAAAATTATCTTATATTAATGTATGTATATAAAGGATTTTCACTTATTATTTTCGGAATAAACATTTTTACCCATCAATTAAATCTAAATTTAGCCAAAATGAACTGAACGGTTATTTCAGAGATTACTAACAAAGGACTGAAAAATAATCTATTAGATTAATAACTTTACTAATTATGCACCTAAACCAATAATTAAAAGAAGGGTCTCAGATGCATGCATGCTGATGATAGATTGCTAATTATGGCCTATTACTCGTGCTGTAATGGCTTATGCTTTTAGAGATGAGAGAGAGAGAGAGAGAGAGAGAGAGAGAGACGTTTTCTCGGTGATGATATCTGAAATGTCATTTCCTGTCTGTTTTTAGGTGTCTTGCTTTTTTTCTTTACTTTCTGAAGAGAAAAACAACACTGCCAACGACGCACTTTCTCTCTCTAGCGACCTTTCACTTCCATTTTGGGATTATTTTTAAAATAGGCAGTCTTGTGATAAGTTAATTTAAAAAAATATAATTAGCAAATAGGCATAGTCGTCCGTCAAACGGACGACTAACGCCACGTGGTTTGACCGATCACCTTTTTTTTTTTTTTCTGGTTTGTAACGGCGGGGAGAACGGCGGGAGAGAGAGAGAAAGAGAGAGAGAGAGAGACAGACCTTTTTTTTTTTTTTTTTTTTATAACGACGGGAGAGAGAGAGAGAGAGAGGAAGATTTTATTTTTTATTAATTTTTTAAATAATATAATTATTTAAAATATATAATTTAAAAATATTTTTTATAAAATATTTAATAACTAAATATTTATATATTTAGTTATTAATTTTTTTATTTATATATATAATTAAATATATAATTTAAAAATATTTTTAATTATATATAAATTTATAAATTTATTTAATATTTTTTTATTAATTAATATAATTATGTATAATATATAATTTTTATTAATTTTTGTTAATATATAATATAAAAATATTTAAAATATATAAATAAATAAATAAACAAAAGAATAAATTATATAAATATTTTATAAACTATATAAATAAAATAATTATATATATATATATTTATAAATTTATTTAGTTATTTTATATATTTAAATTATATAAATATTTTTTAAGTTATATAAATAATTTAAAAAATATTTAAAATATATAAATAAATAAATAGTTATATATATATATATATATGTATATATATATATATATATATTATATTATTATTTATTTATATTTAAAAAATTTCTTTAAAATATATAATTAGTTAAATAAATAAATAAATAAATAATTGTAAATTATATAAATATTTAGTTATTTATATATTTATAAAATATTTAGTTATTTATTCATTTTATATATATATATATTATTATATTTATTCATTTCTTTTTGTTTATTTATTATTATTTGTTTTTTTTTTTTTATTTTTTATATTTTTTTATTTTTTTTTGTTATTATTATTATTAAGACTTGTATTAATAATATATATGTATGTATATATATATATATATATATATATAATAATATATATATATATATATATATATATATATATATATATATATATATATTTATATATAATTAAAATATTCTATAAAATTATTTTTTATTTATATAACTTAAAAATATTTATATAATTTAAACATATAAATAACTAAATAAATTTATAAAATATGTATATATATATATATAATTATTTTATTTATATAGTTTATAAAATATTTATATAATTTATTCTTTTAATTATTTATTTATTTATATATTTTAAATATTTTTTTTATATTATATATTAATTAATAAAATTATATATTATACATAATTATATTAATTAATAAAAAAATATTAAATAAATTTATAAATTTATATATATAATTAAAATATTTTAAATTATATATTTAATTATATATATAAAAAAATTAATAACTAAATATATAAATATTTAGTTATTAAATATTTTATAAAAAATAATTTTAAATTATATTTTAAATAATTATATTATTTAAAAAAATTAATAAAATAAAATCTTCCCTCTCTCTTTCTCTCTCTCTCGTCGTTATAAAAAAAAAAAAAAAAAAGGTCTGTCTCTCTCTCTCTCTCTCTCTCTCTCTCTCTCTCTCTTTCTCTCTCTCTCTCTCCGCCGTTCTCCCCGTTACAAACCAGAAAAAAAAAAAAAAAAAAAAAGTTGTGATCGTCCGTCAAACGGGACGACGCCGACGATGACGTCGCCAGTCATCCGTTGACTGACAACTATTTCTAATTATATTTTTCATCTTTCATCTAATCTAGCCTATTTTAAAATAATCCCTTTTTTTCTCTTCTTTCAAAGCCCTCAAGTTTCTGAAGCTGAAACGTCTTATCATGACTTTGATGGTTGCCTTTACAGCGTCGATATTGATTGGCTGCTGAGCGAATTTAATCATTTAAATTTTGATTTTTTTTTTTAACATATTGATGTCTAAATGTTGACAACATTTTGATTCAAATGTTGGATTAACGCATATCAAAGAATAATTATTATTGAGATGTTATTTTTGAGAATCTTCTAAAATATTGCACTCATTATTCATATTTTGGACATGAAAATAAAATGATTTAAACTAAATTTGAAAATGAAAGTTAAGAATTCTTAAAGTAATAAATTATCAAATTAATAGTCAATTTAATATAAAGTGAGTTTAAAAGAATATTCATAAAAAAGGTGACTCTGAATGTGATGTCAATGAATGTTGATAATAATTTTATCTTGCTTTGCTAGAAAGAAATAAAGGAAAAAAAAAAAAAATTAAAAGTGAGTAAAATTTTGTGATCATTTAGCCTTAAAAATATTAGCTTTGATGATTTGAAATATTAGAAGTAGAATTAAACCTCGAGAAAATAAGAATTAAACTCCATTTTTAGACATTTAGATATTGCAAAAGAGCCAAAGAAAAGTATATTATTCACAAATAATTTCAAGAACTCGTTTACACCCCCTACATATACAAATATTGATATCCTAAAAGAGGATTTACATACATATCACACAATTCATGTGTATTTATATATCAAACACTTAAATTTTAATTTTAATATATATAACACTGCAATCATCAATATCACATCAAAAATATCATCATTTATTTTTTTAAATAAAATATACTTTTTTAAGCATAAAAAAATATTAAATAAATAAATATCTAATTTTAAGTGTTAAAATATATAAATACATAAGAATTGTGTGATATGTATGCAAATCTTTCTATCCTAAAATCATGGATGGTAAAACGTTAATAACACAGTCAATATACTTCAAAAGGTATCTGATATTTCACAATATAAAACTTCAAAATCAGAAGAAAAAAATCTCTAATATCATGTCCTCCAAATTAAGTCAACTCCTCAAGCACAAGCATATCATACAACCAAATCATCAAATAGTAGGAACATTCAGTGAGGCACCGGAAACTTATTTCATTTTTTTGATTAAAAACAATTAAGCTAAAATAAAGCTAACTTTACATTATCAAGATCACAGAAAAAAAATATTGCATTTTATGCTATCAAGATTACACTAGAAGATATATATTTTCCATGTTACAGTACACAATAAGGCTTGAGCAAAAAAACACCCATCCTCAGTATTGTAACTACAGGAAAGACTGACTGACTTCTCAGCAACTATAAAGGCCAATTAGCCTCTGAATCAAACCTAACATCACACAAAGAGAGATAACTTCTTACCTCTGCATGCAAAAAAACATTTAGCCAAGACATACAAAGTAAAATACTTTCACATAAATGAAGTTTCAACTGATGCTTTCTCTGGAGCTTGTCCCGCCTAACTAATGAATTTCTGCTCAGAACTTTCATCATCCCCCCACTGTTCAGAGAAGAAAATCTTCCTCCAGCCGAAACCCCTAGATTGGTAGAAGCTTGAAATGGAGAAGAATTCTGAGCTCGAGAAGGAACTGGTTGGAGGTTGGTAGGTTGGCCAAGCGATGGAGCCATGGGAGCTGGCTAGAGATTGCTAATATCCTGAACAATCATCTGATCATTGCAAGGACGTCTTGGACCAAAACCCATAGTAGAGGTAGAAGCTGTTGTGGTTCCAGTTGAAGCGAGTGGCAATATAGACCTTGATGACGATACAAATGGAATGATGGCTGAAATAGCAGGCATTCCAAATGCAAACCCAGTTGATGGTGGTGACGAAGGTGTAGAAGCCAAAGTAGCACTCAATGAGGATGACGATGAGAATTGGGAGAAGATAGAGAAGCTAGCAGGGACTGCTGGTGAGAGAGGAGAGTTGCTACATGAAGTCAGAGAAGTACAAGACGAAGAAGAGAAACATGAACTTGAAGTGAATGGTTTGACACCAGATATTGCAAAGTCAATCTGTGAGCTGCAAGAAGTTTGTGATGAAAAACAATACCCAGATGTTACTTGTGAATCCAAAGTGGCAAATTGAAATACAGATTTATGTGAAAAATTGGTAACTCCATTTTCAGAGAAAATTCCTTGAGATCTACTAGAAGATGCAGCTACTGCGCCAAAGTTTCTGGCAGCATTCTGGGAGCTACTAGCAGCAAACTGAAAGCTTAAGCCACCTGATGTGGATGAAGGGCTGACACCAAAAACTCCATTTTCTGATATTGGAAAAAAAGGTGAAGTTGCGAGGGACCACTGCCTGCCATTGAGGATCGTAAGGCTTTCATAGCAGCACAGTTAGAGCCTATGCTAGAGACCAAAGGATTGCCCAAAACAAGCAAAACCCTATGAATATGGATATAAAGATGTAAATATGCCCATGCTTGAAGATATAGCTGACAAACCTGCAGTGATTAAACCATTTTTAGTAACCTACCTTCCAGATGAAACAAGCACACACGATAACTGAATATGGACCTGTAAAGGAATAGCTTGTTGAATTGCCAGACCCAAATTGGAATTTAGGTGCTCCATTGCCTGTGCTTGAAGATACAGCTGACAAGCTTCCAGCATTCAGTCTATAAAGGAGTCAAACAGAAAAAAAAAACACCCAAAAAAGTAAGGAGAAGTATCCAATCCTGTTTGAAATATGCTACAATATTTCAAGAAGGCTCCAAAAGTCCATTTAGAAATCCAACCTTGTGTCTTCCTTCTTTGGTGTGGCACCATCAGCCAAAGTAGTTGCTGCTGTAGAAAATAAAAGCGTCTTGGACAAGGTGTTGAATGTGCGTGCAGCATCCAAGATATAAGGCATTAGTGAGGCTTCCCCTTCAGCATTATCTTTATTAGGTGAAGCAGAACTTGTGATTCTAGCTAAATTAGAACTACTCGGTTCTTCCAAAATTCTGCTGCCTTGAGCATTTAGTAACTTGGTTGAATCATTATTGGCCTTGATTTTAAGAGAACCTTCATGAGATGCACTGATAGACGACTTGGAGAATGATGCATCTCCAACAACAGCTTTTCCATAGGATGACTTACTTGGTGGAGAAGAGTTTAGTTTGTCAAGATGACGCAATATTTTTCTAGCAATTTCCACAGAATGGGGAGGAACATGGAGAACACTTGAGGGCATTTTACAATCAAGATTGTCTAGGCCATTTGAATCAATGTCATGTTTGTATTCTTGACTGAAATTTTTTTTTGATGAGGTGTCAACATGAGTTGGAAAATTTAAGTCCTTCAAACATGATTTTTGACGAACCCTCCGTACATCATCAAAGCAACCTGCATCTCTCTCTGAGCTACCACGTTTCATTGCCTAGTCATTGAATTTGAAGACACTTTAAAATTCATATAATGAAAACTAAGCATATATTGTTTCATAAAAAAATGAAAATTTATTCATCTTAAGAAAACAAAAGGCATCTTTTGAGGAAAGCTTGAACCAAAACAATGTTCAAACAATTACAATGCTAGCTTAGTTAACAAACTATTCTAAATGATGATTAAAGAAATAGTACTTAAAAATCATTAAAGGGCATGTCTAATTAAGGAGCTCCTGCAACACAGGGTTTAGGGAGTGGTTAACGTACACAACCTTAACCGCTAACTATGAAAATTTTCTTAGATAAAGCAACACATAGTTGCCAGCAAAGATCCACCAATCAGGTAGACCAACTACCATCTTTGCTTATATAGAACATGGACTATAACAAACCAGAAATAATGGAAATGGGACCTTAATTAGGTTTGCCATCATTCCCGTATCTTCTCTGGGACTATATGCAACACCTTCTCTCCCTAAATCTTCACAATCAGGTCAAACCATATGAAAAGTCATTGCAAAAACAATCATAAAGCTTGAAGACTAGCTTTAATTTCAAACTCTCTCATGATCCAAAATAGTAATTTATTATAGAAATTGCAACATGGTAAGCCTCAAACTAGAAATTTAAGTACTTAACTAAGGCCAAAATCTCTAAGTAGTATTTTATATCTATTTAATATACCTCTTAAATGCTATTTTTTCTTGGATCCATGTTCAAGAGATTTTCTTTCAAAGCACATGCCATGTAAATCTCCCTTGTCTTTGCATCTTATCTTTTGCATTACATCTTCCATGACTAAGTTGCCAGTAAAGTAGACTTGAGGTTATAGGTTGGAGTCACGAATACAACCTCCAGTAAAAATAAGATTATGGGAAAGTAGATCAATCCCTTAACAACTTTACTTTGCTAGGCGCTTCCTCTACTAGGTACACCCTATTATATTTTTATCAATATATTATAAATGAATGAGTGATGGACTTACATTTGACCATAGTTAATAATTGAATCATGTACAGTGTGAACTCATTCTATTACTGGTTCTAAGATAACTAAACTTTTGGCTATAAAACCTTGGATATATCTTCTCCATCAATCAAAGCTTTTTGATAGTTTGTGGTAAAGCAAACCTACTAAGCCAAACTGCAGCAAAGTAAGACAGCAATAAAATTCTTAATAGAGTAACTGGAGGCTTAAAGAAGTTGGAAGTTTAGGCAATAGAATAAAAACTTTCATTCATTTTATAGTTCTTGGCATGCATCTAGGTTATGAACTTGAGCTTGCAAATAGCTAGCAATAAAATCATGAGTAGTAAGGTTTCACTATAGCTGTGAATTTGGTAAAAAAATAGACTGTTAGATATAAAGCCGTCATTGTGTAGTTGCCATCAATTAAATTTTTTGGGAATGTTAGTAGCATCAAGTGCTACTAGACAAATCATCTCAAAGTCGGTCAACAGAATTAACTAATAGTTATCATGTTTCTTAGTATATGGATGCTTCACCATGAAATTCCATTAAACCATATTGATTGAGTCATGACTGCAATTTTAGGTATGAGAGAGATCCACCTTTTGTTTATTCTTTTGGCATAGTTAGGAGAATTAAGCGGCCCTGAATCAATAATATTGGGCTCCCTTTTGGAATGGATTGCTTCTTGATGAATTTTTAATACTTTTGAGTTGCCTTTTAAAATGTTGTCACAAAATTTTCATATCAAAATTTGGTATGTAACCTGCAACAAACTCCTTAACCTACATAGACAATACCATTATAGCTTTATTACAATGGAAAATGCACTTCTACAATCTTTAACCTTATGCAAATTATTTGGGCTAAGCTTCATGAATACTCTGTTTTCATAAGTCCTATTGAGCAGTGTCTGAGTTGTTTAACTTATCTTTCGTAAATCATTTTAAATAACTTATATTTATGTAACATGATATCTACTCATTCATCTTTTTTGATACTTTGACGCTCATTTTAGATAATTTTATCCAAAGGGTGTGTTTTCTATTATTCATTTTGCATATCCAAATCACTTAAATTTATTTTAAATTACATTATTTTCAAGAGATATCACTCTATCCATTTATTTAATGGAATCATTCCTCGATTTATTCTTGCTAGTTTTACCATAAATCCATATTAATATTCACATTTCTGTCATGATCAACTTAAGTTTTTATTTTACCCAAAATTCAAATTCATACAAAATCATGGACCTAATTGTGATTTAAAACAATTTACCTTTAAGACTTCATAATATTTGCTTATCACACAATACTACTGAAGCGCAACTTAATTTTAATCGTCTAGCCTTAGCTCTTTAAGTTATATCCCCATTAACATCACCATTTTTACGTACAATAGATCCAAAAAACATAACATATCATGCATATATATCATGTAATCTTCTAACAATATTGCTTGATAATTGTTAGTATGACACTCATTAAGTTTTTTATCATATGTTAGATCTTTGCTCAACTTATGCTTTTTGCTGATGACATTCTTCTTGTTGATAAGACTAGAAGTCCAACAAAACTTTAGGTCAACTTTAAATTCTACTTTTAGTTATATCTAAACAATATATAATTATAATTTTAGTTGTAGAAGTTTTAGTGATAGTGTTGTGACTTTTGATCAAGTCATTAATAAATTATTGATTTACTCTATTGTTCAAAATGATGGTGAAATAGATGGAATGTTATTAGTAGAATTCAAGTTGGATGGTTGAAGTGGAGGAATCATATCTATTATGTGATAGAAAGTTTACTTAAACTTAGGAAAATTTTATAAGATTATAAGACACATGACTTATATGAGAATGTTGGCCTAAAAGAAAATAAGACTAAGTTAAGTGTTTAGAATATCTTATGGATGAGTGGCTTTACTCTTAGAGATAGAAGGCAAAATGAAAATATATGTTAAAAAGTTATAGCATAGATAAGATTAGGAGAATCTTGTAGATGGTTTACCACAATCAAATCCAATAAATTAAGAAGATCATTAGATTCTTTTATGTTAAGAAAGGTAAAAAAAGACTTTTAAGATTATAAAAATGATCTTGTATACTTGAATTAGATGATTTACATACACAATACAAAATTAAACCACTAGTGGGATTCTTGTTGTTGTTGTTGTTGTTGTTGTTTAAATTTTTACTTATTTAGATATCCCCGATTATAATTATATCTACAAAAAATATACACCATGGTATCTCCCTTTCAATATCATTTATAAATCTCTAGATAACCACTATAAAATATATGGACTCAATGTCAATCATTCAAGTATTATCTACTTTAACAACTTCTAATATAAATCAATGCACCATCATATTTATCTTCAATAATATCAACAAATCTTTAATACATACCTTACAACCTTAAGGCCTACCAAAAAAATCCATAAGTTTGAGTATTGAAATCCTATGTTACCATGAAGAGTCCACAGCTAGTGGAGGCAAAAGAAATAACACTAATAATATAGCATAAAAGTAAAAGAATATTACTTCTAATGGTACTCAATCATATGCCTTCCCAAAATCAATAAAAATCACATGAAGATCTATTACTTGTCTTTCTCCATTAATTATTTAAACACAATAGGTTTTCATATTTTATCTTTATAACATAAATTAAATTAGTTCGAAGAGGTAAGAAACTAAAAATTTAAAATTCACTTGAATTTGACCCAAATAAATTTCAAGTTTTCCTCAATTACTTAAATATGAATTAAAGCCGTCTCGAAATGATTACTTTCATTAAATATGTAGTATGCACAAAATAATATGTAAAGTGTTTATATCATACAATGAGATGATTAAAAATCATTTTTAAGTTAAACAAATTTTAAGTTGACATGAAACCAAATCATTTTGAATCAAGTCGGCTCAACCTAAAATGATTTCAACTTCAAGCCAAGCTCAAATTTTAGCATCTAATTTTTATCCTGCGTTTAGCAAACTCACAAAAACTTGACACAATATCAACCTTTTCTCAAAATCTTAATATGTAGCTCATCCAAACATCAAAACTAACATTTATGTATCTTCTTCAGAGTTAACTCCACCTCACTTTATGGATAAATCTATAATGTACTTCATATATTATTTATTATGCTCTTCTAAAATATTATCTTAAAACTCACCCTAAGGGTTATTCGGTTGCATGTAAAATTGGTGTACTATATTCATTTTGAATGCATTTTAAAACTTTTGTGGCTTAGCTTGAAGCAAGACAATTTTAAGTTTTGTGGCATTTGAAATTATCTCAAATGCCATATTTTCCCTACATAGAGAAGGTATATAAATCAGTCATATTCAACCTTTAGGAAAATGATCTTGGCATATAAGTGGATTTTAACAGCAATGATGATGAACATCTAGGTGAAGCCAAGATCTACATCTTGGTCAACAACGCAAGATGATTATTGAAATGAAGCTGATGGATCAATTTTGATCAACAGTTCTGATTTGATGAGGCCATTGTCTACCATTGGACCTTTGGCCATCCTACAACATTGTCTTTAACTCCTTCAACTCCTACAATGACAAGATAATCTCTAACTTTCCTCTAACCCCTCCATTAATGGCTCCTCATTCAACATCCCTCATAGAGAAGAATAAGAGGAAGAAAGAGAATGAGAAACAAAGAGAAGAGAAGAGAATTGATTGATTATGTTCTACATCATAGCAAACAAAAAAATTAATTTCATTGTAGTTAATTCGCTTCTAGCTAAGCAATTTCTTAAAATTAATAAACATTACGTTTACTTAGTATTACATTTCTAAAAATATGTGCATTTAAATTCATTCAACAAAATAATCCCTTACTAATTTCTTAAACAACATTTCCTTCTTCCTTGATGTCTTCATCTTTAATCAAAAATATATCATCTTCATTTTCATCACATATAGCTTGATTTAAGAAGATCTCTTATCTCTTGTCTTAGTTGCTCTATATATTTATTTTTTCCTTCATTAATATCTAGCTTATAATATAAATCATGAAAAGCTATAACTTCTACCATGCTTACTACACTATTTCAAAGTATTCTAATTTTCTTATAATCATTATAAACATCAATACTATTCAATTTGTCATATTTTATTTGTTAAATAATACTTCATCTTTTCACACTCTACTACCAAATCTCCTTGACAATATTCAATCTATTTCTAGAGCCTCATGAAATCTCTACAACAATCTCTTAATGCAAATAACCATTTTATCCCACACATCAAATTTGGCTAACTAGAGAATAGTAATTTGCCTTCCTTAGCAACCTATCTTGAAAGCTTAGCAATTCCTCAACTTTCGAATTCCACAACCTCATCTTAGGGTTATAATCTCTTTTAATTGTATTATACTCTTAAAATGGGTATCATAATTACTACTAGATGTTGTTTGGTCAAACTCCATCCTGGAATCACCTTACAATTTAAGCCAAAACAAATTCTTTCCTTCTAAGTAAAAGAAGAAATATATTTCTGATTTGTTGGCTCCAGTTTTATAAGTAATTGATTCTTGTTTCTTAAAGTATGAATTTATTGAAAGGTTATAAACTACTGCAAAATCAATTATATATTCTCTCATCACATTTCTGTCATATTTCATAACCACAAAAAATCATCTTACAGCCCATTCTACTAGAACTCATATATCTACCAACACACCTCTTTTATCCTTTAAATAAAAATATTGTAGTAGTTCATCTAATTCTTTTTAAAATTAATATCGTAAAATATCTTCTAATCTAACTTGAGGGGAATAAACACCAATAACATTCAAAATATCATAGCCAATAATTATCTTAATAGTGATCACCAATAATTTTAGCTTTCAACATTTCATCTATCATTGCATTATTCTCCATTCCATTTGAATTTTTTTGTAAACAAATAATATTTATTCTTTTTTAGTCATTATATCTACTAATTTTATCTCTATATTCAACATCCCCAAATATGATATAACAAATTATATCTTAGATTTAGTCCAAGTAAACATTTGCTTATTTTTTCACAACAATGAAGTTAAGTCATGGTGTGCCATTTAAGGGTGGCTTCTAAGCAAACATGTGCCTACTTCTCATCATAATAGGGTTAGATCATGGCTCATCATTTATAAGAAATACCCTGGTACTAGCAAAAATCAAATTTATTTACATTTATTAATAATATTGATGTAAGTTTTCTAGCTTTAAAAGCTGATTGTCATCCTAGTATCACTTCTCAATCTTTATCATTTGGGCTAAAAACCGGGAATCACAATTATGAAAAATTAAAATGTCCCAATATAATAATAATAATATATTTTCAAAATAAATTTTAAATGTGACAAAATGATAAAAATGACCAAGGGTTGCAATTGTGATAGCTGATTGAATAAAGGAACCCACAAATCAAAACAAGTAAAATTGGTCTCTAATATAGTCACATCAACAGCCCAATGACATTACAACCTGAGAACAAGCCCAATCCAATAGCAAGGTAATCTAAGGGTCAAACAAAGGATTGGACAATGAGCTCCTGTGAGGCACAACATTGAAGATGTTATGAACCATTCAGCTAGCTTAAGGTACTATCAATCATAAAGAACCAAAGATATAAATAGATGTAGCTCATAAACAAGCTTCAGTTTGCAGAAGATTGTCATTTAATAAAAATAATAAAAAACAAAAAAAAAAAACCTTAATTGCACCAAAAACATGGACACTAGTTGTGTTTTGATAAGGTCAACATCAAAGAAAATCGTGCTCAAGACAGCCCTGATAACTTACTAAAGCAATACCTACCAATAATTATATGGAAACCTTCTATTGACAGATATTTCCATCATGGACAAGAATAAGATGGACAGGGGGTCCATAATCATCATCCTACGAATCATGACTGTTTTGTACCCATGTAATCAGTTATATTTGAGTTGTAGGGGGATGAGTTCTTTGGCTACCAAACAGCTCAATATAGTGAAACACCTGCGATGCTTTACCAAATGAAGAATTGTCCGCATGTTCAGTCCAACCCTTAAGACAATTTGGAAGCATGGTGGAAAACATTACAATGAAGACTTGCTGATTTAAACCAGGATATATAAGGTATTAACCATGAAACATTGGCCGAAAACTCTACCAGTAAAATCTGAAACCATTCATAGGTATTATTTGAACCAAAAAGCTATACCTGAAGTTGGATCTTCAAGCAAAGTAATACATTTCTCACGAATTTATTACAACTTAAATATGTCACGTTTGCTTTTGCAATCTAATTAATGCTCATTAGACAAAAAAATGCCAGAAAGATCAAAAATGGATCTCCAAAATAATATGAAGCATTAAAAATTATACTATTTTTTCGTTCCTATAATATTAGTTCAATTTGACAAAATAGGTGGTGCATATCCACAAAAACGGCAGAAGTTCAGATTACTGTTGACAATATTCAAATTATCACGCAAGGCACAGTAACTGTATGAGCCAAAAAAAAAACAGTTTATTTAAATAACTAATCAATCTAGTTATTTAAACAAAAGATGGATGAATATAGTCACATATAAGCCAAAAAAAAAACAGCCATTAACATCACAGACAGGGAAATCTATGTTGGAACAATGAGAAGAAAGGCCTACTTGTCCACGATCAGAATGCCTAATATTTGATAGTGAAGGAGTCCATTCTAATGACCTTGTTGGCTCAGCATTGCTGCCCTTATAAGGACTATATTCCTGAAATGAAAAGCAACTCATACATCATGAGGGAGGATAAGCCAATGATAGATCTAGGAGTAATTCATGTTAACCTCTGAAATTAAGCCATCAACTTAGAACATGACAGAAACACACCGTGGAATTAGTGATCATAAAAGATCTACGATAGGGAGAGCATGACAAATTGTGCAATGTTGATCTGCCTCGTGCTTTTTGAGTCATACAATCATTCCTAGAATGTGTAGGAATTACAGGAAAGCATACAGGAGAACTGGGAGCAATTGCAGCAGCATTTGACGACCATAAATTCAATGGGGAATCCCTTCGACATATTTGACTTTGCAAACCAAGGGTAGGTGGGGCTGCTTTTTGATGCTTCAAACCCATATATGCTCTAGCAATTTCTATTGGTGAGTCAAAACCTTCCTCAGAAATCTGTATATAGCATAAGGTCACAAGAAAAAATAATGAGATTTAATAACCACAGAAGAAGAATATTGCTCCATCTATACATAATCACCATAACACAAAATATAGAAGAAACTACATATTTAGCCTACACAACAATTTGAATTCCTTGTCCTCCAACAAAATTCTTATTTTTATAACTAAACAATCTAATAACTTTTCAATTCATATAAATGAGCATATAAATGAACAGATCAAAGAAAAATTCATTGTTACGATAATGAAAAAGCCTAAATTAAATGGATAAGAATCCTAAAAGATTGGTGATTAATAAGTACACTTCATCTGCATGATAAAACCTGCAGGCAAACACAAGCTTGGCATCTACGAAGCAATGATTAGGAACCATTTCAACAAAAGAAAAAGAAAAGCCAAAAATTTGATTAGGCTTAAAATAAAAACTAAAACATGAGTCAGTCTGAACAGTTCAACAACTTTGATAAGACTAATTACATAATAAATACAAAAAACAGAAAACCTGACATGAACACAAAAAAAAGTGTATTATACAGCACAAAAAATGCCATTGCCTGGTTCCTATGACCTAGCATTCATGATTAGGAAAAATTATAACTAGTAGTTCTCTTCAACAAATAATAACAAACGTGAAATTAATGACAACAGTAAAGTGATTACAGCGACAAGCAGCAACAATAGCAATGGCAGCAGTGGCAAAGGTGATGGCATAAAATAATTATGACGACTCTATATGCCTTAGAGAAAAAAGAAAGGATGATGAATGAAATCTCCTATTTGGACAAAAAGCAGTGTACAGAAAACATAGAGATCTTAAGAGAGTTGCAGCTCAATCAACCTCCAGTAGCATCAAAATCAGCCAGGGGAAGCATAGACGCCTTAATACAGATCACAAAAATGGGGAAAAAAAAAGGACTAGATTGCTCTAGTTATGTTAGCATCATAACAAGAGAAACAAATTAGCCAGGTTGAGACTAGTAGACTGAAACAAGTAACAAAGGACCAAAAGATAGAATCAACGTAATATTTAGTAACAAAATTACACAATCAAATTAGAACTTAGAACATAGCAGAGCATTAAATACTAATTTATAAAATTGGATACAAGAGAGAATGACATTTTGCACAACTTCACTTTCTCTTCATAGAGGGTAAAAGAACAATGACCATTGAGGCATAATCGTCATGCTCTGTAACAATGTGATAGACATTGTTAACCTATATGAGCTCTATCAACAACGCAAAGGCAATGACCAGGATGCGACATTAAATGAAAATATAGTTGATGGCATGCATTGCACAAATGAAGAACATAAGGATAGCTGCACCATATTGCAGTTACTTTGTTCATGGTCCAATAACTGAGTACCAGAGTGTTTCACAACTGTTAAGGAAAGCAAAGGATGAATGAAATAGATTAACAATGCAACATTCTGAAGTGTGCTAGTTATGCCAACATGATTCAATATCAGTAACATATACCCGAAAAACAGGAAAAAAATAATAAAATAAAATGAAAAAATCCAACCGCCACCACGGTTGGCTGCGGATTGGAAAAGTCAAAAAAGAGAGAAAGCTCAATTCAGTTTTACCGAAACCGAACCCCCAAAACAGCGAGAGATGAAACGGGAAAGAGAGAAGAAGGAAAGTTAAATGCGTGAACCCGTCGTCGGCAAATGGAGAAGAAGGAGCGCTCTCGCGTTGTGACTAGAGTGAGGCGGCTCCACTGCCGCCGACATCGAGTCGTCGGAGGCTCTCGTGCGCCGACGACTGAGAGAGGAGGGAGCTCTTGCGTGCGCGGGAGGAAAGGAAGACCATGCGTGCGTGTGTCCCAAGTGACAGGTTAGGGCTCTGAATTAGAGGAGGAAAGAGGTAAGTAAATAAATAATTTATATAATTATATGTTTAATTGAAATATGATGTTAATGTTATTATCTCAAGTTTTAACTTTGGGTTTATCGATTTCAAAATAATTTAATTCAGGAATATGTAACATAAATTAAATTCAAGTTTAAGAATCATTTTAAGAAAAATGATAAACATTTAATGAAAATAAAAAAAATTATCTATATTAAGTCACTTTAACATTTAATATTTTATATTAAAAAAATAATAAGATTTACAGAATATTATATGGCAAATTAAACATGCATAAATATCATTATATTTAATGAATTAAGGTTATAAACAATATTGTTATTATATTTTAATTTAAATTGATTTGGAAATACACAATGAAATATTGATGAATGTGAGCATCAAATAATGAAAGCTATATGTATGTATCATAGACAAGAAATGGATAAAATAAAATACATTGCTTTTTAATATTGATCCAATATATTTTATTCTATAGAATTTGATTAAAGAAGAGCGTTAAAGGAAATGAGATTTAAGCGCAAATTAAAGTGGGTAATTATGTTCATTTATGGTAAAATATCTTTAATTTCTGATAAAATCGTGTTTATATGATTATGACTTTTCCATCTATGAGTTGTGATTTATTTTCGTTTCTTCATAAATTGTTATGTAATTTCCTATATCTTCATGTTGATAATAACCTGAATGCTAAATTATTATGTAATTTCCCATATCTTCATGTTGATAATAACCTGAAAGCTAAATCATATTGTCACTTCGTTATTTTATAAAGTTAACTAATTTACTGTTAGTTATGAATTAATATGCATAGCTGTATAATTGTATGCTATGAATATATATGTTGAAAATGGAGTTCAATAGATCTGGGATGATATGCGTCTAAAAGAAAAAGCCAATGAAATTGGAAATCAGAATTCTTGTCCTTAGATGAGTATTGGTAAAGGTTTTCTTTTGGTAAAGGTCTAGACGGTGACTCCTAAAATAGATGATGAATGTAAAAATAAAAGTTCACATAAAATATTTATTTGTACATACTTCCTATATATTTGATAGTTTGAGCAATTTTTTTATGTAAATGTTATAATAAAAATTGGCATGCATACTAGTTCTACATTCTTGTTTATTATAGTGTAACAACATAATTGACCTACTGAATTTTATTCAATTGTTAGTTATTTAATTTTTTTGCATCCTAACTAAAAAAGAGAGGGTTATGTTTATCATGTAGAATACGTGAGATGATAGTATATGGGTTATGTTGAATTATGTTTAAATTGTATAACATATGAACATTGTTAGTATATATATATGTGGGCAAATTGTTAAATCATTTGTAGATTGTAGTGTCTCTTATATGATTGAAGATTTTATTTAAGGTTGAAAGCGTTATGTAAGTTTTTCTATTATCCGTCCGACCGTCTGTTCCCGCCTTGGTATTCCAAGCTCCCGGGCCAAGCCGTGACATTACTGAACATTTTCAAACAAGTCATTGGAGATAAATAGAGTAAGTCAAAAATACATGTCAAAATGGTAATAAAAGCTAGTGGCCACAAAAGCTTGCAGCCTCAGAGGACAATGAAGCCATGTTATCCGACAGATGTACTACAAGCAAAAATATTAAGGACTATCATCAACAGTTGCATTTCATATTTCTGTAGAAGCATTTGTTCTTGATAGTTCTATGAAGAGAGAGAGAGAGAGAGAGAGAAAATTGAAATCAGTCAAGGAGATCAGAACCAAACAGGAAGAAGAATAGTTAACATAGAGAAGCTATATGAGATGGGAGAGAGAGTAAGAACCGGGTAGAAAGAAAGGATAACAAGCAATTTTGCTTCAAAAATCATTGATAATGTCATAATGTCTAATATAAGACCAGGGAACCCTTTAGATAGTGTAAAACTTCATAGCAAAGGACCAACAAGCTCGTTAATAATAATAAAAAACTAACACTTAAATGCATACAACAAAATAATAACATAATTACGTTGTGCTCTCCACCACCTCCCCTGAGGAACAAAGAACTCTTCTTGAAGAATTGAATATGATGTGCCCATGAAAAGTGGCATCAGAGCAGGCTTGTGCACCTCTCTTGGTACACCAAGATGATGATAAGCAAAGTAGCTTAAAGGGTGTGAAGGAGGTTGATATCCATCATCATGAACCTTTATAAGATCAGCAGTCTGGGCAAAGAGCAAATGGCAGTATGTCTGTGGCAGGATTGGTAACACAAAGTCAACCAATAGACCCAGTGAAGAACACGCAACATCACATAAAGTAGGGAAACATCATGTGTCTTTATCTCAAGTTATACAGGAAAAGCATAAATGAGTGAGTGCATCTTATGCTTAACAACATGCTCAATGTCCTCAGACTCAAGCCCATGCATTATATTAGACTTGAGCTCAAGCACCACATCAAATGACTAATCAAAATCCTCAACAAGATGGTTGTGGAGCTAGTGGGACTAATTGGTCAAATGGGGTAGTGGAGCTATGGGGATTAATGGCGATAGTGAATGGGTGGAACTTGTTTTTGAAAATATATTTCATTTCAATCAAAATTTGATTCATTTCCTTAAGTGTTATTATAAATTTTTTTTTTCTGCTAGAGAGAGGATATGTGGCTCTAGATCAATGGGAGGATAATGATCAACAAAAAGTGAGTTATTTTATGATCATATAAATGATGATTGGATTCTTATAAATTTGCATAATCACCATATGAGCTGTAACGATGAACTATCTAACAAATAAAGCACAACTCATACATGTGTTTGTTTAACGTAAGGGTACTAATCATAGGTATCATAACAAATATGTGAATAATGAGAATTGGGATATTTATTATGAAAATTTTAAAAATAAGTCATAACATGATGAGCACTTCAGTGAACAGGAGGCATCCTCAATAACATAATGAGGAACTCAAACCATAATTAACAAATGAATTGCTAATATGTTAAAAGAGCTACACAAATAAAAAAAATAAGTTATTTACTCACATTAATATGTTCTCTAGAAGTGACATTTTCACGTAGATTAACCAGCTGCTCCATTTGACCTTCCAATTCTGAAGGATTTGCCTTTTTCTTTTCCCTTTCCTCATGATTGACTGCTTGTTGTGAGGAACTTGAATTGATACTTGAATCCTCATTTATCTTCCCCTTATTCTTGTGGTCTGCTGATGGTAAAGTAGATGGTTCAATAATTCTTGAATTCAGCAACTCTGCCAAGCGATCAATTTCAGCCCTGTTTAATAATATAAAAGTATTAGATAAAAAAATACAAAATAAGAACCAAGAGTTAAACGAAAAAAATATATATATATAAAAGTAACTATCACCATTACAAGCAATATCTCAAATATTTGGAATTAATATTATGAATCTTCCACTTGTTGGTTTCTACATGAAAAATTAAGTCTAGTTTGGATGATTTTTTTGGAGAACTTCTAGTCATATTAGTCTACCAATTTTACCAATTAACCCCACTACATTCTCACATTTGATAAATTTTTGCCCTTAATTGTACCTTAGGCCAAATTATTCAAGTTATTTTTCAACAACTTTACATTCAATAGTAAGTACTCTCACTCTCTATTATAACTATTTCTCACTCTATTCCATGAAGGCTTTATGAAACATCCATCGTATACAAGTGATGCTATCCCATTCGATAAGTCAATCATCTTATGTAAACTGTCTAAATAAAGACAAAAAAAAATAAAAAGATTAATAAAAAATCTAATTAAAATAAAAGTTGCAAAATCAGAGAAACAGTAACTATGATCATAGAACTAGTGTTTTGAGTAGAAAAGAAAAAAAAAATTAATAAAGACAAAAAAGGTAAGACTAACAATAAGTACATAAATCAGTATGTGGAAAGTTTTTAAACACTACACATAAATGATATTAATATTAAACGTTAAATGTCACAAACTAAGAAATACTTTCCTTGAAAAATTTTTCTGCTTAAGCAGTTGTTCGAGTCCAAGAAAGGTATCATTGTGAGAAATTAGTTCTTGCTCAGCTCCATCACTTCCATCATAATGTATTGGGAGCCTCACAACAGAGGGATTTTCACCTTGCTCTCTAGTTTCAGGAGATGATCTCTGTAAATTATTCAATCAACAAAGAAAATTAGAAATTCTAAACTTATAATCACATATCATGAAAAAAATTGTAAAATTGTGAAGAAAAAAAAATGACAGCTAAATTAGAAAGGAAAGGAGAGACAATTCAATAAAAATTTTTATTTTATTTCGCAAGTGCAAGTCACAAATACTATGAATAACTTTAAAAGTATGGCATAAACCCTACTAATAGTTTATCTAACTAATCAAAAGAATGTTACGAAATAAAATGTAACTTAACAATGAGATGAAAGGAAATCACAAATACAAGTAATGCAATCATTGATAATAAGTAAACTTGGAATGCCAAATTAATAAAAGCATCATATTCAACATTTCCCGGTAGACAAAAACATGGGCATCTAACTGCACAAGATCACTGTCCACATGAGCATAAAATGCTAAGATCAAAATGTGGTGAACAATCTAGAAAAACAGATACTTAAGAAGCAAGTGAAAGAAAATAGATTAATAATTCTAAGAAAATTTAATTTATGTAAATTTAATAACTAGTCTTATGCTCGCCCTCAAAATAGTTTGAATCAAAAAGTTCTTGAAGCATTATTTTCTATCTTGAGCCACTAATAATAAAATGCACAGTAGAGAACACAAACATTGACCAAATTGCAAAAGATCACTCCAACTATTGGTGGTTCTAGAGGCCAACTTGGCAATCTCTGGGATTGCAAAACTGGCAATCCATCATTACAGACAAATTGGCAATCTATGGGCTGCTTCAAGTAGAAATTTCTCAAATTTTCAATGAAACAAATGTGTGGAAGTGGTCAAATATATTCCTTAATTCTAGTGTAATAAGTAGTTTTCACACGTAAAAATTTACCAAGAGTAACACAACATTTTTATAAATAAAGATGTGGCATCCTCAATAAAATACATAAAGAATTCAAATCATTTCACCTCTCTTTACGGTATAATGATAGAGAAACGAAAAAATCATAAGCATATTTTTACAATTTTTTTATTCTAGTAGCCACAAAAAATTCCTCTCTTCCTCCTTGTCTTTCGTCTCCCTTTTGCACCCAAAGCACCAGAACTGCCTCCACATATTACTCCACAAGCACATGTTGCTTCATCATAAGCACATATTGCTTCACCGTGAGCAACCACCAATCAAATGGTCCCCATCAAATCTTAGTAGGTAAATGCCAAAACCTCCAAATGTCATTCCAACTGAATGGAAGAAATTACCTTAATCCATATTGTGAATGCTTTTCTAAAAGTAATGAGAAAGTTGAGTCAGTTAATTGGCCCCATAGAGGAGCGAGATTTAGAATGAAATACACACAAAAATCAAATCATTTGTCCTCTCTCCAAGGTATCAGAGATCTAGGAACAAAAAAAATTCTAAATATAATCCTATGATTTATTTTTTAATCCAATAGCCACTAAAATTCCTCCCCCTCTATATCCCCGGTCTTCCACCTTCCTCTTGCACTACAAGCACTTACTACTTGACCATCTCCACTTATTACTCCATAACTCCATAAGCACTTGTTGCTCCACTATATCTGAATGTTGCTCCACCATAAGCAACCACCAACCTCCAAGAAAAAATTTTCTCATTCTTTTAAAAAATGTCTTCAACCAATCAAATGACACTAATCAAACCTTAGTAGGTGAATACCAAAACCTTCAATCTTCACCCAAATTAAGCGAAAAAAACCATATTGTAAAAACTTCTCACAAAGAAAAAGAAAATTTGGGTCACCTGATTAGTTCAAGCCAAAAAAAATGATATTGAATTTGCTATATAAGAGGTAGAAGATTCCTCAATTATGTCCTGACTATGAAATTCAAAGATATTAGAAGTCAGCCAAACGTACATGTTCAATAGCCATAGCCAAGGATATCTAGGATGAGGTGAAGCAAACAAATTCAAAAGTATGTGACATTGTTTAAAATTACGGAATAAGATGTGCACCTATGCACAATTCAGAGTAAACCCGCAATGAGGCTTACGCCTCAATGAAAGGAAGTGAGGCATGTGCCTCTATTTGGGTGAGGCATGCCTCGCTTCATACAAATAAAGGCATGCACCACTATTTATTAAATTTATAATATTTCTTATTAAATCCTACTGCTAAGCAAACCGAAATTTCCTCTCCTCTTTCTCAACTCTCAACTCCCCGACTCTTGCTCTTCGAATGTGTCTCACTGCCACTGCCTCTTCTTATCATCGACACTACCACCACCGCAAGAAGCCATAGTTGTTGTTGTTGGTGCCGTAGCCTCCTCCCATCACCGCCTCTTGTTGATGCCACCGCCACGCCGTTTGATGTACTTGTTGCCGCACCACCACCTGTTGTACTTGTTATCGCCACCGCCATAACCCCTTACTGCTGCATTTTCCACCGCCTCCTGCTGCTGCTGCCATCATCTAATTGTGAGAGCAACTGGAGCACTTATAAGTAAATTCACACGAGGAGGAATCGTTTGATGACTCTTATAATGAATTCCTTGGTATACATTATGTACAACAAGAAAATGAGAGAAAAAAATTGAACAAAAATTTCAAGGATTGCGAGAACCCCTGTTGTGTGAAAATATGCAATCTGACGATGAATTGCTTGTGTGATGACACTGAGCTCACACAAACTGATTTGCAATAGGAAGATTTAGATGTATATTTCTTCCATGGGAAAAGAAATAAAAATAATAATAGCACATCAACCACATGCAACCAAGAGATGAAGCGAAAAGGTATTTATTGAAATTCAATTAATTCAAATTATATTACATTTGAATTGTTATTACTAAATTCATATTAATTATAATTTATTAATAATTAGGGAAGAGAAGATGCTTGAGGTTGAAGAAGAAGAGAAAGAATTGAAAATTTTGAAGCCTAGAGAGAAAGCCATACATTATGATGATCACTTCAATGAACATCCATTAAGCAATGACAGTCTTGATGATTTCTAATTGTGTTTTTTTTTTTTTTGGGAAATTGGATTTATGAAAGGTTTCCTTTTGGACATATTTGATCTATTTTTGAACGTTTATCTAATATCTTTTTGTATGACTATCTAATGTCTTATATTATCTTCATATATCTATGCGCAATTTCTTACCTGAATGCTTATAATCAATGTGATTTTTTTTTTGTTAAATGTGCAATTTGTTACTTATATATTTGATTATTCATTTACATGTTAAGGTGTTAATTTATTAATTTTCACTATAATTTTAACTTTACATAATTGTATGAATGTGAGGCTTGAGCCTTGAGGCTTATGCCTCAATACCCAAATGCGTAATTTTAAACATAAGTAGGTGAAGTCATCTTAATCTATGAGATTAAGGCAAAAATCCAGACCATTAAGTACTCTTTTGATTAATAAATATTATAAAAAATAAAGAAAGCTATAGCTCAAACTTGATTACTATCCGATTATTTGTTTAGAATTTAACGAGTGAAATAAACAGAAAATACAAATAATTCCTAATACTTTACTTGTTTGCTCTGTAAAGAATAATGAAACTATATTTTCTGTCACAGTGATGTAAAGTAAAGAAATCGATTGTAAATATTCGATGAATGTAAAGTAAATATTTGTATTCCAATATTTTATTATATGTAAATTAATGAATTTATTTACTAATTAAAGTATTCAATTAAAAAATAAATATTATCAAATAAAATATAGATAAATTATAAATAAATTTTTTTTCTTGAAAAAAAAAAAATAAAATCAAATACAAATAAAATTTATTTAATATTTAATTATTAGTAATTAATTTACAAATTTTTAAGATATTAATTATTAGTGTTATAATTATATTAACATATATATATATATATATATATATATATATATATATATATATATATATATATATATATATAATTTTATTACTATATTAAATATTAATTAATTAATAGAAATTTTTATTAAATAAATTAATCAAGATTTAATATTTATTTATTAAATAATTTTTCTTTAATAAATAGTTTACTCTTTAATTATTTTTTTACTAAATAAACAAAATTTAATAATTATTTTAATTTTTTGATTTATGGTAAATTATTTATCATCAATTTTAATAAATATAATTATATTTATTAAATCTTATAATAATATTTATTTTAATTAAAGTTAAAATTAATATTGATTGATTAATTAAAAAATAAAAAAAAAAAAAGTTTTTCCAGTTCATCGAAAAACTAAAAAAAAATTCTTTTCCCTCCAATCCGCTTGTTCAGCTCAAGGTTAGCGCTTAAAAAGAGTTGATTTGTTTTGATAAATAAATCAAAAATGAAAAAAAACTTACAGTGGTAATTACTTTTTAACCAAACAAAAAAAAAGAAGCTTATACTTCATAACCTAAAATACTCGAACCAAACAAAATTTCAAATGAGATGCAATGAAGATGCTACATTTCTACAAATTTTATAGAAAGATAAAGAATTATTGAATTTTTAGATGAACAAATTACTAAATCTGACCAAGCATTCATTTAAATACAAGAAAAAAGCCTCTCTTTCCAACCTAAATGAAATCTTCTCTACTATCAAAAGTGAAGGGAGAGATGTGTTACGTTAGAAACACAACCTGTTGGTGAAAACGTCACTCTACCTACTATCCCAAAAACAAATGCAAGCATTATCGAGCCAGACAAATCTAAACCAAAACTAACAAGGTCCAATAATGAAGAAGGTATATTTTATAATTATTAAAAGGATCAAACATACAAAAGGCATATGCTGGAAACATTAACGAAAGCATCCATGCAACAAATATAAATCTCCATACCAAAATCAATCCAAAAATCATCAAACACTACATCCCCATTAAAAAAAAAACTGTCATAGAAATAGTAGCATTAAAAAGAAATGAACTCTCCACCTTAATAGCATTTAATAAACAAATGAAAACATGATATATCAAACAACCAAGTGAGTATTCCACCTCATACCTTTCTTGTGCTTTCAAAATAGTTCAAACAAGACCTAGATAAAAGACTCAAGAGCAACTTATTGCATGACCAACTCTTCCATCAAATTTTCTTCCAACACATCTGCCTAAGAAATCATAAAATAAAAGTCACTGATGGAACCCTTATCATTACTCCAACAAAAGAAACTATAGAACTCACATCTACCCTTCCATTATTATTTGTTCTTCATGTGCCGAAATTATCCATGAAACTAATATCTATTTAAAAACTTACATCTAACCTCAAGTGTAGTACAGTATTATATCTTATTCATTTCTTATTTTAGAATTGAATAATGAAGAAAATGATTGGGCATGCTAAGGAACGACAACTCTATTATCAAGACACATGTAATAATAATCACATATAAATCCCATTTATCTAAAAATTTAGATACCAGAAGGCACAACTTTGGCTACATTACATTTAGATGGCCCATCCATCTTTTAGTATATTACAATTCATTATTCTTACATTATTTAAAAATTAAATATTAAAAAAGTATATTATGTGGTGTATCAAATGACCCAAAACCACAAAGTTTGTCACCACTTAAATTTACTTAAAAAAAACCTCAATACATGTTTCCCTAATCCACATCAATGTTTGGAGTCTATCTCGCTTCCCTAATATTAGATGATTGCTCATGCACAATATGATTTTTTGTTATGAAATATAAATCCAATGTGAGTACAATCCTCTCCATGCTCCACAAAAAAATCTTCCCCTAATTTGAATAATATTAAACATATTGGGTTTAATAATGGAAAAAAATAATTTAATCAAACATTATCCTCTTTCCTCCATAAAATGATATTATTCGTGAATTGTTAACACCCCACAACAACATGAAATTGAAGAAAGAAAAAAATCATCACTCCTGAAAGCACTAGAGCCCTACTCTCTGAAATGCATGTTCCAAAATGTTATCGGGGAGAAGCTACCTTAATTGCCATATTTTGAACAAATCATCTTCTAAACAAAGTTTTACAAAATAAAACATCTATTGAAATGCTCAACATTTTTTCAAACATACAACACTCATTCCATCTACAAAAAAATAAAACTTTGGGAATATTACTTATGTCTAACAACACCATCAAAACATGAACCATAAAATGTACTTTTAAAGAACCTTCTTGACCAAAAAGTGTTTAAGTGTACCATAATAACATTTCAAAAAATTCATCATTCAAGATGTTACATGTGTTAAAAAAATCAAGGATGTTATGGCCAAGATTGCTTTCACGAGAAGCCTTGGAATCCAACTTAATCTTCCAACCAAGCAATCCCAAGACCTCCCTACAACTAAAAGTAATCACTTCGGACATCAATTCCAATAAAATCTTACCCAATAAGCAAAAACCATTACAACCACTACTCCAAAAAGAGTCCAATGCAAAATCAAAGCATACTCAACCATCAGAATCCATAGAAGATCAATCACAATACTGGAAAGTATGCTTCCTATCCCTGAACTCAATTACATCACGACATCAGTCTTCTTATTTCATTAGGAAAATAAACCCAAGCATGCACCCAACATCCAATAACAAACTTTATTTCATTTTTGAATATGTCCTCCTCCCACAAAATCTTTTCTCACTAAGACAAATAATATCAAGATTCTAATCATTATCCAAAAAAATACTTGAGAATAAAAAATAGAAGAAAAAAAAACATGGCTGAAGAAATGAGAGCCCTTTAAGATATGATAAGATTGCCAAAAGGAAAAAAATAAATTGGATATAAGTGACTACACACAATGAAATATAAATACAAATGTGATACTCAAAAGATAAAAAGTTAGATTCATGACAAAAAGTTATACTCAAACCTCTTTGAGTCAAATATGAAGAAACCTTTGCATAAGTCAACAAGGATAAACACCAACTATATACTTCTATACCTAACAGCGAACCTCAACTGGCCCTTACAATAGTTGGCTGTAAAAAAATGCATTATATGAAAACCCACCAAATTTTAACAAAGATTTCGATTCAATAATTACATTAAAGTTGCCAATAATTATATGAAAACCAAATACCAAGGGTTCCTGTAGGATTTAAAACTTCCATTTATTGTTGATTCACAAGACTTAGGATAAATCTTGCTCAAATCCTGCTACCCATCTTATGGCTGAGATAGAGAAACAGAGCGAACTTGCCTGGGAGAGCTGAGAGCTGCAGGAGTGAAGATGTAGACCCATTTAATTTTTCAAGGCAAGCTTGGACTGACCTGCCAACCTGAATTTGACACAACCTAAGATTGACTTAAATTTGACCCGCAAATTCAAATTTGAACCAAAATTGGCCTGATTTTAATGAGAATTTGACCTAATATGACGCTCCATTGAACAATCAAATCAAATTGGAAGAAATGTAAAATTGAAATTTGATCAAAATTTTTTTCATTTAATAAATTGCACCTTCTTTATTCAATTTTGAATATCAATTCAATATCTTTCCATAATACATCTTGGAACCACTAAATAAATAATAATACTAATACAATAATAAAAAAAATATAGAATAAATAAATAAGATATAATAAAATAAAAATAAAATAAATTATAATATATAAGAATTATATACTATATAAATAAAATGTGATAACAATAAAAATATACAACAATAATAACAAATATAAGAAAATATTAAAAAAATTTAAATAATACAAAATGATAATAATAATATTATTATTATTAATATGATAAATTTTAATCCAAAATAATTGAAATAAATATTATTATTATTATTACTATTAATATGATAATAACAATAATAAAAAATATATTAATTTATTAAAAATATAGAAAGTAAAATAGAAATACTAATAATATAAAAAAAAATTAAACAAACTAAAATAATATTAAAAATCATAAATAATAATGCAATAAATAATAATAATAATAATAATATAATTAATAATAATCATGAATGATATAAAGATAATACTTACAAGGATGATACTTAAAATAATTAACATTCATTCATATGAAATTCTAGGTTTTCACGACATAATAAATTTCATTCAAAAAGGAGCAATCAAACTTCATAAAAGTGGATAATTATGTTTTTTAATTTTATAAAAATTATTTTTTCCTCTAAATCAAAATGCATTGATTTATCTGCTTGTTTGTATGAGAGTGTTCAAATGAATACCTACATTAATATTATAAATGTTTTTATACTTATTTATGCGCATTAAGAATGTTTTTATTTGATACCAACTACTACTGCAAATTAATTTTCTTCTTCCCAGCTATAAATTCATCAAATTGATTTTGTTGGTTATTTTATAATTCAATCTTAAAAGATCTTCCTAATTGTAAACAAAAGATACTATTAAAATGCACTATAAAAAGCATAAAAAATGATCATTTTATAGAGCACCTGCTTATGCATGTTCATTATTGGTGTTCACATACTTACATCGCACACAACGATATGCACATAAATAAAATAAAAGAGATCGCCTTCTAGCAAGTTTAAAAAAAGTTCAAATCCCTCCGAGGTTGGTTTAAAAATATTATGAGATATTATCTTTTAAGTACACATTTAAACAGTAACTCATGTAACAAGTGTAGATAGATCTTGATCCTATTCTTTAAAAAATGCTTTTTCTTATTTTTATATAAAAAACTATGATATTAATTCACTGATAGGTACTGACATATGTAATGTTTCTTAATTGAATTGATAAATTAAAGATATAATTATCTACTGAATTGTTTAATTCATTTTTCAAAAAAAAATCTAAAGCAACCTAAATGGATAAAAACAAGACTACATACATAGCCCAAGTATTCTTCAAAAGCTATGTATTTTAACTAATTTTTAAAAAAAAATGTATGTAGTGTGGTATATTATCAAAAAATTTTAGAAATTGAAAATGATAATGTAGTGTTGACCTCACTTTTGGAGTAAGCTCTCAACCCCATCTTCTTAGATCTTAGACACTAAGATTTTAAAGAGACATCTAATGATTAGGTGATTACTTAAGCTCTGACTAAGATCATAAGATTAGTTATTTGGCCACAAATTAGATCCTATAGCCTAAACTCAATCTAAATATACTTTTTCAAATCAAACTCAAATTCAAATCTCAAACCAAACCTCAAATTCAAATCCAAATTTCAAATCTATATCCCAAATTTGACTCCAAATGATTGAAACTTAAAATCAAATTTAAACCTCAAGACCAAATTCAAAATTAAACCAAAATCCAATTTATACCCTTTAAGCCAATTCTTTGGACTTAGCCAAATTCTATCCAGATCAAGTCATAACAAATGAATTTTCTCTTCAAAATTATCTACCAAAATATAAATGAAACCTATAATCATCATCAAATCGAAATCAACCCAAGTCAAACCCAACCTAACCCTTTTAACTTGAAAATTTCAAATGAGTCAAAATTCCTTAGACTCCAAATTGATTGTCGTTGAATTAATATTTCAATCCAAACTCATATATAAGTTCAACTAAACTTGAATCAAGCCAAAACAAAATCAATTGACCCACTTAGATACACTTGATCCAAAATGACCTAAATGACTCATTTGAGCTAACTTCCAATCCAACCCAAATTGGATTGAACCAAACTCACCAAAACCTTCCATCATGATTGTTGATCACCCTAGAATGATCAATCATCATTGCAAAATCAAGTCAATTTAGTCATTTAACCGAAGTCAACCCCCAAATGCAAAACTAATCAAAACACATCCTACATCAAATTGATTGAAACTAATGATTTGAATCAACTCAAAATCAACATTTAAATGTGACTTGATCACCAATTGAGCCAAACCAAGCCCAATTGGTCATTCGATCCAAGTTGATCCTAAGGCTAATTGATGAAAATCCATTAGTTTTGACTTGATCTGGATAGAGTTTGTCTAAGTCCAAAGAATTGGCTTAAAGGATATAAATTGGATTCTGGTTTAATATTGGATTTGGTCTGGTTTGAATTTGATTTGAGTCAAATTTAGAATATAAATTTGAAATTTGGATTTCAATTTTGGATTTGAGATTTGAATCTGGTTTGATTTGAAGACAGTTTAGCTATAAGATAGGTAATTTTCTTAAGCCCTAAGGCATAGCCTAATCTTATGATTAACCCTATAGGTCTCTAGACTTAGGTTAAATGTTCGCCCAATTATTAAATGTGTCTTATAACTAATAAAAATTTAGTGTCTAAAAGATTCCTAAGTCTAAGAGGATGGGATTGAGAGCTCACTCCAAAAGTGAGGTCAACAAGTAGCAAACTCTTTTTAATTAAATAGTAATGTGGGAATGTTTACAACACTTTTCTAACAGTTTACTCATACCATAGAACTCCAAGTTCTCAAGTTGGGTCGGGACAAGAAGTCGTTAGATTTAATGATAAAGTCTAACTTCAAAGAATCACTTGAATTTACAAATTATTATTGATCTCAATTTTCCTGGATGAATTAGAAATAATAGAGGAAGATACTGTACAGTTATAGTCTGACACTAATTCAGTAACTAGTATTGTAAATAATTTAATCCAACACGATCAAACCAAACACATAGAAATCAATTGACAATTGATCAAACCAAAATTGAAAAAGTGGACTCATATGTATCACATATGTCCAAACGCAAGCAATTGACCAACATCCTAACCAAAAGATAACAAACTTTATTTCAAAATATCACATCCAAGTTAAGCATGAAGAGTCGATGCTCTATGGCTTAAGGTTAGCATTGGTGGATATATGGGCTAGCTTAGCAATTCATGGGATTGCAAAGCTAATAGTTCACATTGTAGACAAGTAGTAGTCATTAGGCCTCTTCAAGGGGCAAAAATTTCTCAGATTATTACGGAAATAAATATGTCCAGCTATAGAATATTTTCCTTTACTCCAACATAATTGATAATTCTGATTTGTAAAGTTACCAAGAATAACCTAGGATCCTATTTTATATATAAGGGAAAAAGGCCATTAATGAAAAACATACAAAATTTAAATCAGATCTCCTTTTTCCCCCATTTTTAACATGTTTCACTTGCGCAAACATTAGCAAAATTACAAATGATTAACAATCCAAACTCCCATTTTTACATGCACTTCACTTAGAATTGAAGAACAAAATACATTTAAAAAAAACAAGAAAAATAAAAACATGGATTAAAATTATCAAAGTATGGAAACTAACCACTTCAGAAACCTCTTCAAATGTACCAGTATGTTCCCCTGCATATAACAAACGATTGTTAATAAAACAACAACAATACAAACTTATAATAAAGTTACAACAACCATGGAATGTCATTAGAATCTATGATATGAATCAAATTAGACGTTAAGTATTGTCATCTCATTGAACAAAAATATCATTCTAAAATACTTATATATGACGATGCAAAAAATATTAAGCTAGAATAATACTTTATCATCTCATACTCACTCAAAGATCGTTTATCTCCACTGAATTTCCAGCTACTTATTATCTTGATGACCAAGCACAACTACCTAACTATAACCATTTAGGAATTGCTGATTGCACAAGCCACATTCAAGATGAGCAATCTGTCATAGCATAAAGGTATTGATCCCTTAAAACCACATGATAAAATTATGAACAACAACCTGCTAATTCAAAGATTGTGCACACTCAAGGAAGGGAATATCAAATATTTATTAAGTGTGATATCAAATTTTAGAAGATGTAGCAAATCACACAAAAAAATTTCTCAAGGTAACATGATCGAAAGAATGACTTCTGCAACAATTGAATGGGAGTTCCTATTTCCTTAAACCATTTGTGCATAGGAGCAACTTTTGGTTGGTTTGCCACAGCCATATTTATTTAAAGATATCTAAATAGCAAATTTATCTAGAAAATAATATTATATCAGTAATAGATATCAAATGCAGCATGCCTAGTTTGAAGCTATCTTAGTTAAATATTATAATAATAATTAGTATAATTAATGATGATTATGGTATTTCATTTTGAGTTGTTATTAGATGGTCTGAAATATGTATGCCATCTAATTGGGCATCACAATACAACTAAAAAGGGATTTAAATGCCCTTTATAAGTAGACTATTTAAGGATATCATCAAAACAATTAGCTAACATCAATTAATTACATAACATTGTGAGTGAATGAAACAACCTTTTAGAATGATGTTAACTTAATTACTTAATAGCTCAAGCAACTATGATTTTTAGCCTTCAACTATGAAAAGTGAAAATTTGGATTAAGCATCCATAATGTATGGAACTCAATGCCAGTTGACTACTAAAAAAGATTCATCATAACGATAAACAATAATCCAGAATTCCAAAATTGTCAAAGATTTAGATATTTATATTTGGATATGAGCATTCAAAACTTAAAAACTATTAAATAAGGGATTTCTTTATCTAATGAATTTAGTTCCAAATAATTATTATGATGTTAATGATGTAAATACACCATAAGAATATATTGATGATGATCATGTACCATACTATAGGAATAACTTCATGATGGTGATGATGATAATGATGATGCTACATACTATATGAACCTATTCACGATGATGATATTTTTAAAGTACTTTCAAAGTAAAATTCCACTTTTGAACTAAAAATTGAGGGGAAATAATCAAAAATAAAGTGGTCATCATAGTGATTTCACTGCTTCTCATCCGGCCATCCCTATTTTTCACTTTCAATATTTGTTGAAAGAACACATATGTGGTGCTACTTTCATAGTTCAAACTACGCAGTAACGTAAAATTGATGAAAATAAAATAAAATTTAATAGCCTACATATTGTTATACATAATTATTTTCTCTCATTTCTTTACAACAACAACAACAACAACAACAAGCCTTAATCATCATTGTGAATAAATTCCCAAAATAAATAGCATCATCATGAAGATATTTCAATGGTATGGTACAACATCATCATCAAGATATTATTGTGATATATTCATCATGAAGATAGTACATCATTGTCATCATAACAATTATTTAGAACTAAATATATCAGATGAAGAAATCCCTTATTTTATAGTTTGTAAGGTTTGAATGCTCATATAAAACTACATAAATGTCTATTTATTTGACAAATTTGAACTATAGTTTATAGGTACAACGAATCCTTTTGAGTAGCCAACTGTCATTAATTACTATTGTATGTTCCAAACATCATGGATGCTTAAATTAAATATTCACATTTCATGGTTGAAGCCTACAAATCATAGTTGAGTGAGCTACCAAGTAAATAATGTTGACATCACTCCAGTAAAAACATATATCATATTGAGGCCTTTATGGATGTTCAAAGTTTGTTTGTTCTTAGGAGGTTGTCTTGTTCACTCACAATGTTATGTAATTACTGGATGTTAGATTTGGTTCATGATATTTTTAAATAGCTTACATATTGCAAATTAGGGCATTTACATACATAGCTCACAATTTCATCACCGTGTTTCTGAGCATCAAGAACCCAAGAAAAAAAAATCAATATTTAATCAATTAACCGCGGAAAAAAAAATTCCAAACCCTACTGTCATCAAGCTAAAAACCTAAACATGTCGAAAGAAAGAAAACATAGATTCGGTTACCAAACCAACCTGGAGGAGCAGTGAGGCCCTTGCTAAAGGCGGATAAAAGGCGAGACACACTCCTCACAACAACCCGGGAAGCGGGATCAACGAGCTTCGAAAACCACCTGCTCACTCCAGCTTCAGTCTCCGGTGGAGAGCCGTAGATTCCACGAGCCGCCAACGGCGGCCTGGCGTACGGAGTGTACGAAACCCGCCTCAGTGGCCACTTACGGAACTTGCCGCCGGTTCCATTTTCATACTCAGTGGTCTCCATGGCCGTAACCGAGAAGGGATATCGCGCGGATACAGAAAAGCAAACGTAATCGACAGGATAAATGCAAAGAGGCAATTTTGTGGTTTCTTATGGTGAGCGGCGTAAGTGAAGTGATGCGCGAGCTCCGATTCCCTAGGGCTCGAAATGACCTATGGCGTCGCCACCAATCCCTCCGATTATATAGCATTTTAATGAATATCCACACAACTAACTTTATTGAGAAAGTACTCCAACGTAATTTTAATAAAAAAGTTATCTCGACAATCAAAATTCTCCCTTCATTATAGTGTGATTATTAGACTTATCAAACACTATAACACACTTTTCTCTATTATTTTAAATACAAAATTATAGTTGATATCTATTATTAAAAGTAAATACTTATCTTTCATGTTCCATAATGTATTAGGTTAAAATTTTGAGCATTGATATATCCCTCTAAAATTTATAAATCAAACATGGATTTCAAGTTAAAGCATATATTCAATCAAATTCAATCAAATTCAGAAGTTTAATAATATTATAATCGGCCAAATCGAAATGAAACGCTCAAATCAGCTTAAAAGTTATATATAAATTTCGAAATAGAATGATCAAAACGACTTCCAAATTTGACGCTTTATAAGAATCGAGCTCGAGGCAATCTAACGAGCCTAAGATCACTCAAATCGAAGATCATCAAATCAAATCAAAAAAAAAAAATATATATTATCAAATAAATCAATATACACCGTCCGATGGAGTGTTTTGAGATTTTAGCTATAATGATCAAAATGACCCTCTTAGAATCCTATAAATATGACTTCATTCTTGTCATGAAATGAGGTATGAGCTGAAAACAAAATTGGGAGAAAGCTGAGAGAGAGCTAAAAGTTTGAAGTCAAAGTTCTCATCACCATCACCGTCCATCGCCATTGTCATCATGATTGCCACCACCAACCATTGCAACTACCCAGAGATAGTAACTTGATTCTCAATTTATAAGGATTCACACATATCTTATAATCCCTAGAGCATTTAAACTCAGACTTCAGATATATAAGCATCTTTACTCTAGACCCCGTGATTTTTCCTCCTCTTTCTGAGATTTTTCACATAAAAATTCTAAAGTTTCTTATCCTCTTTTCAACTATCTGCATGCGTGCTGGATTTCTTAACGAAGCTAAAGCATGCAGTTTATTCTATCGCTACAAGTTTTCTGATATGCAACAGTTTGACGTCATCTATGATAAACATTCCCTTTACATTTTTACAATGGTTGACAATCTGACTTTATGTTCAGAGCAGCATCATTTATACGGTGAAGAAAATCATACTCTGGAGGAACACATAAGAATAATGAAAATTCATCGAACTTTGATCCTTCGGCTTTTGTCGGAAACTGGGGGCAACTTTTAATTCCAAAAGACTGTCCAAATCAATATTTTGTATATCTAATTGATTATCAGTTCGAGAAGTAAGTCAATGATGCGGATCAATTTCAATAAAAAGAAAAGAGAGATATATCATTGCAAATTATGATTCTCCAGTCATATTCATGGAAAATAAGACAAAGGTTAAGAAACAACTTTGACTACAACCTCAAACGGATGTTTTGATTTACCCTCTTCCACATAGGTTAACGTCATACTTTGACAAAACAACCTCAGATGAGAGATAAAATTTTGCACAAACATCACACAGGTTAACGTCATAGAGCGAAAACTTTGACAAACAATTTCGGACAAGTCAAAATTTTACACCTATTTCACACAGATTAACATCATTGAGTAATACTCTGAAAAATAATCTTGAAAAAAATCAAAATGTTTAACCTCTTTCACACAAAATAACGTCATATTTGATAAAATAGCATCGGATAAGAGTTAAAACTATTGACTTCTGCCACACAAGTTAAATGTCATCGAATAACACTCTGATAAACAATCTCGGATAGGTCAAAAATCTTTTTATGGATTCCACCCCTGGAAGGCGCGCCCTTGATGAAGCCTCAATGAAAGCTAGTAGTAGACAAGGTTCTCACTAGAAATACTCCAAGAGAGCAAGTAATTGATAGGGTCTCCACTCATTAAAAATCTTAGAGGTCAAAAGCCTCATATGGTATAGGTACATCAAAAATCTTAGAAAGCAAAAGCCTCAGAAGATACAGATATATCAAAAATCTCAGAAGGAGAAAGCCTCAGAAGGTACAGGTATATCAAAACTTCAGAAGGCAAAAGCCTCAGAAGGTACAAGTATATCAAAAATCTCAGTAGACAAAAGCTTCAGAAGATACAGGTACATCAAAAATCTCATAAGACAAAAGCCTTAGAAGGTACATACATCAAAAATCTCAATAGGCAAAACCTCATAAGGTACATGTACTCCGACAGAGAAAAGTAAGCTCATTGCGATCTATTATGAAGAATAGTCTTCAAATCATTTGAAAAATGAAACTTATTTCAGAAGATTATCAAAGTATCACTATTTAATAGTTGGTGTTACATTATCGGATTTCACCGTCACTTGATGCTTCCGCAACCCACAAACTTGTGCAAGCTTTGCTTGGGAATCTTTAGACATTGTGACATCATCAGATCTCACCATTCTTGTCATGAAGGGAGAGAGGAGTTGAAATTAAAATTGGGAGAAAGCTAAGAGAGAGCTAGAAGTTCCAATTCATCATCATCCCCATCACGCTTACCCGCCGCCATTACCGCCACCAATTGTAGTCCAACTACTTTGTTGTAACCTGATTTTGAAATTCTCATTATCAGGATTTCACACATACAATCTTGTAATCATGCTATCAGGAAGACTTAAACTCTGTACTCCAAAGTAGATATATAGTGAAGCATCTTTACTGAATTAGGCCTTGTGATTTTTTTTCCCCTGTTTCTGGGATTTTTTCACGTAAAAATTATGGAGTTTCTTATTATCCTTTCAACCGTCTGCATACGTGCTAGATTTCTGAATGAAACTAAGGTATGAAGTTTATTCTACCGCTACAAATTTCCTGACACGCAACAAGTATATACAATATTTTATACTACATATTAATCAATAAAAAAAATGCAGTAACTCAATCATTATATAGCATGAGTATATAGTATAAAAAATATATTTATACAAATATACAATCCTTTGAAACAAGCCAATGTTATGCGATATCGAGTAAATGTTTTGTTCATATAAACTGACAAAAAGTTACGATAACTCGATCTTTATGTAACTTGAGTCAAAGTTTTAGGTATATTTATTCATAAGAAGTTGTCGTTATATAAATATTGCCATGATTTGAGCAGTAAAATCTTCTAACATCATAAGAAAAATAAAAATTGGCACTTCTTTGCTCAATGGGATAGGGGAAGAGTGCTTACTCGGGAAGAAAAGATTTGCTATTCATTTGTTGGTAGAGGTTGGCTTGATGGATGGGTTAGGAAGTAAGTGGAGTGATATTTCTTAGATGTTAGAAAACTTTTTTGAACACATAAAAGTAAATAATAATTTTTAGATGTGAGATATATAAATAGGTGATGTGTATGTAAATCCTCTTTTTTTATTTCTTGTTATTGTAGTTAAAGAGAAAGGTTGTAGATTGGTTACAAAATATGATATGGGAAATCAAAAATTACATCTAAAACATAGAAAAATATCTTGTCATTTAAGGCATGTTAGGTTGATGGTTGAGAGTTAAAGTTTTCTCGAAGAGATTTTTGATTTAAACTCTTACACATATATTTTGTTTGTGAGTTTGAGATTAAGGGTCAGTTTGGGATCACGCAAGGACACTATGCGGTTTATGCTGCACGGCATGATCGTTTGTTTCCGCATCTATTGGCCAAATTTGGAATTTTAAGCCGCAGATGCCGCAAAGCTGACACTTGAGGCTTTCTTCTGCGGCCTGCGCTCTTTATTTATTTATCTTAAATTACCCCTCCGCGAAGCTGGGATTGTTATAATTGGTTTATTTAATTAACCACTACATTATTTTAAGCTAATTATGATTAAATGGTTTAATTATAATTTATATAAATTTGTTGATTTCTTAATTCATAACTAATTAATTTTAAATATAATATTGATTAATATTTAATTTATTTGAATTAATCTTATTTAATTAAATTTAATTTAAATGAGCTTTATCTAATTTAATTTATTCTTAATGATTAATTAAAAATTTTAGTTTATGATAATTATAATTTAATAAAATTAATTATAAATTATATATTTGATAATTAATCGGTTTATGATAAATAAAAAATTTTAAAATATTGATTAATGTTTAATTTATTTAATAAAAAATTAATTATTGATCAATTACTTTAGTGAATAACTATTTAGAGATTTACTGATTAATATTAAATTATATATTTATAATTAATTAATTTAATAATTTTAATATTAGTATTATTTATTATGTGATATATAATCTCTTAATATAATTTAGTGGACTTATGCTCATATATAAAAAATAGTTATTTTATTTTTCTTCACTCCATTTCATAATATTCAACACATAAGAATATTTTAATCTTTTTGCAAAATAGTTGCAGCATAGTAGATTTTGAACTGAATTTTTCAAATATAATTACAGCTTCCGCAATAACAACTTCCTATCAATAATTTTTTCTGCACCAGCTTCAAAGTTGTCTCAATTGGGCCCTAAATTTAGCTCAAATGTGCCCTCTATTATATTTGATTAATTCATTGTCATTATTTATTTTGTTTGTTTTCTTTAGAAAAAATTTCAGAATTGGGCAAAAGACATTTAAACTACCTTTGTGGCAAAATTTTAAAAAGGGCATCAATTTTATTTTATTTTATTTTATTTGCAATTAGAGCCTCATATAAATAAAATTTAAATAATAATTGATATGACTCTCAAAATACCAACCAAAGACAAATATATCGATGTCGAAAGAATGATTTTGAGTCATCGATCAAGACTTGAAATATCATCGACTCTTTGGGACATCAATTAAATCCCAAAATAGCTCTCAAATATGGAGTGAAATCGAGCCTCCGGATCTAACGAGCCTAAGATCTCATAATTCCAACTTCATTTGGGCATCCAAATGCTCAAAATACATCAAATGATCAAGGAATCATCCCAGCCATCCGACCAGGGGAGTGCTTTACATGAGGGAGTGAAGAAGAAAGAGGAGTCAAAAACAAGGAAGAAGAGAGGTGCCCAAAGAAAGAAGAAGAGGAAGAGTCCAAGCAAGGAAGAAGAGGAGGAACCCAAGCAAGAAGAAGAGGAGGTGCCCGAGCAAGGAAGAAGAGGAAGAGTCCAAGTGAAGAAGAAGAGGAGCTGAACCAAGTGAAGAAGAAGAGGAGCTGAAACAAGTGAAGAAGAGGAGGTGCCTAAGCAAGGAAGAAGAGGAAGAGTCCAAGCAAGGAAGAAGAGGAGGAACCCAAGCAAGAAAGAAGAGGAAGAGTCCAAGCAAAGAAGAAGAGGAAGAGTCCAAGGAAGAAGAAGGAAGAGTCCAAGAAGAAGAGGAGGAACCCAAAAGGAAGAAGAGGAAGAACCCAAGCAAGGAAGAAGAGGAGGAGTCCGAGCAAGGAAGAAGAGGAAGAGCCTGAGCAAGGAAGAAGAGGAAAAGCCCAAGCAAGGAGGAAGAAGGAGCTGAAGCACTCCAAGGTCGCACCGCCGACCATCAACCACCATCACCGCCGACCGCGACCATCTCCTACCAAAGAACTATTACAACCCGATCGACATAGTCGCTTTTCCTCCCTCATATGCACTCAGAACTCAGATCGTGAAGACTTTCAGACTCAAAAGACATAAGCTTTTACCTAGCCCCGCGGATTTTCCCTCTTTTGAGATTTTTCACGTAAAATTCTAGAGTGTCTCTTGTTCTCTTTAATTACTGTGGTACTTCACAACAAGGCTGGCGTAAACTTTCACTCTACGGATCGATTTTCAAGAACAATAATAAAAACATGATTTAATATCACATTTTTCCGGAAAACCTGAAAACGTGAATTCAAATCATCATTTTCATTTTTATTTTTATTTTTATAATTAATATTTATATAAGTGACTATTCCTATTTTTATATTTTTTAAGTTTAATTTATAATTATTATTGATATGACACTTAAAATACTACTAGGCGAAGCACGAATCTTGATGCTAAAAGCAAACTAATCAGAAGTTGAAACTGGTCAAGATCGAGCACTTAAAATATCATTGGAAACTTTGGGATATCAGCTAAATTCCTAAAAAGCTTTTAAACATAGAGTGTTTATAGTCAAATCGAGCGTCTCGACGAGCCGGATCTAACAAGCCCAAGATCTCAAAATTTCGACTTCATTTGAGCATTCAAATATTTAAAATACATCATATGATTAAGGGATTCATCATGAGCCGTCCAACGGAGAGGAGTGGTTCGGATTTTGCATGTATTTACAGAGACGCCACTCCTCCAATCTATAAATAGCCCCTAATTTCTCATATGAAGGGAGCCCAAGAGAGAGCTCTAAAGATCCTCCAAGCAATCGTCGCCACTCAATGATCGCCAACCACCGCCGCCGCCAGCCGTTTGCCTTTGCCGTCAATCTCGCTCCCTCCATCATGATGACTTCTACCGCTGATTGTTCCTGTGTTCGCCGTGATTGTTCCCCGCATTTTGCAGTAATTCGCAGATTTCTGTGATTGACGCTTCGCCATCATCACTCATTTCGCAATCGTTACAACATGATTGTCACATACTGTTGTTCCTTTCTCATATATAATCGTAATCACGATCGGAAAGATCTTGTACTCAAACGATACATAGTGGAAGCTTTTATGGGCTAAGCCCCGTGATTTTTCTCTCTTTTTGAGGTTTTTCATGTAAAAATTCTGGAGTTTTATTGTTCACTCTTTAATATGCCGGATTTCACGACAAAGGAAAACTTTCACTCTACCGAACCGGTTTTCTAGCATAGCTGGCCGCCGTGTGGAAAAGTGATTCCCATTATATCATCTTGATGACTACTAAGTTCCCCAAGATCAAAACCACCATCGAGATGTAGCATTTCAAGCTTTTAAGGATGCAAGTTTAAGAATGAAGATTCATCAAACTTCATTCCTTCCGCATTTTGTCGAACTGGAAAATCTTAATCTCAAAAGATTATCCAAATCGATATTCGATATCTAATTGATTATCGAGCAAGAAGTAATACTAATGAAAAATACCAAAGTTAAGGAGCAACTTTGGCTACAACCATAAATGGATATTTTAATCGACCTCTTCCATACCATAACGCCATCAAAGCAAAGACTCGACAAACAACCTAGATAGTCAAAAGGTCCTTGGTGGACTTCTACACCTCTTCCATAGTTAACGCCATCGAGCAAAGACTCGACAAACAACCTAAAATGGGTCAAAAGGTCCGTAGTACTACCTCTTCCATAGTTAACATCATTGAGCAAAGACTCGACAAACAACCTAGATAAAAGGTCAAGGTCCGTGGACTTCCTACACCTCTTCCATAAAGTTAATGTCATCGAAAGCAAAGACTCTGACAAACAACCTAGGATGAGTCAAAAGGTCCTTGGTGGACTTCCTACGACATCTTCCATACATGTTTACGACATCGAGCAAAGACTCGACAAACAAAAGGTCAAAAGGTCCTCACGACCTCTTCCACACGATCATCAAAAGACACCGACAAACAACCTATGATAGGTTAAAAGGTCCTTAGACTTCCCATGCCTCTTCCACATGAACGCAATACTTTGACAAACAATTGATCAATTCTCACGGATTCAATTCAACCTCTTCCAGTGTAATGTCATCGGGTAACACTCTGATAAACAATCTCGGATGGGTCAAAGATCCTCAACGGATTCAATTCAACCTCTTCCATATAGTTCACATCATCAAGCAAATACTATGATAAAGAACCTCGGATAGGTCAAAACTTTGTACCTACTCCACACAGGTTAACGTCATCGAGCAAACACTCTGACAAACAACCTCGGATAGGTCAAAATCCCGATTAAATTCTTCCATATAGCTTATCGAAGACTCGACAAATAACCTCGATTGGTCAAAGATCCTCGCCAAACCATCGTTTGGCCAGCCGCTTAACACCCCAGCAATCTAACCACTGCCGGTTATTTCACTATTGCCGCTGACATCGGCTGATTACCACGTTGCACATCTGCTGCCAGCGCTGGCTGACTTGCTAACCACTGCTGCTGATTATTACCGCCGCTTTGTTGTTGCCGCCACTTTACTATTATTTATTACCGCCATTGCGCCATCATTGCCACTGGCTGACTACTTGCCACGCCGCTAACCATCGTTGGTAATCTTCATTATCACGCCATCGCATTGCGCGCTATCAATCCTTTGGCCACTAACCACTGCTTCGCCGGTTAGCCCGACTATTGAGCACCACCGACTAATTATTGCTGGCTACCATTTCGCCACGCTGGTTAATTTATGCCGCCATCTCGCTATTATTATTGCGTTATCATTGCATCCGGCTATTATTTGCTGGATATTCTGATGGTTGCCGGTTAATTCGTTTGTGCTTTGACAGCTGCTCGCCGCTATTTGCCGCTGGCTGCTTCATTGCCTGACTATCGCTGACACTTCGCCGGTTTACCACGTTGCCGCCGGTTATCCGCTGACTCCTGACGTTACATCATTGCCGCACGCCGCTGATTACTGCCGGCTAACACTGCTGCTCATTATCTTGATTACCGCTTCTCGGCGATTGCCGGCTGATCCACTATTGCTGGTGGCTTTCGTTACGCACTATCGCTATCATTACCACTGCTGATTTCACGCTGATTATCGTTGCCGGCTGCCGCTGATTACTCCTGATTACATCGCTGCTGCCATTTGCGTTGCCGCTGCTTTGCTTAACTCGCTGGTTACTTCGCATACATTGCCGGTTATTATCCATTGACACTGCTGCATCGATTATCGCTTTATGCTGCCGCTACCATTGCTGGCTAACCATTGCCGCCACCGCCACTGACCATCGCTAGCTTCCGCCGATCACCACCATGCCGTTGCTGATTCTCTCATACCACTGCGTCACCGCCATCAACACCGCCGCCAATTATCGCCGAGCATCGCCGCCAACCCACGCTCCGATTATCGCCGCAGCGATCGCTTCCAAACCGGACGGCCCGGACGGGTTGTCGACGCCTCTTTCGCGGAAAACGAACAACAACGCAGCTGACGCTTCCAAACACGGACGACGAGGCCGACGCTTTTCGCGGAAAACCGGAACAACGATGTACCGCGGGTTTGATCGCTTCCAAACCGGACGGTCCGACGAGGCGGCAACGCTTTCGAGAGAAACTGAACGGGTACCGCGGCCTGATCGCTAAACCCGGACGGTCCGACGAGGCCGCTGACGCCTCTTTCGAGGGAAAACCGGAACAACGACGTATGCGGCCTTGATCGCCTCCAAACCCGGACGGTCCGACGAGCTGACTCTTTCAAGAGAAAACCGAACAACGATGTATGTCAGGGCCTTGATCGCCTCCAAACCCGGACGGTCCGACGAGGCCGGCTGACGCCTCTTTCGAGGGAAAACGGAACAATGACGTACGGCGCTTGACGCTTCCAAACCGGTCCGACAGCGCCTGACGCTTCTTCGAGGGAAAATTGGAACAACGACGGTATGTACCGCGCCTTGATTGCTTCAAACCCAACGAGCCGGTTGACGCCTCTTTCAAGAAAACCAACAACGAAGTATCGCGCCTTGATCCTTCCAAACCCGACGACGTTCGACGAGGTGGCACCTTTTCAGGGAAAACCGTAACGACGTAAGTCCCGCTTTGAACCCGACGGCCCGACGAGACCGCTGATTTGAGGGAAAATCGAACAACGACGATGTATCGCGCTTGATCGCTTCCCACGACCGACCACGACGCTTCTTCGAGAAAACCGAATAACGACGTAAGTGGGCCTTGATTGCCTCCAAACCCGGACGACCCTTCGGCCGACGCTTCGGAAAACCGGAACAACGAAAGTACCGGCCTCGATCTACCAAACAACCCTCACTCAAGAAGAAGAGAGAATTGAAGGATTGTCTTCTCCCTTGGCCCTGTTTTATAGACCTTCTAAGGGTAAAAGGGTAAAAAATCAAAATCGCCTAAAATTTAAACCCTGCCGTTGGGTTCAGACGCTGGGCGAGCAACCGCGAACGCGCTTAAAACGGCGCCGCTGCTCAGTACAACCGGTGCGATACCACATATACTGCGGCATTGCTGGCCGACTCAAGACTGAATTGGCCGATCCATGGTCGTTTCAACACCGCCTATTTTTCGCGCTGACCATTTTGCTGACGCCCATTAGCATGTGGCCGCCTATGTATACAGCGCAGACGATTCTGGACACACAAGCCAAAAGTCTGAAGTTCAGACTCAAAATCTCGCTCACAAGATACTTAAACTCATCCATGACTCATAGCTTCTATATATCATAATATGTGCTCACTAAGATCTCGTTTCTCTAAAATATGTGGTTAATGGACGCCAAATTTCATTGAAGAATTTGCTATCATCAAGTATTGACATATATATATATATATATATATATATATATATATATATATATATATATATATATATATATATTTGGATGATTAAAATATTAAAATAATGATATCCAAAAATAGAAACCGATATGACACTTAAAATACTACTATGAAAAGATAATCTTGATGCTAAAACAAACCGATCCGTTGAAAGAGATCGAGCACTTAAAATATCATTGGAAACTTTGGGATATCGGTTAAATCCCTAAAAACTTTTAAACATGGAGTGTTTATATAAATCGAGGCTCCCGATGGATCTAAAATACCCAAGATCTCAAAATTTTGACTTCATTTGAGCATTTAAATATTTAAAATACATCATATGATCAAGGGATTCATCAGGAGTCATCCGGAGAGGAGAGTGGTTGATTTTGCATGTATTCTGAGACACTCCAATCTATAAATAAATTTCATTTCATATGAAGGGAGCAAGAAGAGATAGAGAGCTCTAAAGATCCTCCAAGCGGCCAATTGGTCATCAACCACCGCCGCCGGCCACCGGCCGCTGATCTTGCCATCATCAATCTCGACCTCCATCATGATGACTTCTACTGATCCCTCTGCCGCTGATTGTTCCTGCATTTTGGTAATTGTTCAGATTTCTACGGTGATTGCTCACCATCATCATGCTACTACTAAGAATCATACAATCGATCGCCGTCACATACCTTTCTCTCACTCAATCCCAAGATTCGATCTCAGACAAACGTATATAAAGTGGAAACTTTTACGGCTGGTGATTTTTCCCTCTTTTGTGGTTTTCCACATAAAATTCTCGAGTTTTATTGTTTCACTCTTTAAATACCTCGTCTTTGGGTTTCACGATAAAGCAAGGCGTAAACTTTCACTCTACCGCAACTAGTTTTCTAGCATGCAACAATTATCATATTATAATTTGATTTATAATTATTAATAATTTATAATTTAATTTTCTTATGAATGAGATAATTAATATGATTTAATTTATAGTAGTAAGGATTGAATATTTGTTCTTATTTAATAAATTTATATTTTTTATAATAAAAATATTATAATTTAGAATTTAGATTTAAATTTTAAAATAAATATTTATTATATTATTTTAAATTTAATTGAGCTTTAATATTTCTTGCAAAAATAATTGATGGTAATCGATATATTATGAATTAATTATCGATACTGGATAACAAATATTCTCACAAAAAAAAAATAATAATAATAAGTATATGCTATACTTTTTTTTGTTTTTTAATTTATAAAATAATAATTTAAGGTCCAGTTGACCTACAAACTAACATAACATTTAAATTTTAAAATATCAAATTATTTTAGTCCAAATTAATCAAGTGAAATAATTTATAATAAAAAAATAGAATCACGTTAAATAAATATTATATTAAAAAAATATTTAAATGAGTACTATTTTAATTATAAAAAAATTAAAAACAAACTACTAAAAATTAAATATACTTAAAATGTATAGTTTATATGATTTTATAATTAATTTTCACAAAACTATTAACGTTTAATAGATCATTTTTAATTTTTTTTTTCTTCTTTAATGGTTTTATAATTTCTTCTCTATAACGAGTTCTTTAACTTTTTTTCATCAATATTTATATAATTAATTATCCCTGTTTCTTACATTTCATCATTTTAATTATTAATTATTACCAAATTATAATTTGATTTTCTTGAGAGTAAGATAATTAAAAAGATATTTTAAAAACATTAAGCAAGAAAAAAAATTTAAAACGTAGTACTAAAAATTAAATTATCTTGATTATCTCAATTACAAGAAAATCAAATTATAATTATATAATAATTAAAGTTAAAAATATAAAAATCATTTATACAATTATTAATTAAAATAAATAAAAAACTAACGACAACGTGATTTTAATTAACTTTTTCAGGTTTTCACTTTTCACGTTTTTCTAAACCTGGCTCTCTTGTAAATTTTATTTATATAAGACTCCAAATACAAAATAAATTAAAAATAATACTCATTTTTAAAATTTTGCAAAAGACCTTTTTGGTTGGCAGGCTGAATGTGTAAAATAAATCGAATACAGTGAATTTAACCTTTTTAAGTATTTGATATAATTCAAAATAAAATTTTAACGTCTTTATAGTGTATTTAAAATAAATCAGAATGATTATTTTTTATATATTTAAAATTCACTTGATTTGATTCTCTATTTTTTTTAGCCACAGCCTAACTCATCCAAAATCTTTAATTATAACAATTTTCTTTTTGACTATAAAATATTAATATATGATAAAATTATTAATTTTTTTAAACACAAAAGGATCAATTAACCTCATGTCATAATTGAAATATCAGACTAAATATATCGAATAAAGACATACGATAAATCATTTAAGATTATTTTTATCAAGATTACTATTGTATCGTGTACTCTATTCTTATTATTTTGTTTTGTTTTGATTTTTTTCTTTTTGTTATTGCTCTTTCGATTATAGGTTAGGCAGTATCAACTTATTTAAGCAATTCAACTGCGATTTACACTTTAAAATATTTAACATAAATTAAAATTAGTTAATAATAGTCATTAATTTGTTTAGAGACAAATATATATATATATATATATATATATATATATATATATATTATATCTACATTAGTAAGGTAAATTACAAATTATATAACTTGAGCTCACAAAGTCCAAAATTATCAAAAGCTTGATTTTTTTTCTTTAATGAAAAAAAAAATTTTATTTGACTATCGATATAAACATTTAAAAAAAACTCATTAAATCATTTTACAAATCTAATCTTGCACTAATTTCCTATACATGTATGCCCATTAGCATTATCTATTGAGATTTTTGAACTAGATTTAAATAGAGAAACAATTTTTGAACAAAAATTTATTGATTCAATGTTCATCAAGTTTGTACAAAATTTTTTTGGCTCTCTCCACAGAATGGGGAGGAGGAACATAAAGATGACATGCTAAGGGTGTTTTAAGTAAAATTGCTTGGCTCTTCTAACTCAATGCTATGTTTTTGTTCTTGATAAACATCAGTAAATAAATTTAAGTCATTCACACAAGACTTTTGGCGAACTCTTCGTGCACCATGGAAGCATCTAACATCCCCATCTGAGCTACCACGTTTCGCAGCCTACCATTGATTTTGAAGATAGCTTTAAAATTCATTCATGAAAATCAAGCATATATTATTTTGAATTCAGCTAAAAGCTAGAAGATTGCTTAAAATCAACTAAATTTTTTAGCTAAGATTAATGCCATCAAATTATTTAGTATGTGAAATCCAACTCGAATTGAACTTCAATTGAGTCAAGTTAGATCGAAGCAAATTAGATTGAAATCAGATAAAAATACACATACAGTTCTTATTTTGTATGTATTTAAATATGAATTAGTTGCAAATATACTTCAATGTCCCGTATGCGCACATAGGCATACATGCATACAAACACCTACACTATATAAATATGTGAGATTGACTTTTATTCATCTATAAACATAGAGCCACTTAGGGGTTGTTTGGCTACAAGTAGGATTTAACAAAACATGTAAATCCCTATCAAGTGAATAATGAGGTACTTAGATCTCAAAAACTATTTGGTATGATAGATGTTAAATCATAATGAACTATATGACTACATATTCCAAGATTTAAAATTGTTAACCCAATAAAATTGTAATAATAATTACATGAATGTGATATCTTTTATACTTATTTAGCATATTTAATCTTAATTAAAGCAATTAAATCATAATCAATGCAATACAACAATTTACTAATAATTACTTAATATGATCTATTAAGTTATGTAAAATAATTATTTTTATGCAATTAAATTTATTTCAATAACTTTTATAATTTAATAATATTAAGTTTTTAGATTAATTTTGTTTAATTACTATAGTTGTTTTTAATTTATTCATTTGATTATTACTAATTATTATTTATTATAGCAACACTTCTCTTTAAATCTTATATAATTCTATGATGGATGGTGATATGATATACCATAGGTAAATAATTTTCCTCGTATCATTCATGGTTGTTTTGCACACATACAATCAATGATATTTGGCTACATAACAACAATAACAAACTCCAAGCACACTTGCAATGCATTACCAAGTGAATATATATAAGGCCTTAGCCATGAAACATTAATAAATAACTCTATCATTAATATATAAAAGCATTTAATGGTATCACTTGAGAGAATAATGTTGAAATTAGACCATGTTGCCAAATTATGACATTTCCACAAGTTTTACTTAAGTGTCATATTTTCTTTTGCATTCTAATTATTCTCTAATTATGCTCATATGTTAAAAAAATTTGGACAAAACTAAAAAATATGATGCCTAGACTATATTAATTATTCATTCAAAGAATATGAGCTCAATTTAACAAGATAGGTAGTACACATATATATATGAAAAACAATTAAAAGTTGAAAATACATTTGGCAATATCAAATTGATCACCAAAGACTAAGAACAAGTTTGGCAAAAAAAAAAAAAAAAAAAAAAACAAAAAACCAGATTTTTTGAATAAAAAGACAAGACTAATATATATATATATATATATATATATATATATAATTAGATATCATTGAGCATGATCACATTTAAACTAAAGATATAAAAGCAATTAACATGACATTGACAAGAAAATATAAGATAAAACATTGAGAATAAGACTTGCTTACCTGTTTATGACCACAATGCATAATATTTGATGGTGAGGTTGTCCATTTTGAAGTCTTTAATGACTCTATGTTGCGGTCCTTATTCAAGCTATTTTTCTGAATTGAAAGCAGCATAAACTATGTGGGAGAATAAACCTAAGAATATTTTATATTAATTTATAAAATGAAATCACCCACTTAAAACATAGCAAGCTCTTACCATAGGATTAATCATCTTAGAAGATCCAAAATATGGAGAGCCCGACATTTTGTATAGTGATGATCTACCTCGAGGCTTCTGAGTCATATAATTATTTTGAGAATCTTTATAAGTTGTAGGAATGCATAACGTAGACCTGGAAGTAGTTCTAGTATTCTCTAATTTCTTTTCAAACCATGCATTATTTCTATGGCATGTTTTACGCTGCAATCCCAAAATAGGATCTACTTTTTGAGGCCTAGATGCATGATATGCTCTAGAAATTTGTATATGGGTGTCAAATCTTTCTTCATGAATCCTTAGACATGACAAGGCCAAAAAAAATGATAAGATTTAATAAATACAAAAGAAGAATAATGCCTCATCTATATATAACCTCTAACATAAGAAATAAAGAACTACAAATTTAACCTATATGGCAATCTCATTGGTAGTAAAGGTAAATGAGCAAATATTGGTTGAGAATCTTACTTTATTGAGTTGCTTTTCAAGTTGATAAATGGAACCAATATGCAAAATTAATTTTTTCTTGGACGTCTCACTTCCATCATAGCTAATTGAATGTGTGATATCAATAGAACTTTCACTTTGTTCTCTAACTTCAAATGAGAATTTCTGTAAGTTATTCAATTAGCAAATAAATTAGAACTATATAATAACTTATAGTCATTCATCATAAAAGTAGTTAATGTAAAAAAATGTGTTATTTTTGAATTTAAAATAGTATAAAAAGAGAATCCCTCTACTAAATAAAATTAATTTAATTTTCTTATGAGAACTTGTGAATCACATAAAAAGAGAGTCCCATTATCATGCATTAAGAAATAGCCTTGGAAGATAAAATTAATGAGAAAAACATTATATTTACTATTCTCGATAGCCTAAAATCTATACATTTAATTACACTAAGAATATTAACTAGATTAGCATAAAATTAAAATATCAAAATGTGGAGAGCAATTCAAAAAAAAAAAAATGATGCAAGGGAGAGATTATAATTTGATAACTAAAAAAAGGTTACCATGTAATCTTAATAACTAGCCATATTATCTCAAATCAATGAAAATGAACCAAAGGAACATACACTAATTGGATTGTAAAAAACCATAATGCACTCTCTTTTTTATCATATTTCAATTAAATAAATATTAGTCATATTAGAAAAAAAAAACTACCAAAAACTTTCTTTTTTAAATGTGCTTCATGTAGAATTGAAGAACTAATACATTTAAAAAGGTAAGATAAAATTTAAAAACAATTAAAATTTTGAAGTATAAAAACAAACCACTTATGGAACCTCTTCAGTTATAGCAATATTCTCCCCTACAAAAAAAATATAGTTATTATTAAACCATCAATAATGTAAAATAGATAATAATGATACAACAAACGATTGAATAAAATTTAAAAAACTATGATATGAAATAGAATAGTCGTTAAGTATCACTATGACATTGGGCAATAATAATCATTCAAGAATTTTTATCTATGTATCAAATAATTATATATATTCAATGCATAAAACCAGCTCTTAGGAATGGAAAAAAGATGTATTTGTAGGAATATTGACTACTTATTCCTAAAATCAAAGCCATCCTATAAATTAAATGAAATGGGAAGTACCAATGTTCATGTGAATCATATGTGAAAATGTATGCATGATCTCTCAACTTTTTATGTGATATTCATTATTTTTGGATGAGCGAACATTATTAAATTATTTTTTTAGTGAGGTTTTGATTAAGCAAGAGAAAAAATATTATTCAAATTTTAAAGATACTTAGTAATTGTAAAAAGACTAAAACGTTGGACTCAAAATTCATATAACATATTATCAAAAAATTAAGTATAAAAAAAGGAGAGCGCAAAGGAAGCACAACAATGGGCTTTACAAAGAGAAAGATTAGTTATCTCAATCTTCATTTAAAATAATTATATCTGATGAAAATGTATAGCTGAGTATCTTTAAATTTATTAAAATTGATGTTCTAGTGATTGTAAAGTTAAATAGTTTCATAAGATATAATATTCATTAATTATATCTTTGAATTATTTTCACAATAAAACTTTGAACAAAATTTAAAAAACAAGAAATAATCTGAAGAATAATCGATTGTGATAATGATCCCATCCCTAAGTCTCACTTTCCAATTTTTGTCGAAAACAAATTTTTGTAACACAACTTCCATATTTTCAACCAGACAGTAATGTAAGATTAGTGAAATAGTAATATACTAACTTCACCAAAGTAATAAATAAAAAATAAAAAACTATGCATCTCAAAAGAAACAAAACATAGAATCAATGAGCTAAAGTACCTACAAGGTCCACCCGTTCCATCCTCCAGTAGATTCCACGAGCTGCCGACGATGGTGTCATAATAATCGGGCATAATCCACCCTAATGGCTGCTTATAGATTTTCTTAATTTCCTTTAGGTTATTAAACATCTAAAGCCCGACCCTCCAATTAATTAAAAAGATCAGATGTGATTTAACTTTTTTTTAATTTAACCAATTAAGTAATTAATTATCCAGTTAATCCTTAATTATTTTTCTTAAAATTGGAAGGAACTTAGGGAAATAGATTAGGAAAGAGCTCCTAATTTTACTCCATAAGTTCTCACTAAATAAATGATAAATGATCCCAATTAATCAATTAAATACTATTCACATGCTTAATTAACCCTTAATTAAGCTAAGAATGTAATTAGATCTTAATCAACTAATTTTCCTAATTAATTAATCAATAAACCTCAAGAAAATTAGAGGAGGCAAAGATCATCCTCTTAAACAATCTCAGAAAGTTTGGGATTAATTAATTAATTAATTAGGGAGTAATTAGACTATTTAATTTTTCAATGAAACCCTAATTAAGCTCTAATTACTATTCAAAAAATTAAGGATATTTTTAATAAATTCCTCCCTAAAATACCTTTAAAATGAGTATTTATTTACATTTTTGGATTTTTCTATGATTCATTATGATTTTATGAAGTTTGAGCCTTTAATTAATTATTTTAATTAATCCTACCGCCACATGGCGCCGATGTACTTTCCGCGTGATGCCGGGATTGGATATTGTTGTCACCATCAATGCCGAGTCTGGAGGCGAGGGTTTCCGCCCCATCTAAGATCGAATGGCCATAATTAATCCCGTGACTAATAACAGTAAAAATTGATCGGTCTAATGGGATTTAATCATGGTCTTACATTATGATCATGCAGAACGGACGGTGTATGATCTATCTTCCCGCGAGCAATGAGAAATGGAGCCCTTCCACCATTGCTCGCACGATCCGAGGTCACCTAAGCTGGGATCCACTTCAAATTGATCCCACACCTTCACGCGAAGGATCTAAGAAGATCCAACAATGATCGATGCACATGCACATTTTCTTCAAAATGCTCTAAAAAATTCAAAGGAGCTTAATTTTCATGGAATTACCTCGTTGGAGCTAAGACCGGAGGCTCACACTCTTGAGGTAACTCGTCTGGTTGAGAAGAAGCCATGTTGACCTGCAATTGGATTGGTTCCTTTTAGATTGCTCGAGAGGCCAAGATCTATCACTTAAAGGCTCGATCTTGATCAAATTTCTAGCTTCGATGGTCAGAAAGCCTCGAGAAGGATTTGTTCTTGCTCAATGAGGTGTGTGGAAGGTGTAGGTAAGAGGAATTAAGATTTGGTGAAGGATTGAGGGAGTTGGCACGAAGAGATGGCTCTATTTCTGAGTGCTGGAGTGAGGAATTTATGAGGAGGCTTTGGGAAGAGCTTGCTAGGGAGTTTGAAACTTTCTTGGAAGCTCAGAATAATGGATGTCTTTCATGAGAGAGGTATACCCATGATTCCTTGTGATGGACGGATGGGATTATCTCTCAATTTTCGCTGCCCATTGGCCGAGTTGTCTCCATCACCTCCACGTGGCATGACTTGAGTGGAGGAAAGCTTGGGAGGTAGCTCAAGGCAGGATGTGGCTTCTTGGATCCATTGGGTTTTTGGTTTGTGAGGGAGGTGAGTTAACTCACCTCCCCTTGGTCCATGGAAAGCCTATCCCACTTAGGGTGGGCTAGGTGGTTAGGTTAGACCCCAAAATGGGGGTTTGATGGCTGCCAAAGGAAATTGTATAGTGGACTTTGCCAATTTTGGCAAAATCCCATGTGGGAAGCAAATCCAAGGGAGTTTTCCTTGGGGTTTGAGTCCATTTGGGTTTGGGCTGATTTTGGACTGATTCTAAGTGGGTTTGGGTTGGGTTTGGTCAACTCCCATGATGTCATGGGTTGATTTCAAGGGATTTGGCTCAATTTGGGTAATATGGGTCGCTTTGGGTCATATTGGGTTAGGTTGACCGATTAGTCAAATTGGATAAAACCAAGGCTTGGTTAGGTCCAAATAATGATTTGAAGAATTTTGGTTCAAGTGGTTTCAATCAATTTGGCCTAGGTTTGATTTTGGCTCATTTGGAATCAAATGGGTCAAATGGGTAAAGTTGATCAATTTGAAATTAATTGTTGTGTTGGTTCATGTTCAATTGATCAATTGAAGATGATTGTAGGCTTTGGTTTGAATCAATTTGGATTTAATTTGGTTTAGGATAATTTGTCCATTCAGGTCAATTTGGGCTAAGTTGGTCAATTGGGTTCAATTGGCCAAATTGGGTTCAATTATGGCCTTGGTCAAGTTCAACAATCAATTTAGAATGAACTTGAGCCATTGGTTATAATCAATTTGGGTTAGATCATGATTTGACCTATTTTGGTCTTTCAAGTCAATTTGGGTCAACTTGGATCAAATGGCCAAATGGGTTTTGTTTTGTGGGTGGTCAGTCACAATCATTGATTATGGGTTGATATAAAGCTATGGTTTCAATTGATTTGGTGTGGGATAGGTTTTGGCTAGTTTGAGTTCACATAGGTTAAGGGTTGACTTGGTCAAATGACCAAATTAGCTTGGTTTGACCCAATTTTAGACAATTGATTATCTTAAGTTGATCAATGATCATGGTATGAGATTTGGATGGGCTTGGTTCAATCTAATTTAGGTTGGATTAGAACTTGGTTCAAATAGGTTCTTTAGGTTGCTTTGGGTCAAGTGAACCTAAGTAGGTTAATTGGCTTGGTTTTAGTTTAATTAAGGTTTAGTTGAATTTATGTAAGAGCTTAGGATGAAAATATAAATTTAACTTCAATCAATTTGGGTTTCAATAGGTTTTAGTTCATTTGGAAATTTCAAGTCAAAAGGGCTAAGTTGGGTTTGACTTTGGTTGATTTTGAGTTGGCTTTATGATTATAGGTTTCATTTATATTTAGATAGATGATTGAAGGAATGATTGATTCAAGAGAAAGCCCATTAAATTTGGCTTGATTTAGATGGGTTTTGGTTAAGTCCAAGGAAATGGCTTAAAGGGTTCAGATTGGGTTCTGATTTGATTTTGGATTTGGTTTTAGCTATTTGAATACATATTTCATTTATATTTGGAAAGATAATTGATAGAATAATTGATTTATAAGAAAATCAATTGAGTTTGAAGTGATTTGAAGAAATTTGGCTAAGCTCAAGGTAGGTCCAAAGGGCTTAAAAGAGAATTTGATTTAGTTTGATTTAATTTATCATGGGAATGTGGATTTCATTTATATTTGTGGAGATGATTGAATATATAATTAATTTAAGAAAATTAAATTAATTTTGGGTTTGATTTGGTTTAAGATTTGGCTAAACTGGGATTGCTCATATGGCTTAGGAAGGGTCTTGACTTGACTTGATTTAGTTTTGATCATTTGAATATAGATTTAATTTATATTTGGTAAGATAATTAATGAAATAATTGATTTATAAGAAAATCAATTGAGTTTGACTTGATTTACATGGGGTTTTGGCTAAGCTTATGAAAGTGGATCACATGGCTTAAAAGGGATTTGGAACTTGGGTTTCAATCATTTGGAATTGAATTTGGATTTGGATTTGATAACTTATTGAGATTGAATTGATCTTGAAGAAAATCAATTGAATTTGAATTGAATTAGATTTGGCTAGGGCTAAGTCCATGGAATTCAATCATAAGGATTAGAAGGACTTAAAGCTTTGAATTGATCTTGAGATTGATTGTATATTTTAAAAATTTGAATTCGAATTTTGATTTAAATTTGGGGTTTGGTTTGAGAAGGAGAACATGTATTTGGATTAGGCTATATGGTGGGTAAGTTTCCCTAAGTCCCTAAGGCATAACTTACCTCTATGACTAACCCTTCTATGTTCTTAAACTTAGGTTAAGTGTTCACCTGCTCACTAGAAGTGTCTTAAGACTGAGGAGCTCTTAGTGTCTATAAGAGTCCTAGATCTATGATGAGAAGATTGAGAACTCACTCCAAAACTGAGGCCAACAATATGCTTAGGATGAAAATCATATGCATGTTATATGTGATGGAAAAGAATGATTCAACATATGTCATGTAATAGTAATTTGATTAGGTTAATATTAAGATATTTTTCATATTGAATAGAATTATTTAGGGAGAACCTAAACTTAGGATTAATATAAAAATGTACAACAAGCCATTCACTAAAGAAAACTAAATCAAATTAATATGCTTTAGAAAGTGGCTTAAGGAAGGGATGAAAGAGGGCAATCCACTTTTCTTCTCTTTACAACACTTAGTTGCTAAGTGTAATCAAATGAAACAAAAATACAAACAAAAATTCTTAAATAAATTAAACCACTTCAAGTGAAATCAACTTCTCATGTTAAATTAAATACTTCCACACTTAGAAAATACAACACTAGTGCCTAGTAAGACATACCACACAAGCCATAACACACACGTTAGAATTAAGTCTCCACTTCTAGCTTTATGTTAGGACGATGCATGGTCTGATGTATATTTTGTGATGTATTATTTTAAACTGGATGTTAGGGTGTATATTTCATAACCGGATATTATTAGTCTAATCATAGCAAAGGGATTTTGCTTAAGGGGGTGCTTAAAATAAATATGAATGCTATCTTTGCATGCTGTTTAAACCCCTAAGCATGATCCAAGCTAGGACAGGTTGGTTTAGTTTCCCATGTGTAGGGTGCTAAGTCTAAATTATAAATATAATTGCTTGGGAAAAATATATGAATGTTAGCTAACCTCTATTTTGTAAGAGTAGTTAGATTTAAATTTTTTGTTTTTAATGTAATTTTGTATTAGTGATTAGGATTAGTGTTATGAGGGATAAGGATGAGCATTGGCCAGAAGGCTTTATCTTGGGGTGCTATGTGATGCCTTGAAACCTACTAAATATAAGGAGGAAAGAAATAAAGATAGAAGAAAAAAAGAGGTCCCCAAAGCATTTATTCATTTATAAAATTATAATTATTCTTTTATGTTATATGTATAAGGTAGAGCTACCCATTTTCTCTTTCGGTCAGACGTTAATCCGATCGCAGCTTCTTATTCTTTTGCGTTAGTTTTATAAAAATGTTTGATATTTGTTTAGTTTGCGCATTAGAAATGGCATGCTTTTATTAGTTTCTTAAATGAATGATGCGATTAGGCTCTTAGAAAAAAATTAATCTTTCTGCTCCAACTAATCACTCATAACTAAATTTTAAATAATTCATAAACTCACCATAAATCTTAGGATTTAAATCAAGATAATTAAAAGATTTAGCAACCCCTTAACTATATGGTTGAATATTTCACACCATGCATATCATCTTGAATCACTATTAAAATGAGGGCCTCCATCCTTACTAGCCAACTTTTTTCTATCATGCATTTAGGATAAAAATCCTAAAGACTTTTGTCCAAATGAAGTATCAAAACTGAAATAAATTTTGAAAATATTTTGCATTAGACTAAGCCATTATTCATATCACTCATGCTCTAGTCTCTTAGGGAGTGGGTTTAAGAACTTCAGTCATTTTCTAAACAAATAATAACTCAACTATCTTGCAATTTCATATGACCAGACCACATTGATTTGAATCGTAAGAAGAGTAGCCACTCGTATAAAGCCAACAGGTTTATTCTCTTGTGGAGGTAAACCTTATGCCCATCTTCGCTTAGATTTAGGTCGTGTTTTAGCTTATGTTAAAGTTCCATAGATTTAGGATCTGAGGTTGTTGTTTTCTAGTAGAAATAATAAATGATAACATTAGTAATGGCGACCATCAATGGAAATAGAGTGGGCAATGATGTAGTGAGGGTCCAAGGTGATAGTTTTTATTTTAAAATTAATTAGAAAAGTTAAAAATATCTAAAATTATTGTGAATATTCTTATTAACAATTTAACTTTTATAAATAAAAAATAAAAAACATAAACATTTCAATCATAAAAAAAACTAAAACTAATAATTAATTAAAAAAAGAGCTTGGTTATCAACATGAAGAATAACAAAGAAAACAACTGGACAATCAAATAACATAAAGAATAATATAGAAAAAAAAGATTTTTGGAGAGATAAACTTTGGGTTGTTATTAACAAATTCAAATTCCAAAATATCCTATGGTCCTTCATTGACAATATTTTGGTACTAAAGTGAAAGCTATATTTCGACTCCATAAAAAATAAATGAATAAATAAATAATATATGTTTCTACTTGTATGCAAGTAATAAAAGCACTCATGAGTTCAAGTGCATAATTATCCACATAGTGCATGTTGTCTACTAACATTATGAGATCACCAATGAAGTCACCAATCCTCTAGAAGTCACAAACTTCCTAATGAAGTTGTTGACCTTGGTTAGACTTTATAAATTAGTTATTGGCTTTGAGCAAATGACCACTTGGGTCAGTTAAGTCTTAATATTGGGCAAGGCTTGTAAGTGGGTGAATAGAGTTCATACAAAAAATCTTATATGCTTATGTGATTATCATAGCTTGACAAGTTCCTCAGGATTTTGGTGAATACATCCAGTCTTTGTTTCTCATGCCTAGTCGACTTTCCTTGCATTGATCATATCCTAATTAAGCGAGTCTATGAGATATGTCGATATAGAAAACCTTTTAAACAATCATACACATTCTTGTAATGAAACATTTGTTCATGTTGTTGGTTTTATAATTTTGTTTAATGCTATTGAGTAAATTTGATGTCTTCGTTGAATATTACTAGCATTATTTTTTATCTTTGGAATAATTGAGAAAAGTTCTACCTTCCTTTTACATTCATTTCAATAGTAGAAGACATGGGATTAATATGTTTATGCTAACTTAATTTTCTATTTAAACTTAATCTAAAATAATTAATACATGTATCACTAATCTTATTGCCTCTAATTGCCCTCAAGATTTTCATCTCATGCTATGTAAATTAAATATACTCTATATTAATATATATTAAACGAGCCTACTGGTGAGCCACCGAGTTGAGTTAGGGCTAGTTTGAGCATGACTTGTTAGCTCATTGAGCTGCTCATAAATTTTAGGCAAACTCGAGCTTTAACTCAATTACACCCCTACTTAAAGCCCTTATAACCAAATTTCATAGTCCAGAGTCTATAAGAAATGAGTGTATATATGCATTTTAAGAGAATTTATATAATACATTTAGCTTAATAGTAAGACATATGTATGGTGTTTATTTTTGGATGTGTATGGGAATACCATGTAGATCATAGGGTGTACTTATTGAAGTGATCGGGTATGACATTGAGGTATGACATACAATCTCGAAAGATAGATACGCCACCCTTCAATGGACCTAATCACATAATAAGTACTCCTAAGGCATGATGGGTCTCTTTGTGAGATTTTTCCCTTACATGGATGAATAAAGCGATTTATATTAAATGGTTCTAAAGTTTCCTAAGGGGCAAGCCCAATAGTTAATTACATCTTAGAAATGAAATTTTCTAAGAATACTTGATTAAAGTAGACAATAATCATCGCCAAAGATTTCAAGGCTATATTAGGATTGGTTATAAAGATTAAAGATCAAAGAGAAGACTTATTTTTGAAATCCGATGGGAACAAATAGGGAATGTTCATGATACTAGAAAGTCTAGTGAACATTCCAATCTATCCTATGATTGGGCTTTATATATTTGAGAGTGAAGGGAATTATATGTTTTGAGTTGAAATTTGATTAGATTAGAGGCTTTGTGTTTTATTTTTGGTTTATGTTGTGTGTATATGTGAGGGGACACCACGTAGATCTGAGGATATACTTATTGATGTGATTGGGTATAATATTAAAGAATAGTGTACTATCTCGAGTGATAGAAATCACTACCTTATAATGGACCTAATCACCTAATAAGGACTCTTAAGGCATGATGGTTCTTCGAATATACCATAGATTTTCCCCTTACTTTGCATGAAAAAGTAAAGCAAGGTTTATTTAAATCGGGTTCATTAAGTTCCCTATGGAGGTAAACCTCCATAATTAATTACACCCAGTTCTTTAAGAATACTGATTAAAGATATTGTCTCCAAAGAATTCAAAGATATGACTATCAATAAATTGGTTGTATTTTGAAAATCAAGTGGGAGAGATCAAAAAGGAAGAGTTATTATCGAAACCAAAGGAGATGAGTAGGGAGTGCTCATGATACTATGAAGCCTAGTGAGTACTCCAATCTATCTTATGGTTGGGCTTTATGTATTCAAAATTGTGGAGATTTATTTATTTGAGTTGAAATTTTATTTGAAATCTAGGACTTATAATTCCACAATATAAGGTTGTGAAAATGGCTAAGAGGTGAGAATTTATGCTTGTAGCCCGTAAAGAAGAACAACAATCTCAGATCTTAAATATAGGGAGCTTTGGTGAGGGCCAAACAAAACTAAGGCAAATTGAATTTAATCCCACAAGAGAGAGTAAACCACTGACTGTTGGACTTATTACCGAGCTTAACTCTCCTATGCTTTAAATACATGTAGACAAGTCATATATTTTGCAAGATGGTAAGCTATTATTTATTTAGAAGAGAAAATTAAGTCCTTAAACTCACTCCTAAAGAGACTAGATCATGAAGGGCATGAATAATGACTTAATCTAATGCAAATTTTATCAAGTTTTATTTGATTTTTGGACTCTTTATTTTGACACAAGCTATAGGATTTTGCATGCATAAATGTATGACATTTATTATGGGTCAAATCAAAAGAGAAAGAGGTGTCTTTCCATCAAAGGCTCTTACAGGTTAAACCTTTATTCTTTGGCACAGATGGAAGCCATCTCTTAATAAGAGTGGAAGAATATGACATACATGATATTATACATACAATCATCCAACTAAGGGGTTGCTAAATATTTTTATTTTCTTGATTTAATTCCTAGGCTTTTATATAAGATTATAAGTTATTTTCAAATTTTAGTTATGAGTTATTAAGGGATAGAAAATTTATTTTTATCCTAAGAGCCTAAATAGATCCAGGCCACACAACAACCACCAATCATAAAGAAACTGTGAAAAGGCATGATATTTCTAATGCACAAGCTAAACAAAATATCAAATAATTTTATAAAGCTATCATAAAAGATTAAGAGGTCGATGTGGTCGGGTACCGCCTTACAACCCAAAAAGAAATATGGATAGCCAAGCTCTACCCTTATACATCTCGGTATAATGAAAGAATAATTATAATTATAGAATGATAAGTATTATGGGGTCTTCATTCTTCATCATCCATTCTTCACTCTACATCTTTCATTCCTTCATCTTGATTTGCACCATTTCTTTCTTTCTTTTGGCTTGATTAGGATGTAGCTTGCTCTAAAGGTATCACATGGTATATATACATGGTCTTATAACCAATGCTCATCCTTAATCCCCATGACACTTATCCTAATCCTAATGCAAAATTACATTAAGAGAAAGGAAAGTAAATCTAGCTACACCTACAAAATAAATATTAGCTAAACACACCATACAACCCAAACAGTTATATGAATAATTTGGACTTAGCACCCCACACATGGGTAACCAAGCTCACCTGTCCTAACTTGGGCTATGCTTAGGAGTATAAGAAACATGTATAGCAAAAAAATATTTATATTTTTATTACAGTGTCCCTTAAGCACAACCCCCTACAAAAAATATGATTAGGCTAATATTAGCCTAACATCCAAACTATGCACATACACCCTAACATCCAGTGTAAAATAATACATCACCAAACCAAACATTCATCAAACCATACACTTCCCTAACATAAAGCTAGTAATGGTGACTTAATATAATGTGTATGTGTTAAGGCTTGTGTGGTATGTCCTGACTAGGCTTTAGAGTTATAATTTGATAAGTGTGAGGGATTTAATTTATAAAGGGTTGATTTCTCTTTAAATGGTCTAATTGATTTTAATATTTTACTTTGTGTTTTCTTTATTTTATGTATCCTACATTTAGCAACAAAGTGTTATAAAGAGAAGAAAGAGAGGAAATCTCTCTTTTATCCCTACCTTAAGTCATTTCTAAGGTAAGTTAATTAATGAATTTTCTTTAGTGAATAATTTATTATGTGTTTTAATTAACCCTAAGTTTAGATTCACTCTAAATAACCCTATTCAATAAGAAATTCATCTTAAGATTAATTGAAATGAATTACTATCACATAACACACATTCATTCATTTCTTTCCATCATGTATATCATGCATATGAGTTAACCCTAAGCGTACATATACATGCAATGTATATTTTTAGCATACTTGAATGATGAATGCAAAGAAGTGTATTTGGAATTTAAATATTTCATTTTTTTGATTGAATTATGAATGTATGTCTTTATTAGATATAAAAGAGGGGTTTTTCATCCATTAGCTAGATACACATTCACATGTATAATAGTTTTAAGAGAGTATGATGCCATTATTTTCTACACCAGTGTAAGGTACAAGACCTACTTAGGGCGACTTAAAGCCTCGCAGCCCTAGGATGTCCATACTAATATACTGATTTTCTTAGATACATGATGTATGAACAACTATAAGGATAGAAAAATACATGCAAAGTTATGTTTGGTTTATTTGATTTATGATTATTTATTTATTGGCCACATCATACCTACATATGTAAAAGAGTTTTAAGTGAGTACACCGCCATTCTTTTTTACACCAGGGGCGTAAGGTATAAGACCTATTTAGGGCTACTTAAAGCCTTGCAGCCCCGGGATGTCCAGACTAATATACCACTTTTCTCAAATATATATGAATGTACAAAAAGAACCACATGAACAGGGAATCATGCAAAAAATTATGTTTGATTTGATTATGTGAGTTACATATGTGATATGAAATTCTTCCTAAGTCTTAACATGGAGATGCATAGGAGTAGATTTAGGAAAGTGTTATGTTCTTTTCAAATGAACTATACATTTGCAAATCCTATGTGAATCCATGTAGGATAAGGAAAGAGAACTTCATATTGCATATCTTATATTATTATCACATGGAAGCTTATAGATAATTATAATTAGCATCACTTCATTTATTATAATTGACTTATAGGCTTTTGAAAATAGTTTCTTTATTTAATAGTGATAATAGCCACATCTATTTTTATTTAAGTCAACAGATGCAATTTGACATAAAAAAACTATTTTATTTAATTAATTTTAAAAGAAATTAATGCATGATTTCATATAGCAAGCAATATTTAGCATGACTGAAAAGAAATAAATAAATGTAAACACATGATTTCATTCACCCCAATTAATTCATAAGGATAATCACATTAAATAAAGCTATTTAAAATAAGCCAAAATTCTTTAAAGATATTTTTTAACTTTGACTTAGATTTGATTTAGGAAATATGAAAGAGGTTTGCTAATCTTAACCCAATTCCTCATGTGTAAATTAATTTGGTTTAATGAAGAATTTTTAAGTTGATTTTATGTTTTAATTAGGTTAAAGTATGAATTAAGTGAATTAATTAACCCTTACCTATATCACTTTAAGTTAATTAACTAATTAATAAGCCAATATGATATGCAATAATGTAAAAAGTAAATTTGCAAAGCTCCTAAGAAATAAAAGGGGCCTAATGCAATTAGATTATGATTAATAGTTAATTAAACTTAAGGGATCTCACTTAATTACTTTTATGATTTTTCACACATGTGAGCCAACCATAATTTCATTATCTCTCACCTTGGGTTATTGAACACCCAAGGAGCTACCCAAGATCAATTAAGGGTTGCTTAGGTGTGGATGAATTAGTTTTTAATTTTAATTTCATTAAGCCTTTAATCAATTGATTAAACATTTTGGTTATGTTTTAATTTGAATGATAGAATTAACTTAGGGGAGAGGATCAAGGGCAAGGCCTAATCCTAATCCCTAAATCATTTAAACATTCAATTTTATTTTGATTTCTTTTTTTTTAAGATTAATTACTTAATTAATCAATTAATCATTCCATTAGCCATTAATTAATTTGATTTTTAAAGGTAAAGAAAACTTAGTAAATGGATTAAGAAAAGCATCCCCAACCATATCTCCTAAGTCATCTTACTATTCAATATAGGTGATTATGTTTAAATGATGATTAATTAAGTTACTATTCATTAATTAATTATGATTAAATAGATTAAAAGAGTGATTATGACTTAATCAAGTGATTCTCCTAATTAAGCAATCAATAAAATCTCAGAAAAATAGGGGAGGCAGAGGTCATCTCCTTAAACATTCACAGAAAAATTAAGATTCAATGAGTGCTTAATTAAGGTGTAATTAAGCTAATTAGATTTTTTATAAAACCCTAATTAAGCTAAAATCAATGCCCAAAATCAATTAATGATAATTTTCCTAGATTTTACTCTAAAATACCTTCAAAATGAGCCTAAGTTTGTATTTTTTTATTTTTCTACAATTAGTTATGATTTTAGGAAGTTTCAGGATTAAAAACTAATTAATTAGCCCTAATTAAAGCCTAAATCCCGTCGGGTCACGTGGTGGCTAACGTGGCACACTTTTGACATAGTGTGATGTGATTGGCTATTTAAGTAGTCACATCTACGCACTAACTGAGCTTGCGATAGATGCGCTTTCTCTGTGGACCATCTGATCTAAGATCAAATGACCACAATTTGATCCACAGTTTAGGAAAGGAATCAGAGGTTCCACCTCAGGATTTGATCAGAGCCATTCATCTCAATCACGTGGGATGGACGGCTCATCATCTATCCCATTCGCAAGCGAAGGAAGACGGATGTCGTCTGTCTTCCCTCGTTCGATCTGAGCTCATCCGAGCTCGAATTGTCTCTAAATTCTTTCCACACCTTTGAAGAAGAGAGACACACACATCTAAAGGTCAATTTCACATTGGATTCAAATTTACTTCCCAAAGGACCAACCCACTTTTGCATACAAGGCTCGATTGTAAAATTACCTCATCATAGCTAATGTCCAGTGGTGCAACGTCAGAGGTAGCTTCACCTAGTTGAGGCAAGGCTCTATTAAAGAAGTCTGGGCTTGATTTGGTGAAGGATGCTTGTTTGACCAATCCACACATGCAAAGGGCTCAGCTTCGATCAAACTCACTCCCATGCTGGCTTGGAATTGATTCATTTGTTTCACTATTGATGGTGTGGCTAAGAGGGATTTAGGTTTGATTGTGAAGTGAGGGAGTATTACTCGGGATTGGGATGCCCTATTTCAGTTTTGCTCAATAATGGGAAATGCCAATTGAAGAGGGCTTGGGGATCCTTGGAAACACTTTGAGGAGCTTCAGAATTGACTTAGGAAGGCTCACGATGCAAGTGTGATGATTTTGCTCAAAAAATGGTGTGGGGTGGGGGTATACCCTCCAATGCTCATGATGGATGGATGGCAGTGCATAATTTGCACTGTCACCAGCCCATCTGACTTGTCTCCATCAAGTCAGGGTGGCATGCTAGGTATGGGAGAAGTGACGGGAGGCTACCATGGATCCATTATGCAAGGATGCAAAGGTTTGGATCCAATGGGTGCTCAGTTTAGATTGGAGGTGAGTCAACTCACCTCCCAAAGGTCCTTGGTCGACCTCTGGTGGGTTAGGTTGGCTAGGTGTGCTAGGTGGGGTTAGGATAAAGTTCCATGGAGTGCTAATGAGCTATCATGGAGATGTGAAAGTTGACTTTAGCTTGAATTCAATGGTTTTGAGGTTTAAATCCCATGATTTGATGGTAATCCCCTTGGTGGAGCCCACTTGGCTTTTGGAGAGGTTTTAGGATAATCTAGGGTGAGTTTAAGTTGAGTTAGATCAGCCCATAAGATTCCACAAGCTGGATTTGAGTGATTTGGCTTGGATTGCTCAAATGAGTTTCATTTGGGCTAGGTTGGGTTGGGTTGACCAATTGGTCAAATTGGGTCAAACCAAGGCTTGGGTTAGGTTCATATGATGATTTGGGATATTTTGGTTCAATTAATTTGGATTAGTTTGGTTTAGGTTTGGATTTGACTCATTTGGATTCAAAAGGGTCAAATTGGTCAAGTTGACCAATTTGACCAATTTAACCAAATTGGGTTTGGTTAGGTGTTGAGTCAAGTTCAATTGATTGATTGAAAATGATTGTAGGCTTTGGTTCAGTTTAATTTAGAATTAATTTAGATTTTGGTCAATTTGACCTTTAGGTCAATTTGGGTCAAGTTGACCAATGTCGATCAACTCAATCATGGCTTTGTTCAATCAATAAGTGATTTGGAATGAACTTGAGCCATTGGTTGCAATCAATTTTGGATTAAATCATGATTTGACCCATTTTGGCTTTTTTAGGCCAATTTGGGTCAACTTAGTCAAATGGCTAATTAGGTATGGTTTGGGTCAATTGATGGTTTGGTCATGTTCAATCATTGATTATGAATGGGATTAAGTCAATGGTTTCAATCAATTTGGCATATGATGATTTTGGCTAGTTTGGGTTTTATTTGGGCTAAATGTTGACTTGGTCAAATGCTAGATTTTACTTAGTTTGACCCAATTCAAGGTGGTTGATCACCCCATGATGATTGTTGATCATGATTGAGATTTAGATAGGCTTAGTTCAATCCAATTTGGGTTGGATTAGAACTTAGCTCAAAAAGGATATTTAGGTCATTTTGGGTCAAGTGAGCCTAAATGGATCAATTGGTTTGATCAAGGTTTGATTCAAGTTTAGTTGAACCCACATATGAGCTTAAGATGAAATATAAATCCAATTTTGGTTTGGAGCCAAATGGTTTGGTTCATATATAATTTCAAGTCAAAAGGGTCAACTTGGGTTTGATTTGGGTTGACTTGGATTTAGTTTGATAATGGTGATTTATGTTTATATTTGGATGATTGTAGGAATGATTGAATCATGAAGAAATCCATGGGTTTTGAGTTGATTTAGATGTCATTTAAAAGTTCAAAGTATTTTAATGGACAAATTAAGAATTATTTGATTTGGTTTGGATTTGAATTTATATTTCATTTATATTTGTGAATATATGAAGATATAAATAGGTTATGAAATCAATTTGGAGTGATTTGGAAGCAAATTTGACCAAATTAATGATAGGTCAAAAGCTAACTTGTTTTGAATTGGTTTGATTTATTTTTGGTCATTGAGGGTGGATTTCATTTATATTTATAAATATAATGAGGAATGATTGATTTATAAAAAAATCAACCAAGTTTGAGTTAGTTTGAAGGAGTTTTAGCTAAGCATATGAAGGTGGTTCATATGATTTAGGAAGAGATTTTGAAGAGTTAATCATGGGTTTCAATCATTTTAGTTTGGAATTGATTGATTTGGAATTTGGTGAGATTGAATTTAACAATTGATAAATCAATTATATTGGTTGATTTGAATTTGTTTAAAGCTAAGTCCATAAGATAAAATCAAAGGGCTTAGGAAGGGATTTAGAGTTTGACTTTATTGATGGATTTCAATCATTGGATAGTTGGATTTGATTTTAAAATTTGAATTTGAATTTGAGGTTTGGCTTGAAAAAAAGGAAGCAGGATTGGGTTTGGGATATAGGGTAGGAAGTCCTAAATCCCTAAGGCACAACCTATTGTTATGGCTAAATCTTCTAAGTCTCTAGGGGTAGGTTAAGTGTTCACCTATTCATTAGAAGTGTCTTAAGACTAAGGAACTCTTAGTGTTTATAAGAGTCCTAGATCTATGATGAGAGCTCACTCCAAAGTGAGGTCAACAAAGGGCAATAGGTGTGGTGTGATTAACAAGGCACACCTTGGTGTTGACCGAGATGATCAACGTCAGGTTCACAAACCTAACAAAAATGTTCTACTCCTAAACCTGAGATGTAGAAGGAATCAAGATATTAGAGCAATGCAACTCAACTTATGCCAATGGCATAAGGGAAGACGAAATTATCTACTAAGGGATTAAGCATGTGAACCTTTCACTAGGGAAGCAGGTTCAGGTTATCCACTAGGGATAAGAGGTTTGGATTTGAATGCAAGTATGATTTGGGTAGAGTATCCATTGGGGATTAGAATGTATAACTTGCCAGGGATAGATGCATGAACCTTCCACTAGGAAAGCAGGTTCAGGTTATCCAATAGGGATAAGGATTTAATGAGATTTCTTTTGAGGGTGCACTCGCTGGAGAATGCAAGTTTGAATTGGGTTTAATTGACTCTAATGGGGAGGTTGAGATGATTGATGTCTCACCGGGAGAAGTTGATTGATTGTTTGTTTATGTTTAGGTTTCAAGATAGACCATGTCGGTTTATGATGGACTGCACTGAGAAGGGGCCATGTCGGCCTAGGTCTGTCTTAGATTTACCAATCCAAAGGGGAAATCCACTAACCACATTGTAGAACTATCCGACCTAAGGGGTTGCCTTTCAGTGTGCAATGGTCAAGTTAGGAAGAAAACACGGGGACTCACATCATCTTAAACAAGGAACCACTGGGGTGATCGATTTCTTGCGCAACAAATCAGACCCGAACTAGAGTAACTACTGAATGAATGCATCTAGGAGATTTATATCAACTCAGAAGTAGTCAAGATAATGTCATTTGATTAAATTACATCTATTTTGATTTCAATTATTTTAATTTATGGATTTTGTTAGTTTTCGATGGATCTATTAAGAAGGGGCTGATATCAGCCTACACATATCTTAGATTTACAAATCCAAAGGGACAGTCTACCGACCGTGGGGTAGAACTAACCAACTAAAGGGGTGCCTTTCGATGTGCAATGGTCAAGTTAGGGAGAAAGCACAAGGACTCACATCCTCCTAAACAAGAACCACTGGGGTGATGGTAAACTGCGTAATCAAACGACCTAAGGTTGCCCGTCAGTTTGCAACGACCTTTTTGAAAATAATGCGTACTAAACTTATATATTTCAAAGCAAAGATGACCATTGGGGTGACTCGTTGGTGGCACAATAAGTTGAACCTAACCTAAGGGTGACTACTGAGAGAGTACCGACTCGGGGACTTATCTCAACTCAAAATAGTCAGGCAATTCCTATAGGGAGTTTTGTTGACACTGCCCTAAAGATAGGATGCCTGCTTGGGAAATGGGCCACTCGGGGATTGAATTCTTAATCTACAAGTGAAGATATATTTTATTTATTTTATATTTATGTGGATCCTGTTGGTTTACGAGGGACCACACTGAGAAGGAGCTTATATCAGCCTAGTCCTATCTCAGACTTACTGGACCAAGGGAGAATCTGCGCATCCATTGAATAAATTCTCCAACCATAGGGGTGATTACTAGGAAAGGGGGACTGTCCAATCTAAGGGTAACCAGGGTAGTATCTAAATGGGGTCGTTAAGGATGTGATCCTAATAGAGTGCCCACAGGGGAGGTGCCGTTAGGGGCGTTATCGAAAACCCTGTAAAAGAAAGTTGGTAGGTATTCGGTGGCCAACTCAAGGAGAAAGCATGTGGACACATATCTACCAAGAGTGGTGTATCCACCAGGTGGGTCACCGTCAGCATGATGATAACCAACCAACCTAAGGTGCCCGTCAATTTGCGATAATCAATTTAGAAAGAAGGCATGTAGACTTATGATTTTGGAATAGTCTCTTGGCTTGGCTATCAGACTATGACTAAGTGAGCTTGTGTGACTAAACCCAACCTTGAAGTAGTCAAGGAAAGGAGGGGACTTACTAAACCTCAAATATTAATTGCAGTCATGGTAGAAGCATGTGGATTACACTCTTAAAATGAAGTCAACATGGGGTAGCTTACCCATAGGTACCAAACTAAGGCTGTTGGTTTGCAATGGTCAAGTGAAAGAGGGACTCACATCCTAAGATGATCCGGTGACATACTGAGGTATATCGGCGACCTAGCTAATGAGTGAGTGCACAGGGCTTACTCCCACATCAAAATAGCAAGACAAAAGATATGTTATTTGTGTTGTGAAAGAAGGAATAGGATATTTCTGGGTTCTCTTACACTATCTAATACATAAAATATTACAAAGAAATATTGCTTGGGTTCTCTTACCTAACTTAGTTGTACTAATAATAGGATGCCTCTTCTCTCACTATCATATAGGATTGAGTTTGTGTTTGTGTTTATGTGGATAGGATGGCAGGGTTCACCACACTACATAAATTGGTGGATTCACAAAGAGAAAGAAATTTCACAATGGAATTTGATATGAAAAGAACTTTTATTGATGATTATTTTCAAACAAGATTTATGGATAATATTTCTTTAGGTAGAGCATTGATTGGAAGCATGGGTACTCTAATAATTTATAAGTTGATAAGATCCTCTTGGTAGGCATTCTCTATGGAAAGGTCTTCCCAAGTGGGTTCAAACTTGCCTCCCATCTTTTGATGGGCAATCAATTGGTCTCCTTAGAACTAAAAAAGCTCTCTACTTGAAAAGCTCTAGATGGACCAACTTGTTGTGAGCTTGAATCATTTTGGCTTTGTACAACTTCGAGGTTTACCATGCCCGAGGTCTCTCCTCCAAACCTTCAGAGCTCTTCTAACCACACTTGGCTCTCTGTAGTAATCTTGCTTCCCACTATCTTTGGATGGGTTAGATTTTATAGTAGAATGGATTTAGATCCATACACTAAGGAGTAATAGTTAGATTTTGTTGTGAATACTTGCTAGAATGTTTGCCTTGGATAAATGGTAGAATCTCCAATGTTATTGTTTCTCGGCGCATGATGATCTTGGTTCTTGAATGCATACCATTATCGGATATAATTCATCGATGCAAATATATATGATATGTTCTAAAAACTAGAGCACATGATGAGGTGACCTCTAAGTGTGATTTCTCGCACTTGGAAAAGTAGTCGGTGGGAGAATGAAGGTGACCCTTGGAAGAAGGAGGGATTGGACCCACTATGTCGTGCCTCAACATCCCATGAGGCCAATGATAGGATGTAGAATGTTGGGTGGTTGATGACCACACCTGCGACATTGGTGGCATCTTCCTACATCCATGCATAATCATCGAGGTAGTATCTAGTCTTTTTAATCTTGGCTTTTTGATCTTGGTGAGATGCATAAACCACGAATGTACCTCGAGCATCTTATGGGCTTCGTGTTTGGCTAAAAATGTAACCACATATGATCAGGCACGATGTAGTCCATCCAGAGCATATAGAGCTCTATTTCACTTGATGTTATAATGACTTCTCTTAAGCTAGTTTGCCTGGATTTTGGTAATCCATGAATGGTTGCCTCAATCTCATCCTTTTAGCCTCCCCTTCAAGAGAGAGTCTCTCGATGAGTTCATTGATGGGGATAAGACTTGCCTATTTTGGACTTATTGTTTTGGTGAGCTTGGCTATGCATCTTCTATAGCATTATCTCGAGGAATCTTGTAAATAGTGACCTCAGGATTTGAGCCAACAACTCCATGGTATGTATGGTGGAGCTTAAGCTTTAGAACCTTGTAGGACCCAATGATTTGGTTAATGATGAGCTAAGAATCCTTGAAGATGTTGATGCTCTAAACACATAGTGTAATGACTAACTCCAGACTGGAAATCAGAGCCTCATATTCAACTTCATTGTTGGTGCATGGATTGGACATATGATATGAGAATCTCATCACATTACGGTCTGAAGTTAGGAGAACTATTCCCACCCTTTCCTTCCCTGGAAGAGTAGATCGTGGTTCTTCTTCTTTTTGAAAGGAATGCACACCATCAAAATATATCTCCCAATGGTGAATGCTAGTGTCCCCTAAGTTCATGATTTGTTCATCGGGGAGGTCATCACTAAGTGAAGAATCAGTAGGAAGTGGGTGTGCTGCTAGAAATGCTAGTGTTTTCTCATTGGAGGATATGAATGTGATGTCAAACTATGATAAAATCATGGACCATTGCGCCAACCGTCTAGATAATATTGGCTGTGTCATGAGATATTACAGTGGATTGATTCTAGAGATTAGATTCACCTTGTGAGAAAGTATGTAATGTCATAACTTTTGGGATGCAAAGATTAAAGCTAGGCAATGCTTTTTAATATGTGGATAGTTTGCATCAATAGGGATTAGATGACAACTGAGATAATAGAGATCATTTTCTTTTCCTTCATCATTAGTTTGAGCCAACAAAGCGATAGTCATCTAATGTAGTGGTATAGAGGACCAATGGCTTGCACGGGAGAACTTGGCATCCTTTTGAAGTCTGAGAATGGGCATCTTCGATAAGTTGATATGAAGTCTTAAAATGCCAACCATTAAAATGATCTGAGTTGAGTTAGACTTTTAGGGGGTAGTATTTCTAAAATAGCCTTGATCTTCTCTAGGTTGATCTCTATTCCCTGGTGTCGGACAACAAACCCAAGAATTTTCTGAAATCAAATGCACACTTGATTCATTTTGAGGTTAAATTATCTTAACCATTTGAAACTACTCTCAAGTCAAGAGATGATCTTCTTTTCTTTGCTTTTGACTACTAGATCATCAACATAGCATTTGACTTGATGATGAATGAGTTCATTGAAAATCTAAGTCATGTCAGGTATGTAACTAGCATTTTAAGGCCAAAAGCATGACCTTATAATAAATTTGATTGGGGTTGAAAAGTATTTTTCATCCTGGCCATCTTGATTTGGTTATGTGATGACCCATCCATAAAGGAGAATGCTACATGAGATGAGGAAATTCCATCATTATTTAGTATAGGAAGTGGAAATTCATCCTTAGGACATGCCTTAGATCCCTAAAACACATATGTTAAATTTGACCATTATTTTTTAATTGACAACGAGGTGAATATTTTCTCTTAATAAAGCTAGCATCGATCTGTTTCTTGATTTTAGAAGTGACGTGTTGTTCAATTTCTAATCACATGTGTCTAGGATCTTGCTTGATAGGTTAGCATTAGGATCTAGTTTATGGGTACACATGAGATAAACGGGCATTTCTTCATAACTCCATGTGAGACTCTAAGTCTATGTGGATGCAAATACCATGAGCTGGATCATAATTACTTCAGCCACTAGCAAGGAGGTCTTTAACTTGACTCTTCATCTAGTGGAGGTGAGTCATCCACCCATGTGTTCATATGGAGGAACAAATTTTGGGTGGTATCTAACATCTGGCTCTACTTCTTCCTCGGTGTTTGATTCTCGTTCACTTATATTTTATTTTTCTTTTTTATTTTTTTTATTTTTTAATTTCTTTTTTTTCCTTTGTTTCTTTTTTTATTTTGAACTTCACCACGAGAATAAACTTTTTGATTTGGAGGAAGATAGTAGGCTGCATCTTCATAAATCTCGATCTCTCTAATTGAGAATGGCTTCAAATCTCCTTTGACACAATACTCAATTCCACCTCTTCTGAATTCAATGCACTAATGTAAAGAGGATGGAACTGTGTTGTTTGCATATATCCAAGGCATACCAAGAAAAGCAGTGAAAGATGTATCTAAATCAATTATGTATCCACCTCAAACTGATCAGCCAATCCAAGCCATTGAGCCAAAATAATAAATAAACCATCCATCATTCGATCCAAGGAGGGGGGAGATATACCCCCCTCATTCTCACACAAAAAGAAGATATTCATTCCTGGACTAAAGTCAAAGAAAAGCATCCTCTTTCCAGCCATTGAGCACCCCTTATTTTTGATTACTCAAAGGCAAATAGGGAGGTAATTTCTAAATCAATTCTCAATCAACTTGTGCACATGCACACACCATCTTTGGACCAAGGTGAGTTGTGATCAATCATTCCATGACCCGAGCTAAGAGTTTTAGCCAATCTATAATAGGGTTTGGTCTTTAACTAATCAAATTAAAATTGTGTTCAGTACTGTTTTATAAACAAAATTCCAATCGTTGAAACCATCTAAGCTCTGAGTATACCATTGAAATTATAAAATTTATTTAGTCATTTTGAAATAAATCAATGTGGATCTCCTTGATGTGTTCTTGTACTTGGGTGTAAGATGAATTTAGCTCCATTATGAGCTTAATTCATGATGGATGACATCATCTCTCTCACTTGGGAGGAGATATATCGTGGACCATCTATTTGTTCCACATGATTGGATCGGACGGTCCTGATCAAATCACATTTTAGATCTCTCTGATTTCCTCTTTAACCATGGATTAATTATGATTCTCAAATTAAATTATGACTTAATGGATGTGACAAGTTAATAATAAATCCATCACCACATGGAAGCGCATTTGCATACCACCATGTGGCCCATATTATTTATAATTAATTAACTTGATTTTAATGATGAAACTTGTAAAATTCATAACTAATTATAAAAAAATTTAAAAATATAAATAAACACTCATTTTAAGATAATTCAGAGGATAATAATAGAAAATTAAAATCAATTAATTTTGAATAGTGATTTAACTCAATTTAAGTTTTATTGGAAATATAATTAAGCTAATTACTCTCTAATTACTCTAGGAATTAATTCCAAACTTTCTAAGATTGATTAGTGGGTTGACCTTTGCCTTCCATGATTTTCTTAGAATTTATTGCTTGATTAATTAGGAGAATTGCTTGTTTCATTCTAAACCCCTGTCTTAATTAATTAAATGATTAATTAACATGTTAACAATGAATCCATTAATTAAGTTGGCTAATCATTGAAATATTGAATGGACATATGAGATTAAGATCTCTTTTGATCTTTCCTAAGTTTATTTCATTTGGATAACACTTAATCAATTTGCAACTAATTAATGGCTTAATCACTTCATTAAATAGTTTAATTAATCAAATTCAAAACCAAATCATTCCATAACTCAATCATTCAATTGTTGGGTAGATTCTTAGGCATTCAATAACCTAAGAGAATTCCAAAGAAAATTATAATCAAACTACATGTGTTGGAGGGTTATAAAAGTACTTAATCAAACCCTTTAGCTTAATTAACCAATAATTGTGAGCCAATTACATTAGGCCCCTTCATTTCTTAGGTGCATTGCTGATTTAATTTTCATGTGATTGCATGTCGTATATTGGCTTATAATTACTTGAATAATTATGTTAAAGTGGTATAGTTAAGTGGTACTTAATGGATTTAATTCATACCTTAACCTAATCAAAACATAAAATCAACCTAATTGTTCTAACTTAAACCAAACCAATTCACACATTGGCGGAGGGGAATGAGTTAGGACTAGCAAACTGTTCTTATATTTCCTAAGTTAAATCAAATTTGAAGATAAAAAATCTCCTAAAAGAATTTTGATTCATTTTAAATGATCTTATTTTATATGATTATCCTTAAAAATTAATTAGGGTGAATGAAGTCATGAATTTACATTCCTTTATTTCTTTCCAATCATGCTAAATATTATTTGCCATATGAAATCATGCATTCATTTCTTTTAAAAATTAATTAAATAATGTTTCCTTTTATGTCAAATTGTATGTGTTGGCTAAAATTAAGAATATGAGTAGTTATTATCACTATTAAACCAAAAATTATTTTTTAAAACTTATAAATCAAAGATTGTAAATGAAGTGATGCTAGTTATAAATATTTATGAAACTTTCATGTGATGAAGCATAAGATGTGTATTATGAAGTTCTCTTTCCTTCTCTTAATGGATTCACCATTTAAAGTGTATAGTTCATTTGAAAAGAACATAACAATGCCATCTTTGTATCTCTATATTAAGACTTAGGAAGGACCTTCATATTACACATGTAAATCATACAACAAAATCAAACATAATCTCAATGATTCCTCCATTTGGTTCTTTTTGTACATCTACATGTATCTAAGAAAAGTGATATATCATTGACATCAATTGAGATTTATAGTCCCTAAGTAGGTCTTGTATACGCCATGTATAAAATAATGGCACCATACTAACTTATAACTTTTATACATTGGATGTGCATTTAGCTAATGGATGAAAAATCCTCTTTCTACATAACAAAGACACATTAATGATCCAATTAAATGAATATCCAAATTTTCAAATCACCAGAATTCATCATCAAAGTGTGCTAAGATTTGCATTGCATGTATAGGTATGCTTAGGATTATTCATATATATGGTACAATGGTGGAAAGAAATGAATGGGTGTGTGTTATGTGATAGTAATCCACTCCAACTAATCCTAAGTTGCCTTTCTTAAATAGGGCTATCTAGAGTAAATCTAAACTTAGGGTTAATTAAAACACATAATAAATCATTCACCAAAGGAAATTCATTAATCAATTTACTTTAGAAATGCTTTAAGGTATGGATGAAAGAGAGCTCTCTTCTCATTTCTTCTCTTTATAACATTTAGTCACTAAGTGTAGATTCATTCAAACCAAATCAAATCACCCAAAACTTAAAGACTGAGCCTTTGACACACTTCATTTAGAATCATTGCTAGCTCTATGTTAGGCGCATTGTTTTTGATGCATGATTTTATTTTGTGGTGTAATATTTTTAGGCGGATGTTAGGGGTGTATGTGTGTATTAGATGATAGGCGTCTTAGCCAAATCATATTTTATAGAATTGTAAGGGATTTGTAAAATAAATATAAATGCTTTTCTTTGTAGTTGCTTTCCTAAGCATAGTCCAAATTAGAGTGGTTAGTTACCCATGTGTAAGGTGTTAATTCTAAATTATTAATATAACTGCTTAGGTTGTGTTGTATGTTTAGCTAACCTTTATTTTGTAGATTTAGTTAAATTTACCTTTTCCATTTTAATGTAAATTTTGCAAATAGGAGTTGGAATGAATGTTATGGGGGATTAGGATGAGCATTGGTTAAAGAACTTAGGTCCTTTCTGTACCATGCCATTTCTTGGAGTGAACCAAAACAAGAAGAAAATGGAAGAAAGCTTGAAGAAATGAAGAGACATCAACAAAAACACAACATGAATTCTAATTGTAATTATTCATTTATAATTTGGGTTATATAAGGGTAGAACTTCACACCCATTTCTTCTTTTGATGTGTGAACCAACCACATCGATCTTATTCTTTGCTAATTTTATAAATTGATTGATGTTTTGTTTATGATTGCATAATTAGGATGACATGATTTTCTATCTTAATTGATTGATGATTGTTGAATGGCTTGGATGTGGGTCTAAAAAAAAAATTTTCTATCCAATTAATTAATTCAAAATTAAACTAAATAATTCATAACCTCATAAAGCTAGGACATAAATCAAGATAATAAAAAATTTAGCAACTTGGATGTTATATGTCTCATATCATGCATAAATCATATTGTTCACTCTTAATGGAGGGCTTCCATCTTTGCCAAAGAAAATGGCTTGACCTTTGAGAGCCATGGTGAAAACACCTCATTCTTTATAATTTTGGCCCATAACTAATTTTCTTATGCATTAGCTATAAAATCCCATATGTGTCAAATAAAAATGTCCAAAAATCAAAATAAAACTTGACAAAAATTTCATTAGATTAAGTCATGAATTCATACCACACATGCTCTAGTCTCTTAGGGAGTGAGTTTAAGGACTTAGTTTCCTTTCTAAATAAACAATAGCCTAGCCATCCTGCAAAGCATAAGACTTGCCTACATGGATTTAAAGTGTAAGAGGAGATAGCTGGTGGCCACCCCAAGCAGTTATAAGTCTAGCAGTTGGGTAATTTATTCCCTCTTGTGAGGTAAACCATTTACCCATTTTTGCCATAGATTTAGGCCATGCTTTGGCTCTCGTCAAAGCTCCCTAGATTTAGGATCTGAGATTGTTGTTTCCCTTTGTGGGCTACAAGCATAAATTCTCATATTTTAGGAATTTTTACAATCTTGTATTGTGGAATTATAAGATCGAGATTTTTAATAAAAATTCAACTCAAATATATAATTCTCCTCAATTTCAAAAATATAATACCATAGGATAGTTTGGGATGCTCACTAGGTTTCTAGTATCATGAGTATCCCCACTCATCTCCTTTGGTTTAAATAACTCTCCATTTTGATCTCCCACTTGATTTTCTAAAAAATCAATTGATTGATAGTCTATCTTTGAAAATCTTTGGAGACAATGATCATTTACCCTAATCGAGAGTATTCTTAAGGAACCTCATTCAGATGTAATTAACTATGGAGGCTTGCCTATGGAGAATTTAATGAACTCAACTTAAAATAAACCCTTTACTTTTCCATATAAAAGGGAATGATCTACAAGAAGAGTCGTTGGCCTTAGAGTCCTTTTAGATTAGTCCATTGTAGAAGAATGGTGACTTATCTCTCAAGATAGTACATCATTCCTCAATGTCATACCCTACATCAATAAGTACCCCAGAACTATGGTGTCCCCACATGCCAAGAAAATAAACACCATAATGAGCAAACATTGTAGTCAACTCTAGTTCCTCCATAAGCATATCCATGTGGAGCATCATATGGAGGGCTTCTTGATTCTTAGAACCAATGACTTGTTTACCCTTATCACGAGGTGCATAGGAGGTAGAACTTTCCACATGAATTGACTGACTTCATGAGATGGTTTAATGGAAAATTCTACACGCTCATCAAGTTCACAATTCTCCTATAGGATCATCAGTGATGATTCAATATCTTAATGGGTGAACTGGTTTAAAATGGGAAATCCATTTCATCGAAAAGTATTGGATCAGAATTGTTATAATTATTAGTACTTGGAGAGCTTTCTATAGGAATAAAATCATCAAAAAATCATCAAGATTATCAAAAGTAGCGAGGATGTAAGCAAAATCAGTCTTCTTCTTCATTGATTTCTTAGATTTGGATGATGGTATAAAGTAAAAAAAATCAAGTAAGCGGAGTGAGGGATTTGGAACCCCCCCATACATGCATCAATAACTAAGAGGATGAAGGAGTTGTCCACTATGGAAGAGTCTTGGTCTCATCATGGTTTGCTAATGTGACATCTCGAGCATTGGAAGCTATCACTTCTTCACTTCCTCCCTCAGGTCAGCCATACTTATGGTAATCATGGTAATTCTGATCAATGAATGACTTGTAGCTTATAAATACTCTTAAAGGTAAACAATCTTCACTGTGACTTACTGCGGTGGTAGAAGGTTTGGATCTGACTCTTGCTCACATCCTCCGCCTCTAAGCATGAGGAAAATCGCTTCTTTAAGAGGTTCTTAAAGATCTTCCGACTACCTTACTCTTAAATGAATAAGGTTTATTCAATTTGTCTAAAAAGGTAAGTGATATTTATGGTGGAAAGAAAGTGGAAGAATTGTAAATATAAGAATTATTGTTATGTATGTAAATGCAAATTTAAATAATGAATTTCATTTAATTAATTTTTTTTATTTGAATATCTAATTATTTTTATAATTGATTTAGATTTGAATATGTGATTATTGATTATTTAAAACATAATAATGATAGTCATTTGAATGTAGTAGACCTTGTCAACTCTACCTTCTTCCTTGCAGAGGATTGAGTCTAAATTCATTACTTTCATATTTATAATCCTCCAAATCTTATTAACTCTAGCTTGAGTATAGAGGATCGGGTTTGGAACTTTCTTCTTGCGAGCTTAACCTTAAGAAGTATCAATAGATTTATCATTTGTCATTTTACGATAGAATTAACTTCTCAAATTTTATTGAATGAAAGTTCTTATAATATCATAATTTAATTTTTAGGTTTTGTTAACCCGGACCTGGTCCTAAGACCAAATCGAGAATTGTAGATATATGTTCTTTTTGTATTTGCATATGACTTGCATATTTCTCCTAAATGTTTGATCTAATGAATACTTCAACATACATACAAGTATTTATTCTTTTAAAATATTGTATGAACATTTAGATGTCTAAGTTAAAGTAATTATGTTTGACATGACAAACGTGTTAGATTGCAAGTATATGTGGATGGAGATACTGCTGAGCAGGTGGAAGTGGAGGCCACTGTGGCAACTGAGGTTGCCAATATTACGGTCGAGGTGGTGGCAAAGAAGGTGGTAGAGGTTTTGAGCTGAGGTGCCCACTAAACTATAGGCTCTTCCCCCATCAGACTACACCTAGCTTTTCTCAAATGCCTTCTGGTGGGCTTGGCGACGATCTTGGAAAGGTAACTATTTGACCTCCCCTTGTAAACTAGCCGCCTTGTTGAGTAATTTCTCAAATGTCAAAATGGTGAACCCTTTAAGAATGAAGGCAACCGAGCCATGAATATTCTTGAGTAGAATTTTAATGGAATGCTATTCAGAGAGCTGTGATTTACATTTCATACTTAAATTATGCTATCTAAGAATAAAATCAACAAAGGACTCACCAAGGTGTTATTGAGCTATAATGAGATAGCCTACAATTACCTTTTTAAATCCATCAAATCTCTTAATAAAGTGCTCAACTTAACAAATATCTTCTTGATAATTGGAAAGTTTAGCATACAATCAAATGCAATGCTCAACATATAGAAGAATAAGAGTGCATCTACCAGATTGCAACATCGGCTCACAAAATGTTATATGCTAGGGATTCTCACTACCATAAAATTTTTTGAAGGATGGAGACACAAAGCCCTTAGGGTATTAGACACCATCAAATTCCTCTGGGTAGGTCTACCATTTGGAACAGATGAGCCACCATTACTCCAACATCTCATCTTGCTCCTCCATGTTTAATATCTTTTCATGCATGGAGGTGTTATCCACCACCTTCTTATGCAAGCTACCATTATCTCCTCTACAGAATGCATCTAGATGATCTAAAATGTGTGCCTCTAGATCCTATGGGAGAAGGCTGAAATTAGAATTTAATGTTGTACACACCATCAACTCTTCAATCTTCTTCCCATTTGTCAATATGATCATCCCTCTTCTAATCAGGAGGTGTTGAGTTGAATGAATGACATCATCTTCTTCAACTATAATACCTTCCGTTATCTTGGTCTCCTGAGAACTCGACCATATGGACTTGGACGAATCCTCAGGAGATCATCCTCATCACGGATCAAAGCATTTCCCTCTCATAATACTGGTCACTTCTTATAAGTTCTCTCTTCTCTGCAAAGTTTTTTGCTAAAATCTCATCTAGGGAATAGTCTAGCATTATCGATACAAATACGCACTGTTGATTGGTAGAGGGCTATGCTCACAGATAGAGATGCACCTAACATTGTATGTCACTAGAATGTTGGCTTTAGGAGGGTCTTTCTCACTAGAAGTGATGTGCTCATGACTGCTCATGGGTAGAGCAGTGTCTCTAGGGAGATCCACTTCCATGGGGACTACAAACTGTCCTTCCCCTCAACTGATGTCTCACGATGATGATGGTGGTGGTGGTGGTGGACCACCACACTTCAGTCACTCCTTCTTCACCAAGATTGAAGTTGGAGGTCAGTGGGAACTCATCCTCACCTTAGTCAGTGGAGTAGATGAAGTGGGATCCTTTGGTGGTAGCCGGATCACCAAGGGCTTTCTCTCCCGATGTGTCTCTTGCTTTGTAGGAACGGTGGATGGCGAGGCTTGAACTGGTGACGATGGGTTAGAAGTGGATTGGTGTGGTGGAGACAACACTAGTTCTACCATCGTCGGGACTTTTCCCCAATGATTGGTGGTACCATTACACTATGCTATCACCCCATCATGGTGGTAATGATGGGGAAAATCAACTAGAGCGGAGGCCGCCAATTTCTTGGAAAACCTCTATCGCTCCCTACTTCTTGACTGAGTTGCTACTCGGGCCTCTGATGCTCTATCACTGTGAATGTGCCTGGTAACACTCCTGGGGATGATCAACCTCAAGTCAAATAATGTGCTAGACTCTAAACATTTGTGTGCTCGTAATACGCATAGACCATCATAGGACATCCTCATCCCTAGTCAAAACCTCATATGTAGGAGGTGGAGGCAATGCAACTATCCTCAGTAGTCTTCCTCTCATCTGTCGAGAGGGGTGAGTGCTAGTCAAATGGAGAAACATGGGAGAACCCTCCTCATGTGGATGTGCATCCATCTCTTCGGGCACTTGTGGTGTCGCTTGATCTTAACTCTTGTTGATGGTATGTGTAGCAAGTATGGTGAGTAAGGCGTGGGAGCTAGATCTATCTCAAAGGTAGGGAGGCTATCTCAAATATGATAACCTTCCCTGGGGGACCAACAGTGCTAGCACACACTGGCAGAGCAACTAGCTAAGTGGGCTACTTGGGGAAGAACCTTCACCTTCCTCTTAAGAAAGGATACTCATGTGGGAAGGTAGATGATAGATGGCTTCACCCACCACCCATCCTATACTAGTGGTGTCACTCCCTCATGTAATGCGGGCTACCTCAAATCCTCGACCAAAGAACACTAGATGGGTGGAGTCGGTCAGGGGAGGCGGCAATCCAAGGCCAAATCCATCCTAAACAAAAAGCTAAAAGATAAGCTTCTGAGAGGCCATGTGTAAAGATTGCAAAGATTGTACTGACTAATCTGAGCTGTATGTCTATATTTGTTGAAATATAACTTGTATCAGATTTCTATATTCATAATTGTTCCACGAAAGTAACAGAGGTTTGGAGTTTTGAACCCACACTGAATAATTCAAATATGTTAAGTGGGGTTTATTGGAGAGATTTGGATGTTTCGAGGAGAGTCTTTTGCCATTTGATATTTGTTTTTTTAAATTTTAGAACCCATACTAATTTAGGTAGGTTGGGGTTCAAAATTTTAGGAGAGATTTCTTTTTTTTTTTTTTTTGCATTGTTTTATGTTTCTTGTTTGAAAATATGGATAGTTTGAAAGAACCTCTACTTAGAAATTTGGGTATTAAGAAGAGGTTGTGATTATGTGTTTGAAATATTTTTGCTTGTGAAGATTTGATTGTGTGATATTTTTATTTGAAAATGAGGCTTCTAACTTAACAAATTTGGTATGTTAAGTAGAGGCCACAAGTGTTTGATTTGTGCTTGAAGATGAGACTTTCACTTAACAGATTTGGTATGTTAAGCAAAATCCAAATGTGTTTATGAGATAGATTTGCTTTTCTTTGAATATGGGAGTCCCACTTAACAAATTTGGTAGGTTAAGTGAAAGCCCCAAATGTGTTTGAGATATGTAAATTTTTATTTTATTTTATTTTTTGAAAATGAGACTCTCACATAACAAATTTGGTATGTTAAGTGAAAGCTCAAGTGTGGTTGATGTCAAAAATTAGATCCTTACTTAACAAATTTGGTATGTTAAATAAGGATCAAATATGTGTTGAAAAGTGACGCTCACTTAACAAATTTGATATGTTAAGTAAAAGCCTAAATGTGTTTGATATGTTTTTGAAAATGGGACTCCCACTTAACAATTTGGTGTGTTAAGTGGAAATCAAGTATGATATGACTTGAGAATGGGATTCTCACTTAACAAATTTGTATGTTAAGTGAATCCAATACATGATTATGTGATTATTACTTAACAAATTAAATGTGTTTAAGTAGAACCAAATAAATGCTTTAAAAGTGAGACTCTCACTTAGCAAATTAAATTATGCTAAGTAAAATCTAAATGTATGTTTTGAAAATGAGACCCTCACTTAACAAATTGAATATGTTAAGCGAAAGTCAAATTTTATGTTTTGGAAATGAGACCCCCACTTAACAAATTGAAATCATTAAGTGAAAGTCAAATTTATGTTTTGAAAATGAGATCCCCACTTAACAAATTGAAATTGTTAAGTGATAGTCAAATTCATGTTTTGAAAATGAGACCCCCACTAAATAAATTGAAATTGTTAAGTGAAGGTAAATTTTATATTTTGAAAGTGAGACCCCCACTTAACAAATTGAAATTGTTAAGTGAAAGTCAAATTTATGTTTTGAAAATGAGACCCTCACTTAACAAATTGAAATTGTTAAGTGAAAGTCAAATTTATATTTTGAAAATGAGACCCCTTAACAAATTGAAATTGTTAAGTGAAAGTCAAATTTATGTTTTGAAAATGAGACCCCCACTTAACAAATTGAAATTGTTCAGTAAAAGTCAAATTTTATGTTTCATTCAAATAGAGATTCTCACTTAAAAAATTCAGAGATGTTAAATGGGAATCAAATATGGGATGGTATGCTCTTGGAAAGAGGGGAAGCTTCAACTTCAACATACGTGAAATATGTTGAGTGGAGCTTCAATTTTATTTGAAAAATGGATTTCATTCAATAATTTTGAGTATGTTGAATGAGCATGGTTATTTTTTCAAGAATGTGCTTTTGAAAAAATAACCTCCATGTAGCAATCATAAGGATTGTTAAATGGAGGGGTTTTGAAAGTGAAAGAAATTATTTTCTTTAAATTTTATGATGAAACCTTGCCTCACCAAGTTGTGGTGAGGAGGTTCTAAATTTTATTATCTCCCCTTTGTTGATAAATTATGTTCTCACCTATTGGGGAACCAATAGGTTTCAAGACCACTGAGGTCCTAAAACTAAGGATGTTGGCTACCTTTGCTTAAGAATGAAATAAGCTAAGTGCCAATGGAAGGAAAGATAGTCTCAGCTCACATGAAATGCAAGTCCACTATTGATGCTTTGGACAATAATCTACTAGAGATGGAGAGAGGAACCATCCCGTGAGTCAAGAAAATCTATGGTATTTTTTTGTGTATATGAGAGGGGACACCATATATATATGAGGATATACTTATTGAGGTGATCAGGTATACATTAAGGAATAGTGTATTATCTCGAGGGATAGAAATCACTACTATAATGACCTAATCACTAATAAGGACTCTAAGGCATGATGGGTCTTTGAATATACGATATTTTTTCTTTACATGAAAAAGTAAAGGGGTTTATTTAAATCGTTCGTTAAGTTCCTATGGAGGAAAGCCTCCATAGTTAATTACATCTTAAGGAATCCTTAAGAATACTCTAGATTAAAGTAGGCAATTATTTCTAAAGAATTCAAAAATAAGACTATCAATAAATTGGTTGCATTTTTGGAAAATCAAGCTGGAGATATCAAAAGGGAAGAGTTATTATCGAAACCAAAGGAGATGAGTAGGGAGTGCTCATGATACTAGGAAGCCTAGTGAGCACTCCAATATATCCCATAGTTGGGCTTTACATATTCAAAATTGAGGAGATTTATTTGTTTGAGTTGAAATTTTATTAAAAATCTAGGACTCATAATTATACAATGCAAAGTTGTGGAAATTCCTAAGAGGTGAGGATTTATGCTTGTAGCCCACAAAGGGAAACAACAATCTCGGATCCTAAATCTAGGGAGCTTTGGTGAGGGCCAAAGCACAACCTAAATCTAAGGAGAAAGTGGGTATATGGTTTACCTCCACAAGAGAGTAAACCCACTGCTTGGACTTATTACCACGTGGAGCTAACTCTCCTACTTTAAATCCATGTAGGCAAGTCATGTTTAAGATGGTTAAGCTATTATTTATTTAAAAGAGAAACTAAGTCCTTAAACTCACTCCTTAAGAGACTAGATCATGAAGGGCATGAATAATAACTTAATCTAATGCAAATTTTATCAAGTTTTATTTGATTTTTGGACTCTTTATTTTAACACAGGTTAAAGGATTTTGTATGCCTAAATGCATGAGAAATTGATTATGGACCAAAATCGAAGAGAAAGAGGTGTTATTTATTAATGGCTCTTACATGTTAAGACTTTATTCTCTAGTATTGATGGAATCCCTCTCTTAACAAGAGTAGAAGAATATGACATGCATGATATACATACAATCATCCATAACTAATATTTTATTATCTTAATTTAATTCTAGGCTTTTATATGAGATTATGAGTTATTTTAAAATTTTAGTTATGAGTAGTTAGTGGGATAGAAAATTTATTTTTATCCTAAGAGCCTAAACGGATAAAACACATAAACACCAATCATATGAAAAGGCATGTTATTTCTAATGCACAAGCTAAACAAAATATCAAATAATTTTATAAAGCTATCGTAAAAGAATAAGAGGCTAATGCGATCGGGTACTACCGTACAACCCAAAAAGAAATATGGATAACCGAGCTCTACCCTTATACATCTCGGTATAATAAAAGAATAATTACAATCATAGAATGATAAGTGTTATGGGGGTCTTCATTCTTCATCCTCCATTCTTCACTCTTCATCTTTCACTCCTTCAACTTGATTTGCTCCATTTATTTCTTTCTTTTGGCTTGATTGGGATGTAGCTTGCTCCAAAGGTATCACATGGTGTATAAGACATGGTCTTATAACCAATGCTCATCCTTAATCCCCATAACACTTATCCTAATTCTAATGCAAAATTATATTATATGAAAATAAAGTAAATCAAGCTACACCTGCAAAACAAATATTGGCTAAACACACCATACAACCCAAGCAATTATATGAATAATTTAGACTTAGCACCCCTCACATGAGTAACCAAGTCCACCTACCATAACTTGGCCTATACTTAGGGGTATAAGCAACCTGCACAGCAAAAAGCATTTATATTTTTATTACATTGCCCCTTCAGCATAACCATTGTAGAAAATATGATTAGGCTAATATTGGCTTAACATCCAGACAACACACATACACCCTAACATCCAGTCTAAAATAATGCATCACCAAACCAAACATTCATCAAACCATGCACCGCCCTAACATAAAGCTAGTAATGGTGACTTAATCTAATGTGTATGTGTTAAGTCTTGTGTGGTATGTCCTAACTAGGCTTTAGATTTATAATTTGCTAAGTGTGAGGGATTTAATTTGTAAAGGGTTGATTTTTCTTTAAGTGGTTTAATTGATTTGAATATTTTTGCTTAGCTTTTTCTTTATTTTATATAGCCTACACTTAGCAACTAAGTATTATAAAGAGAAGAAAGAGTGGGAATCTCTCTTTTATCCCTACCTAAAGTCATTTCAAAGGTAAGTTAATTAATGAATTTCCTCTAGTGAATAGTTTATTATGTGTTTTAATTAACTCTAAGTTTAGATTCACTCAAAATAACCCTATTCAATAAGAAAGATATCTTAAGATTAATTAAAATAGATTGCTATCACATAACACACATTCATTCATTTCTTTCCATCATGTATATCATGCATATAAGTAAACCTTAAGCATACATATACATGCAATGTATATTTTTAGCATACTTGAATGATGAATGAAAAGAAGTGTATTTAGAATTTAAATATTTCATTTTTTTTATTGAATTATGAATGTATGTCTTATTATACATTGAAAAGAGGATTTTTCATCCATTAGCTAGATACACATTCACATGTATAAAATTTTAAGTGACTATTAGAAGAATGAGCTCATATATCTTAGATATGACTTCTCTTAGACTTTAAGAATTTTTTTTAGTCTTAAAACACATATAGTGATTAGGACACTCAACCTAGCCTATAGATTTAGAAGAGTTAGCCATGAATAGGTCATGCCTTAGGGGTGTTAGAAAATTTCATTAAATTTTGAACCACTTTCCTTACTTCCTTCAAGTCAAATTCTAGATCAATCATAATTGATTTTCTCAAACTCTAAATCAATCTCATTTGATTTTCTCCAAACTCATATCAATACCATATGATTGAAATCCATGATTGAAACTCATGATTGAAACCCATGATTGAAATTCAAGTTCAAAATATTTCCTAAGTCCTTAATTCCCTCTTAAGGACTTAATAAATCATATTTAAAATCAATTCAAATTCATGAGAATTTTCATAACTCATTTTTATATTTATATTCATATATATAAATGAAATATAAATTTAAATCTTAAACTAAATTAAAAATTCAAATCAAAATTCCAAATCTTTCAAATCCTTAATTCCTAATAAGGACTTAGCGAAAATCATCTTCAAATCAATTCAAACTCATGAGATTTTCCCATAACTAATTTATATTCTCATTTATATTCATATATAAAATGAAATGTAAACTCAAATCTATCAAACTAAACTCAAAAATCAAATCCAAATTCACAAATATTTTCTAAGTCTTAATTTCCTCTTGAGGACTTAACCTAGATCATCATCAAGTCACTTCAAATCTTTAAAATTTTCTCATAACTCATTTATATTCTCATTTATATTCATATATATTAATGAAATATAAATTCAAACAATCAAAACCACATCCAAAAAATCAAACTCAAACTCATTCAAAATCCAACCTTTTTCAAGTCAAAATCTAAACTTAGCCAAATCAACTTCAAACGCCAAACTTTTTGATTTTCTTCATGATTCAATCAATCCACAATCATGAATCCAAATATAAATACAAACTTCAATCACTTAATCAAAACTCAATTCAAAAAATCAACCAAAATCCATTTCATGTTCACCCTTTGAACTTAAATTATCAAATGAATCAAAACCATTTGACTTCAAACCATTTGAAATGGATTTATATTTCAATCATAAGTCCATATATAAGTTCAATCAAACTCAAATCAAGCTTCCAAGATTTGACCCACTTAGGCTCACTTGACCCAAAGTGACCTAAAGTACCTTATGAGCCAAATTTAATCCTAACCAAATTGTATTGAATAAAAAATCATATGCCTCTTGATCAACAATCATCAAGAGATGATCAATCAATCAAATTGGGTCAAACTTAAACCTAAGGGTTGACCAAGTCAACACTTAGCCAAAATAAAACCCAACATTAAAAAAATCCACCATAGGCCAAATTGATTGAAACCATTGATCTAAGTTCATTCATGACCAATGTTGAACTTGACCAATTCAATATTTGAGCCAAATAGCCCAATTGGCCACTTGACCCAAGTTGACCCAACTTGACCTAAAGTCAAAATGTGTCAAAACTTGATCTAAGCAAATTGATTGAAACCAATGGGTCAAATTTCATATCACTTGTTGAACTCAAAGCCTCAATTGGCCAACTAGTCCAACCAGGACTTGAACTAACATGACCTAAAGGGTCATTACCAAACAAACACCAAAATTGATTGGAAATAAAGACACCAATCCACTTCATATGACTAAGAAACCTAAACCTACCCATGACCGCTCAAATAGGTCAAATGGGTCAAATTGGTCAACTTGACCCATTTGACCTAAATGAAGTCATATGAACCAAATTCAAACCTAAACCAAATTGAATCAAACCAAAGCCACCAAAATATTTCAAATGGTCATATGAACTTGACCCAACCCTTGGTTTGACCTAATTTGACCAATTGATTAACTTGACCCAAGTTGACCCATTTTGACCTAAATGGGTCAACATGAGCCAAACCATACCAAATGAACTCCAAATCCAATGAAACTTGGCCAAACCTATTTCTCAACTTCAACATATCCAAATTCAAAAAATCAAATGACTATTTTACTAGGCCATAGAACAAATTTTGGCCAATTCCACTTGGAATTTGGTCAAACCCTCTTCATACCTACTTGATACTCCCTTAGGTCAAGTGAACATTAGGGAGGGTGGTGCACCCATCCTAATGGGTTTGGGTCAGCCCAACTTGACCCAAGGGCCAAACTGAGCACATGGCTTGAAATGGGCACATGGAAATCATGTCTCCACTCAAATGGAGCACATGTGGACTTCACTAATCCACTCCCTAACTTAAAATGAATCACTTGGCACCTCTAACAGCTCAAACAACCTTCTAAATCAGGCAATTGATCCAAAATAGCAAGTGAAGCTTTGATCGTCTAATTGTCATTGGGGAGATATACTCTAATTCACTTCAATTCCAATGAGCCATTATCATTGAGGTATAGAGAGTGCCATTGGCAAGTGATCCCAAGCTTCTAGAGGGAGATTAATTTTACATTATTTTCATCCTTTGAAAATAAGGAGGTCCATTGAATTGCAAACTTCCTTTACACTCAAACTCCAAATTCCTTTGTACACTCCATTAGAGAACCTAATCGAGCTTGCCTTAGCTCTCTTCCAAGTTTTTGAAGCAAGGGGAGATCCATTTCAATCAAAATTGAGCTCAAGCTAAGGAGGAGGTGACCCATAGGAAGATCCACTCAACCTCAACCTCTCAAACTTTCACCAAAGCTTCGTCTCAACCAGATGAAGCTTCTCCAAGGGAATCGAGTGTTGGTGATCACCTCTAACTAGGTATGCCATTTTTTGACCCTTAAACTCAATGTGGTCGAAGCTTTGTGAAAGAAATTTTGATTCCATGGAAGTTTGACAGTTAGATGTGCTTGCCATTAAGTTTATATGGTGTGGGTTGATTGAATCAATCCAAGCTCGATCGAAGCTCGATCTTCTCTTGAAAGTGGACGGTCCCCATTTTTCAAGGAAGAAGGAGGATCTCTAGCCGTCCATTGCATTTGGACGAGATTAAAACATGCTTTAGATTTCATTTTAACCCCTCTGAATGATGGCTTTAATCTTAGCGCTCGATGATGACTAAGGAAAAGTGTGTGTCGCCACCACGCTGTGCTACGAGGACATTTAAGTGGTCAATGAGCACGCATGTAAAGGGATGTCGTATCAACTCATGCTACGTCAAGGATTAAGGAATTAATTGGGGTTTAAATAATTCTAATAAATTACCTAAACTTCTAAAATTTATATCTCAACCTAAGAAAATAAAAAAAATGAAATAAAGTGCATTAGAAAGATAATTGAACAAAGAATATTATAAAATTGATTTTGATTAATTTTTAATAATTCTTTTCTCTAAAATTTGGTTTTATTGGAAATCTTAATTTGCTAATTACTCTTTAATTAGTCCACTAATTATTCTCAAACTTCTTGAGTATATTTTGGGGGATGACTTCTACCTTGGAAATTGTTAATTCATTTCAATTACACCCTTAATATACTAAGGATAATTAAGGGTTTGAATAGTGGTTTAATCCATATTGAAGTTGATTAAGGTATTTTCAATGAATAGAGTTTAGGGAATAATTTTGGGGCATTTCCCATTTCTTTCTTAAACCCCCCTTTTCTTTTAATCCTCTTAATTAAGAGTTAATTCACTAATTACCTCTTAATTAATTTCTCAAAATTCTAAAACTCCGAACTCAATTAATCTACTTGGGGTAGATGCTTAGGTGTTCAAGAGCCTAAGTTCAATTAAGAAATCAAAATTTAACTCATATGTGTGAGGGGTGTTAAAATTACTTGCTTAACTATCATTAATCATGAGCCAAATTGCATTAGGCCCTTTTCTTCCTAGGTGCAAAATTTAAATTCCTTGTGAGATTTTATGTCATCTCATTGGCTCATAATTATTTGATTAATTATGTTAGTAAGTGGTTAATTAATATGTTTAATTCATACCTTTAACCTAATCAAAATATAAAAATGAATCTAATCATCTAAAAATTGAAAAAAAATATCCAACACATGTGGGAATGATTTGGGAACATCAAAATCAACTCATATTTTCAAAATTAAATCAAATTCAAAATCAAACTAAAATCATATTAAACAAACTTTGGTTTATTTTAAGCTTTCTAATTTCATAAGATTGTCTTTAGGAATTAATTAAAGTGAATGTGTTTACATGCTTTCATTGCTTTAGTTATTTCCCAATATTCTAAATGTGTATGTCATATGATTTCATACATTCATGCTTTTCAAAATCAAATTTAAAATGAAAATGCTTCCTTTATGTCAAATTGCATGTTTTGGCTAAAGTAATAACGTGAGTGGCTATTATCACTATTAAATCCAAATTATTTTCAAAATATATGAATCAATTATCAAAAGTGTGTTACTTATATTTTACTTATAAGTTTGCATGTGAGTAAAATATAAGGATGCTTAGTGTAGTTTTCCTTCTCTCTTTTTTTAGCATAATTTTGAATAGATTTGGCAAAGTGTATGGTTCATTTGAAAAGAACCTAACACTTGCCTAATTCCATATCCTATTCATTCTATGCTATTACTTAAGAAGGATACTATACTTGTACATATAAATTGCATAAACAAAAATAAATCAACCAACATAAACTTTTGCATTCTTTCTTTTAAATTCATTTCTTTTGTACACATGCTTGTATTTAAGGAAAGTCGTATATTAGTCTAGACAACCCTGGGGTTGCGAGGCTTTAAGTAGCCTTAAGTAGGTCTTGTACCTTACACCCTTGGTTAAAAATGTCATCACACTTATTATGTCTTTCATACATTCATATGTGCATGTGAAAATTGGATAAGAAACCCATTTGCTACTTAATGAAAATCATTCATCATAAACATTTAAATTTTCTTAAATGAATTACTTAGCATTCATCATAAAGTGTGCTAAACATTCCCATTTGTATGTATAGATATGTTAGGACTCATTCATATGCATGTTATACACGTTGGGAAAGAAATGAAGTGAAGTATGCTTTGTGAATTTTGTTCATTTTACTTAATCTTAAAATACCTTTCTTTTTGAATAGATTTGTTTAGAGTTCATCTAAACTTAGGATCAATTAAAACATATAATATAACATTCACTAAACAAAATTAAAATATGAATCCAATTTTAGAAATTACTTAGAAGGAAAGAGAAGTTCTCATCTCTTTCCCTTTATAACTTAGTAATTAATTGTGATTCACTTGAACCCAATCAAAACATAAAATAAAATCAACCCAAAATAATTAAATCACTTAAATGAAACCCTCTTCTAAGTTGAACATCCTTCACACTTAAAAAAATTTTAACTTAAAGCCATAGCTAAGCATACCACACAAACCTCTAAAGCACACACATTAGGCTAAGTCACCACTTCTAGCTTTAGGTTAGTGGTGCATGTTTGATGCTTGTTTTTTATTTTGTATATATGTTTTAGTATGGATGTTAAGATGTATGTGCTAGAATGAATGGTGGAGATCTTAGTCTAACCATTATTGAGGGATTGTGCTTAAGGCCCGTGATAAATAAAAATATAAATACTTTTGTGTGCTTATACCCCAAGCATAATCTAGTAGTGGACTTAGTCACCCATGTGGGGTGATAAGTCCAACTTGGATTTTGTGATTTGTTTAGCTAATCTCTATTTTGTGGTGTTAGCTAGATTTACTTTTTCTTTCATGTAATTTTTAATTAGGATTTTAAATGATTGTTATGGGGATTAAGATAAGCATTGGTCATAAGATCTCACCTTATGTACCATGTGAAGAAGCCTTTGGAGCATCTACTTTCCAACCATCCAAAAGAATGAACCAAAGAAGAAAGAAGAATAGAAGAAGAAAGAAGAAAAGAAGAATGAAGAAATGAAGCTTGAAGACCCTCATAACAATGAGTTCCTTAATTGTATGTAATTCATTTGTAATCAGGTTGTATATGGGTATAGCTCGGCTACCCAATTTATTTTGGTTTATCTTGACAATACAATGGCCTCTTATTCTTTGTGATTAGCTTTATAAATTGATGATGATTATTTAGCTGCATTAAGTGACATCCTTTTTCTAGTTTATTCCTTGCTTTATGTATGGCCTGGATGTGGATTAGGCTCTTAGGCAAAACTAAAATAAAGAACTCATAATCTCACCTAAATCTTAGACTAAAAATCAAGATAAAAGAATTAGCAACCTCTTAGTTGGATGAGTACTTCTTTTATAACATCATGCACAAATGCATATTATTTTCACTCTTGATTAGAGGGCTTCCATCTTTGCCGAAGAAACTTGGCTTGACCTTTCAGATCCATGGTGGAAACACACTTTCTTGCTTCTCGTTGATTTTGGCCAATAACCTTATTTCTTATGAATTAGGCATATGAATCCCATTAGCCTGAGTCAAAATGATTGTCCAAAAAAATGAAAATAAAATAAAATTTGGAATGCATTAGATTTAGGTCATTTGAAGCATACCCATGATTTAGTCTCTTGGGAGTGAGTTTAAGGACTCTTCTAAATAAATAATAGCTATCTATCTTGCATAAAGCATATGACTTACCTACATGAATTTAAAATCATAGGAGTTAGTTGGTACCACCCCTAAGGTTGTAAGTCCAAGCAGTGGGTGGGTTGTCCTCTCATGGAGGCAAACCAAATATCATTTTCATTAGATTTAGGTTGCTTTTGGCCCAAAGCTCCTAGATTTAGGTTCTGAGATTGCTTCTCCCCTTTATGAGCCATAAGCTTAAATCCTCACCTTTTATGCATTTCTATAATCTTGTGTTGTGGAATCATAAGTCCTAAATTTCTAATGAAAAATTTAATTCAAACAAATTAAATCAATTTCAAAAATATAAAGCCCAACTATATGATAGTTTGAGATGCTGTCTAGGTTTAGCATCGTGAGCATTTTTTACTTATCTTCATTTGGCCTCAATAATAACTCTCTCTTTGATCAATTCCATTTGATCTTCCAAAATAAATCAATCGATTGATAGTCATACCTATTGAAATCTTTAGATACAATGATCATTTACATTAATCAAGAGTATTTCTAAGGGATCTCATTCCTTAGGATGTAATTGTTAGGGCTTGCCTGAGAACTTAATGAACCTATTTAAAATAAATACTTTTTCATGTAAAGTAGAAGAATCTTGGTACATATCACATTGTCCTGGGGAGTCTATAGGTCCATTATTAGTGGTGACTTTTATCTTTGATACATTCAATATTGAATCACCTCAACAGAACATCTGCAATCTATGTGTCAAAATAGCATAAAGAAATAGATGTTATTTCCATCCTCATTTTATCTTGATGAGTATGGAAGTATATCTTTATTCTTTAGAAATCTCATATGAAATTTTACCACAATCATTATTCTATATTGTGTAAAGACCAACTTAGGGATACTTAAAGCCTTGCGCCTAATGTCCGTACTAATATACCACTTTTCTTAGATACATGTAGATGTATGAACAACTATAAGGATAGAAAAATCAATGCAAAAGTTAGGTTTAATTTATTTGATTTATGATTCTTTATTTGTTGGCCACATCATACATACATATATATAAGAGTTTTAAGTGAGTACGGTGCCATTGTTTTCTATACCAGGGGCGTAAGGTGCAAGACTTACTTAGGGCTACTTAAAGCCTCATAGCCCTGGGATGTCCAGACTAATATACCAATTTTCTTAAATACATATGAATGCACAAAAAGAACCACATGAATAGAGAATCATGCAAAAAAAATATGTTTGATTTGATTATGTGATTTACATATGTGATATGAAATTCTTTTTAAGTCTTAACATGGAGAGGCATAGGAGTAGATTTAGGCAAGTGTTTTGTTATTTTCAATTGAACTATACATTTGTAAATCCTATGTGAATCCATGTAGGATAAGGAAAGAGAACTTCATATTGCATATCTTATATTATTATCACATGCAAGCTTATAGAAATTTGTAATTAGCATCACTTCATTTATAATAATTGACTTATAGGCTTTTGAAAATAGTTTTTCATTTAATAGTGATAATACTCACACCTATTTGATTTAAGTCAACACATGCAATTTGACATAAAAGAAACCATTTTATTTAATTAATTTTAAAAGAAATGAATGCATGATTTCATATGGCAAGCAATATTTAGCATGATTGGAAAGAAATAAAGGAATGTAAGTACATGATTTCATTCACCCCAATTAATTCCTAAGGACAATCACATTAAATTAAGCTATTTAAAATAAGACAAAATTCTTTAAAGACATTTTTAACTTGGAGTTTGATTTGATTTATGGAATATTAAAAAGGTTTGCTAATCTTAACCCTGTTACCCATGTGTGAATTAATTTGGTTTAATAAAGAATATTTAAGTTGATTTTATGTTTTAATTAGATTAAGATATGAATTAAGTGAATTAATTAACCTATATAAGTTAATTAACTAATTAATAATAAGCCAATATGATATGCAACCATAGAAAAGTAAATTTGTAATGCTCTAAGAAATGAAAGGGGCCTAATGCAATTAGCTTATGATTAATAATTAATTAAACTTAAGGGATCTCACTTAATTACTTTTATGATTTTCTTACACATGCGAGTCAACCATAATTTCATTATCTCCACCTTGGGTTATTGAACACTCAAGGAGCCACCCAAGATCAATTAAGGGTTGCTTATGTGTGGATGAATTGGTTTTTTTGTTTTAATTTCATTAAGCCTTTGGTTAATTGATTAAACATTTTGGTTATATTTTAATTTGAATGATAAAATTAACTTAGGGGAGAGGATCAAGGGCAAGGCCCTAATCCTAATCCCTAGATCATTTAAACATTTAATGAGAGTTTGATTTTTTTTTATTTTGAAGATTAATTACTTAATTAATCAATTAAACATTCCATTAGCCATTAATTAATTTGATTTTTAAGGGTAAAGAAAACTTAGGAAATGGATTAGGAAAAGTATCCCGAACCACATCTTCTAAGTCATCTTACTGTTCAACTAAGGTGATTATGTTTAAATGATTAATTAAGTTACTATTCATTTATTAATTATGATTAATTAGATTTAGAATTAGTCATTTTCTATTAAGCAATCAATAAAATCTAAAAATAAAGAAGGAGGTCATCCCCTAAACATCCATAAAAAATTTAAGATTAATTGAGTGCTTAATTAAGGTGTAATTAAGTTAATTATATTTTTGATAAAACCTTGATTAAGCTAAAATCACTGCTCAAAATTATTTAATGATAAATTTTCTAGATTCTACTCAAATACCTTCAAAATGAGTTATATTTTTTTTTTTTGATTTTTCTACAATTAGATGATTTTAAAAAGTTTTTAAAACTAAATTAGTAATTAAGCCTTAATCCCATTGGGCCAATGGTGGCACGGTAGAACGCTGCTTTCCATATGGTGTAATGAGAATGGCTATTTAAGTAGTCACATCACTCAACTCAAGACACGCTTTTTCTAAACATCCGATTAGATCATGGCCATAATTGATCCACAATTTAATAAAGGAATGATTTACCGATGATTAGAGCCGTCATCTCAATAGATAATCATCCATTTGAGTGATGAAGAAATGTCGTCTTCCTCGCTCAATAGGCTCACCCGAGCTCAGATTGTCTCCAAATTCTTTCCACACCTTCAAGGAAGGGAGACACACACATTTAATGATCAATTTCATATGGGATTCAAATTTACTTCACAAAGAACAAACCCACTTTTGCATACAAAGCTCAGTTTGTAAAATTACCTCAAGAACAATAACGCTGAGGTAGTTTATAGTGAGGGTTGAAGAAGTTTGGGCTTGATTTGGTGTGAGATGCTCTTGACCAATCCACATGCAAGGGCTTTTTTGATCTCCTCACTCCATGGTTTGAAGCTGGAATTGATTCTTGTGCTCAATAGGTAGGTGATGGTGTGCTAAGATAAATTTGGATTTGATTGAGAAATGAGGGAGTATTGTGATTGGGATGCCATATTGCTTTGCTCTAATGAAATGACATCAAGAGGGCTTGGGGATCCTGAAACACTATGGGCTTAATTGATCTCTCATGCAAGAATTTTGCTGAATTGGGGTATAACCCACCAATGCTCATGATGGATGGACTAGGGCACAGATTTACTATTAGCCATTGGACTTGTCTCCATCAAGTCGGTGGCACGCCGATGGAGAGGAGTGATGGAGGTCGCCATGGATCCATGGGATGCAAAGTTTGATCCAATGTGTGCTCGCTGGTTGAGGTGAGTCAACTCACCTCTAAAGGTCCTGGCAAAAGGTTTAGAGCTAGGTGGGCTAGGTGGGGTGAGAAAGAAGAGTCTAATGAGGCCATGGAGATGGAAAAGTTGACTTTAGCTTGGATCCAATGATTTTTGAGGTTTAAATAACATGATTTGTTGATAATCTTGGTGGCCCACTTAGCTTTGGGAGGTTTTAGGCTTTTGAGTTGGAGTGATCAGCCCACAAGATTCTTTTGGATTTGAAGTGGTTTGGCTTGATCAAAATGGGTTTCATTTGGCTAGGTTGACAATTAGTCAAATTGGGTCAAACCAAGGCTTGGGTTAGATTCATATGATGATTTGGGATGTTTTGGTTCAATTAATTTGGATTGGTTTTGCCTAGGTTTGATTTGACTAATTTGATTAAAAGGTCAAATTGGTCAAGTTGACCAATTTGACCAATTTGACCAAATTGGGTTAGTTGAGTCAAGTTCAATTGGTTGATTAAAATGATTGTATTTTGGTTTGATTTAATTTGAATTAATTTGATTTTGGTCAATTTGACCTTTAGGTCAATTTGGGTTATTGTCAAGTTGACCAATTGGTCAACTTGGGCTCATAAATTTGGTCAAGTTCAATAAGTGATTTGGAATGAACTTGAGCCATTGGTTGCAATCAATTTGGATTAAATCATGATTTTGCCCATTTTGGCTTTTTTAGGCCATTTTGGGTCAACTTAAGTCAAATGGCCAATTAGGTTTGGTTTGGCTCAATTGATGGTTTGGTCATGTTAAATCATGGATTATGAATGGGTTTGAGTTAATGGTTTCAATCAATTTGCCATATGATGGATTTTGGCTAGTTTGAGTTTCATTTGGGCTAAATGTTGACTTGGTCAAAGGCTAGTTTTGACTTGGTTTGACCCAATTCAAGATGGTTGATCAAGATGATTGTTGATCATAAGATTTAGATAGCTTAGTTCAATCCAATTTGGGATTGTGAACTTGGCTCAAAAAAAGGTCTTTATGTCACTTTGGGTCAAGTGAGCCTAAATTGGTCAATTGGCTTGATCAAGGTTTTATTCAAGTTTAATTGAACCCACATATGAGCTTAGGATTGAAATATAAATCTAATTGAAATTGGTTCAGAGCCAAATGGTTTTTGGTTCAAATGATAATTTCAAGTCAAAAGGGTCAACTTGGGTTTGATTTGGGTTAACTTAGATTTGGTTTGATAATGGTGATTTATATTTATATTTGGATCAATGATTGTTGGAATGATTGAATCATGAAGAAATTCATGGGTTTTGAGTTGATTTAGATATTATTTAGCCAAGTTCAAAAGTTTAGGATTAGAAGTGACTTAATTCTAATGTATACGTTAATAAAATATACACCCTAATATCATATCATATAAAATATACACCTAATATCCGCCTAAAGTAATACATCTCAAAATAAACATACATACACCATGCTTTAACTTAGGATTAAAAGTGACTTAATTCTAATGTAAGTGGTATGTCTTGCTACATTAGAGTTATATTTCTAAGTTTGAAAGGTTCAATTTGACATGAAAGGTTGGTTTCACTTGAAGTTGTTTAATTGATTTGAGAATTTTAATTCTTTTTTGTTTCATATGATTACAAGTTAGCAACTAAATGTTAAAAAGAGAAGAAAGAGGATTACCCTCTTTCATCCCTATCTTAAGCCACTTTCTAAAGCATGTTAATTTTGATTTCATTCTTTTTAGTAAATGGCTTATTAAATATTTTAATTAATCCTAAGTTTAGGTTCACTTTAAATGGCTCCATTTAATGTGAAAGGCTTCTTAAGATTAATTTAGTTGAATTACTACCACATGACATGGACCATCACATGTAACATGCATATAATATGTATCCTAAGTATACCTACACATACAATATGCTTTAACACACTTAAATGATGGATGTGAACATGTACATTTGAAGTTTATGTTTTCTTTGATTGAATTATTTAGTCATATTAATTTAAAGCTATATCCAAATTCATATAAAAATACATAGGAAAGAGAGCTCCAAATCACATGACTAATTAATTCAACAACTTAGTCACTCATGAATGCATGGATTTTTGATAAAAGAAAGAGGGGTTCTAATTCCATGATCAAATACACACACATGTAAAAGAGACATAAGCTAGTACATGCCTTTGTTAACCAAGGAAGTGAGGTAATCAAATGACCTCCTTGGGAGTAACTAAAGCCTTATATTCCCGGGATATCCAGACTAAACTCTTGGTTTCTCAAATACACATAAATAAAGGAAGAAGAACCATGTAAAGATTGCATTTTTATTTAACTGAAACATTTATGCATATGGGTTAAAGTCCTATCCAAATTCTAATGTAGAAATACATGTAGATGAAATCAAATAAGTATGTGTCGCTGTTAACTAGGGAAGTTAGATAATCAAATGACCTCATTGGGGCTAACTAAAGCCTTGTGTTCCCAGGATGTCGGGACTATATACTTATTAACATTTAAATACATATAAAACCACATATGAATTAAGGAAAAGAAAGCTTCACTCCATACACTTAAGGTATAATCACATACATCTCTTATGTATTTATAATTATCATCACTACACATGTTATCATTCATTTATAAACTTTTAGAAAATATATTTAGATTTAATACTGATAATAGTCACACATATATTAAATTAAATCAACACATGCAAGCTTTACATAAAGGAAATTTTGTTTTATTTGATTAGTTTTGAAAAGAGATGGATGCATGGAATCAAATGACATACAATATTTAGCGTGATTGGAAAAGGAATAATCAAATACAAATATGTGATTCATTCAATAAAATTAATTCTGATTGGAAAAGGACAATCATACTAAATAAAATCCTTTAAAGTGAACCAAAGCTTCTTATTAATTTTGATTTTTGGATTTTAATTGAAATTAAAGAAGAGAAAATGTTTGTTGATCCTAACCCATTCCCATGTTAGTTAATTGATTTAGTTCAATGAAATGTAATTAAGTTAATTTTATGAGTCAATTAAGTTACAATATGCATTAAATCCATCAATTAACCCTTTCCTACATTTAACATAATTACCCAACTAATTATGAGCCAACATGGTATGCATATACATTAGAAATTAAATTAGCAATGACCTTAAGAAATGAAAGGGACCTAATGCAATTGGCTCATAATTAATGGTTAATTAAGCTAAGAAATTTAACTAATTACTCTTATGTTTTTTCCACACATGTGAACTAATCATAATTTCATTAAACTTCTTTAGGATATTAAACACCTAAAGATCTATCTGCTTAATTAATTTAATTCTAATTATGATCATAATTTCAAATTGATTAATTAAGTGACTTAAGTAATTAATCCTTGATTAATTTAATTAAAGGATTGAACTTAGGGGAATAAATCAAGTAGGAGACCTTAATCCCATCCCATAAGTTTTTTTACTTTTGGATAGTGCTTAAACACTCAATTAACTGACATTTTATTGTTCATGTTATTACTTAATGATTAATTAATTTTGGAGGGTAATTAGAGCTTAATTAGTTAATTTCTCTAATTAATTAAGCAACAAATCCTTATAAAGTTATGGGACACAGAGGTCATCCCATTAAAATGACCCACCAAGTTTGGGATTAATTAATTAAGTAATTAAAGAGTAATTAAGCTAATTAATTTTATAATTAAATCTCAATTAAACTCTAATTACTATTCAAAATTGATTAAGGATATTTTTAATAAATTATCCTCTGAAATATCATTAAAATGAGCATTTATTTGTATTTTTATGATTTTTCTATAATTTGTTATGATTTTAGAAAGTTTTAGTCATTAAAACACATTAATTAAGCCTAATTAAACCTTAATCTCATCGGTGCCATGTGGCACGCTGATGCGACGCGCTTTCCACATGACGTCGCGATATTGGATATTTAAGTTGTCACCATCAATGCTGAGTCAGCTGGCGGTGGGACGTTCTTTCTCGTGTGTCGTCCGATCCTACGATTAATCCCAGGATGCTAAAGGATAAAAATTGATAATTTTATTGGATATAATAATAATCATCCATTCTAATCACGCAGAATGGATGGTGCGTGATACCTCATCTATCGATCGACAGAAGACGGGCACAGTCCTCCTTCCTTAGATATATTTGAGGTCACCTGAGCTCGGATCAATCTCAAATCAATCCCACACGTTCATAAGGAGGATCCGAAGGGATCCAACTGCCAAGATTGCACGAGATGCAAGTTTCCTTTGAAAAGCTCTAACTCAATTCTTAGGTCAATGGCATACCTCACGGAGCTCAAGATTGGTGCCAAATTGAGAGGAAGCATAGTGGATGAGGCTCTTGATCAACACAAGCTCCAATTTGAGGTGGATTGCTCAAGGCCAATGCATGAGATGTAGTGGTCTGTGAAGTCCACCTTCCACCATCGGGAAGTTAGGAGATGATTCATTCTTGCTCGACTACCTCTAAGGATGGTGTGTGTGCAAAGTTAATTGCACTTTGGTGAGTCTTGAGCAAATGGGATTGAATGGGAGGCTCCGCAAAAATTTGAGAGTGGGGAATGTGAATGAGCTTGGGAGCTGGGGAAGTCTCCGCGGCTCATCTTGGGTAGCTAGGTCTCTGAGGAATGCAAGTGTGTGGGATTGAGTGGAAATGAGGGGGTGTATACCCCTCTTCCCTTGGACAAGATAGCTCGCTAGTTTGGATTTTCTTGATGCTTGGTCGTGGGTGGTGGGTAGGAATGGCAGGGATTCTCCTTAGGTGGCTCGGTTTGAGTGGCTATGGGATAGGAGGTGGCTACCAAGGGGGATAGTGGATGTCCTTGGTGGTTTCAAATGCTCTAATGAGGGAGGTGAGGTGATTTCACCTCCCCATGGTTCATGGCTGACCCAACCATCTTTGGGTCAGGTTGGGCAGTCTCCTAGGAGTCTAGGTTGGCCAATGGGAGAGTGTCAAGTGGTCAAGGAAATGAAATGACCACTTACATGGGTGATTTGTCTCATGTGACACCCTTAGCCCAAGGGTAGGATGGTCAAATTGAGCAATACGTAATGGGAAATTTGAAATGAGCCAAAGTAGGTTGGCCCAAATTTCATGTCATTTGGAGTTGGTTAGGTTCAATTTGGCTCAATTTGACCCATTTAGGTCAAATTGGATTAGGTTGGGTTAAGTTGACCATTGGTCAAATTGGGTCAAACCAAGGGTTGGGTCAAGTTCATATAACCATTTGGAGTGTATTGGTGTCATTGATTTGGTTTAATTTGGTTTATATTTGGTTCTGAGTCATTTGAGTTCATTTGAGACAAATGGATCAAGTTGACACATTTGACCCAATTGACCAAACTAGCTTGGTTTGGGTTTGGTTGACTATTTGGGATATTTTGTAGGCTTTGGTTGAGTTCAATTTGGTTTGATTAGGCTTTAAATTGGTTTTAGGTTAACTTGGGTTCAATAGGTCATTTGGGTCCATTGAGTCAATTAGGCTCAATTGAGGTTTTGGTCAAGTTCAACAATCAATTTGGAATGAACTTGAATCATTGGCTGCAATCAATTTAGATTGGATTTAAATTTGACCCATTTTTGCCATTTAGGTCAATTTGGGTAACCTTAGGTCAAGAGGGTCAATTGGGTTAGCTTTGGCTCAATTGACGGTCAAGTCATGTTCAAATATTAATTTTGGGTTGATTTGAATCATTGATTTTAATGGATTTGGCTTAATTTGCAATTTGGCTAGTTTGAGTTCATATGAGTTAAAGGGTTGACTTGATCATAGGGCTAAGTTGACTTTGTTTGACCCAATTTATGATAATTGATTATCCTATGATGATCAACAATCATGTCATGAAGTTTAGGTTGGCTTTATTCACTTTGATTTAGAGTGAATTGAATTTTGGTTCATATATGTCAAATTGGTCACTTTAGGTCAAGTGAGACAATTGGGCTTAATTGGCTTGATTTTGGGTTGAGTGTGATTTAATTGACTTTATATATGGATTTGGGATTGATATCTAAATTTAATTGCAATTGGTTTTGGTTCAAATGAGTTTTGGTTCATTTGAATATTTCAAGTCAAATGGGCTAAGTTGGGTTTGACTTGGGTTAATTTTGATTTGGCTTCATGATTGTAAGTTTCATTTATATTTCGAATGGTGATTGAAAGTATAAATGATTTATGAGAAAATCAATTGAATTTGAGTCTTGGAATGAAGGAACTTGGCTAAGTTCATGGGGTTGGTTCATATAACTTAAGTTTGGATTTTGATTTAGTTTGATTTAGTTTTGATTATTTGATTGAAGATTTGATTTATATTTGGAAAGATAATTGAAGGATTAATTGATTCATGAGAAAATCAATTGAATTGGAAATGATTTAGGTTAAGATTTGGCTAAGCTCATGAAGGTTAGTTCATAGGGCTTATAAAGGTTTTGATTTATTTTGATTTAGTTTGATCATTTGAATGTAGATCTGATTTATATTTAAGAAGATGATTGAAGATATAAATTGATTATAAGGAAATAAATAAATTTTGGATTGGTTTGGATGGGACTTTGGCTAAGTTCATGAAAGTTGATTCACATGACTTAGGATGGGTTTTGACTTGATTGTAGATTTTGGAAAATTGGATTTAGAATTGGTTTTGATTGTAAGTTTGGTTGATTGATTGAAGGTCTGCATTGATATTTTAGAAAATCAATTGAATTTGAATTGATTTGGCTTTGGCTAAGGTTAGGTTCGTAAGATAAAATAATAGGGCTTAGATTGATTTGATTTGATTGGGAATTGGTTATGGATTTAAATTTGGTATTATGAATTGAATTTAAGATTTGGTTTCGAGAGGGTGAACAGGGATTGGGTTTAGGCTATAAGGTAGGTGAATTTTCCTTAAGTCCTAAGGCATAGCCTAATCCTATGATTAAACTTTCTAAATCTCTAAGGTTAGATTAAATGTTCACCTAAGTGCTAGAAGTGTCTTATGACTAAGAAGGTCATAGCTAGAAAATTCCTAGGTCTAAGAAGAGGGGGATGAGAACTCACTCCAAAAGTGAGGTCAACAATATATCAACAAGGTTTCAAGATGTATTTGATTTTATTAATATATTTTAATAGGAGTTTGAATGGATTGAAAAGAGCGTGTGAGACAGATTATACATATGAATGGCAAGAAAGTATGTAGTTTGCAAATAAAAGAGAAAGTAATAAATAGAATTACTCTTTTGATAGTGGAGGCACATACTCATTTGATGGTTTACGAATATACTCTTTTGATAGATTGTAAAGAAAAGATAGTTTTTTACATTAGAGCAGCTTGTTTCACATACATCATAGAGAAAGAATAGTTAATATAAACTTAAATAAAAGGTTTTCTTTATTTTGAAGACAAAATTAAGTTTATATTCATTTCTCATTCCTAAAGTTTGGGAGCTTCATTATCAAATCTATTTTATGAAAGACTTGGATTGAAGAACAAAATTTTCCTACTAGTAGAATGATACTATCTTCTTTCTAATAAGTGAGTTTAATTTTTAATTCTTTAGTTAGATTTTAGATTTAATTTTAAATTTTGATAAGAACTTACAATTAACTTATGAATTGGTATCTAAATATGACTAAGTTTCTCATATTAGTCATAATCAATTCTTCAATTTTAACAAAATAATGCACATCCTTAATCTCTACATAGTAACAAATTCTTCATAAGTTCAATAGAGCCTCATATAAAAAATGAGTGAACTTGCTTATTGATACTTTGATGCAAACAGAGAGTTAACTTAATCGATGAATTAGTTCCTAAATATGTTAATCAATAGTCACGATTGTAATTATGTCGTAGATTGTTTACTTGAATTGACAAACATAATTGGATTGAAGTATTAAAATCTTCATCATGAAACTAATATGTCATTATTGACAATAGCTTCATCTAAGATATTGAAGACAATGCAATAATCATTACATTTAAGGTACCAAACCACAACAACGTGATTATTATTTTGAGTTTTCATTGTAGCTTAATGCGACAACTATCAATTTATTAATATCTCAACCATCAAAATAAATTAATAATACCTTTCGAAGCTTATGTTCTCTTAAGCATTTCTCTATTAAGTTCAAAAATAACCCTAAAGGATCAATTTTTAATTATAACAATTTTCTTTTAGACTATAAAATATTAATATATTATTAAATTATTAAAATTTTTAAACCCATTAAAGGATCAATTAACCTCATGTCATAATTAAAATAATATACTAAATGCATCGAATAAACACATACGATAAATCATTTTATATTCTTTTTATTTCAACTGCGGTTTACACTTAAAAATAATTAACATAAGTTAAAATTAGTTAAATAGTCATTAATTTGTTTAGAGCCAAAAAAATATTATATTTACATTAGTAAGGTAAATTACAAATTATTTAATTTGAGCTCATAAAGTCTAAAATTATCAAAAGCATGATTTTTTTCTTTAATGAAAAAAAAAATTATTTGATTGTAGACCTAAACATTTAAAGAAAATGAATTAAATCATTTTTATAAATCAAATCTTGCACTAATTTCCTATACATGATGCGCATTAGCATTATCTATTGAGATTTTTGAACTAGATTTAAATAGAGAAACAATTTTTGAACAAAAATTGTTTGATTCAATGTTCATCAAGTTCGTTCAAAATTTTTTTGCTCTCTCCATAGACTGGGGAGGAGGAGCATAAAGAGGACATGTTAAAGATGTTTTATAAGCAAAATTGCATGAGTCTTCTAACTCAATGCTATGTTTTTGATCTTGATAAACATGAGTAAATAAATTTAAGTCATTCACACAAGACTTTTGGCGAACTCTTCGTGCACCATGGAAGCATCCAACATCCCCATCTGAGCTACCACGTTTCATAGCCTACCATTGATTTTGAAGATAGCTTTAAAATTCATTCATGAAAATCAAGCATATATTATTTTGAATTCAGCTAAAAATTATAAGATTGCTTAAAATCAACTCAATTTTTTTAGCTCAAATTAATGCCATCAAATTATTTAGTATGTGAAATCCAACTCGAATTGAACTTCAATTCAGTCAAATTGGATCAAATCAAATTAGATTGAAATGATAAAAATACACACACATATATATATATATATATATATATATATATATATATATATATATATATATATATATATATATATATATATATATATATATACGCATGAATACACATACACTTCTTATTTTGTATGTATTTATATGTGAATTAGTTGCAAATATACTTCAATGTATAAGCACATAGGTATACCCATGCATACAAACACCTACACTATATAAATAGATGAGGTTGACTTTTATCCATCTATGAAAATAGAGCCACTTGGGGGTTGTTTGGCTACAACTAGGATTTAACAAAATATGTAAATCCATATTAAGTAAATAATGAGGTAGTTAGATCTCAACAACTATTTAGTATGATAGAGGTTAAATCATAATGAACTATATGGCTACATATTTCAAGATTTAAAATAGTTAACCCAATAAAATTGTAATAATAATTACATGAATGTGATATCTTTTATACCTATTTAGCATATTTAATCTTAATTAAAATAATTAAATCATAATCAATGCAATACAACAATTTATTAATAATTACTTAATGTGATCTATTAAGTTATCTAAAATAATATTTTTATGCAGTTAAATTTATTTTAATTAATTTTATAATTAAATAATATTAAGTATTTAGATTAATTTTTTTTAAATTACTATAGTTTTTTTTAATTTGTTTATTTGATTGTTACTAATTATTATTTATTATAGCAACACTTCTCTTTAAATCTTATATAATTCTATGATGGATGGTGATATGATATACCATAGGTAAATAATTTTCCTAATATGATTGGTTGTTTTGCACACATACAATCAATGATATTTGGCTACATAACAACAATAACAAACTCCAAGCACACCTGCAATGCATTACCAAGTGAATATATATAAGGCCTTAGCCATGAAACATTAATAAATAACTCTATCATTAATATATAAAAGCATTTAATGGTATCACTTGAGAGAATAATGTTGAAATTAGATCTTGTTCCCAAATTATGACATTTCCACAAGTTTTACTTGAGAGTCATATTTTCTTTTGCATTCTAATTATGCTCTAATTATGCTCATATCTTATACAAAATTAGGACAAAACTAAGATCTTTATAAAAATATGATGCCTAGACTATATTAATTATTCATTCAAAGAATATGAGTTCAATTTAACAAGATAGGTACATATATATATATATATATATATATATATATATATATATATATATATATATATATATATATAATAATTATTATTAAAGTTGAAAATACATTTGACAATACCAAATTGATCACAAAAGACTAAGAACAAGTTTGACAAAAAAAACCCGAGATTCTTTAAATGACATAAAAGACTAGTTTTTTTTAATTAGATATAATTGAACATGATCACATTTAAACGAAAGATAAAAAAGCAATTAACATGACATTGACAAGAAAATATAAGATAAAACATTGAGAAGAAGACATGCTTACTTGTTTATAACCACAATGCATAATATTTGATGGTGAGGTTGTCCATTTTGAAGTCTTTAATGACTCTATGTTGCGGTCTTTATACAAGCTATTTTTCTGAATTGAAAGAATCACATAAATTATGTGGGAGAATAAACCTAAGAATATTTTATGTTAATTTATAAAATGAAGTCACCCACTTAAAACATAAAAAGTACTTACTATAGGATTAATCATCATAGAGGATCCAAAATATGGAGAGCGTGCAATTTTGTACAATGATGATCTACTTCGAGGCTTCTGAGTCATATAATTATTTTGAGAATCTTTATAAGTTGTAGGAATGCATGAAGTAGATTTGGAAGTAGTTCTAGTATTCTCTAATTTCTTTCCAAACCATGCATTATTTCTACGACATGTTTTATACTGCAATCCAAAAATAGGATCTACTTTTTTAGGCCTAGATGCATGATATGCTCTAGAAATTTGTATATGGGTGCCAAATATTTCTTCATGAATCCATAGACATGACAAGGCCAAAAACAAAATGATAAGATTTAATAAATACAAAAGAAGAATAATGCCTCATCTATATATAACCTCTAACACATGAAATAAAGAACTACAAATTTAACCCATATGGCAATCTCATTGGTAGTAAAGGTTAATGAGCAAAAATTGGTTAGTTTTCATTTAACAAATTTTATTTATTAATTAGTTGGGAATCTTACTTGATTGAGTTGCGGATTGAGTTGATAAATGAAACCAATATGTAAAATTATTTTTTGTTTGGACGGCTCACTTCCATCATAGCTAATTGAAAGTGTGATATCAATGAAACTTTCACTTTGTTCTCTAACTTCAAATGAGAATTTCTGTAAGTTATTCAATTAGCAAAAAGATAAGAACTATATAATAACTTATAGTCATTCATCATAAAAGAGAGTCCCATTATCACATAAAAACAAACATATAATTGAAGAACTAATACATTTAAAAAGGAAAGAAAAAAATTTAAAGATAATTTAAATTATTGAAGTATAAAAACAAACCACTTCTGGAACCTCTTCAATTGTAGCAATATTCTTCCCTGCAAAAAAAAAAAAAAAAGATAATTATTATTAAACCAACAATAATGTAAAATAAATAATAATGATACAACAAACGATTGAAGAAAACTAAAAAAACTATGATATGAAAAAGAATAGTCGTTAAGTATCACTATAACATTGGGCAGTAACAATCATTCAAGGATTTTATCTATTTATCAAATAATTATCTATGTTCAATGCATAAAACTAGAATGTATTTGTAGGAATATTGAACACTTGTTCCTAAAATCAAAGCTATCCTATAAATTAAATGAAATGGGAAGTACCACTGTTCATGTGAATCATATGTGAAAATATATGCATGATCTCTCAACTTTTATGTGATATTCATTATTTTGGATGAGCAAACATTATTCAATTAATTTTTGAGTGAGATTTTGATTAAGCAAGAGAAAAAATATATATAAGTGAAATTTTAAAGATACTAAGGGGTTGTTTGGGATCACTTTTAATCTCTATTTTTTGTTTTTATTTTTATGTTATTTTTAAAAATATGTTTATTTATAGTGTTTTTATATATTTTTATTTTTTATTTTTAAAAATAAATAATATTATTTTTAAAAACACTTAAAATAACTTTTAGATGTTCTGAGTATTTTTAAAAATAAAAAGTACAATCAAACAAATTTTTTTTAAACAAAACAAAACAAAAATACTAAATAAAAAATAAAAAACAAAAGTAATCCCAAACTTCCCCTAAGGAATTGTGGAAAGACTAAAAGGAGAACTCAAAATTCATTTGACATATTATCAAGGAAATTAAGGAGAGAGCACAAAGGAGGAACAATATTGGGCTTCACAGAGAAAATTATTAGTTATACTCAATCTTCATTTAAAATGATTATATTCAATAAACTGTATAGATGATAATCTATAAATTTATTAAAATCAATGTTCTAGTGATTGTAAAGTTAAATACTTTTATAATTTATTAAGATTAGTGAAATAGTAATATACTAACCTCACCAAGTAATAAAAAAAAACTATGCATCTCAAAAGACACAAAACATAGAATCAATGAGCTAAAGTAGCAGCAAGGTCCACCCGCTTCATCCTGCCTCTTTCGTCTGTGGTGGCCACCAGATTCCACGAGCTGCTGCTGATGATGGTGTGCCATAAGAATTAGGAAGAACCCGCCTTAATGGCTGCTTATAGATTTTCCTGCCAGTTTTTCATTCATATTTACTGATCGCCATGGCCATAATCGAAAAGGATAGTGCACGAGCAGTGATGTAAAGTAATAGAAATCGAATGGAAGAATTCAATCAAGTTGGTGATTTGGGATTTCATACTATAGAGACTTATAAAGCAATTGAGGAGATGCAGTGAAGTCAAGGGAATGCCATAGAGCTAGGCCTAACTCCTATGGCGTTGCCGCCTTCTTTGTCTAGTATGAATGTGAATGGCTTGAAGGAAAGATTTTGGAGGATTTTAAAGATAGCTATAATACTTCAAATAATATTACTTTTTAATTACATTTAATTAAATTATGATATTTAATAAATTTATGGTGCCTCACAAACAAAAATATTTTACGTCAGAGCAACTAAAATAAAAACTTGTAATCCACTATTTTTATATAAGTATTGTGACTAGTAGATTTTATCCAAGTATTTAAATGATTTGAATATATGATCAAATTAAGTTTTCACAATCAATCGAGTTAAGTCACTTAAAAAAGCTATTTTATGTTGTCTACCGCTCAACTTTACTTATCTTTTTCTTGCACTAATTTTTATGTATGTTAAACCTCGACTCTCTATAATCAAAGTAATCAAACTTTTAAGCTCACATTTTATCTATGTGACATATTATCAAAGAAATTAAGTATAAAAAAGGAGAGCACAAAGGAGGCACAATATTGGGCTTCACAAAGAAAATTATTAGTTATACTCAATCTTCATTTAAAATGATTATATTCAATAAACTGTATAGATGATAATCTGTAAATTTATTAAAATCGATGTTCTAGTGATTGTAAAGTTAAATACTTTCATAATTTATTAAGATTAGTGAAATAGTAATATACTAACCTCACAAAGTAAAAAAAAAAAACTATGCATCTCAAAAGACACAAAACATAGAATCAATGAGCTAAAGTAGCAGCAAGGTCCACCCGCTCCATCCTGCCTCTTTCATCTGTGGTGCCCACCAGATTCCACGAGCCACCGCTGATGATGGTGTGTCATAAGAATTGGGCAGAACCTGCTGTAATGGCTGCTTATAGATTTTCCCGCCAGTTTTGCATTCATATTTACTGATCGCCATGGCCATAATCGAAAAGGATAGTGAATGGTTCAAATTATAGATTTAGGAGGATTTCAAAAGGTAATTATAATACTTAAACTAATATTTATTTTTAATTACATTTGATAAAATTATGACATTTAATAAATTTATTATTCCTCAAAACAAAAAAATTTTATTTCTGTGCAACTAAACTTATCTCTTGCAATCCACTGTTTTTTTTTTAATGAATGTTATAATTAATTGATTTTAGTCCTCTTAATGGGATAATTCAAGTATTTAAATGGTTTGAATTTATAGTTAAATTAAATTTATGAAAATCAAATTGAACTGTTTAAGAAATTATGATTTCAATTGAGTTCTGTCTACCTCACTCTAAAAATAAGATCGACAAATATAGAATAAACAATTAATTATATGGAATAAGCTCAAAGTTAATAAGGAATCATAGAAAAATTATTTTACTTAATTTAAGATAATGAAAAACATTTTGTTGCTTTTCACCTCAACATTTTTAATGATCTCTCTCTTAAAAACTTAACAGATCTGCTTCCTAGATCTAGAATACCTTCATAAGCCTAGCAATTGTAATGAACAAGGCTTGAATATTTTTTCCTTAAGGTATGGGCTTTTGGATGTTTAATCCACTTGATATTTTCTGCCATATTAGATACCTTATGATAAAAAAATATATATCTTTTTATCTTCAAACAAAGCTAATAGCATAGTAAAAATAACATTATGTTTTTTACTATTAAAGGGGTCATAGGAGAATGGGTGTAGGGGTGATTCTCAGCAGAAAAGAAGGTAAAAAGAATAATCAGCTAAGGGGATCTAAAGCATGGATGGTGATGATGATAGAGGTGTTGGTGATTTGTGGGTGGTGTGTGATGGCAAGCATGGATCATGATGATGATGATGATGAGGAGGAGGAGGAGGAGACTTGCCTGGTGGTGGGTGGAGAAAAAATTGCTTTGAGGACCTCAAGGCTCTCTAGCCAGAAAATCTTGTTGGGAATCTCAGAAGTGATGGTGTGCCTGGGTCACGTTCTACTTTGATGGCTGTGTTATGGTGTGTGGGTTTGCCATCTCTCATTGTGTTCTTTAATTTTGCATAATCTCTATCCCTATGTTAATTTATTTTAATTTTTCTATGTTTTTTTTTTCACCTTTCTTTCCTGCTGATTCTAGAGTTCTCAGACCTCTATTTGTTGTGATTCCTGTTCATTCCTTTTGGTGCTTTTGAAGCCCAGCATGCAATGTATTTCTAAACCTTTTTCCTTGACTGTGACAATAATAAATTCATTCTGACAATAAAAGATTGGCTGTTACAGGCATAACAAGATATTCGATCTAGATTTGGGATCTTTCTTATTCAAAGAGTGAGATTTTTTTCTTAGCGTTGTCATTTCTTCATTGTGCCCTCAAAAGATATAATCCATGAAGATTAATAAGATCTATCTATTGCTGTAGCTTTTTTTCTTTTAGATACAAGGAATATATCAACATAATGCATTGAACATTCATATTAAAACTTTATTGCATTTAGTTTGTCCAGCAGCAGCAACAGGATGTCCCTGCTTTTCAACAGATGCAATTGTATTATTCATTAGGAATGCATTTGCTTTTGGGGACAGCTGCAGTAGCAGATTGTTCCTCCCAGGCAACCCTCCCGCAAATTGCCCGTGGGCAATGAAAGTCAGTTAGGTAATACGTAATACTAATAAAAGTGGAAATTTTTTAAGTTCTTTGGTTTCTTGATTATTACAAAAAGCTGAAGATGCTCTAACTTTATATTTCTATTTTGCTGCAATGTTAACTTACCTTTTATTTCTACTTCAAAGTTTACGTAGGTTGTATGTTTTACGCTGGAGGCTAACAAAATTTTGTTTATGATGACTTTGAAACACAACAACACGTTCTTGATCTTTGAAGATACTTTTGTGTGTTAAATGTAGAAATGACTAACTTTTGTTTATCGCATTTTATAGCTTGCATGTATTGTTTGCTTAACATTGACATTTTATATCTCATTGTAATGGCATTTGATATCCTTAGCAAAGTTAAAATAGGTTTTGAAGTATTAAATAAATCATCATTTTCATTTTGTTCATGCGACCTAAAAGATGATGTTGCTCAACTGTATCTAGTTGTCTAGGCTCAATTATTTATTTATAATAGGGTTGGAGTTCTGTTTTGTATTTCCACCATTTCTTTATAGATGATAACTTCGCTTTATATCTGTCTCTAGTAGTCTAGTCTCAATGATTTTGTTTACAAATGTGGGTCGATATGCAATGCTTTCTATTAAGTACAATTTTTTTCTAAGTAATAACTATCATTGCATTCCACATCAAACAACAATATTATCTGAAATTGAAAATTGAATTGAAAATACACTTGTGTTTCTTCCTCATTGGGAGTGAACTTTTAAATGTCAAGATTTTTGATGTTTAACAGTTTGTTTATCTATGATGAGAAAGTGTTCGAGGTATCTTAAATTGATTGTTAGATTAGTAGAAACTTCTAAAATAATTTCTAGAACTTCTCTAATCTTTTCTAGCCTATCATAGCGTGCTTGTGAAATGACATTGAGTAGTTGACTGTGGAGCGTGGATTAAGAGATGACAAACTTGGTTAGGTCTATGCATAATTCGGTTTAAACCGAAAATCCGATTAAAACCGAACCGAAATTTTAAATTTGGATCGGTTTTTTATTTTATTTTGGATTTTGGATTTAATTTTAGCTAAATTCGGTTTTTGGATTATGGATCGGATTTAAAAATTTATAATCCAAAAAATCGAAAATCCAAAATTAAGTCGGTCCTCGCCCAAGTCCCGACTCACGGACTTGGCGACTCCGCGCGAACCGCGGCCCTTGTTCCGCCCATTACGGAGTCGACTACTAGGACAAATGGCAATTGGGCAAATCTAAAAGCAATTAGATTTAGTGGTCAGGGAGGCGATTCGACAGAAGGGAGGCGAAAGGGCAAAGCCCCAAAAAGCAATCCCATATTCCCTTTAGGGTATTCGGTATTCCCATTAATTTGAATCCTTTCTAGTCGCTCACCGAGAGGAAGTTAGCGATGTTCTCTACTTCAATCTCTAGTTCTCTGACAGTTCGACACTTCGACATTCGTAATTTTATTTGGACTCTTCGTTGTAGACTTGTAGTTACGACGTTGTCAGACTTTGTAATGATTCATCTCTTCTTACTTTACTTCTCTTCTCGGCTTAAAATTTCACTATTTTTAGATCATATTTTCTATATTCAGGCAATCAAATAAACGCTTAGCTGATGTCTACTTCTACACCCTCTTTGTTGTCACCATGGCATCTTTCTTGATTATAAGAGATTATAATTGCATTTTTTTTCTGAATTTTTTTTGTACTTGACTGTAACTACCTAGGCATCCATGGAGGCTTGTATATTACTATTTCGCTGAGCTTGCCTGTGCTTTGATCCCTAACTAATAAATAAGCCAATCATGGCTCTTTTTACCTATTAGACATAAGGACAACTGCGTTTGGGTTTTGAAAATTCGTCAATCACACTTCTATTGGAGAATTTGAGCATTTTCGCTCGTGAAGTTGTTTAAATTAAATTCCCAGTTTTGAAAGGAATAAATTTGTGTCACTGTAATGAGAAATATGTTAGGAAAGCGAGCACTTCAACCCTAAGACCAAGTATAATGAACTATAAAGTAATCAAAAAGATCTCGCACTACTTCTAAAGAAAATGCCCACCTATGATGAAGATGTCGTTAAATGTGGAGGTGTTTCTTACTTAACTACTCTCTTTCCTTCTCAATTATAAAGTTTAAATGAAAACTTTTTTTGCTATTTTTTAAGAGCTTTTTCTATTACTAAAATTGAATATAACAACATTTTTTTTTTGTTAAAGAGGTTGAATAACTCTTGTAACCCACGACAAAATTTTAAATCTTTCTTTATGACACCTCTCTCTCTCTCTCTCTCTCTCTCTCTCTATCTATCTAAATTTAAAAATTTACTTAAACAAGCATTAATCTCAACGCATTTTTGAATTGATTTTCTCCCATTGATACATTGATCAATTTATCAAGGATCATTTCATAAGTCAAGATCTTATGATTGAGAAAAAACTAGTATTCTGAATTGTGTTCTAATATGAAGATTGTTTAAAGCTGGGAAATAGGCTATATTTCATGCATTAACTTTAGAATGAGAATAATAAAGCTTTACAAAACAATTGACGCAATTGGGGTTTGGGGTGGTATTTCATAATCAAAATTGATTTAAAGACATTCATGAAATGCGTGATCAACTTGGTCAAATTATACTTTAGTTGCAATAATATCTCTTATATGGTACATAATATTTTTGTTCAGTTGATCGATTCTATTTCTATTTTTTAGTTTTTTCTACTCTCATTCCATTATGGAGAGAGTTCTAACATGATTGGTTCTTCCCAAAATCAAACACCTATCAACCAAGATAATATTCATTGTGTTACAAGTGCTTCAAGTAGCAAGTCATCTTTTGATAAGAGGACAAGAAAGACAGTTCGACCAAGATCTGATGTCTGGGATCATTTTACTAAATTTAACAGTTCCGATGGAGAAAAGATGAGTAAATGTAACTATTGTGGAAAGACATACCATAGTGATACAAAGCTTAATGATACTACAACTTTACGGACACATTTTTCTGTATGTCAGAAGAATCCTCATAACATGGAGAAAAGTCAAACTCTACTAGTATTGCAACATAGTAGCAAAGGTGAACAAAATACTGGAGGTCTCAAAGCTTGGAGGTTTGATCAAGAAGTTGTTAGAAAAGCTTTAGCAGCCATGGTAATTATGGATGAATTACCATTCAAACATGTTGAAGATATGGGTTCAAATATTTTATGTCTCAATGTTGCCCAATATTTAAAATACCTTCCCGTTGGACACTCACTCGTGACTGCTTTCAATTTTACTTAGATGAGAAGAATGCTTTGAAAAAATATTATGAGATTCAACTACAAGGGTTTGCTTGACAACAAACATATGGACATCAATTCAGAGAATTAATTACATGTGTTTAGCCGTGCACTATATTGATGAAGATTGGAAGTTAAATAAGAGAGTCATTAATTTTTGTCCCATATATAGTCATAGAGGGGAGATTGTTGGGCAGGAGGTAGAAAAATGTTTGATTGATTGGGATATTAATGCAGTATTTACAATAATAGTTGATAATGCTAGCTCCAATAATAATATTATCAATCATTTGCAGAAGAAATTTTCTAAACGAGAGGGAAGTGTTCTTGATTGTAAGTTCTTACATATAAGATGTGTTGCACATATTATAAATCTTATTGTTCAAGATGGAATTAAGGAAGTTGGTAAATATGTACATTGTGAGCATATATACATTATTAGCAATCACCATCAAGACTTAAGAAATTTAAAGAATGCATTGAAATTGAAAAAATACAAAGCAAAAGCTTGTTGTGTTTGGATGTACCTACAAGGTGAAATTCTACATATTTGATGTTAAATTCAGCGCTTCAGTTTCAGAAAGCTTTTGAGAGATATGAAGAGGTTGATCCTCAATTTAGAATAGAGTTGGAGAAGGAAGTTGATTCAAATCATGGTGGAGTTCCAAGTGATGGTAATTGGGAGAATGCAAGAAGGCTTGTTACATTCTTAGAAAGATTTTATGAACTAACTCTGCGCATTTCAGGTTCTTTATATGTTACTTCAAATACATTCTTTCATGAGATTGCAGAGGTCCAATGTGTGCTTCAAAGTTGGGAATCACATAATGATATGAAGTCGAAGCAAAAGAAAATGAAATTAAAGTTTGATAAGTATTGTGGTTGTGTTGATAAAATGAATATGAATATTTATCTTGCAATTGTACTTGATCCCAGGTTCAAACTTAGATATATTGAATTTGCTGTAGTGGATATGTATCCTGGCTTGGATGGGGCAAATTTGGCACGAACAATAAGGTCTAGCTACATATATATTTTATGATTATAAGTTGAAGTTAGTAGTGAATAGAGATGAAATTGCTCACGAGATAAGACAAAATATTGTTAAAAGCCAATATGATCCAAGGGATGGGGGGAGAAAGTACATGATGGTTGAAAAGTTCAAGAGGCATAATCATGGGAGAGATGATCTTGAGTAAAAGAGACTTATATAAATACTGGTTGAAGACTCTGAAGTTATGCAAGATGACTTTGATATTTTAACATGGTGGAAGGTTAATGCTCCAAGGTTTCCCATCTTATCTCAAATGGCTAGAGATATTTTGGCAGTTCCTATATCAACCGAGCGAGTCTACTTTTATCGGTGTTCTAGATGCTTTTAGGAGCTCTTTATCTCCTAAAATAGTACAAGCTCTTATTTGTGCCCAAGATTGGATGAGAGCAAAATGGACAAATGAGTCTGTCAATGTCAAGGAGAACATTCGTGATATTGATAAATTTGATGAAGGTATTGTTATATCTTTTAGACTTTTCCAATTACTTACAACACTTTATTTCAGTACATCACTACCAAACTATATTATGCATTAATACTTTTTTTTTTAGATCTATCGAAGGTTATAGATGATCCAACCTTTTGGTAAAGAATTGAAATGATATAGTCATACAGATACATATATATATATATACTACTAGTCACATCAGATATACATATACTCATATACATCAATACATTTCACATGCTATGCTAAAATGATACATTTTGATATATTCTTTTGGTTATTTTTTTTTCTTGCTTGATTAGAACTTCTAGTCTTGCCTTCTACTGAAATGATACTGAAATGAAACAATGTAGATTGGATTATTTTTGCTTCATGTCTGACTGCTCCCTTTACTTACTAAATTCAAACTTCTAGTCTTCTTCTTTTGTTACATGCCTACAAAGTAGATATACATTAATTTTTTTCTTTGCTTGCTGATTAAAACTCTAACTTCTACTCTTCTACTACTGCTGCTGTTGATTTCTTTTTTGTTGGTTGAAAAATAATTTTTTGGGCTGTTGTTGGGTTTCGGCATCTCCCTCTTAGTCTCCTGCTATTGTTGTTAATTTGTTATGCCTTTGGGCTGCTGTTGATGTTATGCCTTTGGGCTGCTGTTGTTGTTATGCCTTTGGAGCTTGGGCTACTGTTGTTGTTATGTCTTTGGAGTTTGGGCTGCTGCTGTTGATGTTATACCTTTGGGGCCAGGCTGCTGTTGATGTTAAGCCTTTGGAGTGGGCCGAGTGGCTGCTGCTGTTGATGTTATGCCTTTGGCTTTGGGGTTGGACTTGTTGTTAAATGTTAAGTCTTTGGAGTGGCTGCTGCTGTTGATGTTATGCCTTTGGGCCTGGGGCTAGGCAGCTGTTATTATTAAGCCTTTGGGCAGCTGTTGATGTTATGCCTTTGGGATTATTTTGTCATTGCTTTGTGCTTATCGTACATTTCAGTTTATTATTGTTGTACACATGTAGCAATACATCATTCTTCTCTCGCTATCGCTCGCTACGTATCCCAAGATCGCGCTAGTGCCGTTGAATGCTTTGTAATTCCACACCAAGTTGTGCTATGCCGATTTTATTTTGTTCTTAAAGGAACTTTGAAGCTCTTTCTTGTTCTACAGTTTATATTAAACTAAACTTGATTGCTATTTTACTCTGCTCTCTGTTATTTGCATCTTAAATTGTAACCTCCTACTGCTCATCAGTTGAAGAATCATTTAAATTTTAAGCTGGTATTGCATATAGGAACCGCCAGTGCCGCCACCTTCTATTTGTGACTATACAAGTGAGTATAATGGCTGCTAAAATTGCCTCTATATGTGACTATACAGTGCTGCCATATATTAAACTATACAGTGCTGCATATAGGAACCGCCAATCTGCTGGCTTTGATGTTACATTTCAGTTACTACTGCTGGTAGCTTTATATGTGATTGTAACCCTCCAATCTGGAGTTTGGATGCTCACATATTTTGTTGCTCTTAGTAATTTTTGATGGATTTTGATGTTACCATATCGGCAATGATGATGGCTTTGATGTTACATTTACTACCGGTAGCTTTATATGTGATTACAACCTCCAACTGAGTTTGGATGCTCACATATTTTGTTGCTCTTAGTAACTTTTTGACCGAGCCTGAGCCTTTCTTTTCTTTTTAATTTTACTTTCAATTTTTAGTATCTCTTTTGTCTTATCACATGTTTCTAATCAGTTAGGTTTTTCAAAGTTTTTTGGTAGTGTAGGTATATTATTGTAGGTCTTGAACTCTTGGAATTGGAGCATTACAAGTCGGAATGTGTATTTTTTTCGTCAGGCTTGATTCAGAAATTCAATGATGTAACTGCTTTAGCATTCAAAGACTTAGAGTTCATATTTTTTTAATTATTGTACATTTGAACTTCAAAATCTCCCATTTCAAAATTTAAATTGACTTTGTAAGACTCCATAAATTATGTTTGTTAATATAATTCCATTTATCTATTCATAAGAAGGTTGATCGATGCTTTGTGCCTTGTGATTTGATTCTGGTTTTTTTTTATAGAATGAATGATAATTTTATCTTAAATCGGTCTTATAAATATTTAAGCATTTTGATTACTAGTAATTTGATAATCATAGCATTACTGCTCATTTAAATATTTAGATATTTTAAATTTTAATTATATTATATATTTTATTTTTAAAAATTGAACCCAAAATCAAACTTTTTTTGATTGGATTGGTTTTGGATTATATTAAATCTTATCTGGATCGGATTTTGGATTACGAATTTCAAACCAAACATTAGCAAATTAAAAAAAAAATCCAAGCAATGCACACTCCCAGACTTGGTGTGAAACTTGGAGATGGAAAGAGTATTTTGACACATTAGTTGATGGTTTATATTATAAATTTAGATAAGAAGTATTTTTTCACTAATTGAATAAATTTAAATCAATTCGTTCTAACATTAGATTACTTTTTTTCTAGTCTAATTTTTTAAGGGCTCTCTTATTTGTAGATTATTTAAATACAATGGAGCTAAACTGTTAAACAATCATTAGAAATTTTCAAATTAAGCTTTCAGGGTGATAGATTTACTTTTTTGGATTTTTAAAAAATTCTTTTTTAAAATGCTTACTTGTTTGTTAATACTAATTTCTCCTATTGCCCTGACATTGTTATGATGTTTAAGCCATGTTTAGAAAACTATTGCTTGTAATGATGGTGGCTGTAAAGCACTTCTTTGAGTTTGTTTATATGGTCTTATTTGACTTAGAAAGAGATAGAAGCGGAAGATCGATAAAACGCCATGGTGGTGGTCGCAGATCTAGAAAACAAGAATCAATCATTGTCTCATTAATTTTCTATTTCATGGTGGTTCTATCCTTTTATTTAATACTTCAATCATACAATTATCTTTTAGCTGATGAAGATATTGGTGGAAGGAAATCTGCAAAAGCAAAAAAGTTTGGGTATTTACTTGGGGTCTAGTCTCTTATGTCTTCTAGTTTTGTGTCATCTGTTTTTCATAATGTCTCCGATCTTGTTTTGTTGCACCACCTTCCTAAGAGGATGAACTTTTGATATGATCCTCAAATCAAAACCAAAAAAGCTCTGTTCAAAGTGAAGCTAAAAGTAAAACTCGAAAAGAAGACAAATTCTGGAAAAGACTTTCAAATAAAACAAGAGCTAAAGGTTCATGCTAATTTGCTAAAATTTATTTTTTATCCTTTCATATTTATTTCCTTATAATTTAAAGCCATTCTTTTTTATTTATGTGATTGATTTAACATTATTGTTCATCCCATGCAATGACCTAATTTATTTACCATTTGAGGGAAGTTCTTGTTAGACCTTATAATTTTGAAGGAGTTTTCATTGTGTGTCTATTTGTTTTCTATTGCATTTGAGGAGATTTTTAGACTGTACCAAGCAAGAAGAAAAAAAAAATATATATGAAGTTGAAAATCACTGAAGTCATTTGATTAGGGAAATTCCAATTAGGTATTTTGTTGGCTTTATAAATGTTTGAGTATGAGATTAATTGTTGCTTTCCCCTTTTTGAGAAAGTGGATGCTGCAAGAAAAAGTTGGAGACATTTTAAAATAACATACAAGAAGATGCATCGATATGGGGACTCTTTGTATATGTAGGACATCTCACACTTTCCATTATGATTTTAATGATTGCTTCAAGTGTCCAAATTGAGCCTGAAGCGAGGATTGATATAAATGCGTCAGCTTGGCAACTTGCTTCTCAGAATATACAAACTACTTCTGAAGCCGTGACAGTCTCTCAACTTGATATTATCTTGAATGAGAAGATCAAAGCTGTTATAGTTGCTGGGCAGGCAGAAAAATTGGTGAGCAAAGGTCACCCATATCCCGTGGAGTATGATCAAATTCCATATCCAAAGGGATATTCAATGCCAAAGTTCAATCTATTCGATGAAAATGGTAATCCTAAGCAGCATCTAGCCCAATTCAAAGCATCCTGCGGTAACACAGGGGGTAATGATGCATTATTATTATTCTTGTGGTTGTTTAACTTTGCTTTCAAATGGTATCCTGAGTTATCAAATGACTCGGTCAAGACTTTTGCGAACTTGAAAATATGTTCATTAAAAGGTTATTATACGATCAAAAGACAACAATTCTTGATCTCTTGAGAAGAGGAAGAAAGATGAATCGTGACCCTATATATCACACGTTGGCGAAATATGAGTATGAAATGTGAGCAACAGTTAGAAGAAGAGCATCGATCCAATTGTTGATGGGAAATATTGATGATAAGATGGCGCCTTATCTTTTGTGGCTTATACATTTCTAGAGCTACTTGATAGGGTGGCTAAATTTGAGAAATTAAATTTATCCGTTCGATACCAAGATAAATCTAAAAGAACAAAAGCTCCAGATCCGAAGAAGGGTGAAACACATTTCACCTTATTCAAGAAGAATACAAGTAAGCACAACGTCTATAATGTTGATAAAGAAAGGCTACTTGTTTATCAAGAAAGACCAAAACAGTCATTCAATCCTGCTCCACAACCCAAGCTCATACTTGGAGGTAATGATGTACCTCAAGGTCGCTTCAATGAAGGCGAGCAACCAAAGCAAACAAAAGGAGTGAATGACTCAATGGCCCCAACCCTAAAAGAAAAGCTGAACAAAGAGTATTCTTTTAAGAGGAAAAGTGTGGCTAAACTATTTAAGCATGCACTCAAAACAGGTCTCCAACTACCAGAGTGTAAAAGGTCTGAAGAGGCTAGACTAGCTGATAACCCAAATTATTACCCATATCATCGGGTGCTCGGCCATCCTATTGAAGATTGCTACATATTCAAAGATTGGCTCGAACAGAAATATAGAAATGGAGAATTCACATTATCGGACAGTGTATTGGTGCGTCCGAAGAAAGAATCCACAAAAGTAATCACCTCATCTCCAGTATTATCAAGCAATGATAAAGGCGATGATGAAAGATGACAAGTCAGATCTAGAAGGCGTAAAATGTTGAAAATTGGAAGGCGTTCAGTATTAATGGAAATCACCACTTGAGCCCGTACTTGAGTTGAGACAAAACCTAAGTTATGGGAAGGCTAGTTAGTCACATGAAGCCAAAATCTGCAAGAGAAGGCTAAGAAACACAAACGAAAAATAAATTAAACAAAAAAAAGAAAGAGCACAAAATGTTACTACTATTGATGGTCACAACGTAACACAAAGGATCATCAATAATATGGAAGATTATACTGATCGGCAAGATGACCTATCACGCAGAATTCATTACAAAATCTTGGATCAATGAAAAATAGGGAAGAAGAAAAAATTCTGCGTCTTGCTTGATGATGCATGAAGGCGATAAGACTTAGAAGAACTCTGTTTCCCAAATGAAGATGAATCAGAGCTCACCATATCAACAGACATAAAAAATGTAAAGTTGGGTAGTAATTCTGAATCTTCTAATCTATCATTAGACGGGACAAAAGCAGATGCTGAAGAAGCGAGTCATCTGAAGATTCAGATGCAAATGAAGTAGCTCAATCTGATTGAGAAGTGGTCGAGTGCTACCATCCCAAAGGAAAGAGCCAATGAATAAGGATAAAGAAAAGAAATTGAAATCAAAAAATTTATCTCTAAGGATTCAAATAAGAAGCCTTCATCAAAAGGGATCACTACAATATTCTATCCCATCTAAGGAAAATTTGGCTTAGTGTATAAAGCACTTCGATGTCGGAAGATCTTGTAACCTTAATTGAAGCTCTCAAAGAGCCAGAAAGTTGAAGCATATTTTGTTGAGCACTGAGACCTTGCATGTTCAAGAGCCTCCAAGTCACATTTTAGAAGATGATCTAATGCTTGAGACTGAGCACAATCGCCTCTATGTTATGAAAGTGATGAAATTATAATGGATCTTAATTGATCCGGTTCCTCGTGAATCTTATGAACTTGAGAACTCTTAGATGGCTATCTCTAGATGTACAACATGGATGAGAATAAAGTCATGGTTAAGGATTCAATGAGAAGGGAATGAGAAAACTATTGGGTCATTTGTCCTCCCTCTTAAATTTGGAGACCTCTACAAGCCAAATTTCATGTGATCAATCACTTCATTCAGAGCTCTTACAACCATGGCTTCATAAGTATGGCATTGTCCCATCTACATTGCATCAATGTATGAAATATACAAAGGATGGAGAAGAATGCCAAATTGGGTGACATGCAACCTTTTGCGTGCATGAAATGAAGATTTATCAAGATGCGACACTTCCTTAGGAATCAAAGCTAATTAAACAACTAGCAAATCATCTACTTCAAAACCCATAAAAGAACAAGTAAAGAAGAAGGGAGAAGTTAAAAAGGGCAAAGGAAAGGAGATTGTTTCAAATATCCCTAGGGATATAAAGAACAAGTTTAAAATCAATAACACTGTCCCTCATCTAGGGAGTGATACTGAAGAAGAAGATGAATGTATTCTTTTCAAATTCAAAAGTCCGCATGAATGTTCAAGTAAAACTCTGATTGAGGAAAATCAGTTTAACTCTGATTATGAGTTTGAATCTACTTTTGAAGGTAAGGTGCAATGCACCTACTTTAAAATAATCATAGATCTATCAGCAGTAGAGACTACTGTAGTCACTCTGCTTTCTCCCCAACATTTTAAAGAAATCACCCTCGAAACTCATAAAGTTGAGGCGGTGACCTTCTATGTACCTCCTCTCCACGAAAGCATGGGGGAAGCCTGTTTTATAAATTGAGGTGTCAAGAAGAAGATCCCGATTGGGTAATGCATTATCGAAGAAGAAGAATATGCACAAGGATACAAAATATTACTCTCCAAAGATGCAAAACTGTCTGCATGGGTCCATCTTTGGAGCAAGTAAGCAAATGAGCTCTTTGAAATGATGTGGTATCCAAAAGGTTCTCAAACCAGAAAGAAAAAGCACACACCAAAGGCCTTGGTTTCATCCAAGACAATGGTCCACAAGAATATACCTATTACGCTGTAATAGAAATAGGAGTTGTGAGTGATAATGAGGATGAGAATGTCATTCTTAATGTTAGTCTCACAAATAATGAAGAAGTAGAAGCTAGACCGGCACCTGAAGAGCTTGAAGATGGTGGGCGGCATTCTATGGATGAACTTAAAGAAATTAATTTGGGAACCGGGAGGATCCTCGCCCACGTTCATCGTGCCACTTCGAAGATAAAGTGGAAGAATTAAAACTTTGCTCGTGAATTGAGGATTGCTTTGGACATATCTGAAATGCGCTTATCCCATATAGCGGTTCACAAATTAATCGATCGGTCACACCAGTCAAGCAAGTCTAGAATAAGATTGGAGGTTGAAGAACGGTAATTGAGAAACCAAGCTCATTGAAGGCTGGTTTTATTCGAGAAGAAAAATATGCTGACTGGATAGCTAATATTGTCCCGTGAAAAAGAAGAATGGTCAAATTCGTATCTATATCGACTTCAGGATTTAAACAAAGCATGTCCAAAGGATGACTTTCCGTATCGAAGCTTGGATAACACTTCAAACCATATGTTCTCATTTATGGGCGGATCGTCGTTACAATCAAATCAAGATGGCTCACAGATGAGAAACATACCTCATTCGGGACCAATTGGTATATCTTTACGGTCATGCCCTTCGGCTTGAAGAATTAGCTACATAAAGGGCTGACACGAATCTTTGACGAGTTGATTCATCAAAAGTAGAGTGCTATGTTGATGACCTCGTTGTCGAGTATAGATCAAGATCATCTCGATGATTTAAGGATAGTCCTTGAAAGAATAAAAAAATATGATCTCAAGATGAATCCTCTCAAGTGCGCCTTTGGACTCTCTTCGGGAAAGTTCCTTGGATATGTTGTGCGTCGTGGAGGGATTGAAATCGATCCCAACAAAATCAAAGCGATTGTCAAAATGCCTCCTCCAAGGAGTCTTCGTCAACTTCGCTCCATACAGGACATCTCATTCATTAGAAGATTTATATCAAATCTGGGATGTCGCCCTTTGCAAAATTAATGAAGAAAGATACTCCTTTCAAGTGGGATGAAGAATGTCAAGAGGCCTTGATAGTATCAGATATCTGTTGAACCCACCATTCTTGCCCCGATCCGGAAAGCCTCTCATATTATACACAGTAGCACTGGAAGAATCTCTAGGTGCTCTGTTAGCGCAACCTAATGAGAAAGGAAAGGAAAACGCTCTGTATTATATTAGTCAAAAACTAATAGGAGCGGAAGTGCGTTATTCTCTAATTGAGAAGCATTGTTTGGCATTAATTTTTGCTACCCAAAAGCTACATCATTACATGCTATCTCATAAAATTACCCTTATCTCAAGGATCGATCCGTTGAAGTTCTTGATGACAAGACCAAGCGTTGAGTCCTTGGCGATGGTTTGTCTTCTACAATTTGATATTACATATGTTCCCCAGAAAGTGGTAAAAGGGCAAATTCTAGCAGATTTTCTTGCCGCTCATCCCATCTCGACAGATGCATTGCTTAACGATGATCTTCACGATGAGCAAATCATGCACATATATGAAAAAAAGCAACAAATGTGAAATTGTATTTTGATGGAGCTTAGTCCATTAAATACACTCAACCCTCAAATCTCCCAAAGGCTTGAGGTATCGGTCTCATCTTGATCACACGAAGGTGGCATAAGACATTCTTATAAATTAACTCAACCATGAACCAACAATGCGGAATATGAAGCGTTGGTGGAGGTTTAGAGAAGCCATTTCCATGGGAGTCGAATTTGCAAATTTATGGCGATTCTCAACTCATCATTAATCAAGTGTTGGGCCTTTACAAAATCAACAAGCTTGAATTGGCCTACTATCAGCGAGTTCTCGAGCTTATGAAGCAAATTCCAAATGTCATTATGACTCGAGTCTCGAGCTAGGAATAGCAAAGCGGTGCTATTAGCTAAAGAAATGGCAGTATGGATGATGATGATTATACTAATGTGTTTGCACTTGAGTCCTAGAGCCAATAAGTTTAAAATCCGTGAAGAGGGTCATCAAATGTAAATCAACAGGTGTACTCATGTTGCTCCTTACACTCCCTTACAAATTACTTCCAAAGGACAAGACAAGACATTCAAGATTCAGAAGAAAGCCTCAAACAAGGCGCAAAACCACATAATGAAATTCTTAGTAGAAGAGAGGAAGAAGGACGGATAGTCGACTACTTCAAGGAAGGCAAATTGTATCAAGTAATAAGTCGATAACTTGAGAAAAGGCTTATATATACTTATGTTGGCAATACTATATCGTAGATCCTTGGAACAGATGTGGCTGCGATGTTTGGGAATAGAAGAAGCCAACAAAGTAATTGTTGAAATCCATCAAGGACTTTGTGGTGCACACCAATCAGGTCCTAAAATGGCTTTCAAAATTAAAAGAATTGGATACTATTGGCGTCATGGTAAAGATTGTATCAATCATGCCATGAGAGATGCCATGAATGCCAGTCACGGTAACATAATTCATCACCTCCAAATCCGTTTGCACCCGATAGCATCTTGGCCGTTTGAGTCTTTGGGGATGGTAATTGGACCAATTGATCCACCATCATCGTTGGTCCACCGCTTCATCTTAGCGACCACTAATTACTTCTAAGTTAAGCACCATTTAAAGTTACTGTGAACAAGTGACCAACTTCTTTACGTGTATATAGATTTGGTGTACCACATCATTTCATTTGGATTGACCTTCAAAAGTACTAAAGTTTATAAATTTGTCGTCATAAGATTGATTGGCGATATTCATCAATTTATAATAAGAGCAAATGGCTTGGTGAGGCATTTAATAAAACACTAGTCAAATTGCTTAGAAAAATTCTCACAAGAAATAAAGAGTGCATAAGCTTGTGGAAGCATTATGGGCTTACGCACCACTTACAAGACTCCTACAAAGTTTATGCACTTGGTGTTTGGGGCAGCGATTTTGCCACTCAGTTGAACTACCTTGCTCAGTAGCCATTCAACAAAATCTTACCCAAGATGAGAATGCTCTGGATGGAAGAGCTTGATGCTTGGCGAGGTTAGGCTCCAAGCTCGACAAAATCTAGAAGTTTCGAGGAGGATGTCCGAGCATTCGATCATCTGATGTCCTCGAGCTTTTTTGGGAAGGGGTGGTCACAGTCTTGAGACCAATCATCCCTCATGGAGCGGTAAATTTGAACCTAATTGGGAATGACCTTTTGTTATTGAAAAGGTATATCAAGGAGCCTACCAACTCATTGACTTCAAGGTGAAAGACCAATGCTGTCAGCGATTGTATTTAAAGAAATATTACACATGAAAGTGTGATTGGACAAATCTGCATTTGAAAATCTTATTTCAAACACATGAAATTTTCATTGGAAATTCTCTTGTAACACAAGAATATATTTCCAAAATAAAATAAAATCTCCCCTTAGGCAGGGGCATTTTTTAAAGTTTTATAGTAAAGTATCGGGCATTCACAGCAGAGCATCCCTTTCTCTTTGGGTTGACATCGTGCAGTGTCGAGATCCCATACATACTCAAAATTATATGTTCAAATGCTCAAATTTAAAAGTCTTACTGACCAAAGAAGAAAATTTTCAAGTCTGCAAACTTCAACAAACCAAGTTGGATATACATTTATCATCCCACTTTAAATCTAAAGGCTCGAGTTGGTGTATAAGGTCGGACTCAACACGCCCAAATATGGCCGGTCGTGGCGCGCTTACTCAACGCCACAAAGGTGTAGTAAGAGATCCCCATCGTTAGCAGAGGATAAAATCCTTCATCAATTGCTCAAGTCCATGACTCAGTGGTGTATAAGGTCGGACTCAACATGCCAAAATACGGTCAGTGTTGTGGATCTGCTTACTCAACACCGCCCCAAAGTAGTAAGGGATCCTCTGCCGTTAGTTCAAAGATAAGAGCATCCAATCCCCAAATCTCTAACTTGGTGAGTTCAAGTGAGAGGGAGATTATCCCTATTGAGGTCATTTCTCAAAATTCTAAAAAAAAAAAATCATACTCAAAGCTAGGTGAGTTTGGAATCAATATAAATGTGAAATCTCAACTCCTTCAATAAGTCTATCAAAGCGGCAAAGCGAAGAAATTCTTCTTTAGTAAGTCCAATCAAGCAAAAAGCAGAGGACTGAAGAAGCCATCCCAATGTTCGTATAAAGCTAAATGCTGAACTAAGGGAGTTTTGTCATCAAGATGTCCATTACATGCACATGGCCGATGACTCTTTGCCATTGATCCAACACAAGCTCTAAGAGCTAGTCGGCATGTATCCTTCCACAAGCCCAGAAAGCTAGGGAAGGTAATTTCGTATCGCCTGACAAATCTCCAAGATAATTCAAGACTTTCCTCCATCAAATCCGTCAAGGCATGAAGTTGGGATAAAAGGAGACAAGATACGAATCTTAAGATGAAATCTTCAACAAGTCTGTCAAAGCACAAAGCAGGGAGAAGACATTCTCATCTCATGACTCCATCAAGTCCACCAAGGCACAAAGAGGGCGGAGGAAAAATACAAATCCAAATTTTGAGATGAAATCTTCAATAAGTCCATCAGCGAAGCACAGACCAAGATATTCTCATCTCACCGACTCCATCAAGTCCACCAAGGCACAAAGCTAGGACATGAGGAAAATACAAATCTCAAATTTTGAGATGAAATCTTCAATAAGTCAAAAAGTAGAAAGAAGACATTCTCATCTCACTCCATCAATTCCACACAAAGCGACAGAGAAAATACAAATTCCTCTATGAGTCTTCCAAGTCATAAGAAATATAGGATAAGATGTTCTCATCTCGAATAAATCATCAACTCATCAAGTTCTAAGGAGAAGAGAGAAAATATAAATTTCAAACTCCAGTCTTCAGCAGTCCAAACCAAAAAGACATTCCAAATTCTCGACAAGTGATGATGAAGTCAAATCATCTCCTTCATCTAGTCCATCAAGCACAAACATTGGAAATACAAATACGACGAGCTATTGTGACATTATGAAATGCGTGTTTGCCCAACCAGAGTTATACTCCATCAAAGCGATCGTATTAAAAGTTGGCTTATAACTTTCATCAAATCTCTTGGAGATGCAGTCAATTGTGTACAAACACGTCCGCTCATGCCCATGTTTGTTGGGGCATTTGTTGACAACTATGCCGCGAATTAAACAAATGAGTAGAGATTAAAACCCTCCCAATTCAAAATTAATTAAATTCATTTGAAAATGACTGTAATGCACCTAAAATATCAAAATTAATTAATAGAATCAATCAATGATGATCAAATAATTAAAATCAATTTTAATGAAATAAAGCATATGAAAAAGCGTCCAACGACCTCCTTCATGATTTCTGTTATCAAACGTCGAATTAAAGCGACCTCCGCGTCGATTTGGCAAAATATATGCGAAATCTCAATTGAATATGCACGCGTAATTTAAACCTAATTTCACTTCAACCATCATCGGCGTTGTATGACGACCTAGATCAAATCAGCGGCGTTGTGTTCGACAAAATACCTAAAATTGAACCCATATTGCTAGGGTTTATTATTAGGATGATTATCAAAATTTATGTGATTAGGCTAATTATCTTAATTACTAAGATAATGTTCAATTAACTAAATAATTCCTAATCCCTAACCCTAGCCCATCTTCCCAATTAAAAGCCACTATTCCTCTCTCTTCCATTGACGCTCGTTTGGCCGGATTAGCGTCTAACTAAAAGCAGATATCTTATCCCTCTCTGGCTCTTGTTGACTCTATTCATCTCTCGACTCTTCTTTCACTCCCTTCTCGTTCCTTCTGGATGCAATTCCCTCTCATCAGGCTCTCTTTTGTTTCCCGCTCGAATCTCCTCTCTTGCCTGAAATCCAGGCTTCTCCCCTGCATGGCGAACTCCCCTGCGCTTTCTTTCTCTCTCGGTTGAACCAACCCTAGTCAGGAAACAGAGGGCTCGATCCTTCCCAATCACCTTCCAAGCAAACCCCAGGTTGTTTGGTTTCAATCTAAGTTATATTTTGTTGTGGGTTTTCGAAGGAAATGATTTTGGTTTATCCTCCTTACATGCTATGGTTGGTGTCTAAGTTTTATCGTTATTTCATCCCTTTTGTTTTGAGGTGACTGTGAAACACTTCTTTCATATGCTATGTATATGGTTGGTTTACCTCATCATATCAGATGAAGTGCTTTTTCTTTCATATGTATATCTTTGATTGGATGAACCTCTCCTCTTCGTGAACCTCCCCTCCTCACCATTTCCATTTATGTTGTTGTGAGATATAAGAAAAAAAAAAAAGAAGAAGGGGTAAGCTTGGAGTTGCGATTACCAAGATTGTCGGATAAATAAGTAATGTAAAGTAAATTTTCCATGATTTTATTCTCCAGAAATTTAATATCTATTTATATCTTGTATTACAAGTCGGATTTTGAGAAAGATGGAGGAAAAACAAGTATTGGCCTCATTTTTTTATGTCAGTTTTCATATTTTTATTTGAATGTTAATATGAAATGGGAAAAGCAACTTGTAGGAGCTTCAATTTCTACAAGATAGTGTTACTCTTTTGGTCCAAAAAATGCTAGTGGTTTGGTTTGTATTAAAGTTGTCATTTCATTGAACCTTCTATTTCAAGGAAAAGTTTATACATGTAAGCTTAGTATGGCTACTTTAAAATTTTTTATTTATCACTTGATATCTTATTAGCGGGCAAATGAAATGAATCTGAAATATGAAACTTGAATTTAGAAAGGTGCTTACATGTAATTAAAGCTTATGTTATAGCTTGCTTACATATATCAAATAAAAAATTAAAATTAAATGGCGATGAAAATGATGCTATGGCGTATCAATTATTCTTTAATTTCATATACATGTGAATGCATTTATTCTTTATGTACCCGTTCATTGTTCAATGCGGCGGAAACTTTGATAAGTCTTCACATTGTTCCAGCGTGGGAAATATGTTTTTTGATAGTACCCATTCACATTGTTCCAATGTGAGACGTGATAAATGACTTCATTATTAGCGTGAAAAATATCTTTGCTCTATGTCGTTCACATTGTTCCAATCTGGGAAACTTTAATAAGTACTATTCCTTGTTCCAAGCGGTGGAAAATCTGGCTATAAAATTATTCGCGTTGTTGCGTGGTAGAAAACTTGTTATGATATAAGTACTTGCTCGCGTTGCGCGTGGAAATGTTTTGTCAATGCTGCCTCTTGGCGTGGTGGACAAATAAATTTTAGGTGTCTGCATCTCATATGCGCCTTCAGGCGTGGTGGGAAAAATCTCCGACCCCTATATGCGGGGATGACCAAGGTGCCAAAAATTTTGATAAATAAAATGCAAATGTAGTGTTTGAAAAGGAAGGTACATGCATATGATTATTCTACTTAGCCCTTCATCATACTATATAATTCTGATATTTTATTAACTTAGTTGTTACGAATCTTCATAGCATATGACAATTACTTATTTAAAGTTCAAATTCATTTTGCCTAAGTGGTGATTATGCCATATGAATGTGTGAGGAATGAAAATGTGACACTCAATTCATGGAAAGATACAAGTGCATGTCATATGTCATTTAGAGAGACAAATGGCAAGAGCTTCATGCTAAAATGCTTAAGTGAAATGATTCAGTGTGCATATTCAAAGTGTTATCTCATTCTATTCAATTTGAATGTCTTTAATATGCAAGTTAAATGAAATCTATGACTTTATGAACAACGTTCTTTTGCTTAACCATTTGATTCATGAAAATACTTGAAAGAATCAAATTCATACTTAAAATGCATGCTTGATTTGTTAAGAATAGACACTCTTGATCTATGATAAGTGGTTGAAAAAACTATCTTCTCATCAAACAATCACTTAGTTTGCAATGTGCATTCATTTTTAGAACAGACTCTCACTTGATACATCCACATGAAAGATTCAATGCATATCTTATAGATAAATCTATACTTGACTCATGACAAATAGTTGAGAGTCAACTCATGTCTTATAGTCTTATAGAAACACTCTTTCGATATGATAAACACTTGAAATGGTCAAATTCATATTGGCCAGATCTATATCTAACATGTATAATTCACGCTATGCCATGTCAAACATCAAAATTTCAACACATTGTCCATACATATATTTTAAAGAGCGATACTTGTATGCATGTTGAAACCAATCCAAATGCTTAAATAGACATATGAGCAATCAAATGAAATGAAAGAACATATCTTGCCATCGATTTGGTCTTAAGGCTAGTTAAAACAAAATCTAATGATGCTATTGTAAATCTTAAAGTTAATTCTATCATAGAATGAAAAAGATAAATCTATGCATCATTATCAATATATCCTCTCAAGTTTAGATCAAAGAAGAAAGTCTCAAACTTATCCTCTATGTACAAGAGTTGACAAGGTTTGGAGAATTATAGATCTTGAAATAATTGATCTAGATTTGATCCTCAGAAGATAGTTAGTTGGCGAGGTCTATTATCACGATTTGGTCTTAGACGGTGATTAACAAAACCTAAAATCCATATCAAACTCATGCTTGCATTACATCATGTCAAATTACTTCCTTGACATCCATATGTCCATACAATTTTAGAAGAACATATTGTATGTATGTTGAAGTATCCAATAAATCAAATATCTAAAAGACATGTAATCCAAATAAGATAAATATACAAACATACTACATTCAGATTTGGTCTTGGACCAGTCATTAACAAAACCTAAAAATCTCATATCAAACTCATGCTTGCATTACATCATGTCAAATTACTTCAACCTTGACATCCATATGTCCATACAATTTTAGAACAAATATCATTATGTGTTGAAGTATCCAATATCAAATATCTAGCAAGACATGTAATCCAAATGCAAGATAAATATACAATTAAATACTACATTCCGATTTGGTCTTGGATAGGAGAATTAACAAAACATAAAATCCATATCAAACTCATGCTTGTACATCATGTCAAATTAACCTTGACATCCATATGTCAATTTTAGAAGAACAAATATTGTATGTATTTGAAATATCAATAAATCAAATATCTAGCAAGACATTATAATCCAAAATGCAAGATAAATATACAAGCGAATCTTACATTCGTCTTGGTGGTGCAGGTTAACAAAACCTAAAATCTCTATCAAACTCATGCTTGCATTACATCATGTCAAATTACTTCAACCTTGACATCCATATGTCATACAATTTTTAGAAGAATAGATATTCATATGTATGTTGTATCCAATAAATCAAATATCTAGCATGTAATCCAAATGCAAGATAAATATACAAACGAACTATATTCCGGTTTTGTCTTTACGAGGTTAACAAAATCTAAAATCCTATATCAAACTCATGCTTGCATTACATCATGTCATTCTTAAACCTTGACATCCATATATTTCATAATTTTAGAAAACGAATATTGTATGTATGTTGAAGTATTAATAAATCAAATATCTAGAACATGTAATCCAAATGTAAGATAAATATACAAGAATAGATTCTACATTCGGTTTGTGAGGATGATGTTGTAAACCTAAAATCCCATAACTCACTTTTGTTACATCATGTTAAATTACTTCAACACATCCACCATATATAATTTTAGAAGACAGATATTGTATGTATGTTGAAGTATCCAATAAATCAAATATCTAGCAAGACATGTAATCAAATGCAAGATAAATATACAAAGATATTACATTCCGGTTTGTTCTTTGGAAATTAAAATCTAAAATATTATATCAAAACCTAAACTTGCAAATTGAACCTATATTTGAGACATCTTAATGTCCATACAACATTTAAAAAAAAGAGAACATATATTATATGTATTTGTCCAAACATTAGGGACATGTGCAAGTTAGATGAAACAAGGAAATGTTATACTATTTGGTCTTGGTGGGTCAAGTTAAAACCTAAAATGTGATATTAAGAATTTCAAATGAATAATATTTGGGAAGCTAATTGTCATGTAATACAAAATATGAATAAGACATAAAAATTCAAACCCTGAAGAAAAGTCCCACGATCCTATGTTTTATTTAGAGTGGACAAGGTTTTGAAGGATTATACTTCTTGAGACAATGAATGACCATCCTATGTAGAAAATGGAGAGTAGACAAGGTATCGGTGATATTAGCCTACGATCGAGAAGGGTAATTACAATTAAGATTTCAATGATAAATGATCATATTCAAATATAAATCAATCATAAAATGATCAAATTTCAAATAAAATAGCAAAATAAATATAAATAAATGAAATTAATTATTTAAATTAAAGCTTAAAACTTAAAAAAATCAATGTGACTATTTATCTTGGGGTGACAATTAAGAAAACTTTGCTCACAAAGAGCCAATGTCAAATCATGCATAACTTCACACTCAAATATTCCAAGTCAATAGGGCGTCTTAATTTGTCGCTGATTTTCTTTGATGGCACCACATAAAACAGGATGAAATACTGTATATATTGAAATGTCCAAACAATAGAGACATGTGCAAGTTAGATATAAAACAAAGAACATATACTATACTTCCCGGTTTGGTCTTCGGATCGGGTCCGGGTTAATAAAATCCAAAAATGTCATATTAAAAGCTAAACTTGCAAATTGAACCTACATTTATTTACATTTCTGCATACAACATTTTAAAGAACATATACTGTATGTATGTTGAAATGTCCAATACAAAGACATGTGCAAGTTAGATATAAAATAAAACGGTCTACTATACTTCCGGTTTGGTCCTGGTGGTTGGTTAACAAAACCCAAAATGTCATATTAAAACCTAAACTTGCAAATTGAACCTACATTTCAACTAGACATTTAATGTCCATACAATATTTTAAAAGAACATATACTCGTATGCATGTTGAAATGTCCAAACAATAGAGACATGTGCAAGTTAGATATAAAATAAAGAACAGATACTATACTATATTTCCCGGTTTGGTCTTCGGACCGGGTCTGGGTTAACAAAATTCAAAAATGTCATATTAAAACCTAAACTTGCAAATTGAACCTACATTTCAACTAGACATTTAATGTCCATACAACATTTTAAAAGAATATATACTCGTATGTATGTTGAAATGTCCAAATAATAGAGGCATGTGTAAGTTAGATATAAAACAAAGAACAGATACTATACTTCCCGATTTGGTCTTCGGACAGGGTCTGGGTTAACAAAACCCAAAAATGTCATATTAAAACCTAAACTTGCAAATTGAACCTACATTTCAACTAGACATTTAATGTCCATACAACATTTTAAAAGAACATATACTCATGTGTATGTTGAAATGTCCAAACAATAGCAGTCAAGTTAGATATAAAACAAAGAGGCTACTATACTTCCGGTTTGGTCTTGACGTGCAGGTTAACAAAACTCAAAAATCAATAAACGACATATAAACTCCAACTTAGACATTCTAATGTCCATACAATTCCCAAAAAAACGAGATACGTATGTATGTTGGTAATTACTAATCAAATATACAGAATCTTACATATCCCGGTTTGGTCTTTTGGGTCAGTTAACAAAACCTAAAATTTGATATTATAAGAATTTCAAATTAATAATATCGAGAAGCTAATTCATATAATAAGAATATGACATAGCTTCTAAAATTCAAATTCTCGGAAGAAAAGTCTAAACCCGATCCTCTTTATGTTGTGAGTAGACAAGGTTTTTGAAGGCTTATACTTTTTGAGATAATGAATTTAGACCCGATCCTCTGTAGAAAATCGGATAGAGTAGACAAGGTCTATCAATTGATATTAGACTATGGAGAAGGGTAATTATAATTAAAATTTCAATGATAAATGATCATATATTCAAATCTAAAATCAATCATAAAATAATCAAAATTTAAAGAAAATAACAAAATATAAATAAAATGAAATGAATTATTTAAATTAAAACTTAAAAAAAAATCAATCCACCCCTCAAATTGTTTGTCTTGGGTGACAAATTAAGAAAACTTTTGCTCACAAAGAGCCAATGTCAAATTAAATACATAACTACCTTCACACTCAAATATTCTAAAGTCGTAAGGACGTGGTCCGTGTCCTCTGTCCACGTGGTTTTGCCGCGATATGGCACCACATAAATGCGGTTACACACTGAGCCCTCCTGACCGGGTTTGCCATATGACACCACTAAATTACGGTCACTGCCAGATGTTCCCCAAACGGCTCTTGAGTGGAAATATAGAATGTATTTGTTGGGCAAAAAGCCCTATGTTAGCTAAGGGGACTTATATTTGTCCCCTAGACAAACTCCACCCTGTGTCTAAGGACACCTCGACGAACCCATGTGTTGTCAAGGATCCTTGGTCGTTGGGTCCACTACCTCCTCCGACTAATTGCACTGGACCGCGACTGGATGACTTAACCATGGGATCTAGATCGCATCATCGCTCCCCACAAAAGTTTTAAATTAAAATAATAAATTTCATAAGTCTCTCCACTCACCAATTATATACTGCTCTTAATGATTCACACTAGCCTTAATCGAAAGTGCTCTCTCAAGATTGAGAGGGTAATTAACTATGGGGCTTGTTATAGGAAACCTCGAACCATATAAAAAGTTCTCACCAAATGAGAACAAAATCTCTGGTAGTGTCTTATCTACTATTCATCCGCTTCAAATTATCACCGACTTAAACAACTCTTCTCTTTTTTTTTTTGAAAGAGGTCTGGCAAATTTTCGATCCCATAGATTTCGACTCACTGGGATGTTTCTCTTCCATCTTTGGCTAGTCAAATCTAAGTTATAATTCGGAGTATAAAAAAAAATGAATGAAATAAGAAAAAAATGAAATGAAATGATAAGTTAAAAGCAAAACTTAAAGCTTTCTAAATAAAGTCTTAAGTCATTTGAGATTTTATTTAGTGCATATGCTTAGTATTTGTCTTATTGTACCATATTTTTGGAAGTGTGATAGTATTTTAATTGCTAATTTTACCTTTAAACCTGTAATGGCATTACGTAACATACAATACCGTTACTCTGGATATGCCAACATCCGCTTGGCCAACACCATCAATGCCGGAAGCACGGAGCTACCATCCGCTTGCATGATTCCCAAATATCTTGAATGAGCAGCGCGCTCAACTCAAAGTACAAACTCTCCCGCAGACCATGTGCAAACAATCTCTAAAAGGCTCTGAGATTGTGACTCCTACCGTAGGGTCACTAAAAAAGAACAATCGCCTTTTGAGAGGCTCGCCCCTCGGAGACACAATCATGAGGGTTGAGAGCTGAGCCTCTTTAGTCCCTCAACAATGCAATCCGCACCAACCTTGCCCCGGAGAGACGATGTCAAGCTTCTTCATCTGAGCAAGCTTATGAGGCAACGAAGAAAGAGAAAGTCTTGCACGCTTTCAATACTTCACTGCAAACAGACAACCAATGGAACCAAAGAAGAGTGTTCCAACCCATAACCGTTTGACAACCTTAAGTGGGTAAACAAAGCTCTATGTCGAAAGTCCTTCCGACCCAGAAACATAGTTCCAGCCTCCTCAGGAAACCCAAACTATATCCGCATGACATGGGTTCTCCAAGTTGCCAAGGAGAGGATCATGAAAAGAAAATACTGTGGTCCTGTTATCAAGGATGCTAGGACTGCTCCTCCAAGGAGACCTCATCCCATAATTCCAATGGCAGGATGCCAACATATCCATGTCTCACACGGTGAGCATCGGAGTGTGACACTTGGACCACGCCCGTGAATCCACCAAAGGTCCTGTGGAAAGGTAAGTGATATGGAGGCCTAGTCAAAAAAATTGCTAGAGCAAAGGCATGCGACATATGGTGAATTCCAGATCCCCCAACTCAAATTTATCAACCATGGGAGCCAAAAAAGAGGGCCCCATGATAAAATATGATAGACACCTTGGAGAATCCTCAGGGATCCCATCAATCAACTCCATCCCATCAAGAGGAGGTTAACTTGATCAAGCCTCTAATTGAAGTTTTGATTCCACACTTGGAATCTAAGTCCATTGGAGACGCCGACCAAATCCATATCCGGGATGAAGAAGAAGAGGATGCACAACCGCTGAAATAGTATATATGGTACAACAAGTCAGTGAGCCATCTGCTGTGCGCCAATACTAACATAGGCCGTGACAATATTCTCCTCAACCTCAAGAACAACAAAATGTTCAAATAGAGGAAGCATCCTCTTAGTCTTTAGGAGAGAAACAAGAAGAAGAAGAAGGGAAGAAAATCCCACCTTCACAGATACTACTACTTTGGTAGAGCAAGACAAATTCACGATGAAAGCCAAAGATAAAGAAATCGCTAAATATGAAAATGAGCAAATGATGACACGAATGATGCAATTAATACAGAGAAATATCATGGCAGGTCCAACACCTGTCCCCCCAAATAATCATCAAGACTCTAGCAATGCCAATGACAATCCTCCAATAAATTTGATCTCACATGCTTCAAGGGTCCAAATTGAGCCAAAGCGGATTGAAATAAATGAGTCACGGCAACCTCGCTAATATACAAACTATATCTCAAGCGGATGCCTCTCAACTTGATATTATCTTGAATGAGAAGATCAAAGTCATATAGCAAGGGGCGTAAAAAAATTAGTGAGCAAGGGTCGCCCATATCCTGCAGAGTATGATCAAATTCCATACCCGAAGGGATATTCAATGCCAAAGTTTAATCTATTTGACGTAAATGGTAATCCCAAACAGCATCTAGCCCACTCAAAGCATCCTGGTAACACGTGGGGTAATGATGCATTATTATTCTCAATTCAGTAGCTAACTTCGACCGCTTTGAATGGTATGAGTTATCAAATGACTCACCAGACTTTCAACTTGAAAATATATGTTAAAAGATTTGCTAGCAGCCAAAAAAGACAACAATTGTTGATCTCTCTCTTGAGAAGAGGAAGAAAGATGAATCCGACTATATATCACACGCTGCTAAATATGAGTATGAAATGTGAACAACACTTAAGAAGAGCATGCAATTCAATTATCGATGGGCAACATCGATGATAAGATGGTTTTTATCTTTGCATGGCTTCAATTACCACATTTCAAGAGCTACTTGTGGGTGGCTAAATTTGAGAAATTAAATTTATCACGCCCAAGAAGATAAATCCAAAAGAGCAAAAGCTCCAGATTCAAAAGAAAGGTGAAACACATTTCACCTCATACAAGAAGGATACAAGGTTAGTCTATAATGTAGACAAAGAAAGGCTACCTCTATCAAGAAAACCAAGGTAGTCGCTCAATCCTGCTCCACAACCCAAGCTCATACTTGAGGTAATGATGTACCTCGAGGTCGCTTCAAGGCGAGACCAAAGCAAACAAAAGGAGCAATAATAAATCCCCAACCAAAAAAGAAAACCGAACAAAGAGTATTCTTTAAGAGGAAAGTGTGGCCAAATTGTTTAAACATGCACTCAAAGCAGGTCTCCAACTACCAGAATGTAAAAGACCTGAAGAGGTTGGACAAGCTGATAATCCTAACTACTGCCCATATCATCTCATCATCCTATTGAAGATTCATATATTCAAAGATTGCTAGAGCAAAATAAAATGGAGAATTCACATTATCTGGACGGGTATTGGTGCCCAAGAAAGAATCCAAAGTAATCACCTCATCTCCAAGACTATCAAGCAATGATAAAGGCAAAGAGAAACGGTCGATGAAGGATGGCAGCCTCTAAAAAAGATCAGAAAATGTTGAAGCAATTGGATATTCTGTATTCGGAAATCACCACTTGAGCCCACTGAGTTGAGAGACAAAACCTAAGTTATGGGAAGGCTAGTTCATCATGAAAGAGCCTAGCCAAATACAAAGGGGAAGGCTAAAAATGAAAAAAAAATAAACTAAATAAAAGAAGAAGATAGTAGCACAAAATGTTACTACTACTATTGATGGTCGTAACAACAAAAGGATCATCAATAATATGGAAGATTATATACAATCAAAGAAGTGACCTATCACGCTTGCGTAATTTATTACAAATCTTCGTGATCAATGAAAGAAGAAGTCAAGAACTTCCTACCGAAGTCTTGCTTGATGATGAAGTTGATAACAACTTAGAGAACTCGCTTTCCAAATGAAGATGAATCGAGCTCACCATATCAACATAAAAAATGTAAAAGTTGATTCTCAATCTTCTAGTCTATCATTGGGTAGATGTTGAAGAATCGAAGTCATTCAAGATTCGATGCAAATGAAGTAATCAAGCAGTTGAGAAGTGGTCGAAAGTGCTACCATCCCAACAGAGGAAAGAGCCAATGAATATAGATAAAGGAAAAGAAATTGAAATCAATGAAAGAGTTATCCCTAAGGATTCAAATAAGAAGCCTTCATCAAAAGGGATCGACTACAATATTCTATCTCATCTAAGGAAAATTCGCTTAGTGTATATAAGCACTTAATGTCAAGATCTGAACACCTTAATTGAAGCTCTCAAAGAGCCGAAAGAAGCATATTTTAACGCCTAACAGACCTTGCATGTTCAAGAGCCTCCAATCACATTTTCGTAAGATGATCTAATGCTCTGGACCAGAGAGCACAATCGCCTCAGATGTTATACCGAAAGTGATGAAATTATAATACCTGGATCTTAATTGATCCCTGCCTCCGTGAATCTTATGAACTTGGGATGGCTATCTCTAGATGTACAACATCGGGACAAGATAAAGTCATGGTTCAAGGTTCAATGAGAAGGGAGAAAACTATCGTCCTCCCTCTTAAATTTGGAGACCTCTACACGTAAGCCAAATTTCATGTGATCGATAGATACTTCATTCTGAGCCCTTCGACCATGGCTTCATAAGTATGGCATTGTCCCATCTACATTGCATCAATGTATGAAATATACAAAGGATGGAGAAGAATGCCAAATTGTGGTGACATGCAACCTTATGCATGAAATGAAGATTTATCAAGATGCCCATTTTTCCAGGAATCAAAGCTAACAAAATAACTAAGAAATACCGATCATTACTTCAAAACCCATAAAAGAACAAGTTAAGAAGAAGGGAGAAGATAAAATGAATAAAGGAAAAGAGGTTGTTCCAAATATTCCTAGGATATAAAGAACAAGTCCAAAATCAATAACACTGCCCCTCATCTAGGCAAAGGATATCAAGAAGAAGATGAATGTGTTCCTTCTAAATCCAAAGGTCCATGACTCTTCGAAAAGCATCGGAAACATTTTGACTCGATTATGAGTTCAGCTTTGAAGGTAAGGTGCAATGCACCTACTTTAAAATAATCATAGATCCATGTGAGACTACACTGTAGTCACTATTCCTCCCCAACATTTTAAAGAAATCACCCTCGAGAAACTCACAAAGTCGAGGAACCGGTGACCTTCTATGTACCTCCTCTCCCCGAAAACACGCCGTGAAGCCTGCTTTTATAAATTTGAGGGTGTCAAGAAGAAGATCCCGATGGGTAATGCATGCTCAAGAAGAAGAAGGCTATGCCCACAAGGATGCCAAAATATTACTCTCCAAAGATGCAAAACCTAAGAAACATGGGGTCCAGGGAGCAAGTTAGCAAAGGACTAAGCTCTTTGAAATGATGTGGTATCCAAAAGGTTCTCAAACCATTGATAAGAGAAATAAACACACTACCAAAGGCCTTGGTTTCATCCAAGACAATGGTCCATAAGAATATACCTGTTACGCTATAATAGGAATAGAAGTTGAGAGTGATGATGAAGATGAGAATGTCATTCTTAATGTTAGTCTCACAAATAATGAAGAAGTAGGAACCGACCTCAAGAGCTTGAAGATGGTGGGAGGCGCTACTATGGATGAACTTAAAGAAATTAATTTGGGAACGAGGAGGATCCTCACAACATCATCGCTCTACTTCTAAGATAAAGTGGAAGAATTAAAAATCTTACTGAATTGGATTGCTTTTTCGACATATCTGAAATGCCGTGCTTATCCCCGATATAGTTCACAAATTAGCAATTAAGCTGATGCAAAGACACCAAGCAAGCCTCTAGCGAATGAGATTGGAGGTTGAAGAACAGTGTAATTGCGTAAACCAAGAAGCTCATTGAAGCCGGGTTTTATTCGAGAAGAAAATATAACCGGATAGCTAATATTATCCGTGAAAAGAAGAATGGTCGATTCAGATCAGATCGACTTCGTGGATTTAAACAAAGCATGTCCAAAGGATGACTTTTCGCTCTCAGATCGTAATCGTTAGTGGATAACACTTCAAACCACAACATGTTCTCATTTATGGATGGATCATCGTTACAATCAAATCAAGATTCCTCAAGATGAGAAAGCATACCTCATTTGGGATGCCAATATATATATATACGCCATGCCCTTCTTGAAGAATGCCGGAGCTACATACCAAAGGCTATGACATGAATCTTTGACGAGTTGATTCATCAAAAGTAGAGTGCTATGTTGATGACCTCGTTGTCAAGAGTATATCGCAAAGATCATCTCGATGATTTAAGGATCGCCTTGAAAGAATCAAAAATATGATCTCAAGATGAATCCTCTCGCGCTTTGGAGTCTCTTCTGAAAGTTCCTTGATATGTTGTGGAGGGATTGAAATCGATCCCAACAAAATCAAAGCGATTGTCAAATGCCTCCTCCAAGGAGTCACAACTTCGCCCATACAGGACATCTCGCATTCATTAGAAGATTTATATCAAATCGGTCGATGTTGACCCTTTGCAAAATTAATGAAGAAAGATACCCTTTCAAGTGGATGAAGAATGTCAAGAGGCCTTCGACAAGATCAAGAAATATCTTGAACCCACCCATTCTTGCCAATCCCACAAAGCCTCTCATCTTGTACACAAGACTGAGGAATCTCTAGTGCTTTGTTGCAACATAATGAGGAAGGAAAGGAAAACACTTCAGATTATATTAAAGACTAATAGAGCTGCGCTTATTCTCCAATTGAGAAGCATTCTTTGGCGTTAATTTTTGTTGCTCAAAAGTCACATCATTATATGCTATCTCATAAAATTACCCTTATCTAAAGGATCGATCCGTTGAAGTTCTTGATGACAAGACCAACATTGACAGTTGGGCACGATGGGTGTCCTTCGCTACAATTTGATATTACATATGTTCAAAGCGTGAAGGGGCAAATTCTAGTGATTTTGCTCATCCCATCCCACAGATTCATTGCTTAACGATGATCTTCCGATGAAAAATCATGCACATATATGAAAAGAAAAGCAACAAATGTGGAATTGTATTTTGATGGAGCCCATTAGATACACTCAACCTCAAATCTCCCAAAGGCTGTTAGTATCGCCTCATCTTGATCACACCAAGGTGGTAATGAGACATTCTTATAAATTAACTCAACCCCAACCAACATGAATATGGCGCTATGGGTGTTTAGAGGAAGCCATTTCTATGGTAGTCCAGAATCTGCAAATTTATGGTGATTCTCAACTCATCATTAACCAAGTGTTGGGCATTTATAAAATCAACAAGCTTGAATTGGCCTACTCATCACAGTTCTCGAGCTTATGAAGCAAATTCCAAATGTCATTATGACTGAGTCTCGTGAGCTAAGAATAGCAAAGCACCGCTTAGCTAAATTAGCTAAAGAAATGACTAAGTATGGATGACGACTACATACTAAGGTTTGCATTGTCGAGTCTTAGAGCCAATAAGTTTAAAATCCACTGGAAGAGGGGTCATCAAACGAAATCAACAGGCGCCATGTTCCCTTTCCCTTTAAAATTACTTCAAAGAGTGCCAAAACCACACAATGAAATTCTTACAGTAGAAGAGAAGGAAGATTGGAGACAGCCCTTCGTCGATTACTTCAAGGAAGGCAAATTTCCATGTAATAAGTCGATAGCTGCACAACTTGAGAAAAGGCTTCGACTATATGCTTATGTTGGCAATACTCTGTATCGTAGATCCTTCGAGCAGATGTGGCTACAATGTTTGGGAATAGAAGAAACCAACAAAGTAATTATTGAAATCCATCAAGGACTTTATGGTGCACACCAATCAGGTCCTAAAATGGCTTTCAAAATTAAAAGAATTGGATACTATTGGCCGTCTATGGTAAAAGATTGTATCAATCATGCCAAGAGATGCCATGAATGCCAGGTCCACGGTAACATAATTCATCAGCCTCCAAATCCGTTGCATCCAATGGTAGCATCTTGGCCGTTTGAATGCTGGGGGACAAATGTAATTGGACCAATTGATCCACCATCATCAACTGGTCACCGCTTCATCTTAGCAGCCACCGATTATTTCTCCAAGTGGGTTGAAGCTGCACCATTTAAAGAAGTTACCGCTGAACAAGTGACCAACTTCTTTACCCACAATATTATCTATAGATTTGGTGTAATCATTTCATAAATCACCTTCAAAAGTACTAAAGTTTATAAGTTTGCTGATCGACATAAGATTGATTAGCGATATTCATCAATTTATAATCCGAGAGCAAATGGCTTGGCTGAGGCCTTTAATAAAACACTAGTCAAATTGCTTAGAAAAATTCTCACAAGAAATAAAAGGGAGTGGCATACCAAACTTGTGGAAGTTATGGGCTTACCACACCACTTACAAGACTCCTACAAAGTCTACCCCTATGCACTAGTGTTTGGGGTCAAGCGCTTTTCCACCAAGTTGAACTACCTTCGCCCAGTAGCCATTCAATAAATCTTACCCAAGATGAGAATGCTCGCTCATGATGGAAGAGCTTGATGCGCTTGACGAGGTTAGCTCCAAGCTCAAGAAAAAATCTAGAAGTCTATCGGCGAGGATGTCCAGAGCATCATACAAGACGCCCTCGAAGCTTTTCAGAAGGAGAATTGGTCCTCTTCAGAAGACCAATCATCCCTCATCGCATCATGTAAATTTGAACCTAATTGGAAGGACCTTTGTTATTGAAAAGGTATATCAAGGGGAGCCTATCACTCATTGACTTCAAAGGTGAAAGACCAATCAATCAACGGTCAGATTTAAAGAAATATTACACATGAAAGTGTGATTGGACAAATCTGATTTGAAAATCTTTATTGACAAACACTTATGGAAATTTTCATTGGAAATTCTCTTGTAACACAAGAATGCATTTTAAAATAAATAAAAAATCCCCTATTAGACAGGGCATTTTTTAAAGTTTTATAAAGTATCATGCTCCGGTAAGAGGGGGCCTTTCTTTCTTTTGTGACATCGTGCCTAGCAGATCCCTACATGCATACTCAAAATTATATGTTCAAATGCTCAAATTTAAAAGTCTTACTGACCAAAGAAGAAAATTTTCAAGTCTGCAAACTTCAACAAACCAAGTTGGATATACATTTATCATCCCACTTCAAATCTAAAGGCTCGAGTTGGTGTATAAGGTCGACTCAACACCAAATATGGCCAAGGCCGACAGTCCGCTTACTCAACACCACAAAGGCCTGTAGTAAGAGATCCCCATCTCTAGCCCGAGGATAAAATCCTTCATCAATTGCTCAAGTCCACCACTCAAGTAGGTGTATAAGACTCAACACCAAAATACCAGCCGAAGACTGCTCAACACGCCACAAAGGTCGTAGTGGATCCTCCTACTTCAGTCAAAGACAAGAGCATCCAAATCCCCAAATCTCCAACTTGGTGAGTTCAAGTGACCTGACTGAAATTATCCCTATTGGTCGTAAGATCATTTCTCAAAATTCTACAACAAAGAAATCCTGACTCAAGAAGGCATTAAGCTGATTTAGGAATCAAATACAAATGTGAAATCTCAACTCCTTCAGTAAGTCTATCAAAGAAGAAAATAAAGACCGAAGGAAATTCTTCTTCAGTAAGTCCAATCAAGCAAAAGCAAAGGACCAAGAAGTTATCCCAATGTTCATAAAGCTAAATAACTAAGAAAGTTTTGTCATCAAGATGTCCATTACATGTGCAAAGCACAGATGATGACTCCATTGATCCAACACAAGCTCGAGAGTCGATGTATCCTTCACAAGCCTACAAAAAAGCTAGTGTAAGGTATGTATGACAAATCTCTAAGATGATTCAAGACTTTCCCCCATCAAATCCATCAAAGCATGAAGCCAGGATAAAAGGAGGCACAAGATACGAATCTTGAGATGAAATCTTCAACAAGTCCGTCAAAGCACAAAGCATAGGACCGAAGACATTTCATCTCATCAACTCCATCAAATGGGCACAAAGCCGTGGACAGGAAAATACAAATTCAAATTTGAGATGAAATCTTCAACAAGTCTAAAGCACAAAGCACGTGGACCAAGACATTCTCATCTCATCACTCCATCAAGTCCACCAAGGCACAAAGATAGACAGAAGGAAAATATAAATTCAAAGATCTTCTTCAACAAGTCCACAAAGCACAAAGCATGGACCAAGATATTCTCATCTCACAATAACTCATCTCCATCAAGTCACAAAGCCGTGAGGAGAAAATATAAATTTCAAACTCTCGAGGAAGTCTTTAACAAGTCCCAAAGCACAAAACATAGGTCAAGAGGCACCAAATTCTCGACAAGTTGATGATGACAAGTCAAAGCTCTCTTCATCTAGTCAATCAAGCACAAAGTGTTCAATAATGATATACCGAAAGAAGCTATTGAAATGAAATCAAAAATTCTTGCCCAACCCGAGAGTTATACTCACTTTATCAAAGGACAACGATCAGGTATTATCAAGAGTTGTAGAAATTATAACTTCAGCGTGACATCTAAGCAAATCTCTTGAGATCCAAGGTCATCTTACATAACAAACACGTCCGCATGCATTCATGTTTGTTGGGGCATTTGTTGACCTAACTATGTCATTTAAACTTAAATAAATGACATAAGTTAACACCCCCTAATTAAATCGCCGACTTGAAAATTTGACTGTAATGCATTAAAATTAATTAAATAAAGTATCAAATCAATTAATGATCAATCAAATAATTAAAATCAAATTTTTAATGAAATTATATGTATATCAAAGTCGGAAAGCCCCGAAAACATCCAAACGACCTCGCTCAAAATTGATCGCTACGCGCCGAAAACCTATCAAACGACGCCTTCCGACGACATAAATGTGCTGAAGGCCGAGCAATTTGAGCGACGTGCAAATTTAGACTTAACTTCCCGATCATCACGCTTGTCACAGCCTCGATCATGAAATTGATCGCCATGTGCTCGACAATGAAACACCTAAAATTGACACCCATATTGGTTTATAAAATAAATTTATAAAATATTAAAATAATATAATTAGTTAACTAATGGTCGCTTAATTTGTTATTCTCCTTAATCCTCTACCTAACCACCCGCCTCTGTCAGGTTATCCTCGACTCTCATTTTGCGCTTCTCAACATTCTTTCCCTTCTCTCGCTCGTGGATTTCCTCTTCTTCCCTCTCGGCATTTCCTCTCTCTCGTTTTCCTCTCTCGCTTTTCTCGATTTCTCTCTGTCTCACTCTCCTCATGGATGACATCCCTCTCTCATGATTCTCACTGGCCTCTCCTTTCTCAGCGATCTCGATTCTCCTCCGATCGCGGGAGCCTCGAACTTGACGACCAAACCCCAGCTACCGAATTTCTCCTTCTTCTCTCCTTTAGCAAATCAACACCTCCGTGTCGTTTCTCTAACCCAAGCTTATTCTGCATTTGAGGCTAAAATTAGGTTTTGCAAAATATGCTTAAATTCATCTGAAAGTTTCATTTAGAATTTGGGATGATGCATGGCCAAAATCTCATGCTTATGATTTATGAAATTTAAGTTGTTTACTGAAAAGATGATTTGGGATGATGTATGGTCCAAATCTCATTTTATTCTATTATCTATGGATTTTATGGTGTTTATCTTGCTGAAAATGCTTTGGGATGATGTATGGCCCAATGTTGTGTTTATGCTATCTTTGGTAATGATGCTACTTTGTTGAATTGTTATACCTAAGGGAAATCAAATCGATTGCTAAATGTAATGTTGAAATCATTTCTATGAGAGAATTATTAATTTGTTATTTGAAGTGTTGTTTGTTGAAATGTGTTTACAAAAGGAAAATTGTTGAATTCATGTTTACAAATTGGGGAAAGCTATTAATTTGTTATCTGCATAATGCTTGCTGAATTTCTGATATGGGAAAATTGCAAATTGGTTTACCTAAGGGAAATGATCATTTTGTTGTTTGAAAGGTATAAAATGCTGAAATTATTTTACCTAAGGGAAAATCCATTGATTGGCTTTTCTAAAGGGATAATGCATGCTGAAAATATTTTACGAGGAAAATTGAATCGATTTGTTTTAATGTGTATGATACATGTTGAAAGTATTTTATGAAAGGGGAAAACTATTAGCCTGTTGTCTAGAGGCATAAACATGCTGAAAATTATTTTTTATGAAATGGGAAAACTATTAGCTTGTTGTCTAGAGGTATAAAAGCATGCTGAAAATTATTTTTTATCAAAAGGGAAAACCATTAGCTTGTTGTCCAAAGGCATAAAGCATGCTGAAAATCATTTTTATCAAAGGGGAAATGAATCATTTTGTTTGTTGGAAATTATCTTCATCAAAGGGAATGCTTGCTGAAATTTATTTTATCTAAGGGGAAATCAATTATCTAAAGATGTGATGCTGAAAATTTCTTTTATTTGAGTTTGAAAATCAAGAGGAAGGATGTATGTTTTAAATATCATAATTTTGTGTTCTCATGAATTTCATGCTTCTACTTTGTTTCAATTGGTTTCTGAAGGAACTATATATATCATGCCTTTCATATGTAAGTTGAAATCAAATTGAAAGGAAGGTTTTCGGCATTGTATGGTTACGTCATGTTTCTTTCATTTCATGCTAAAATGAAGGGGAGGATTTGAAGTGTTATGTGACATGATCCTAGACCACATGGAAGATTCTATATTTTCTATATATCAAATATTGAAAGCAAGGGTTATCTTACTCAGATGACTAGTTATTATGAAAGTCAAAATGTGAAGGAAGATTCATTTTAAGATTAATGATTTTTATATATTTTTTCAGAATGTTCAATATATACGCTTTCATGAACTTACTTTGTTCCAATGCAATGCTCAAGAAATCTTTATTTAAGTATATATGCAAACATGTTCATATGTAAATGCAATCTTGAAATTTGTGATATCACATGTTCTCCAATATGGTGGGGAAATTTTATGTTATGCTATCGTACCTGTGTGTCAATGACATACACTCATACATGCCTTTCGCATGGTGTGCCTTCATGGCAACCCCACATGTGGGGGGTCAAGAATTTTGATCATTATGTTCTAATCAAATATATACATGCAGCCTTTCTTTTTTATATGCAAATACAAGCTTTAAATTATTACTATAAGCTAATGTTCTCCAACATGGTAGAAATGCTATCAAAATTTACCGTGTGTCTCACGACATACCCATACATGCCTTTCGGCATGGTGGGCGTGCCCCTCATGGCAACCCCACATGTGAGGGAGAGCGGAGGTCGTAAATTTTGATTATTTTACCTTAATTAAATATATGCAAGAAACTTTTATATATATATAAATGCAAGCTTTAAATTTATTATTATAAGTACCTACTCATGTTTCTCCAACGTAGTAAGGAAATTATGTTATGTTAACCCATACATGCCTTTCTTGGCATGATGAAATAATTGATCTGTCTCAATGATCTACCATACACGCCTTTCTTGTGGTGGAAGACTAGCCTCTGTAGCCCCCATGGGGATGACGGAGGTCAAAATTTTCTTTAAAAAAAAGAGAGATAGAAAAGAAAGGATGAAATGCTTAGTTAACATGTTGTTTTAAATGCTTTTTAGGTCATATGAATACTTATGCTTTAATCTCTATATAATGAAAGCTATCCTATTTGTAAGTATGACATAAAGTTAATATAAATGCTTATGTTGAATTTCTATATCATGCAAGCTATTTTCTTATTTGACCATTATGATGTATTGTGTAATGCTCATCTTAGACCTATTTATTTTGACATCTGGAACATTAGACATGTTCATAGTTACCTCCCCTACTTTACTTGTCATTCCCACCATGATTTACATACATTCATGAGACATAGTGAAAAAAAAATATAGGGGAGACACATGAAATTAAACTTGCAAGTGTGATATGACATCTACTAAAAAAAAGACATCAAATAAAATTAAAAAAAGAGAGTCAAGCTAGAAAGAACTTACAAGTTAAGTGGCACAAATTCACTCTTCTTGTAAGATTGAAAGAACATAAACTTGTATTATAGGGAGAAAAGGAAAGTAGAAGGCAATGTTTCATGAGAGATGAATCCTTTATTTATAGTTTCACTAGCCTTCTCCTCTTATCATTTATTGTTATGACATTGACACATGTGGTGCTTTATCATAAGTTGCATGCAAGGGGTATTCATCCAAATTTATGCCATTTGTCATATCACATGCACATGCATGGACATGTGGCATGCCCTTGTGCATCTTTATCACTTCCTTTGAAGGGAAAATAAACTCCTTTTGTTTTTGCCATATCTTCTTAATAAATTTAATGAGTAATTGTCCCCCACTTGCCATGAGCTTACATGTGAAGGAGGTGGATTTTAATTAATCCACTTGTATCTTTTAAATGACATATGACATCTACTCATATCTTTGTATTCTCCTCCCTTATCAGAAAACATGCCATAGGTGATTGATATGGGCCTTCAAAATGATTTATTTCAACCCTTTATGTTTGCTGATTTGCCACATAGAAAGAGTTCTTAGCCCAAATCAAGTGCCTAAATTCATTCTAGGCCCATTACTTTATATTTGATCATATGAGCTTCAAAATGATTTATTTCAGCCCCTTTATGTTTGCTGATTTGCCACATAGGAAAAGGGTTTCTTAGCCTAAAACAAATGCCTAAGTCTATGTTTGGTCTATTACCCTACATTTGATCAAATAGACTTCCAAAATAATTTATTTCAGCCCTCTAACCTTGCTGATTTGACATAAAGGGGGTTTTGGCCAAAATAATATGCATATTATATTTTCAATGAAAAGACTTAAGTCTATGTCTATTACTACATTTGATCAAATAGGCTTCCAAAATAATTTGTTTCAGCTCTACCCTTGCTGATTTACATAAAAGGGGTTTTTTTGGCCAAAATAATATGCATATCATATTTCCAATGAAAAGACTTAAGTCTATGTTTGGTCTATTACCCTACATTTGATCAAATAGGCTTCCAAAATAATTTATTTCAACCCTATACCCTTGCTAATTTGTGACATAAAAGGGAGGTTTTTGGCCCAAATAAGGTACTATATTTTCCTTTTCTGATGGTCCTCACAAAACCCAAAAATGTCATATTAAAACCTAAACTTGCAAATTGAACCTACATTTCAACTAGACATTTAATGTCCATACAACATTTTAAAAGAACATATACTCATATGTATGTTGAAATGTCCAAACAGTAGAGACATGTTTAGATATAAAACAAAGAACAGATACTATACTTCCCGGTTTGGTCTTGATGGTAAAAAAACCCAAAATATCATATTAAAACCTAAACTTGCAATTGACATTTCAACTAGACATTTAATGTCCATACAATATTTTAAAAGAACATATACTTATGTATGTTGAAATGTCCAAACAATAGAGACATTTAGATATAAAACAAGAACAGATACTATACTTTCCTATTTTGGTCTTGACTGGTCCGTTAACAAAACCCAAAAATATCATATTAAAACCTAAACTTGTAAATTGAACCTACATTTCAACTAGACATTTAATATCCATATAATATTTTAAAAGAACATATACTTGTATGTATGTTGAAATGTCCAAACAATAGAGACATGTGCAAGTTAGATATAAAATAAAGAACATATACTATACTTTCCGGTTTGGTCTTCGGACCGGGTCCGGGTTAACAAAACCCAAAAATGTCATATTAAAACCTAAACTTGCAAATTAAACCTACATTTCAACTAGACATTTAATATCCATACAACATTTTAAAAGAACATATACTCATATGTATGTTGAAATGTCCAAACAATAGAGACATGTGCAAGTTAGATATAAAATAAAGAACAGATACTATACTTCCCGGTTTGGTCTTCGGACCGGGTCCGGGTTAACAAAACCCAAAAATAGCATATTAAAACCTAAACATGCAAATTAAACCTACATTTCAACTAGATATTTAATGTCCATACAACATTTTAAAAGAACATATACTTGTGTGTATGTTGAAATGTCCAAATAATAGAGACATGTGCAAGTTAGATATAAAACAAAGAACAGATACTATACTTCCTGGTTTGGTCTTCGGACCGGGTCCGGGTTAACAAAACTCAAAAAATCAAAATTTGACATATAAACTCTAACTTAGACATTCTAATGTCCATACACCCCAAAGAAGATATTCGTATGCATGTTGGAGTAATTACTAAGTCAAATATAAAGAACAGATGTTACATATCGGTTTCTGACCGGTCCATAAAAAATCTAAAAATTTGATATTATAAGAATTTCAAATTAATAATATCCAGAAGCTAATTCTCACATATAATACAAGATATGAATCAAGACATAGCTTCTAAAATTCAAATTCTCAAAGAAAAATCCCAAACCTGATCTTCTATGTTCAAACTAGAGTGGATAAGGTTTTGAAGGATTATACTTCTTGAGATAATGAATTTAGACCCGATCCTCTGTAGAAAACCGGACAGAGTAGACAAGGTCTATCAATTGATTGCATCTTAACAGAAGGGTAATTATAATTAAAATTTTAATGATAAATGATCATATATTCAAATCTAAAATCAATCATAAAATGATCAAAATTCAAAAAAATAAATAAAAAAATATAAATAAAATGAAATGAATTATTTAAATTAAAACTTAAAAAAAATCAATCCACCCTCCGAATTGTTTGTCTTGGTGACAAATTAAGAAAACTTTGCTCACAAAAGCCATATCAAATTAAATACATAACTACCTTCACACTCAAATATTCCTAAATAAGGACGACTCTCCTCCACGTGATTTTGCCGCGATATGACACCACATAAATGTTACGACCTGAGCCCTCTGACCGGGTGGTTTGCCATGATATGGCACCACTAAATTACGGCCACCATGTTAAATGGCTTTGTTCTTTGAGTTGTGAAATGTAGAATGTATTTGGTTGGCAAAAAAATCTATGTTAGCTAAGGACTTGTATTTGTCCCCTTAGACAAACTCCACCCAGTCTATAAGGACACCTTGACGACGTAACCCATGTGTTGCCGACAAGGATCCTTCGTAGTCGACTACCTCCTCTAACGCGGACGTGGACCGCGATGCCGGACTGAACCATGGGATCTAGATCGGGCGCCATCGCTCCACAAAAGTTTTAAATTAAAATAATAAATTTCATAAGTTTTAAACTCCACTTATCAATTATATACTGCTCTAACCATTCATTGATTCTAGCCTTACTCAAAAGTGCTCTCTCGATTGGGAGGGGTAATTAACTATAGGCTTTGCTATAGGAAAATTGGAACCAGATATAAAAAGTTCTCACCAAATGAGAACGAAATCTCTGGGTAGTGTCTTATCTACTATTCATCTGCCTTCTGAAATTATCACCGACACTTAAACAACTCTTTCACTCTTTTATTTTTCGAAAGAGGTCGGTGGTGAATTTTCTGATCCCACACAAACATAGGAAAATTTTATTAAAAAGGGAATTCTCACAATCATTCCAACAAGAAATTTCATTAAAGAGTAAAGATTTAAATTGGATTTGAACGTAAAATGTGTTTAAGATGAAGTTAGTCAACTAATCTTAATTCCCAAGCATCCTCATCTCCCCAAGTCTGAACTCCTTTATTCCAAGCATGAATGAAATGTTACCTCTAGAGCAGCAGTAATGAAAGAAGCTTCCACCCATTTGCAACTATTGGAGGAGTTACAACACCAATTTATTGCTATTCATGAATGTTGACAACCACGCATAAACCTCATCACGGTCTCTAGCACTTGTTGTCGTTATCTTTGATATAGATTTCACCGTATCCATCAAATTAACATCAAGGGTTGCCATTGCAAAAAAAAAAAAATAGCAGGAATATTGCATCGTTTGCTTCTAAGATCTCAACATGAAAGAAAACTCTTCCCGACATCAATACAAACTTTCTATATGCTCAAGCCTATCCCTCATTTCCATCTCTCCTTAGTCTCATTCTCTCTTTCGGCATTTGTCTTACTTTACTTGCCAATTGTATCATCTTAAGCATTAAATTACAAATTTAGAATGATCTGTCCTATTACAAGATTCAAATTCCCAAATTCTATCCAATCTTAAATTAATCAGAAGGTGAAGCCTAATGTTCGGTCATTAATTTACTAGTTACAAAAAAGCCATGCATCATGTCCATGCTCTTAGAATTGGAAGTTATTTGTTTATGATATTTGTGTGATTATTTTTTGTCATGGGATAGATGGTCATTGTTATTCAAATTATGATCACTATTGCCATGTTGTCATCTTCTCATTATTAGGATGACTAGTTTTCATTTTTTAGTTGTTTGAAATATCATGGTGATTTTCATTTACAAACTCTGTATATAACATCGAAAGGCATTATGAACTTCATTTTATGAGAAGTGAAATTTTTCTTTGATTGTGAAATTTAAGTGAAAAGTGGAATAATGCCCCATCGCTTTGGTTCTTTTTCTTTCTTATTCATTCAATCATCCAACATATTGCACGATGTTTTCTTCAACATCAGTTTTATCCTACATGATTGCATGAACTGAAAATTCTCTCTCCTTTCCTCACATATTCTCTCCACATCAAGCCATCATTTTATGAGGCAAGCATCAAGAAGGTCTTTCAAACTATAGCCTTGAATATAACATTGTATATAAAAAAAAAAATTCAAAAACTAATTGACCATTCACATCAAGGTGAATATATTTTAAGGTTTTCTTAAACTTAAGACAATTCATTTAGGTTTAAAACATTTTATGACAGAACCTCCATCGTCGTCATTATGCACCATCAATTCAGCCACATTCCCGACCATCTCTTTACACAAACCTTGAATACCCTCAAACAAATCTAAACCATCACCCCAAAAATTCAACACATCATCAAAACCAATCTAAAGAACCATAAAATTTAGAACCAAAATCATTTTTCAATCAAATCAATTCCCCAGCTGAAACCCTATCATAGTTGTGGTCCTAATAGGCTATATCCCCTCTTCTCTATCCTAAGCACACAAAAATTTCCTAGTATCATTTCTCACATAAACAAGGACTTCTTTATAACAACACCGAGTATTATGATATTATCCATCAATGTCACATGTTCATATGATGACACAAACTTCAATAAGTTTCCACACAAAATTTTTGGAAGATGATTGATCAGCCAAACCTTAGACAAGGAACTCAAATATAGCCAAGTTGCATAAGAGGTTTGATTGATTCATTAGTTTCATGCTATAGAGAGTGACATCAATTGATCACGTGCAACTGAACAAGAGACAAGAAGCATGGGGAAGAAGATGATTTTGATCTACTAATAGATTGAAAAAAAAAAAAAATTCCTTCACCTCAAGTTTCCAATTAAGGTTTTGCCTACAAATATAATTTTCCAATCTTATAATATTGGTTAGTGAGATAAAAAAATTGGCAATTTTCTTTCCATATCATATTTTTTGTAAATAGCTTTTGTACTACCTTGTTAAGTAAGACCTATGTTTTTTTTTTCTAGTAGTTTTTATCATTTTGTGCTACTTTGCTATAACGAGGTTCGAGTTGCATGTCCTCTACATACATCGAACATGGGATTTCCCCGTAAACTGGGATCCGAAAATTCGCCACCGACCTCTTTCGGAATAAAAAGAAAGAGTTGTTTTAAATGTCGGTGATAATTTCAGAAGGTAGATGAATAGTAGATAAGACACTACCCAGAGATTTCATTCTCATTTGGTGAGAACTTTTTATATCTCGTTTCCTATAGCAAGCCCCTATAGTTAATTACCCTCCCAATCGAGAGCACTTTCGATTAAAATAGTATCGTTAAATAACGAGTATATAATTACAGTGGGTGGAGTTTAGAACTTATAAAATTTATTATTTTAATGATAATATGTTACATAGATAAAATGTGAGCTTAAAAGTTTGATTACTTTGATTATAGAGAGTCGAGGTGTAACATACATAAAAATTAGTGCAAGAAAAAGACAAGTAAAGTTGAGCGGTAGACAACATAAAATAGCTTTTTTAAGTGACTTAACTCGATTGATTGTGAAAACTTAATTTGATCATATATTCAAATCATTTAAATACTTAGATAAAATCTACTAGTCACAATATTTATATAAAAATAGTGGATTACAAGTTTTCATTTTAGTTGTTCTGACGTAAAATATTTTTTGTTTGTGAGGCACCATAAATTTATTAAATATCATAATTTAATTAAATGTAAAAAGTAATATTATTTGAAGTATTATAGCTATCTTTAAAATCCTCCAAAATCTTTCCTTGAGCCATTCACATTCATACTGACAAAGAAGGCGGCAACATAGGAGTTAGGCCTAGCTCGTGGCATTCCCTTGACTTCACATCTCCTCAATTGCTTTAGAAGTCTCTATAGTATGAAATCCCAAATCACCAACTTGATTGAATTCTTCCATTCGATTTCTATTACTTTACATCACTGCTCGTGCACTATCCTTTTCGATTATGGCCATGGCGATCAGTAAATATGAATGAAAAAGGGAAAATCTATAAGCAGCCATTAATGTTTCGCCCAATTCTTATGGCACACCATCATGCAGCTCGTGGAATCTCCACCACGCATAAAAGAGGCAGAATGAAGCGGGTGGACCTTGCTGCTACTTTAGCTCATTGATTCTATGTTTTGTGTCTTTTGAGATGCATAGTTTTTTTTTATTACTTGGTGAGGTTAGTATATTACTATTTCACTAATCTTAATAAATTATGAAAGTATTTAACTTTACAATCAGTAGAACATTGATTTTAATAAATTTATAGATTATCATCTATACAGTTTATTGAATATAATCATTTTAAATGAAGATTGAGTATAACTAATAATTTTCTCTGTGAAGCCCAATATTGTGCCTCCTTTGTGCTCTCCTTTTTTTATACTTAGTTTCTTTGATAATATGTCAAATGAATTTTGAGTTCTTTTTAGTCTTTCCACAATTCCTTAGGGAAGTTTGGGATTACTTTTTTTTATTTTTATTTAGTATTTTTTTGTTTTGTTTTGTTTAAAAATAAAATTTGTTTGATTGTACTTTTTATTTTTAAAAATATTCAGAACATCTAAAAGTTATTTTAAGTGTTTTTAAAAATAATGTTATTTATTTTTAAAAATAAAAAATAAAAATATATAAAAAATACTATAAACAAACATATTTTTAAAAATAACATAAAAACAAAAACAAAAAATAGAGATTAAAAGTGATCCCAAACAACCCCTTAGTATCTTTAAAATTTCACTTATATATATTTTTTCTCTTGCTTAATCAAAATCTCACTCAAAAATTAATTGAATAATGTTCGCTCATCCAAAAATAATGAATATCACATAAAAAGTTGAGAGATCATGCATATATTTTCACATATGATTCACATGAACAGTGGTACTTCCCATTTCATTTAATTTATAGGATGGCTTTGATTTTAGGAACAAGTGTTCAATATTCCTACAAATACATCTTTTTTCCATTCCCAAGAGCTAGTTTTATGCATTGAACATAGATAATTATTTGATAAATAGATAAAAATCCTTGAATGATTGTTACTGCCCAATGTTATAGTGATACTTAACGACTATTCTTTTTCATATCATAGTTTTTTTAGTTTTATTCAATCGTTTGTTTTATCATTGTTATTTATTTTACATTATTGTTGGTTTAATAATAACTATATTTTTTTTTTTTTTTTTTTTTGCAGGGAAGAATATTGCTACAATTGAAGAGGTTCCAGAAGTGGTTTGTTTTTATACTTCAATAATTTAAATTATCTTTAAATTTTTTTCTTTCCTTTTTAAATTTTTTAGTTCTTCAATTATATGTTTGTTTTTATGTGATAATGGGACTTTCTTTTATGATGAATGACTATAAGTTATTATATACTTCTTATCTTTTTGCTAATTGAATAACTTACAGAAATCTTCATTTGAAGTTAGAGAACAAAGTGAAAGTTCCATTGATATCACACTTTCAATTTGCTATGATGGAAGTGAGACGTCCATTTATCAACTTGATCAGCAACTCAATCAAGTAAGATTCCCAACTAATTAATAAATAAAATTTGTTAAATGAAAACTAGTCAATATTTGCTCATTAACCTTTACTACCAATGAGATTGCCATATGGGTTAAATTTGTAGTTCTTTATTTCATGTGTTAGAGGTTATATATAGATGAGGCATTATTCTTCTTTTGTATTTATTAAATCTTATCATTTTGTTTTTGGCCTTGTCATGTCTATGGATTCATGAAGAAATATTTGGCACCCATATACAAATTTCTAGAGCATATCATGCATCTAGGCCTCAAAAAGTAGATCCTATTTTGGGATTGCAGTGTAAAACATGTCGTAGAAATAATGCATGGTTTGGAAAGAAATTAGAGAATACTATAACTACTTCCAAATCTACTTCATGCATTCCTACAACTTATAAAGATTCTCAAAATAATTATATGACTTAAGCCTCAGATCATCATTGTACAAAATTGCACGCTCTCCATATTTTGGATCCTCTATGATGATTAATCCTATGGTAAGTACTTTTTATGTTTTAAGTAGGTGACTTCATCATTTTATAAATTAATATAAAATATTCTTAGGTTTATTCTCCCACATAATTTATGTACTTCTTTCAATTCAGAAAAATAGCTTGTATAAGGACGGCAACATAGAGTCATTAAAGACTTCAAAATGGACAACCTCACCATCAAAGATTATGCATTGTTGTTATAAACAAGTAAGCATGTCTTCTTCTCAATGTTTTATCTTATATTTTCTTGTCAATGTCATGTTAATTGCTTTTTTATCTTTCGTTTAAATGTGATCATGCTCAATTATATCTAATTAAAAAAAAACTAGTCTTTTATGTCATTTAAAGAATCTCGGGTTTTTTTTTGTCAAACTTGTTCTTAGTCTTTTGTGATAAATTTGATGTTGTCAAATGTATTTTCAACTTTTAATTATTGTTTATATATATGTACTACCTATCTTGTTAAATTGAGCTCATATTCTTTGAATGAATAATTAATATAGTCTAGGCATCATATTTTTATAAAGATCTTAGTTTTGTCCTAATTTTGTATAAGATATGAGCATAATTAGAGCATAATTAGAATGCAAAAGAAAATATGACACTTAAGTAAAACTTGTGGAAATGTCATAATTTGGCAACAAGATCTAATTTCAACATTATTCTCTCAAGTGATACCATTAAATGCTTTTATATATTAATGATAGAGTTATTTATTAATGTTTCATGGCTAAGGCCTTATATATATTCACTTGGTAATGCATTACAGGTGTGCTTGGAGTTTGTTATTGTTGTTATGTAGCCAAATATCATTGATTGTATGTGTGCAAAACAACCATGAATCATATTAGGAAAATTATTTACCTATGGTATATCATATCACCATCCATCATAGAATTATATAAGATTTAAAGAGATGTGTTGCTATAATAAATAATAATTAGTAACAATCAAATAAATAAATTTAAAACAACTATAGTAATTAAACAAAAATTAATCTAAAAACTTAATATTATTAAATTATAAAAGTTATTGAAATAAATTTAATTGCATAAAAACAATTATTTTACATAACTTAATAGATCATATTAAGTAATTATTAGTAAATTGTTGTATTGCATTGATTATGATTTAATTGCTTTAATTAAGATTAAACATGCTAAATAGGTATAAAAGATATCACATTCATGTAATTATTATTACAATTTTATTGGGTTAACAATTTTAAATCTTGAAATATGTAGCCATATAGTTCATTATGATTTAACCTCTATCATACCAAATAGTTCTTGAGATCTAAGTACCTCATTATTCACTTAATATGGATTTACATGTTTTGTTAAATCTTACTTGTAGCCAAACAACCCCCAAGTAGCTCTATTTTTATAGATGGATAAAAGTCAACCTCACATATTTATATAGTGTAGGTGTTTGTATGCATGTGTATGCCTATGTGCGCATATGCGACATTGAAGTATATTTGCAACTAATTCACATTTAAATACATACAAAATAAGAACTGTATGTGTATTTTCATCTGATTTCAATCTAATTTGCTTCGATCCAACTTGATTCAATTGAAGTTCAATTCGAGTTGGATTTCACATGCTAAATAATTTGATAGCATTAATTTGAGCTAAAAAATTGAGTTGATTTTAAGCAATCTTCTAGCTTTTAGCTGAATTCAAAATAATATATGCTTGATTTTCATGAATGAATTTTAAAGCTATCTTCAAAATCAATGGTAGGCTACAAAACGTGGTAGCTCAGATGGGGATGTTGGATGCTTCCATGGTGCACGAAGAGTTTGCCAAAAGTCTTGTGTGAATGACTTAAAATTTATTTACTCATGTTTATCAAGAACAAAAACATAGCATTGAGTTAGAAGACCCAAGTAATTTTGCTTATAAAACACCCTTAGCATGTCCTCTTTATGTTCCTCCTCCCCATTCTATGGAGAGAGCAAAAAAAAAATTTGTATGAGCTTGATGAACATTGAATCAATAAATTTTTGTTCATAAATTGTTTCTCTATTTAAATCTAGTTCAATAATCTTAATAGATAATGCTAATGCGCATACATGTACAGGAAATTAGCGCAAGATTAGATTTATAAATTGATTTAATGAGTTTTCTTTAAATGTTTATGTCGACAATCAAATAATTTTTTTTGATTAAAGAAAAAAAAATCAAGCTTTTGATAAATTTGGACTTTATGAGCTCAAGTTATATAATTTGTAATTTACCTTACTAATATAGATATAATATTTTTTTGGCTATAAACAAATTAATGACTATTATTAACTAATTTTAACTTATGTTAATTATTTTTAAGTGAAAACCGCAGTTGAAATAGAAAGAGCAATATTAATAATAATAATAATAATAAAAGTAGATGATACAATAATAATCTTGGTAAAAAGAATATTAAATAATTTATCGAATGTGTTTATTTGATACATTTAGTCTATTATTTTAATAATGACTTGAGGTTTATTGATCCTATTATGGGTTTAAAAATTTTAATAATTTAATAATATATTAATATTTTACAGTCTAAAAGAAAATGGTTATAATTAAAAATTTTGGATGGGTTGTGGCTAAAAAAAAAAAGAGAAATGCTTAAGAGAGGCGCAAAGGTGGCAACGAACCAAAATGAGTATTATTTTTAATTTATTTTGCAGTTGGAACTTTAATAAATAAAATTTACATAAAAGCCACGTTTAAAAAAAACGTGAAAACCTGAAAACGTGAAAAAGTTAAAATCACGTTGACGTGAGTTTTTTATTTATTTTAATTAATAATTGTATAAATAATTATTTCTATTATTTATATTTCATAATTTTAATTATTATCTAATTATAATTTGATTTTCTTGTAAGTGAGATAATCAAGATAATTTATTTTTTAGAACTGCGTTTTTATTTATTTATTTCTTTTTTGTTTAATGTTTTTAAAATATCTTTTTAATTATCTTACTCATAAGAAAATCAAATTATATTTTATAATTAAATTATAATTTCGTAATAATTAAAAATAATAATGATGAAATATAACAAACGGGATAATTAATTATATAGATATTGATTAAAAAAGTTAAAGAGCCCGTTATAGAGAAGAAATTATAAAACCTTAAATAAGAAAAAAAGAAAAAAAATGATCTATTTGGCAGTAATAATTTAGTGATAATGAATTATAAAATCATATATAGCACTCATTATCCCCCATTCGTGTGTAGTATGACAGTATTAAATGTAGTCATTAGTATATGCCATATAATCAAATTGATTAGTTCTTATAATGCAAATGAAAACATTAAATAACTTTTTCTTACTAGTCATTTAGGGTTATTTTTGTACTTGCATTTGACTACGTTACAGAAACATAAGCTCGCCAAAGGTATTATTGAATGATGATGGTTGAGATATTAAGTAATTGATAGTTATCGCATTAAGCTACAATGAGATAAACTCGATACATAAGAAGGACCTTTGTGGTAGGTACCAGAATGTAGTCGATGTTGCATTGTCTTCAATATCAATTGTGATGCTATTGTCAATAAGAAATTGACATATTAGTTTCATGATGTAGATCCCGGCTTAATACTTCAATGAACCAAGGATTATGTTTGTCAATTCAAGTAAACAACTCTACAACATAATTACAATCGAGTGACTACTGATTCTGACATATTTAGGAACTAATTCATCTGATTAAGTTAACTCTCTGTTGCATCAAAGTATCAACTAAGCGAGGGTTCACTCATTTTTATATGAGGCTCTATTGAACGTATGAAAGAATTTTGTTACTATGTGAGAGTGATTAAGGATGTGCATTATTTTGTTAAAATTGAAGAATTGATTATGGCTAATATGAAAAACTTGGTCATTTTTAGATACCAATTCATAAGTTAATTGTAAGTTCTTATCAAAATTTAAAATTAAATCTAAAATCTAACTAAAGAATTAAAAATTAAGCTCACTTATTAGAAAGAAGATAGTATCATTCTACCTAGTAGGAAAATTTTGTTCTTAAATCCAAGTCTTTCATAAAATAGATTTGATAATATGAAGCTCACAAACTTTAGGAATGAGAAAGGAATATCAAAACTTAATTTTTGTCTTCAAATAAAGAAAACCTTTTATTTAAGTGTATATTAACTATTCTTTCTCTATGATGTATGTGAAACTAAGCTGCTCTAATGCAAAAAACCAGCTTTTCTTCACAATCTATCAAAAGAGTATATTCGTAAACCATCAAATGAGTATGTGCCTCCACTATCAAAAGAGTAATTATATTTATTACTTTCTCTTTTCTTCGCAAACTACATACTTCCTTACCATTCATATGTATAACCTGTCTCACACGCTCTTTTCAATCCATTCAAAATCCTATTGAAAAATATTAATAAAATCAAATACATCTTGCAACCTTGTTGATGAGTTCTCATCCCCCTCTTCGTAGACTTAGGAATCTTCTAGACACTAAGACTTCCTTAGCCATAAGATACTTCTAGCACTTAGGTGAATACTTAACATAACCCTAGAGATTTAGAAAGGTTTATCACAGGATTAGGCTAAGCCTTAAGACTTAGGGAAAATTCACCACCCAATAGCCTAAACCCAATCCATTTTCACCCTTTCAAAACTAAATCTCAAATTCAATTCAAAATACCAAATTCAAATCCATAACCAATTCCCAATCAAATCAAATCAGTCTAAGCCCTATGATTTTATCTTATGAACCTAACCTTAGCCAAAGCCAAATTAAATCAAATTCAATTGATTTTCTCAAATATTAATTTGCCCTTCAATCAATCAACCAAACTTACAATCAAACCTAATTCCAAATCCAATTTGCCAAAATCTATAATCAAATCAAAACCCATCCTAAGTCATGCGAATCAACCTTCATGAACTTAGCCAAAGTCCCATCCAAACCAATCCAAAATTAATTGATTTTCTTATTATCAATTTATATTTGCAATCATCTTCTTAAATATAAATCAAATATATATTCAAATGATCAAAACTAAATCAAAATAAATCAAAACCTTTATAAGCTCTATGAACTAACCTTCATGAGCTTAGCCAAATCTTAACCCAAATCATTTCCAATTCAATTGATTTTCTCATGAATCAATTATTCCTTCAATTATCTTCCTAAATATAAATCAAATCTACAATCAAATAATCAAAACTAAATCAAACTAAATCAAAATCCAAACCTAAGTTACAAGGACCAACCACATGAACATAGCCAAGTTTTCATTCCAAGACCCAAATTCAATTGATTTCTCATAAATCAATTATATCTTCAATCACCATTCCAAATATAAATGAAACTTATAATCATCAAGCCAAATCAAAATCAACCCAAGTTAAACCCAACTTAGCCCATTTGACTTGAAATATTAAAATGAACCAAAACTCATTTGAACCCAAACCAATAAATTAAATTTATATATCAATCCCAAATCCATATATAAACTCAACTAAATCACACTCAACCCAAAATCAAGTAAATTAAGCCCAATTGGCTCACTTGACCCAAAGTGACCAATTTGACATATATGAACCAAAATCCAATTCACTCTAAATCAAAGTGAATTAAGCCAACCCAAACTTCATGACATGATTGTAGATCATCATAGGTTAATCAATTATCATAAATTGGGTCAACCCATATCAACCTAGCCCTTCGACCAAGTCAACCCTTTAACCCATATGAACCCAAACAAGCCAAATTGCAACCTAAACCAAATCCATTGTAACCAATGATTTAAATCAACCCAAATTCAACATTTGAACATGATTTGACCTTTAATTGAGCCAAAGCTAGCCCAATTGGCCCTCTTGACCTAAGTTAATCCAAATTGACCTAAATGGCCAAAATGAGTCAAATTAAAATTCAATCCAAATTGATTACAGCCAATGGCTCAAGTTCATTTCAAATTGATTATTGAACTTGACCAAAGCCTCAATTGAGCCTAATTGACTCACTAGACCCAAATAACCTATTGAACCCAGCTTGACCTAAAACTAATTTAAACCCAATCAAACCCAAATTGAACTCAACCAAAGCCTACAATATATCTCAAATAGTCAACATGACCCATTTGGCCCAAATGAACTCAAATGAACCAAAACTAAATCTAAACCAAATTGAACCAAATCAATGACACCAATACACTCCAAATGGCCATATGAACTTGACCCAACCCTTGGTTTGACTCAATTTGACCAATTGGTCAACTTGTCCCAACCTAATCCAATTTGACTTAAATGGGTCAAATTGAGCCAAATTGATCCTAACCAACTCCAAATGACATGAAATTTGGGCCAACTCACTTTTGGCTCATTTCATTTTTTTTCAAATCAAATCCAATGCCAAATGACCATCCTACCCTTGGGCTAAGGGTGTCACTTGAGACAAATCACCCATGTAAGTGGTCATTTCCTTTCCTTGATCACTTGGCACTCTCCCATTGGCCCACCTAGACTCCTAGGACACTGCCCAACTTGACCCAAAAGTGGTTGGGTCGGCCATGACACATGAGGAGGTGAACACCTCACCTCCCCCATTAGAGCATTTGAACCCACCGAGGACACCCACTATCCCCCTTGATAGCCACCTCCTATCCATTTGCCACTCAAACTGAGCCATCTAAGAGGAATCCTTGCCATTCCTAGCCACCACCCAAAACCAAGCATCAAGAAAAAGCCAAACTATCCAGAGCCATTTGATCAAGGGAAGAGGGGTATACACCCATTCATTTCCGCTCAATCCCACACAGTTGCATTCCTCAGAGTGCTAGCTACCCAAGATGAGCCCCCATAAACTTCCCCCAAGCTCCTAAACTCATTCCAAATCCCCCACTCTTGGATTTCCTCAAGCCAAAACATGGGAGTCTCCCATTCGATCCCATTTGCTCAAGACTCCACAAAAGTGCAATTAACTTTGCACACACCATCCTTGGAGGTAATCGAGTAAAAAAAAATCATCTCCCTAGCTTCCCGATGGCTAGAGGGTGGACTTCGATCAACACCGACTACTTATGTCTCATGCATTGGCCTTCTGAGCTATCCACCTCAAATTAGAGCTTGTGTTGATCAATAGGGCTTTGTCTCTACTAGACGAAGCTTCCTCAATCAAATTTGGCACCAATCTTGAGCTCCAATGAGGTATGACATTGAAATTGATCTTAGAGTGAAATTGAGTTAGAGCTTTTCGAAGGAAACTTGCATCTCACAAAATCTTGGATGTTGGATCCCTTCGGATCCTCTTTGCGAAGGTGTGGGATCGATTTGAGATCGATCCAAGCTTGGGTGAGCTCGAATCGATCTAAGGAAGGCGGATGGTGGCCGTCTTCTGTCGATCGATAGACGGGGTATCACGCACCGTCCGTTCTGTATGATTGGAATGGATGATCATAATTATCCATTTTTATCCTTTAGCGTGGTGAGATTAAACGTATTCGTCTGATCTTAGATTGGACGGCTTATGAGAAAGCACGTCTCGCCGACATCTAACTCAGCATTGATGGTGACAACTTAAATATCCAATCCCGCTCTGCCATGTGAAAAGCGCACTGCGTCAGCGTGCCACGTGGCACCGAGGGGATTAAGGTTTAATTAGGCTTAATTAATATGTTTTAATGGCTAAAACTTTCTAAAATAATAACTAATTATAGAAAAATCATAAAAGTGCAAATAAATGCTTATTTTAATAATATTTCATAAGAGAATTTATTTAAAATATCCTTAATTAATTTTGAATAGTAATTATAATTTAATTGAGGCTTAATTACAAATTAATTAGCTCAATTACTCTTAATTATATAATTAATTAATCCCAAACTTGGTGGGTCATTTTAATGGGATGACCTCTGTCTCCCATAATTTTCTTGGAATTTGTTGCTTAATTAATTAAAGAAATTAACTAATTAAGCTCTAATTACCCTCTTAAATTAATTAATCATTAATTAATCACATGAATAGTAAAATGTCAGTTCATTAAGTGTCTAATCACTATCCAATAGTAAATAAACTTATGGGATCGGATTAAGGTCTCCTCCTTGATTTATTCGCCTAAGTTCATTCCTTTAATTAAATTAATCAAGGATTAATTAATTAAGTCATTTAATTAATCAATTTGAAACTATGATCATGATTAGAATTAAATTAATTAAGTTCTAGGTAGATCTTTAGGTGTTTAATATCACGATAAGCAATTTAATGATTAGTTCACATGTGTGGGAAAAACATAAGAGTAATTAGTTAAATTCCTTAGCTTAATTAACCATTAATTATGAGCCAATTGCATTAGACCCCTTTCATTTTGTTAAGGTCATTGCTAATTTAATTTATAATGTATATGCATACCATGTTGGCTCATAAATAGTTGGGTAATTATGTTAAGGTAATGTAAGAAAGGGTTAATTGATAGATTTAATGCATATTTAACTTAATTAACTCATAAAATCAACTTAATTATATCTCATTGAACTAAATCAATTAACTAACATGGGAATGGGTTAGCTTCAGCAAACATTTTCTCTTCTTTAATTTCAATTAAAATCCAAAAATTAAAATTAATAAGAAGCTTTGGTTCACTTTAAAGAATTATATTATGATTGTCATTAAAAATTAATTTGATTGAATGAATCGCATGTTTGTATTTATTATTCCTTTTCCAATCACGCTAAATATTATATGTCATTTGATTCCATGCATCCATCTCTTTTCAAAGGTAATCAAATAAAATAAAATTTCCTTTATGTAAAGCTTGCATGTGTTGATTTAATTTAATATATGGGCTATTATCACTTTTAAATCTAAATATATTTTCTAAAGTTTATAAATGAATGATAACATGCGTAGTGATGATAATTATAAATACATAAGAGATGTATGTGATTATACTTTAAGTGTATGGAGTGAAGCTTTCTTTTCCATAATTCATATGTGGTTTTACATGTATTTAAATGTTAATAAGTATATAGTCACATCCCGGGATCACGAGGTTTTAGTTAGCCCCAAGGAGGTCATTTGATTACCTCACTTCCAGTTAATGATGACACATACTTATTTGATTTCTTCTACATGTATTTCTACATTAGAATTTGGATAGAACTTTAACCCATATGCATAAATATTTTAATTAAATAAAAATGCAATCTTTACATGGTTCTTCTTCCTTTATTTATGTATACATCCATGTGTATTTGAGAAAAATAAGTGTTTAGTATGGACATCCAGGAATACAAGGCTTTAGTTATCCCCAAGGAGGTCATTTGATTACCTCACTTTCCTGGTTAATAATGACATGTACTAGCTTATGTCTCTTATATATGTGTGTGTGTATTTAATCATAAAATTATAACCCTTCTTTCTTTTATCAAAAATCCATGTATTCATGAGTGACTGAGTTGTTAAATTAATTAGTCATGTGATTTAGAGCTCTCTTTCTTATGTATTTTTGTATAAGAATTTGGATAGAGCTTTAAATTAATATGATTAAATAAATCAATCAAAGGGAAAACATAAACTTCAAATGTACATGTTCACATCCATCATTTAAGTATGCTAAAGCATATTATATGTGTAGGTATACTTAGGATACATACAATATGCATGTTACATGTGATCGAAATGAATGATTTAATACATGTCATGTGGTAGTAATTCAACTAAATTAATCTTAAGATGCCTTTCACATTGAATGGAGTCATTTAAAGTGAACCTAAACTTAACATTAATTAAAATATTTAATAAGCCATTTACTAAAAGAATAAAATCAAAATTAACATGCTTTAGAAAGTGGCTTAAGGTATGGATGAAAGAGGGCAATCATCTTTCTTCTCTTTATAACATTTAGTTGCTAAGTGTAATCATATGAAATAAAATAAAACACAAATTAAAATTCTCAAATCAATTAAACAACTTCAAGTGATACCAACCTTTCATGTCAAATTGAATCTTTCCAAACTTAGAAAATATAACTCTAAAGCCTAGCAAGACATACTACACAAGCATTAACGTACACATTAGAATTAAGTCATCACTTCTAGTCCTAAGTTAAGTGGCATGGTGTGATATATATTTTATTTTGTGAAGTATTATTTTTGACTAAATATTATGGTGTATGTTTCATAGACTGGATGTTAGGTCGCTATTAACCTAATCATATTTTCTGTAGGGGATTGTGCTTAAGGGGCCAGTTAAAATTAAATATAAATACTTTTTCTTGCAGGTTGCTTAAGAGCCCCTAAGCATAATCCAAGTTAGGACAGGTGGGCTTGGTTACCCATGTGCAAGGTGCTAAATCCAAATTATAATATAACTTCTTGGGTTGTATGTGTGTTTAGCTAACATTTATTTTGTAGGTGTAGTTAGATTTACTTTTCCTAATTTTAATGTAATTTTGCATTAGAAATTAGGATTAATGCTATGGGAGATTAGGATGATCAATGGCCGAGGCTTTGTCACGGGTGCCCTATGATGCCTTTGAAGGAGCACCATCCAAATAAAAGAAGGAGAAAGATACATGAAGATATGAAGACATTAAGAAAGAAGACCCGCATAATATTTATAAATTGTAATTATTCTTTCATTCTGGGTTGCATAAGAGTAAAGCTCGGCTACCCATTGTTGACCTCACTTTTGGAGTGAGCTCTCAACTTCCTCATCATAGATCTAGGACTCTTATCGATATTAAGAGTTCCTTAGTCTTAAGACGCTTCTAGTGATTAGATGAACACTTAACCTAACCATTGAGACTTAAAAGAGTTAGCCATAGGAATAGGCTATGCCTTAGGGATTTAGGAAGACTTTCCTACCCTATAGCCTAAACCCAATCCTTGCTTCCTTCTTCTAAACCAAACCTCAAATTCAAATCCAAATTCTAAAATCAAATCCAACTATCAAATGATTGAAACATATGATTAAATTCAAACTCTAAATCCATTTCTAAGCCCTTTGATTTTATCTTATGGACTTAGCCTTAAAAAAATTCAAATCAACCCCAATCTAATTGATTTTTTGAAGTATCAAATTCAATGTGAAATCAAATTCAATCATAAATCAATTCCAAACTCCAAATGATTGAAACCGAAATCAATTCAAATTCTTAGCCCTTTCAGCCAAATTCTTGAACTTGGCTAAATAATACCCAAATCAATTCAAAACTCATGGATTCCTTCATGATTCAATCATTCCTATAATCATTGACCCAAATATAAACATAAGCCACATTTATCAAACCAAACCCAAGTCAACCCAAGTCAAGCCCATGTTGACCCCTTTTGACTTAAAATTGTCAAATGAACCTAAACCCATTTGGCTCCAAACCACATGCAATTAGATTTAATTCAATTCTAGGCTCATGTCTGAGTTTAACTAAACTTGAATCAAGCCATGATCAAGCTAATCAACCCCTTTAGGTTCACTTGACCCAAAGTTGCCTAAAGGAACCTTTTTTTAGCCAAGTTCTAATCCAACCCAAATTGGATTAAACTAAGCCCCTCTAAGCCTCAAAACATAACCAACAACCACCCTAGTGTGATCAATTGTCTTAAATTGGATCAAACCAAGTCAAACCTATCCTTTCACCAAGTTAACATTTAGCCCAAATGAAACCCCAAATTAGCCAAAATCTATCATATGTCAAATTGATTAAAACCATTAATTCAAACTAACTCATAATCAATGATTGAACATGACCAAACCTTCACTTGAGCCAAACCAAGCCTAATTGGCCATTTGACCCAAGTTGACCCAAATTGATCTAAAAAGCTAAAATGGGTCAAATCATGATTTAATCCAAATTGATTGCAACCAATGATTCAAGTTCATTCCAAATCACTTATTGAACTTGACCAAAGCCATAATTGAGCCCAAGTTGACGAATTGGTCAACTGACCCAACCTAGCCCAAATTGACCTAAAGGATCAAATTAGCCAAAATCCAAATTAAATCCAAATTAAACCAAACCAAAGCCTACAATCATTTTAAATTATCCAATTGAACTTGACTCAGCACCTAAACCAACCCAATTTGGTCAAATTGGTCAACTTGACCCATTTGACCTATATGAACCCAAATGAGCCATAATCAAATCAAAAATAAATTGAATCAAACCGATGACACTAATACACTCTGATTGGTCATGTGAACTTGACCTAGCTCTTGGTTTGACCCAATTTGACTAATTAGTCAACTTGACCCAATCTAACCCAATTTGTCCTAAAAAGGTCAAATCAAATCAAATCAAGCCAAATAAACTCCAAACCACTTGAAATTTGGGCTAACCCCCTTTTGACCCATCCCAAATCAAACCTATAGATAAATGACCAATTTTTCCTTGGGTATAGGGCATCCCATGAGATAAGACACATGCATATTTGGTCATTTCCTCCCCTTAGCCACTTGGAACTCATTCATAGGTCCACTTAGGCACCAAGGACCATGGCTGACCTAACCCAAAGGTGGTTAGGTCGGCCATGACTCATGGGAGATGAAATCACATCCCCATTTCCATTGGAGCATTTCAAACCACCAAGGACATGCACTGTCTCCCTTGGCAGCTACCTCCACACCCTTACCCAACCAAACTGGGACACATAATCCACCCAAGGACCTCCACAACCCTCTGAAATGGCCAAATGATCAAGAAAAAGCCAAACTAGCTATAATCGTCCGATCCAAGGAATGATGGGGTATACCCCCCTCATTCTCACTCAAACTCATAGAGACACACTCGATTCAACCCTAGCAAGCAATGAAAGAGATCCTAGAGCAATTTCCAAGGCTTCCCGAGCTTCCCAAAATCCCCACTCTTGGTTTTACATGAAATCAAATAGGGGAGCCTCAATCCGATTTCCATTTGCTTAAACCTCCACCAAAGTACAATTAATTTTGTACAAACCATCCTTGGGCCTAGACGAGTTGAAACAAATCATTTCCCAAGCTTCCCGATAGCCAAAGGGTGGAGTTCGATCAAGATCGATTGCCTACATGTCGTGGATTGGTCTTTCGAGCAAGCTACACTAAATCAAAGCTCGTGTGGCTCAATAGGGCTTCGTTTCTACCAAACGAAGCTTCCTCAATCTTTGGAATCACCGATCACAAGCTCCAATGAGGTATGCCATTAAAACTGATCCTTTAAAAAATAGGTTGGTCTTTTATGAAAGAAAGTTCTATCATGCAATTTCCACCATTAGATTTCTTTATTTTGCTTCCCAAGGTGTGGGATAATTTTCATCTCCATCCAAGCTTGGGTGAGCTCAGATCGAGTGATAAGCGATAGACAGTATCCATCATTTGCCACTCAAAAAGAGACAAATCATGGATCGTCCATTCCGCATGATCGGAATGAATGGTCCTGATCTGATCACATGTTAGATCCTTTGATTTCTTCTCTAAATCATGGATCAAATTACGGTCGTTCAATCTTAAATCGGACGGTCCATGGAGAAACCACGTCCGTCGTCATCCGAGTCAGCCTTCAGATGTGATAACTTAAATAACCACTCCCATCGCCACATGGAAAGCACATCACATCAGCATGCCGCGTCAGATGCCACGTGGCCTGACATAATTAAGGGTTTAATTAGGCCTAATTAATCCATTTTAAAGCCTAAAACTTCTAAAAATCATAACTAATCCTGAAAAATTCAAAAAAAAATATAAACTTAGGCTCATTATAAGGATATTTTAGTGTAGAATCTAGGAAAATTATTATTAATTAATTTTGAATTGTGATTTTGGCTTAATTAAGGTTTAATTAGATATTTAATTAGCTTAATTATTCTTTAATTAATCAACCAATTAATCTCCAACTTTTTGTGGATGTTTGGGGGAATGACCTCTGCCTCTCCCATTTTTCTAGGATTTTATTGGTTGCTTAATTAGGGAAATCAATTGATTAAGCCTTGATCACATTCCTAATTTAATTAGCTTAGTGATGAACAGTGATTTAATTAAATATTTAAGCCTAATTATCTATGTTGAATAGTAAGGGAGGTTAGGGAATGTGGTTGGGATACTTTTCCTAATTCATTTTTTTAAGTTTTCTTTGCTATTTGGAATTTAATTAGTTAATGATTAATGATGTAATTAATTGCTTAATTAATTAATTAAACTCTAAAATAAAAATAAGAACCTAATTGAGTGTTTGATGTGACTTAGGGGTTAGGATTGAGGCCTTGTCATTGATCCCTCTCCCTAAGTTAATTTCATCATTCTAATCAAAATATAATCATAGAATCCTATCAATTAATTAATAAGCTTGATTAAATCAATCTAAAATTCACTTCATATCTAAGCAACCATTAATTAATCTTGGGTAGCTGTTTGGGTATTCAATAACCCAAAGTGGGAGATAATGAAGTTATGGTTAGCTCACATGTGTGAGAAAATCATAAAAGTAGTTAAGTGAGATTTCTTAAGCTTAATTAACTATTAATCATGAGCCAGTTGCATTAGGCCCATTTCATTTCTTAGGAGCATTGCAAATTTACTTGTCATATGGTTGCAAATCATGTTGGCTCATTATTAATTAGTTAATTAACTTAAGGTGATGTAAAAGAGTTAATTAATTAGCTTGATTCATACCCTAACTTAATTAAACCATAAAATCAACTTGATTACTTCTTCATTAAACCAAATTAACTCACATATGTGGAATGGGATTAGGATCAGCAAACCTCTTTCATTTTCTAAATCAAATCAAACTCAAAATTAAAAATGTCATTAAAGAACTTTGATTTTTTTTAAATAGCCTTCTTTAGTATGATTATTCTTAGGAATTAATTAAAATGAATGAGATCATGTTCCTTTATTTCTTTTCAATCATGTTAAATATTGCTTGCCATGTGTAATCATGCATTCATTTCTTTTAAAATTAACTAAATGAAATGGTTTCTTTTATGTTAAATTACATGTGTTGATTTAAATTAAAAATATGTGTGGCTATTATTACAATTAAATCAAAAGTTATCTTCAAAAGCCCTTAAATCAATTATAATATATGGAGTGAGGTTAATTAAATATATATATAAGTTTGCATGTGTTGATAATGCAAGATATTCAATATGAAGCTCTATTTCCTTACCTTATATGGATTTGCATGAGATTTATAAATGTATAGTTCATTTAAAAAGAACATAACATTTGTCTAAATCTACTCCTATGCATCTCCATGCTAAGACTTAGAAAGAATTTCATATCACATATGTAAATCATATAATCAAATCAAATATGACATCTTGCATGACTTCTCATTCTTGTGGTTCTTTTTGTACATTCACATGTATATGAGAAAAGTGATATATTAGTCTGGACATCCCGGGTCATGAGGTTTTAAGTACCCTAAGTAGTCTTACTGTAGAATAATAATCAGATCACTTAAAACTCTTATACATATGTATGTATGACCAATGAATAAGAATAATAAATCAAATACAACTTTTGCATGAGTTTTTCTATTCTTATAGTTGCTTATACATCTATATGTACATAAGAAAAGTGGTATATTAGTCTGAATATCCCAAGGCTGTGAGACTTTAAGTAGCCCTAAGTAGGTCTTGTACCTTACACACCTGTTGTAGAACAATGACGATGTACTCACTTAAAAATTTTATATATGTGAATGTGTACTTAACTAATGGTTGAAGAATCCATCTTTTCTATTAAAAATACATGCATTCATAATTCATCAAATGAAATATTTAAATTCTAAACACACTTCTTTGCATTCATCATTTAAGTGTGCTAAGATATATATTGTATGTATATGTATGCTTAGGATTTAGTCATATGCATGATGGAAAAAATATGAATAAACATGTGTTATGTGATAGCAATTCATTCTAATTAATCTTAAGATGCCTTTCTTATTGAATAAGATCATTTAGAGTGAACCTAAACTTATGATTGATTAAAACAAATAATAATCCATTCACTAAAGAAAATTGATTAATTAACTTGTTTTAGAAGTGACTTAAAGTAGGGATGAAAGAGAGGTTCCCTCTCTTTCTTCTCTTTATCACACTTAGTTGTTAAGTATAGGCCATATGAAACAAAAGAAAATATTAAGTAAAATCTTCAAATCAATTAAATCACTTAAATAGAAATCAACCCTTTATAAATTAAGTCCCTCACACTTAGCAAATTATAACTCTAAAGCTTAGTTAGGACATACCACACAAGCTTTAATGCACATATATTAGACTAAGTCACCACTTCTAGCTTTATGTTAGGTTGGTGTATGGTTTGATGTATGCTTGTTTTGTGATGTATTATTGTAGACTGAATGTTAGGGTGTATATGCATAGTCCGGATGTTAGGCTGAATTAGCTTAATCATGCTTTCGGCAGGGGATTGTGCTTAAGGGGCCGCTGTAATAAAAAGTATAAAATGTTCTTTATTGTGCAGGTTGCTTATGATCCTAAGTATAATCTAAGTTAAGACAGGTGGGCATGGTTACCTATGTGTGGAATGCTAAGTTCAAACTATTCATATAACTGTTTGGGTTGTATGGTGTGTTTAGCTGACATTTGTTTGCTGGTGTAGCTAGATTTTCTTTCCTTTTTTTAATGTACTTTTGCATTAAGATTAGGATAAGTGTTATGGGAGATTAGGATGAGCATTGCTTATAAGATAAAGTCTTATGTACCTTGTTATGGCTTCGAAGCAAGCACATCCAAATCAAGCCCAAAAGAAGAAAGAAATAGAGCAAATCAAATGAAGAAATGAAAGATGAAGAAATGAAGAATGAAAACTCCCATAACATTCATCGATTGTAATTATTCTCTTGTAATTTGGGTTGAATAAGGGTAGAGCTATGCTACCCATATTTCTTTTCGGGTTGTACGGCGGTACCCGATAGCATCAATCTTTTATTCTTTTGTGATAACTTTATAAAATTATTTGATGCTTTGTTTAGCTTGTGCATTAGAAAAAGCATGCATTTTCATAGTTTATTTATGATTTATGATTATGTATGTCTGGATGATTAGGCTCTAAGATAATTTTATACCCAAACTAACAACTCATAACTAAACCTCTAATGCAACTCATAACCATATAAAAAGTTTAGGCAATAAATCAAGATAATTAAATATTTAAAAACTCATTAGCTAGATGTTGTATGTTTAATATCATGCATAATCATCTTATTTTACTCTTGTTAAGGGAGGGCTTCCATCTTTCCCAAATAGTAAGGGCTTAACCTTTGAGAGCCTATGATGGAAGAACACCTCTTTCCATTTTGATTTGGCCCATAATCATGCATTTAGCAAAAATCCCATAGCGTTTGTTAGAATAAAAAGTCTCAAATTAAATAAAATTTGATAAAAATTTGCATTAGATTAAGTCATTATTCATACCCCTCATGTTCTAGTCTTTTAGGGAGTGGGTTTAAGGACTTACTTTCATTTCTAAATAATAACATCCTAGCCATCTTGCAAAAGCATATGACTTGCCTACATGGATTTAAAGTGTAAGAGGAGTTAGCTTCCTGCCACTCCAGCTGGTAATATGTCCAACAATCAGGTGATTTACTCTCGCTTGTGGAGGTAAATAATATACCCACTTTCACCTTAGATTTAGGTTATACTTTGGCTCTTGCCAAAGCTGCATAGATTTAGGATCTGAGATTATTATTTCTGCGGCTACAAGCATAAATTCTCACATCTTAGGCATTTTCACAATCTTGTATTATGGAATTATAAGTCCTAGATTTCTAATAAAGTTTTGACGCAAATAAATAAATCTCCTCAACTTCAAATATATAAATCTCAACCATATGATAGATTGGAGTGCTCACTAGCATTTATAGTATCATGAGCGCTCCCTGCTCATCTCCTTTGGTTTCGATAATAACTCTTCCCTTTTTGATCCATCCCACTTGATTTTCTAAAACACAACCAATTTATTGATAGTCCTATCTTTGAATTCTTTGGAGATAACAATCGACTACTTTAATCGAGAGTATTCATAAGGGATTCACTTTTCTTAAGATTTAATTAACAATGGGGGCTTGCCCCCATAGAGAACTTTAGAACCCGATATAAATAAACCCTACTTTATTCATCCATGTAAAGTAGGAAAAATCTCTGGTATATTCAAAGACCCATCATGACTTATGAGTCCTTATTAGGTGATTAACTCCATTATAGTATAGTGACATCTATCTTTCAAGATAGTACACTATTCCTTAATAATATACTCGATCACCTCAATAAGTACACTTTCAAATCTACATGGTGTCCCCCCCCCCATACACAATGAATTGAAAATAAACACCACACCCATCTTTCCTTTTTTGGTTGTACAAGGTACCCGACCACACCGCCTTCTTATTCTTTTGCATAGCTATAAAATTATTTAATGTTATATTTAGCTTGTTTCTTAAAACAACATGCTTTTCATAATTTCTTATGATTGATGCTTTAATTTATTGCCTGGATGCGATTAGACTCTTAGGATAAAAATAAATTTTCTACCCAACTACAACTCATAACTAAAGTTTTAAATAATTCATAACCTCACCATTAAGCCTAGGCATTAAATAAGATAATTTAAAGATTTAACAATCCCTTACTTGAATGTTGTATGTCTCACATCATGCATGCATAGTCCTTCCTTAAAATTGAGGGATCTCTATCCTTGCACGATAGGGGAATGCTTGACCTATGAGGGTATCCATTATGGTAAAGAACACCCTCTTCTTGCTGATTTAGCCAATAATCTACTTTTATCATGCATATAAGCATCAAAATCCTAAAGTCTTTATCAAAATGGAAGTGCCAAAATTGAAATAAAATTTGAAATAATTTGGCATTAGATTAAGTCATTATTCATTCCACTCATGCTCTAGTCTCTTAGGGAGTGGGTTTAGGACTTTAGCATCTTTCTAAATAAATAGCAGCCCAACTATCTTGTAAGCTCATAAGATTTGCCTACATGAATTTAAAATATAGGAGGAGTTAGCTGGTAGCCACTCCAGGCGATTACAAGTCCAACAGTCTGGTGGTTTACCCGCTCTTGTTAAGGTAAACCTTATGCCCATCTACACTTAGATTTAGGTTGTGCTTTAGCTCTTGCTAAAGCTTCCTAGATTTAGGATCTGAGGTTATTGTTTTCTTCAGGCTTAAGCATAAATCCTCACTTCTTATGCATTACTAAATTTTTTTGTTGGATTATAAGCCCTAGTAATCTAATAAAATTTCAACTCAAAACTTATAATTCCCTTCACTCTCAAATATATAAAGCCCAACCATAAGATAGATTGGAATGTTCACTAAACTTCCTAGTATCATGAACATTCCCTACTTATTCCCTTCAGATTTCAAAAATAAGTCTTCTCTTTGAACTTTCCCAATTGATCTTCCAATATAACCATTCCTTTGATAGTATATCCTTGAAATCTTTGGAGATTATTGTTGTCTACATCAATTGAGAGTATTATTAGGAAATTTTATTTCCTAAGATGTAATTAACAAATGTTTCATTACAAGAACGTGTATGATGGTTTAAAAGGTTTTCTATATCAACATATATCATAGACTCGCTTAATTAGGATCCTATTAGTGTAAGGCAAGTCGATTAGTCAAGAGAAACAAAGACTGAATGTATTCACCAAAATCTTGAGGAACTTGCCAAGCTATGATAGTCACATAAGCATATAAGATTTTTGATGAACTCTATTCACCTAATTGCAAGCCTTGCCCAATATTATGACTCAATTGACCCAAGCGGTCATTTGCTCAATGCTAATAACTAATTTTTTAAGTCTAACCAAGGTCAACAACTTCATTAGGAAGTTTATGACTTCTAGAGGATTGGTGACTTCATTGGCGATCTCATAATACTAGTAGACAACATGCACTATGAGGATAATTATGCACTTAAACTCATGAGTGTTTTTATTACTTGCATACAAGTAAAACCATATATTATTTATTTATTAATTTAATTTTTATGGAGTCAAAATATAGCTTTCACTTTAGCACTAAAATATTGTCAATGAATGGTCATAGGATATTTTGGTCTATGAATTTGTTAATAATATCCCAAAGTTAATCTCTCCAAAAATCTTTTTATCTTTATTATTCTTCATGTTATTGATTATCTAGTTGTTTTCTTTGTTATTCTTCATGTTGATAACCAAGCTCCTTTATTTTAATCAATTATTAATTTTAGTTTTTCTTTTTTATGATTGAAATTTTTATGTTTTTTATTTTTTATTTTTAAAAGCTAAATTGTTAATAAGAATATTCACAATAATTTTAGATATTTTTAACTTTTCTTATTAATTTTAAAATAAAAATTATCTTCACAAACTTCTACCAATGCCACTCCTTGGACCCTCACTGCATCATTGCCCACTCTATTGCCATTGATGGTCGTCATTACTAATGATATCATTTATTATTTCCACCAGTAACATTAACGGTTGCCACAACTAGAATCGCAGATTGTTACTATTACTACTAATAACGGTTACCATTATTGTATCCACTATTATTACTAACAATGGTCACCATTACTGTAGGTTATCACTATTACTAAGAACAATATCATCATTGTTTGTCAATGTCATGATCATCATCATTACTAATGACTACCATTGTGATGGACATATGAATTGACTTATATAATTTTATAAAAAAGGTAATGCATAGTTAAGATATTAAGACTATTTATATTAATAAATTTGATATTCAAAATTAAGCAATTATTTATTTTCATGAGAAAATTTGCCAAGAAATTTATTTCCTATCAAAAATATCTTTACTTTCAAACCCATAATATTTATTATTAAAATCAACCACAAACTATATTCAAGAATAAGGTTAGAGAAAAGTTGATCTAATAAGGTTTGATATAGTTCAAATATGGATCATACAAAGTTGAGCAATATTTAAAAATGATTTAAATATGAGTCAACATTACATTTAAAGAAAGTATAAATATAATTGATAATATAATTGATAATATAATTATTGACATATTTGGGCCATGCATTGGGAGGAATTGCTCGAGCAATACTTGAATTATCTATTGGATTGATTGTGAAAACTTAATTTAACTATAAATTCAAACCATTTAAATACTTGAATTATCCCATAAGATGACTAAAATCAATTAATTAAAACATTCATTAAAAATAATGGATTGCAAGAGTGTGGTGTTTATTTTTGGAATGTATGGGGGGACATCACACAAATCGTAGGGGTACTTATTAAAGTGATCAGGTATGACGTTGAGGTATGATGTACTATCTCGGAAGATTGGGGCATCAGCTTTCAGTGGACCTACTTAATAAGGACTCCTAAGGCATGATGGCTCTTCGAATATACTAGAGATTTTTCCCCTACTTTACCTGGATGAATAAAATAGAGTTTATATTAAATCGGATTCTAAAGTTCCCTATGGAGGTAAGCCTTTATAGTTAATTACATCCTAAGGAAGGTGAATTCCTGGAATACTAATTAAAGTACAAAGATTCAAAGATTTCAAGGTTAGACTACAAAAGGATTGGCTATATTTGGATAATCAATTGGGATAGATCAAATGGAGAGACTTATTTTGGAAGCCAATGGAGTTAAGTAGGAATACTTATGATACCAGGAAGCCTAGTGAGCATTCCAATCTATCCTATAGTTGGGCTTTATATATTTGAAGTTGAAGAGAATTATTTTATTTGAGTCAAAATTTCATTAGATTATTAGGGCTTATAATACAATAACACAAAATGATGGAAATACTTAAGAGGTGAGGATTTATGCTTGTAACTCAAGGAAACATAGCAACCTCGGATCCTAAATCTATGGAGCTTTAGCATAAGCTAAAATATGACCTAAATCTAAGCGAAGATGGGCATAAGGTTTACCTCCATAAGAGAGAATAAACCACTACGCTTTATAATTGCGAGGGGCCACTAACTCTTCTTATGCTTCAAATCAATGTAGTCTAGTCATATAAAATTGCAAGATAGTTGGGCTATTATTTATTTAGAAAAGAGACTAAAGTTCTTAAACTCATTCCCTATGAGACTAGAGCATGAGTTGTATGAATAATGGCTTAGTCCAATGCAAAATATTTTCAAATTTTATTTCATTTTTTACACTTCATTTGGACAAAAGGCTTTAGGATTTGTATATGCCTAAATGCATGATGAAGTAAAGTTGGCAAGCAGCCCTTATGCATGTAAAGATGGAGGCCCTCATTTTGCAAGAGTGATTCAAGATGATATGCATATTGTGAAATATTCAACCATACAGTTAAGGGATTGTTAAATCTTTTAATTATCTTGATTTACATCTTAAGATTTATGGTGAGTTTATGAATTGTTTAAAATTTAGCTATGAATGATTAGTTGGGGTAGAAAGATTAATTTTTTCCTAAGATCCTAATCACATCCAGGCCACACATTAAAGCATCATTCATTTAAGAAACTTAGAAAAGCTTGCCATTTCTAATCCGCAAACTAAATAAATTATCAAATATTTTTATAAAACTAATGCAAAAGAATAAGGAGGCGATGCGATCGGGTGCTGTCGTACAACCCAAAAAGATAAAATGGGTAGCCGGTCTCTACCCTTATACAACCAGGAACATAAAATAATAATTACAATTTATAAATGAATAAATGCTATGAGGGAGGGGGCATCTTTTTTCTTCATTTTTCATATCTTCATTTCTTTTCTCCTTGCATCTTTGATTTGGTATGTTTCAAGGCATCACATGGCACCCCAAGATAAAGCCTTGTAGCCAATGCACATTCTTATCCCCCCATAACACTAATCTTAATTTCAAATGCAAAATTATATTGAAAATAGAAAACATAAATCTAACAACTCATACAAAACAGAGGTTAGCTAACATTCATATATTTTCTCAAGTAGTTATATTTATAATTTGGACTTAGAACCCTACATATGAGAAACCAAATCCACCGGTCATAGCTTGGATCATGCTTAGGGGTTTAAGCAACCTGCAAAGAGTCCATTTATATTTATTTTAAGCACCCCCTTAAGAATAATCCCCTGCATAAAATATGATTAGGCTATGTTGGTTTAAAAGTTCTATAGGAGCTTTAAATCTATGGAGAGAAAGAAAAGGCAAGACCTATTAAAATTTGTCTTTTTGGAACACCACGTAGATCCGCAGATGTCCTTAATCAGGTAATCGAGTACGTCATCAAAGAATAGTGTGTCATCTCAAGAGATAGAAGTCACTACCCTTTAATGGACCTAATCACCTCAATAAGGACTCCTAAGGATGATGGGTCTGCAGAGATTCTTCCCTTACTTTATATGGAAAAGTAAAGCATGGTTTATTTTAAACTAGGTTCGTTAAGTTCCCTACAGGGGCAAGTCCCCATAATTAATTATATCCTAAGTGATGGGATCCCTTAGGAAAACTCTCGATTAAGATAAATGATCATTATCTTTGAAGGTTTCAATAGGAAGGGACTATCAATCGATTGGTTTATTTTTGAAAGATCAAATGGGATTGATCAAAAGAGGGAGTTATTATCAAAGCTAAAATGAAAGATAAGTAGGAGATTTATATGATACTAGAAAGCCTAGCGAGCATCTCAAACTATCCTATAGTTGGATTTTATATTTTTGAAATTGATTTAGTTTATTTGAGTTATATCTTTCATTAAAATTTAGGACTTAAGATTCCTCAACACAAGATTAAGGAAATGCCTAAGAGGTGAGGAATTATGCTTAAGGCCCACAAAGGGGAGGAATAATCTCAAAACTTAAATCTAGGGAGCTTGGAGGCCGGTGACAAAATGAATTGGTTTGCCTACAAGAGAGGACCACCAACAACTTGGACTTACAACCGCCTAAGAGTGGCCACCAACTAACTCCTATAATTTTAAATACATGCAGGCAAGTCTTTATGCTTATGCAAGATAGCTAGGCTATTATTTATTTAAAAAGAGACTAAGTCCTTAAACTCACTCTCTAAAGAGACTAGATCATGTAAAGGGCATGCTTCAAATGACCTAAATCTAATACAATTCAAATTTCATTTTATTTTTATTTTGGATAATTATTTTGACTTAGGCTAAGAGGATTCATAAGACTAATGCATGAGAAAGAAGATTATTGGCCAACATCAGCAAGAAAGGAGGAGGTGAGTTTTCACCATGGCTCTCAAAGGTCGAGCTGAGTTTCTGTGGCAAAGGTGGAAGCCCTCCAATCAAGAATGAAATAAGATGCATTTCTGCATGATATTATAAAAAAAAATACTTTTCCAACTAAGGGGTTGCTAATTCTTTTATCCTGATTTTAAACTTAAGCTTTAGGTGAGGTTATGAGTTATTTAATTTTGATTTGAATTATTTGATTGGGTAAAGGATTTATTTTTTCCTAAAGATCCAAATTCACATCCAAGCCAAATATAAAGCAAGGAAGAAACTAGAAAAAAGCATGTCACTTAATGCAAAAGCTAAACAAATCGTCAACCAATTTATAAAGCTAATCACAAAAAGAATAAATGGTCGTTGTGGTTGGGCACCATCACACAAACCCAAAAATATCAAATTGGGTAGCTGAGCTCTACCCTTATATAATGCAGATTACAAATGAATTAAATTACAATTAAGAAAGGAATTCATCGTTATGGAGGTCTTTAAGCTTTATTTCTTCTTTCTCTTTCTTCTTTGGTTTCTTCTTTTGGATGGTTGAAAGGTAGATGCTCCAAGGCTTCACATGGTGCATAATATAGGATCTTATGACCAATGTTCATCCTAATCCCCATAAAAATCATTCCAAAATCCTAATAGCACAAATTTATATGAAAAAGAAAAGTGGAAATCTAACTAACACCTGCAAAATAAAGTTAGCTAAAAAATCACACAATCCAAGATGTATATTGGACTTATCACCCCACACATGGGTGACTAAGTCCACCTGGTCTATGGATTATGCTTAAGGGTATAAAGCACCTGTAAGCAAAAGCATTAATATTTTTATTTATGATAGTGCCCCTTAAGCACAATCCTCTGCAGAAAAGAATAGTTAGACTAAGAATGTCATACCATTCATTCTATGAGCATAAACCCTAACATCCAGTATAAAACATATATCTCAAAATAAAATAAACATCAAATCATGCACCGACCTAACCTAAGGCTAGAGGTGGTGACTTAGGCTAATGTTTGTGTTTTGAAGGCTTGTGTGATATGCTTAGCTTATGGCTTTAGGTTTAAATTTTCAACATGTTAAGAACATGTTCAACTTAGAGGAGGGTTTCATTAAAGTTGTTTAAGTGTTTTGGGTTAATTTTATTTCAATGTTTGATTTGGTTTAAGTGGATTCTATAATTAATTACTAGGTTATGAAGAGAGGGAAAGAGAAGAGAACTTCTCTTTCCTTCCCTAACCTAATTAATTTCTAAAGTATATTCACATTTAATTTCATTTAGGTGAATATTTTGATTACATAATTTAATTAATCCTAAGTTTATATAAACTCTAAACAAACAAATTCAAAAAGAAATGCATTTTAAGATTAAATAAAATGAGCAAAAATTCACATAACACACATTACTTCATTTTTTTCCCAACATATATAACATGCATATGAATGGACCCTAAGCATATCTATACATGCAAATGAGAGTATTTAACACGCTTTATGATGCATGCTAAGTAATCCCTTTAAGAAAATTTAGAAGTTTAATATGCATGATTTTTCTTAAGTAGAAAGGGTTTTCCTTATCCAAATTTTCACACATATGAGAGTAAGAAAGGCATAAGTGAGTACAGTGTCATTGTTAACTAGAGGTGTAAGGTACAAGACCTACTTAGGGCTACTTAAAGCCTCACAACCTTGGGGTTGTCCAGACTGATATACCACTTTCCTTAAATACAAATATATGTATAAAAGAAATGAAATGGAAAAGGAGCAAAAGTTATTTAATGGATTCATTTTATTTTATGCAATTTATTTATGCAAGTATAGGTAACCCTTCTTAGGTAATAGCATAGAGATGAATAAGATATAGAACTAAGTGAGTGTTAGGTTCTTTTCAAATGAACCACAAACCTCACCAAATTCTATTCAAAAATATACTAACATAAAAGAGGAGGGAAACCTATGCTAAGCATGCCTTTATAATCTATCACATGCAAACTAATAATTAAAGTATAAGTAGCACACTTTCAAATTTGGTATTATATTTTGAAAATAATTTGGATTTAATAGTGATAATAGCTACTCATATTTCTACTTTAGCCAACACATGCAAATTTGACATAAAATAAATAATTTCATTTTAAAATTTGAATTTTAAAACTATGAATGCATGACATCACATGATATACAACTTAACATGTTGGGGAAAGATCCAAAGCAATGAAATCATGTAAACAAACTCATTTCACTTAAATCCTAAAGACATTCTTATAGAATAAGAAACTTTAAAATAAATCAAAGTGAATTTCAAAGTGATTTTGTTTAGTTTGAAGTTTGATTTAATTTTGAAAAGGTGAGATAGTTGTTGTTCATAACCCATTCCCACATGTGTTTGATATTTTTGTTTAATTTTTAGACAATTAGATCCATTTTTATACATTTATTAGGTTAAGGTATGAATTAAGTAGCTTAATTAACATTTACCTACACCACCTTAGAGGAATTAATTAGATAATTATGAGCCAATGAGATGACATAAAATCCACAAGGAATTTAAATTTACCATGCGCCTAATAAGGAAAAGGCCTAAAGCAATTTGACTCACAATTAAAAGTTAATTAAGTAAAGAGGTTTAGCTTAAGTAATTTCAAAACACCCTTTCACAGATGTGAATTGGGTTTTGATTTTCTTAATTGAACTTAGGCTATTAAACACCTAAGCATCTACCCAAAGTAGAATAATTAAGTTCTGGAATATTTTAGAATTTTTAGAAATTGATTAAAATGATATTTAATTAATTAACCCTTAATTAAGAGGAGATTAAAGAGAGAAGAGGGGGTTTAGGAAAAATCTTAGGGGAAATGCCCCAAAAATATTTTATAAATCTCCTACTTACTAGATCTGACCTTAATCAACCCTAATCATAGGTTAAAATCACTAATCATACCTAATTATGTTTAATTACATAAGGAGGGTAATTAAGGAAACCATATGCAATTATTCTAATCAAGCCTTCAACAAATCCCAAAAAAATTAGGGGAGGTAGAAGTCATCCTGTAAAACTTACACAAAAAATTGGGATTAATTAGAGGCTTAATTAAAAAGTAATTAGAAAAATAAACATTCCAATAAAACCCAAATTCAGAGAAAATCATAATTTAAAACTCATCCAATTTAATTTTTTAATGTTTTAGGTTTAATTATCTATCCATAGAATTTTATTTCACATTTTTTTGAATTTTCTAGGAAGAGTTATGAATTTTAGAAGATCTTTAGGTTAATTAAGAATTAATTAAGTCTTTTAAATAATCCCTAACTAATCCCTGGCTCACGGTGCGACGCGTGGAGATGGCGGTTAGCATGATTTACATGCGTAGCACTATGAGGGGATTACTTAAGTTGTCACATCCCAGTTGGTGGAGGCGACGTGCGCGCTTTAATCTTCTGTCGCCCAATCAAAGATTGGACGACCAAGGATCTCCCCGTATTTTAAAATGAGTTAAAGGAATTTCTAATGTGCAAAATTATCTCAGTCATCCATCTAAAATGCACAGATGGATGGCTGAGATGTCCCAAGCTTCCCCTTGATCAACAAAGATCGTCCATGATCAAGGGGAAGATCAAAGCTCGATCTAGCATGAAATCCAATCAAATTCAACCCACACCATCTAAAGATAGAGTGCAACAAATCCAACAGTCAAAAATCGATGGGGTGAAAATTTCTTTCAGAAAGCTCCACACCACATTGAATTTAATGGTCAAAAAATCCCATACCTCACCGGTGCTAGATTTCCTTGGAGAAGCTTCGTCTGGTTGAGACGAAGCCTTACTGAAGTTTTGAGCACTTGAGGTTGAGTGGATCTTTTTATGGGTCACCTCCTCCTATGCTTGAGCTCGGCTGAGATCTCCCAAGTTCCCTCGACTTTAGAACCTGGGAATCAACTTAAGTGAGCTTGACTTCGTCACCTAAGTGTGCTTGCAAAAGGAATTGGAAGGAAATGAAGTGTGGAAGAAGTTGGAAATTTCAATTGGCTTCCCCTGTTTTCACTGTTTGAAAATCGAGAATGGGAAATTGGAAAGAGCTCTAGGATCCTTGCTATCACTCTCTGATGGCTCCAAGGTCTCAGTAGTACTCAATTGAATTAAGGAATAATGCATTTGAGTTTGTTTAATGGGAGTATATCTCCCCCTTGATGGATCGAACGACTGACAATGGACATGTCATTTTGATCAAATTGATCATATGATGAGGGTTGTTTGATTAGTTAGGTGTGCTCATGGTCGATTTGAGCAAAGGAGTGGATTGCCAACCTCTCATGTGCTTGAATTTGAGCTTGAGAGGGAGTTTGAATTTTCAAATTTTGACCATAGGGTCGGGTTTGGTCTAGGACCAAATGGGCTGACCCAAACCCATTGAGTTGGGTGCACCACTCTCCCCTAGGTCCCCTTGAGCTTTTAGAAAGCCTCAAGTGAATGTGAAGAGGGTATGACCAAATTACCCATGGGTTAAGCCAAAATTTGATCTATGGCCTAGGCATAAGATGGTCATTTTGCTATTTTTCCACTTTGGACATGTTGTATGTGGAGAAACTAGGTTTGGCAAAGTTTCTTGAGATTTGGAATTCATTTGATAGTGTTTGTCTCTTGTTGACCCATTTAGGTCAAAATGGGTCAACTTGGGTCAAGTTGACCAATTGGTCAAATTGGGTCAAACCAAGGGTTGGGTCAAGTTCATATGACCATTTGAAATATTTTGGTGGCTTTGGTTTGGTTCAATTTGGATTAGTTTTGGATTTGGCTCATATGACTTTATTTAGGTCAAATGGATCAAGTTGACCCATTTGACCTATTTGAGGTAGGTCAAGGGTAGGTTTAGGTTAGGTTAGTCATATGGAGTATATTGTTGTCTTTATTTCCAATCAATTTGGGTTAAGTTCAATTTTAGCTCAACATGACCCCTTTTAGTCATGTTGGGTCTAAGGTCAATTGGGCTAGGTTAGGTCTAGATGGCCAATTGAGGCTTTGGTCAAGTTCCACAAGTGATTTAGAATGGACTTGACCCATTGTTTCAATCAATTTGGCTTAGATCAAGTTTTGACACATTTTGACTTTTTAAGTCAAAATGAGTCAACTTGGGTCAAGTGAGCCAATTGGGCTAGGTTTGGCTCAAATGTTGGCTTGGTCAAGTTCAAACGTAGGTCACAAGTGAACTTAGATCAATAGTTTCAATCAATTTGGCCTATGGTAGAATTTGGCTATGTTAGGTTTCATTTTGGGTTAAGTGTTGACATAGTCAACCCTTAGGTTTGTCTTGGTTTGACTCAATTTGATTGATTGATCATTCCATGATGATTGTTGATCATGATGAGAGGGATATATGAGTTTGGTTCAATCCAATTTGATTAGGATCAAAATTTGGCTCATAAGGGTACTTGAGGTCACTTTGGGTCAAGTGAGCCTAAGTGGGTCAAATGGCTTGGTAAAACTTGATTTGAAGTTGGTTAATCTTGTATATGGACTTATAATTGAAATATAAATCCATTTATAAGTGGTTTGAAGTCAAATGGGTTTTGATCCATTTGATAATTTCATATTCAAAGGAAGAATATGAAGAGGTTTTGGGTTTGATTTTTTGAAATAGGTTTTGATTGAGTGATTGAAGTTTCGATTTATATATGAGATCATGATTGTAGGATTGATTGAACCATGAGAGAAAATCATGGGTTTGACTTGATTTGAAAATGATTTGGCTAAGTTCAAGATTTTGACTTGAAAGGCTTAGATTGGATTTTGAGTTGATTTGAGTTTGATTTTTGGAATTGATTTTGATTGTTTGAATTTATATTTCATTTATATATGTGAATATAAATGAAAATATAAATCGATCATGAGAAAATTTTAAGGATTTGAAGTGGTTTAATCATGATTTAGGTTAAATCCATTAAAGGGAATTTAAAGGATTTAAGAAAATTTTGGAGTTTAGAGTTTGAATTGGTTTGATCAAAGTTTAGGCTAAGTCTATTAATGGAAAATTAAGGGACTTAAGAAAATTTCATGAATTGATTTGGAATTTTGAGTTTAGTTTGATTGATTTGAATATATATTTCATTTATATATGAGAATATAAATGAGAATATAAATGGAGTATGAGAAAATCTCAAAGATTTGAGTAGTTTGAATCATAATTTTGATTAAGTCCTTAAGGGAAGGTTAAGGACTTAGGAAAAATTTGGACTTAGGAATTTTTTGATGGAGTTTGATCATGGGTTTCAATCATGAAATTGAATCATGGATTTCAATCATATGGAGTTGATTTGAATTTGGAGTAAATCAATTAAGATTGATTTGGAGTTTGACTTGAAAGAAGGAAAGTGAGGAATGGTTTAAACTAAGGGTAGAAAATTTTCCTAACACCCCTAAGGCGTGACCTATTCTTATGGCTAACTCTTCTAAGTATTCTAGGGCTAGGTTGAGTATCCACCTAATCCCTAGATGTGCCTTAATACTAAGGAACTCTTAAAGTCTAAGAGGAGTCCTATGTCAAAGATGGAGGGGTTGAGAGCTCATCCTAAAAATGAGGTCAACAGGCTAATATAGGCCTAACATCAAGTTTACAAAATATACACCCTAACATCTATTCTAAAATAATACATCACAAAATAAAATATACATCAGACCATGCACCATCCTAACATAAAGCTAGAAGTGGTAACTTAATTCTAACGTGTGTGTTAAGGCTTGTGTGGTATGTCTTACTAGGTATTAGTGTTGTATTTTCTAAGTGTGTAAGTATTTAATTTAATATGAGAAGTTGATTTCACTTGAAGTGGTTTAATTGATTTAAGAATTTTAATTTTTTTTTTTTCATTTGATTACACTTAGCAACTAAGTGTAGTAAAGAGAAGAAAAGAGGATTGCTCTCTTTCATCCCTTCCTTAAACCACTTTTAAAGCATATTAATTTGATTTAGTTTTTTTAGTGAATGGCTTATTGTATATTTTTAAATTAATCCAAAGTTTAGGTTCACCCTAAATAATTCTATTCAATATGAAAGATATTTTAAGATTAACCTAATCAAATTACTATCACATGACATATGTTAAATCATTCCTTTACAGTACATATAACATTTATATGATTTTCATCCTAAGCATGTTGTTGACCTCACTTTTGGAGTGAGTTCCTAATCTTCTCATCATAGATCTAGGACTCTTATAGATAATAAGAGTTCCTTAGTCTTAAGACACTTCTAGTGACTAAGTGAACACTTAACCTAAGTCCAGACACTTAGAATGGTTAGTCAAAAGGGGTAGGTTATGCCTTAGGGACTTAGGGAACTTACCCACCCTATAGCCTAAACCCAATCCATGTTCTCTTTCTCAAACCAAACCCCAAATTCAAATATAAATTCAAATTTCCACAATCTACAATCAATCTCAAGATCAAATCGAAGCTCAAAACCCTTCCTAATCCTTATGATTGAATTCCATGGACTTAACCCTAGCCAAATCCAATTCAATTCAAATTCAATTAATTTTTTCAAGATCAATTCAATCCCTCAATTAGTTATCAAATCCAAATCAAAATTCAATTCCAAATTATTGAAACCCAAGCTCCAAATCCCTTTTAAGCCATGTGATCCACTTTCATAAGCTTAGCCAAAACCCCATTTTAATCAAGTCAAACTCAACTGATTTTCTTATAAATCAATTATTCCATCAATTATCTTATCAAATATAATTAAATCTATATTCAAATGATCAAAAATAAATCAAGTCAAGTCAAGACCTTTCCTAAGCCATATGGTGCAATCCCATGAGTTTAGCTAAATCTTAAACCAAATTAACCCAAAATCAATTTATTTTCTCATAAATTAATTATATATTCAATCATCTCCATAAATATAAATGAAATCCACATTCTCATGATAGAAATTAAGTCAAACTAAATCAAATTCTCTTCTAAGCCCTTTGGACCTACCTTCATGAGCTTAGCCAAATTTACCTTCGAAACACTTCAAACTCAATTGATTTTCTTATAAATCAATTATTCTATCAATTATCTTCCCAAGTATAAATGAAATATGCATTCAAATAGCCAAAACCAAATCCAAAATCAATCAAAACTCAATATGAACCCTTTAAGCCATTTCCTTGGACTTAACCAAAACCCATCTAAATCAAGCCAAAATTAATGGATTTTCTCTTGAATCAATCATTCCTTCAATCATCTATCCAAATATAAATAAAACCTATAATCATCAAGCCAAACCAAAATCAACCCCAAGTCAAACCCAACTTAGCCCTTTTGACTTGAAAATTCAAAATGAACCAAAACTTATTGAAACCCAAATTGATTGCAGTTGAATTTATATTTTTCATCCTAAGCTCTTATATAAATTTAACTAAATCTTAATTAGACCAAAACCAAGCCAATTGACCTACTTAGGTTCACTTGACCCAAAGCTGCCTAAAGAACCTATTTGAACCAAGTTATAATCCAACCTAAATTAGATTGAACCAAGCCCTCCCAAACTTCATACCATGATCATTGATCACCTTAGGATAATCAATTGCCTTAAATTGGGTCAAACAAAGTTAACTTGGTCATTTGATTAAGTCAACCCTTAACTCATGTGAACCCAAACTAGCCAAAATGTATCCCACACCAATCAATTAAAACCACTTCATATCAACCCATAATCAATGATTGAATATGACTTGACCACCAATTGAGCCAAACCAAACCCATTTGGCCCAAGTTGACCCAAATTGACCTAAAAGGCCAAAATAGGTCAAATCATGATCTACCCAAATTGATTACAACCAATGGCTCAAGTTCATTTCAAATTGATTGTTGAACATAACCAAAGCCATAATTGAACCCAATTGACCAACTTAGCCCAAATTGACCTAAATGGTCAAATTATCCTAAACCCAAATTATATCCAAATTGATTCAAATCAAAGCTTACAATCATGTTCAATTGATCAATTGAACATGAACCAACACCTAACCCAAGATAATTTTACCAATTTGATCAAATTAGTCAACTTGATCCATTTGACCCATTTGATTCCAAATGAGTCAAAATCAAACCTAGGCTAAAATTTGGTCAAATTAGTCAACTTGATCCATTTGACACATTTGATTCCAAATGAGTCAAAATCAAACCTAAACCAAATTTATTGAAACCACTTGAACCAAAACTCTTCAAATCATCATTTGAACCTAACCGAAGCCTTGATTTGACCCAATTTGACCAATTAGTCAACCTAACTCAACATGACCCAAAGTGACCCATATAACCCAAATTGAGCCAAATCCCTTGAAATTAACCCATGACACCATGGGAGCTGACCTAACCCATCCCAAACTCATTTAGGATCAGTCCAAAATCATCCAAAACCCAAATGGACTCAAACCCAAGGCAAATCTCTATTAGCTTTGCCTCCCCACATGGGATTTTGCCAAATTGGCAAAGTCCACTCTACATTTTTCTTTGGCAGCCATCAAACCCTCATTTTGGGGTCTAACCTATCCCATCCTAAGTGGAATAGGCTTGCCATGGACAAAGGGGAGGTGAGTTAACGCACCTCCCTCACAAAATGAAAACCCAATGGATCCAAGAAGCCAGATCCTGCCTTGAGCCACCTCCCAAGCCTTCCTCCACTTAAGTGTTGCCACGTGGAGGAGATGGAGACAACTCCAGCGCCCTGGCAATGGCTGGTCGGCCAAAAATCGGGAGATAATCTCGTCCATCCATCACAAGGAATCAGGGGTTATACCCCCTCAATTCTCATGGGAAAGACATCCATTTGATTCGTCCAAGCTACCAAGAAAGTTTTGAAACTCCCTAGCAAGCTCCTGAGCATTCCCAAAGCCTCCCTCTTCAGAATTCATCACTCCCGAGCGCACCCAAAACAAGGGCCATCTCTTCATGCCAACTCTCTCAATCCTTCACCAAATCTTAATTCCTCTTACCTACACCTTCCACACACCTCGTCGAGCAAGAATGAATCCTTCTCGAGGCTTCCCGACCATCGGAGCTAGAAATTTAATCAAGACTGATCCTCCAAGCAATGAATCTTGGCCTCCGGAGCAATCTACAAGGAATCAATCCAATTGCAGGTCAACAGGGCTTCGTCTCAACCAGGCGAAGTTACCTCATGAGTGTGAGCTGCCAGTTTTAGCTCTGGCGAGATAATTCCATGAAAACTGAGCTCCCTTGAAATTTTGTTAGAGCTTTTTGAAGAGAATGTGCATGTGCGCCAACCATAGTTGTTGGATATTCTTAGATCCTTCGCGTGAAGGTGTGGGATCAATTTGGAGTGGATCCGAGCTTAGGTGAGCTCGGATCGTGCGAGCAATGGCAGAAGGGCTTCGTCTCTCATCGCTCGCTGGAAGATAGATCACATGTCGTCCATTCCGCGTGATTAACCATGACCATCTGATCTTAGATCGAACGGCCACAAGAAAGCACGTCTCGCCGCCAGCTGACTCAATATTAATGGTGATAACTTAAATATCCAATCCTGCAATATCATGTGCAAAGCACGTCGCGTCAGCGTGCCATGTGGCGTCACTAGATTAGGATTAATTAAGGCTAATTAATTAGAATTAAAGGTTGAAACTTCATAAAATCATAGCAAATCATAGAAAAATCTAAAAATGTAAATAAATACTCATTTTAAAGGTATTTTAGAGAGGCATTTATTAAAAATATTCTTAATTGATTTTAAATAGTAATTAGAGCTTAATTAGGGTTTCATTAAAAAGTAATTAGTCTAATTACTCTTTAATTAATTAATTAATTAACCTAAACTTTTTTAGATTGTTTAAGGGGATGACCTCTACCTCCCCTAATTTTCTTAGGATTTATTTGTTAATTAATTAGGAAAATTAGTTGATTAAACTCTAATTATATTCTTAACTTAATTAAGGGTTAATTAAGCATCTGAACAATAATTAATTGATTGATTGGGCTCATTTATCATTGTTTAGTAGTGAGGGAACTTATGGAGTAAGATTGGGAGCTCTTTCCTAATCTCTTTCCCTAAGTTCCTTCCACTTTTTAAGAAAAATTAATTAAGGATTAACTGGATATTTAATTACTTAATTGGTTTAACTAAAAAAAGTTAAATCACATATGATCTTTCTTAATTAATTTGAGGGTAGAGCTTTAGGTGTTTAATAACCTAAAGGAAATTAAGGAAATCTGTAAGCAGCCATTACGGTGGATTCCATCCGATTCTTATAACACCATCTTCGGCTCGTGGTATCTGCTGGCCACCATAGACAAAAGAGGCAAGATGGAGCGGGTGGACCTTGAAGGTACTTTAGCTCATTGATTCTATGTTTTGTTTCTTTGGAGATGCATAGTTTTTTTATTTTTTATTTTTTTACTTGGTGAAGTTAGTATATTACTATTTCACTAATCTTAGATTACTGTCTGGTTGAAAATATGGAAGTTGTGCTACAAAAATTTGCTTTCGACAAAAATTGGAAGTGAGAATTAAGGATGGGATCATTACCACAATCGATTATTCTTTTGATTATTTCTTGTTGTTTTTGTTTTTGTTCAAAGTTTTATTGTGAAAATAATTCAAAGATATAATTAATTAATATTATATCTTATGAAAGTTTTAAAATTTACAATCAATAGAACATCAATTTTAATAAATTTATAGATTGTCATCTATGTAATTTATTGGATATAATCATTTTAAATGAAGATTGAGTATAACTAATCTTTCTCTTTGTGAAGCCCATTGATGCGCATCCTTTGTGCTTTCCTTTTTGTTATAATTAATTTCTTTGATAATATGTTATATGAATTTTGAGTCCTTTTTAGTCTTTTTACAATTGTGGAGTATCTTTAAAATTTCACTTTTATTTTTTCTCTTGCTCAATCAAAATATCACTCAAAACATAATTGAATAATGTTTGCTCATCCAAAAACAATGAATATCACATAAAAAGTTGAGAGATCATGCATACATTTTCACATAAGATTCACATGTGCATTAGTACTCCCCATTTCATTTAATTTATAGGATGGCTTTGATTTTAGGAATAAGTGTTCAATATTTCTACAAATGCATCTTTTTTCCATTGCGAGAGCTAGTTTTATGCATTGAATATAGATAATTATTTGATAAATAGATAAAAATTCTTGAATGATTGTTATTGCCTAATGTCATAGCGATACTTAACAGCTATTCTATTTCATATCATAGTTTTTTTAATTTTATTCGATCGTTTGTTGTATCATTGTTATCTATTTTACATTATTATTGGTTTAATAATAACTATATTTTTTTGTAGGGGAGAATATTGTTATAACTGAAGAGGTTCGAGAAGTAGTTTGCTTTTATACTTCAATAATTTTAATTATTTTTAAATTTTTTTCTTACCTTTTTAAACGTATTAGTTCTTCAATTTTACATGAAGCACATTTAAAAAAGAAAGTTTTCGATAGTTTTTTTTCTTCTAATGTGACTAATATTTATTTAATTGAAATATGATAAAAAGAGAGTGCATGATGGTTTTTTGCAATCCAATTAGTGTATGTTCCTTTGGTTCATTTTCATTTATTTGAGATAATATGATAACCTTTTTTTTCGTTATTAAATTATATTCTCTCCCTTCCATCATTTTTTTTTTTTAATTGCTCTCCACATTTTGATGTTTTAATTTTATGCTAATCTAGGTAAAATTTTTAGTGTAATTAAATGTATAGATTTTAGGCTATCGAGAATAGTAAATATAATGTTTTTCTCATTAATTGTACTTTCAAAGGCTATTTCTCAATCCATGATAATGGGACTCTCTTTTTATGTGATTCACAAGTTCTCATAAGAAAATTAAATTAAATTTCTTTATTAGAGGGATTCTCTTTTCATATTATTTTGAATTAAAAAATTTCACTTTTTTACATTAATGACTTTGACTTTTGTGATGAATGACTATAAGTTATTATAGTTCTTATTTTTTTGCTAATTGAATAACTTACAGAAATCCTCATTTGAAGTTAGAGAACAAAGTGAAAGTTTCATTGATATCACATTTTCAATTTGCTATGATGGAAGTGAGACGTCCAAACAAAAATTAATTTCACATATTAGTTCCATTTATCAACTTGATCAGCAACTCAATCAAGTAAGATTCCCAACTAATTAACAAATAAAATTTGTTAAATGAAAACTAATCAATATTTTCTCATGAACCTTTACTACCAACGAGATTGTCATATGGGTTAAATTTGTAGTTCCTTATTTCATGTGTTAGAGATTATATACATGAGGTATTATTCTTATTTTGTATTTATTAAATGTTATAATTTTTTTGGCCTTGTCATGTCCTCACATTCATGAAGAAAGATTTGACACTCCTGTAGAAATTTCTAGAGCATATCATGCATCTAGGCCTCAAAAAATAGCTCCTATTATGGGATTGCAGCGTAAAACCTGCCGTAGAAACAATGCATGGTTTGGAAAGAAATTAGCAGATACTACAACTACTTCCAAATCTACTTTATGCATTCCTACAACTTATAAAGATTCTCAAAATAATTATATGACTCAGAAGCCTTGAGGTAGATCATCATTGTACAAAATGTCGCGCTCTCCATATTTTTGATCTTCTAAGTTGATTAATCCTATGGTAAGAGCTTGCTATGTTTTAAGTGGGTGATTTCATTACATAAATTAATATAAAATATTCTTAGGTTTATTCTCCTACATAATCTATGTGTTGCTTTCATTTCAGAAAAATAATTGCTATAAGGACAACAGCATAGAGTCGTTAAAGACAACAAAATGGACATCCTCACCATCAAATATTATGCCTTTTGGTCATAAACAGGTAAACCCGCATTCTTACTATTGTTTTAGCTTATATTTTCATGTCAATGTCATGTTAATTTCTTTTTTATCTTTAGTTTAAATGTGATCATGCTCAATGATATATAATTTAAAATATATATATATTAGTCTTGTCTTTTATTCAAAGAATTTGGATTTTTTTTTTTTTTTTTTTTGCCAAACTTGTTCTTAGTCTTTTGTGATCAATTTGATATTGTCAAATGTATTTTCAACTTTTAATTGTTTTTCATATATATATATGTGTACTATCTATCTTGTTAAATCGAGCTCATATTCTTTGAATGAATAATTAATATAGTCTAGGCATCATATTTTTATAAAGATCTTAGTTTTGTCCTAATTTTTTTTAAGATATGAGCATAATTAGAGCATAATTAGAATGCAAAAGAAAATATGACACTTAAGTAAAACTGGTTGAAATGTCATAATTTGGCAACAAGATTTAATATCAACATTATTTTTCAAGTGATACCATTAAATAGTTTTATATATTAATGATAGTGTTGTTTATCAATGTTTCATGGCTAAGGCCTTATATATATTCACTTGGTAATGCATTGCAGGTGTGCTTGGAGTTTGTTATTGTTGTTATGTAGCCAAATATCATTGATTGTATGTGTGCAAAACAACCATGAATTATTTACCTATGATATATCATATCATCATCCATCATAGAATTATATAAGATTTAAAGAGAAGTGTTGCTATAATAAATAATAATTAGTAACAATCAAATAAACAAATTAAAAACAACTATAGTAATTAAACAAAAATTAATCTAAAAACTTAATATTATTAAATTATAAAATTAATTGAAATAAATTTAACTGCATAAAAATATTATTTTAGATAACTTAATAGATCACATTAAGTAATTATTAATAAATTGTTGTATTGCATTGATTATGATTTAATTATTTTAATTAAGATTAAATATGCTAAATAGGTATAAAAGATATCACATTTATGTAATTATTATTACAATTTTATTGGGTTAACTATTTTAAATCTTGAAATATGTAGCCATATAGTTCATTAGAATTTAACCTCTATCATACTAAATAGTTGTTGAGATCTAACTACCTCATTATTTACTTAATATGGATTTACATATTTTGGTAAATCCTAGTTGTAGCCAAACAACCCCCAAGTGGCTCTATTTTCATAGATGGATAAAAGTCAACCTCATCTATTTATATAGTGTAGGTGTTTGTATGCATGTGTATACCTATGTGCGCATATTCGACATTGAAGTATATTTGCAACTAATTCACATTTAAATACATACAAAATAAGAACTGTATGTGTATTCATGTGTATATATATGTGTGTGTATTTTTATCTGATTTCAATCTAATTTGATTTGATCCAATTTGACTGAATTGAAGTTCAATTCGAGTTGGATTTCACATACTAAATAATTTGATGGCATTAATTTGAGCTAAAAAATTGAGTTGATTTTAAGCAATCTTAAAGTTTTTAGCTGAATTCAAAATAATATATGCTTGATTTTCATGAATGAATTTTAATGCTATCTTCAAAATCATTGGTAGGCTGTGAAACGTGGTAGCTCAGATGAGGATGTTGGATGCTTAAATTTATTTACTCATGTTTATCAAGATCAAAAACATAGCATTGAGTTAGAAGACTCATGCAATTTTGCTTATAAAACATCTTTAACATGTCCTCTTTATGCTCCTCCTCCCCAGTCTATGGAGAGAGCAAAACAAATTTTGAACGAACTTGATGAACATTGAATCAATAAATTTTTGTTCAAAAAATTGTTTCTCAATTTAAATCTAGTTCAAAAATCTCAATAGATAATGCTAATGCGTATACATGTATAGGAAATTAGTGCAAGATTAGATTTATAAAATGATTTAATGAGTTTTCTTTAAATGTTTAGGTCTACAATCAAATAATTTTTTTTTCATTAAAGAAAAAAAATCATGCTTTTGATAATTTTAGACTTTATGAGCTCAAGTTATATAATTTGTAATTTACCTTACTAATGTAGATATAATATTTTTTTGGCTCTAAACAAATTAACGACTATTATTAACTAATTTTAACTTATGTTAAATATTTTTAAGTGTAAATCACAGTTGAAATAGAAAGAGAAATACTAATAATAATAATAAAAAAAAAGTAGACGATACAATAATAATCTTGATAAAAAGAATATTAAATGATTTATCGTATGTGTTTATTTGATACATTTAGTATATTATTTTAATTATGATATGAGGTTTATTGATCTTATTATGGGTTTTAATAATTAATAATTTAATAATATATTAATATTTTATAGTCTAAAAGAAAATGGTTGTAATTAAAAATTTGGATGGGTTGGGTTGTGGCTAAAAAAATAGAGAAATGCTTAAGAGAGGCGCAAAGGTGGCAACGAACCAAAATGAGTATTATTTTTAATTTATTTTGCAGTTGGAGCCTTATATAAATAAAATTTACATAAGAGCCACGTTTAAAAAAAACGTGAAAACCTGAAAAAGTTAATTAAAATCACGTTGTTGTGAGTTTTTTTATTTCTTTTAATTAATAATTGTATAAATGATTATTTCTATTATTTATATTTCATAATTTTAATTATTGTCTAATTATAATTTGATTTTCTTATAATTGAGATAATTTAATTTTTAGTACTACGTTTAAAATTTTTTTCTTGCTTAATGTTTTTGAAATATCTTTTAAATTATCTTACTCGCAACAAAATCAAATTAAAATTTGTAATTAAATTATAATTTCGTAATAATTAAAATTTAAAATGCTGAAATATAAGAAACGGGGATAATTAATTATATAGATATTGATTAAAAAGTTAAAGAGCCCGTTATAGAGAAGAAATTATAAAACCTTAAATAAGAAAAGAAAGAAAAAAATGATCTATTAAACATTAATAATTTAGTGATAATTAATTATAAAATCATATATAACACTCATTATCCCCATTCGTGTGTAGTATGACAGTATTGAATGTAGTCATTAGTATATGTCATATAATCAAATTAATTAGTTCTTATATATGCATTTTTTTTATCAATTCATGGCTCAAAAACAATGGATTTTCTATTTCTCCTTCTTTGTCATCCTCAGGATCACTACCATCATCACTATAATCATCACTTAATCCACTATCCATCATCTCTATAAAAGTTCATGAGAATAATGTTACAAAAAAGTATTCCATAAGAACAAACATAAAATGTTAAGAGTTATAATGCAAATGAAAACGTTAAAGAACTTTTTCTTACTAGTCATTTAGGGTTATTTTTGTGCTTGCATTTGACTATGTTAGAGAAACAAAAGCTCGCCAAAGGTATTATTGAATGATGACGGTTGAGATGTTAAGTAATTGATAGTCGTCGCATTAAGCTACAATGGGATAAACTCCGCATATATAAGAAGGACTTTTGTGGTAGGTACCTTTAGAATGTAGTCGCATATTGCATTGTCTTCAATATCAGTTGTGATGAAGCTATTGTCAATAAGTAATTGACATATTAGTTTCATGATGTAGATCCTGGCTTAATACTTCAAAGTACCAAGGATTATGTTTGTCAATTCAAGTAAACTACTCTACGACATAATTACAATTGAGTGACTACTGATTCAGATATATTTAGGAACTAATTCATCTGATTAAGTTAACTCTCTCCATCAAAGTATCAACTAAGCGAGGGTTCACTCATTTTTATATGAGGCTCTATTGAACATATGGAAGAATTTTGTTAATATGTGAGAGAGATTAAGGATGTGCATTATTTTGTTAAAATTGAAAAATTGATTATGACTAATATGAAGAACTTAGTCATTTTTAGATACCAATTCATAAGTTAATTGTAAGTTCTTATCAAAATTTAAAATTAAATCTTAAACCTAACTAAAGAATTAAAATTAAACTCACGTATTAGAAAGATGATAGTATCATTCTACCTAGTAGGAAAATTTTGTTCTTCAATCCAAAGTCTTTCATAAAATAGATTTGATAATATGAAGCTCACAAACATTAGGAATGAGAAATGAATATCAAAACTTAATTTTTGTCTTCAAAATAAAGAAAACCTTTTATGTAAGTGTATATTAACTATTCTTTCTCTATGATGTATGTGAAACCAAGCTGCTCTAATGCAAAAAACTATCTTTTCTTCACAATCTATCAAAAGAGTATATTCGTAAACCATCAAATGAGTATGTGCCTCCACTATCAAAAGAGTAATTTTATTTATTACTTTCTCTTTTCTTCGCAAACTACATACTTCCTTGCCATTCATATGCATAATCTATCTCACACACTCTTTTCAATCCATTCAAACTCCTATTGAAATATATTAATAAAATCAAATACATCTTGCAATCTTGTTGACATATTGTTGACCTCACTTTTTGAGTGAGATCTTATCCCCCTCTTCTTAGACCTAGGAATATTCTAGACACTATGACTTTCTTAGTCATAAGACACTTATAGTACTTAGGTGAACATTTAACCTAACCTCAGAGATTTAGAAATCACAGGATTAGGCTATGTCTTAGAACTTAAGGAAAATTCACCTACCCTATAGCCTAAACCCAATCCCTGTTCACCCTCTCAAAACCAAATCTTAAATTCAATTCATAATACCAAATTTAAATCCATAACCAATTCCCAATCAAATAAAATCAATCTAAGCCCTATTATTTTATCTTATGAACCTAACCTTAGCCAAAGCCAACTCAATTCAAATTCAATTGATTTTCTAAAATATCAATTCAGCCCTTCAATCAATTAACCAAACTTACAATCAAACCCAATTCCAAATCCAATTTGCCAAAATCTACAATCAAATCAAAACCCATCCTAAGTCATGTGAATCAACCTTCATGAACTTAGCCAAAGTCCCATCGAAACCAATCCAAAATTTATTGATTTCCTTATAATCAATTTAGATCTTCAATCATCTTCTTAAATTTAAATCAGATCTACATTCAAATGATCAAAACTAAATCAAAATAAATCAAATTAATTCAAAACCTTTATAAGCCCTATGAACTAACCTTCATGAGCTTAGCCAAATGTTAACCCAAATCACTTCTAATTCAATTGATTTTCTCATGAATCAATTATTCCTTCAATTACCTTCCCAAATATATATCAAATCTACAATCAAATATTTAAAACTAAATCAAACTAAATCAAAATCCAAACCTAAGTTATATATGAACCAAATTAGCCAAGTTCCTTCATTCCAAGACCCAAATTCAATTGATTTTCTCATAAATCATTTATACTTTCAATCACCATTCGTAATATAAATGAAACTTACAATCATCAAATCAAATCAAAATCAATCCAAGTCAAACCTAACTTAGCCCATTTGACTTGAAATATTCAAATAAACAAAAACTCATTTGAACCCAAACCAATTGCAATTAAATTTAGATATCAATCCCAAATCCATGTATAAAGTCAACTAAATCACACTAAACCCAAAATTAAGCCAATTAAGCCCAATTGGCTCACTTGACCTAAAGTGGCCAATTTGACATATATGAACCAAAATTCAATTCACTCTAAATCAAAGTGAATTAAGCCAACTCAAACTTCATGACATGATTGTTGATCATCATAGGTTAATCAATTATCATAAATTGGGTCAAACCAAGTCAACTTAACCCTATGACCAAGTCAACCCATTAACCTATATGAACTCAAACTAGCCAAATTGTAACCTAAGCCAAATCCATTGAAACCAATGATTCAAATCAACCCAAAATCAATATTTTGCCATAACTTGACCTTCAATTGAGCCAAAGCTAGCCCAATCTTGACCCAAGGTTACCCAAATTGACCTAAATGGAAAAAATGGGCCAAATTTAAATCTAATCTAAATTGATTGCAGCCAATGACTCAAGTTCATTCTAAATTGATTATTGAATTTGATCAAAGCCTCAATCGAGCCTAATTGACTCACTCGACCCAAATGACCTATTGAACCCAAGTTGACCTAAAACTAATTTAAAACCCAATCAAACCAAATTGAACTCAACCAAAGCCTACAAAATAACCCAAATAATCAACCAAACCCAAACCAAGCCAATTTGGTCAATTGGGTCAAATGTGTCAACTTTACCCATTTATCCCAAATGAACTCAAATGACCCAAAACCAAATCTAAACCAAATTGAACCAAACCAATGACACCAATACACTCCAAATGGCTATATGAACTTGACCCAACCCTTGTTTTGACCCAATTTGACCAATTGGTCAACTTGACCCAACCTAATCCAATTTGACATAAATGGGTCAAATTGAGCCAAATTGAACCTAATCAACTCCAAATGACATGAAATTTGGGCCAACCTACTTTTGGCTCATTTCAAATTTTCTCAAATTAAATCTAATGCCAAATGACCATCCTACCCTTGGGATAAGGGTGTCACATGAGACAAATCACCCATGTAAGTGGTCATTTCCTTTCCTTGACCACTTAGCACTCTCCCATTGGCCAACCTAGACTCCTAGGAGACTGCCGAACCTGACCCAAAGGTGGTTGGGTCAGCCATGAATCATGGGGAGGTGAAATCACCTCACCTCCCCCATTAAAGCATTTGAAACCACCAAGGACACCCACTATCCCACTTGGTAGCCACCTCCTATCCCTTAGCCACTCAAACTGAGCCACCTAAGGAGAATCCCCCATTCCCCACCCACCACATCAAGAAAAATCCAAACTGGAGTCTTCAAGGGAAGAGGGTATACACCCCCTCATTTCCACTCAATCCCACACACTTGTATTCCTCAGAGACCTAGCTACCCAAGATGAGCCACTAGAGACTTCCCCCAAGCTCCCAAGCTCATTCCACATTCCCCACTCTCAAATTTTCTGAAGCCCAAACAAGGGAGCCTCCCATTCGATCACATTTGCTCAAGACTCCACCAAAGTACAATTAACTTTGCACACACCATCCTTAGAGGTAGTCAAGCAAGAATGAATCATCTCCCTAGCTTCCCGATGGTTGGAAGGTGGACTTCAATTAGCATCGACCACCTACGTCTCGTGCATTGGCCTTCTGAGCAATCCACCTCAAATTGGAGCTTGTGTTGATCAACAGGGCCTCATCCTTACTAGACGAAGCTTTCTCAATCGGATTTGGCACCAATCTTGAACTCCGGTGAGGTATGCTATTGAAATTGACCTTAGAATAAAATTGAGTTAGAGATTTTTGAAGAAAACTTGCATCTTGCGCAATCTTGGTAGTTGGATCCCTTCGGATCCTCCTTACAAGCATGTGGAATTGATTTGAGATCTATCCGAGCTCAGGTGACCTCGAATAGATCTAAGGAAGGCTGACTGTGTTTGTCTTCTATCGATCAATAGACGAGATATCACGCACTGTCCGTACTGTGTGATTAAAATGGACGATTGTTATTATATCCAATAAAATTATCCATTTTTGTCCTTTAGCATCCCAGGATTAATCGTAGGATCGGATGACACACGAGAAAACGCGTCCTCTTGATGATGGTGATAACCTAAATATCTAATCCCACGGTACCATGTGGAAAGTGCGTCGTGTCAGCGTGCCACATGGCGCCGATGAGATTAAGGTTTAATTAGGCTTAATTAATGTGTTTTAATAACTAAAAATTCCTAAAATCATAACAAATTATAGAAAAATCATAAAACTGCAAATTAATGCTCATTTTAAAGATATTTCAGAGAATAATTTATTAAAAATATCCTTAATCAATTTTAAACAGTAATTAGGTTTAATTGAGATTTAATTAGAAAATTAATTAATTACTCTTTAATTACTTAATTAATTAATCCCAAACTTGGTGGGTTATTTAAATGTGATGACCTCTGTCTCCCATAATTTTCTAGGGATTTGTTGCTTAACTAATTAGAGAAATTAATTAATTAAGCTCTAATTACCCTCTTAAATTAATTAATCATTAAGAAATCACATGAACAATAAAATGTCAATTCATTGAGTGTCTAAGCACTATCCAATAGTAAATAAACTTATGGGATGGGATTAAGCCTCCTCCTTGATTTATTCCCCTAAGTTCAATCCTTTAATTAAATTAATCAAGGATTAATTAATTAAGTCACTTAATTAATCAATTTGAAATTATGATCATGATTAGAATTAAATTAATTAAGTAGGTAGACCTTTAGGTGTTTAATATCCTAAAGAAGTTTAATAAAATTATGATTAGTCCACATGTGTGGAAAAAATATAAGAATAATTAATTAAATTTCTTAGCTTAATTAACCATTAATTATGAGCAAATTGCATTAGGCCCCTTTCATTTCTTAAGGTCATTTCTAATTTAATTTCTAATGTATATGCATACCATGTTGGCTCATAATTAGTTGGGTAATTATGTTAAGGTAATGTAGGAAAGGGTTAATTGATGGATTTAATGCATATTGTAACTTAATTGACTCATAAAATTTAACTTAATTACATTTCATTGAACTAAATCAACTAACATGGGAATGGGTTAGGATCAACAAAAATTTTCTCTTCTTTAATTTCAACTAAAATCCAAAAATCAAAATTAATAAGAAGCTTTGGTTCACTTTAAAGGATTTTATTTAGTATGATTGTCCTTAAGAATTAATTTGATTGAATGAATCACATATTTGTATTTGATTATTCCTTTTCTAATCACGCTAAATATTGTATGTCGTTTGATTCCACGTATCCATCTCTTTTCAAAACTAATCAAATAAAACAAAATTTTCTTTATGTAAAGCTTGCATGTGTTGATTTAATTTAATATATGTGTGTCTATCATCACTATTAAATATAAATATATTTTTTAAAAGTTTATAAATGAATGATAACATGTGTAGTGATGATAATTATAAATACATAAGAGATGTATGTGATTATACCTTAAGTGTATGGAGTGAAGCTTTCTTTTCATTAATTCATATGTGGTTTTATATGTACTTAAATGTTAATAAGTATATAGTCCCGACATCCCGGGAACACGAGGCTTTAGTTAGTCCAAAGGAGGTCATTTGATTACCTAACTTCCCTAGTTAACAGCGACACATACTTATTTGATTTTGTCTACATGTATTTCTACATTAGAATTTGGATAGAAGTTTAACCCATATGCATAAATGTTTCAATTAAATAAAAATGCAATCTTTACATGGTTCTTCTTCCTTTATTTATGTGTATTTGAGAAAACCAAGTGTTTAGTCTAGATATCCTAGGAATACAAGGCTTTAGTTAGTCCCAAGGAGGTCATTTGATTATCTCACTTCCCTGGTTAACAAAGGCATGTACTAGCTTATGTCTCTTTTACATGTGTGTGTGTATTTAATCATGGAATTAAAACCCCTCTTTCTTTTATCAAAAATCCATGCATTCATGAGTGATAAGTTGTTGAATTAATTAGTCATGTGATTTGGAGCTCTCTTTCCTATGTATTTTTATATAAGAATTTGGATATAGCTTTAAATTAATATGACTAAATAATTCAATCAAAGGGAAAACTTAAACTTCAAATGTACATGTTCACATCCATCATTTAAGTGTGCTAAAGCAAATTGTATGTGTAGATATACTTAGGATACATATCACATGCATGTTACATGTGATGGAAATTAATGATTTAATACATGTCATGTGGTAGTAATTCAACTAAATTAATCTTAAGAAGCCTTTCACATTAAATGGTGCCATTTAAAGTAAACCTAAACTTAGGATTAATTAAAATATTTAATAAGCCATTTACTAAAAAGAATGAAATCAAAATTAACATGCTTTAGAAAGTGGCTTAAGATAGGGATGAAAGAGGGTAATCCTCTTTCTTCTCTTTAACATTTAGTTGCTAACTGTAATCATATGAAACAAAAGAAAACACGAATTAAATTTCTCAAATCAATTAAACAACTTCAAGTTAAACCAACCTTTCATGTCAAATTGAACATTTTCAAACTTAGAAAATATAACTATAATGGCTAGCAAGACATACCACACAAGCATTAACGTACACATTAGAATTAAGTCACTTCTAATCCTAAGTTAAGACGGTGCATGGTGTGATGTATTATTTTAGACAAGATATTAGGGTGTATATTTTATAGACTGGATGTTAGGTCCCTATTAGCCTAATCATATTTTCTCCACGAGATTGTGCATAAGGGGTCGCTTAAAAATAAATATAAATGCTTTTCTTTCAGTTTCTTAAGCTCCCAAGCATAATCCAAGTTAGAATAGGTGGGCTTGGTTATGTATGTGCAAGGTGCTAAGTCCAAATTATAAATATAACCACTTGGGTTGTATGTGTGTTTAGCTAACACTTATTTTGCAGGTGTAATTAGAATTATTTTTTCAATTTTTAATATAATTTTGCATTAGGAAGTAGGATTAATTCTATGGGGGATTATGATGAGCAGTGGCCAGAAGGCTTTATCTTGGGGTGCCCTGTGATGCCTTTGAAGTGAGCACCATCCAAATCAAAGGAGGAAGATACATGAAGACATGAAGACATGAAGAAAAAAGACCCCCGTAGCATTTATAAATTGTAATTATTCTTTCATATTTCGGGTTATATAAGAGTAGAGCTTAATTACCAATCTTTCCTTTTCAAGTTGTACGGCGGTACCCGATCGCACCATCTTCTTATTCTTTTATGGGAGCTATAAAATTTTTTGATGTTATGTTTAGCATGTGGCTTAGAAACAACATGCTTTTCATAACGTGCCTTATTATTGATGCTTTAATGTGTGGCCTGGATTCGATTAGACTCTTAGGTTAAAAATAAATTTTTTACCCAACTACAACTCATAATTAAAGTTTTAAATAATTCATAACCCCGCCATAAATTCTATGCATTAAATAAGATAATTAAAAGATCTAGCAACCGCTTAGCTGAATGTTGTATGTCTCACATCATGCATGCATATTCCTTCTTCCTTGAAATTGAGGAATCTCCATCCTTGCAGGATAGGGAAATGGTTAACCTATGAGGGCATCCATTGTGGAGGAGAACACCCACTTCTTGCTGATGTAGCCAATAATCTATTTTTACCATGCATATATGCATCAAAATCCTAAAGCCTTTGTCAAAATGGAAGTGTCAAAATTGAAATAAAAATTAAAAGATTTGGCATTAAATTAAGTCATTATTCATACCACTCATGCTCTAGTCTCCTAGGAAGTGGGTTTAAGACTTTAGTCTCTATCTAAATAAATAACAGTCCAACTATCTTACAAACTTATAAGACTTGCCTACATGAATTTAAAATGTAGGAGGAGTTAGCTAGCGGCCACTCCAAGCGGTTGTAAGTTCAGCGGTCAAGTGATTTACCTTCTGTTGTGGAGGTAAATCTTATGTCCATCTACACTTAGATTTAGATTGCGCTTTAGCTCTTGCTAAAGCTCCCTAGATTTAGGATCTGAGATTGTTGTTTCCTTCGGGCAACAAGCATAAATCCTCACCTCTTATGCATTTCTACAATCTTGTGTTGTTGTATTATAAGTCTGTTGACCTTACTTTTGGAGTGAGCTCTCAGCTTCCTCATCATAGATCTAGGACTCTTATAGACACTTAGAGTTCCTTAGTCTTAAGACACTTCTAGTGATTATGTGAACAATTCACCTAACACTAGAGACTTAGAAGAGCCATAGGAACAGGCTGCGCCTTAGGGATTTAGGAGGACTTACCTACCATATAGCCCAAACCCAATCCTTACTTCCTTCTTTCAAACCAAACATCAAATTCAAATTCAAATTTCAAAATTAAATCCAATTATCCAATGATTGAAATCCATCACTAAATTCAAATTCTAAATCTCTTCCTAAGCCCTTTGATTTTATCTTATGGACTTAGCCTTAACCAAATCCAAATCAACCTCAATCCAATTGATTTTCTCAATTATCAAATTCAATCTCAAATTAAATTTCAAATCATAAATCAATTCTAAACTCCAAATGATTGAAACCCTTGATTAACTACAAATTCTAAAATCTCTTCCTAAACCATATGAACCACCTTCATATGCTTAGCCAAAACTCCTTCAAACTAACTCAAACTTGGTTGATTTCTTTATAAATCAATCATTCCTTCATTTATATTTATACATATAAATGAAACCCACCCTCCAATGACCAAAAATAAATCAAACCAATTCAAAATCCAAGTTAGCTTCTTTTGACCTATATCCCTTAATTTGGTCAAATTTCCTTCCAATTCACTCCAAACTCAAGTGATTTTCTCATAACCCATTTATATCTTCATTTATATTCACAAATATAAATAAAATATAAATTCAAATGGTCCAAACCAAATCCAAATCAAATCAGGTTCTTAATTTCAGCCCTTTTAGCCAAACTTTTGAACTTGGCTAAATAATATCTAAATCAATTCAAAACCCATGGATTTCTTCATGATTCAATCATTCCTACAATCATTGATCCAAATATAAACATAAACCACCATTACCAAACCAAATCTAAGTCAACCCAAATCAAACCCAAGTTGACCCTTTTGACTTAAAATTATCATATGAACCAAAACCAATTTGGTTTCGAACCAATTGGATTTATATTTCAATCCTAAGCTCATATGTGGGTTCATCTAAACATGAATCAAACATTTATCAAGCCAATTGACCAATTTAGGCTCACTTGACCCAAAGTGACATAAAGGACCTTTTTGAGCCAAGTTCTAATCCAACCCAACTTGGATTGAACTAAGCCTATCTAAATCTCAGTCATGATCAACAATCATCATAAGAGATCAACCATCTTGAATTGGGTCAAATCAAGTCAAAACTAGCCATTGACCAAGTCAACATTTAGCCCAAATGAAACTCAAATTAGCCAAAATTTATCATATGCCAAATTGATTGAAACCATTGACTCAAACTCATTCATAATCCATGATTGAACATGACCAAACCATCAAATTGAGCCAACCAAAATCTAATTGGCCATTTGACCTAAGTTGACCCAAATTGGCTTAAAAAATCCAAAATGAGTCAAATCATGATTTAATCCAAATTGATTGCAAACAATAGCTCAAGTTCATTCCAAATCACTTATTAAACTTGACCAAAGCCATGATTGAGCCCAAATTAACAAATTGGTCAACTTGACCCTACCTAGCCCAAATTGACCTAAAAGGTCAAATTGGCCAAAATCTAAATTAATTCCCAAATTAAATCAAACCAAAGCCTACAATCATTTTCAATCAACCAATTGAACTTGACTCAACACCTAACCCTACTCAATTTGGTCAAATTGGTCAAATTGGTCAACTTGACTAATTTGACCCTTTTGAATCCAAATGAGTCAAATCTAAACCTAGGCCAAACTAATCTAAATTAATTGAACCAAAACATCCCAAATCATCATATGAACTTAACTCAAGGCTTGGTTTGACCCAATTTGACCAATTGGTTAACCCAACCCAACCTAGCCCGAATGAAACCCATTTGACCAATCTAAGCCAAACCACTCAAATCCAACTTGTAGAATCTTGTGGGCTGATCTAACTCAACTTAAACTAACCCTAGGTCAGCGTAAAACCTCCCCAAAAGTTAAGTGGGTCCCACCAAGGGGATTAGCCATCAAACCATGGGATTTAAACCTCAAAACCATTGGATCCAAGCCAAAGTCAACTTTTCCATCTCCATGGCAGCTCATTAGCACTCTGTGGAACTTTCTCCTAACCCCACCTAGCCCACCTAACCCACTCTAGGTCAGCCAAGGACCTTTGAGAGGTGAGTTGACTCACCTCCAACCCAAATCGAGCACACATTGGATCCAAACCTTTGCATACTTGCACAATGGATCCATGGCAGCCTCCCATCACTCCTCCCATTCCTAACATGCCACCCTGACTTGATGGAGGCAAGTCCAACGGTCGGCGGTGGCCAGCCAGTGCAAACCCTGTGCACATTGCCATCCATCCATCATGAGCATTGGTGGGGTATACCCCCCATTTTCAAGTGAAAATTAGCACACTTGCATCATACACCTTCCTAAGTCAATTCTGAAGCTCCTCATAATGTTTCCAAGGATCCCCAAGCCCTCTTCGATCGACATTGCCCATTTTCGAGCAAAGCCGAAATAGGGCATCCCAATCTCGAGTAATACTCCCTCATTTCACAATCAAATCCAAATTTCTCTTAGCCACACCATCATTCACAGGCTTCCAAGCCACGGGAGGAGTGAGTTCGATCGAAGCTGAGCCCCTTGCATGAGTGGATTGGTCAACTGAGCATCCCACACTAAATCAAGCCCAAACTTCTTTAATAGGGCCTCACCTCAACTAGGCAAAGCTACCTCTGGTGTTGCACTGAGTATTAGCTCGTGAGGTAATTTTATAAACTGAGCTTTGTATGCAAAAGTGGGTTTGTCCTTTGTGAAGTAAATTTGAATCCCATGGAAAATTGATCTTTAAATGTGTGTGTCTCCCTTCCCTAAAGGTGTGGAAATAATTTGGAGATAATCTGAGCTTGGGTGAGCTCAGATTAAATGAGGGAAGATGGACGACATCTGTCTTCCGTCGCTCACAAACGGGATAGATCACAAGCCGTCCATCCCATGTGATTGAGATGAATGTCTCTAATCAAATCCCATGGTAGAGCCTTTGATTCCTTTATTAAATTACGGATCGAATTATGGTCGTTCGATCTTAGATCAGACGGTCCACAGAGAAAGCACGTCCACCACCAATTGAGATAGCGTGCAGATGTGACTACTTAAATAGCCAATCCTATTGCATAATGTGGAAAGCACACAGCGTCAGCGTGCCGTGTCAGCCGCCACGTGACCCAATGGGATTAAGGCTTAATTCAGGCAAATTAATTATTTTTTAATCCTAAAACTTTTTAAAAGCAAAACTAATTGTAAAAAAATACAAAAAATACAAACTTAGGCTCATTTTGAAGGTATTTCAAAGTAGAATCTAGAAAAAAAATCATTAACTAATTTTGAGTAGTGATTTTAGCTTAATCAAGATTTTATTAAAATATAATTAGCTTAATTATACCTTAATTAAGCACTCAATTAATATCAAAATTTCTATAGATGTTTAGGGGATGACCTCTGTCTCCCTTATTTTTCTAGGATTTTATTGATTGCTTAAGTAGGGAAATCACTTGATTAAGCCCTAATCACTCTCTTAATCTAATTAATCATAATTAATTAATGAATAGTAAGTTAATTAATCATTTAAACATAATCACCTTAGTTGAACAGTAAGATGACTTAGAAGATGTAGTTAGGGATACATTTCCTAATCCATTTCCTAAGTTTTCTTTACTTTTAAAAATAAAATTAATTAATGGCTAATGAAATGATTAATTGATTAATTAAGTAATTAATCTTCAAAATAAAGAAATAAAAATCTCATTAAATGTTTAAATGATTTAGGAATTAAGATAGGGCCTTGCCTTTGATCCTCTCCCCTAAGTTAATTTTATCATTCAAATTAAAATATAACCAAAATTTTTAATCAATTAACCAAAGACTTAATGAAATTAAAATTAAAATAAATTCATCCACACCTAAGCAACCCTTAATTGATCTTGGGTAGCCCCTTGGGTGTTCAATAACCCAAGGTGAGAGATAATGAAATTAGGGTTGGCTCACATGTGTGAAAAAATCATAAAATTAGGGTTGGCTCATAGCATTAGGCCTCTTTCATTTCTTAGGAGCATTACAAATTTACTTTTCATATGGTTGCATATCATATTGGCTTATTATTAATTAGTTAATTAACTTAAGATGATATAGGTTAGGGTTAATTAATTCACTTAATTCATACCTTAACCTAATTAAAATATAAAATCAACTTAAATATTCTTTATTAAACCAAATTAATTCACACATGGGTAACTAGGTTAAGATTAGCAAACCTCTTTCATATTCCCTAAATCAAATCAAACTCGAAGTTAAAAATGTCTTTAAAGAATTTTGGCTTATTTTAAATAGCTTTATTTAATGTGATTGTCCTTAGGAATTAATTGGGGTGAATGAAATAATGGACTTACATTCGTTTAATTCTTTCCAATCATGCTAAATATTGCTTGTCATATGAAATCATGCATTCATTTCTTTTAAAATTAATTAAATAAAAATATTTTTTATGTCAAATTGCATGTGTTGACTTAAATCAAATAGGTGCGACTATTATCACTATTAAATAAAAACTACTTTCAAAAGCCTATAAGTCAATTATTATAAATGAAGTGATGCTAATTACAAATTTCTATAAGCTTGCATGTGATAATAATATAAGATATGCAATATGAAGTTCTCTTTCCTTATCCTACATGGACTCACATAGGATTTACAAATGTATATTTCAATTGAAAAGAACATAACACTTGCCTAAATCTACTCCTATGCATCTCCATATTAAGACTTAAAAAGAATTTCATATCACATATGTAAATCATATAATCAAATCAAACATATTTTTTTTTGCATGATTCTCTATTCATGTGGTTCTTTCTGTGCATTCATATAAGATATGCATGATTCTCTTATACATAGGTATGTATGATGTGGCCAATAAATAAAGAATCATAAATCAAATAAATCAAACATAACTTTTGCATAGATTTTTCTATCCTTATAGTTGTTCATACATCTACATGTATTTAAGAAAAGTGATATATTAGTCTGGACATCGCGGGGCTGTGAAACTTTAAGTATCCCTAAGTACATCTTGTACATTACGCCCCTGGTGTAGAATACAATGGCACCATTGTGGTGAAAATTTCATATAAGATTTCTAAAGAATAAGGTATATACTTCCACCTTCACTCTATGCAAGATAAAATGAGGATAGAAATAACATCTCTTTCTTTTATGCTATTTTGACACCAGGTAGATCCGCAGATGTTCCTGTTGAGGGTGATCGGGTACGATATTGAGGAGAGGTGTACTATCTTAAAAGATAGAAGTCACCACCCTAATAATGGACCTAATCACCTCAACAAGGACTCCTAAGGACAATAGATCTGTATATGTACCAAAGATTCTTGCCCTACTTTACATGAAAAAGTAAAACAAGGTTTATTTTAAATAGGGTTTGTTAAGTTCTCTATAGGGGCAAGCCGTCATAGTTAATTACATCCAAAGGAATGAGATCTCTTAGAAATACTCTTGATTAAGGTAAATGATCATTATATCTAAAGATTTTAATAGGTGGGACCATCAATTGATTTGTTTATTTTGGAAGATCAAATGGGATTGATTGAAGAGAGAGTTATTATCGAGGCCAAATGAAGATAAATAGGAGATTCTCACGATGCTAGGAAACCTAGCCGACATCTCAAACTATCCTATGGTTGGGCTTTATATTTTTAAAATTGATTTAATTTATTTAAATTAAATTTTTCATTAGAAATTTAGGACTTATGATTCCACAACACAAGATTATGGAAATGCCTAAAAGGTGAGGATTTATGCTTATGGCCCACAAAGGAGAGAAGCACCAAAACCTAAATCTAGGGAGCTTTGATGAGGGCCAAAAGCACAACCTAAAGCTAAGATGAAAATGGGTATTTATTTTTTCTCCACAAGAGAGGACAACCCACCCGACTGCTTGGACTTACAACCGCCGCCAACTAACTCCTCCTATGATTTTAAATTCAAAGCAAGTCATATGCTTCATGTAAGATAGCTATTATTTATTTAGAAAGAGACTAAGTCCTTAAACTCAGTAAAGATATTAAATTATGTATGCTAATGACCTAAATCCAATATTGATTTTATTTTATTTTCATTTTTTTTGGACAATCATTTTGACTCAAGCTAATAGGATTCATACGCCTAATGCATGAGAAATGAGATTATTGGCCAAAATCAGTGAGAAGCAAGAAGGTGTGTTTCCACCATGGATCTCAAAGGTCAAGCCAAGTTTCTCTAGCAAAGGTGGAAGCCCTCCAATCAAGAGTGAAAATAATATGTATTTGTGCATGATGTTATAAAAGAAGTACTCATCCAACTAAGGGGTTGCTAATTCTTTTATCTTGATTTTCCCTAAGCTTTAGTGAGGTTATGAGTTCTTTATTTTTAATTTTGAATTGTTAAATTTGGTAGAATATTTATTTTTCCTAAGAGCCTAATCCACAGTCATACATAAAGCAAGGAAGAAACTAGAAAAATGATGTCACTTAATAAGCTAAACAAATCATCAATCAATTTATAAAGCTAATCACAAAGAATAAGAGGCCATTGTGGTGGGTAACACACAAACCTAAAATAAATTAGTTGAGCTCTACCCTTATACAACCTGGATTACAAATGAATTACATATAAGCAAAGAACTCATTGTTATGAGGACTTCAAGCTTCATTTCTTCATTCTTCTTTCTTCTTTCTTCTTCTATTCTTTCTTCTTCTTCTTTTGTTCATTCTTTTGGATGGTAGATGCTAGATTTCAAATGATGCATACAGATGAGATCTTATGACCAATGCTTATCCTAATCCCCATAACAATCATTCAAAAAATTATATAAAATTATAAAAGAAAAGTAAATCTAGCTAACACCTACAAAAAGATTAGCTAAACAAATCACACAAAATCCCAAGCATGTATATTGGACTTATCACCCCACACATGGGTGACTAAATCCTGGATTAGCTTAGGGATATAATAAAAAAAGCATTTATATTTTTATTTATCCGCATAATCTCCTACAACATATAATAGTTAGACTAAGATCTCCCTACCATTCATTCTATGCACATACATCCTAACATCCACTAAAACATATATATCAAAAATAAAAGCATCAAATCATGCACCTAACCTAAAGCTAGAAGTGGTGACTAGCCTAATGTGTGTGCTTTAGAGGTTTGTGTGGTATGCTGCTATGGCTTTAAGTTAGAATTTTTTAAGTGTGAAGGATGTTAAACTTAGAAGAGGATTTTTAAGTGATTTCATTATTTTGGGTTAATTTTATTTTATGTTTTGATTGGGTTTAAGTGAATCCTACAATTAATTACTAAGTTATAAAGAGAGGGAAAGAGAGGAGAACTTCTCTTTCTTCCCCTAACCTAAGTAATTTCTAAAGTGGATTCATATTTTAGTTTTATTTAGTGAATATTTTATTATATGTTTTAATAAATCCTAAGTTTAGATGAACTCTAAACAAACTTATTCAAAAACATAGGTATTTTAAGATTAAGTAAAATGAACAAAATTAACAAAATATACATCACTTCATTTCTTTCCCAACATGTATAACATCCATATGAATGAGTCCTAAGCATATCTATACATACAAATGGGAATGTTTAGCACACTTTATGATGCATGTAATTCATTTAAGAAAATTTAAATATTTATGATGCATGATTTTCATTAAATAGTAAAGGGGTTTCTTATCCAATTTTCACATGCACATATGAATGTATGAAAGACATAAGTGAGTACGATGCCATTATTAACCAAGGGTGTAAGGTACAAGACCTACTTAAGGCTACTTAAAGCCTCTCAATCTCAGGGTTGTCTAGACTAATATACCACTTTTCTTAAATACAAGCATGTGTACAAAAGAAATGAATGAAAAATAAAGAATGCAAAAGTTTATGTTGGTTGATTTATTTTTGTTTATGCAATTTATATGTACAAGTATAGGTATCATTCTTAAGTAATAGTAATAGATATGGAATTAGGCAAGTGTTAGGTTCTTTTCAAATGAACCATACACTTTGCCAAATCATATTCAAAACTATAAAAAGAGAGGAGAAGGAAAACCTACACTAAGCACATCCTTATATTTTACTCATGTGCAAACTTATAAGTAAGATATAATTAACTTTTAGTTTTGATAATTGATTCATATATTTTGAAAATAATTTGGATTTAATAGTGATAATAACCACTCATGTTATTACTTTAGCCAAAACATGCAATTTGACATAAAGGAAATATTTTCATTTTAAATTTGATTTTTGAAAAGAATGAATGTATGAAATCATATGACACACACATTTAGCATATTGGGAAAGAACTAAAGCAAGGAAAGCATATAAACACATTCACTTTAATTAATTCCTAAAGACAATCTTATGAAATAAGAAAGCTTAAAGTAAACCAAAGTTTGTTTAAGATGATTTTTGTTTGATTTTGAATTTGATTTCATTTTGAAAATGAGTTGATTTTGATGTTCCTAACCCATTCCACATGTGTTGGATATTTTTGTTTAATTTTAGATGATTAGATTCATTTTATTTTTGATTAGGTTAATGTATGAATTAAACATGTTAATTACCCTTACACCAATTAGCATAATTAATCAAATAATTATGAAATGAGATGACATAAAATCACAAAATTAAATTTGCAATGCACCTAGGAAGAAAAGGCTAATGCAATTTGGCTCATGATTAATGCTTAGTTAAGCAAAGGGTTTAAGTAAGTAATCAAAACACCCTTCACACATATGTTAAATTTTGATTTCTTAATTGAACTCTTGAACACCCAAGCATCTACCCCAAGTAAATTAATTGAGTTGAGAGTTTTAGAATTTTGAGAAATTAATTAAGAGGGTAATTAGTGAATTAACCCTTAATTAAGAGAGCGTTAAGAAAGAAAAGGGGGTTTAAGAAATAGCTTAGGGGAAATGCCCCAAAATTATTCCCTAAACCTCTTATTCATTAAAATAGACCTTAATCAACTTCAACAAAGGATTAAACCACTACTCAATCCCATAATTATCCTTAATTATATTAAGGGGATAATTAAGAAATGAATTAGTAATTTTCCCAATTAAGCCACTAACAAATCCCAAAAAAATTATACGAGGTAGAAGCCATCCCTCAAAATATACTCAAGAAGTTTGGGAATAATTAGTGGATTAATTAAAGAATAATTAGCAGATTAAGATTTATAATAAAACTAAATTTTAGAGAAAAGAATTATTAATTAATCAAAATCAATTTTAGAATATTTTATGTTCAATTATCTTTTTAATGCAATTATTTCATATTTTTTTGATTTTTCTAAGTTGAGATATAAATTTTAAAAGTTTAGGTAGTTTATTAGAATTATTTAAACCCTAATTAATTCCTTAATCCTTGCCATGCATGTGCCGACATCCCTTTACACCGACGATTGACCACTTAAATGTCCCATAGAGTACCGTGGTGGTGCTACTTTTCTCATCGGATCAATGGCTAAGATTAAAGCCTCCATTCAGAGGGGATAAAATGAAATCTAAAGCTTGTTTTAATCTCGACCGTCCATCCAAAATGTGTGGATGGATGGCTAGAGATCCTCCCTGTTCGTCCCTATGAAAAATGGGGACCGCCCACTTTTAAAGAGAAGATCGGAGCTCGATCGAGCTCGGATTGGATTGAAAATCAACCCACACCATATAAACCTAATTACAAGCACATCTAAGGGTCAAAATTCTATGAGAGAAAAATTTCTTTCATAAAGTTCCACACCACATTGAGTTTAAGGGTCGAAAAATGGCATACCTCACTGGAGGTGATCACTCGATTCCCTTGGAAGCTCTGGTTGAGATGAAGCTTTGGTGAAAGTTTGAGAGGCTGAGGTTGAGTGGATCTTCCTATGGGTCACATCCTCCTTAGCTTGAGCTCAATTTTGATTGAAATGGATCTCCCCTTGCTTCTTAGAGAGCCAAGGCAAGCTGATTAGGTTCTCGATGGAGTGCAAGGGAATTGAGTGGAGTTTGAGTGTAAAGGAAATTTGCAATTCACTGGACATCCCTTGTTTTTAAAGGATGAAAATTGAGAAATGTAAAATTTAATCTCCATCTAAGAAGCTTAGGATCACTTGTCGATGGCTCCTATCACTCTTTATACCTTAATAGATAATGGCTCTATTGGAATTGAAGTGAATTAGGGAGAGTATATCTCCCCCAATGACAATCAGACGGTCGAAGCTTCACTTGCCATTTTGGATCAATTGCCTTAGTTTAGAATGTTGTTTGAGCTATTAGAGGTGCCATGTGATTTGTTTTAAGTCAGGGAGTGGATTAGTGAAGTCCCCATGTGCTCCATTTGAGTGGAGACATGATTCCCATGTGCACATTTCAAGCCATGTGCTCGATTTGGCCCTTGGGTCAAGTTGGGCTGACCCAAACCTATTGGGACCACCCTCCTTAATGTTCACTTGACCTATTAGGAGTGTATCAAGTAGGTATGAAGAGGGTTTGACCAAATTCCAAGTGGAATTGGCCAAAATTTGTTCTATGACCTAGTGGTAAAATGTTCATTTGGCTAATTTTTGAATTTTTATATGTTGAGTATGTTGAAAAAATAGGTTTGGCCAAGTTTCATTGGATTTGGAGTTCATTTGGTATGGTTTGGCTCATGTTGACCCATTTAGGTCAAAATGGGTCAACTTGGCTCAAGTTGACCAATTGGTCAAATTAGGTCAAACTAAGGGTTGGGTCAAGTTCATATGACCATTTGAAATATTTTGGTAGCTTTGGTTTGATTCAATTTGGTTTAGGTTTGAATTTGGTTCATATGACTTCATTTAGGTCAAATGGGTCAAGTTGACCAATTTGACCCATTTGACCTATTTGAGCTAGGTCATGGGTAGGTTTAGGATTAGAATTTGGCTCATAATGGTACTTTAGGTCACTTTGGGTCAAGTGAGCCTAAGTGGGTCAAATGGCTTGATCAATGCTTGATTTGAGTTTGATTGAACTTGTATATGGACTTATGATTGAAATATAAATCCATTTGCAAGTGGTTTGAAGTCAAATGGATTTTAATTCATTTGACAATTTCAAGTTCAAAGGGTGAACATGAAATCGATTTTGGCTTGATTTTTGAATTGATTTTTGATTAAGTGATTGAAGTTTGTATTTATATTTGGATTAATGATTATAGGATTGATTGAATCATGAAGGAAAATCAAGAGTTTGGCTTGATTCGAAGTTAATTTGGCTAAGTTCAAGATTTTGACTTGAAAGGCTTAGGTTGGATTTTCAATGAGTTTGAGTTTCATTTTTGGAAGTGGTTTTGATTGTTTGAATTTATATTTCATTTTTATATATGAATATAAATGAGAATATAAATGGGTTATGAGAAAATTTCAAATATTTGAAGTAACTTGATGATGATCTAGGCTAAGTCCTCAAGAGGAAATTAAGAGACTTAGAAAATATTTGTGAATTTGGATTTGATTTTTGAGTTTAGTTTGATTGATTTGAATTTATATTTATTTATATATGTGAATATAAATAAGAATATAAATGATTTATAAGAAAATCTCATGAGTTTGTATTGATTTGAAGATGATTTTCGCCAAGTCCTTAATAGGGAATTAAGGATTTAGGAAAGATTTGGAATTTTGGATTTGAACGTTTGAATTTAGTTTGATTGATTAAATTTATATTTCATTTATATATGTGAATATAAATGAGAATATAAATGATTTATGAGATAATTTCATGAATTTGAATTGATTTGAATATGATTTAGATTAAGTCCTTAAGAGGGAATTAAGGACTTAGGAAATATTTTGAACTTGGATGTTCAATCATGGGTTTGAATCATGAGTTTCAATCATGGATTTCAATCATATGGTATTGATATGAGTTTGGAGAAAATCAAATGAGATTGATTTAGAGTTTGAGAAAATCAATTAGGATTGATCTGGAATTTGACTTGAAGGAAGGAAGTAAGGAAAGTGGTTCAAGCTAAAGGTAGACAAATTTTCTAACACCCCTAAGGCATGACCTATTCTTATGGCTAACTCTTCTAAATCTCTAGGGCTAGGTTGAGTGTCCACCTAATCACTATATGTGTTTTAAGACTAAGGAACTCTTAAAGTCTAAGAGAAGTCATATGTCTAAGATGGAGGGGTTGAGAGCTCATTCTAAAAATGAGGTCAACATCCGTCCTCACTTAAAACTTTTATAAATGTGAATGTGTATCTAGCTAATGGATAAAAAATCCCTCTTTTCAATGTAATAAAGACATACATTCATAATTCAATAAAAAAAATGAAATATTTAAATTCTAAATACACTTCTTTTCATTCATCATTCAAGTATGCTAAAATATACATGTATGTTATGCTTAGGTTTACTTATATGCATGATATACATGATAGAAAGAAATGAATGAATGTGTGAATCTATTTTAATTAATCTCAAGATGTCTTTCTTATTGAATAGGGTAATTTAGAGTGAATCTAAACTTAGAGTTAATTAAAACACATAATAAACCATTCACTAAAGGAAATTCATTAATTAACTTACCTTAGAAATGACTTAAGGTAAGCATAAAAGAGAGATTCCCTCTCTTTCTTTTCTTTATAACACTTAGTTGCTAGGTATAGGCTACATAAAATTAAGAAAAAAACTAAGTAAAATCTTCAAATCAATTAAACCACTTAAAGAAAAATCAACCTTTTACAAATTAAATCCCTCAGACTTAGCAAATTATAACTCTAAAGCCTAGTTAGGATATACCACATAAGACTTAAGACATACACATTAGATTAAGTCACCATTACTAGCTTTATGTCAGGGCGGTGCATGGTTTGATGAATATTTGGTTTGGTGATGCATTATTTTAGATTGGATGTTAGGGTGTATGTGCGTAGTCTGGATGTTAAGCCAACATTAGCCTAATCATATTTTCTGCAAGGGTTGTTCTTAAGGGATAATGTAATAAAAATATAAATGTTTTTATTGTGCAGGTTGCTTATACCCCTAAGCATAGGCCAAGTTAGGATAGGTGGGCTTGGTTACTCATATGTGGCGTGCTAAGTCCAAATAATTCATATAATTGCTTGGGTTGTATGGTGTGTTTAGCCAACATTTGTTTTGCAGGTGTAGCTAGATTTACTTTATTTTCACATAATATAATTTTGCATTAGAATTACGATGGGAATTAAGGATAAGCATTGGTTGTAAGACTATGGGTCTCATTTTTAAAACATAAATTTGACTTTCACTTAATAATATTAATTTGTTAAATGGGGGTCTCATTTTCAAAATATAAATTTGACTTTCACTTAACAATTTCAATTTGTTAAGTGGGGGTCTTATTTTTAAAACATAAATTTGACTTTCACTTAACAATTTCAATTTGTTAAGTGGGGGTCTCACTTTCAAAACATAAAATTTACCTTCACTTAAAAATTTCAATTTATCAAGTGGGGGTCTCATTTTCAAAACATGAATTTGACCTTCACTTAACAATTTCAATTTGTTAAGTGGGGATGTCATTTTCAAAACATAAATTTGACTTTCACTTAATAATTTCAATTTGTTAAGTGGGGGTCTCATTTCCAAAACATAAAATTTGACTTTCGCTTAACATATTCAATTTGTTAAGTGAGAGTCTCATTTTCAAAACATATATTTAGACTTTCACTTAGCATATCCAATTTGCTAAGTGAGAGTCTCACTTTTAAAGCATATATTTGGTTCTACTTAAACACATTAAATTTATTAAATAAGAATTATATAATCATGTCATAATGGATTCTCACTTAACATACCAAATTTGTTAAGTGAGAATCCCACTCTCAAGTCATATCGTACTTTGATTTCCACTTAACACACCAAATTGTTAAGTGGGAGTCCCATTTTCAAAAACATATCAAGCACATTTAGGCTTTCACTTAACATATCAAATTTGTTAAGTGAGGGTCTCCTTTCAACACATATTTGATCCTAATTTAACATACCAAATTTATTAAGTAAGGATCCAATTTTTAACATCAACCACCCTTGAGCTTTCACTTAACATACCAAATTTATTAAGTGAGAGCCTCATTTTCAAAGAATAAAATAAAATAAAAATAAACATATCTCAAACACATTTGGAGCTTTCACTTAACATACCAAATTTGTTAAGTGGGACTCCCATTTTCAAAGAAAAGCAAATCTATCTCACAAACACATTTGAATTTCGCTTAACATATCAAATCTGTTAAGTGAACGTCTCATCTTCAAGCACAAATCAAACACTTGTAGCCTCTACTTAACATACCAAATTTGTTAAGTAAGAAGCCCCATTTTCAAATAAAAATATCACACAATCAAATCTTCACAAGCACAAAATATTTCAAACACACAATTACAACCTCTTCTTAGCATACCCAAATTTTCCAAGTATAGATTCTTACAAACTATCCATATTTTCAAACAAGAAATATAAAATGCAAATAATCTCAAAAAAAAGAGAAATCTCTCCTCAAAATTTTGAACCCCACCCAACCTACCAAAATTAGTTAAGTATGGGTTCTAAAAAAAAAAAAAAAAAATCAAATGGCGAAAGACTCTCCTCCAAACATCCAAATCTCTCCAATGAATCCCACTTAACATATTTGAATTATTGAGTGTGGGTTCAAAACTCCAAACCTCTGTTACTTTCGTGGAATAAATATCAAAATAGAAATCTGATACAAGTTATATTTCAACAAATATAGACATACAGCTCAAATCAGTTAGTGCAATCTTTGCAATCTTTACACATTTAAGTTTTATCTTTTACCTTCCATTCGTGAGATGGATTTGGCCTTGATCGCGCCTCCCTCAAACTAACTCCACCCATCTAGTGTTCTTTGGTCGAGGATTCGAGGTAGACATTACTGTGAGGTGACCTCACCATTGTTAGGGATGAGGTGGCTAAGTAAGGTCCAATACTCCACTGCTTCGACACTAAGTATCCTTTCTTTGAAGAGAAAGGCAGAGGTTCTCCAAGATAGTTCCCACTCGCCTTCCCACGGGTGCGTGGACCTCCTCATTGGTCCCCTCTAAGGGGAAGGATATCCTGACTTCGGAGATAGCCTCCCCTACCTTCGAGGTAGGAACTACCTCTCACACAGCCTTACTCAACCGCACGCAGCACCGCACACAGCGACACAACAAGAGCCATAAGATCAAGTGACACCATGAGCATGACGCCTAAGAGATGGATGTCATATCCAACATTGTAGAGGAGGGTTCTCCCCGCGAGGTTTTCCCATTACTTACTAGCTACTAGTTCCACCCCCTCTCAACATCAGACAGAGAGGAAGACTACCAGAGGAGAGCTGCATTACCTCCACCTTCTACATACCATGAGGTTTCGGCTAGGGTCAGGAGGATGTCATATGCCGGTCTACGGACTGTATTACACTAAGTAGGCAGAGCACATGAACGTTCAGAGTCTGGCACATTATTTGACTTGAGGTCGATCATCCCCAAGAGTTTTACCAGGCACATTCATAGTGATAGAGCATCGAGGCCGAGTAGCACTCGAAGTAGGAGTTTACCTGAGGTTTACCGTGAAGTCACCTCCGCTCTAGATTTCCCATTCATCGCTCTAAGGCTAATAAGATTGATAGAATAGTCGGTACCACCATCATGGGGAAATGACGATGGTAACCGTTGTTCCACCACCCCAATCCACTTCTCACCCACCTTCACCAATTCAGGTCCCATCATCCACCGTTCCTACAAAAGCATAGAGGACAAACATCAGGGAAGATGAAAGCCCCCTTGGTGGTCGGCTACGGCCAAAAGATCTCACTTCATCTACTCCACCGACCGAGGCAGTGAGACCTCTCCTACCCAACTTCAATTCTTGGTGAAGAAGAGTAACGACCATAGCACCATTGGTCACCCCATCAACAAGTAGGGAAGGGGACGATTTTGATCCCCATGGCAATGGATTTCCCAGAGACACTCCACCCATGAGCGCAAAGACATATCTCTTCTAGTGAGCAAGACCCTCCTAAAGCCCGACTCTGATACTTAAGGTGCATCTCTATGAGTGAGCATAACCCCTCTAAGTATTTGAGCATTTGTGCAATCCTTAAGCTCCCTAGATGATATTTTAGCATAAAACTTTGCAGAGAAGAGAGAACTTCTAGGAAGTGACTAGTCAGATTATGATGAGGGAAAGGTTAGCTTTGATCCAAATGAGGATGATCTCCTTGAGGATTCGACCGAAGTCCATATGGTCGATACTAGGGGGTCCCTTCACAGAGACCAGCATAGTCAGGAAGGTTTTGTAATTGAAGAAGATGATGTTGTTCATTCAACTCAACACCTCCTCCAACAGCTTAGATAGACGGATGATCATATTGATCAAATGGGAAAGAAGATTGAAGAGTTGATGGCGTCGGTATTACATTGACTTTGATTCACTCCTCCGTGTGTCGACAGAGCAGAGTTGGCACACATTTTAGATCATCCTAGATGCATTCCTACAAAGGGAGACAGTGGTATCTTGCATATGAAGGTGGTGGATAGCACCTCCATGCTTGAAAAAGATATTAAACATATGGTGGACCAACAGTGAGAGAGATGCTTAAGTGGCAAATCATATTCCAAAGGGTAGACCCTACTTGAAGGAATTTGATGGTGTCCAATACCCTAAGGGCTTTGTGTCTCCATCCTTCAAAATTTTTATGACAGTGAGAACCCCTATAGCAAATTTTAGAGCTAGATGTTGCATGCTAGTGGTAGCGATGCACTCTTATTCTACCTCTTCGTCAATAGCTTGACAGGCATCGTATTTGATTGGTATGTTGAACTACCCAATGGTTCATTGAAAATATTTGTTGAGTTGGAGCAACTCTTTATTAATAGATTTGATGGAGCTTAACAAAAGGTAATTGTAAGCAATCTCATTGTAGCTCAACAACACCCCGGTGAGTCCCTTATTTATTTTATTCTTAGATAGCATAATTTAAGTATGAAATTCAAACCACAGTTGTATGAACAGCATGCCATTGAAATTCTACTCAAGAATATTCATGGCTCGGTCGCCTTCATGCTTAAAGGGTTTACCATTAAGACATTTGAGAAATTACTCAACAAAGAGGCTAGTCTACAAGGGGAGGTCAAACAGTTACCTTTCCAAGATCAGTTAGCTAAGCCCAGACTGCAGAAGGCATTTGAGAAAAATCCAGGGGTAGTCACGATAGTTGACAAGAGGAAGCAGCCAGCTAGAGTTCAGTTAGATAGACCTCAAGCTCAGAAACCTCCTATACCACCTTCTTTGCCACCACCTCGCCCATAATATTGGCCACCTCAGTTGCCACAGCGGCCTCCACCGTCGCCTGGTCATCAGTATCCCCGTCCACAGCATTAGTAGTAGTACTTCTTTCCACCACCAGGTAGTTACCACTTACCTACTCTTTTCGGCAAACTGAATAAACCTTATTCATTTAAGAAGGAGGTAGTCAGGAAGATCTTTAAGAACCTCTTAAAGAAGCCTGATTTTCAGTTACCATAGCTTAAAAGACCGGAAGATGTGGGCAAGAGTCGTGATCCAAATTGTTGCCCCTACCACCGCATGCTAGGTCATGTCTTGGAAGATTGCTTTAACTTTAAGGACCAGTATGAGCATAGCTACATGTCGGGTGCCATTGACATCCCTAAGGAATACCTACTAGAATAACCCTCTAGTTCTGTTAGAGTAATTTTTGGGGATACACGTGATCTTCTCAAGACAAAGGAAGATTGGGATATCTCCCTATCTTGAACCTCCAAGAAAATCATTTATCATATCAGAAAGTTACCCTTGCAGGTGCTTGAAGCGGCCCTCAACCTCAAGGAAAGCTTGCAAGTTGCTTGACAACAGGGAGGTAGAAGCGGTGACAACTTCCACTTGCACGAGATGTCACATTAGCGTGTCGCACTCCTTCCAGTTCACTGACTCCTTCATCCAGTTCTTCTAGCATTCACATTGTCATGGGGAGGGAGGGGGGGGGGGGAGGGGGTGATCACCTCGCTTTCTTTACTTGATTTTTACTTTATACCTTCATCCAAATCTAAGAAATCAATGAAGAAGAAGACTTATTCCACTAACATCCTCTCTACTTTTGATAATCTTGATGATTTTATTTCTATAAAGCTCTCCAAGTACTAATAATTATAATAATTCTGATCTAATCCTTTCTGATTTTGAAATGGATTGCCCATTTCTAAACCACATGGGTTCACCAATTAAGATAGATTTTGTTTCATCTAACTCCCATGATCTTATAGAAGAAGCTACATGTGAACCTGATGAGTAGGTAGAACTTTTGATTAAACCATCTCATGAAGTCACTGAAGTCAACATTCGTAGTAGCAAAGTTCTATCTCATAGGATATCATCTCAGGATAAGGGTAAACAAGTCATTGGTTCTAGCAATTAGGAAGCCCCTCCATAAGATGCTCCCTCTATGGATATGTTATGGAGGACCAGCCCAGAGTTGACTACAATGTCCTCGCTCATTGTGGTGTTTATTTTTCTTCGTATGTAGGGAGACACCACGTAGATCTTAGGGGATACTTATTGAGGTAATAAGATACGACATTGAGGAATGATGTACTATCTCGAGAGACAGAAGTCATCATCCTACAATGGACCTAATCACCTAATAAGGACTCCTAAGGCCAATGAGTCTTTGAATGTACCAGAGATCATTCCCCTATTTTATATGAAAAAAAGCGGTTTATTTTAAGGCGAGTTATTAAATTCCATATGGAGGCAAGCCCCCATAGTTAATTACATCCTAAGGAATGAGGTTCCTTAAGAATACTCTCGATTAGGATAAATGATCATTGTCTCCAAAGATTTTCAAAGATAGGACTATCAATTAATTTATTATTTTTTAGAAAATCAAGTGAGATTGATCAAAAGGAGAGAGTTATTATCAAAATCAAAGGGAGATGAGTAGGGGATACTCATGATACTAGGAAACCTAGTGAGCATCCCAAACTATCCTATGGTTGGGCCCTATATTTTTTGAAATTGAGAGATTTATATATTTGAGTTGAACTTTTTATTAAAATTTAGCTTACAATTCCATAATACAAGATTGTAGAAATGCCAAAGGTGAGGATTTATGCTTGTAGGAAAACAATAACCTCGGATCACGAATCTGAGAGCTTTGATGAGGGCCAAAGCTGAAATATGAAAAAAATGGGTATATAGTTTACCTCCACAGAGAGAATAAACCACTCATTCTTGGACTTATAACCACTGGGTGGCCACTAACTCCTCTTACACTTTAAATCCATGTATGCAAGTATTATGCTTTGCAAGATGGATATGATGTTGTTTATTTAGAAAATCCTTAAATCCACTCCTAAGAGACTAGAGCATGAGTGGTATGAATTCATGACTTAATCTAATAAAATTTTTGTCAAGTTTTATTTTGATTTTTTGGACATTTTATTTGACACAGATGATTTTATATATGCCTAATGCTAGAGAAAATCGCTTATGGGCCAAAATTAGAAAGAAGAAAGTGTGTTTCAAATAGTCAAACCATATTCTTTAGCAAAGGTGGGAGCCCTTCATTGGCAAGAGTGAGATAATATGATTTATGCATGATATGAGGCATACAACATCCAGCTAAGGGGTTGCTAAATATTTTATTATTTTGATTTATGTCCTAGGCTTTAGGTGAGGTTATGAATTATTTAGTTTAATTTTGAATTGATTAATTGGATAGAAAATTTATTTTTTCCCTGAGAGCCTAATCGCATCCAAATCATTCAACAATCATCAATCAAGAAACTATGAAAATCATGTCATTCTAATTGATCATAAACATAACATCAATCAATTTATAAAATTAGCACAAAGGAATAAGAGATGTGGTTGGGTTCCACCGCGAAAAGAAATGTGAGTAGTCGAACTCTCTTATAACCTAAACTACAAATGAATAATTACAATTAAAAGGAATCCATCTTATGTGTGTGTGTGGGGGGGGGCTAAGCTTTCTTTCCTCCATTTTCTTCTTTGATTTGGTTCACTCCAAGAAATGACATGGTACAACAAGGACCCAACTTCTTTAACCAATGTTCATCCTAATCCCCCATAACATTCATTCCAAATTTTAATTATAAAATTTACATCAAAATGGGAAAGGTAAATCTAACTAATTCTGCAAAACAAATGTTAGCTAAACATATAGCACAACCCAAGCAGTTATATTAATAATTTGGAATTAGTACACTGCAACCAAGTCCCTCTAATTTGGACTATGCTTAGATAAGCAACCACCTGACAAAACAATAATATTCTTTTTATTTTTATTATAGTGGCCCTTTAAGCACAATTTCCTACAGAAAATATGATTAAACTAAGATCGCCCTATCATCCAGTATACACACATACACCTTAACATCCAATCTAAAATATTACACCACAAAATAAAATCATATATCAAACTTTGTACCGCCCTAACATAGAGCTAGAAGTGATGACTTAGCCTAATGTGTGTGTCATTTAAGGCTTGTGTGGCATATCTTAGCTAAATTTTAAGGCTGAAATTTTTCAAGTGTGAAAGATTCAATTTAGATGGTGATTTTATTTTAAGTGATTTAGTTGACTTTTCAATTTTAGTTGGTGATTTGATTTGATTTGAATGAATCTACACTTAGTGATTAAATATTATAAAGAGAAGAAAAGAGAAGAGAGCTCTCTTTCATCCCTACTTTAAAGCATTTCTAAGGTAAATTAATTAATGAATTTCTTTTAGTGAATGGTTTATATTTATTTTAATTAACCCTAAGTTTAGATTTGCTCTAAATAGTCATATTCAATAAGAAATTTATCTTATGATTAATTAGAGTGAGTCACTATTACATAACACACACCCATTCATTTCTTTCCACCATGTATACCATGTATATGAAAAATCCTAACCATACCTATATATGCAATGCAAATCTTAGCACACTTTGATGATGAATGCAAAGAGATGTAATTTAAAATTTTGGATATTCGATTTGTCAATTGGATCATTAATGCATGTCTTTGTTATGTAAAAAAGAGGGATTTTTTATCGATTAGCTAAATACATATCTACATATATAAAAGTAACAAGTGAGTATGATGTCATTATTTTCTACACTGCGTAAAAGATAAGACCTACTGCGCTACTTAAAGCTAACCTGAGATATCCAGACTGATATATCACTTTTCTTAGATACATGTAAATGTACAGAAAGAATCAAATGGATAAGGAATAATGCAAGAGATTATGTTTGATTTTATTGTATGATTTATATGTGTAATATAAAGTTCCTTCCTACGTCTTAATATAGAGATACATAGAAATAAATTTAAGCATTTATTATATTCTTTTCAAATGAATTATACACTTGTAAATCTTATGTGAATCCATATTAAGAGAAGGAAAGAAAACTTCATAATACAATCTTATGCTATTATCATATACAAGCTTATAAATATTAATAACTAGCATCACTTCATTTACAAACTTTTATTTATAAGTTTTAAAAAATAATTTTTGATTTAATAGTGATAATAACTAATCATATTCTTAATTTTAGCTAACATATACAATTTGACATAAAAAGAAACATTTAATAAATCCAAAGGTAAAAAAGCATGTTCACAAAGGTAAAAAGCATTATCACTGGTTATTTGAGTTCCAATATCATTCTCTTGACAAAAAAAAACACTAGGAATTTCTCTCTATTTAATAAATCCAACTTTACAGCTTCTAATAAATCCAAGAAAACATATCAACGACAAGCATAACATCACACCTAGGCATCCCTTGAGTTCAATCATTGTTTCTGTCACTATATATTTCAGGCTTGTAAAAGTTACGTGACCATATTGACTCTCCATCCTACTTTTCACCAATGCCATTAATAAGCATTTACTTGTAATCTGATATCCCATATAGTTGAACTATATGACGCACCAAGAAATCATCAAGATCAGACAAAACTTCTAAGACACCAATCTCCAAACTGCAAATCAATCAATAAAATATTTGCAGGGAAAGAAAATAGAAGTCAATGAAGAATCAAAACAAGGCAGCAGACAATAAATACCTCGTTAACCTGAAGACCTTCTGCTTGAGCAATTTGCATTAGCCTTTTTGCCATCTGTAACAAAGAAAATGCATAAAGCAAGCAATGAACCTTCATGGATTGTAAATGACTCCAACTGATCTTATACAGTAATTATAACATAAAAGTATCACCTAAACCCTAAAGATTGTAAATGACTCCAACTGATCATATACAGAAATTGAAATGAAATATTTCTAAAAGTATAAATAACTTCAAAAAACAACTATAAAGCAAACAGAGAGACAACCTGCTGTTTAGTTGGCTTCCTAAAGTTAAGCAGCATGCAGTAATTGACAAGTCTCTTCAACTTCTGGCTGTACCGATCATTACAAATGCAAATGATAGGAATCTTAGAAACTTTTATGCTAGCAATAAGATCAGCCACTCCACCCCTATCCCCAGCAGACATACCATCAACCTCATCCATGATTAGCACCGTTTTTGGATATTTTGACCTAAAATTGTAGATAAAATATTAGCTATTGTGAAAACCAAAGACAAAATAGTAAACCCTTAATAGTAGTAGATGAGGAAAAACAACCAATTATTGTTTATGCTCAAAGCTTCATTTCCAATGAGTTCTTTGATGGAATTTGATGTGCTTCCGCCAACCACTTTAGCAATTTTTGCATCAGCCTTCCCAATTATCACTAGCATTGACCTGTGCAAGAGATTAGACGTTATAAATCCCTAGCAAATAATTAGCCTGCATGAAAAGGAATACTCATAAATGTGAGATCACCTCAATAACATTAAAGCCAAGCATTTGGCTAACCAGTTTTGCCGAAGTGCTCTTCCCAATGCCAGGTGATCCACTAATTAATACAGCTTTTGGCTGCACTCTCACTCTGTTTTTTACCAGCTGACTTTTTCGCAGAATGAAGAAATTCCTTGTCCCAATTAGCTAGCCAATCATGAAGTTGTTTAACCTATATGAAGTAACATAGTTTTTAAGTTATTATTCACATATACACGCAATGGTAGAAAATTGAGTAACTTACAAGTGATTGATTTCCTATGATGTCATTTGGAACCTTTGGACGGTATTTTTCCATCCAAGTTAATGAATCACCAGCCTTAATTTTTTTTTCTTCTGGTGAAAGATAGTTGACTGAACATCTTTTGCAGCACTCTTTTTAATCCCTGAACTAGGCTCAATACCTGAAATGGTAAGGGAACGAGATAGAGGATTAGAGAAAATTGTAGTAAAACGGTCCATCAACAAAAAATAAATTTACACAACATTTAAAAATTTTTCATTTACCTGTGTATATTACATTCAAAAGTTAATAACAAGAAAATAATATTGATGGATATTCCATAAAATTAACAGAGAATGGAGTATTTTCACCAATTAGACACCACAAAAATATATTGAGAAAAATCACAATGTTAAAACGTTTTTATTAAATTCATACTTCCACTAAGCAGATAAAAACATCCCATAAAGAAATTGGTCAGATTATCATGTCCTTGATGTCTGGACAAAAAAAAAAAATTTTGACGGTTGATAACCATTGTAATCAAGCTTAATATGATTTCTAGCGCACAGAAGCAACTTCTAATACCACAGCTAATAAATAAGTATCAAACAATCTGACCATGTATTATCTAATAACTTAGGCAAAAGGATCTCAAACTTGGCCAAAATGTAAATGCTGTTTTCCTAAATGTCCATGCCTTATTAATCTCCAGTTATTGCAATCTCTCTGATTATATCACTTTCCTTGCTTTCTAATCAAAACCCTTAACTTTGAAAAATAAATTATAGATGACATGGTGTGTTTAATTGCTATTTTTTATATTCATCATAGCTTTCGCATATTCAGCATTTTTAAATTAGAAAACAACCTTATTAGCAATCATATAATTATACAATACATTGTTAAACTTATTAACCTTTCCCAAGAAAAGATGCAATTAGTAGTGTGCTTTAAGAATCTTCGATTGATGGATTACCATCCACTAAAATATAAGTTGGGATCAGGTAGAAGACATAAACCTAATGAACACAAAATTCAATTTGAATTTCTTGATAACTAGCCCATCAGAAAGGCCAAACCACTATCATTAAAATCATAATGGAAAGTGCAGATGTTCATGTCCTATACACAACAAAGAGTCCCCATATCTGATGCGTCTTCTTGTATGTTATTTTAAAATTTCTCCAACTTTTTCCTGCAGCATCCACTTTCTCGAAAAGGGGAAAGCAACAAATAATCTCATACTCAAACATTTATAAGGCCAACAAAATACCTAATTGGAATTTCCCTAATCAAACGACTTCATAGTGATTTTCAACTTCATTTTTTTTTTCTTCTTGCTTGGTACAGTCTGAAAATCTCCTCAAATACAACAGAAAAATAAATAGACACAATGGAAACTCCTTCAAAATTATAAGGTCTAACAAGAACATCCCTCAAATGGTAAATAAATTAGGTCATTGCATGGGATGAACAATAATGTTACATCAATCACATAAATAAAAAAGAATGGCTTTAAATTATAAGGAAATAAATATGAAAGGACAAAAAAATAAATTTTAGCAATTTAGCATGAACCTTTTAGCTCTTGTTTTATTTGAAAGTCTTTTTCCAGCAATTTGTCTTTCTTTTCAGGAGTTTTACTTTTAGCTTCACTTTGAACAGGAGCTTTTTTTGGTTTTGATTTGCGGATCATATCAAAAAGTTCATCCTCTGTTAGGAAGGTGGTGCTGCAACAAAACAAGATCGGAGACATTATGCAGAAAAATAGCAGATGACACAAAACTAGAAGACATAAGAGACTAGCACCCCAAGTAAATACCCAAGCTCTTTTGCTTTTGCAGATTTCCTTCCACCAATATCTTCATCAGCTAAAAGAAAATTCTGTATGATTGAAGTATTAAATAGAAGGATAGAACCACCATGAAATAGAAAATTAATGAGACAGTGATTGATTACTGTTTTCTTGCTGACAGATCCTGTAATGCGACCACCATGGCGTTTTATCAGATCTTCTGCTTCTTCTCTTTCTAAGCTGAAATAAGACCATATAAACAAACTCAAAGAAGTGCTTTACAGCCACCATCATTAAAAGCAATAGTTTTCTAAACATGGCTTAAACATCATAACAATGTCAGAGCAATAGGAGAAATTAGTATTAACAAACAAGTAAGCATTTAAAAAAAGAATTTTTTAAAAATCCAAAAAAGTAAATCTATCACCCTGAAAGCTTAAGAAGATTACGAAGAAAATGGAGAATGAGTTTAACACGCTTGAAAACCACCTGTCAAGTGTGCCACTTATAACAAATGTTAGACCAGCTAAGCAATCAGGTGCACCTTCAGGAACTTCCTAACATAACAGCATCACAACGGGACATTAGACCAAAGAAACAAGAAACAAATTGTAATTTAAAGTGCATTAGTTCGCCACATTTCGGATAAAAATACATTTTTGCCTTTATGCGGTGGATCTTTACGTTCGCCAAAATTCATGAAACTGCCTCGTCCACCTCTTCCTCCTCTTCCACCTATTGCAGATGCTAATCCTTGTCCACCTCTGCCCCTTCCACCGCCCTTAATGGGAGTTCCAACGTCTTCATCATTATCATCTCCTTCATCACTTTTATCATCATCAACTGATTTTTTCATTAGTCTAGTAGCATTGTTCTTCAAATTCTTCATAGGTTTGGTATCAATTAACTTTTTCTTCTCACGGGATGGTGCAAAATCATCATCAGCATCCTTACAAAACCTTTTTGCTGGTGATGGCTTGACTTCATTTTGTATATTATCATCACCTTTTTGATTCTTCCTTTTTGCAGAAACTTTCTCTGCTCCAAGTTCATCTTTTACTATAGGCATGGACTTTTTCTCTGCATCAGAAGCAGCGGCAAAATATTTGCTTGTTTTTCTCCTTTGGAAATTTCCTTCATCTTCTTTGGACCTAGAGTTCCATGAAGTATTTTACACGAAGGTAATATCAATTCAGGTGCAAACCGATAAACCAATAACATATTGCATAAGAAAATAATAATATGCAAACCAACAGCATATTCTCACACATATTGATAAAAAATTAACACACCATGAAATATGGAGAACAAAAATAGAAAAGAGGCATAGATATTAGACAGAAGGTTATATATTTGCAAAATGTTTTAGAAAGCTTCTAGATGCCTTTGAAGTCAATTGCCCGTGTTTTCATATATTCTCTTAATAATGTTTCTGCTTAGAAACAATGAAATTTAGACCATAGCAAACAGGCTTTACATAACTTTCAAGTGCACGTACAGCTTCCCACTCCTAAAGAATGCAATAGCCAATAGACCATCTAAACCATTAGAAAATTAGACAAGATTAACATGTTTAACTTTTTTGAAACAATTTCAATATTTGTCCAAGACTTGGTTATTTTGTTCAAATAATTGGCTTGTTTGGAATCATAACAACAGCTTCCCAAAAAAATTCTTAGTAAGTAAACTGATGAGGGTATTAAGTAAACTGGGAGAGGAATAATAAGTGACAACCACACAAAGTGAGAAGGGGGTGGGAGAGAGAGAGAGAGAGAGAGAGAGCAGTTGTAATACAACTGATATAGTAACCAACAAGGGGTTCTTAAATTGATAAATAACACCATTAGTCATTACAAGATATTTTACAAATGAAAAAAAAAAAAAAACATACACATCAAGTAGCCATAAAATAGGTAACCTTGAACACCAATCTGAATCATAAGAATTGCGTGGTATGTATGTAAATCTTCCTAAAACATAATGAGCCAAAATCTCTAAGAAACTATATAGTGTTTGATATTCCACAGTGTAAATAACCATTTCCAACAGCAATGTCCATGCATATTCATTGAATGATATGGATATATGACTATAAGCAGATAAAGAAATCAGATGTGAGCACATAGATATGTTTTTCTTCATATAGTAACACGAAGGACTAAGAATGACTGAGCCATCAATCCCAATAGAAAGAATCACATAATAGCTCAACAAAAGAGTGCTGAAAAAAAAAGATACTTACGACAAGTTGAAATAATAAAATAACACCTGCAGTCATCAAACTTGATGTGGAAACTACTTATACAGTAAAGCCAGCTACCCCACTAATATCTTGACCATCAACGCCCAAAACCTTGCTGTGCAAGTGACAGAACTAAATGAAAATAAAGCAAACAATTACCACCTTCTCGGAAATATTCTGAGAAGATTTCTGCGATGCTGATTATATATATATATATGTATATTACTTAAGTAATTTATTTTATTATATTTTAATAATTTTATTATATAAAATTTATTATTAATTCTAAATTTGTAAATTTAATTATAATTTTTTATAATTTTAATTATTTATAATAAATATATCATATTATTCTCTCTTTTTAGCTCAAATCTTATTATCTAAATTTTCAAAATTCTTTACAATAATTTAAAATATAACAAACAGTATTTAAAATATTTTTTATATACTTTTAATTCAAATATTTAGGACACCTGTGTCAGACACGCATGTCTTTTCAATTTTTTAATATTTTTTTTTAATTGGACACTTCTCTGTGATGTCCACATGTGTCGACCAAGTGTGTCCAACACGCCTCAAAAAATTTATAAATCAACTACCTAATATATGTGTATTTATAATTTAATCACCCTCTCTGTTTTTGGAACTAAGATCCATATTTTGCAAAGTGCTACGATCAAATCTTTGAGAATTTTAAAAAAATGAAAAATATGGGTTAAGCTTCTGTTATGAATTTCTATATTTTAAAGTCAAAAAAATTAAAATTAAAATTATGAGTTAGGATGAATAATCACGATGAATGTAACTCATAGTGAGTTTATTTTATCATAATGAATCATCATAAACACAAAATTATTTATGATTGAACACCCACTAATTGCACAAGAATATATCTATTGTTAATTTGTCTGAGATGAAACATTCATGTGTCAATGTTAAGTGCTCTAATAGGTCATCAAAGCACTCATTATTACCTCATTCTTGTGTAGTATGATAGCATTGAATGTAGTCATTAGTATATGTCATATAATCAAGAAAGATTTACATACATATCACACAGTTCTTAAGTATTTTATATCTAATATCTATTATTTATCTAATATTTATGTTTAAAAAATAATATTTTACTTTTTAAAAAATAATGATAGTATTTTATATTTTAAATTATTTATATTATATATATATTATATATATATATATATATATATATATATATATATATATATATATATATATATATATATTATATATATATATATTGAATTTAAGTATTCAATATATAAATACATAAGAATTGTGTGGTATGTATGTAAATTCTCCTATGATCAAATTGATTATAAATTCATGCTTTTTGTATCAATTCATGGCTCAAAAAGAATGAATTTTTTGTTTCTCTTTCTATGTCATCTTTAAGATCACTACCATTATCACTACACTACAATCATAACTTAATCCACTATCCATCATCTCTATCCCTCATCCACATGAGAATAATATTGCATAAAGGTATTTGCTTTGTTGAAGTTTAAAGTGTTCCATATCTTGAAGGGTATTGGTAGTTAAAATGTTAAGAATATATAATAAACTACTAAGAGTTACAATGTTAAGGAAAACATTAAAGAACTTTTGTTAATGGTCAATTTATACATGTATTTGACAATGTTATAGTAGCATGCTTGCCAAAGACATTATATGATAAATTTAGATATTAAGTAATTGACAGTTGGCACATTAAGTAATGGGATAAATTCACATGCACAAGAAGGACTTTTTCTTCAGAATTATTGCATATTACATTATCATCAATATCAGTTGTGATGAAGCCATTGTCAATAAGAAATTGACAATTTAGTTTCGTGGTGTAGGTCCTGATTTTATACTTCAAGACACCAAGGATTATGTGCATCAATTCAAGTAAACTGTTCTACGACGTGATTACAATTGGATGACTCCTTACTTTGACATACTTAGGAACCAATTCGTCTTAATGAGTTAACTCTCTATCGCAACAAAGTATTATTGAGCTGAATTGTTCACTCATTTTTATATGTGGTTCTATGAATGTATTAAAGAATTTTGTTAATATGTGAGAGATAGTAATGATGTGCATTATTTTGTTAAAATTTGAAGAATTTATTATAACTAATATGGAGAACTTAGTCTTTTTTAGATACCAATTCATGAGTTAATTGTAAGCTCTTATCAAAATTCAAAATTAAATCTAAAATCTAACAAAAATTTAAAAACTAAATTCACTTATTAGAAAGAAGAGAGTATCATTCTACTTCGTAGGAAAAGTCTGTTCTTTAGTCCAAGTCTTTTATAAAGAGGTGCAATTTAATAGCATGGTTGCACATAAGAAGAATGATAGAATATAGATAATCTTAAATATGGTGGCAGTGAAAAAGGATGAGTATGGATGAAATAATGTGATATATGTAGTTTGTTTTACTATATTTTATAGCAACTTCTAAAAGCTTTGTTAGTTAATTTATATTAAAATATTATGATAAAATAAGTATTAAAGATAAATATAATAGATTAAAGATAAATATATATATATATATATATATATATATATATATATATATATATATATATATATATGCATGCCCTAAAGTATTGTCAATAAAGGATCATAAGATATTTTGGTCTTTGAATCTATTAATAATATCTCAAAGTTTCTCTCTCTAAAATCTTTTCTTTGTTATTCTTCATATTATTTGATTATCCTATTGTTTTCTTTTCTATAAAAACATCATTGCTTGGAAAAATTTTGATATCACCAACCAATAAACATAAATTCAATAGATAAACAAGCTCATTTTTTGTAATCAATTATTAGTTTTAGTTTTTCTTTTTTTATGATTGAAATTTTTATATTTTTTCTTTTAATTTTTTTTAAAAAAGTTGAAATAAGAATATTCAAAATAATTTTAGATATTTTTAACTTGGGGCTTTTACATACACTATCACGATATTCTTACAATTTATAATTTAACCACCTTCAACATCAAAATTTAAAACTGGCATTCAAATATTGAAATTCATAGCAAAAGCCCAACCCATATTTTTCATTTTTGTAAAATTCATAACGATTTGATCGTGACATGCGCAAATACATGAGTCTCATAGTTCAAAAAATGATGAAGGTGATTAAATTGTAAATGATATGGTTTAGGTGGTTGATTTGTAAATATCCCTTTTAACTTATTAATTTTTAAAATAAAAACTATCTTCGCAAATCTCTTCCAACGCCACTCCTTCTCCCACTACCAATTGCTCTAGAATCGCCAATTGTCACTAATACTACTAACAATGATAGCTATTATTGTATTCACCATTGTCACTGATAGTTGCCACAGCTAACATTGTAGATTGTTACTATCACCATGAACATTAAATGTCATAATTTTATCAAATGCAATTAAAAATAAATATTAATTTAAGTATTATAATTACCTTTTGAAATGCTCCTAAATCCATAATTTGAACCATTCACATTCATAACAGAAGAGCAGATAGCATGGCGGCTACACAATAGAAGTCGGGACTGGTGGCATTTCTTCAGTATCACTTCATCTCCTCAATTGTTTTATCAATAGTCATAGCATGAAATCTCAAATCACCAACTTGTTTGGGTTTTTTCCATTCGATTTTGTTTACTCTACTTCTCAACATATCCACACACCATTCCTTCCGATACGCCCATGGCGATGACCAAGCATGAATGCGTAACCGGCGAATTTCGTAAGCAACCGCTATGAGTTCGTCCACTACGACATACCGTCAGCTGGCTGCCGCCACAAGCCAATGAGGCAGAGGGAGAGGGTGGTTCTCGCTTGATCCTATAGCTCGTGTTGTTGTCGAGTGCCTCTCACTTTTCTCGTTTGTCCTCGACAAGGACCTTCCGCTTAATTCAGGTTGGTTTCTCCTTCTCTCTATTTTGTGTTTTCAATCTTTCGATCAAGAAGCAAGTTTTTTTTTTTTTTGTCCGATCCCATCCCTAATTCTCACTTGCAATTTTTGTCGAAAACAAATTTTTGTAGCACCACTTTCATATTTTCAACCAGATAGTAATGTAAGATTAGTAAAATAATAATATACTAACCTCACCAAGTAATAAATACAAATAAAAAACTACACATCTCAAAAGAAACAAAATATAGAATCAACTCAAGCAAGATCCATGTTGAAGACTGACACTAAAAAATGAGAGACATTTTTTTATAATAACTCAAGCTATGGTGCTTCGAGAACCACCCACTCCATCCCATCTCTTTCATCTAATGTTGATTTTTTGGCTCGGATTGTTTGGCTTAATGTTGATTTTTTTTTTCTGAGTTTCCTGATAGTTTAGGGTTGGAAGTAGTGTTATCTTCGTTCAATAAAAAAGGGAAGTGAGAGTTAGGGATGAGATCACCATCCTCAGCTATTATTCTTCTGATCACTTTCGATTTTTTGGCATTGAAATTTTACCGTGAAAATACTTCAAAAATATAATTAATTAATGTTATATATTATGAAAATATTTAAATTTAAAATCATCTGAATGCTAATTGAGGAGATGAAGTGAAGCTAAGGGAATGCCACAAAGCTAGGCCTGACTCCTATGGCGTTGCCGCCTTCTTCGTCTGGTATGAATGTGAATGGCTCGAAGGAAAGATTTTGGAGGATTTTAAAGATAGCTATAATACTTAAAATAATATTACTTTTTAATTACATTTAATTAAATTATGATATTTAATAAATTTATGGTGCCTCTCAAACATAAATATTTTATGTGAGAGCAACTAAAATGAAAACTTGTAATCCACTATTTTATATAAATATTGTGACTAGTAGATTTTATCCAAGTATTTAAATGATTTGAATTTATGATCAAATTAAGTTTTCACAATCATCGAGTTAAGTCACTTAAAAAAGCTATTTTACTCTTGCATTATGTATGTTCTCTATCACACCACTAATCAAACTTTTCTTTTCTTTTCTCTTCTTAAGTAACTGTTCAAACCCCATCCTCTATCATCTCTCTTCACATGTTTTAGTGCTCCCATCGAGAGTTTTTTTTTACCAAACTAATGAAACTAGATGGAAGATCATTTATCTCTAGAAAGGAACTTATTGTCACCTTGTAGATGCCTCCCATCAAAAAAGGTGAAGAATGTTCCTCTTATGCATACTAAGTTTTTATCTTAATGACATTGTTTATAAATCTTTCCACTAATATTGAGATAACCTCATTGTCGGTAATAGGGGTAGTAAGAAGAGTATCATAATAGAATAGACTTGAAGATGGTGAATGAAGAAATTAGTGGAACGATTGCAATGAAAAGATGTTGATAACAAATGATCATTGGTGAAATCATAAATCTGTTATTCATGATTTACTTGACATATTAATCATGGTAAGGCTTAAAAAATTATTTGACTATAAAGAGATATTCGTATGATGGCATGCGCTTCCTCTAAGTTTTCTTTTATAAATAACATGTCATGTACCCTAACCTTTAACTTTTATCAATTAGTCTCAAAAGATATTTGTAATGTGACATATAATACTATAAAATACATACGTTGAGAAAGTTTTTATATAGTGTACTTAATAGATAATGTGTAGATGCTCGACTTTTTTTTTTTAATTGTGTCCCTTTTAATAGTGAAAAACATAATGTTATTTTTACTAAGATATTAGCTTTGTTTGATGATAAAGAGATTTTTTTTGTTATCATAAGGTATCTAAATATCAAGCAAAAACAGCCAAAGCCAACACAATGAAGAATATTCTAGCCTTGTTCATTATAATTGCTAGGCTTAAGAAGTTATTCTAGATCTAGGGAAGAGATGTGTTAAGTTTTTAAGAGAGAGATCATTAAAAATGGTTAGGTGAAAAGCAACAAAATGTTTTTCATTATCTTAAATTAAGTAAAATATTTTTTTATATGATTGATTATTAACTTCGAACTTATTCCATATAATTAATTAATTATTTTATATTTGTTGATCTCATTTTTGGAATGAGGTTGGCAAAACTCAATTGAAATTATAATTTAAAAAAGGTTCAATTTGATTTTCAAACAAAAATTTAATTGGAAATTAAATCTAGATTTATCTAAGTTTCTCTTTGATGACTTATTAAGAATAATGTGTAATTCAATTAAACTAATCTAAATTTAGGTTTGATTTGAGTTCACCTAATACAATCGGATTAGGTTAGGTCCTAGCTACTAAGATGACCTAGGCTTTCACTTTAAGATATTTGAGTTAAAATTGATTTTAAGTTTAAATTTTGGTTTTAGAATTATATTTAATTTGATTATTTATTTAATTTTGATTTGTTCATACACCTAAGTCCACTAAACACGTATCTTAAGTTCCTAATTAGAAAACTCATAATCTAAGATTAGGGATCTTAATTTTAAATTATGGATGATGTCAACCTCATCCAAAAAATGAAGTCAATAGTTGGTTGGACAACGGAAGATGATTGCAAGAAAGCTAATGCATAACAAGATGCACCAACTACAATAGAAATAGATTTAGATGTAGGTTGGTCACTAACCCAGAGAATGAGTTACAAGAAGGTTGGACAAGCAGACGTTGCTTTAGTTTCCTATAGTTAAGGCTTGCCTGAATGAGGAGTTCGAAGCAGCAAAGGACGTTTGTGGAGGGTCATGATGTGCATGGGAGTTCAAGCATGATTGAGCCTATCGAGAGAAATGAATGGGAATCGAAAGATAGAGAGGAGTTCAACAAAGAGTAAGACTGTAACAAAATGTTCGACGGAAGTCGAAAGCAGCCGCCGTGTGTGTGTGTGTGTGTCAAAGATGGGGAAAGAGATGGATGGAGTGAGTGGTTCTCCAAGCACCATAGTTTGAGTTATTAAAAAAAATATCGCTCATTTTAGTGTCTATATGGATCTCACTACTTGAGTGTTTGGTAACGATTTGATTTATTTCAAGTAGGATTTAGTAAATCCAAAGACATTTGGATTTAGTAAATCGCGTTAAATCTCAAAAAATATTTTGAACGGATTAGTTAAATCCGCTAAATCAAAGATGGGTAAGTTATTTGAAGATTTAAGTCTGTTAGGATTTTAAAAAGTTTTTTAATCAATAAGTTATTAATAATAGTACACAATTAAAATTAACTTAAATATATATTAATTAATCAATTAATAGTATCAATATTAATTTAAAATACTATGTATTAATATTAACTATTAATTAATTTAAATTTATAGCTATTAAATTTTATTAGTAGATTAATATCTTAAGAATAAAACTATAATTGATATGACCCTGAAAATTCCTCTAAGAATGATGAAAAGCAATTAATCAATTAATCAAAGATTTATTATCAATCAACTCTTAAACATTATTTATAAAATAATATAATCTAACAAGCCCAAGATATCATAATTGACATCATTTAGCATTCAAATGCACTAAATACATCATATGATCTATCATTTATATGAATAAATTTTTATGTATTTACAAAGACGTTATAATTTATAAAGCTCATTCCTCATATATATTAGAAGAAAAAGCAAGAGAGAGAAAATTAAAGATCCTAAGCACAATCATACCACTGATTAAACCATATATAATTAAGCCGACCATTGTTCTTATCATCATTTATTATATTAACATCGTAACATCAACTTTAATAAACTTTAACATCATCGATTTTATATACATAAATCCCTTAATAAGATCTTGTAAAAGATACATAAAATTTTTTTAAGTAGTTTTTCCCTCTTAGATTTTCCAAAAATTGTGGAGTTTTATTGTTTCATTTTAAATACATCACAATTTTAATCTTTTACTCTATGAATCTTTTCAAAACGCATTCATTTAATTTCATTATTTCATTCAGATAATATATTAACAAGATCAAAACCATAGGAGCATTTCAAGCTTTTAAAGAGCGCAAACAAAGAATGAAGATTCATCAAACTTTGATATATATAAAATATATTATATTTATAAATATTAAACTTTAAATATTTGATATATAAATACATAAAATTTATGTGCTATATACATAAATTTCTTTAAAAAACTGAAATTTCTTTCGTCTCTCTCGCTCGCCTCTCTCTCTCTCTCTCTCTCTCACTCTCGCTCGCGTCTCTCTCTCTCTCTCTCTCTCTCGGCCTTTTCTAAATCCAGTAAATCCTATCTTCCAGCAGGATTTACTAAATTCGGGATTTAAGAGGATTTACCGGATTTGCTGGATTTAGCAGGATTTACTAAATCTATTTTTTTGTGTTTGACAGGATTTAGCAGCTTAACTCTTAAGTAAATCCGTTGCCCACTCAGAGTTGATTCTACATTTTGTTTCTTTTGAGATGTGTAGTTTTTTATTTTTATTTATTACTTGGTGAGGTTAGTATATTACTATTTTGGTTTACTAATCTTACATTATTATCTGATTGAAAATATGGAAGTGGTACTACAAAAATTTGTTTTGGACAAAAATTACAACCGAGAATTAGGAATGGGATCGAACAAAAAAAAAAAAAAAAACTTTTGCTTCTTGATCGAAAGATTGAAAACGCAAAATAGAGAGAAGAGAAACCAACCTGAATTAAGCGGAAGGTCCTTGCCGAGGACGAACGAGAAAAAGCGAGAGGCACTCCTGACAACAACACGAGCTATAGGATCAACGAGCGTCGAGAACCACTCTCCTCCCGCCTCATTGGCCTGTGGCGGCCGGCAGACTCGCAAGCGACGATGGTATGCCGTAAGGAGTGGACGGAACTCGCCGCAACGGCTGCTCACAGAATTTCCGCTGGTTCTGCATTTCATGCTTGGTAATCGCCATGGTGTAATCGGGAAGGAACGGGGTGTGTGGATATGCTGAGAAGTAGAGTTAACAAAATCGAATGAAAAAAAAAAACCCAAACAAGCTGGTGATTTGAGATTTCATGCCATGACTTTTTATAAACCAATTGAGGAGATTCAGTGAAACTGAAGAAATGCCACCAGTCCCGACTTCTATTGTGCTGCCGCCATGCTATCCGCTCTTCTGTCCGCTCTTCTTGTATGAATGTGAATGATTCAAATTATAGATTTAGGAGGATTTCAAAAGGTAATTATAATACTTAAACTAATATTTATTTTTAATTACATTTGATAAAATTATGACATTTAATAAATTTATTATTCCTCAAAACAAAAATTTTTATTTCTGTGCAACTAAACTTATCTCTTGCAATCCGCTGTTTTTTTTTATGAATGTTATAATTAATTGATTTTAGTCCTCTTAATGGGATAATTCAAGTATTTAAATGGTTTGAATTTATAGTTAAATTAAATTTATGAAAATCAAATTGAACTGTTTAAGAAATTATGATTTCAATTGAGTTCTGTCTACTCACTCTAAAAAATAAGATCAACAAATATAGAATAAACAATTAATTATATGGAATAAGCTCAAAGTTAATAAGGAATCATATAAAAATTATTTTACTTAATTTAAGATAATGAAAAACATTTTGTTGCTTTTCACCTCAACATTTTTAATGATCTCTCTCTTAAAAACTTAACAGAATACCTTCATAAGCCTAGCAATTGTAATGATAGGTGTGATGCATGAAATGATCTTTTAGGGCAGAATAAAATATATTCTATTAATAGCTTAAAGATAAAACTATTTTATTCATTGTACTCCTCCGCACTAATATAATGAGATAGAATGAAAGATCACTATTGCTTGAGAGTTGAAAATAATAAAAAATATATATATGTCAATTAAGGACTCGCTGCCCAGCAATAATATGAATCAGTGGAGGTATAAGGAGGATTGAATATTTAACATTGCCGTTTAATGAATGCCATGGCCAGTTGATGTTGCATGTTTTGTTATTTCATAAAAAATATTTCTTGAAAACTTTGGCTTGGCTTATTTTTTTATTCTTTGACGGTAAAATTTTTCAATAATTTATTTATATTTTATTAAAATGAAATTTTTATGATAAAAAAAATAATAAATAAATCTAAATATGATGACATTTTGATCTAAAGCTGGCGTAATTTTATGTTATTCAATGAACATATTTCATGTGGTTGCATGGTCTACAACAACTCTTCTCCCGCAGAGACCTAAACCTATATTAGTGTCGTGAACTTATGCTCCTGTCATTAGAGGAGTTTCCCTTCATGCATCAAGTTTGATTAGAGATTAATAATTGTCCGAAGCTCACAGAGTGGTTCAAAGACAAAAACTAGGCTATACCAATGAGGTGAGAAAATTATCACAATTACTTTTAGGTCCACTTAGAATATATATATATATATATATATATATATATATATATATATATATATATATATATATATATATTGGTTTCTTAATTTGTCAAAATATTAATGTCGATCCATTTTAATTTTGAACCAGGAGCCCTCCAAAGCTCTATGTGCTAGGAGAATGTTGACCCTCACATATATCCCCCTAATGGGAGGAAAAATATAGAGCCGAATCAACAAAAGACAACTCATAATATTGATCAGCTTAATCTCTAGAATACATTAAATGTAATCTAAATTGTCCAAATCCTAAAAACACTTACACATGAGGTTGACGACATATAAATATTTGCAAGTGACGATGAGTTTAATCGGGAGATAAATGATTAAATCGTTTTACTAATATTTTGTAAATTAACTCAATTTGAATTAAAATTAAACCTAAAATTGGTTACATTCATAAATTTATATATGTCAAATCATAATTGCTTTATTTATATATATATATATATATATATATATATATATATATATATATATATATATATATATATATATATATATATATATCTTATATGTAAGTTTTAACATTTACATGCTTAATACTCAAACATTATAAAATTTTTCATGTGTAAGTAAAATGTTAAATTTTAGTTCTTAGATATGTAAATGCATAGGAATTGTGTAACATTTACATGCTTGAGTTTTTTTTTAATGTTTGTGGTGCTTAATTTTTGTGTTATTTGATAAAATTTAATGATATTATTTTGATAAAACTAGATACATTTACTTGAGAATATTTTTAGTACTCTAATTTTTCAAAATATATTAAATAAATTGATGAATTAAGTAATTTATTTAATAAATCTAAATTTTTAATGAATTTCTAATTATTTAATTCATTTATATTTATTTAAGTTGTGTAATTATTTTATAATTCTTTTAATTTTTAAGATATAATATTCTAATATTAGGTTCAATGAGTGTATTATAGATGTATTTTTTGTCTTTAGTATTTATGTATCATTGCATACTAATATTTAATTTCTTGAAAAAGAGATAAATTTTAATGGGTTTATTATTATGCGCCTAAGCTAAATTATGAATTTTTTTTATATATTACTATTATTATTTTTAATGATGAGAAAAAAATTTATAAAGTAAAAATAAATAAATTCAACAGTAATGTATTCATCTCAAGAAAATTTAAGAGTATTTAGTTGATGCCTAATTTTAATTAATTTTGCTCATTCTAAGTTGAACTGGACTGCATGTTTCTATGTGTTGACTAAAGTCAATACTCAAAAGGAAATTTATTTATTTATAGTTAGATCAAATGTATAAAAATAAATATTTAAATTAAAATAAAAAATATTTAATTTTATGCCCCAAATTTTAATTTAGAATATATTTAAAATATTCAATACTAAAATATCTCAAAATTAAAATATTATATATTAAATTTATTCACCTTCATAATTTTATCCTCATCTATGTCTATAATAATAATTTATTTTTTGAATTAATTATGATTTACTTTCTAAGACGAGTTAGTGAGCATAAGAAAATATATTCTATTAATAGCCTAAAGATAGAACTATTTTGTTCATTGTACTCCTCCGCATTAATATAATGAGATAGAATGAAAGATCACTATTGCTTGAGGGTTGAAAATAATAATAATAATAATATATGTATATATCAATTGAGGACACGCTGGCCAGCAATAATATGCATCAGGACGGCCCCAAGAGGATCGACGGCTCCCAGGTTCGATTTCTTCCTTTTGGTCGTGGAGTGTGGCTGTTCTCGTTTAGTATCTTCTCTACTTTCTTTTTGACCTCCAGCCGAAGGGCCGGAGGTCCCCTCCCTTTCGCTCTTCCTCTCCCCTTTTTTTCCCAACCGTCATGGATCTGGTTAGGGGTATGTCCGCTAACTTTCCACCCCTTTCTTCATCTACTTCCCACTCTATTCTCGGTGCCCACCCTCAGTCCTCAACCTCTTCAACCACGAATACACAGAAATCAACTGTCCCTATTTCATGCAATTGGAAAGAATTGATAATGTCCCAAAATGAGAAAAGCAAGTCTATGGCTTTATCATACATTCCTCCTCCGTCGGATGAGATCTGTTTCTCTGAATCGGAACTTATTGAAGATTAGAGGGATTGGTCTCTTTCTCTTGTGGGTCACGCGATTGGAAAATGGCCTTTTTACGGTTCACTACTTGCTGCAATCAAAAGGAAATGGGTTTTCAAAGGGGGCCTAGAACTTCTGTCACTCGAAGGGGATTTTTTTCTCTTTAAATTTACATGCTCTGAAGATTTCGAAATGGTTTGGGATCATGGACCGTGCTTCTTCAATGGAAGGCCATTTATATTCCAAAAGTGGTTTGGGATTCACCACAAAAGAGCATATCTCAAATTCCAATCTAGATCAAATTGCTAATCTTCCCTCGTTGTTGGAATGAAGCCGCCTAAAGTTTTCTAAGCCGTTTAGATTCCTCTCAAGACAATCTTACAAAGATCTAAATCAAGGATCACTTTCGCTAGAGTTTGTGTCCAGGTAAACCCTTTTTCATCTTTGCCAAATTCCATTTCCCTTAATTTAAATGGCTGTAAATTTCATCAAGAAATTTTGTATGACTGGAAACCTAAAGCCTGTTCTAAATGTTCTTCCTTTTCCCACGAAAATGAGGCTTGTCCGCTTAATCCTGAAAAAAGACCTGTCTCAAGGGGTCGTAGCCGAAGTCGTATCCCCCGAGCTCCCCTTAAACCTTCAATCACTAAAAACCTAAGTTTATCTGGCACTCCCGTGACCCAGTCCTCTCCCAACCCTTTCCCTCTTACTACCCCCATTCCTTCAAACCCAAACATTTCGGAAACCACTACCATTAACGACCTCAATCAGACGCCGATTCACTCTCCTTCGCATGAAAATATTCCCGATTATAACTCTTCTATCGCAGCAACAGAAGAGCAATCTCAATCAGTTTTGCCTCTACAATCTGAACTCCCTATAGCGGGCTCCTCTGGGGTAATCACTTGATCCTCTGCAGCTTCTCCAGCTTGTGCTCAATCACAGAAATCATCTGAACAGTTATCTAAATCCCTGAGCAAATCTGAGCAGAACAATGATCTGCTCAAGGCCACATCAAGTCAGAATGGGCATAGCCACAAAGCTATGTCCAAAAGGAAAGGGAAGTAAATATCTCTTTTTGATGTCCATGAATACTAAAATTAGGTGTTGGAATGTTCGTGGACTCCTTGCTGAAGGCAGATTTCTTGATTGTAAAAGAATTGTTAAGGAATATAACCTTGATCTTTTTTGTCTAATCGAAACTAAGTTATCCCTCTCATCATTGAATAATGAGTTCTGTTCTAGAAAACTCAATCTATTCTCCCAAGAGGATAGCTCTGCAAATTTTGACAATTGTCCAGGTGGTAGAATTTGGATCAAGTGGAATTCAGCAAATTTATCTTTCAAGACAATTATCATGGATGCTCAATACATTCATGGATCTATTGTAAGCAATGGCAAACCTGATTTTTTCATTACTTTTGTCTATGGCCATAATAATCTGATTGATAGAAGGGCCCTATGGGATGCATTGTGCAATATTGCTATTTTAATTAATGGCCCATGGGTAATACAAGGGGATTTCAATTGTATAATCTCTTGTAAAGAAAAATTTGGGGGCAATCCTACCCTTCTAGTAAAATGACGTGTGAGATTGCATTGTGATTGTGGATTGGTGGACCTTCCTAGCACTGGTTTGTTTTATACATGGTCTAATCTTCAAATTGACAACCCTATCTCTACAAGAATAGACAGAGTTTTATGCAACACCATGTGGATTAACTCTTTCCCTTCCTCTTATTATAAATCCTCCCCGCCACTCTCCTCTGACAACTCTCCATTAATTTTATTTCTAAACAACTAGTCGGAAACCTTTTGTTTTAGGAACTATTGGAGCTCTCACATGAATTTCCTAGGGGTGGTTGGTTCTGCTTGGAAAACCTTCTTCTATGGGGATCCTCTTTTTTTTTTCTTAAAGAAGACCCAGGTAACAAAAGTCCTACTCAAAAAACAAAATTGGAATTCTTCATCTCTTCAATCTCAGATTCTATCTACTAAACTGGATCAAGAAGACATTCTCCATAGGCTTACCCTTCCAATGAAGCTTTAACAAGGGAATCAGTGGATATTAGACATAAATATATTAATCTGATTAAGGATGAATATAATTGGGTTGCCCAACGGGCTAAGGCACATTGGTTAACTTCTTCTGATGATGATATCAAATTCTTATACTGCTCTATAAAGGATCGGCAAAATTCAAATAAAATTCGATGTCTTGAGACTGAAAATGGAGCTATTTCTGAGCCTGCCTCTATTGCAAATGAGATTTGCAACTACTTCTCTTCTCTTTTCAATTATAGGGGGTCAAATGTTACTTCTTTTTCTAATCTTCCTACAGGTGAAAGAGTGACAAATATACATGCTGATGAGCTAATTTCTGATGTGACTGATAAAGAAATTATTGAGGCCTTATATAGCTTTGAAGATAATAAATCTCCTGGTCCTGATGGTTTCAATGCAAAATTCTTCAAGGATTCTTGAAACATTACTGGCAAACAGTTCCTTTTAGCTGCACATCATTTTTTTAAAAATGGGAAGTTACCTTCCCCATTTAAACATACTCTTATCACTTTGATCCCAAAAACTAAACATTCCAATGCCTTACCTGATTTTAGACCTATATCTTTGTGTAATACTTTCTACAAAGTGGTGGCAAAGGTTCTAGCAAATAGACTAAAAATGGTCCTTCCATATATTACTAATATAACCTAATCTGCTTTTATTAAGGGGAGAGATATATCTGACAACATTGCTCTTGCTCATGAATTAAGTTTTGATCTATTATCTAGAAGCACTGGCACCAATTTTATAGCAAAGCTTGATATTCGAAAAGCTTTTGACCTTATAAATCGACAAGCTCTTCTTCATAGGATGGCCCAAAAAGGTTTTTCTTCTCGGTTTATAAAGTGGTTTGAAGCTTGTATTTGTGATATTCCATTTTCAGTGGTTCTAAATGGTGAAATTAAAGGTTATTTTGGCTCATCAAATGATATTAGACAAGGTTGTCCCCTATCACCTTTTTTGTTTACTATTGTAATGGATACTCTCTCTTGTTTACTTGAGTAACAAGTTTCCAATGGGAACTTTACTCCTGCAATGGGTGGGCACTGTGCTATTTCTCATTTACTTTTTGCTGATGACCTTTTGATCTCTGGTTCAGCTAGTTGGCAAACTATTAACTCTCTCAAACATTCTCTTAATGTTATGGCTGATTACCTTGGGTTGGAGATCAATACGGATAAGTCTACTATTTGTTTCTCTAAAAACTTCACTCAGATGGAGCCTTTATGCAGAATTTTGAACATTGAAGCTGGAAGTTTTCCGTTCAAGTACTTGGGATTTCCGATTAATGCTGGTAGATTAAAGTCATATAATTTTTTAGCTCTTTTTGACAAACTTTATAATTGGTTAGCGGGATGGAAAAGTAAAATGTTATCTTATGGTGGTAGATTCCAACTCCTACGTGCTACGGTAAATGGATGTTTGTCATATTGGTTTAGATCAATCTCTATACCAAAGTGTATTTTAAAAAAGGTTTCTTCTATTATGGCAAATTTCTTTTATCATAATGGTGAAGAGCGTAAACTCTATACGATTTCTTGGGCTAAGACTGCTCTTCCTCGGAATAGGGGAGGTATTGGACTTTATTCTGCATCTATACTTAATTCTCTGTGCAAAACAAAATTTTTATGGAGATTCCTAAACAATGCTTCGCTTCAATGGTCAAGTAAATATATCTCTCTATGGTTCCCAAAGGGAGATCGTATCTCTCCTCTATGGAGAGATCTGAAAATTCTTGCTTCTAGATTTCGTCAATTGATATCTATTAATATTGATGATAAATCGCTGCTATCCCTCTACTTTGATCCTTGGTGTAAAGGATCCTCCTTACACGAAATTATGGGAAATGAATCATTTTCTGCTTTTGATAAACCGTTGCATGCTAGAGTCAATTCGATCTTTCTTAATGGAACTCTCTCTCTTCCAACCGAGCAGCTTGCTTGCTATCCTAATTTGCTGGAATTGCTTTCAGAATCTACATTTCTACAGTCTGACAGGTTGATTCTTTGGGATAATAACCCGAAACTTACTTCTAAGACTATTATTAAAGCTTTGTTCCAGGATACCCCTAAGGTGAATTGGTACAAAGAAGTGTGGTTTAAGGGTCACGCTATTAATTATGCAATTTTTTGTTGGATGGCTCTTTTAAAAGGTTTAAAGACTTCTGATATATTTTATAATAAGGGATTAGGTCCTATCCACCTTTGCTATTTTTGTAATGTGAATTTGGAATCTCATACACATCTTTTCTTTGAATGTTTTGAATCTATGTCTTTGATGAGAAAATTATTACCTCAAGGTAATCAACTGCTTATGCAAGCCTCTCTCCCTCAACTACTAAGTGAAACAAGTAATATGGAAAACAAAGTTGTGGCTAGATTATGTTATTTAATTATAGCTATTTCTGTTTATATTATCTGGAAGGAAAGGAATTCTCGATTTTTCAAACAGGTGGCTAACTCTTCTTTCTGGATGGAGTGCCAAATCAGAAATATTGTTGCACATAAGTTAAGAAGATGGATTTTTAAGGATCATTGGTCTGAAAATGTTACTCAGATTCTTCTACAGTGGAAGCAAAATGAGTATATCTAAGCTTGGTTTATTTTCGATTGGATATGTTCTTTTATCTTATTTGCTCCTTTATTCTTTGGAAGATGGAAATGTTTTGTGGTACATGTTTTATGTGGTTTTGGATTGCCAGATTATCTCGGTTGGATATATCAGTGGGTGGTTTTCTGGTTAGCTATCTTTTTTACCATATATATCATATTTCTGGGAAGGAAAATGATGATTGTGGTGCCTGTTACTGTGGATTGGATTGCCAGATCTATACCGGAAGGCTGTTTCTTGCAATCTGGACCTTGTCTTTGACCGACTATAGTGGAAGTAATATGTGCATATCTAAGCTTGGTGTATTTCGGCTGGATATGCTTTATCCTTATCTGCTCTTTTTAGTTTGGAAGACGATGATCTTTGTAGTACCTGTTTTTTGCGATTTTGGATTGCCAGATTTTCTTGCCTGGATATATCAATAGGTGGTTTTTTGGCTGTTTTTTTTTTTTCTATAATAGGTTCGTTTTGGAAGGACAATGATGATTATGGTGCCTGTTCTCACGGCTGGGGTTGCCAAATTCTCAATGGAAGGCTGTTTTTGCAACCTGAACCTCTCTCTGTCTGTTTCTTATCTTATGCTGGGAAAATATTCTATTACAGTATATGTTCACGGATGGCATCTTCAGCAACCGGTGAATTTTGATTTTTATGCAGGCAATATCCTGAGTTAGGATAATTTTTGTATTCTGAGTCCTTCAGTTCCCTCCCTTTTCTATATTTGTGTGTCCCCTCTGTTTTTGTTGTTTTTTTTCTTTTGAAGAGCTTTTATGTTAGCTCTTTTTTGTTCCAGTCTTTACTGTTTTATTGTTAGTGTTTTATTTGTAAATGATTACCTTATTGGAATGAATTGGGGTTTATCCCCTCATATTTTCAAAAAAAAAATAATAATATGCATGAGTGGAGATATAGAGAGGATTGAATATTCGGATCTAATATTATCGTTTAATGAATGTCACGGCCAGTTGATGTTGCATGTTTTGTTATTTCATAAAAAATATTTCTTGAATACTTTGACTTGGCTTATTTCTTTATTCTTTGATGGTAAAATTTTTCAATAATTTAATTATATTTTATTAAAATGAAATTTTCATGATGAAAAAATTAATAAATAAATTTAAATATGATGACATTTTGATCTAAAGCCAGCGTTATAATTTTCTGTTATTCAATGAACATATTTCTAGTGCCAATAAATACAAGCAAAAATTATTAGTTATAGAGTTCTCGATGTACAAATTATATTCGGATTATAATAATATATCATCATATGTCATTCATTCAATACATAATTACTATATATTGAAATAAAGTGTAGTTTTTTTACTCAGTATAATATGACATTATGTTATTAGAGTATAGATGTAAAATTATATCTCGACTCTGTATGTAATAATCTCTCTAAATGCAATCAAAATCACGACAGAAAAATGGATGCATAAAAAAAAACTTTGCATTCATTAATTTATTAAATTTTATTAAAATGAAGTTTTCATGATGAAGAAAACAAATAAATTTGACCAAGTAGTAAAAGTATGTGGCCTTTTAAATTCTTATTGACTTAGACAAATTAAATAAATTCAAATAGAAAGAATGGCAACGGACCAAGCCCTATTGATTTTACAATGTTTATTATTTATTAATTTTTTTTATTGATTAATTTCTCTATCCTAATTTTTAATTTTTTTAAAAATGAAGTTTTCACGATGAAAGTATTAATAACTAAAAAATTTGAAGAAGAATTTAAAATTGATAATTAAGGATGTATTAGGGATCAATTTTATTTCTTTAAAATTATGTTGTTGATTATTTTATTTTTTCTATTTGTGTTTTTTAACAGTTTCGTATTTTTGTTTATTTTTGAAATCAAACCAACTTATTTTTAAAAATAGTAAAATCAACTCTTTTTTTTTTAATTTTAAAAACGTTGCTTTCTGTGTGGACTGAAAAATAAAATTAACTATTATTTACTATATATGGCTGATTAAATTTAATCTAATATTTCATGTAAATATTTTTAATTATTAATCATTTTTTAAAATGTATTTATAAAATATATTGTATATGCATATAACATTTTCTGAATTATTTAAATTATGAGCAGCTTTTTTTTTTTTTTAATATTCACCTAACACCCCATACATTCATTATGAGGATATCATAATTAATCCCATCCTAACGCCACATTCATCATCCACACGACGGCCCCATTGCTTTCCCCACATGCATAAACTACTTTTTGAATCAACGTTCATACTTCTTGGCCATGCTCACCCACCCATTTAGCTAAGAGAGGATGGGTTAAGCGGCGTTCTTTCAACATATGCACGCCAGCCTCTAAAGTACTGTTTGTAATATATTATCATTATTTTAGAACTTTAAGAGAGAGAGAGAGCTGACCTCTATCTTGTCAACTACTTCAAAAAATTGAAACTTGGAGGAGCTGATCTCTCTCTCTCTCTCTCTAATTATTCAGTCGTTCTGCACATTGGCTTCAATTCTAATAGAGTAAGATTGATGATCATAATATTTTTTTTAGGCTTAATTCTGATTTCTCAGTTAAAGCAGGAAGATTTTTTTTTTTTTTTTTAATTGCTTTCAGTGTTCAGTTGGATGATCTTTGTTCTGTGGAAAAAGCAACAAGGAACAGATGGCACATGGATTATCTTTTATAAATGTTGAAATTTATATTTATCACAACTAATCACCTTTATCTTTGATCTGTGTGCTCGGAATTTAATCCAAAATGATTTCATTTTTCTTTTCCTATTACCAATGAGGTCTCAAAAAATCAATTTCTATCCAATTGATCGGCTGTCAGCTGCAAAAAGTATTTTAAAAGAATTTTGTTCCAAGAATATCTCACAACTCACGTTCTAATAAGATGAAACTTTATATCTTACTATAGAACTTGATGATGGCAGGGAAATTTGATTTTAATCTTTGGAGGAAACGATGGCCGATATTATTGCAATGTTCAGCCGATTGGCAAAGTCAGGATTGTTGGAAATGTTTAGCCGAGTATCCTCCTTTTTGGATGGGTCTGCTTCTTCATCAATGGAACCTATACGACAAAGTGCCATGGATGACTTCCAGAGGATAAACAGAATGCTACCGAGGATCGAAAAGTGCTAGAAGATGCTGAGGAGAGGGAGGTACAAGACAGATTTGTGAAATTTTGGCTTTGAGCTCGAGACTCGGCTTATGATATTGATGATATAGTCGATGAATATGAGAGGTGTTGAGAGCTCGGATGGAGTCCGAGTCAGAGAAGAGGCCTACCACTATGGCAAGTGTAAGTGAGGCTATGATGACAATCATGATGGGGACGACGAGGGAAGGTCGTAATTTAGTATCCTCATCATCTCAAGTTCCAGCAATTTCGATGGTATGGCGAGAAGCTAAGGAAGATTCGGGAAAGATTCATGAGATTGAAAGGGATCAAAGGCACTTCGATTAAGAGAGGAAGATGGAGCGCGACCGACGCCCACGAGGTCTCGACCTACCGTTCTCTTGTTCATGAATCAAGTATATTTGGGAGAGAAGGCGACAAGAAGAAGTTAATGGAGCAATTGCTCGACTCTGAGTCCAAAGAACAACAGTAGGTAACAATAAAATTACAGTCATTCCTATAGTGGGCATGGGTGGTGCGGGGAAGACAACGCTAGCCCAACTCATCTATAATGATCCTAAAATTTGTCACCATTTTGAACTTCGAGCATGGATCCATGTTTCCGAGGACTTTGATCTTGAAAGATTAACCAAAGAGATATATAGATCCATAATATCTAAGGAACAACGTTGGGAGGATCTTGGATTCGATCAACTTCAAGATTCCATAAAGAAAGAACTGGTGAAATTTAAAAGGACATTTTTGGTGTTAGATGATGTGTGGAATGAGAAACAACTTCTATGGGACAACTTCAAAGTCCCATTTCTCGATGCCGGCATTGTGAGTATCTTGACGACTGAATAAAAATGTTGCATGTCATGAGGACTACAATTCTTTTGCTTGGATTCTCTTCAAGAAGGTGTGGCAATTGTTCCAACAATGTGCATTATGTGATGATGATAAGTTGATGCAGATTGGTCGCAAAATTGTAGAGAAGTGCGGTCGTTTACCTTTGGCAGTAAAATTACTTGGAAGCCATCTTCGATTCAAAAGTAATGAAGATAAGTGGATGACCATCTTAGAAAATGAGCTTTGGGACTTGGATCCAGGGAAAGACGAAATTCTTCCTGCTCTTAGACTGAGTTATCAAAGGATGCCGATTCACTTGAAACCATGCTTTAGGTAATGCGTATGTTCCCTCTAAAGAAGAGATGCCTAACAAGAATCTCCTTGTGTGGATGTGGATAGCACAGGGCTATATCCAACCGAAAATAGCTAGCAAGACTATGGAGGAAACAGGAAAAGAGTACTTGGATGAACTTTGTGAGAGATCATTCTTTCAAGTAACAGAAGACAAGGACTTTGTTACAATGCATGACTTGATTTTTGATCTAGCAGCTTTTATTTCTCGCGAAGAGGTCATTGCAATAAAATCCGATGGTGGTGACAAGCAAGATAAATGCATCCCAAACAATATTCGCCACTTAGCTATACATCATCAATGGACATATACAAAGCATAATGAATCTATTTTGTACCCCTTTCTTAGCACGCAGTTTGCTCTTCGTTCTACAATTTATTATGGCACGGATTAAGTAGAATTGATGATTTCCAACTTTCTTACACGATACGCGTACTGCATATTCAAAGTGTGAAATTTGATTCAAACAAGTCAAAATTTATTAGGTCGATTGCCTCGTTGAAGCATTTACACTATCTTCACTTGGACATATTGTTTAATAATTATCCTGAAGCATGTGATATGGTAAACTTATTCAATTCATTTCTCAACATTTATAACTTGCAAGTATTATATTTGAATTCATATGGTTGTGTGCCTATAAATTTACTTGGAAGCATCAACAAGCTTATCAACCTACGACATTTGATTTTGCCATATGATTCTTCCATTCCATGTGGTATAAGCAAGTTAACTAGCCTCCAGAGTTTAAATTGTGTAACTGTCAAGGATGGTGGATTAAGTGAGATAGAAGGCTTGGAAAGTCTTACAGGGAGTTGTTGTATAAGCATGTTATGTAATGTAACTAATGTTGAGAGTGTCAAGAAGGCAAGTTTTAATAAGAAGAAGTTCATTTCGAAACTTATCTTAAATTGGTCTTTTCCGAAGGACTATGATTCAATTAATGATGTTGACATAACTTTTGAAGGCCATAACATACGAAGAGAACAAAGCAGTGGGCTGGAAGAGGCCATACTTGAGGCATTGAGGCGATAACAACCTTAAGGAATTAGAGTTAAATAATTACCATGGAATCCCCATTGTGGCTTGGTGATCCCTGACTCTAAGTTGCGACATATAACACTTTGTGAATGTGATGAATGGGATGGATCATGTGGATTGATGGATAGAGTTCTCCCATGTCTTCAAAGCATTTCCATCAGTTCTTGTGCTAAATTAAAAAAATTAAAACTAGTGCAATCATCTTCACTTAGAAGTGTGTTTGTAGAAGAATGTCCTGAACTATCAACATTGCAAGTGCTTGGCAATTTGTGCATGCTTAAACAATTAGACATACATGGATGCATGAAGCTAATAACAATAACTGGTATGCAGAACCTTCATTCCCTTGAGAAGTTGAAACTAGTCCAATGCTTGAAACTTCAACTCTCTTCAGATGAACAACTTCCATGTATAGCTTGAGGTTATGGATTGCCCTCAATTAAAAGAATGGTGCCAGAGACACAGATTCAAATTTATTGAGGTGCACTTATTTTTCTTGTGAATATCATTGCTTTGATTAGTTGATAGTAAAAAGAAGTAACGCCGAGAAAAGAAATGGATAAACGTGATTGATTTGAAATCAAACCACAAATTGCATGAATTTCTTTTTTTAATATTTCTTTCATTTCTTTCTTATATTTATTTCCTTCATTTTAAATAAGGATCTCTTTCGTTTCTTCCTTGCAACAGAAAGTATCTAAGATTGAAAAGTACATTATACGAGGCAAGCACTTGGATGTTGACTTACTTAGCTTCATCTCTTTAAAAACTTTATGTCTATACTACTTTTCTTCTGAAAGACATTTCCCCAAATATGAATGGGTTCCATGCAGTCTGAATACCTTGCATCTTAGATCATGTGAAGAATTGAGGTTCTTACCTCCATGCCAAAATTTGTCCGCATTGAGGGAATTGATAATATGGGACTGCAAGGCTCTCACACATCTACCAGGAATACAGATGATGGAATTCCTTGAAAAGTTAGAGATTATAAAGTGCCATCAATTCATGCTATCACCACCTCAAAGATTTCCATCCAAGCTTCAATATTTGCTGATATGCAATTGCCCCAAGCTCATGTGGTTGCCTGGTCTACAACAACTTCTCTCCCTCAAAGATCTAAAGCTATATGAGTGTTGTGAACTTATGCTTCTACCACCAGAACAGCTTCCCTTCATGCATCAGGTTCAGTTAGAGATTGTTAACTGTCCAAAGCTCAAAGATTGGTGTCGAAGATATAATCTAAGCTATAACAAGAAGGTGAGAAAGTTATCACGACTACTTCGGGTCCACTCAAAATATATAGTCCGATTTCTTAATTTGTCAAAATATCACTACTAACCTATTTTAATTCTAAACCAGGAGCCCCTCAAAGCACTATTTATTAAGAGCAGGCAGCAGATCAACTCATGGCTTGAGGAAGCATCTGTACTCTTTGTTGAAAACTTATGTGTTTTGGACTATGATGAAGATTATCTTAATACAGCTGAATGGCCTACTTTTCTACTTCTGGGCTTCTACGTTTGCTCCTCTGTCCATCTAAAGCATTTCAGTTTTAGCTCCGACTTTATTAGACTTAAGCAACTGAGGATATGGAACTGCCCCCATCTTGAAAACCTTAATGGACTAGATTACCTCATCTCTATGCAAGACATGGATATAAACAATTGTCCAAACCTCGATCCTCCAATTTTGAAACTTCCCGACAGCCTTCAGTCCTTGGCCATTGATAGATGCAACAAGATCTTCTGTTTTGCCTTAGTGGGAAAGGATCTGTCTTCACTTGAGATTTCCAGTTGCTCAACCTTCCAAAGTATAATATTTCTTGAACCGGCAGCCTCCCTCCGTTTCTTGAAAATAAGCAGTTGTCCTGAACTCCGTCTCGAAGATGAATTTCTACCAGCTATGATCCCACATCTCGAAATCAGAGCATGCCCACAACTTCGTGAATTGTGCCAAAACATCGTGGCACTTATTTTCGTGCAAGCTTTTAGCATCTCTATGTTAAAATTAAATAAATAAAAAATCAATTATTTATTTACAAATGAACAAATGAGTCAAAGAAAATCGAAATCTCGATTATTTTCTTATGACTTCCTACAGGACTAAGATACCAAATTTGTCATCATAAGCAATTAATGATCGAGCATGATGATTTTACAAATCAAAGCATCACCTGTGGAGCTTATCAGTAGATGAAGGAATCCAATTATCAATTATATGTGTGTTTGTATTGACTTTATTTTAAGATTTCTGGAATGTTATTTTTACAATATTATTAAATCTAATGTATGATTGATACAGTTGCGTCTTAATTATGTATTGTATTATTTCTTGAAAAAGTGCAGCAATGCCTTCATCTCAGTTGTGCATTCAATTTCAACTATCAGAATAGCAACCTAATCTGTAGTGATATGAATATTGTTTTTGATAAATAAATAATAGCCTAAAGATAAAACTATTTTATTAATATATTCTATTCTGCTCACTATTATTTTAAAAATAAAATAGTTTTATCTTTCATTCTATCTCATTATATTAGTGCGGAGGAGTACAATGAATAATAGCCTATATTTGCACTTTTTTTCTACATGGGCACTCTTTTATACTGTCTTGAGGGTCTAGGTATTCCCAAAAGGAATGCTTACTAACTGGAAGAATAAAACTTGCGCCATGGAATGGCACTTAAGGATTCATTGTGTTTGTATTTATGTTCTTAGGGATATTGCTAATCTGATGTTCTGGTTCTCAGGAATTTTGGTTTTTCCTTCAGTCAGGCTCATTTTTCTTGGAAGTACTCAGTCTTCAATTCCCTGTTGAAGAAAAGCTACAACTATCACTTGAATTTTGTTTTTCTTGATCTATTATAAACCTTCATTATTTTTAGATATATCTCATTGATCATCAATCCTTATAGTGATGATGCTTGCATGACTTTATATTTATGTTTTTGAGTGCCACAAAAAACCATCACTGATGATGGTGCCAACCATGTTTTAATTCATTTCAAATTGCATGGTGATGTTGCACAGTAGTAGTAGGAGCACAAAAACTAGCTGTGTGTTTCACTTTTCTTCAATTGAAGACAGAAGATGTATCAGTTTTGGATTATTCATTGGGGATTATGAGTGGAATTATAACATACTTGAAGATGGATTTAGGCACAAGTCAGAATATTGCAATTCGTGAAGATTGGTTTGGATCAAGTATATTAAAGGCTCTTTGTTTCATTGTAGATAAAAATTATGTTTTAAAAAAATGATTATTTCATTCATGCTTAGATATTTTTAGATGGTTTATGAAGTTCAAAATAACATTTACTTCTAATTGCACACTACAACAGTTTTAATACATTTTTTCAGAACATGTTTTTAAAGTTCAAACAACGAAATTAAAGGTGCCATGCAATTCTTATGCATGATGAGAATTTTGATGGAACTGAATGTTATGACATTCATACTTACAGCAGATCTTAGAGGTAGATGGCTTACCTTTTGTTCTGTCATCACACAATTGTTGCATACACATTTACTACTTCGTTTTATTTACTTGGAGCCATGAGATACTGGGTACATAATGTTTGTGGTAATTAGTTAATTCATCCTATTTCTATGGAAGGTGAGTTTTATATTTTTGATAAAGAGTTAAAAGTATCTTAAAACATATGGAAAGTGGTAGGAGGGGCAGTATCAATTTTGTGCTTCCGATTTTTCGCCTTCTTGGTGGAACATATCTCCCGACCTCACTGTTCAATCTCCTAAAAAATGAAAAGCCATGAAGGAGAATGGGTGTAGGGGTGATTCTCAGCAGAAAAGAAGGCAAAAAGAATAATCAGCTAAGGGGGTCTAAAGCATGGATGGTGATGATGATAGAGGTGTTGGTGATTTGTGGGGTGGTTATTGCATGTGATGGCAAAGCATGGATCATGATGATGATGATGAGGAGGGGGAGGAGGAGGAGACTTGCCTGGTGGTGGGTGGAGAAAAAATTGCTTAGAGGACCTCAAGGCTCTCTAGCAACAAAATCTTGTTGGGAATCTCAGAAGTGATGGTGTGTCTGGGTCTCTACTTTGATGGCTGTGTTATGGTGTGTGGGTTTGCCATCTCTCATTATGTTCGTTAATTTATTTTAATTTTTCTATGTTTTTTTTTTTCACCTTTCTTTCCTGCTGATGCTTCTAGAGTTCTCAGACCTCTATTTGTTGTGATTCCTGTTCATTCCTTTTGGTGCTTTTGAAGCCCAGCAGGTTTAGAATTTCTATATTTTTCCCCTTTATTCTAGCATGCAATGTATTTCTAAACCTTTTTCCTTGACTGTGACAATAATAAATTCATTCTGACAATAAAAGATCTATTTCTAGATTGTTACATTTTTTTTCATAGTTATTTACAAATTACGAACATCAGATATGATACATATTTGACTCCTTAAACTCTCTGAGGCTATGCTTTTGAAGATACTTTTTGTGTGTTAAATGTAGAAATGACTAACTTTTTTATCGCATTTTATAGCTTGCATGTATTGTTTGCTTAACATTGACATTTTATATCTCATTGTAATGGCATTCGATAAGCTTAGCAAAGTTAAAATAGGTTTTGAAGTATTAAATAAATCATCATTTTCATTTTGTTCATGCGACCTAAAAAGATGTTGCTCCTTACTGTCTACTGTATCCAGTTGTCTAGGCTCCATTATTTATTTATAATAGGGTTGGAGTTCTGTTTTGTATTTCCCACCATTTCTTTATAGATGATAAACTTCTGCTCCGCTTTATATCCTGTCTCTAGTAGTCTAGTCTCAATGATTTTGTTTACAACAGGTATGGTCGATATGCAATTGTGTTTCTATTAAGTACAATTTTTTTTCTAGGTAATAACTATCATTGCATTCCACATCAAACAACAATATTATCCATAGATGAGCAATCGATCGATGAGACTTTGATGAGAAATTATAGCAAATATGTACATATCCAATAGTTAACAACATTAGCTTCTGTGGTTGATTTGAGATGCTAGAGTAATAGAAAAAAAATTTGTATCTGAAATTGAAAATTGAATTGAAAATACACTTGTGTTTCTTCCTCATTGGGAGTGAACTTTTAAATGTCAAGATTTTTGACGTTTAACAGTTTGTTTATCTATGATGAGAAAGTGTTCGAGGTATCTTAAATTGATTGTTAGATTAGTAGGAAACTTCTAAAATAATTTCTAGAACTTCTCTAATCTTTTCTAGCCTATCATAGCGTGCTTGTGAAATGACATTGAGTAGTTGACTGTGGAGCATGGATTAAGAGATGTGACTTGGTTAGTCATATTCGGTTTAAACCAAAAATCCGATTAAAACCGAACCGAAATTTTAAATTTGGATCGGTTTTTTTATTTTATTTTGGATTTTGGATTTAATTTCAGCTAAATTCGGTTTTTGGATTATGGATCGGATTTAAAAATTTGTAATCCAAAAAACCGAAAATCCAAAATTAAGTTGGACCGCACCCAAGTCCCGACTCACGACATGACCCGCGACCGCTGTTTACCAACTAGGCAAATGGCAATTGGGCAAACCTAAAAGCGGATTTAGTGATCGTGATTGACGGAGGCGAAGGGCAAAGCGGCAAAGCCCCAAAAAGCAATCCCATATTCCCTTTAGGGTATTTAGTATTCCCATTCCTTTGAATCCTTTCTAGTTTCTGCTCTACCGAGAGGAAGCGAGTCGGTACGTGATGTTCTCTACTTCTCTGAATCTCTAGTTCTCTTCGACAGTTTGACACTTCGACATTCTATAATTCTGTTGGACTCTTCGTTGTAGACTTGTAGTTATCGACGACGCTCAGACTTGTTCATGATTCATCTGTTCTTACTTTACTTCTCTTCTCGGCTCGAAATTTCGCTGTTTTTAGACCATATTTTCAATATTCAGGCAATCAAATAAACGCTTAGCTGATGTTTACTTTTACACCCTCTTTGTTGTCACCATGGCATCTTTCTTGATTATAAGAGATTATAATTGCATTTTTTCTGAATTTTTTTAGTACTTGATTGTAACTACCTAGGCATCCATGGAGGCTTGTATATTACTATTTCGCTGAGCTTGCCTGTGCTTTGATCCCTAACTAATAAATAAGTCAATCATGGCTCTTTTACCTATTAGACATAAGGATTAGTTGCAAGTAAGCTTATTTCAAGCATTTGAGTTTTGAAAATTGCCACACTTCTATTGGAGAATTTGAGCATTTCCGTGAAGTTGTTTGAATTAAATTCCCAGCTTTGAAAGGAATACATTTGTGTCACTGTAATGTGAAATATGATAGGAAAGCGAGCACTTCAACCCTAAGACCAAGTATAATGAACTATAAAGTAACTGTAAAAAAGATCTCATGCACTACGAAAGAAAATGCAGTCACCTATCATGAAGATATGCGTTAAATGTGGAGGTGGTGTTCTTACTCCAACTACTCTCTTTCCTTCTCAATTATAAAAGTTTAAATGAAAACTTTTTTTTGTTATTTTAAGAGCTTTTTCTATTACTAAAATTGAATATAACAATACTTTTTTTTTGTTAAAGAGGCTGAATAACTCTTGTAACCCACCTGACAAAATTTTTTAAATCTTTCTTTATGACACCTCTCTCTCTCTCTCTCTCTCTCTCTCTCTCTAAATTTAAAAATTTACTTAAACAAGCATAAATCTCAACGCATTTTTGAATTGATTTTCTCCCATTGATACATTGATCAATTTATCAAGGATCATTTCATAAGTCAAGATCTTATGATTGCGAAAAAACTAGTATTCTAAATTGAGTTCTAATAGGAAGATTGTTTAAACTGGGAAATAGGCTATATTTCATGCATTAACTTTAGAATGAGAATAATAAAGCTTTATAAAACAATTGACGCAATTGGGGTTTGGTGTGGTATTTTATAATCAAAATTTATTTAAAGAAATTCATGAAATACGTGACCAACTTGGTCAGATTATGCTTTAGTTGCAATAATAATATCTCTTATATGGTACATAATATTTTTGTTTAGTTGGATTTCTCTAATTCTATTTCTATTTTTTAGTTTTTTCTACTCTCATTCCGTTTGGCTTAATTGTTGATCTCTTTACACTTTGATTAGATATTTAGATATCTCATTGTGGAGAGAGTTCTAACATGATTGGTTCTTCCCAAAATCAAACACCTATCAACCAAGATAATATTCATTGTGTCGCAAGTGCTTTAAGTAGCAAGTTATCTTTTGATAAGAGGACAAGAAAGACAGTTCGACCAAGATCTGATGTATGGGATCATTTTACTAAATTTAACAGTTCCGATGGAAAAAAGATGAGTAAATGTAACTATTGTGGAAAGACATATCATAGTGATACAAAGCTTAATGGTACTACAACTTTACGGACACATCTTTCTGTATGTCATAAGAATCCTCATAACATGGAGAAAAGTCAAACTCTACTAGTATTGCAACCTAGTAGCAAAGGTGAACAAAATACTGGAGGTCTCAAAGCTTGAGGTTTGATCAAAAAGTTGTCAGAAAAGCTTTAGCAGCCATGGTAATTATGGATGAATTATCATTCAAACATGTTGAAGGATATGGGTTCAAATATTTTATGTCTCAATATCGCCCAATGTTTAAAATACCTTCCCGTTGGACACTCACTGAATCGCTTTCAATTTTACTTAGATGAGAAGAATGCTTTGAAAAAATATTACGAGATTCAACTAAGGGTTTGTTTGACAAGCAACATGGACATCAATTCAGAGAATTAATTACATGTGTCTAACCGTGCACTATATTGATGAAGATTGGAAGTTAAATAAGAGAGTCATTAATTTTTGTCCCATATATAGTCATAGAGGGGAGATTGGTGAGGTAGAAGATGTTTGATTGATTAGGTATTAATGCGATTTACAATCACAACGATAAGGCTAGCAATAATGGTATTATCAATCATTTGTAGAAAAATTTTCTAAACGAGAGGAAGTGTTCTTGAAGTTCTTACATATGAGATGTGTTGCACATATTATAAATCTTATTGTTCAAGATAGAATTGGGAGGTTGGTAAAATATGCAGAAGAAGAAGAAGGAGGTACATTAGGCAATCACCATCAAGACTTAAGAAATTTAAAGAATGCATTGAAATTAAAAAATACAAAGCAAAAGCTTGTTGTGTTTGGATGTACCTACAAGGTGGAATTCTACATATTTGATGTTAAATTCTTTCAATTTCAGAAAGCTTTTGAGAGATATGAAGAGGTTGATCCTCAATTTAGAATAGAGTTGGAGAAGGAAGTTGATTCAAATCATGGTGGAGTCGGAGTTCCATGTGATGGTGATTGGGAGAATGCAAGAAGGCTTGTTACATTCTTAGAAAGATTTTATGAACTAACTCAAGATTTCGTTCTTTATATGTCACTTCAAATATATTCTTTCATGAGATTGTAGAGGTCAATGTGTGCTTCAAAGTTGGGAATCCCATAATGATGTCAAGTAGCATGGCAAAGAAAAAATGAAATTAAAGTTTGATAAGTATTAGGGTTGTGTTGATAAAATGAATATGAATATTTATCTGCTTGTACTTGATCCCAAGTTCAAACTTAGATATATTGAATTTGTGTAGTGGATATGTATCCCGGCTTAATTTTTTTAAGGCAAATGCCTACGATATATTTTATGATTATAAGTTGAAGTTAGTTATCAAGAATAGAAATGAAATTGCTCCTGAGGTAAGACAAAATATTGTTAAAAGCCAATATGATCCAAGGGATGGGGGGAGAAAGTACATGATGGTTGAAAAGTTTAAGAGGCATAATCATGGGAGAGATGATCTTGAGAGTAAAACAAACTTAGATAAATACTTGGCTAAAGACTCTGAAGTTATGCAAGATAACTTTGATATTTTAACATGGTGGAAGGTTAATGCTCCAAGGTTTCCCATCTTATCTCAAATGGCTAGAGATATTTTGGTTGTTCCTATATCAATCGTAGCTTTGAGTCTACTTTAATCGTGGTGGTTTTAGATGCTTTTAGCTCTTTATCTCCTAAAATACAAGCTCTTATTTGTGCCCAAGATTGGATGAGAGCAAATGGACAAATGAGCAATGTCAAGGAGAACATTCGTGATATGATAAATTTGATGAAGGTATTGTTATATCTTTTAGACTTTTCCAATTACTTACAACACTTTATTTCAGCCATACTTCACTACCAAACTATATAATGCATTAATACTTTTTCTTTCAGATCGATCGAAGGTTTTAGATGATCCACCTTTTTGGTAAAGAATTGAAATGATACAATCATACAGATACATATATATATACAGACTACAGTCACATCAGATATACATATACTCATATACATCAATACATTTCACATGCTATGTTAAAATGATACATTTTTGATATATTCTTTTTTGGTTTATTTTTTTTTCTTGCTTGCTGATTAGAACTTTTAGTCTTCAGTCTTCTACTGAAATGATACTGAAATGAAACAATGTAGATTGGATTATTTTTGCTTCATGTCTGACTACTCCCTTTACTTACTAAATTCAAACTTCTAATCTTCTTCTACTGCTACCTGCCTACAAAGTAGATATACATTATATATTTTTTTCTTTGCTTGCTGATTAAAACTCTGAACTTCTAGTCTTCTACTGCTGCTGTTGTTGATTTCTTTTTTGTTGGTTGAAAAATATTTTTTGGGATGTTGTTGGGTTTCGGCATCTCCCTCTTAGTCTCTATAATTTGTTATGCCTTTTGCTATTGATGTTATGCCTTTAGTAGGTTGTTATTCCTTTAGCTTGTTGTTATGTCTTTGAGTTTGTCCGTTGTTAATGTCCTTTGGGTTGATGTTAAGCCTTTGAGTGGGTCGAGCTCATGATGCCTTTGGCTTTGGGCCTGACCGTTGTTAAATGTTAAGTCTTTGAGTGGTCATTGATGTTATGCCTTTAGGGGCCCTGGGCTAGTCATTATTATTTTTCAGCCATTGTTGATGTTATGCCTTTGGGATTATTTTGTCATTGCTTTTTTATCAGTAATGCTTTTCGCTTTGTTATTATTGTACAACATGTAGCGATACATCATTCTTCTTGTCTCGCTATCGCTCGCTTTATCCCAGCGGCCGTAGTTGAATGCTTTTGTAATTCCACAACTGAAGTTGTGCTATGCCAGATTTTTATTTTATTCTTAAAGAAACTTTGAAGCTCTTTCTTGTTCTACATTATATATTAAACTAAACTTGATTGCTATTTTACTCGCTTCATATTTGCATCTTAAATTGTAACCTCCTACTCATCGCTTGAAGAATCATTTAAATTTTAAGTCGGTATTGCATATAGGAACTGTCAGTGCCACCACCTTCTATTTGTGACTATACAAGTGAGTATAATGGCTACTAAAATTGCCTCTACATGTGACTATACCGTGCTGCCATATATTAAACTATATAGTCGCATATGAACCGCCAATCCTTTGATGTTACATTTCGATTCCCGTAGCTTTATATGTGATTGTAACCTCCAACTGAGTTTGGATGCTCACATATTTTGCTCCTCTTAGTAATTTTTTGATGGCTTTGATGTTACCATATCGACAATGATGGCTTTGATGTTACATTTCAATTACTACTACCGGTAGCTTTATATGTGATCAGAACCTCCAATCTGAGTTTTGACGCTCACATGTTTTGTTGCTTCTAGTAATTTTTTGACGACCAACTGAGCCTTTCTTTTCTTTTTAATTTTACTTTCAATTTTAGTATCTCTTTGTCTTATCACATGTTTCTAATCGTTAGGTTTCTTAAATTTTTTTGGTATGTATATTATCAGGTCTTGAACTCGAATTGAGAGCATTAGTCGAATTGTTGACCTACAACCACTTGAAATTAAATAAATGAGGTGAGGTTTAAAATCCTTAATTGCGATCAAAATCGAAATTCGCTTTTTGAAAATTGATCAATGCTAAAATATAAATTAAATTAAATAAAAAAATATTGAATCAATTAATGATCAATCGAATAATTAAAATTAATTTTTTAATGAAATTACACGCATATCGAAGTCGAGAAGCCTCGACGACATCTAAATGACCTCCGTTCACGAAATTAATTGTGTTATCATCGCCGAAACGTCGAAACCTATCAAACGATGCCTTGCGCGATCGATTCGGCAAAGTATGCGCGAACATCAATCAATTTGAGCGCGACATCACACGATTTAAGCCTAATTTCACTTTGACCATCGTCGACGTTGCTTAAATAACCTCCGATCGCAAAATAGATCGGGCCATTGCGTTCGGCAAAACAGAAACAAATAAGATTGACACCCATATTGTTAGGGTTTATTACACGAAATAAATTTATGAAATTTGACGCAAAATAATATTAATTTGTAATTAGATTAACTAATGGCTGCTTAATCCCTTAAACCCTTCTAATCCTTATTCTAAATCATCCGCCCAAGCCACCAATTAGAGCAGCCGCCTAATCATTCCATGCCGTCAGGTAACCAATCGAAGGCTAATCGCTTAATACTAACGAAAGGAACTCCCGTTGACCTCATTTCCACGGCATTCGACTCTCATTCACGCTCCTTGCTCTCGGTTTTTTTTCCCTCTCACGATTCCTCCCTCTCGTTCTCGGCTACTCTCGGCTTTCCCCTTCGCTTGCTCATCAAGACTCCACGCTGTTCTTTCTTCCGCTCGTCTTCAGGAGCTAGAACCCCTTTCATTCTTCCTTCTTTGCAACCAGAATTCTAGGTTGTTTCCTTTCAACCCTAAGTTTATTTTACATACATAGAATTTCATTTCTTGTGATAAAATGAAGTGGATGTTTCCTTTCTTTGGTTGAAATGATGCTAAGAGTTTTCTTTGGAGATTTGGGATGATGTATGACCCAAATCTCATTTTATTTCCTATTATCTATGTATTTTATGGTGTTTATCTTGCTTAAAATGCTTTGGGATGATGTATGGCCCAAATATTGTACTATTTGCTATTTTTTATGAGCACCTATGTGTTTCCCTTGCTAAAAAAATTCTGGACATGAGGAAATTGCTGAAATTGGTTTTACCTAAGGGGAAATTAGATCAATTTGTTGTTTGAAAGGTATAAAGCATGCTGAAATTATTTTACCTGAGGGGGAAATTGAATCGATTGGCTTTTGAGGGGTATTGTGTTTGCTGAAATTGCTTTACCTAAGGGGAAAATTAGTTGATTTGTTGTACAAAGGTATTACACTTGCTGAATTTGTTTTACCTAAAGGGAGAAATCCATTGATTTGCTTTTCTAAAGGCATAATGCATGCTGAAAATATTTTTACCTATGGAGAAATCTATTGTTTTGTTGTCTAAAGGCATGATGCATGCTGAAAATATTTTTACTAGAGGGGAATTAAATCAGATTTGCTTTTAAAGAAATATGATACATGCTGAAATCATTTTTATCAAAAGGGGTTTTTTGTCATGCTACTTGCTATCTTCTATGGATTTCATTTATTTTATCTCTTGCATATGAGTAGAATGAAATCTGAAAAGTGAAATCTGAAATTAAAAAGAAAGGGGTTTTTGCCATACTACTTGCTATCTCCTATGGATTTCATTTGTTTTATCTCTTGCAAATGAGTAGAATGAAATCTGAAAAGTGAAATCTGAAATTAAATAGAAAGGGGGTTTTTCCATGCTACTTGCTATCTCCTATGGATTTCATTTGTTTTATCTCTTGCACATGAGTTGAATGAAATCTGAAAATGAAATCTGAAATTAAAAAAGAGGGGGGTTTTGTCATGCTACTTGCTATTTCCTATGGGTTTCATTCTTGTTGCCTTGCTTAAATCAATTCTTAATGATACATTATGCAAAACCTTGTGAAAGGAAGAAATGAATGATTGGCTTTTGAGTTTAATCCCTACTTGCATACTTGCCTATTTCTGTCATTTGATATCTTATGGGTAATTCATTATGCTATGTTAACCCATACACTTTCTTTTGGTGAAACAAAATTTCGTCAGTGGTGTCACGACATCCACCCATACACGCCTTTCTTGGCGTAGGCGCCTCAGCATAGAACCCCATATTGGGGTGAGTGATCTGAAATTTTATTTTAAAAAAAAGGAGGAAAGATTTATTTTCGAATGTTTAATAGATATTATGTTTTGTTAAATATATGCAAGATGTTTATATATAAACAAACTTGAAATCTATTACTATAAGTCTTCTCATGTTTCTCCAACAGGAAATGTTATGATGCTAACCCATACACGCCTTTTCTGGGAATAAATCGTAGTGTGTCTCTTAACACCTACCATACACGCCTTTCTTGCATGTGCTTCTCGAGTTTTACGGGACGACGCCTGGGTCCAAAAATTTGTAAATAAAAATGTGAAATGTCAAGATCTTGAAAAGAAGGTATATGCAGATAATTATTCATGCTTAGCTCATTCATCATACCATACGACAATTATAATACGCTTAATGCTTAGCTTTACTGAATCTTCATAAGATACGATTACTTATTTAAAGTTCAAATTCATTTTGCCTAAGTGGTGATTATGCTATATGAATGAAATGAAAATGAAAACCTCAATACATAAAAGATACGTGCACGTCATATGTCATTTAGGAAACAAATGGCAGGCTTCATGCTAAAATGCTTAAGTGAAATAATTCGGCATTTTCAAAGTGTTATCTCATTCTATTCAATTTGAATGTCTTTAATATGCAAGTTAAATGAAATCTATGACTTTATGAAGAATGTCCTTTTGCTTAACCATTTGATTCATGCAAATACTGAAAGAAAATTCATACTCTATAAAATGCACGCTTGATTTGTTAACATATATATGCTTGATCTGATAAGTGATTGAAAGAATCAAGCCTATATCGACAATCACTTAGTCTTGCAATGTCCATTCACATTTTATGTAATGACTTCACTGATACATGCAAGTACATGAAAATTCAAATATCTTATAGATAAATACTCGTGACAAATAGTTAGAGAGTCAACTCGTCTTATAGTCTTATGTAACGCACCGCTGATCTATGATAAACAACTCTTTTCTTCCTTTTTCCAAAAGAGGTCGGTGGCGAATTTTCGGATCCCACAGGAATATGTATTTTTTTCGTCAAGCTTGATTCAGGCATTCAATGATGTAACTGCTTTAGCATTCAGAGACTTAGAGTTCAGATTTTTTTAATTATTGTACATTTGAACTTGTAAGCTGCTCGAAAATCTCCCATTTCAAAATTTAAATTGACTTTGTAAGACTCCATAAATTATGTTTGTTAATATAATTCCATTTATCTATTCATAAGAGGGTTGATCGATGCTTTTGTATGATTTGTTGGTCATGGGTTGGTTTCTACTTTCTATAGAATGACAAGAACTTTATCTTAAACCCTTTTATAAATATTTAAGCATTGTAATTACTAGTAATTTGATAATCATAGCATTATTACTGCTCATTTAAATATTTAGATATTTTAAAATTTTAATTATATTATATATTTTCGGTTTTTTAAAAACCAAACCGAAAATCTAAACTTTTTTTCAGATTGGATTGGTTCGGATTATATTAAATCTTATACTGATCGGATTGATTCAATTTCAAATCGAACGACATTAAATTAAAACCATAATCCAACAATGCACACTCCTGAGACTTGGTGTGAAACTTGGAGATGGAAAGAGTATTTTGACACATTAGTTGATGGTTTATATTATAAATTAGATAAGAAGCATTTTTGCTGCACTAATTGAATAAATTTAAATAAATTCATTTCTAACATTAGATTACTTTTTTTTCTAGTCTAATTTTTTAAGGGCTCTCTTATTTGTAGATTATTTAAATACAATGGAGCTAAACTGGGTCATTGGACGGCTGAAGCTTTATGTGGCAAAACCATTTAAGGCGACTCTCTCTAATCTTATCCACAACTAGAGCAACTCCAACTTTTTCCCGAACATACTCATTTCGCATTTTATTTCTAAGAGTAAAGCCACTCATCCACCTGAGCATCCTCATGTTTGCAACACTTAACTTAGTCTTATGCTTCCCTTTTATTGGCCAACATTCCGCACCATAAATCATTGCAGGTCTTACCACCTTCTTATAAAATTTTCCCTTAAGTTTAAGCGGTATTTTTCTATCACGCAATAGGTCGGATGCATTCTTCCACTTCATCCATCCAACTTGAATTATGCTGATAACATCTCCATCTATTTCACCATCATTTTGAACAATAGAGCCTAGATATCTGAATCGCTCACTCTTTTTAATGACTTGTTCACCTAATGTCACAACACTACTACTAGAACTTATGTAACTAAAATTATACTCCCTATATTCAGTTTTAGATCTGCTTAAACAAAAACTTTTAGACTCTAAGGTTGACCTCTATAATTCAAGTTTCTGTTGGACTCCCTCTCTAGTCTTATCAACAAGAAAAATGTTATCGGCAAGAAGCATACACCAAGGTACATCTTCTTGTAAATGCCTAAGATAATGCCGAGTTCAAACTAAATAAATCTAAATGGTTGAAAGATTAATGGTGATGAATTTTGCACTTTTAGATTCAACTAAATATATGGATTTATAAATTTCAACTTTGTTTCAAGGTAGTTATCACATATTTTCATGGATATCTTAATGTAATTTGAGTTTCTCAATTTATTATTGTTATGCATTTGAAAAAAAATCCCAAGTAGAGTAAAGTTTTACCTTGAAATCCAAAGACACAATAAGATAAAAGTGTGAACAATAAAACTGAATTTTATGTGAAAAACTTTGAAAAGAGGAAAAAACCACGGGCCTAGCCCAGTAAAAAGCTTCCACTATGTATCTATTTCAGAGTACAAGATCTTCCCGATACCGGAATTACAGAATTGTATATGAGAAAAGAACAACAGCTATGTGACAAAGATCAAGTTGTAACAGTTTCTAGTAGTAGCAGATGATAGTGAACTGTGCGGAGCAATCACAAGTAGAAATGCGAACAATTACGTAAATGCAGAACAATCACCGCAGAATGCAGAACAATCAATCTCTAAGTCATCCTGAAGACGAGATGACGAGTGGGATCAACGGCGGCGTGACGGCGGTGTTGCATCAGTGGTGGCTGTGCTGAGGATCTTGAGCTCTCTCCTCTCTCTCGCCGCTCTTCTCCTTCATTGACCTCCTCATGGAGGAATGGGCTATTTATAGATTGGGAGGAGCCTTCAGAATACATGCAAAACCCGTACCACTCCACTTCATCGACTCAAAATGATCCCCTTGATCATATGATGTATTTTGTGCATTTGAATGCTCAAATGAAGTGAATTGTAAGATCTTGTTTGAACGCTCGGGACGCCGATTTACTTATAAACACTTCATATTTGAGAGCTATTTAGGATTTAACGATATCCCAAAATTTCCAAGGATATTTTAAGAGCTTGATCTACCAATTCAACGGATCACTGCTTTTAACATCAAGATTCGTGCTTCGACTAATAGTATTTTAAGTGTCATATCAATTATTATATTTTCATTAATTTATTGACCAACTTTTTCATTTTAATGTGTGTTTTTTTAGAGAATCAAATATGGAACAATCAACTAATAGAAAGTAGAAAGGTTTAAAAAAAAGGCGGTGGAGCATACATAGCACACAATTCTTATATATTTATATATTCAACATCTAAATTTTAATATCTACATAAATAGCATGAAAATCTTTAATGTTACATAAAGAAATAGCACGATCATTAATGTTTTTTTATACAATGGCTGCTCAAACAAGCTTTATATATATATATATATATATATATATATCCTGAACAGGTTCTTCTTCCTAAATTTTTATTTTCGAGAAAATGGCGAGAAGAGTTTTAATGTAGGCTTCGGAATGAACTGCTTACGTTCCCCTTTTCTCGTTCAATTACTCTCTCTTCAATTTGTTAATATATGTTATATATACTCCCAAAGAGCTAATGCTCTCATTAGCACATTCAGATACAGCTTTTGGTTTCTGCTTTTGTTTACTCTGCTAATATATAATATAGTTTAAAAAGGAATGTTTATTTTTTAAAAAAGTAAATAGTATATTTTTGATGTGATATTAAAGATTGGGGTTATATATATATATATATATATTGTTGACCTACAACTATGTGTCATTTAAAATTAAGTAAATGACATAGAGGTTAAATGCCCTAATCACGATCGAAATTAATTAAATTCGATTTGATTTGAAAATTTCTGACTTCTTAATGCGTCGAAAATATTAAAATTAATTAAATAAAAAATATCGAATCAATTAATGATCGTTAAAATAATTAAAATCGAATTTTTAATGAAATTACGCGCATATCGAAGTCGAGAAGCCTCGACGATGTCTAAACAACCTCCGCTTATAAATTGATCGCGCCAAACGCCAAATCTATCGAACGACACCTTTCAATTCCCGCAAAGCGTAAAATGTCGATCAATTCGAATGCGACGCCGCACAAATTGTAAACCTAATTCCATCCGATCGCCGACATTGTCAAACGACCTCCGATCCTGAAATTGATCGCACGCAGATTCGCACAATAGAAACAACTAAAATTGACACTCATATTGTTAGGATTTATTGCATAAAGTAAATGCATAAAATTTAATGTGAAATGATATTAATTTGCAATTGGATTAATAGCCGCTTAATCTCTTAATCTCTATTAAGCCCTACCTAACCCCTCAGCCATTCAGCCCAATCAAGAGGTCGTCACTAAAGATCAAACGAGGGTTATCCCTCGTTGAGTCTCATTCGACCATTCGCTTCTACTGGCTCACTCAGATTTCCTCTCTACTTTCGCTCGCTTCTGCCTCTCTTCTCTGAGATTTCTCTCCGCTTCGCTTCAACGAAGCTCTGGCACGACATACTCGCGACACGACGCTTCTCTCCTCTCATCAGATTTCCTCTCGATCAAGTTTCGCTTCTCGCTTCTCCTCTCTCTCGAAGGATCTTGCCTTTGCTCAACGGTGCTTTAGTACAAGATACTCCCAGACACGACGCCCTTCCTTCTCACGACATTTCTCTCTGTTTTTTTTCTACTCTCGGTTTTCCTTATCACAGACGGCTTTCTGTTTCTCAGATTTCTCCTTCCGTTTCGCTCCCCCAAAGACTTCTTGAGGCTTCCTTCCTTCCTCTCTTCCGACAAGAGGAACGAATCTGATCATGAGCCTTCGGTCCCTTTACATAAGCCAACCGAAACCCTCTTCTTCCCTTTCAAGAATCAACATCTCATGTCGCTCTAACCCTAAGCTTTTCCTTATGCATTTGGGTATTCAAAATTGGTTGGTAAAGTGAGCTTTATTTCATGTTAAAATCATGATAAATGCTTTCTATGATGTTGTATGGCCTAAACCCCATGTTATTTGTGAAATCAAGCATGTGAGTTGGAAATTTGTTTGGAAAGTTATATCACTATATTTCACATCTGTTGGAAATGGGTCGGATGTTGTATGGCCTAAACCCTATGTTTGATTTTATTTGTGAGATTGCTGGTATGAAATTTCTTGGAAAGTTATATTGCCTAGATTTCACATCTTAGCTTGCTGGAAATGGGTTTGGGATGTTGTATGGCCTAAACCCTATGTTTACCTTTGTTATTTGAGAAATTGCAAGCATCTATGTTGCTGAAATTTCTGTTTGGAAGAAATTTTGGAATTCACTCTGCTGTCTATGAATATGTGTAGGCTGAAATCATGCAAGGAATGTTGTTTTATGTTTTCTTCTTATTGTTTTCCTTGTCTATGGATGCCTACCTTTACATGCTTGCTGAAATTAGTTCTCTCAAAGGAAAATTAGAGCAAATGTTGTTGTTGAAAGACGCTGAAATTATTTTACATGAAAGGAAATTGAATTAATCGTCCTTTGAAATATATTACACATGCTGAAATCATTTTAATCAAAGGATTATGCTATGCTATGTGTCATCTCTTAGGATTTCATTTTGTATCTCTATACGAGTAAATGAAATCTAAAATGCAAATCAAATCAAATCAGTGGTTATGCCATGCTACATGCTATCTCTGGATTTCATTTGTTTTGCCTCTTCCATATAGGTAGAATGAAACTGAAAACACAACCAAATTAAATAAAGGGATTTAGTTATACCAATTGTTATTATCTATGAGTTTCATTCTGCATACCAGACTGTGATATCTCGCTATGAATGTTATGCTATCAAAGTTTCACCAGATCTCACGACACACATGCACCTTTCTTGTGGGCGTGCTCGCCTCTCAACTACAGGGAGAGGAGGTGAGATAATTTCTGATAAGACGGAGATAAGGATTCTTGCATACGATATGTGATATCTTGCTATCAGGAAAATGCTATCAAAAGCCAAATGGCTCATGACACCACCCATGACGCTTTCGTGTGACAGTGTGCTCGCCCTCATAGAACCCTTACGGGGAGAGCGGGAGGTCATTAGAACTTTGATAAGCACGGATAAGGATTCGTAAAATTCATCTTTATACTCTGCAATATTAACGCGAAAAATCGCTTATATTATGCTAACCCCACGCAGCTTTTTTGCGTAAATAAAATTTTTTCTAGTGGGTTCTCACGACACACCATGCACGCCTTTCTCGCTGGGGCTGGCCTCTCAAGCTCTACGGATGACGCCGGAGGTCAGAAAAATTTTGTGAATAAAAAATGAAAAAATTTCCTAAGTGTAAAAGGGTATATGCATATGATTATTCATGCTTAGTTTAATAAATATTTGAATCTTTCTAAGATGGCAATCAATCATGCAATATTCAAAATCATTTCTTTCTTACGCTTTAATTTCTCATCGGAAAGATCGATCAGAAATTCCCTTTATATGTAAAGACGTGATCAAAGTGTGACAAATGAACATAAGTAGATGTTCATGCTTATGACATATATTTGTTAATGTTGGCTAATGCAATGCTCAAAGAATGTTGTCTTGTTTAAGATATATGCAAACATGTTTATACGCAAATGCAAGATTTAAATTTATTATTATAAGCATCTACCATGTTTTCCAACACTGGGAAATATTACGCTATCAAAATTTCAGATCATGACATCCACCACGATGCCTTCTCATGCAAGTGCCCAAAGAACCCCACATGTGGGAGAGATCGTCAGAATTTTGATTATTCTTAATTAAACATACGCAGTTAACTTTTTTTTTATACAAATGCAAGCTTTAAATTCATTACTATAAGATCACTGTTTCTCCAACATGGAAACTTGTTACATGTATAACCCACGACGCCTTTCTGCAGTAAAATAAATTTTCGGTGTCTCACCACACATACCATGCACGCCTTTTCATGCTGGAAGGCCTACCTCTTTCTATGGACGACGTGAGGTCATAAAATTTTGATAAATAAAATGTGAAATGTCTGTTTGAAAATGAATGTACATGCATACGATTATTCACGCTTAGCTATTCATCATCATATATGACAATTACAAGATGCTTACCCATGCTTAGCTTTTAATTTTACTAATCTTCATAAAGATATGACAATTACTCATTTAAAGATCAAATTCATTTTACCTAAGTGATGATTATGCCATATGAATGAGAAATGAAAATGTGACACTCAATGCATGAAAGATACAAGTGCATGCCATATATCATTTAGAAACAAATGAAGAGCTTCGCTAAAATGCTTAAGTGAAATGATTCAGCAGATATTCAAAGTATTATCTTATTCGCTCAATTTGAATGCCTTTAATACGCAGTTAACGAAATGAACCTTACAAGAATGTTTTTGCTTAACCATTCGATTCATGCAAATACTGAAAGAATCAAATTCATACTCTATAAACGTACATTGATTAAAGACGTATTACACGCTGATCTACGATAAGTGGTTTAAAAAATCAATCATATATCATTTAACATACAATCATTTCTTAAATGCTGCATTCACATTCTTATAAGAATAACTCTCACATACGCAAGTAAATAAAAGATTCAATGATATCTTATAGATATCTATATTCTCGACAAATAATAGAAAGTCAACTCAGATCTTATAGTCTTATGTAAGATTCTCTATTCGATCCATGAAACACTTCAAAATTCAAATTCATATTCGACAAAAGATCTACATTATCTCTGCTTTGTCTTCTGACCGTCCTAACAAAACCTAAAAAATCTCATTAAAAACTCATGCCAGATACAATCAACAAATACAAATGATGTTATACTTCCTGCTTGGTCTTCTGACGTCCCGCTAACAAAACCCAAAAATATCGATCAAAAAACTTAAACTCAGAAATTGCACCTACATTTCAATTGACATTCAACGTCCATACAACATTTTAAAAGAATGATATCAGATGTATGTCAAGTGTTCAAACACATACATGCAAGTTAGATATAAAATAAAAGATATGCTACATTTCCTGCTTTCTGACCCCCGTTAACAAAACTCAAAATCAAAATTGACATCAAACTTCAACATTGGGACATCTTAACGCCCATGCAATTTTCAAAGAATGATATCCATGCATGCCGTAAATTACTAAGTCAAATATAAAGAATGACGCTACATAATCCCTTGGTCTTCTGACGTCCGTTAAAAAATCTAAAAATTTGATATTATAAGAATTTCAAATTAATAATATCCGGTAGTTTAATCCATATAATACAAGATATAATCACCGACATACTTCTAAAATTCAAATTAAGAGCCCAAACCCGATCCCCTACGCTCAAACTAGTGATAAGGTTTCAAGGATTATACTTCGAGATAATGAATTTAACCATCCTCTCAGAAAACCTACGTAGCATAGCGCCTATCAATCGATATTAACCCTGTGATCGAAGGTAATTATAATTCAAATGATAAATGATCATATATTCAAATCTAAATCAATCGAAAATGATCAAAATTCAAAGAAAATAACAAAAAAGAAATAAAATGAAATTAATTATTTAAATTAAAACTAAATAAAATAAATCCACCCTCCTCGCAATTGCTTCTCTGACAAATTAAGAAAATTTTCGCTCACAAAGACTCAATATCAAATTAAATACATAACTCTTCACACTCAAATATTCCCAAAGTTCGTACAAGCGACGTTCGTGCCCTCGTCTCATGGTTTTGCCGCTGAGATATGGCACCATAAATGGCTATTTCACGAGCCCTCGGCCGGGTGGTTCGCGATATGGCCCACTAAATTACGGTCCGACGGTAGTATGTTCAGCGCTTTTGGTGAAATGTAGAATGTATTTGGTTGGGCAAAAGCACTATGTTAGCTAAGGTTGACTTATATTTGTCCTTTAAACTCCATCCAGTCTGGACGCTTGGATGGCGTAACCCATGTGTTTGACGATCGCGGTCGGGTTGGGTCATTACCTCCTACTAAGCGGGCCGGATCGGACGGGACGGCGGAACCATGGGATCTAGGCGAGGCGTCATCGTTCCCCCCAAAAGTTTTAAATTAAAATAATAAATTTCATAAGTTAAAACTTTCTGCATTATATACTGTTCTTTAACGATTCATTGTAGAATGAAAGTGCTCTCGGTATTGGGAGGTAATTAACTATAGGGCTGCTTTATAGGAAACACGAAGATATAAAAGTTCTCACCAAATGAACGAAATCTACAGGTAGTTATCTACTATTCATCTACCTTACATTACAAACAACTCTTTTCTTTTTTCCAAAGAGGTGGGTGGCGAATTTTTTGGATCCAGATTTGGCGACTCCATTTGAGATAGGTTTCTCTTTCCATCTTTGGTAGTCAAATCTAAGTTATAATTGCGTGGGTATATAAAAAAAAGGAATGAAATGAAAAATGAAATGGGAAGTGATAAGTTAAGCACTTAAGAGTTTTAAATAAAGTCTTAAGTCATTTGAGATTTTATATGTTTATATGTTTTCTTATCATAATATTTTGGAAGTAAGGTGATAGTGCGGTTATTTTTAATTGTTAATTTTACCTTTAAACCCGAATGGCACTCTACATATTGTTACTCTCGGCGTGCGGCCAACATCCGTTTGGCGGCATCGTCAATCTTTGGAAGCGGGCTACCATCAGGTTTGGTAGCGTGGATTTCGACCATCTTGAGCGGCAGTTCTGAGCCTCAACTTATTTGAAGTCTGAAACTGTCATGTAATGCGGCAATCTGAAAAGGCGCTGAGGTTGTGACCCTCTGCTTCAAAAAAAAATCGTCTTTGAGAGGCTCGCCGGAGACACCAATCATGAAGAGGGTTGTTATTGGGATGGCTCTTTGTCCTCGAATAATGCAATCCTGTCGGTGAACCATTCGCCGGGGAGGCGATCTTTGAAGCTTCTTCATCAGAAGCTTGGAGGCGAAGAAAAGAAATCTTGAGCTGCGTGCTCGACACTCTGTCCGTCGGCCAGCCAACGATGGAACCGGCGGTGAGTGTTCTGTCGGTTGATAACTTAAGTGGGTTAAGGGCGGCTCTTGGTCGGCTCAAGATCCTTTGGACCCGGTCGAGTTCCCCTCTGCGAGGAAAGCCTCTCTACACGAGTTCTCAAGTTGCCAAGGAGAGGGCGATGAAAAAAAAAATACCAGGTCTGTTATCGAGGATCTTGGGGCTCCTCAGAGACCTCATCCGTAACTCAAATGGCGGGGCGATCCATGTCCCACGGTGAGCATCGGTGTGACACTTGGGCCGAATCCACCAAAGGTCGGAAAGGTAGATATGGAGGCAGCTCAAAAGAAATTACTTTAGAAAGGCGTGACATGGTGTGAATTCCAGAGATCACCAACTCAAATCTACCGGCGATGAGCAAAAGAGGACCCAATGATAAAGGATATGACGGTAGACACTTGGAGAATCCTCAGGGATCATCGATTAACTCCATCCCATCAAGAGGAGGTTAACCCGATCGAAGCCTCTAGCGAAGAAATTTTGATTCCACACAGGTCGGAAGTCCATTGAGGCCGTCGAAATTCGTCGAGGCGAAGAAGAAGAGGAGGATACAACATTTGTGGTGTATATGGTGCAACAATTCGGTGGCCATCGGTTTATGATATCACGTGTATGACTACCTCCCCTGAAGACAAAATGTTCAAATAGAGGAAGCATCCTCCCAGTCTTGGAGAGGAACAAGAAGAGGAAGAAGAAAGGGAAAGAAAATCCCATTCGATCTTTTCTTTGGCGAAGAAACAATTCAGATGAAAGCCAAAGATAAAGAAATCAGTTGAATATGAAAATGGCGAAATGATGATCTGAGATATGCGATGATGATTAATGCGAGAGAAATATTGCGGCGGTCAACACTGTCCCCAAATAATCATCAAGCCTAGCACGCGCAATCCTCCAATAAATTTGATCTCACATGCTTCAAGGGTCCAAATTGAGCAGCGAGGATTGAAATAAATGAGTCGGCTGACACGCTTCTCGAATATACAAACTATAGCGACCTCTCAACTTGATATTATCTTGAATGAGAAGATCAAAGATTATATAAATGCGGTGAGAAAAATTGGTCAGATGCGTATCCGAGTATGATCAAATTCCATACAAAGGGATATTCAATGCCAAAGTTCAATCTCTTTGGCGGAATGGTAATGGTAATAACAACATCGCGATTCAAAGCATCTGGTAACACGTAATGATGCATTATTATTCCGTCGATTAGTAGTCTAACTTTGAATGGTATCTTTGAGTGTATGACTATCGAAGACTTTTCGAACTTGAAAAAATATGTTCGTTAAAAGGTTATTGCGATCAAAGAACACAATGATCTTGAGAAGAGGAAGAAAAGGAGTCGATTACGATATATTACGCGTTGGCGAAATATGAGTATGAAATATGAACGATTAGAAGAAGAGCATCTGATTCAATTCGATGGGCAACATCGATGATAAGATGGCTTATCTTTGCATGGCAATCACATTTCAAGAGCTCGATAGGGTGGCTAAATTTGAGAAATTAAATTTATCACGATCGAGATAAATCAAGAGCAAAAGCTCAGGACGAAAGAAAGGTGAAAGCATTTCACCTCATATAGAAGGATCTGAGTGCGTTAGTCTATAGTAACAAAGAAAGGATGCTGTCTATCAAGAAAAATCAGGCGGTCATTCAATTGCTCCCACAAGCTCATACTTGGAGGTAATGATGTACCGGTAAACGGTGAAGCGGCGACCAAAACAAAAGGAAGCGAATGACTCAATGGCCCGACCACAAAGAAAAGGCGAACAAAGAGTATTCTTTTAAGAGGAAAGTGTGTAAATTGTTTAAACATGCACTCAAAGTAGGTCTCCAACTACGAGTGTAAAAGACTGAAAGAGGCAGAGACAAGAGATAATCTAACTATTTCCCATATCATTGGTGCCATCTGTTGAAGATTACATATTCAAAGATTGGCGAGCGAAATATAGAAATGGAGAATTCACATTGTCGGACGGTGTATTGGTGCGTCAGAAGAAAGAATCAAAGTAATCACCTCATCTCAATCTTATCAAGCAATGATAAAAGAAAGGCGGTCGATGATGAAGGATGGCAGCGATCTCTAAAAGCTAAAAATGTTGAAGATTGGAAGGCGTTCAGGGTATTGTGGAAATCACCACTTGAGCGTACTTGAGTTGAGACAAAACTAAGTTATGGGAAGGCTAGTTCATCTCACGAAAGATAGCAAATCTATGAAAAAGGCTAAAAACGCAAAAAAAAAATAAACTAAATAAAAGAAGATAGTAGCAAATGTACTACTACTATTGATGGTAACGAAAGGATCATCAATAATATGGAAGATTATGTACAATCGGCAAGGCGACCTATCAGCTTGCGAATTCATTACAAATCTTGAATCGCGAAATAGGGAAGAAGGCGAAGAACTTCTGAGTCTTGCTTGATGATGCATGAAGTTGGCAGCAGCTTAGAGGAACTCTGTTTCCCAAATGAAGATGAATGAATCACTCAATATCATCGACATAAAATATATGATTACGAATCTTAGTCTATCATTAGGCGAGTGAGGAATCTTTGAAGCGGAGTCATCGAAGATTGAGATGCAAATGAAGTAGCTTCAAAGTTGAGAAGTGGTGCGTCTACCATCCGAGAGGAAAGAGCCGATGAATAAAGATAAAGGAAAAGAAATTGAAGTCAATGAAAGAGTTATCCCAGGATTCAAATAAGAAGCCTTCATCAAAGGGATCATTCTGATATTCTATCCCATCTAAGGAAAATTCGACTTAGTGTATCTGAAGCACTTCTAATGTCGAGATCTAGTAACACCTTAATTGAAGCTCTCGAGAGGAAAGTTTGAAGCATATTTTCTTTGACGCTAGGAGACCTTGCATGTTCAAGAGCCTCCAAGTCACATTTTGAAGATGATCTAATGCTCGGGCTGCGAGACCTCGCCTCTATGTTACGGTGAAAGTGATGAAATTATAATCTGGATCTTAATTGATCCGGTTCCTCGTGAATCTTATGAACTTGAGAACTCTTAGATGGTATCTCTAGATGTACAACATGCGAGAGATAAAGTCATGGTTGAGGCAATGAGAAGGGACGAAAACTATCGGGTCATTCATCCTCCTCTTAAATTTGGAGACCTCACCGAAGCCAATTTCATGTGATCGATCAGATACTTCATTGAGCCATACGGGTGACCATGGCTTCATAAGTATGGCATTGTCCCATCTACATTGCATCAATGTATGAAATATACAAAGGATGGAGAAGAATGCCAAATTGTGGCGACATCCTTTTGCGGTGCATGAAATGAAGATTTATCAAGATGCGTTATTTCCTTCGGAATCAAAATAACAAAAATCGCATCTACTTCAAAACCCATAAAGAACAAGTTAAGAAGAAGGGAGAAGATAAAATGAATAAAGGAAAAGAGGTTGTTCCAAATATTCTAGGGATATAAAACAGTCCAAAATCAATAATATCCCTCATCTAGGCGGTGATCTTGAAGAAAGAAGATGAATGTGTTCCTTCTAAATCAAAGGTCCATGACTCTTGAGTAAAAGCTTGAAGAAGAAGAATTTTGACTCGATTATGAGTTGAATGCTTTTGAAGGTAAGGTGCAATGCACTACTTTAAAACAATCATAGATCCATCGGCGAGACTACACTCAGTCACTCATTCCTCCCACATTTTAAAGAAATCACCCTGAAACTCACAAAGTCGAGGCGGTGACCTTCTATGTACCTCCTCTCCACAAAGCACGCGGGAAGCTGTTTTATAAATCAGGGGTGTCAGAAGAAGATCTGATTGGGTAATGTAGTTATCACGAAGAAGAGAATTTATGCCCACAAGGATACCAAAATATTACTCTCAGATGCAAAACCTATCATGCTAGGGTCCATTTGGAGCAAGTAAGCAAGGACTAAGCTCTTTGAAATGATGTGGTACCCAAAGGTTCTCAAACCATTGGTAAGAGAAATAAACACTAAAGGCCTTGGTTTCATCAAGATAGCGGTCACAAGAATATACATATGGAGGAATAGAAGTGAGAGTGATGAGAAGATGAGAATGTCATTCTTAATGTTAGTCTCACAAATAATGAAGAAGTAGAAGCCAAAGAGCTTGAAGATGGTGGGAGGCATTCTTATGGATGAACTTAAAGAAATTAATTTGGGAGGCGGGAGGATCGCGCGTTCATCGGTCTCTACTTCACGAAGATAAAGTGGAAGAATTAAAACCTTGCTCTGTGAATTCGATTGCTTTGCACGGACATATCTTGAAATGCGAGCTTATCCCGATATAGCGGTTCACAAATTAGCAATTAAGCGGATCACGCAGCAAGCCGAATGAGATTGGAGGTTGAAGAAACGTAATTGCGAGAAAAGCTCATTGAAGATGGTTTTATTCGAAGAAAAAATCTGGATGGATATTGTCCCGTGAAAAGAAGAATGGTCATTATCGTATGACTTGATTTAAACAAAGCATGTCCAAAGGATGACTTTCTTCTGTCGAGCTAGTGGATAACACTTCAAACCGACATGTTCTCATTTATGGATGGGATCGTCGGTTATAATCAAATCAAGATGGCTCACGAAGATGAGAAGCATACTCATTCGGGATGCGTATTGTTACATAGTCATGCCCCGGCTTGAAGAATCTTTGAGCTACATACGAAGGCTATGACACGAATCTTTGGAGTTGATTCATCAAAAGTAGAGTCTTATGTTGATGACCTCGTTGTCATAGATATGAATCATCTCGATGATTTAAGGATCGTCTTTGAAAGAATCGAGAAAATATGATCTCAAGATGAATCCTCTCAGTCGCCTTTGGAGTCTCTTGGAAAGTTCCTTGGATATGTTGTGCAGTGGAGGGATCCCAACAAAATCAAAGCGATTGTTGAAATGCCTCCTCAAGAGTCTTAACTTAACTCCATCTGAGGACATCTAGCATTCATTAGAAGATTTATATCAAATCTGTCGAGATGTCGACCAAAATTAATGAAGAAAGATACTCCTTTCAAGTGGGATGAAGAATGTCAAGAGGCCTTGACGATGTATCGAAATATCTGTTGAACCCCATTCTTGCTCCGATCCGGAAAGCCTCTCATCTTGTACGGCGGGAGGAATCTCAGGTGCTTTGTTGGCGCATAATGAGGAAGGAAAGGAGAATGCTTTCTCTTATATTGGCTAATAGGGCGAGCAGCGTTATTCTCAATTGAAGCATTGTTTGGCGTTAATTTTTTGCCCAAAAGCTACGTCATTACTATCTCATAAAATTACCCTTATCTCAAGGATCGATCCGTTGAAGTTCTTGATGATAAGAACGTTGGCAATTCGCGATGGGGCTGTCTTATCTAATTTGATATTACATATGTTCCCAGAAGCGGTGAAGGCAGCGATTTTCTTCTTGCATCATGCCGGACTCATTGCTTTGATCTTCACGATGAGCAAATCATGCACATATATGAAAAGCAACAAATGTGGGGTGTATTTTGATGGAGCTTAGTCCATTAGATACACTCGACTCCTCAAATCTCCCAAAGGCTCGTATCGGTCTCATCTTGATCACACGAAGGTGGCATTGAGATTATTCTTATAAATTAACCAAACCGGCAAAGCGAATATGAAGCGTTGGTGGCGGGTTTAGAAACCATTTCCATGGGGTCAGAATCAAATTTATGGCGATTCTCAACTTCGTCATTAATCAGTGTTGGGCCTTTACAAAATCAACAAGCTTGAATTTCTATCAAGCGAGTTCTCGAGCTTATGAAGCAAATTCAAATGTCATTATGACTCGAGTCTCAGGAATAGGAATAAAGCATTTTTAAATTAGCTAAAGAAATGGCAGTATGGATGGCGATACATCTTAATGTGTGCACTCGTCAGTCTGAGATAAGTTTAAAATCCCATTTGGAAGAGGGGTCATCAACATAAATCAGAGTGCTCATGTTGCTCCTCACTCCACTACAAATTACTTCAAAGTCAACAAGACAAGCCTGAGCCATTCAGAAAGAAACCTTGAGGAAGCGCCAAAATGAAATTCTTATAGTAGAAGAGAAGGAAGGCAGGCGACCCTTATTACTTCAAGGAAGACAAATTGCCAAGTAATAAATTCGACTTGAAAAGAAACTATATGCTTATGTTGGCAATACTACGTATTGATCTTAGAGCGGATGTGGCTGCGATGTTTGGGAATAGAAGAAGCCAACAAAGTAATTGTTGAAATCCATCAAGGACTTTGTGGTGCGTCGGTCTAAAATGGCTTTCAAAATTAAAGAATTGGATCTTATACATGGTAAAAGATTGTATCAATCATGAAGAGAGATCTGAATGCAGGTCCACGTAACATAATTCATCGACCTCCAAATCCGTTGCATCCAGATAGCATCTTGGCCGTTTGAGTCTTTGGGGCAGATGTGGGTGGACGTGATCCACATCATCGGTGGTCGCAGCTTCATCTTAGCGACCAGATTATTTCTCCAAGTGGCACCATTTAAAGAAGTTCTGGTGAACAAGTGGTAACTTTACCCATATTGTTTATAGATTTGGTGTACGCAATCATTTGAATCTTGATCGACCTTCAAAAGTACTAAAGTTTATAAACGTCAAGATTGATTGGCGATATTCATCAATTTATAATCAGAGCAAATGGCTTGGGGCATTTAATAAAACACTAGTCAAATTCTTAAAAATTCTCACAAGAAATAAAGGGAGTGGCATACCAAACTTGTGGAAGCGTTATAGCTTACAAAAACTCTACAAAGTCTACTCACATGCTTAGTGTTTGGGGCGATTTGCCACTCAGTTGAACTACCAGCTCAGAGTAGCCATTCAAAATCTAAAATGCTCGTCTAAGGATGGAAGCTTGATCAGTGAGGTCGGGCTCAGCAAAATCTAAGTTTATCGAGGATGTCAGCATTCGATCATGATGCGTCGAGCTTTTGGAAGGAGAATTGGTCACGGTGTGAGACCAATCATCCTCTGAGAATTGGCGGTAAATTTGAACCTAATTGGGAAGGACCTTTTGTTATTGAAAAGGTATATCAGGGAGAGTCGACTATTGACTTCAAAGGTGAAAGACCAATGCCATGATCAGCGGTCGGCATTTAAAGAAATATTACACATGAAAGTGTGATTGGACAAATCTGCATTTGAAAATCTTTATTGTAACACTTATGAAAATTTTCATTGGAAATTCTCTTGTAACCAGAATGCATTTCAAAATAAAATAAAATCCCACTGTTAGGCAGGGGCATTTTTTAAAGTTTTAGTAAAAATTAGTATCGGGCGTTCTGGTAAGGCAGGGGGCCTTTCTTTCTCTTTGGGTTGACATGGGTACTAGTGCGAGATCAGCACTAAATCAAATTATGTTGAATTTAAAAGTCTTCTGACCGAAGAAAAATTTTCAAGTCGCTTGACAAACCAAGTTGGAAGGACATTTTCATCCCACTTCAAATCAAGGCTCGAGTTGGTGTATAAGGTGGGACTCAACGCGAGAATTCGGCAGTGCAGCACTTACTCAACAAGCGTAGTAAGAGATCCCCATCTCGTTAGCAGAGGATAAAATCCTTCATGATTGCCAAGTCGTGACTTCAGTAGGTGTATAGGTGGGACTGGCCGCTCGGTAGAATTCATTTGAATCCTTACTACAACTTACGCCTGAAGCGGTAGTAAGGGATCCTCCCCTTCTTAGTTGAACAAGAGCATCAAATCTCTCGACTTGGTGAGTTCAAGTGACCCAGGCGGGATTATCTGTCGTAAATGGGTCATTTCTGAAATCAATTCTACAACAAGCAAAGATATCCTTTTCGAGAAGGCACTAAGCGAGTTTGGAATCAAATACAAATGTAAAATCTCAACTCCTTGATAAGTCTATCAAAGCGAGCAAAGAGAAGGAAATTCTTCTTGATAAGTCCAATTAAGCAAAAGCGAGGGGGCCAGAAGCTAATGTTCGATAAAGTTAAATTAAATCGACTAAGGAGTTTTGTCATCATTATGTGCAAAGGATTGATGACTCTTTGACTAACACAAGCTCAGAGAGGTGGGTGCATGTATCCTTCCACAAGCTGGCGAGGGAAGAAGGTAATTTCGTATCGCTGACAAATCTCTAAGATAATTGATTTTACTCCATCAAATCCGTCAAGGCATGAAGCCAGGATAAAAGGAGGCACAAGATACGAATCCTCGAGATGAAATCTTCAACAAGTCCGTCAAAGCACAAAGCACAAGACCGAAGATATTTCTATCTCATCAACTCCATCAAGTCCATTAAGGCACAAAGCCAGGACAGGAGGAAAATATAAATTCAAATCGAGGGAGTCTTGACAAGTCCGTCAAGCACAAAGCGACCAAAGACATTCTCATCTCATCACTCAGTCTAGGCACAAAGCCAGACAAGATAAAAAAATATAAATTTCAAATTCTCGAGAAAGTCTTCAACAAGTCAGCATAAAACATAATGAAGATGCAAATTCTCGACAAGTTGATCATGACAAAAGCTCTCTTCATCTATCAAGCACAAAGCATTCTAATGACAACAAATCTGGGTTCGATATTGTAGTCGATGAAATGCAAATGCTTGCCCAACTTGAGAGTTATACTCACTTATCAAAGGCGTCGAGTATTATGAGTTGTAGAACTACAACTTAAGCGTGACATCCGAAAATCTCTTGGAGATCCGTAATATCAACTTATTACAAAACACGGTCCATGCGCACCATGTTTGTTGGGCATTGTTGACCTTATGTCATTTAAAATTAAGTAAATGACGCTTAAATGCCTAATCGTCGAAATTAATTAAATTCAATTTGATTTGAAAATTTTTGACTTCGTAATGCGTGGAAAATATTAAAATTAATTAAATAGAAAATATCGAATCAATTAATGATCGTTAAAATAATTAAAATCAAATTTTTAATGAAATTACGCGCGTATCAGTCGCTCGGCGATGTCCAACCTCCGTTTGTAAAATTGATCAGCGCCCGTTGTGCGCAAAATCTATCGAACGACACCTTTCGCGGTCAATTCGGCAAAGTGTGCGTAAATGTCGATAAATTCGAATGCGACGCCGCACAAATTGTAAACCTAATTCCATCCCGATCGTCGTCGACATTGTCAAAACGACCTCCGATCGCGAAATTGATCCGCGTTGCGTTAAATGAAAAACAACTAAAATTGACATATTGTTAGGGTTTATTGCATAAAGTAAATCCATAAAATTTAATGTGAAATGATATTAATTTGCAATTGGATTAATGGCGCTTAATCTTAATCCCTATTAATTTTACCTAACCGCTCGTTGACCAATCGAGTCGTCTAAGATCAACGAGGGTTATCCCTCGTTGAGTCTTTCGACCATTCCGCTCTCCGCTCGGCATTTCCTCTCGAAGCTCTCATTTCTGCTCTCGGTCTCTCTCTCTCGGCGATTTCTCTCTTCTTGCTCTCGGTTCGAAGCTCCCGCGACATCTCCTTTTCCTCTCTCCTCTCGGCATTTCCTCTCTAGCTCGTTTCTCGGTCTCTCTCGGCGATTTCTCTTTGCTCGGTTCGAGAAGCTTTTGGCAGATACTCCCAGACACGCTCCTTCCTCTCCGACATTTCTCTCGTTTTCTCCTCTCGGTTTCCCTTCAGCGGCTTTCCGTTTCTGATTTCTCCCTTCGTTCCCTGAAGACTTCTTGAGTGGTTCTTCCTTCTCTCTTCGTCAGTCACGTGAGGAACAGGAACGAATCTGAGTCTCCGGTCCCTTGCTAAGAAACCCTCTTCTTCCTTTCGACAAAATCTCATTGTTTCTCTAACCCTGCTTTTTCCTTATTTGGGTATTCAAAATTAGGGCTTGGTAAAGTGAGCTTTATTTCATGCTTAAAATCATGATAAATGCTTTCTCATGGGTTTGGGATGTTGTATGGCCAAACCCTATGTTCTTTTGTTATTTGTAAAATCGCATGTGAGTTCTGAAATTCTGTTTGAAAATTATATTCAGATTTCACATCTTACTTGAAATGGGTTTGGGATGTTGTGCTAAACCCTATGTTTCTTTGTTAATTGTGAGATTGCAAGTATGTGGGTGGCTGAAATTTCTTTGGAAAGTTATATTCTAGATTTCACATCTTAGCTTCTTTAAATGGGTTTGGGATGTTGTATGGAAACCTATCTTACCTTTGTTATTTGAGAAATTGCAAAATCAGTTGCTGAAATTTTTATTTGGAAGGAATTTTAGAATTCACTCTGTCTATGAATATGTGTGGCTGAAATGGAATGTTGTTTTATGTTTTCTTCTTTTGTTTTTTTTCATGGATGCTACCTTTATATGCTTTTGAAATTGGTTCTCTCAAAGGGAAATTAGAGCAATCTTGTTTGAAAGCATCTTGAAATTATTTTACATAAAATTGAATATCCTTTGAAATATATTACACATGCTGAAATCATTTTAATCAAAGGATTATGCTATGCTATGTGTCATCTCTTAGGAATTTCATTTGTTATATCTCTTGTATATGAGTAAAATGAAATCTAAAGATGCAAATCTGAAATCAAATTGAAAGGGGTTATGCCATGCTTACGCTATCTCTTAGAGATTTCATTTGTTTTCTCTTACATATAGGTAGAATGAAATCCAATCAAATTAAATAGAAAGAGATTTGGTTATACCACTTGTTATTATCTATGAGTTTCATTGTACGCATGTGTGATATCTTCTAATGAAATCTTTATCTTTATCATTTCTGTCTCACGACCTGCATACGCCTTTCTGGTGGGGCCTTCAGCTCTCATGCGACCTCATGGGGGATTGTATACTTTGATAAGACGAGATAAGGATTCTTGCATACTGCGTATGTGATATCTTCTTGCAAATCTTGGTATCAGTTTATGGTCTCACGACACCACCCATGCACTTTCTTGGCGTGGTGGGCTCGATCTCATGGCAACCACGGAGAGCCGGGAGGTAAACTTTAATAAACGGAGATAAGGATTCGGATAATTCATCTATCTTCTTGCTTGAAAATGCTTATATTATCTTAACCCATGCCTTTTTTTGGCGTGGTGGTAAATAAATTTTTTGGCCAGTGTCTCGACACCCACCATGCTTTCTTGGCGTGGTGGGAAAACTGTCTCGGCGACCCCCATGTAGGGATGATCGGAAGGCAAAAATTTTGTGAATAAAAATAAAAAATTTCTTAAGTGTTTGAAAAGGAAGGTATATACATGATTATTCATACTTGTTTAATGAATCTTGAATCTTTCTAAGATGTGTGATCAATCATCATATTCAAAATCCTTTCTTTCTTATGCTTTAATTTCTGGTGGAAAGATTGATGCTTAAATTCCCCTTTATATATGCAAATGTGATCAAAGTGTGACAAATGAACATAAGTGGATGTTTATGCTTATGACATATATATTTGTTAATGTTGGTTCCAATCTGCAAAGAATGTTGTCTTGTTTAAGTATATATCAACATGTTTATATACAAATCTGAAAATTTAAATCTATAAATCTTTTCCATGTTTTCCAACATGGGGAAATCTATCAAAATTTTGGTGATGTCTGACATCCACCACATCTGCATGGCTAAACTTTCTTGAACCCCATGTGGGGAGGCCGAAAATAAATTGATTATTATCTCTTAAACATACATGCTGCTTTTTTTATACAAATCAAACTTTAAATTCATTACTATAAGTACTTTGTGTTTTCCAACATGGTAGAACTTATTCTTATGATTATCTAACCCACGCCTTTCTTGGCGTGGTGCAAATAAATTTAAATGTCTCACATTTTGCGTCTTTCTTGGCGTGGTGGGAAGGCTACCTCCAATTACTATCGGGGATGGCCGAGGTCGAAATGATAAATAAAATGAAATGTCTAAGTGTTTGAAAAATGAATGTACATGCATATGATTATTCATGCTAGCTCATTCATCATCTTATATGACAATTATCTTTATGCTTTATCTTACTTGAATTTTCATAGCATATGATTACTCATTTAAAGTTCAAATTCATTTTACCTTTATGATTATGCCATATTAATGTGTGAGAAATGAAAATGTGACACTCAATGCATAAAGATACAAGTCATGTCATATATCATTTAGAAACAAATGGCAGCTTCGCTAAAATGCTTAAGTGAAATGATTGTGCGTATTCAAAGTATTATCTTATTTTGTTTGTCTTTAATATGCAAGTTAAATGAAATCATGACCTTATGAAGCAATGTTCTTTTTTAACCATTTGATTCATGCAAATACTTGAAAGAATCAAATTCATACTTATAAAATATGCTGATTTGTTAAAGAACGGATATCGATCATGATAAGTGGTTTAAAAAATCAATCATATATCATTTAACATACAATCACTTAGTTTTGATGTATTCACATTCTTATAGAACAAACTCACGACATAGTAAATAAAAGATCGTATCTTATAGATAAATCTATTTGACTCATGACAAATAGTTGAGAGAGTCTCGATCTTTATCTTATAGAGCAGACTTTTGATCTACTCGAAATGGTCAAATTCATATTAAAAAACAGATACATTATCTGGTTTGGTCTTGGTTAAGTTAACAAAACCTAAAAATCTCGTATCAAAACTCATGCTTGCATTACAATCAAGTCAAATACAAAATGACAGATGTTATACTTCCCGGTTTGGTCTTCGGACCGGGTCCGGGTTAACAAAACCCAAAAATATCGCATCAAAAAAACTTAAACTTGCAAATTGCACCTACATTTCAATTAGACATTCAATGTCCATACAACATTTTAAAAGAACAGATACTTGTATGTATGTTGAAGTGTTCAAACAATAGGGACATGTGCAAGTTAGATATAAAATAAAAGGACATATCTTACATTTGGTTTGGTCTTGGGAGTTAACAAAACTCAAAATCAAAATTTGACATAAAACTTCAACATTAGACATCTTAATGTCCATGCAATTTTCAAAGACGGATATCCATGCATGTTGGAGTAATTACTAAGTCAAATATAAAGACAGATCTACATAATCCGGTTTGGTCTTGAGAATTAGTTAAAAAAATCTAAAAATTTGATATTATAAAATTTCAAATTAATAATATCGAAGAATTACATGCATATAATACAATATGATATTAAACACAAAATTCAAATTCTCGAAGAAAATCCCAAACCATCCTACGTTGGAGTGGACAAGGTTTTGAAGGATTATCTTGAGATAATGAAGGCGTCCTCCCGGACGGAGTAGACAAGGTGTCAATTGATATTCTTAGGATCGAGAAGGGTAATTATAATCACAATTTCAATGATAAATGATCATATATTCAAATCTAAATCAATCGTAAAATGATCAAAATTCAAAGAAAATAACAAAAAAAAGAAATAAAAAAAATAAAATTAATTATTTAAATTAAAACTAAATAAATTAAATCCACCCCTCCGCAATTGTTTGTCTTCGGGTGACAAATTAAGAAAATTTTTGCTCACAAAGCGATGTCAAATTAAATATAATTATCTTCACACTCAAATATTCCAAAAGCGTGGGGCGTGGCGTGTACTGTCCGTGGTTTTCTTGCGATATGGCACCACATAAATGGTTACGACTGAGCCCTCGCCGTGGTTGTGATATGACACCACTAATTACATTACGGCCAGTATGTTCCCCATGGCTTTCTCTTTGGTAGTGAAATGTAGAATGTATTTGGTTGGGCAAAAGCCTATTAATAAGGTTGACTTATATTTGTCCCCGCAGACAAACTCCATCCTCTGAGATACGGGCGACGTAACCCAGTCACAAGGATCCTTCGGGTTGGGTCATTACCTCCTCCCTTAGCGGACCGGGGACCTGCGGCCGGAACCATGGGATGTAGATCGGGCGTCATCGTTCCCCACAAAAGTTTTAAATTAAAATAATAAATTTCATAAGTTAAACTCCACTCATGCAATTATATACTCGTTCTTTAACGATTCATTGAGCACTTGTCGAAAGTGCTCTCGGTATGGGAGAGTAATTAATATAGCTTGCTTTATAGGAAACCCGAACCAGATATAAAAGTTCTCACCAAATGAAGCGAAATCTCTGAGTAATATCTACTATTCTGTCTTACGAAATTATCCTTAAAACTTCTTTTCTTTTCCGAAAGAGGTCGGTGGCGAATTTTGATCCCATGATTCTGGCATCCGGGGATAGGTTTCTCTTTCCATCTTTGGCTAGTCAAATCTAAGTTATAATTGCAGTGGAGTATATAAAAAAAAGGAATCAAATGAGAAACGAAAATGAAATGGGAAGTGATAAGTTAAAAGCGAAAACTTAAGAGTTTTCTAAATAAAGTTTTAAGTCATTTGAGATTTTGTTTAGTGCATGTGTTTAGCATGTTTTTCTTATCATACCCATATTTTTGGAAGTAAGGTGATAGTGCAGTTATTTTTAATTGCTAATTTTTACCTTTAAACCCCAGAATGGCACTCCGTATACATATCGTTACTCGACGATCACATCCGTTGGCCAAACGTATTAATCAATCTTTGGCAGCTACCAAAGAATTAAAAATATTTTAAATTTATCAAATGATTTATATTAATACTTTTAATGATTATTAATAATCAATTGAAGTTTACATTATCAATTTATAATTTAATTATTATTTTTATTTTAAAAAGACATTAGAAGATTTGCTGAAAAAATAATCAAAAAATAATGTAATTTTATCTCCTCTTATTTTTAAATTATTTAAACTAGAATTGACTATACTAGTTACTATAACAAATATTCAAAAAACTTTATTACGAATAATGTAAAAAAAATCGACTACATAACAAAAATAGAGATGGAGATGAAATTTTTTTAATCACTTAAATTAGAGGTGTACATGAGTCAATCTATTCGTGAATTGACTCAAGCTCGATTCGTTAATGAGCTCACGAGCAAAACTTATCGAATCACAAGCTCAAAAAATTTTCAAGCTCGAATTCGAGACTGATTTGACTTAACTCGATAGCTTATCGAACCAACTCGTTTATATAATTGCAAACAACAATTATCATGTATTATATTATTAATTTAATAATTTATCAAACTTTTTAAATGAACTCGAGCATTCAAGGCGAAAGCTTTTCCTTCCCAATCGAGTCAAGCTTAAGCCTGATAATTGAGCTCGGGTCGAGCTCAAGCTGAATAGGGTGTAAACAAACTTAACTCGATTAAATCAAAACTTGACTTTTCTCTACTAATTTACACCCTTAACTTAAATTGAAAAACATACTAATTGATATTAACACCATATATTATAAATTATAAATTTTGTATTCTATATATATTTTAAATTTTCTTATAAATATATTATAAATAAAAAATTTAAAAGTAATTTTTAAATTGCTAGGTTATCCCATCCACCCACCCCCCAGTAAACATGACAAACCTAGTTTCACCATAGCAATTAGCACAATTCTTCAATTTAGGTACAATTAAAAAACAAAAATACTTAATTATTTTTTAATGGAAAAAAAAATCAAATAAGTTGTGCTTAAACCACTGTTGGCCAAAGCTCAAATTTTTTATATCAGAGTTGATCAAATTTGTATCAAATCAAGTGGCACCCCTAACGAGAACATTGTGACTATATGGCATTTAGCTAAGCCATAGCCAAACCACATCCATGGGGGGGCTGAAAGAACTTCATGCTCTCTCTCAGATGTATAGATTTCATTATTTGGTTTACTGTTCACAAACTATAGGAGGATCACAAAATATGAAAAAGAAAAAGCACACTCATATCTCAGGTCAATGATTTAATAAGATTCAAAATGGAAAACACATAAATTTAAACCGGTGAAAATCAGATAACAATATAAACAACTGCTTCAAGCCAATCCTCATTCACAATCAGGCAGTAAATTGACCAATTTTCCCTTCCACTAATTATTATTATTATTATTATTATTATTATTATTATTATTATTATTATTATTATGTGGATCACCCAACCGAAGCACATATCTTATTAGGCAATGAATTATTACTAGTATTATTATTATTATTATTATTATTATTTTCTTGTTTGCAGTTACTTTACATAAAAACAATTTACCAACCTACAGCATCTGGAACGGAGAACGCCAACAACACCAACTCAGAGAATTAGAAAACTAAAATTTTGTTTTAACATTGAAAAGAAGTAAATATGATTATAAAGAACAGATAAAAAATACAACAAAATAACTGGAGTCTTAGAAGAGTTGAAACATAAAAAAGCAGAACAAAATGTGAACTCAAAGAAGCAAAATGGAAACTTTCGATGCACACAGGCAAAATTTGGGAGTCAAATGACAGTTACAAAGAGAATTACCCGGTAATAGCTGTTCATCCAAAAGCACCAGTCATCTCTTACTCTTGCCACCAGCTGAGCCACCTCGACCCGCCTTGTCCGAGGATCCAGAACCTCTTGCTTTGGAAGCAGATGTGTTCTTACCTTTTGACTTGCCATCCTCATTTTTCAGATCAAGTTGAACTTGAATTCCTAATCACAAGTGTGAGGAAAAATCACAGAAATTATATATGAATAGTTCGAGGTAAGATGCAAAGTGGGATGGTAGGAGACAGACCTTTACGATCATCAGTTTGCAGATCTAGTTGTGGCCTTACGTCAACATTTTGGTCAACATTTTGGTCGATCGCAACATCTTGAAATTAACAATAAATTTTTTTGTCAAATAAGCCAGAATTCACAATTATATTAATAGGAATTGAATAAAAAGAAATCATACAAAACACATTATTAATGCACATTATTCACTATAACAACCAATAGACAAACAACCTTCATAGTGGCATATTTATGCTTTGTCCTCTTCACACCTAATATCCGTTTTAGAGGGTGGAAATCATACTTAAGGGTGCAAATGAGATTTCTTATTATGATAGAGATACTTGGGCAAAGGTTGAAAGCATAATTGCATTAGAAGATAAACACTTAGTCTTAAACAACAGCAAGCATTTATCTGACATGGGGCCAACTATATAGAATCTTTTTTCTTTAATGTGTCTTATTAAGTATCATATTTTCATTTAATTCTAATAAATTAACTTCTTTTTTAATACTTCCTAATAAGTCTTTTTAGATCTACATCTACCCTTCTTAATATAAACCGAATCTAATATATCTAGTCTTCTAATTGAATCATTGAACAACTGGCATTTTATGTGATCAAATCATCTAAGGCTACACTCTAATTTTATCTACCACTAGAGCTACTTCAACTTTATCACGTATATATTGTTTCTCATTTTGTCCCCAAGTGCAAAACTATGTTGTTTAAAAAGAAGAAACAAGTAGTCAACCCGTAGAGTTTGCCTGAAGACCATGCTTATCATCAATTTCCAACAAGAAAGCAGGCAAAATAACCTAATTAAATATGTATATACAGGGCAAACATAGGAAAATTTTATTAAAAAGGGAATTTTCACAATCATTCCAACAGGAAATTTCATTAAAGAGTAAAGATTTAAATTGATTTGCACGTAAAATGTGTTTAAGATGAAGTTAGTCAACTAATCTTAATTCCCAAGCTTCCTCATCTCCCCCAAGTCCTGAACTCCTTTATTCCAAGCATGAATGAAATGTTACCTCATCTAGAGCAGCAGTAATGAAAGAAGCTTCCAGACCCATTTGCAACTATTGGAGGAGTCCAAGTTACAACAGCAATTTATTGCTACACCATTCATGAATGTTGACAACCACCTGCATAAACCTCATCCTGGTCTCTAGGAACAGTTTGTTGTCAGTTATCTTTGATATAGGATTTCATCTGTATCCATCAAATTAACATCGAAGGGTTGCCATTGCAAAAAAAACATCACTGGAATATTGCATCAGTTTGCTTCTAAGATCTCAACATGAAAGAAAAACTCTGCGTCCTGACATCAATACAAACTTTCTCTATATGCTCTCCAAGCCTATCCCTCATTTCCATATCTCCCTTGGTCTCATTCTCTTGCTCGGCATTTGTCTTACTTTACTTACCAGTTGTATCATCTTAAGCATTAAATTACAAATTTAGAATCTGATTGCAGTCCCTATTACACTACAATTCCAGTCTCCCAAATTCTATCCAATCTTAAATTCGCTAATACTGTAACGGTATCAGGAAGCCTAATGTTCAGGTCATTAATTTACTAGTTCTGCAAAAGCCATGCATCATGTCCATGCTCTTAGAATTCGGAAGTTATTTGTTTATGATATTTGCGTGATTATTTTTTGTCATGGGACAGATGGTCATTGTTATTCAAATTATGATCACTATTGCCATGTTGTCATCTTCTCATTATTAGGACGACTAGTTTTCATTTTTTAGTTGTTTGAAATATCATGGTGATTTTCATTTACAAACTCTGTATATAACATCGCAAAGGCATTATGAACTTCATTTTTATGAACAGAAGTGAAATTTTTTCTTTGATTGTGAAATTTAAGTGAAAACTGTGGAATAATTCCCCATCGCTTTGGTTCTTTTTCTTTCTTATTCATTCAATCATCCAACATATTGCACTTGCCTGATGTTTTCTTCAGCATCGGTTTTATCCTACATGATTGCATGAACTGAAAATTCTCTTTCTCCTTTCCTCACATATTCTCTCCACATCAAGCCATCATTTTATGGGGCAAGCATCAAGAAGGTCTTTCAAACTAAAGCCTTGCATATAACATTGTATATAAAAAAAAAATTCAAAAACTAATTGACCATTCACATCAAGATGAATATATTTTAAGGTTTTCTTAAACTTAAGACAGTTCATTAAGGTTTAAAACATTTTATGACAGAACCTCCATCGTCGTCATTATGCACCATCAATTCAGCCACATTCCCGACCATCTCTTTACACAAACCTTGAATACCCTCAAACAAATCTAAACCATCATCCACAAAAATTCAACACATCATCAAAACCAATCTAAACAACCATAAAATTTAGAACCAAAATCATTTTTCAATCAAATCAATTCCCCAGCTGAAACCCTATCATAGTTGTGGTCCAAATAGGCTATATCCCCTCTTCTCTATCCTAAGCGCACAAACATTTGCACTATCATTTCTCACATAAACAAGGACTTCTTTAGAACAACACCGAGTATTATAATAGTATCCATCAATGCCACATGTTCATATGATGACACAAACTTTAATAAGTTTCCACACAAAATTTTTGGAAGATGATTGATCAACCAAACCTTAGACAAGGAACTCAAATATAACCAAGTTGCATAAGAGGTTTGACTGATTCATTAGTTTCATGCTATAAGAGAGAGTGACATCAATTGATCACGTGCAACTGAACAAGAGACAAGAAGCATGGGGAAGAAGATGATTTTGATCTACTAATAGATTGAAAAAAAAAAAAAAATTCCTTCACCTCAAGTTTCCAATTAAGGTTTTTCCTACAAATATAATTTTCCAATCTTATAATATTGGTTAGTGAGATAAAAAAATTGGCAATTTTCTTTCTGTATCATATTTTTTGTAAATAGCTTTTGTGCTACCTTGTTAAGTAAGACCTATGTTTTTTTTTTCTAGTAGTTTTTATCATTTTGTGCTACTAAGTTAATCTACGAGGTTCTGAGTTGCATGTTCTCTCTACATACATCAGCAACAAGGTAGTTAGAATTTTATCCAAAAACAATATTATCTTTAGCCACTACAATTTTTCACATTCTAGTTTCATAAATAACTTTAAAAACAATTGAAGTCACCCCAAACAACACCCTAAGTTAGCAAATTTTGTAAGTAGACTATATCATGCCAATTACGTTATTAACAAGAAAACGAACACTACCCAAGGCTATTAGTACTTAAATAAATATTATTAACTTTAAAATGAACCAATGGACCATATATAGAAGCTAAAGCTAAATATGAGTTGACAACAAAGCCTACAAATAACACAAGATTAAAAAAAAACCTTAATCTAAAATTAACATGAATGTAAGTTGAAATTGAAATATAATATGATGAATTTAAGATTAAACATAAGCCAAACATGAGGTTTGCATTTTAGTATAAGTCCAAATCAAACAATTTTATACCAACCAAAGACATTATTTGGGCATCCTCAGAATTTGACACAGAGAATTGCATAGTAAAATTCCTTTAAGGAAAATCAAAATGAAATTGAATTTATTTGTTGTTCTAAATTTTTAGATTTACCTCATAAAAAAAAACCTTGAAGTGCATGCTGATCCAAAAGTATAAATAGATTATTTTTTTTACTGAAGGCTTCCCTTGTGAACACTTTTCAAAGTACGAAATTGACCTCAAAGATAGATAGGTAATGTTGTTGGATTACTATTCATTAAATAGGCAATTCGTCCCAACAATTTTTACTTCTACTTGTTCTAGATGTTAAAGAATTTGTTACTCTTGTATGATTTCTAGGTATTTAGTAGCTGTTACTTTATGTTTCCTTCAACCTTAGTTGTGTGGTTATTCATGTTGTAACACTTACAATTGTACACTTTACTATAACTTTGCATGCTTACTCAAGTTGTCTGACGATTGCGGGAATGTGTTTGTCATGCACGATGAAATTTGAATTTGAAAACTATAATGATAATTCATCATTACACGTAAGATTATAATAAAAGACATTGCATTTTAGCTTATATTCATCTTCTAAACTTTATGCACTCACAAGAAGCCACCCTCAAGTCCCAATGATTTTTGAACATACAACTTAATTTTTGAAATAAGCTTTCATATTTAATATAGACAATTTCATTTTTATCTTTATCTCCTTTAAACGTTAATGCCCTTTCTTACTTTATTTAAGTTCATTATAAATGTCAAGACTTGAATGACATTACTATTATTATGTTATGGCCACTATTGTTAGTTTGGATTTGCAATTTTCATGTTTGTTTGAGCTAGGCTCTCCTTTCAAATAGTAAGGCTGTATCATAATTAATTAACCCCATTATATCATTTTGATTTTGACGAATTAATTATTACGGCCATGAGTTTTTTGGTTTGCCCTCTTCCCCTCTTGAGATTTGTCTAATGCTTTCCTTCTTCCTCTGTGATTCATAGTTTTGTCTGAAACTGTGGGTATCTTTGTACTTTTCTTGTTCACCCCATGCCTCTTTTTCCCTTTATTTTTGTTATTTTCTATACCATTTGGTATCAGAGAAACCATTGAGATTAGAGAGCATGGAAACCCAATCAGCTGAGGTATCTCAAAATCCCCCTTCAGCTTCTGCCTTGCCCATGTGTTCTATGGAAAATCTGTCCTAAAGCTGTAACCACCAACATGCAAACCAATGCGTTCTCGCCTGAGACCATCACTTGCAGACCCTCTGTTCCCTATACCTTTTTACTTCCATTTCCTTGCATCTTTCATGCCGTTATACCTGAATGCTACTGATTTTCTTTCTACAGGTCTATGTATGTGTATCATTGTTATTGCTTCCCCGTCACCCTTGAACTACTCAATATCCTTCTCCACAAATCCATTTTCCTCATTCCTTGCAACTATCAGAAATTCCCACAATTCAAAGACCATCTCCTGATTCCCTTCTGTATCAATTCCCTGTCTACTCTCCAGCACAACTATTTCTAGCCAGTCACCTTCCCCAAGATCACATACAATTCTAATACAATTTCCAAACCACCCTCACAAAAATGTTCCAACCATCCTAAATTTCAAATTTAAGCCAATCATAATCCTATTCTAATCCTATCAAGCACCAAAATCAATCCATAAATGAATCAATTCAACGCAAACCAAGACACCCCACTACCACCAACAACAACCCTATCCCCTTCACTATTCCTCAAAATTCTACATGCATTCCAATGCACCTTTCTACTTCTCCTTTTGACTCCTGGCACAGGACAGAGAATATATGCATCCTGATAAAAATGATCTCTGGATCCAACTCATGTATTATTCCACACTGCATTCCAAGGCACAAGGAAAAATAAATAGGGATCAAAACTTGGACTACCGACGCAATATACTTTTAAATAAAGAAAAACTGATTCACAAATCACAACCAATAAATTCAGCATGCTTTCCTTAAATAAAAACAGACTTGTACTCGAATTTAAGATCAATTCATAATGAAATGAGCAATATATATAAAAACTACCGTAAGAAATTGAAAAGAAAGAAAATCAGTTCACAAATTAAATTTTCACTGTCACTGTTTGATCAAAATCAAAAGCAATAAACAAGCCAATAACAAATCATATAGATGAAATAGAAATAGAAACAAAATTATCAAAGAAAAAGCTAGGTCTTACAAAAGTACAAGAAGATGGCTTCCCCTAACATTAAGTAGCCAAACTGTACAACACCCAAATTTTAAATTTTCTAAAACCTAACGAACCAAACTATCTGAACTGCTCATGCTATCAAACTAATCATCTCAAACCCACGTGGAAATAGGACCCACACCTGCATGGACTTCTGCACAGCACAAACCTCAAAAGCAGAAATCCTACAACATTCTACCCCCATATGCCTCTATTCTTTTCTTTTTATTCTGGCTTTTAATTTATTGAATAATGCTAATGACCACCACCCTAGGATGCAACAATACTCCATAATAATGAAGTGTGCAATGTCAAACACCTACACTTACGCAACACACAACCATCAATATGTTTAATTAATGCATCATTTAGTAATGCTCTGGCAAGCGTTGGCTTTGCCTTACAAAATAAAAATGTCACCACCCATTGAGGTGAACAACATGCTCAGAGAGAATGTTCTTCATTGTCATGAAGTTGTGGAATGGAAACAAACATAAAGGATGCAAGATAACAATTTTTCTTCAGGTACTTCCAGCACAAATCAGATTTACAGTAGTAATATTAGGATAATCAAATTACAAATCAGTGAGTATTAGTCTCGAGTCTAAAGCACAACCAAAAAGTCGCATTTTGTGAGTGGTGAATAAACAAAGCAGTGAATTCAAGGCACGATATTATGCATGATAGTCAGCTAGAATTGGCCAGAAGATTAACTTAAAGAAACATGCCACCTGTCTAAATTAGAAGCTTGAGAAGCAAGGATGTGAATGTGGACATCCTCCAAAAGCCTCAAGTTCTTTCCCATTGTTGAATTCTTTCCCAGCCATCCACCAAACCTATTGAAGTTTCGCTCTCCCTGCAAGATGTAATAAATGGAAAGAGAGAATACTTAAATCTTTATGAATGCTCATAAAACAATGTCGACTACGAAACTCTATAGTTTTTATTGGCATAAGCTTAATGTCATTCAGTTTTAATAAACAAACTTCTTGAAAGCTATAATGCCCAGTCAATATAACTTAACACACTGTTACATTATTACGAATCATTCCGAACCACATAATACCAAATAGCTACTACGAGGAGATAGACAATTAGTAAAACGTAGTTCCAGAAGATAATTGAACACATTCTTTTCATCTCCAGTTATGGCAACTGAATGATGTTGTCATGGTCTTTTTTCGTTGCAAGCATGATGTCAGTCCCGCCAATATCATGTGTAACAATAATTCAATTATCAAAACGCTTTTTTTTTGGGCAAAGAATCGGGGTTGGATTAACAATATTAAAACCATGAATAACACAAGATACATTTTCTTAGATGATGGCGGCATAAATTAATTCGGTAACAGACTTTTGACCACGTGATCCCTGTAAATGGCAAACTCAATGTAAGCAAAATAAGGACTATAAATTGATAATTATAATAGAGAAAAATTGGGTATAATGCATTTCAGTTGCTGAAAAATATGCATATCAGATTTTAATACATGCCTATTGTACCAGGCGCTGGCCTGGAAACCTCTCTGACAGGCTAATCCAGTATGAACAATGGTAGGAATCAATCAAAGGTTTACTGCAACCTGACTAAATTTTTTTTTTTTTTTTTTTTGCTCAAATTTGACTTCAGAACAATAAAAAAAGCTCAGCTAATTACACTGACTAAATATACCTACAACAGTCAAGATAGTCCACATCAAACTTCAACACGAAGAATTGAATTTTGACCAAACGTTTGGTTTCCCACATCCGTTAGATGGAATAGAATGGTTTCCATTCATTGTCAAATTCTTAATTGAGATGATCAAGGTTCAAAAGTAAAATTATTAGATTAATATTGTTCACATTTACAATTATTAACCCAAAGTTGACTAAAGCCTAACGCCAAGCCAAATTTAGGCAAGATGTAAAATAGGTTGGCTTCATTTAATCTAGACTCAAACCAAATAAACCTTCTAGTGCCTAGGTCTTACTCCAAATCATGGATAAGCTCATTTTTAAGCAAAGATGACCAAAGAAAAAAGAATTCTCGTACACAAACCACAAAAAGATTATTTATCACTAACAAAAAAATGAAAATATTGATGCTAAAATCACGGATATCTCCGCTAAGCATAACTTCAAAAAAATGTACTTGATGCATGAGTCCCCTTTCAATCCAGAATATATGAAAATTTTGTTATAAGCGTAGCTTGAATGGCATTATAGGGCGATTTCCTCTGTAAATTAAAGCCATGCTTCCATGACATAATGGAGGCAACCAAGTCCCAACTCCAAACTCACCCAAAGTTAAATATTTTAAGGACGAATTGCTCTAAAATCTACAGTTCAACTACATCTATTTTTTATTTGGGGTTTTTACAAATCACCACACAATACATATATACAATTTAACCACCCTCCCTATTTATTGGATCAATGTATTTGTTTGTGCCACGATGAAATCATTGAGAATTTTACAAAAATGAAAAATAAAGTTGGACTTTTGTTATGAATTTCAATATTTGAATGCCAATTTGAAAAATTAAGATTGAAGGTGGTTGATTTTTAAATATAGAAGAATATGATGTGTATATAAAACCCCTTTTATGTTTATCAATGTCAAAAATCACCTGTTAGTCCTTGTCAGAAAATAAGATTATTTTTTAATGTTATCTTTTCCTCACCCTTTCTCTTCAATCTACTTATTTATACAAGCATATGGTTGTCGAAAAACTAAATATGGTTATTACCATGTCTTTAAATATCTTTGATATGGCTACTGTCTGACGTCAATTGGTTACTGAAAAATTATGTGAAATTATTATCAAAGATATAGTAGCAATCATATGTAAGAAAGCAATAATCACATTTCTTAAGGCAATAGCCAGATTCAACAATCACATTTCTTTGGGCAATATTCAGATTCAAAGAGGGAGTCGGTAGGTGGTTGGAAGCTAACGCACAAGACACTCTTGTGAGGTGGAAGAAAAAATGTATTTAGCATTAAAATAATTATTTGACAAATTTTAAAAATATAATTTAATGAAATTATTTAAATACAAAAAATTTGAAGGATTAAAAAATAGATAGCAAGGTTGATCTATTCATGAAGGTAAAAATATATGAGCTAAATAAAAAAGAACATGAGTGGGATAAAGTTAAAAGGGATGCACTACAATGCAGCACCACTCTCAATACATAGGATTTATGAGATTAGAAGATAACAAAAAATGATTTTTAAACATGGTTAGTCCATTAATAAAACTAATGTTTGAACACGTGGCATACTGAAGAAAGACTGTCAGCAAAACATTCATAAACAATACCAAAATCACAAAAAATAGTTCATAGAAAATTGACAAATGTTTACTACTTATAAGTTTTTAACAATAACAAAAAGTTAGAAAAAATTAATATAACTGTCTAGAACCAAGAGAGGCTCTACAGCGTTAATCATACTGCAAACAGTTTAATTGCAAAATAAAAAAAATAAAAAAAACCAAAAAATAAATCACCACTATTAATTGAAAATTAACAGAACCAAATTAAATTTACAGATTCTAATGTTTCACGACTTCCATGCATTAAAGCAGCCCTGAAGCACAAAAAGTATTTAAAGTTAATTTCTTTTCAATGAATCAACATCTATTCAAATTAAGATACGCAAAAAATTCCTGAACATACGGGATTATAGTAGATGCAAATGAACCCGCTTGGGAAAGTTGCCATTGCTGATATCATCTAATTTTCACATTAATAATGTCGCCATCCCCAATTGACTCAGCAGCATGAGCTATCAGGTTCATTCTTTTGACTCCATTTTCATCATTTCCACTTAATGATGGTCGATAATTGATATAGTTTTCCTAGAATTTAAGGAAAATAACGGAATGTCAAAGTTTTAAAGCGCCAGATAGGGAAGCATCTCTGCTAACCAAAGCTTGAAACCGTATTTCACAAGCCTAAGGAATTTTGTGGCTGGGTAGTGAATTGAACTTTTAATAGACAAAAATATATAAAGAAACTCACTTAAACAATAAGAGGCATCAAGTCATGATCGCTCATGCTCAAATCAATCCTCTCATCCATATGCAATTTTCCACCTTTGAGGTCAAACAGCCTGAAATTACACCAAAAATTTTAAGAAAATACAAAAGCAAGTAGAGACAGCACATCAATCTTCTCACTTTTAGTCAAAACAAAGCTCTGAAGCATGAAAGATGCAAGTGACAATACTGAGATAATTTAACTAAATATTTCAACGAGACATTGAAATGTGAATTAATAATTTAATTAAATATTTCAATCAGGTTCATCGTGACGTAAAACAGACTCTGAACTCTGAAATGAATTGTAAAAAAAACGTACAGTGATCACTTTAATGTGCCAGCTTATCCATCCATAACAAAGAGCAAAAATAGATTTAAAGAGTTAAAATGTGTGAAACAAAATGTAAGAAACACACCCATTCAAGGAGTAAGAAAAAATTTAGTGGCAAAGAAGAAGAAAAGAGAAGGAATAGATTTAAGGTAACATGGATGTTAACTTATTCAAGATAACTTGCAAAAAATAAATTTAAACCCCAATAACACTTAGCAAGAACAAATGAAAAATAATGATTCATAAAGCATATCAAATATATATAGGATAGGCCTATTGATGATAGTGGTCATGATTATATCTACTAGTACTCACTCTTTTGTCTATTGAACAATTCCAAACTCTTTTTTTCTAATTTGATCTCAGCAAAGTATACTCCATGCTTTTTCTGATATTAATTTCTTCATCATTACGCATGGTACCACACGTCCATAATGATAATATCCTTGTTGTTAAAAACGGGTTTCTACTTCCATGTTCACAAAAGTAAAAAGTATTATCACTGGTTATTTGAGTTCCAATATCATTCTCTTGACAAAAAAAAAAATGTGAGATCACCTCAATAACATTAAAGCCAAGCATTTGGCTAACCAGTTTTGCCGAAGTGCTCTTCCCTATGCCAGGTGATCCACTAATTAATACAGCTTTTTTGGCTGCACTCACTCTGTTTTTTACCAGCTGACTTTTTCGCAGAATGAAGAAATTCCTTGACCCAATTAGCTAGCCAATCATGAAGGTGTTTAACCTGTATGAAGTAACAAAATTTTTAAGTTATTATTCATATATACACGCAATGATAGAAAATTGAGCAACTTACAAGTGATTGATTTCCTATGATGTCATTTGAAACCTTTGGACGGTATTTTTCCGTCCAAGTTAATGAATCACCAGCCTTAATTTTTTTCTTCTGGTGAAAGATAGTTGACTGAACATCTTTTGCAGCACTCTTTTTAATTCCTGAACTAGGCTCAATACTTGAAATGGTAAGGGAACGAGAGAGAGGATTAAAGAAAATTATAGTAAAACAGTCCATCAACAAAGAAAAAATTTACACAACATAACATTGAAAATTTTTTAATTCACCTATGTATATTACATTCAAAAGTTAATAAGAAGGAAATAATATTATGGATATTCCATAAAATTAACAGAGAATGGAGTATTTTCACCAATTAGACACCACAAAAATATATTCGGAAAAATCACAATGTTAAAACGTTTTAATTAAATTCATACTTTCACTTAGCAGATAAAAACATCTCATAAAGAAATTAGTCAATAAATTAATGAAAATATAATAATAATTTGAGAAACTCGAATTACATTAAGATAACCATGAAAGTATGTGATAACTGCCTTGAAACAAAGTTGAAATTTATAAATCCAAATATTTAGTTGAATCTAGAAGTGCAAAATTGATCACGATTAATCTTTCAACCATTTAGATTTATTTAGTTTGAACTTTGGCGTATACTAGGCATTTACAAGAAGATGTACCTTGGTGTATGCTTTTTGCCGATAACATTCTTCTTGTTGATAAGACTAGAGAGGGAGTCCAAGAGAAACTTGACTTATAAAGGTCAACCTTAGAGTCTAAAGGTTTTCGTTTAAGCAGATCTAAAATTGAATATAGGGAGTGTAATTTTAGTTACAGAAGTTATAGTAGTAATGTTGTGACATTGGGTGAACAAGTCATTAAAAAGAGTGAGCGATTCAGATATCTAGGCTTTATTATTCAAAAATATGGTGAAATAGATGGAGATGTTATCAGTAGAATTCAAGTTGGATGGATAGAAAATACCGCTTAAAATTCAAGTTGAAGTGGAGGAATGCATCTGGCCTGTTGTGTGATAGAAAAATACCGCTTAAACTTAAGGAAAATTTTATAAGAAGGTGGTAAGACCGCATGATTTATGGTGCGAATGTTGGCCAATAAAGAGAAGCATAAGACTAAGTTAAGTGTTGCAAACATGAGGATGCTCAGGTGGATGAGTGGCTTTACTCTTAGAAATAAAATGCGAAATGAGTATGTTCGGGAAAAAGTTGGAGTTTGGATAAGATTAAAGAGAGCCTTAAATGGTTTGCATAAAGCGTCGGCCCAATGACCCATTAAGATGCATTAGATTTTCCTTATGTTAAGAAAAGTAGAAGTAGACTTAAAAAGACTTGGTTAAGATGTATAAAAAATGACCTTAACATACTTGAATTAAATGAGAATTTGACACATGATAAGACACAATGGAGAAGAAAGATTAATGTAGCCGACCCCACATAGGGGGACAAAGGCTTGTTGTAGTAGTAGTAGTTTGAACTCTCATCCATCAAACCATTATATATTTTAGCTAAAGAGGCCTCACAATTTTATCCCTCTTATGCAACTTCGCATTCCCATGACGTCACCCAGTCTAAGAGAGCTCCAACATGAACACGTTGGAGTACATAATGAAACTCCAATTGTAACATTAAAGGAAGCCTTGAAGTTTAAGTGTTTAGCTTCATAATATGTAAGAGGTCTCATAATCTCTCCCACTTTAAGTAATTAGCATACTTCTAAGTGGCCATATAAATAACCTCAAATCATCTAGTAAACAGGACTCTAGAGGTAGCTACCTTCTTATAATGGTTTGTCCAAGATGGATTCAACAGATGGCTTGCAAGCTACAATACTGTCTTGCATGCAACATAGCTCCCATTTTTGAGTTGCTGCATTGATCGAATATAATTAATAATAATTTAAATTCTCAACCATCAAAATACTGTCTACTTTGGCCAAACAAGTCTCACGATTTTATCCCTTCATGAAACTTCTAAGATAACACCTACCCTAAGAGTGCTGCAATATTAACACAATTAATTTTAAAATCCCTAATGAAACTCTAACCATTATAGTAAAAGACCATCAATGTTTAAGGCTTTGTTTGTCTTGGCTTTCCTAATTGCTTCTTGCTTTCAAGGAAGTTAAACTATACCTCTAATAAAAATAAATGCTTTCTCAAAAACTCCATTTTACCTTCATTTCAAATAGCTATTTTTGAACTACCTTTTGCTATGGTCTCTATTTTTGATGAAATACTCTTCACATTCTTGTCCCCATAACTCCATCCCACATATATATTTATTTATAAATCAAGATATATAATAAAAATAATTTAATAATATATCTAAGGCATATAACAAACCATTAGTGTGGTCAATGGATAAACTTTATAATAAATTGCTGAACTAATTCAATTAATTAATTCATCAATATAAGAGTTCACTAGAGATATTAAAAGAAAAGCATACATGAATATTTTTAAATCCTTAAAAATTATTTGTAAAAAAATTTAAAAATAAATTACATTCATCAACATTTAAAATATATAAACATTTTAGTCTTTCATGCTAAATCAATAGTAATTACTAATTTAATCAAAAAGATAATAAATTACTTTAGAATTTTAAACAACAAGTAATTCAAATAATACTTAAGAACTTAATGACTTTTGATGCAGTAGCTTTTAAACTTCATTTTTCTACAGTAACAAGATATTTTTCTTTACAAAAAAGCTTTCAATAGGTAATAATAATATGATTTCAAACCCGACAAGATATTTTTCACATTGACAAACAAATCTCATGGTTTTATTCCCTTTATACAACATCCAAGAAGTTCACTCATCCTAAGAGTGCTCCAACATAAGTCTATTTAACTTTGAAATTTAAACTATTACATTAAAAGATTTTTTTTAAGTTTAAGAGCTCTCTTACAATCTCCTCTAATTAAGTAACTAACAACCTCCTTAATAGCCTTGTAAGTAGCCTGAAATCATCCAACAAATAAAAAGAACTTATAAGTTGCTCACACTTATCACAAATCAATTGAAGAAATGCTCCCATGGTGTAACAATTTGTCCTCTAAGAAACTTAGCTCCACTTTCCAATTGGTGCATTGACTAGATATCATTTAAATAATTTGAAGTCTAACCATCGAATTTTTATAGACCTTAAAATTTTATCCCCTTCATATAACATCCCAAAATATCACCCATCCTAAGACTACCTCCAGTAAGAGCACACTTAATTTGAAAATTTCTAATGATTGTTTAACAGTTTAGCTCCATTGTATTTTAATAATCTATAAGTAAGAGAGCCCTTAAAAAATTAGACTAGAAAAAAAAAAGTAATCTAATGTTAGAAACGAATTGATTTAAATTTATTCAATTAGTGCAGAAAAATGCTTCTTATCTAAATTTATAATATAAACCATCAACTAATGTGTCAAAATACTCTTTCCATCTCCAATTTTCACACCAAGTCTAGGAGTGTGCATTCGATTAGATTGGACGGATCGGTTTTTTAATTTACTAATCCGTTGGTTTGAAATTCTGAATCCAAAAATCCGATCCGTATAAAATTTAATATAATCCGAACCAATCCAATCCAAAAAAAAGTTTGGATTTTCGGTTCGGTTTTTAAAAAACCGAAAATATATAGTATAATTAAAATTTTAAAATATCTAAATATTTAAATGAGCAGTAATAATGCTATGATTATCAAATTACTAGTAATTAAAATGCTTAAATATTTATAAGACCTGTTTAAGATAAAGTTACTATCATTCTATACGGATTATATTAGAAACCAACTACAACAGTCAACAAATCACAAGGCACAAAGCATCGATCAACCTTCTTATGAATAGATAAATGGAATTATATTAACAAACATAATTTATGGAGTCTTACAAAGTCAATTTAAATTTTGAAATGGGAGATTTTTGAGCAGCTTACAAGTTTAAATGTACAATAATTTTAAAAAAAATTTGAACTCTAAGTCTCTGAATGCTAAAGCAGTTATATCATTGAATGTCAAGCTTGACAAAAAAATACATATTCACTTGTAATGCTCCAATTCCAAGAGTTCAAGACCGCAAATAATATACGCACTACCAAAAACTTTAAAACTCTAAGCGATTAGAAACATGTGATAAGACAAAAGAGATACTAAAATTGAAAGTAAAATTAAAAGAAAAGAAAGGCTCAAGTCAAAAGTTACTAAGAGCAACAAAATATGTGAGCATCCAAACTCATTGGAGGTTACAATCACATATAAAGACCAAGTAGTAGAATCGAAATGTAACATCAAAGCCATCATCATTGTCGATATGATAACATCAAAGCCATCAAAAAATTACTAAGAGCAACAAAATATGTGAGCATCCAAACTGCAGATTGGAGGGTTACAAATACATATAAAGCTACCAGAGAATAAATGTAACATCAAAGCCTAGACATTGTTTTATATGGCGACCATTGTGAGAATTTAATATATGGCAATAGATAGTATAGTCACATATGAGGTACTTAAAAATTTAAATGATTCTTCTATAGAGGTACAATTTAAGATGCAAATAATAGAGCGAGTAAAATAGCAATCAAGTTTAGTTTAATATAAATTGTAGAACAAGAAAGAGCTTCAAAGTTCCTTTAAGAACAAAATAAAATCTAAGATGACAACTTCTGTGGAATTACAAAAGCATTCAACCAAGACCGCCCGCAAAGACTGGATATGGGTAATCAAAGATAGAGACAAGAAGAATGATGTATTGTTACATGTTGTACAACAACAATAAAAGCATTAGATAAGCACAACAAAGCAATGACAAAATAATCCCAAAGGCATAACATCAACAATGCCAAAGGCTTAATAACAAACAAGCCAAAGGCTTAACATCAACAAAGAAGTACCCAAAGACTTAACATTTAACAACAAAGGCCACCCCAAAGCCAAAGGCAAAACATCAAAAGCTAAACCACCAAAGGCTTAACATCAACAAGAATGCCCCAAAGGTATAACATCAACAAAGAAGCAAACTCAAAGACATAACAACCATAGTAGCCAAGCTCCAAAGGCATAAAACAATGACAAAGCATAACATCAACCCAAGGCATAACAAATTAAAAACAACGTAGAGACTAAGAGGAGATGTCAAACCCAACAATAACCCAAAAGTTATTTTTCAACCAACAAAAGAAAGAATGAAGAGCAGAAGACTATAAATTGAGTTTTAATCGAAGCGAGAAAAAAATAATGTATATCTACTTGTCGCGAGAAGAAGAAGTTTGAATTTAGTAAGTAAATGGAGCAGTGAGACATGAAGCAAAAATAATCCAATCTACATTATTTTATTTCAGTATCATTTCAGTAGAAGACTGAAGACTAGAAATTCTAATCAACATGCAAGAAAAAAAAATAAACCAAAAAAGAATATATAAAAAATGTATCATTTTAGCATAGCATGTGAAATGTATTGATGTATATGAGTATATGTATATCTGATATGATGAATCAGAGTATATATATCAGATGTATGACTATATCATTTCAATTCTTTATCAAAAGGTTGGATCATCTATAACCTTCGATAGATCTGAAAGAAAAAGTATTAATGCATAATATAGTTTGGTTGTGAAGTACGGCTGAAATAAAGTGTTGTAAGTAATTGGAAAAGTCTAAAAGATATAACAATACCTTCATCAAATTTATCAATATCACGAATGTTCTCCTTGATATTGACAGGTTCATTTGTCCATTTTGCTCACATCCAATCTTGGGCACAAATAAGAGCTTGTACTATTTTAGGAGATAAAGAGCTCTAAAAGCATCTAACAAGACCACCAAGTCTAAAAGTAAACTCGCTACTTGATATGAACCAAAATATCTCTATTTGAGATAAGATGGGAAACCTTGGAGCATTAACCTTCCACCATGTTAAAATATCAAAGTCATCTTGCAAAACTTCAGAGTCTTCAGCCAAGTATTTATCTAAGTCTATTTTACTCTCAAGATCATCTCTCCAATGATTATGCCTATTGAATTTTTCAACTATCATGTACTTTCTCCCCCCCCATCCCTTGGATCATATTGGCTTTTAACAATATTTTGTATTATGTCAGGAGCAATTTCATTTCTATTTCTGTTAACTAACTTCAACTTATAATCATAAAATATCATAAGTAATTTTACATTGCTCGTTAAATTAGCTCCATCCAAGCCGTGATATATATCCACTACATCAAATTCAATATATCTAAGTTTGAACCCTATCAAATAAGTACAACCGCAAAGATAAATATTTATATTCATTTTATCAACACAACTCCAATACTTATCAAACTTTAATTTCATTTTCTTCATGCTATCGACTTCAACATCATTATGGGATTCCCAACTTTGAAGCACACATTGGACCTCCGCAATCTCATGAAAGAATGTATTTGAAGTGACATATAAAGAACCTAAAATGCGCAGAGTTAGTTCATAAAATCTTTCTAAGAATGTAACAAGCCTTCTTGCATTCTCCTAATCACCATCACATGGAACTCCGACTCCACAATGATTTGAATCAACTTCCTTCTCCAACTCTATTCTAAATTGAGGATCAACCTCTTCATATCTCTCAAAAGCTTTTTGAAACTAAAGCGCTGAATTTAACATCAAATATGTAGAATTCCACCTTGTAGGTACATCCAAACACAAGCTTTTGCTTTGTATTTTTCAATTTCAATGCATTCTTTAAATTTCTTAAGTCTTGATGGTGATTGTTTAATGTAATTCTTCACGCTCTTACACAATGTACATATTTACCAACCTCCTTAATTCCATCTTGAACAATAAGATTTATAATAATGCACACATCTCATATGTAAGAACTTACAATCAAGAACACTTCCTCTCATTTAGAAAATTTTTTACGCAAATGATTGATAATACCATTATTGGAGCTAGCATTATCAAGTGTTTGTAAATCGTAATACCCCAATCAATCAAACATCTTTCTACCTCACAATCTCCCCTCATGACTATATATGGACAAAAATTAATGGCTCTCTTATTTAACTTCCAATCTTCATCAACATATGCTGCGGTTAGACACATGTAATTAATTCCCATGTCCATGTTCGTTGTCAAACAAACCCTTGTAGTTGAATCTCGTAATATTTTTTTCAAAGCATTCTTCTCATCTAAGTAAAATTGAAAGCAGTCACGAGTGAGTGTCCAACGGGAAGGTATTTTAAATATTGGGCAACATTGAGACATAAAATATTTGAACCCATATCCTTCAACATGTTTGAATGGTAATTCATCCATAATTACCATGGTTGCTAAAGCTTTTCTAACAACTTCTTGATCAAACCTCCAAGCTTTGAGACCTCCAGTATTTTATTCACCTTTGCTACTAGGTTGCAATTCTAGTAGAGTTTGACTTTTTTTCATGTTATGAGGATTCTTCTGATGTGTCCGTAAAGTTGTAACCATTAAGCTTTTTATCATATGTCTTCCCACAATAGTTACATTTACTCATCTTTTCTCCATCGAAACTGTTAGTAAAATGATTCCAGACATCAGATATTGGTCGAACTGTCTTTCTTGTCCTCTTATCAAAAGATAACTTGCTACTTGAAGCACTTGCAACACAATGAATATTATCTTAGTTGATAGGTAATTGATTTTAGGAAGAACCAATTAGAACTCTCCACAATGAGACATCTAAATATCTAATCAAAGTGTAAAGAGATCAACAAAGAATAAGCCAAATGAAATGAGAGTAAAAAAAACTAAAAATAGAAATAGAATCAGAGAAATCCAACTAAACAAAAATATTATGTACCATATAAGAGATATTATTATTGCAACTAAAGCATAATCTAACCAAGTTGATCACGTATTTCATGAATTTCTTTAAATAAATTTTGATTATGAAATACCACACCAAACCCCAATTGCGTCAATTGTTTTGTAAAGCTTTATTATTCTCATTCTAAAGTTAATGCATGAAATATAGCCTATTTCCCAGCTTTAAACAATCTTCATATTAGAACTCAATTCAAAATACTAGTTTTTTCTCAATTATAAGATCTTGACTTATGAAATGATCCTTGATAAATTGATCAATGTATCAATGGGAGAAAATCAATTCAAAAATGCATTGAGATTAATGCTTGTTTAAGTAAATTTTTAAATTTAGAGAGAGAGAGAGAGAGAGAGAGAGAGAGAGGTGTCATAAAGAAAGATTTAAAAAATTTTGTCAGGTGGGTTACAAGAGTTATTCAGCCTCTTTAATAAAAAAAAGTGTTGTTATATTCAATTTTAGTAATAGAAAAAGCTCTTAAAAATAACAAAAAAAAGTTTTCATTTAAACTTTTATAATTGAGAAGGAAAGAGAGTAGTTGGAGTAAGAAGAACACCTCCATATTTAACGCATCTTCATGATAGGTGACTGCATTTTCTTTCGTAGTGCACGAGAACTTTTTTATAGTTACTTTATAGTTCATTATACTTGGTCTTAGGGTTGAAGTGCTCGCTTTCCTAACATACTTCACATTATGACACAAATTTATTCCTTTCAAAGCGGGAATTTAATTCAAACAACTTCACGAGAAATGCTCAAATTCTCCAATAGAAGTGTGATTGTGAATTTTCAAAACTCAAACGCAGTTGAAATAAACAGTTACTTGCAACTAATCCTTATGTCTAATAGGTAAAAAGAGCCATGATTGGCTTATTTATTAGTTAGGGATCAAAGCACAGGCAAGCTCAGCGAAATAGCAATATACCAACCTCCATGGATGCCTAGGTAGTTACAATCAAGTACAAAAAAAATTCAGAAAGAAAATGCAATTATAATCTCTTATAATCAAGAAAGATATCATGGTGACAACAAAGAGGGTGTAGAAGTAGACATCAGCTAAGCGTTTATTTAATTACACGAATATAGAAAATATGGTCTAAAACAAAATTTCGAGTAGAAGAGAAAGTAAGAACGGATGAATCATGAGCAATCTGAGCGAAAAACGATAACTACAAGTCTACAGAAGAGTCCAATTAATGTAAGTGTCAAACTATCGAGAGAACTAGAGATTGAGGTGGAGAACATCACGTACCGACTCACTTCCTCTCGGTAGAGCAGAAACTAGAAAGAATTCAAAGGAATGGGAATACCGAATACCCTAAAGGGAATATGGGATTGCTTTTGGAGCTTTGCGCTTTGCCCTTCCGCCTCCCTTCCGCCAAATCGCCTCCCTGATCACTAAATCTAATCGCTTTTAGGTTTTCCCAATTGCCATTTGCCCTAGTAGTCGACTCCATAACGGGTGGAACAAGGGCCGTGGTCCGCGCGGAGTCGCCAAGTCCGTCGGGACTTGGCGAAAATTTTGGATTTTCGATTTTTTGGATTACAAATTTTTAAATCCGATCCATAATCCAAAAATCAAATTTAGCTAAAATTAAATCCAAAATCCAAAATAAAATAAAAAACTGATCCAAATTTAAAATTGCGGTTCGATTTTAATCGGATTTTTGGTTTAAATTGAATTATGTACAACCAAGTCATCTCTTAATCCACGCTCCACGGTCTACTCAATGTCATTTCACAAGCACGCTATGATAGGCTAGAAAAGATTAGAAGTTCTAGAAATTATTTTAGAAGTTTCCTACTAATCTAACAATCAATTTAAGATACCTCGAACACTTTCTCATCATAGATAAACAAACTGTTAAACATCAAAAATCTTGACATTTAAAAGTTCACTCCCAATGAGGATGAGGAAGAAACACAAGTGTATTTTCAATTCAATTTTCAATTTCAGATACAAATTGTTTTTCTAGCATCTCAAATCAACCACAGAAGCTAATGTTGTTAACTATTGGATATGTACATATTTGCTATAATTTCTCACCAAAGTCTCATCGATCGATTGCTCATCTATGGATAATATTGTTGTTTGATGTGGAATGCAATGATAGTTATTACCTAGAAAAAAAATTGTACTTAATAGAAACGCAATTGCATATCGACCATACCTGTTGTAAACAAAATCATTGAGACTAGACTACTAGAGACAGGATATAAAGCGGAGCAGAATTTATCATCTATAAAGAAATGGTGAGAAATACAAAACAGAACTCCAACCCTATTATAAATAAATAATTGAGCCTAGAAATCTGGATACAATAGACAGTAAGGAGCAACATCTTTTTAGGTCGCATGAACAAAATGAAAATGATAATTTATTTAATACTTCAAAACCTATTTTAACTTTGCTAAGCATATCAAATGCCATTACAATGAGATATAAAATGTCAATGTTAAGCAAACAATACATGCAAGCTATAAAATGCGATAAACAAAAAGTTAGTCATTTCTACATTTAACATACAAAAAGTATCTTCAAAAGATCAAGAACGTGTTGTCGTGTTTCAAAGTTATCATAAACTTAAATTTTGTTAGCCTCCAGCGTAAAACATACAACCTACGTAAACTTTGAAGTAGAAATAAAAAGGTAAGTTAGTAACATTGCAGCAAAAATAGAAATATAAAGTTAGAGCATCTTCAGCTTTTTGTAATAATCAAGAAACCAAAGAACTTAAAAAAATTTCCACTTTTTATTAGTATTACGTATTACCCTAACTGACTTTCATTGCCCACGGGCAATTTGCATTAAATAAGAGGGAGGGTTGCCTGGGAGGAACAATCTGCTACTGCAGCTGTCCCCAAAAGCAAATGCATTCCTAATGAATAATACAATTGCATCTGTTGGACATCCTGTTGCTGCTGCTGGACAAATTTGTACTAAATGCAATAAAGTTTTTAATATGAATGTTCAATGCATTATGTTGATATATTCCTTGTATCTAAAAGAAAAAAAGCTACAGCAATAGATAGATCTTATTAATCTTCATGGATTATATCTTTTTTGAGGGCACAATGAAGAAATGACAACGCTAAGAAAAAAAATCTCACTCAGCTTGCCTGAATAAGAAAGATCCCAAATCTAGATCGAATATCTTGTTATGCCTGTAACAGCCAATCTTTTATTGTCAGAATGAATTTATTATTGTCACAGTCAAGGAAAAAGGTTTAGAAATACATTGCATGCTAGAATAAAGGGGAAAATTATAGAAATTCTAAACCTGCTGGGCTTCAAAAGCACCAAAAGGAATGAGCAGGAATCACAACAAATAGAGGTCTGAGAACTCTAGAAGCATCAGCAGGAAAGAAAGATGGAAAAAAAAACATAGAGAAATCAAAATAAATTAACATAGGGGTAGAGATTATGCAAAAACTAAAGAACACAATGAGAGATGGCAAACCCACGCACCATAACACAGCCATCAAAGTAGAACGTGACCCAGACACACCATCACTTCTGAGATTCCCAACAAGATTTTGTTGCTAGAGAGCCTTGAGGTCCTCTAAGCAATTTTTTCTCCACCCACCACCAGGCAAGTCTCCTCCTCCTCCCCCTCCTCATCATCATCATGATCCATGCTTTGCCATCACATGCAATAACCACCCCACAAATCACCAACACCTCTATCATCATCACCATCCATGCTTTAGAGCCCCTTAGCTGATTATTCTTTTACCTTCTTTTCTGCTGAGAATCACACCATTCTCCTTCATGGCTTTTCATTTTTAGAGATTGAACAGTGAGGTCGGGAGATATGTTCCACCAAGAAGGCAAAAATCGAAGCACAAAATTGATACTGCCCCTCCTACCACTTTCCATATGTTTTAAGATACTTCTAACTCTTATCAAAAATATAAAACTCACCTTCCATAGAAATAGGATTAATTAGCTAATTACCACAAACATTATGTACCCAGTATCTCATGGCTCCAAGTAAATAAAACGAAGTAGTAAATGTGTATGCATCAATTATGTGATGACAGAACAAAAGGTAAGCCATCTACCTCTAAGATCTTCTGTAAGTATGAATGTCATAACATTCAGTTCCATCAAAATTCTCATCATGCATAAGAATTGCAGGGCACCTTTGGCCCATTTCGTTGTTTGAACTTTAAAAACGTGTTCTGAAAAAATGTATTAAAACTGTTGTAGTGTGCAATTAGAAGTAAATGTTATTTTGAACTTCATAAACCATCTAAAAATATCTAAGCATGAATGAAATAATCATTTTTTTAAAACATAATTTTTATCTACAATGAAACAAAGAGCCTTTAATATACTTGATCCAAACCAATCTTCAAATTGCAATATTCTGACTTGTTCCTAAATCCATCTTCAAGTATGTTATAATTCCACTCATAATCCCCAATGAATAACTCAAAACTGATATATCTTCTGTCTTCAATTGAAGAAGAGTGAAACACACAGCCAGTTTTTGTGCTCCTACTACTACTGTGCAACATCACCATGCAATTTGAAATGAATTAAAACATGGTTGGCACCATCATCAGTGATGGTTTTTTGTGGCACTCAAACACATAAATATAAAGTCAAGGAAGGATCATCAGTATAAGGATTGATGATCAATGAGATATATCTAAATATAATGAAGGTTTATAATAGATCAAGAAAAACAAAATTCAAGTGATAGTTGTAGCTTTTCATCAACGGGGAATTGAAGACTGAGTACTTCCAAGAAAAATGAGCCTGACTCAAGGAAAAACCAAAATTCCTACGAACCAGAACATCAGATTAGCAATATCCCTAAGAACATAAATACAAACACCAATGAATCCTTCAGTGCCATTCCATGGCGCAATTTTATTCTTCCAGTTAATAAGCATTCCTTTTGGGAATACCTAGACCCTCAAGACAGTATAAAAGAGTGCCCATGTAGAAAAAAAAGTGCAAATATATAGCCTAAAGATCATTTCATGCATCACACCTATCAGCAACCGTGCATGCTTGAAACATATACCATAAAAACAGCGGATTGCAAGAGATAAGTTTAGTTGCACAGAAATAAAAATTTTTGTTTTGAGGAATAATAAATTTATTAAATGTCATAATTTTATCAAATGTTATTAAAAATAAATATTAGTTTAAGTATTATAATTACCTTTTGAAATCCTCCTAAATCTATAATTTGAATCATTCACATTCTTACAAGAAGAGCGGACAGAAGAGCGGATAGCATGGCGGCAGCATAATAGAAGTCGGGACTGGTGGCATTTCTTCAGTTTCACTGCATCTCCTCAATTGATTTATAAAAAGTCATGGCATGAAATCTCAAATCACCAGCTTGTTTGGGGTTTTTTTTTTTCATTCGATTTTGTTAACTCTACTTCTCAGCATATCCACACACCCCGTTCCTTCCCGATTACACCATGGCGATCACCAAGCATGAAATGCAGAACCAGCGGAAATTCTGTAAGCAGCCGTTGCGGCGAGTTACGTCCACTCCTTACGGCATACCGTCGTCGGCAGCTTGCGGAGTCTGCCGGCCACCACAGGCCAATGAGGCGGGAGGGAGAGGGTGGTTCTCGACGCTCGTTGATCCTATAGCTCGTGTTGTTGTCAGGAGTGCCTCTCGCTTTTTCTCGTTCGTCCTCGACAAGGACCTTCCGCTTAATTCAGGTTGGTTTCTCCTTCTCTCTATTTTGTGTTTTCAATCTTTCGATCGAGAAGCAAAAGTTTTTTTTTTTTTTTTGTTCGATCCCATTCCTAATTCTCGGTTGCATTTTTTTTCCAAAACAAATTTTTGTAGCACCACTTTCATATTTTCAAAATCAGATAATAATGTAAGATTAGTAAAAATAGTAATATACTAACCTCATCAAGTAATAAATAAAAATCAAAAATTACACATCTCAAAAGAAACAAAATATAGAATCAACTCTGAGGAGGTGTTTGACAACAGATTTACTTGACATTTAAGCTGCTAAATCCTATCAAATACAAAAAATAGATTTACTAAATCCAGGATTTAGTAAATCATCAAATCCAAATCCTCTTAAATCGAATTTAGTAAATCCCTCGAAGGTAGGATTCTGATTTAGAAAACTGAAGAGTGAGAGAGAGAGAGAGAGAGAGAGACAAAGAGACGCGAGCGAGAGAGAGAGCGAGACGAGAAAGTGAGAGAGAGCGAGAGAGAGAGAGAGACAGAGAGGGCGAGACGAAAGAAATTTCAGTTTTAAAGAAATTTATGTATACAGCACATAAATTTTATCTATTTAAATATCTAATATTTAAAATTTAATATTTATAAATATAATATATTTTTTATATTTTAAAAATTGAATTTTATTTTAAATAAATTAAAAAAAAAGAGTATTTTATTGTAATCATAAAAATTTAAGTGTTATACAGGTAAATATTTTTATTTAAGTATTTGCTATATAAATATAGAAGAATTGTGTGCTATGTATATAAATGCTCTTTTTCTTTAATCTTTAAAAAAATTTGAATTTTAAATAATTCATTTAATTACTATTTTCTTAATTAAAATACTATGATAAAATTAATTTTAATTTAATAATATTAACTATTTATTAATATGTAATTATAAGTTAATTAGAAATTATTAATTATGATTATTAATTAGATTTAAATAATTTTAGTTAATATAATAGTTGATAGTTTTTAATTAATTTAACTTTATTTAAACTGATTTAATAAAATATTATTTAAGATTAACTTATAAGTTATTAAAATTAAATTATAATTTAGTTAATATAATTATAATTGTTATAAATTTGTTAGTTAATTAATTAAAAATTTAAAAGATTTCATACGATTTTATCTCTTCACATGCATTAATATAGTTTTATTCCTAAGATATTAATCTACTAATAGAATTTAATAGCTATAAATTTAAATTAATTAATAGTTAATATTAATACATAGTATTTTAAATTAATATTGATACTATTAATTAATTAATTAATATATATTTAAGTTAATTTTAATTGTGTACTATTATTGATAACTTATTGATTAAAAACTTTTAAAATCACTCTTAAATCAAATAACTTATCAAACATCTTTTGATTTAGCGAGATTTAACTGTCAATTTACCAAATATTTTCAAGATTTAAGGATTTACTAAATCAGAGTCTTGGATTTACTAAATCCTACTTGAAATAAATCAAATCTGTTACCAAACACCTCCTGAAGTAGCTGCAAGATCCATATTGAAGACTGACACTAAAAATGAGTGACATTTTTTTATAATAACTCAAACTATGGTGCTTGGAGAACCACCCACTCCATCCCATCTCTTTCATCTAATGTTGATTTTTTGGCTTCGAGAACCACTCCATCCCATCTCTTTCATCCCCCCTCTCTCACCTTTGACACACACACGAGCAGCTCTGCTCGACTTCCCAGCCGTCGAACATTTTGTTACCTGAGTCTTACTCTTGTTGAACTCCTCTCCTATCTTTCGATTCCCATACACTCTCATTTCTCTCGATAGGCTCAATCATGCTTGAACTCCCATGCACAGCATCATGACCCTCCACAATAGACACCGTCACTGCGGCTTCCTGAACTCCTCATTCCCACTGGCAAGCCTTAACTATAGGGAAACTAAAGCTGAACGTCCTGCTGCTGTCCAACCTTCTTGTAACTCATTCTGTCTCAGTTAGTGACCAACCTACATCTAAATCTATTTTCTATTGTAAGTTGGTGCATCTTGTTACTGCATTAGCTTTCTTGCAATCATCTTCCCGTTGTCCAACCAACTATTGACTTCATTTTTGGATGATGTTGACATCATCCATAATTTAAAAATTAAGATCCCTAATCTTTGATTATGAGTTTTCTAATTAGGAACTTAAGATACTGTGTTTAGTGACTTAGGTGTTGAACAAATCAAAATTAAATAAATAATCAAATTAAATATAATTCTAAAACCAAAATTTAAACTTAAAATCAAATTTAACTCAAATGTCTTAAAGTGAAAGCCTAGGTCATCTTAGTAGTAGGACTAACCTAATCCGATTGTATTAGGTGAACTCAAATCAAACCTAAATTTAGATTAGTTTAATTGAATTACACATTATTCTTAATAAGTCATCAAAGAGAAACTTAGATAAATCTAGATTTAATTTCCAATTAATTTTTTGTTTGAAAATCAAATTGAACCTTTTAGGAAATTATAATTTCAATTGAGTTTTGCCAACCTCATTCCAAAAACGAGATCAACAAATATAAAATAATTAATTAATTATATGGAATAAGTTCGAAGTTAATAATCAATCATATAAAAAAAATATTTTACTTTATTTAAGATAATGAAAAAACATTTTGTTGCTTTTCACATAACCATTTTTAATGATCTCTCTCTTAAAACCTTAACATATCTCTTCCCTAGATCTAGAATAACTTAGAGGAAACGCATGCCATCATACGAATATCTCTTTATAGTCAAATAATTTTTTAAGCCTTACCATGATTAATATGTCAAGTAAATCATGAATTACGATTTATGATTTCACCAATGATCATTTGTTATCAACATCTTTTCATTGCAATCATTCCACTAATTTCTTCATTCACCATCTTCAAGTCTATTCTATCATGATACTCTTCTTACTACTTATTAGACAAAAGGTTATCTCATATTAGTGGAAAGATTTATAAACAATGTCATTAAGATAAAACTTAGTATGCATGAGAGGAACATTCTTCACCTTTTTTGATGGGAGGCATCTACAAGGTGACAATAAGTTCCTTTCTAGAGATAAATGATCTTCCATTTAGTTTTATTAGTTTGGTAAAAAAAAAAAAACTCTCGATGGGAGCACTAAAATATGTGAAAGAGAGAAGTGATCTTAAGGAGTCGATGATAGTGATTGAACTAAGTTACTTAAAAAGAAGAGAGATAAAATGTGAGCATAAAAGTTTGATAATTGTGGTGATAGAGGGTTGGGTTTAACATACATAAGTTAGTGCAAGAAAAAGAAAAGTAAAATCATTTAAATAGCTTTTTTAAGTGACTTAACTCGATTGATTGTGAAAACTTAATTTGATCAAAAATTCAAATCATTTAAATACTTGGATAAAATCTACTAGTCACAATATTTATATAAAAATAGTGGATTACAAGTTTTCATTTTAGTTGCTCTCACATCAAATATTTATGTTTGAGAGGCACCATAAATTTATTAAATATCATAATTTAATTAAATGTAATTAAAAAGTAATATTATTTTAAGTATTATAGCTATCTTTAAAATCCTCCAAAATCTTTCCTTGAGCCATTCACATTCATACCCGGACAAAGTGACAGCGCCATAGGAGTCAAACCTAGCTTTGTGGCATTCCCTTAGCTTCACTTCATCTCCTCAATTAGCAATTAGATGATTTTAAATTTAAATATTTTCATAATATATAACATTAATTAATTATATTTTTGAAGTATTTTCACGGTAAAATTTCAATGCCAAAAAATCGAAAGTGATCAGAAGAATAATAGCAGAGGATGGTGATCTCATCCCTAACTCTCACTTCCCTTTTTTATTGAACGAAGATTACACTACTTCCAACCCTAAACTATCGGAAACTCAAAAAAAATCAACATTAAGCCAAACAATCAGCCAAAAAATCAACATTAGATGAAAGAGATGGGAGTGGGTGGTTCTCAGCACCATAGCTTGAGTTATTATAAAAAATATCTCTCATTTTTTAGTGTCAGTCTTCAACATGGATCTTGCAGCTACTTCAGAGTTGATTCTATATTTTGTTTCTTTTGAGATGTGTAGTTTTTATTTTTATTTATTACTTGGTGAGGTTAGTATATTACTATTTTACTAATCTTACATTACTATCTGGTTGAAAATATGGAAGTGGTGCTACAAAAATTTGTTTTAGACAAAAATTGCAAGTGAGAATTAGGGATGGGATCGAACAAAAAAAAAAAAAACTTGCTTCTCGATCGAAAGATTGAAAACACAAAATAGAGAAGGAGAAACCAACTGAATTAAGCGGAAGGTCCTTGTCGAGACGAGCGAGCGAAAAATCGACAACAACACGAGCTAGGATCAACGGCGTCGAGAACCACCTCTCCCTCCTCATTGGCACATGGCGTGCAGATCGACGACGGTATGTCGTGAGTGGAAGAATAACGTTTGCTTAAATTCCGGTTCGCATTCATGCTTGGTCATGTATAATGTCGGAAGGAATGGTGTGTGGATATGTTGAGAAGTAGAGTAAACAAAACCGAATGGAAAAAACCCAAACAAGTTGGTGATTAGAGATTTCATGCCATGACTATTGATAAAGCAATTGAGGAGATGAAGTGATCTTGAAGAAATGCCACCATCCGACTTCTATTGTGTTGTTGATCTTATGCTCTTCATTATGAATGAATGGTTCAAATTATGGATTTAGGAGCATTTCAAAAGGTAATTATAATACTTAAATTAATATTTATTTTTAATTGCATTTGATAAAATTATGACATTTAATGTTCATGGTGATAGTAACAATCTACAATGTTAGCTGTTGCAACTATCAGTGGCAATGATGAATACAATAATAGTTATCATCGTTAGTAGTATTAGTGACAATTGGCGATCCTAGCTGTAGCAATTGGTAGTGTTACTAGTAGAAATAATAAATAATGACATTAGTAATGATGACCATTAATGATAATGGAGTGGGAGAAGGAGTAGCGTTGGAAGAGATTTGCGAAGATAGTCTTTATTTTAAAAATTAATAAGTTAAAAGGGATATTTACAAATCAACCACCTAAAACATATGCATTTACAATTTAATCACCTTCATCATTTTTTTGAACTACGAGACTCATGTATTTGCGCATGTCACGATCAAATCGTTATGAATTTTACAAAAATGAAAAATATGGGTTGGGCTTTTGCTATGAATTTCAATATTTGAATGCGAGTTTAAAATTTTGATGTTAAAGGTGATTAAATTGTAAATTGTAAGAATATCGTGATAGTGTATGTAAAAAAAATATCTAAAATTATTTTGAATATTCTTATTTCAACTTTTTTAAAAGAAATTAAAAGAAAAAATATAAAAATTTCAATCATAAAAAAAAGGAAAACTAAAACTAATAATTGATTACAAAAAAATGAGCTTGTTTATCAACATGATGTATTCTTTTAGAAAGAAAATCTATTGAATTTATGTTTATTGGTTGGTGATATCAAAATTTTGCCAAGCAATGATGTTTTTATAGAAAAGAAAACAATAGGATTATCAAATAATATGAAGAATACCAAAGAAAAAAAGATTTTTAGAGAGAGAAACTTTGAGATATTATTAATGGATTCAAAGACCAAAATATCTTATGATCCTTTATTGACAATACTTTAGGGCATGCATATATATATATATATATATATATATATATATATATATAATCATTAACATATAATCTATTATATTTATCTTTAATAATATCCTTATTTTATTATAATATTTTAATATAAATTAACTAACAAAGCTTTTAGAAGTTGCTATAAAATATAGTAAAACAAACTACATATATCACATTATTTTATCCATACTCATCCTTTTTCACTGCCACCATATTTAAGATTATATATATTCTATCATTCTTCTTATGTGCAATCATGCTATTAAATTGCACCTCTCTATAAAAGACTTGGTCTAAAGAACAAACTTTTCCTACAAAGTAGAATGATACTATCTTCTTTCTAATAAGTGAATTTAGTTTTTAAATTTTTGTTAGATTTTAGATTTAATTTTGAATTTTGATAAGAGCTTACAATTAACTCATGAATTGGTATCTAAAAAAGACTAAGTTCTCCATATTAGTTATAATCAATTCTTTAATTTTAACAAAATAATGCACATCCTTAATCTCTCTCACATATTAACAAAATTCTTTAATACGTTCATAGAACCACATATAAAAATGAGTGAACAATTCAGCTCAATAATACTTTGTTGCGATAGAGAGTTAATTCATTAAGACGAATTGGTTCCTAAGTATGTCAAAGTCAGGAGTCATCCAATTATAATCATGTCGTAGAACAATTTACTTAAATTGATACAGATAATCCTTGGTGTTTTGACATATAAAATCAGGACCTACACCACGAAACTAAATTGTCAATTTCTTATTGACAATGGCTTCATCTCAGATGATATTGATGATAATGTAATATACAACTACATTCTGAAGACAAAGGTTATCCCGTTGCAGCTTAATGTGCCAACTCTTAGTAGTTTATGTATATTCTTAACATTTTAACTACCAGTCTACCCTTCAAGATATGGAACACTTTAAACTTCAACAAAGCAAATACCTTTATGCAATATTATTCTCATGAACTGATTCTTGATTTAACTCATGTGGATGAGGGATAGAGATGATGGATAGTGGATTAAGTGATGATTGTAGTGTAGTGATAATGGTAGTGATCTTAAAGATGACATAGAAAGAGAAACAAAAAATTCATTCTTTTTGAGCCATGAATTGATACAAAAAGCATGAATTTATAATCAATTTGATCATAGGAGAATTTACATACATACCACACAATTCTTATGTATTTACATATTGAACACTTAAACTTCAATATATATATATATATATATATATATATATATATATATATATATAACCTCAATCTTCAAAATCGCATAAAAAATACTATCATCACTCACTTTTAAAAAGTAAAATGCACCTTTTTAAACATAAAAAATTATTAGATAAATAAATATTTAACTTTAGATATTAGATATAAAAATACTTAAGAACTGTGTGATATGTATGTAAATCTTTCTTGATTATATGACATACTAATGACTACATTCAATGCTATCATACTACACAAGAATGAGGTAATAATGAGTGCTTTGATGACCTATTAGAGCACTTAATATTGACACATGAATGTTTCATCTCAGACAAATTAACAATAGATATATTCTTGTGCAATTAGTGGGTGTTCAATCATAAATAATTTTGTGTTTATGATGATTCATTATGATAAAATAAACTCACTATGATTTACATTCATCGTGATTATTCATCCAAACTCATAATTTTAATCTTAATTTTTTTGACTTTAAAATATAGAAATTCATAACAGAAGCTCAACCCATATTTTTTATTTTTTTTTAAATTCTCAAAGATTTGATCGTAGCACTTGCAAATATATGAATCTGTTAGTTCCAAAAAAATAGAGAGGGTGATTAAATTATAAATACACATATATTAGGTGGTTGATTTGTAAATTTTTTGAGGCGTATTTAATGGTTTGACAACTGACAGAGAAGTGTCAATTAAAAAATATTAAAAATTGAAAAGACATGCGCGTTAAGATCTAAATATTTGAATTAAAATTATATAAAAAATATTTTAAATACTGTTTGTTATATTTTAAATTATTATAGAGCGTTTTGAAAATTTAGATAATAAGATTTGAGCTAAAAAAGAGAGAATAATAGGATACATTTATTATAAATAATTAAAATTATAAAAAATTATAATTAAATTTACAAATTTAGAATTAATAATAAATTTTATATAATAAAATTATTAAAATATAATAAAATAAATTACTTAAGTAATATATATATATATATATTAAGTAATTAATTAAATTTTATAATTAAATAACTAGTTTTTATTTTTAATATTTTAACTATTTAATTTATATATATTATTTTTAATTATTATTATAATATCATAAATTTTAAATCCATATTTATATCGTATCATATTATTATCGAGTGTATGTATTTGTGCATCATAGTCCTAAACTTATCGCATTTCCTAATACTAATCCTCATCAAAAACTTACGGCAACGCACCTAATATCCTAAGGCCTTTCTACCTCGTCTTTCTACCTCTTTCGCTCCTATGTGAAAGGAGCCAAGAATTCGCGTTAGAAGCTTGCTGGCGAAGGCATTCTCGGGACTGCAGCGTGTGAAGGAGAAGAGGAGTTTGTAAGTCGTGAATCTGCCCAATGCTCAGATTCATTAAATCCGGGATTTAGGATTTAGCCATCTAAATCCCTAAATCTGCAGCGTGTGAAGGAGAAAGAGGAGTTTGTAACTCGCTGAATGGCCGGAATCGGTTGTCGTAACTCCTCCGAACATAGCATATTCCTTCGCTCAACGGATCTTTCACTCTTCACTCCCGAACCGTCGCCCTAGCCCTAGCCTCTCGGTGGTAATAATCGATAATTTTGCAACCCCTCTTACTGATTTCTTTGTCTCATCTATCTTTCTACATTATTGTAAACTCTGATATTATCTTCCATCAGAAACACGGTCGCCGGAAATCAGCTTCTTCTCCGACAAGTCAGCGAAAGTCTTTGTAGCTGGACACTGCGGGCTAGTTGGTTCCGCTGTCCGCCGTCTCGTTTCTTTAGGCTTCACAAACCTCCTCATCCGCTCACGTGCGGAGCTTGATCTTACCCGTCAGTTTGAAGTCGAGTCCTTCTTTGCTGCCGAGCTCCCGCGCTACGTTATCCTCTGCGCCGCTAAGGTTGGTGGCATTCACGCTAACTCCACTTTCTCCGCAGATTTCATCACCGTTAACCTCCAGATTCAGACCAACGTCATCAACGCAGCCTACCGCTGCGGATCTGTCCGGAAGCTTCTTTTCCTTGGCTCCTCTTGCATCTATCCGAAACTCGCCCCGCAGCCCATACCAGAGTTTGCGCTTCTCTCCGGTCCACTTGAACCTACCAACGAGTGTGCATCTAATGCGAGATAGAACAATGTGTTGTTAGGCATTGATTGGTATTCATAACTCGAATTGAGAGGAAAAATAAATTGGTGTAGGAACAAGGAATCATTTTACTAAGTTGTCTTTATCTGTTTTTTTTACTTTATTAGTCCATTGTTTGAGTTAAATAACATTTGGAACTTTGGTGATTTTAAATTCTGGGGAAGTTAAATTTTAATCTGTGGACTTCCATCAAACAATGAGCACGTGATGATGTGTTATAATTGAAATTTGGCATTGTTGTACAATAGCTTTTCTTTGAGGGTAGTGAGATTTTAAAAGTTTTAGGGAAACCTAAAGTTCAGCATCTTTTATATTGAAGCATTTCTGTAAGTTTTAGTGGAATTTGGCATTGTTTCATTTCTATAATTGCAATTTTTTCGTATATACAGGAATTAGGGCGGAGTAGTCACAATTTTTGACGTTATCGAATGAGTTTTAAAATGAAATTGTATTATCATAATAATTTTTATTAGATCTAAATAATGTAACATTTATTCAAATGAACATGACATCTTTGTTAAATGATTAATTTTAATTTCAATATTACATTTTTTTTTTATTTATGTTCTTATTCTTTAAAAAAAATTAATTAATTATTACAGATTTAAATCCTCAAATAACTTATCAAACATCTTTCTGGATTTAGCAGGATTTAATAAATTTGTTATCAAACACTTTTCAGGATTTACTAAATTCAGATGTACTGGATTTAGTAAATCCTACTTGAAATAAATCCAATCTATTGCCAAACACCCCCTTAAGGTAAAAAGTGGAGTAAAAATGAGATTTAAAAAACTGTAGAATTTAAATTGTTTTTTTTTTTTTTTTTGCTTACAATTTGGCTGGGTTTAACTTGAATCCTGCTACCAAACAGCTCCTCTGCCATTGCTTCTCTGTTATATCTTCTACTGCCCCAAATTCAAATTTTGAAATCCTCAAATTGCATACCATTCCTTCTCCTTAGATTTTGACAACACCCTTCCTTCCAACACCCCGTCTCTGTTTACCCTCTTGATCTTTTGTTCTTATATTATTCTCCTCTTACTGATGCTTCAGTGATGGCATCGGAGTGAAAGATACGATATAGGGAAGATCAAAAGGGTTTTGGGTTGTTGACGATTAGGCTTTTGGGGAGTTTGTGAACTGTTCATTGCTGGGGGATCCAAGCGCAGAAATGGTGAGTTGGTTTGTGAAGTATTTTTCCTTTTTACTTATTGCTTCGAAAGGCTTACTCCTCAAATTGCAAACCATTCCTTCTCCTTCGATTTTGACGACACCAATCCTTCGAACACCCTCTCTCTGTTTTACCCTCTTAATCTTTTGTTCTCTTATTATTCTTCTCTTTCTGATGCTTCAGTGACGGTATCGGAGTGAAATATACGATATAGGGAAGATCAAAAGGGTTTTGGGTTGTTGACGATTTGGCTTGGGGAGTTCGTGAACTGTTTGTTGCTGGGGGATCCAAGCGCAGAAATGGTGAGTTGGTTGCTAAGATTTTTGTGTGAAGTATTTTTCCTTTTTACTTATTGCCTCGAAAGGCTTACTAAAATTTCATCATTTTTCTCTAACCATCCCTTTGGTTTGGTACTTGCTGGGATAAAGTCGTCGGATATACGCAAATGGTTCATGAAGCAACATGACAAAGGAAATGGGACATCGACAAAAACTGCAGCATCGCAGAAATCTTCTCAGAATATTTCCGAGAAGGTGGTAATTGTTTGCTTTATCTTCATTTAGTTATGTCACTTGCACAGCAAGGTTTTGGGCGTTGATGGTCAAGATATTAGTGGGGTAGCTGGCTTTACTGTATAAGTAGTTTCCACATCAAGTTTGATGACTGCAGGTGTTATTTTATTATTTCAACTTGTCGTAAGTATCTTTTTTTTCAGCACTCTTTTGTTGAGCTATTATGTGATTCTTTCTATTGGGATTGATGGCTTAGTCATTCTTAGTCCTTCGTGTTACTATGTGTAGAAAAACATATCTATGTACTCACATCTGATTTCTTTATCTGCTTATAGTCATATATCCATATCATTCAATGAATATGCATGGACATTGCTGTTGGAAATGCTTATTTACACTGTGGAATATCCATAAAATAGGTTTCTTAGAGATTTTGGCTCATTATATTTTAGGATGATTTACATAAATGCCATGCAATTCTTATGATTAAGATTGGTTTTCAAGATTACCTATTTTATGGCTACTTGATGTGTATGTTTTTTTGTTTTTTCATTTGTAAAATATCTTGTAATGACTAATGGTGTTATTTATCAATTTAAGAACCCCTTGTTGATTACTATATCAGTTGTATTACAACTGCTCTCTCTCTCTCTCTCTCTCTCTCTCCCACCCCCTTCTCACTTTGTGTGATTGTCACTTATTATTCCTCTCCCAGTTTACTTAATACCTTCATCAACCCCATTAAACCTATAAGATATATATTTATATTGGCAAAATTTGATGATGCATGATATACTAAGAAATTTTTTGGGAAGCTGTTGTTATGATTCCAAACAAGCCAATTATTTGAACAAAATAACCAAGTCTTGGACAAATATTGAAATTGTTTCAAAAAAGTTAAAAATGTTAATCTTGTCTAATTTTCTAATGGTTTAGATGGTCTATTGGCTATTGCATTCTTTAGGAGTGGGAAACTGTACGTGCACTTGAAAGTTATGTAAAGCATGATTGCTATGGTCTAAATTTCATTGTTTCTAAGCAGAAACATTATTAAGAGAATATATGAAAACACGGGCAATTGACTTCAAAGGCATCTAGAAGCTTTCTAATACTTTTGCAAATATATAACCTTCTGTCTAATATCTATGCATCTTTTCTATTTTGTTCTCCATATTTCATGGTGTGTTAATTTTTTATCAATATGTGTGAGAATATGTTGTTGGTTTGCATATTATTATTTTCTTATGCAATATGTTATTGGTTTTTATCGGTTTGCACCTGAATTGATATTACCTTCGTGTAAAATACTTCATGGAACTCTAGGTCAAAGAAGATGAAGGAAATTTCCAAAGGAGAAAAACAAGCAAATATTTTGCTGCTGCTTCTGATGCAGAGAAAAAGTCCATGCCTATAGTAAAAGATGAACTTGGAGCAGAGAAAGTTTCTGCAAAAAGGAAGAATCAAAAAGGTGATGATAATATACAAAATGAAGTCAAGCCATCACCAGCAAAAAGGTTTTGTAAGGATGCTGATGATGATGATGATTTTGCACCATCCCGTGAGAAGAAAAAGTTAATTGATACCAAACCTATGAAGAATTTGAAGAACAATGCTACTAGACTAATGAAAAAATCAGTTGATGATGATAAAAGTGATGAAGGAGCTGATAATGATGAAGACGTTGGAACTCCCATTAAGGGTGGTGGAAGGGGCAGAGGTGGAAAAGGATCTGCAATAGGTGGAAGAGGAGGAAGAGGTGGACGAAGTTTCATGAATTTTGGTGAACGTAAAGATCCACCGCATAAAGGCGAAAAGGTATTTTTATCCAAAATGTGGCGAACTAATGCACTATAAATTACAATTTTTTTCTTGTTTCTTTGATCTAATGTCCTTTTGTAATGCTGCTATGTTAGGAAGTCCCTGAAGGTGCACCTGATTGCTTTGCTGGTCTAACATTTGTTATAAGTGGTACACTTGACAGGTGGTTTTCAAGCGTGTTAAACTCATTCTCCATTTTCTTCGTAATCTTCTTAAGCTTTCAGGGTGATAGATTTACTTTTTTGGATTTTTAAAAAATTCTTTTTTTAAATGCTTACTTGTTTGTTAATACTAATTTCTCCTATTGCTCTGACATTATTATGATGTTTAAGCCATGTTTAGAAAACTATTGCTTGTAATGATGGTGGCTGTAAAACACTTCTTTGAGTTTGTTTATATGGTCTTATTTCAGCTTAGAAAGAGAAGAAGCAGAAGATCTGATAAAACGCCATGGTGGTCGCATTACAGGATCTGTCAGCAAGAAAACAGTAATCAATCACTGTCTCATTAATTTTCTATTTCATGGTGGTTCTATCCTTTTATTTAATACTTCAATCATACAGAATTATCTTTTAGCTGATGAAGATATTGGTGGAAGGAAATCTGCAAAAGCAAAAGAGCTTGGGTATTTACTTAGGGTGCTAGTCTCTTATGTATTAGTTTTGTGTCATCTGCTGTTTTTTCTGCATAATGTCTCCGATCTTGTTTTGTTGCAGCACCACCTTCCTAACAGAGGATGAACTTTTTGATATGATTCGCAACTCAAAACCAAAAAAAGCTCCTGTTCAAAGTGAAGCTAAAAGTAAAACTCCTGAAAAGAAAGACAAATTACTGGAAAAAGACTTTCAAATAAAACAAGAGCTAAAAGGTTCATGCTAATTTGCTAAAATTTATTTTTTGTCCTTTCATATTTATTTCCTTATAATTTAAAGCCATTCTTTTTTATTTATGTGATTGATGTAATTTATGTTGATCCCATGCAATGACCTAATTTATTTACCATTTGAGGGATGTTCTTGTTAGACCTTATAATTTTGAAGGAGTTTTCTTTGTGTGTCTATTTGTTTTTCTATTGTATTTGAGGAGATTTTCAGACTGTACCAAGCAAGAAGAAAAAAAAAATGAAGTTGAAAATCACTATGAAGTCATTTGATTAGGGCAATTCCAATTAGGTATTTTGTTGGCCTTATAAATGTTTGAGTATGAGATTATTTGTTGCTTTCCCCTTTTTGAGAAAGTGGATGCTCTAGGAAAAAGTTGGAGAAATTTTAAAATAACATACAAGAAGATGCATCAGATATGGGGACTCTTTGTTGTATATAGGACATGAACATCTGCACTTTCCATTATGATTTTAATGATAGTGGTTTGGCCTTTCTGATGGGCTAGTTATCAAGAAATTCAAATTGAATTTTGTGTTCATTAGGTTTATGTCTTCCACCTGATTCCCACTTAATATTTTAGGGGATGGTAATCCATCAATCGAAGATTCTTAAAGCACACTACTAATTGCTTCTTTTCTTGCGAAAGGATAATAAGTTTAACAATGTATTGTATAATTATATGATTGCTAATAAGGTTGTTTTCTAATTTAAAAATGCTGAATATGCGAAAAGCTATGATGAATATAAAAAATAGCAATTAAACACACCATGTCATCTATAATTTATTTTCCAAAGTTAAGGGTTTTGATTAGAAAGCAAGGAAAGTGATATAATCAGAGAGATTGCAATAACTGGAGATTAATAAGGCATGGACATTTAGGAAAACAGCATTTACATTTTGGCCTAATTTGAGATCATTTTGCTTAAGTTATTAGAATTGTTTGATACTTATTTATTAGCTGTGGTATTAGAAGTTGCTTCTGTGCGCTAGAAATCATATTAGCCTGATTACAATGGTTATCAACCGTCAAAAAAAAAATTTTTTTGTCCAGACATCAAGAGCATGATAATCCGACCAATTTCTTTATGGGATATTTTTATCTGCTAAGTGGAAGTATGAATTTAATAAAAACGTTTTAACATTGTGATTTTTCCCAATATATTTTTGCGGTGTCTAATTGGTGAAAATACTCTATTCTCTGTTAATTTTATGGAATATCCATCAATATTATTTCCTTCTTATTAACTTTTGTGTAAATTTTTTCTAATCCTCTCTCTCGTTCCCTTACCATTTCAGGTATTGAGCCTAGTTCAGGAATTAAAAAGAGTGCTGCAAAAGATGTTCAGTCAACTATCTTTCACCAAAAGAAAAAAATTAAGGCTGGTGATTCATTAACTTGGACGGAAAAATACCGTCCAAAGGTTCCAAATGACATCATAGGAAATCAATCACTTGTAAGTTGCTCAATTTTCTACCATTGCGTGTATATATGAATAATAACTTAAAAACTTTGTTACTTCATACAGGTTAAACAGCTTCATGATTGGCTAGCTAATTGGGACAAGGAATTTGTTCATTCTGCGAAAAAGTCAGCTGGTAAAAAACAGAGTGAGTACAGCCAAAAAAGCTGTATTAATTAGTGGATCACCTGGGATTGGGAAGAGCACTTCGGCAAAACTGGTTAGCCAAATGCTTGGCTTTAATGTTATTGAGGTGATCTCACATTTATGAGTATTCCTTTTCATGCAGGCTAATTATTTGCTAGGGATTTATAACGTCTAATCTCTTGCACAGGTCAATGCTAGTGATAATCGTGGGAAGGCTGATGCAAAAATTGCTAAAGGGGTTGGCGGAAGCACATCAAATTCCATCAAAGAACTCATTGGAAATGAAGCTTTGAGCATAAACAATAATTGGTTGTTTTCCCTCATCTACTACTATTAAGGGTTTACTATTTTGTCTTTTGTTTTTCACAATAGCTAATATTTTATCTACAATTTTAGGTCAAAATATCCAAAAACGGTGCTAATCATGGATGAGGTTGATGGTATGTCTGCTGGGGATAGGGGTGGAGTGGCTGATCTTATTGCTAGCATAAAAGTTTCTAAGATTCCTATCATTTGCATTTGTAATGATCGGTACAGCCAGAAGTTGAAGAGCCTTGTCAATTACTGCATGCTGCTTAACTTTAGGAAGCCAACTAAACAGCAGGTTGTCTCTCTGTTTGCTTTATAGTTGTTTTTTAAAGTTATTTATACTTTTAGAAACATTTCATTTCAATTTCTGTATATGATCAGTTAGAGTCATTTTCAATCTTTTAGGGTTTAGGTGATACTTTTATGTTATAATTACTGTATAAGATCAGTTGGAGTCATTTACAATCATGAAGGTTCATTGCTTGCTTTATGCATTTTCTTTGTTACAGATGGCAAAAAGGCTAATGCAAATTGCTCAAGCAGAAGGTCTTCAGGTTAACGAGGTATTTATTGTCTGCTGCCTCGTTTTGATTCTTCATTGACTTATATTTTCTTTCCCTGCAAATATTTTATTGATTGATTTGCAGTTTGGAGATTGGTATCTTAGAAGTTTTTGTCTGATCTTGATGATTCCTTGGTGCGTCATATAGTTCAACTACATGGGATATCAGATTACACGTAAATGCTTATTAATGGCATTGGTGAAAAGCTCTAGAAGTCAAGAGGCCTATATGTTAAGTAGAATGATGAGTCAATATGGTCACGTAACTTTTACGAGCCTGAAATATACAGTGACAGAAACAATGATTGAACTCAAGGGATGCCTAGGTGTGATGTTATGCTTACCTGTCGTTGATAAGTTTTCTTGGATTTATTAGAAGCTGTAAAGTTGGATTTATTAAATAGAGAGAAATTCCTAGTGTTTTTTTGTCAAGAGAATGACATTGGAACTCAAATAACCAGTGATAATATTTTTTACCTTTGTGAACATGGAAGTAGAAACCCGTTTTTAACAACAAGGATATTATCATCATGGACGTGTGGTACCATGCGTAATGATGAAGAAATTAATATCAGAAAAAGCATGGAGTATACTTTGCTGAGATCAAATTAGAAAAAAAGAGTTTGGAATTGTTCAATATACAAAAGAGTGAGTACTAGTCGATATAATCATGACCACTATCATTAATAGGCCTATTCTATATATATTTGATATACTTTATGAATCATTATTTTTCATTTGTTCTTGCTAAGTGTTATTGGGGTTTAAATTTATTTTTTGCAAGTTATCTTGAATAAGTTAACATCCATGTTACCTTAGATCTATTCCTTCTCTTTTCTTCTTCTTTGCCACTAATTTTTTTCTTACTCCTTGAATGGGTGTGTTTCTTACATTTTGTTTCACAAATTTTAACTCTTTAAATCTATTTTCAAATACGTTATTTTCAATGGATGTCATTCAACCATTCTTCTGATATTTTTATGCCTTATTTTGTATCTCCCACACATCCATCTTCATATTCTTATTTTCAACATGCTCAACATAGCTACTCCTCTTTTCACCGCCAATATTTGAATATACATAATATTGCTAGTCTAAGAGTGCAATGGAAGTACGAAGCTAAAATTATTTGAAATTGTTTGTAAACAAGAGAGGAAAGGCCAGTGCTTATATGGTCTAGTTAAAGAAGGTTAATAATGCTATAATATAAATTTAACAAGTTTGACGAATAATTCCAAAACGTAACCTGGGATAGAGATCATTGCTTCTACTACCACCAATAAAGCTGTAAGAGAATATTTATACGTATTTTTCTAAAGCAACTTTTTTTTATGCAGACCCTTTTTAAAGTAATTTTAGGATAATATTCAACTTTAAAGTCTATATCAATATTTTTTTCTTCAAGTAGAGTTTTTTTTTTCATCATTATCACCATTATCCTCCTATGCAGAACCTCTGTGGGAATTTTTTTTTTTTTGCTGCGTTCATCAATTTATGTCTGCAGCTTATTATATCTTACTAGATTGCTCTGGAAGAACTTGCTGAAAGAGTTAATGGAGATATGCGGATGGCATTGAATCAGTTACAGTATATGAGTCTCTGTTTATCAGTTATCAAATATGATGATGTTAGGGAACGACTTCTTAGCAGCGCAAAGATGAAGACATTTCACCCTTTACGGCTATTGACAAGTATGTTCAGCTACTATATTGTGCTTTTGTCATCATTAGAGGTTGCCTTAAATAACATAAAATTGATAGTCTGGTGATATCAATCTTTTTATTCCATTTTTTCTTGCCATAAATTTGGCGATGAAATTTGAATTTCTGATTTCTGGAAATGAAATCAGACCAGTGGCGGGAGTCTTGTGCATTACATACACCATATTCTCTGTTTCTGGAATGAAACTCCTGAGGTTCTATTTTATTTCCATCCAGTTTGTTTGACCTAGTTGATGATTTTTCATTTATTTTTTTCATCTGCTTTGTTCGGGAGACAATTCATTTTGTTATCTCCCCACCTGATGGAAAGTGGCATTTCAGTATGAATTTTCTCTAATGCTTTTTATTTTTTTCCCAGTACACTTATATTAGTCGCGCCATGGATATGCAATTGCTTAGAAAAAAATGTTATTAAAATCGTTTGGCCAAAATTGCGTGAAAAGTGGAAGGCATTGTTTTGGCTAATGAAAAGCCTCACTTCTCCCTTCCAATCTTTTGACGTGATCCCTAAAAAAGTGGCCTGTTTTTGCTCTTTGTTATGGATGGATAAGCTGGCACATTAAAGTGATTACCGTGCGGTTTTTTTACTGTCCATTTCAGAGTTCAGAGTCTGTTTTAGGTCACGATGAACCTGATTGAAATATTTAATTAAATTATTAATTCACATTTCAATGTCTCGTTGAAATATTTAGTTAAATTATCTCAGTATTGTCGCTTGCATCTTTCATGCTTCAGAGCTTTGTTTTGACTAAAAGTGACAAGATTGATGTGCTGTCTCTACTTGTTTTTGTATTTTCTTAAAATTTTTGGCGTAATTTCAGGCTGTTTGACTTCAAAGGTGGAAAATTGCGTATGGATGAGAGGATTGATTTGAGCATGAGCGATCCTGACTTGGTGCCTCTTATTGTTCAGGTGAGTTTCTTTATATATTTTTGTCTATTAAAAGTTCGATTCACTACCCAGCCACAAAATCCCTTAGGCTTGTGAAACACTGTTTCAAGCTTTGGTTAGCAGAGATGTTTCCCTATCTGGCGCTTTAAAACTTTGACATTCCATTATTTTCCTTAAATTCTAGGAAAACTATATCAATTATCGACCATCATTAGGTGGAAAGGATGAAAATGGAGTCAAAAGATTGAACCTGATAGCTCATGCTGCTGAGTCAATTGGGGATGGCGACATTATTAATGTGAAAATTAGACGATATCAGCAATGGCAACTTTCCCAAGCGGGTTCATTTGCATCTACTATAATCCCGTATGTTCAGGAATTTTTTTGCATATCTTAATTTGAATAGATGTTGATTCATTGAAAAGAAATTAACTTTAAATGCTTTAATGCATTGATTAGAACCTGTAAGTTTAATTTGGTTCTGTTAATTTTCAATTAGTAGTGGTGATTTATTTATTGGTTTTTTTTTTAAATTTTGCAATAAAATTGTTTGCAGTATGATTAACACTGCAGAGCCTCTCTTGGTTCTAGATAGCTATATTAATTTTTTCTAACTTTTTTTTACTGTTAAAAACTTATCAGTAGTAAACATTTGTCAATTTTCCATGAACTTTTTTTGTGATTTTGGTATTGTTTATGAATGTTTTGCTGATGTTCTTTCTTCAGTATGCCACGTGTTCAAACATCAGTTTTATTAATGGACTAACCATGTTTAAAAATCATTTTTTGTTATCTTCTAATCTCGTAAATCCTGTGTATTGAGAGTGGTGCTGCATTGTAGTGCATCCCATTTAACTTTGCCTCACTCATGTTCTTTTTTATTTAGCTCATATATCTTTACTTCATGAATAGATCAACCTTGCTATTTATTTTTTAATCCTTCAAATTTTGTGTATTTAATTAATTTCATTAAATTATATTTTTAAAATTTGTCAAATAATTATTTAATGCTAAATACATTTTTTTCTTCCACCTCACAAGAGTGCCTTGCGTTAGCTTCCAACCACCTACTCCCTCTTTGAATCAATATTGCCCAAAAAAATGTGATTGTTGAATCTATTGCCTTAAGAAATGTGATTGTTGCTTTCTTACATATGATTGCTATTATATCTTTGGTAATAATTTCACATAATTTTTCAGTAACCAATTGACATCAAACAGTAGCCATATTAAAGATATTTAAAGACATGGTAATAACCATATTTAGTTTTTCGACAACCATATGCTTGTATAAATAAGTAGATTGAAGAGAAAGGGTGAGGAAAAGATAAGATTAAAAAATAATCTTATTTTCTGACAAGGACTAACAGGTGATTTTTGACATTGATAAACATAAAAGGGGGTTTTTATATACATAGTCATCATATTCTTCTATATTTAAAAATCAACTATCTTCAATCTTAATTTTTCAAATTGGCATTCAAATATTAAAATTCATAACAAAAGTCCAACTTTATTTTTCATTTTTGTAAAATTCTCAATGATTTCATCGTGGCACACACAAATACATTGATCCAATAAATAGGGAGGGTGGTTAAATTGTATATATGTATTGTGTGGTTATTTGTAAAAATCTCAAATAAAAAATAGATGTTGTTGAACTGTAGAATTTTAGAGCAATTCGTACTTAAAATATTTAACTTTGGGTGAGTTTGGAGTTGGGACTTGGTTCCTCCATTATGTCATGGAAGCATGGCTTTAATTTACAGAGGAAATCTCCCTATAATGCCATTCAAGCTACTCTTATAACAAAATTTTCATATATTCTGGATTGAAAGGGGACTCATGCATCAAGTACATTTTTTTGAAGTTATGCTTAGCGGAGATATCCGTGATTTTAGCATCAATATTTTCATTTTTTTTCTGTCAGTGATAAATAATCTTTTTATGGTTCGTGTACGAGATTTCTTTTTTCTTTGGTCATCTTTGCTTAAAAATGAGCTTATCCATGATTTGGAGTAAGACCTAGGTACTAGAAGGTTTATTTGGTTTGAGTCCAGATTAAATGAAGCCAACCTATTTTACATCTTGCCTAAATTTGGTTAGGCGTTAGGCTCTAGTCAACTTTGGGTTAATAATTGTAAATGTGAACAATATTAATCTAATAATTTTACTTTTGAACCTTGACCATCTCAATTAAGAATTTGACAATGAATGGAAACCGTTCTATTCCATCTAACGGATGTGGGAAACCAAACGTTTGGTCAAAATTCAATTCTTCGTGTTGAAGTTTGATGTGGACTATCTTGACTGTTGTAGGTATATATAGTCAGTGTAATTAGCTGAGCTTTTTTTATTGTTCTAAAGTCAAATTTGAGCAAAAAAAAAAAAAAAAATTTAGTCAGGTTGCAGTAAACCTTTGATTGATTCCTACCATTGTTCATACTGGATTAGCCTGTCAGGGAGGTTTGCAGGCCAGCGCCTGGTACAATAGGCATGTATTAAAATCTGATATGCATATTTTTCAGCAACTGAAATGCAGTATACCCAATTTTTCTCTATTATAATTATCAATTTATAGTCCTTATTTTACTTACATTGAGTTTGTCATTTACAGGGATCAGGTGGTCAAAAGTCTGTTACCGAATTAATTAATGCCGCCATCATCTAAGAAAATGTATCTTGTGTTATTCATGGTTTTAATATTGTTAATCCAACCCCGATTCTTTGCCCAAAAAAAAAAGCGTTTTGATAATTGAATTATTGTTACACATGATATTGGCGGGACTGACATCATGCTTGCAACGAAAAAAGACCATGACAACATCATTCAGTTGATATAACTGGAGATGAAAAGAATGTGTTCAATTATCTTCTGGAACTGCGTTTTACTAATTATCTATCTCCTCGTAGTAGCTATTTGGTATTATGTGGTTCGGAATGATTCGTAATAATGTAACAGTGTGTTTAAGTTATATTGACTGGGCATTATAGCTTTCAAGAAGTTTGTTTATTAAAACTGAATGACATTAAGCTTATGCCAATAAAAACTACAGAGTTTTGTAGTCGACATTGTTTTATGAGCATTCATAAAGATTTAAGTATTCTCTCTTCCCATTTATTTCATCTTGCAGGGAGAGCGAAACTTCAATAGGTTTGGTGGATGGCTGGGAAAGAATTCAACAATGGGAAAGAACTTGAGGCTTTTGGAGGATGTCCACATTCACATCCTTGCTTCTCAAGCTTCTAATTTAGACAGGTGGCATGTTTCTTTAAGTTAATCTTCTGGCCAATTCTAGCTGACTATCATGCATAATATCGTGCTTTGAATTCACTACTTTGTTTATTCACCACTCACAAAATGCGACTTTTTGGTTGTGCTTTAGACTCGAGACTAATGCTCACTGATTTGTAATTTGATTATCCTAATATTACTACTGTAAATCTGATTTGTGCTGGAAGTACCTGAAGAAAAATTGTTATCTTGCATCCTTTATGTTTGTTTTCATTCCACAACTTCATGGCAATGAAGAACATACTCTCTGAGCATGTTGTTCACCTCAATGGGTGGTGACATTTTTATTTTGTAAGGCAAAGCCAACGCTTGCCAGAGCATTACTAAATGATGCATTAATTGTACTTTTCTTGTTTTAAACCATCCAGCTGACTTATGGTTTACTGAAATATGTTCTGGCCAACCTGAATACTGTAGATTTGCTTTGAAGATTTAATCATTAAATTCCTATATATTTAGAAATGTAATTTGTGAATTTTGATACTGATGGTTGGATGAGAAGAAAATATTAAACGAAATCAATCTTTTTTCTTTTTTTTTCCTAATTGAAGTCTCTGGTGATGAATGGTGTGTCAGTACTTGCTTTCATGACATTAATGATATATGCTCAGGTTGTACCATGTTGGAAGGAGTTTGATGAAAATTTTGATGTTTTTTTTTGTTAAAACCATCAGAAGCATATTTTTTGTTATTATTAGCTGGTTCATTTTCTTTAGTACTGAATTTGATGAATGGTTGAGAAGGGATGTATTGGCTAACAAAGGCTGCATTTTATTTCTTAGCTTTAGCTTGTGTATTTGGTTAGCGTGATTTCAATCTTAACTTATAAATTAATTTCTGCAAAAGTTTGTTTTTGGAGCTTGTGGTGGATTGTTTGGAGACTACAATGTCCAGTGGGTTGTTTTGAGCCTGCAGTTTGGTATTGGCAGTGGCTTTGATGCATTCATATGAATACGAGGATCTGAGAATCATATGATACGGACATATGACACAATTATTATTAAAAATATTAGATATGACACGGATTATATACAACATTATAATATTATATATTAAACACTAAAACATTCATGATATTTACGCATTAAATAAATATGGAATGAATTCATGTAATGCTAAATTTGTTTTAGTTACTCATAAAATAAAAATGGAAATTTATAGGAAAATTTACCGGCATAATACACAATTCTTAAACATTTATATACCTAACATTTAAACTTTGATATTCATAAAAACAGCACTTTTTCTAGGCATGAAATATGCACTTCACTTTTAAAAGTAATGATGATGCTATTTTTGATGTAATATTAAAGATTAGGGTGCTATTTATCGAAGTTTAGGTGTTAGATATGTAAATATATAAGAATTGTGTGCTATGTATGTAAATGCCCCAAATTAAAAAATATATTTCAATTCATTAAATAATTTAAAATCAATTAAAAAGATGTAGAGTCGTAATATTATAAATTGTTATATTGAAGTTGAAGAAATTGATTCTTTTATAAAAGAAATGAAACATAAACATTATGAAATGAAAATCACAAGAAAAATAGAGTAGAATAAGCAAAATAAAATTACTGTTAAATAGCTATTAAGTTATTTAACTATATAAAAGAGACAAAGTCGGTTAACCTAAGTTATTTATATATTGTACTTCAAAATTAAAAATTATTATTTAGAATACATATGTCATGCATGTTTGTCAAATAGTTTTTAATTTATTTTAATTAAACATATTGATGATTGTGTGTTGCGTAAGTGTAGGTGTTTGACATTGCACACTTCATTATTATGGAGTATTGTTGCATCCTAGGGTGGTGGTCATTAGCATTATTCAATAAATTAAAAGTCAGAATAAAAAGAAAAGAATAGAGGCATATGGGGGTAGAATGTTGTAGGATTTATGCTTTTGAGGTTTGTGCTGTGCTTCAGATTTATCATTTGTTTATTTTAAATTTAGGTGGTGTTGTGTGCAGAAGTCCATACAGGTGTGGATCCTATTTCCACGTGGGTTTGAGAGATTAGTTTGATAGCATGAGCAGTTCAGATAGTTTGGTTCGTTAGGTTTTAGAAAATTTAAATTTTGGGTTGTAGCTAGTTCAGTTGATCGTGGAATTTAAATTAAGTTGGGAATTCTTTGAATTAAAATATTCTTTAATTATGATTGATCTTTTGCTAACATTATTTACTAGCTTAGATTTCGAGAATTTTACAAATAATTGATTTGACATGTAATTCACAACATTTGGCTCAACGGAGAGTTCTAAGAATCCAAGGAGCTAGAACATAAAATTTTCTTTCTATTTTCAATCTGGATGTGAGTTGGATATGTTATTTCTTTGAGTTTTGTACAGTTTGGCTATTTAATGTTAGGGGAAGCCATCTTCTTGTACTATTGTAAGACCTAGCTTTTTCTATGATAATTTTGCTTCTATTTCTATTTCATCTATATGATTTGTTATTGGCTTGTTTATTGCTTTTGATTTTGATCAAACAGTGACAGTGAAAATTTGATTTGTGAACTGATTTTCTTTCTTTTCAATTTCTTACTGTAGTTTTTATATATATTGCTCATTTCATTATGAATTGATTTTAAATTCTAGTACAAGTCTGTTTTTATTTAAGGAAAGCATGCTGAATTTATTGGTTGTGATTTGTGAATCAGTTTTTCTTTATTTAAAAGCATATTACGTCGGTAGTCCAAGTTTTGATCCCTATTTCTTTTCCTTGTGCCTTGGAATGCGGTGTGGAATAATACATGAGTTGGATCCAGAGATCATTTTTATCAGGATGCAAATATTCTGTGTCCTGTGCCAGGAGTCAAAAGGAGAAGTAGAAAGGTGCATTGGAATGCATGTAGAATTTTGAGGAATAGTGAAGGGGATAGGGTTGTTGTTGGTGGTAGTGGGGTGTCTTGGTTTGCGTGCTGAATTGATTCATTTATGGATTGATTTTTGGTGCTTGATAGGATTAGAATAGGATTATGATTGGCTTAAATTTTGAAATTTAGGATGGTTGGAACATTTTTGTGAGGGCAGTTTGGAAATTGTATTAGAATTGTATGTGATCTTGGGGAAGGTGACTGGCTAGAAATAGTTGTGCTGGAGAGTAGACAGGGAATTGAAACAGAAGGGAATCAGGAGATGGTCTTTGAATTGTGGGAATTTTTGTTAGTTGCAAGGAACGAGGAAAATGGATTTGTGGAGAAGGTATTGAGTAGTTCAAGGGTGACGGGAAAGCAATAACAATGATACACATACATAGACCTGTAGAAAGAAAATCAGTAGCATTCAGGTATAACGGCATGAAAGATGCAAGGAAATGGAAGTAAAAAGGTATAGGGAACAGAGGGTCTGCAAGTGATGTCTCAGACGAGCACGCATTGGTTTGCATGTTGGTGGTTACAGCTTTAGGACAGATTTTCCATAGAACACATGGGCAAGGCAGAAGCTGAAAGGGGATTTTGAGATACCTCAGCTGATTGGGTTTCCATGCTCTCTAATCTCAATGGTTTCTCTGATACCAAATGGTATAGAAAATAACAAAAATAAAGGGAAAAAGAGGCATGGGGTGAACAAGAAAAGTACAAAGATACCCACAGTTTCAGACAAAACTATGAATCACAGAGGAAGAAGGAAAGCATTAGACAAATCTCAAGAGGGGAAGAGGGCAAACCAAATAACTCATGGCCGTAATAATTAATTCGTCAAAATCAAAATGATATAATGGGGTTAATTATGATACAGCCTTACTATTTGAAAGGAGAGCCTAACTCAAACAAACATGAAAATTGCAAATCCAAACTAACAATAGTGGCCATAACATAATAATAGTAATGTCATTCAAGTCTTGACATTTATAATGAACTTAAATATAGTAAGAAAGGGCATTAACCTTTAAAGGAGATAAAGATAAAAATGAAATTGTCTATATTAAATATGAAAGTTTATTTCAAAAATTAAGTTGTATGTGAATTATCATTATAGTTTTCAAATTCAAATTCCATCGTGCATGACAAACACATTCCTGCAATCATCAGACAACTCAGTAAGTGTTGATGCATGCAAAGTTATAGTAAAGTGTACAATTGTAAGTGTTACAACATGAATATGAAGGAAACATAAAGTAACACCTACTAAATACCTAGAAATCATACAAGAGTAACAAATTCTTTAACATATAGAACAAGTAGAAGTAAAAATTGTTGGGACGAATTGCCTATTTAATGAATAGTAATCCAACAACATTACCTATCTATCTTTGAGGTCAATTTCGTACTTTGAAAAGTGTTCACAAGGGAAGCCTTCAGTAAAAAAAATAATCTATTTATACTTTTGGATCAGCATGCACTTCAAGGTTATTTTTTTATGAGGTAAATATAAAAATTTAGAACAACAAATAAATTCCATTTCATTTTGATTTTCGTTAAAGGAAATTTGCTATGCAATTCTCTGTGTCAAATTCTGAGGATGCCCAAAGAATGTCTTTGGTTGGTATAAATTTGTTTGATTTGGACTTATACTAAAATGCGAACCCCATGTTTGGCTTATGTTTAATCTTAAATTCATCATATTATATTTCAATTTCAACTTACATTCATGTTAATTTTAGATTAAGGTTTTTTTTTAATCTTGTGTTATTTGTAGGCTTTGTTGTCAACTCATATTTAGCTTTAGCTTCTATATATGGTCCATTGGTTCATTTTAAAGTTAATAATATCTATTTAAGAACTAATAGCCTTGGGTAGTGTTCGTTTTCTTGTTAATAACGTGATTGGCATGATATAGTCTCTTACAAAATTTGCTAACTTAGGGTTTTGTTTGGGGTGACTTCAATTATTTTTAAAGTTATTTATGAAACTAGAATGTGAAAAATTATAGTGGCTAAAGATAATATTGTTATTTCGATAAAATTCTAACTACCTTGTTGCTGATGTATGTAGAGAGAACATGCAACTCAGAATCTCTTAGATTACCAAAGTAGCACAAAATGATAAAAACTACTAGAAAAATAAATAAATAAAGAAACATGGGTCTTACTTAACAAGGTAGCACAAAAGCTATTTACAAAAAATATGATACGGAAAGAAAATTGCCATTTTTTTATCTCACTAACCAATATTATAAGATTGGAAAATTATATTTGTAGGAAAAACCTTAATTGGAAACTTGAGGTGAAGGAAATTTTTTTTTTCAATCTATTAGTAGATCAAAATCATCTTCTTCCCCATGCTTCTTGTCTCTTGTTCAGTTGCACGTGATCAATTGATGTCACTCTCTCTTATAGCATGAAACTAATGAATCAGTCAAACCTCTTATGCAACTTGGTTATATTTGAGTCCCTTGTCTAAGGTTTGGTTGATCATTGATCTTCCAAAAATTGTGTGTGGAAACTTATTAAAGTTTGTGTCATCATATGAACATGTGGCATTGATGGATAATATCATAATACTCGGTGTTGTTCTAAAGAAGTCCTTGTTTATGTGAGAAATGATAGTGGCAAATGTTTGCGTGCTTAGGATAGAGAAGAGGGGATATAGCCTATTAGGACCACAACTATGATAGGGTTTCAGCTGGGGAATTGATTTGATTGAAAAATGATTTTGGTTCTAAATTTTATGGTTGTTTAGATTGGTTTTGATGATGTGTTGAATTTTTGTGGATGATGGTTTAGATTTGTTTGAGGGTATTCAAGGTTTGTGTAAAGAGATGGTCGGGAATGTGGCTGAATTGATGGTGCATAATGACGCGATGGAGGTTCTGTCATAAAATGTTTTAAACCTTAATGAACTGTCTTACGTTTAAGAAAACCTTAAAATATATTCATCTTGATGTGAATGGTCAATTAGTTTTTGAATTTTTTTTTATATACAATGTTATATTCAAGGCTTTAGTTTGAAAGAGACTTCTTGCCTCATAAAATGATGGCTTGATGTGGAGAGAATATGTGAGGAAAGGAGAAAGAGAATTTTCAGTTCATGCAATCATGTAGGATAAAACTGATGCTGAAGAAAACATCGGGCAAGTGCAATATGTTGGATGATTGAATGAATAAGAAAGAAAAAGAACCAAAGCGATGGGGCATTATTCCATAGTTTTCACTTAAATTTCACAATCAAAGAAAAAATTTCACTTATGTTCATAAAAATGAAGTTCATAATGCCTTTGCGATGTTATATACAGAGTTTGTAAATGAAAATCACCATGATATTTCAAACAACTAAAAAATGAAAACTAGTCGTCCTAATAATGAGAAGATGACAACATGGCAATAGTGATCATAATTTGAATAACAATGACCATCTGTCCCATGACAAAAAATAATCACGCAAATATCTTAAACAAATAACTTCCGAATTCTAAGAGCATGGACATGATGCATGGCTTTTGCAGAACTAGTAAATTAATGACCTGAACATTAGGCTTCCTGATACCGTTACAGTATTAGCGAATTTAAGATTGGATAGAATTTGGGAGACTGGAATTGTAGTGTAATAGGGATTGCAATCGGATTCTAAATTTGTAATTTAATGCTTAAGATGATACAACTGGTAAGTAAAGTGAGACAAATGCTGAGCAAGAGAATGAGACTAAGGGAGATATGGAAATGAGGGATAGGCTTGGAGAGCATATAGAGAAAGTTTGTATTGATGTCAGGACGCAGAGTTTTTCTTTCATGTTGAGATCTTAGAAGCAACTGATGCAATATTCCAGTGATGTTTTTTTTGCAATGGCAACCCTTCGATGTTAATTTGATGGATACAGGTGAAATCATATATCAAAGATAACTGACAACAAGCTGTGCCTAGAGACCAGGATGAGGTTTATGCAGGTGGTTGTCAACATTCATGAATGGTGTAGCAATAAATTGGTGTTGTAACTTGGACTCCTCCAATGGTTGCAAATGGGTCTGGAAGCTTCTTTCATTACTGCTGCTCTAGCTGAGGTAACATTTCATTCATGCTTGGAATAAAGGAGTTCAGGACTTGGGGGAGATGAGGAAGCTTGGGAATTAAGATTAGTTGACTAACTTCATCTTAAACACATTTTACGTGCAAATCCAATTTAAATCTTTACTCTTTAATGAAATTTCCTGTTGGAATGATTGTGAGAATTCCCTTTTTAATAAAATTTTCCTATGTTTGCCATTTATGTACATATTTAATTAGGTTATTTTGCCTGTTTTCTTGTTGGAAATTGATGATAAGCATGGTCTTCAGGCAAACTCTACGGGTTGACTACTTGTTTCTTCTTTTAAAACAACTGACGGATCCACTTCGAGTGATGGCAAAGGTCTGAGCATCTGTACTTGTCTGTCTTCTTTTTGTTTTAAGGAGTTATTTCTAACCTATACTCTAGAATTTGTAATCAGGATGCAGCTGTTCAAAGTGTTGTTGAATTCATGAATACTTATTCATTAAGCCAGGAGGATTTGGAGATGATTATGGAGTTATCCAAGTTCAAGGTGTGTGTGTATTTGTTTCTTATTTATAAAATCTGAGCACTAATGACATACAAATGTCACCACATTTCACGAACTAAGGCGCTGCGCATGTGTTTATAATGTATTTTGAAATAATGGCGAAATTTCTAGTCAAGTAAGCCATCTGATGCATTTGTCTCAAAGCGCTCCGTATGCATTGGCTATCCTAATTAGCTTCCTGGCTAGAATTGCCAAATTTATAGCTATAGTGAGCACAATATTTTGGACATACTGCTACAATTTAATTCTAAGTTCATTGTGAGTTGACATCAATAACTTTATAATCATGCATTATGGCATTTGCTACATTTATCTCAGGGTCATCCAAATCCAATGGACGGTATTCAACCTGCAGTCAAAGCTGCCTTGACTAAGGCATATAAACAAGGAAGCAGTACTCGTATTGTGAGGACGGCTGACTTGATCAACCTTCCAGGCATTAAAAAGGCTCCGAAGAAGCGAATTGCTGCAATTTTGGACCCTGTGGAGAATAGTTTGGCTGGAGAAAATGGCGATGCATTGTTGGAAAATGAAGATGGTTCTGATTCCGAAGAAGCTGGTGAGTAATTGATGAAAATACATGTCTTAATTCATAACATCTGAACTAATTGATTGCTTTTGAATACGTTTGTTTAATAAAAGAAATTTTTTAATGCTTTAAGGTCATAAAATTAAGTGTTTAGAGATGAGCGTGCTCAAATGGATGAATAGTTTTGCACTTGGGGACATAAATGAGAAATGAATATATACGTGATAAGGTTGAAGTAGCTCTAGTGGCACATAAAATTAGAGTGTAGCTTTAGATGATTTGATTACATAAAATACCAGTTGTTCAATGATTCAATTAGAAGATTAGATGTATTAGATTCGGTTTATATTAAGAAGGGTAGATATAGATCTAAAAAGACTTGTTAGGAAGTATTAAAAATGAAGTTAATTTATTAGAATTAAATTAAAATATGATACTTAATAAGACACATTAAAAAAAAAAGATTCTATATAGCTGGCCCCATGTCAGATAAAGGCTTGCTGTTGTTTAGGCTAGGTGTTTATCTTCTAATGCAATTATGCTTTCAACCTTTGCCCAAGTATCTCAAGCATAATAAGAAATCTCATTTGCACCCTTAAGTATGATTTCCACCCTCTAAAACGGATATTAGGTGTGAAGAGGACAAAGCATAAATATGCCACTGTGGAGGTTGTTTGTCTATTGGTTGTTATAGTGAATAATGTGCATTAATAATGTGTTTTGTATGATTTATTTTTATTCAATTCCTATTAATATAATTGTGAATTCTGGCTTATTTGACAAAAAATTTTATTGTTAATTTCAAGATGTTGCGATCGACCAAAATGTTGACCAAAATGTTGACGTAAGGCCACAACTAGATCTGCAAACTGATCGTAAAGGTCTGTCTCCTACCATTCCCACTTTGCATCTTACCTCGAACTATTCATATATAATTTCTGTGATTTTTCCTCACACTTGTGATTAGGAATTCAAGTTCAACTTGATCTGAAAAATGAGGATGGCAAGTCAAAAGGTAAGAACACATCTGCTTCCAAAGCAAGGGGTTCTGGATCGTCGGACAAGGCGGGTCGAGGTGGCTCAGCTGGTGGCAAGAGGAAGAGATGACTGGTGCTTTTGGATGAACAGCTATTGCCGGGTAATTCTCTTTGTAACTGTCATTTGACTCCCAAATTTTGCCTGTGCGCATCGAAAGTTTCCATTTTGCTTCCTTGAGTTGACATTTTGTTCTGCTTTTTTATGTTTCAACTCTTCTAAGACTCCAGTTATTTTGTTGTATTTTTTATCTGTTCCTTTATAATCATATTTACTTCTTCTTTTCAATGTAAAACAAAATTTTAGTTTTCTAATTCTCTGAGTTGGTGTTGTTGGCGTTCTCCGTTCCAGATGCTGTAGGTTGGTAAATTGTTTTTTATGTATAGTAACTGCAAACAAGAAAATAATAATAATAATAATACTAGTAATAATTCATTGCCTAATAAGATATGTGCTTCGGTTGGGTGATCCACATGATAATAATAATAATAATAATTAGTGGAAGGGAAAATTGGTCAATTTACTGCCTGATTGTGAATGAGGATTGGCTTGAAGCAGTTGTTTATATTGTTATCTGATAGTCACCGGTTTAAATTTATGTGTTTTTGATTTTCAATCTTATTAAATCATTGACCTAGCAATTTAAAAAATACATTTAATTTTTTTATTTATAATATATTTATAAGAAAATTAAAAATATATATAGAATACAAAATTTATAATTTATAATATATGATGTTCATATTTAAAAAATGTTAAATAATTGTATCATTGTTAATATCAATTAGTATGTTTTTTTAATTTAAGTTAAGGGTGTAAACGAGTCGGGGCGAGTTGAGTTTTGATTTAATTGAGTTAAGTTTGTTTACACCCTATTAAGCTTGAGCTTGACTCGAGCTTAATTATTCGGCTCAAGCTCGACTCGATTTAAGGGAAGTAAAGCTTGAGCTAGTCTTAAATGCTCGATTTCGTGATTTCGTTTAAAAAGTTTGATAAATTATTAACTTAATAATATAATACATAATAATTATAGTTTGTAATTATATAAACGAGCTAGCTTAATAAGCTACTGAGTTGAGTCAAATCAGCCTTGAATTTAAGTTCGAAAATTTTTTGTGCTTGTTTGTGAGCTCTTGACTCGTTAAGTTTTGCTCGTGAGCTCGTTAACGAACAGAACTTGAGTTAACTCACGAACTAGCTTGATTCATGTATACTTCTAGTTTAAGTGATTAAAAGATTTTCATCTCCATCTCTATTTTTGTTATGTAGTTGATTTTTTTACATTATTCGTAGTAAAGTTTTTTGAATATTTGTTATAGTAACTAGTATAGTCAATTCTAGTTTAAAAAATTTAAAAATAGGAGATAAAATTGCATTATTTTTTTTATTATTTTTTCAGCAAATCTTCTAATGTCTTTTAAAAAAAAATTAAATTAAATTATATATTGTTAATGTAAACTTCAATTGATTATTAATAATCATTAAAAGTATTAATATAAATCATTTGATAAATTTAAAATATTTTTAATTGCTCAGTATGAATAGAAAATTAGACAAATAAAAAATAAAAAATAAAAAATAATTTTATTAATATATATATTTTAAAATAATTTTAACTAAAAATTTTGAGGGAGTATAATATGAAATTTTTTTAGATGAAATTAAAATAAAAAGAATATTAGAGTATTTCAAAAGTTTAGTGCGGGCGATATGTTCCCCTTGGCCTCACCTTAGGGTTTGGCTTCAATCAAGAGTTTGTGTTTGAGATTTTTGGATTTAGATTGAGTTTAATTTGAATTAATTTGATTGAATATATGATCTGTTATCAATAGATAAAATATTCGTCAGTATTAAAATACTAATAAGATCAAAAAAATTAAACAATATCTGAAGAGATGATCTGTTATGTCTCTCGAATATATATAATTTTAGGTCCCCAAGGTTAGCACTTTCATTGTCACTTCCTTTGTTGTTAGTGGGAGGAATGAATAATGACTAGTATAGTTAAGTTGTAATCAACCTTGTGAGATTCCTATTGAATCCTATACTCAGGGGGGTGCGCACAAGGTGGACTGTTTCCAAATGGACTCATATAGAGAAGATCGTCATGATTTCATGATCCGCTGCCGATTCCAACAGCTCAGGCTAGGATCGTGAGGATCGTCGAATATTTCGTATCAGCATATAAGATACTCGTCAATATTAATATATTTCTCAAGATTCAAATCCGAGATCTCCGAGAGCGAAGCAAATCTCAATGAATAGGCTAAGAAAAAAATTACAAAGAATTCTATGTATTTTGAACAGCAGTAAAGCCACTCATCCAGACCCATTTGCAACTATTGGAGGAGGGATCGTGACAAGTGATTAGCTTGTCAAAAAAGAGAAAAAACGGTATGATAAAATTATATATTTTGAACTTAAATAAAATTTATAATATTTATATACAATATCATATAATTTTTATGTATTTATATATCTAATATCTAAAATTAGATATTTACTTATCTAATATTTTTTTATGCTTTAAAATATACACTTTATTTTTAAATAGTGAGTAATGGTGATATTTTTTTGATATGATATTAAAGATTAAAATATTATATATATACACAAAATAAAATATAAGTATTAGATATATAAATACATAAGAATTTTATGTATGTATGTAAATCTTTCTTAGAATTTTTATTTTTTAGAAGATATTCATTAATAATTCTGTTCATTCTACTTCTAGATAAATATAAGAGTTAATAAAGATTCACTTTATGGCATACGATAATCAAGGTCGATCAAATTTTTGGATTACTTTTTCAAATAATCAAAATAATCAAACAACCCCTAATAAGATCCAAATCTTTTGGCTGAACATAGTTTTGAGTTTCTCGTTATTGGATTTTGGCTTTATTTTATAGGTTATATATCTCACACTGCCTATTTTAAACAAAAAAAGATAAACATAAGTTTTTATAATTTGGATCAAATTATGAGTTTATCTATAAATTTGGAGAATAGTATTTGCAAAACATTTCATTCGACAACTCAAAAGTAATCCCTTTGATCATTATGCATTTTATGAATATTTATGCGCCTTATTAAAATAAAATTTTAATAATCTAAATTTATATGAGTATAAATATTTGAGAATTATTTAATTTTTTAATATTATTCTAAAATTTACTATTACTCTTCAACTCTTTAATATAGGCTCATATAATCTTAAATCAAATTATTTTTTATTTCACTAAATTTTTCTAATCAAATTATTCAATTAATTACATATTTGTTAATATCAAAATTCAAATGATTTTACTTCTTTTAATTATAATATAAATTAAAATTCATATTTACTCAAGTGACTTTTTTTGTGATGCATCAACATCAAATATATTATTTACCAATATTAAATTTATTATTATATGATAAACATACATAATTTGAATAATTAGTACATATACATATAGATTGTTTACTAAAAACAATAATTAATTATAGGGCATGCAACTATTAAAAATTTTGAACCATAAATTTAAATAGACTTTAACATTTTATTTAAGCAAGATTTCAAGTAATTAAGTATATTTATGGACAAGAATGATAATTGAATATTGGGCTTATTAGTCAATGAAAATGGGATTGAATCACATAAATGATATAACAACAACAATAATAAATCTTAATCCCCCTAAATGAGATCACAATTTATATATTTACATATATGATATCTAAACTTCAATTTATATATATATATATATATATATTAAATAAAACATTTCTTTTTAAAGATAATTGTCACTAATTGTGATGATTGGTGTACCTAAATGTAATTAAGACTATATTCTCATAGGAAATGAGGGTGATGAAGGTTTTGAACAAGATATTAAAAATGGAAATCTTGCAAGAAATGGTCACAAAGTGTAGAGAACAGCAAGTTCAGAATTTGTATAGTGAAATAAAAAAAAATGTGCTGTTCTAAAATCAATTACTGCAACGCATACAAATAAAACATAAAATAAAAAATAAAAAAATTTATATGATACTCACCTCAAAATAACTAAATAGCTTGAAATTCATCCTGATTAAAAAATTTAATCAGGATACCCCCAAGCCTTTTTTTTTTTTTTTTTCATTTAAATCTAAAGCATGACTGATCAACAGAACACTCAAAACGCACAAAGCTATTCAATGATATAACTGGAATTCAAGAAACTATATTATATATCAGCAGAGTAAACGAAAGCAGAAACCAAAAGATGTATCTGAATGTGCTAATGGGAGCATTAGCTCTTTGGTAGTATATATAACATATATTAACAAATTCAAGAGAGTAATTGAACGAGAAAAGGGGAACGTAAGCAGTTCATTCCGAAGACTGCATTAAAACTCTTCTCGCCATTTTCTCGAAAATAAAAATTTAGGAAGAAGAACCTGTTCAGGATATATATATATATATATAAAGCTTGTTTGAGCAGCCATTGTATAAAAAATATCACTTCTCCGCCCGTCTCATATCTCAGGGATGAAAATGGGATACCTGAAAATCAAGATGAGGAATTACTTTAGAAAATTAACAGAAAATGAGTAAGAATATGAATCTTTAGTTTTTTTTTTTTTTAATATTTCATGCAAACAATTCTTAAGCAAACAATACATGCAAGCTATAAAATGCGATAAACAAAAAGTTAGTCATTTCTACATTTAATACACAAAAAGTATCTTCAAAAGCATAGCCTCAGAGAGTTTAAGGAGTCAAATATGTATCATATCTGATGTTCGTAATTTGTAAATAACAATGAAAAAATGTAACAATCTAGAAATAGATCTTTTATTGTCAGAATGAATTTATTATTGTCACAGTCAAGGAAAAAGGTTTAGAAATACATTGCATGCTAGAATAAAGGGGAAAAAAATATAGAAATTCTAAACCTGCTGGGCTTCAAAAGCACCAAAAGGAATGAACAGGAATCACAACAAATAGAGGTCTGAGAACTCTAGAAGCATCAGCAGGAAAGAAAGGTGAAAAAAAAAACATAGAAAAATTAAAATAAATTAACGAACATAATGAGAGATGGCAAACCCACACACCATAACACAGCCATCAAAGTAGAACGTGACCCAGACACACCATCACTTCTGAGATTCCCAACAAGATTTTGTTGCTAGAGAGCCTTGAGGTCCTCTAAGCAATTTTTTCTCCACCCACCACCAGGCAAGTCTCTTCCTCCTCCTCCTCCTCATCATCATCATCATGATCCATGCTTGCCATCACATGCAATAACCACCCCACAAATCACCAACACCTCTATCATCATCACCATCCATGCTTTAGACCCCCTTAGCTGATTATTCTTTTTACCTTCTTTTCTGCTGAGAATCACCCCTCCACCCATTCTCCTTCATGGCTTTTCATTTTTTAGGAGATTGAACAGTGAGGTCGGGAGATATGTTCCACCAAGAAGGTGAAAAATCAGAAGCACAAAATTGATACTGCCCCTCTTACCACTTTCAATATGTTTTAAGATAGTTCTATCTCTTATCAAAAAATATAAAACTCACCTTCCATACAAATATGATGAATTAGCTAATTACCACAAACATTATGTACCCAGTATCTCATGGTTCCAAGTAAATAAAACGATGTAGTAAATGTGTATGCATCAATTATGTGATGACAGAACAAAAGGCAAGCCATCTACCTCTAAGATCTGCTGCAAGTATGAATGTCATAACATTCAGTTCCATCAAAATTCTGATCATGCATAAGAATTGCATGGCACCTTTGGTCCATTTCGTTGTTTGGACTTTAAAAACATGTTCTGAAAAAATGTATTAAAACTGCTGTAGTGTGCAATTAGAAGTAAATGTTATTTTGAACTTCATAAACCATCTAAAAATATCTAAGCAAGAATGAACTAATCATTTTTTTTAAACATAATTTTTATCTACAATGAAACAAAGAGCCTTTAATATACTTGATCCAAACCAATCTTCATGAATTGCAATATTCTGACTTGTGCCTAAATCCATCTTCAAGTATGTTATAATTCCACTCTTAATCCCCAATGAATAACTCAAAACTGATTCATCTTCTATCTTCAATTGAAGAAAAGTGAAACACACAGCTAGTTTTTGTGCTCCTACTACTACTGTGCAACATCACCATGCAATTTGAAATGAATTAAAACATGGTTGGCACCATCATCAGTGATGGTTTTTTGTGGCACTCAAACACATAAATATAAAGTCAAGGAAGGATCATCAGTATAAGGATTGATGATCAATGAGATATATCTAAATATAATGAAGGTTTATAATAGATCAAGAAAAACAAAATTCAAGTGATAGTTGTAGCTTTTCTTCAACGGGGAATTGAAGATTGAGTACTTCCAAGAAAAATGAGCCTGACTCAAGGAAAAACCAAAATTCCTACGAACCAGAACATCAGATTAGCAATATCCCTAAGAACATAAATACAAACACCAATGAATCCTTCAGTGCCATTCCATGGTGCAAGTTTTATTCTTCCAGTTAATAAGCATTCCTTTTGGGAATACCTAGACCCTCAAGACAGCTTAAAAGAGTGCCCATGTAGAAAAAAAGTGCAAATATATAGCCTAAAAGATCATTTCATGCATCACACCTATCAGCAACCGTGCATGCTTGAAACATATACCATACCTAAAAAGGCAGGGTTAAAGAACGTGGAAAATTAAACAGTGGAAAAAGAAATTAACATTGAATGGTGATAGCATCAAGATATGTGGTGTACAGATGTACATACCTTAAAGGATAAAAGGAGACAGAAGGGTAGATCAAAGGAAATGCATAGCAACCTAATTGGAACCAGAAGTGGCTGCATAGAAAGTAGGTGCAGTACTAGCAGTAGGAAGAACAGTAGCGAAATCCTCAGCAACCCTCACACTGGTCTGTTCAGAGTTAGTATGAACAACAGCAGTTCGTGCATTGGATGCACCGACATTCCTTCCACTTTCTCTTGTGTCTAAACGCTCTATCATGCGTGAGACACTGGCGATTCCAGCACTAACTTCCCTCCTAACTTCAGAACGAATATCTGCCATGGAAGAGTTCCGAGAGAACAATCTCTCCTTCCATCCACGAGTACTTTTCGTAATAGACTCTTTATACCTAATTTATATATAGAGTAAATAAATGATTAGCAATTCATTAATCTTTAGATATCATCCACAGATTTAATCTACCTCATTGAAACAGAATTTAGACGAGATTTCAGAGATTCTGAAAAAGATTGGAAATCTGATGGTCCTGCTCTATCTTGGCTAATGGGAGTTGATTGGCCAGAAGAGAAACTGCAAAGGAGTATCAAGAAACAGCACCGATATATCAAAGAACAACATAATCAGCATTGATAAACACTTCAGTTTAGGTGTATAATTACCGGTTGTTCAAAAGGGGAGACCTATTAGCATTACCAATATTAGAACCAGATGAAAGATCAGTAACCAGCTCTGCTTGAGATGAAATTAGACTTGAAACTTCCTCACCAATAGGAGTCACCAAAGCTGACTGACTAGCAAAAGCAGCAGTAGCAGCTGGTTCATCTTCCCCTCCTGGAGAAGTAGCAGTAACAGAAGCAATAGAGGGTGCATTTGGATTTGTGGAGAAGACTACAAATTGGGGGCGTCCATGAGCTGCTGACCTAACTCGCTGCCCTTCTCTTCTGGCAATGTGATGCGCTCTACCCATGGCAGCAGCAGCCGCCAAGTGTTGGATTATGCGTTCTTCAAGTTCACTCTCGGTTGCCCCAACTGGTAACTGTAACATGCACAGGAAAAAAAAAACAATGGAGATAAAACTTCAAATACATCAAGAAACATCTGTGTCCAGCCAATCAGTGCAAATTGACGAAAAACAGCTCACATGCTGCAATTCAAAGTCTCCAAGTGCAGGGGTGGTGAAAAATAGCTGTGTTTCGAGTTTGATTAACCCTAATTCTAATTTCCTTTTCCTTCTCTACAGCTTCAAGAAGTTCTTGGCTGTCAAATCAGTATTACAACAAGAATTTAGTATTTGATTGAACAAAAAATAAGCATAGAACAAAAGATGACCACGTTTAAAACAAACCTAGCAGGATCCTTCAAACTGATTGGCTGCCAACACATTGGGCACTGAGAGCTCCTTTGGCACCTTAATCCATGAACAGAAATCATTAAGGAAATAATCTGTCTCCATAACATCTTATTAACACAGGTGATAATACATAACAACCTTCCTCATCATACAAACTTAAAAGGAATCAATTTCAGAAACATAAACAATGGTAATGCTTTAGATTCACTTCAAGCACAACATAATTAACAAGCATTGCAACTCCTAGCACTAATAGCAAGCAAAAGTATCACAGGATTGCAGGATAACTATGCATTCAATGCAAATATTCCTTCTTTTGGGTATGGGTGTGTAGCACGATGGGGGCTATCAGGTTTGCAGCAAGTTCAAAATACAGGTCATTTGAAGGGGAAGAAACAAACCAACTAAGACCAAAACCAGGCATTTGAAGCTTCATATAATTATAAAGAGTTAAAAACCATAGAGGCCACAGATGGTTATAAGTAAAACAGACAAAAAATGGTACATAAGACAGATTTGTTGCGCAAATTATCGAAAAAAGTAAAAGCCTCATTACTTCGATCAAATCTATGGCATATATCAATTAATACGTTGTGCTAAAAATTATTGTCCAACAGACACCAAAACAAAAAATTATGTTCATTTCTGGAGCAACTTCACTACAATTGGGACAACATAGAACTCTGGAAGCATATGGAGCAAAACATATCTGCTTAGGTGATCCTCAAAGAAATCTAAGCAACCAACACAAAATACGATCAGATATTCTCTTGTTGATAACACCACATAACTTCAACCAAAAATAGATGCCTTGCATAGTGAAAGATAACTTAATACTCACCATTCTAAAATGCATTGCAGATGGAATTCATGCTTGCAGCTCGTCACCTGAAACATCAAATAATTGCATGAGTTAACAGGGAAACAATATTAGTCGGACAAGCATAAAAAAATGAATTGTAAGACATCTAAAAACAAACTGTTGATGGGTCGCTATCACAGTAATGTTCAAGACATATGCTGCACGCATCCTCGCAAATATCTTGGATGCCTCCTTCGACAAAAGCTGCCGCGGATGAGAGATTGCTCTCCATCTTTGCAATATCATCCATCCTTGCGCACCCACTAAAAAAAAATTCCCAATTTAGAAATTAACAGTGCAACAAAAACCAGACGCTGGAAAAGAATAATTCATCCAAAGATGGGGATCAAACTTTCCCTAAAATCGCACTATAACCCAATAAAAACACCACGTGAAAACCAGGTCATACTCAACTAAATTGAATAAAGGCGATTAACTTGTCATCACATCAAGGCATAGTCCAGAAACAATCGAATGAGAAAAAAGATATCCATATGAATGTCAAGCGTGCTCAAAAATCCAAACGTGCAAATCGGTACAAAAATCCATCAATCAAAGGAAAACTGCTGCGAATCACAGTCAAAGGAGCAATACAGAAATCGATTCCCAAGAACAAGCTAGAAGGATTACCGAAGGAATCGAACCATACCTAAAGAGCTTCGATTGTGATAGTAGGAAGGATCAAAAAAACCCTAACAAAGTAGAAGAGCAAAGAAGCGGAAACCACGCGACTTGTTCAATAGTCTTCGCTTAAACAGAAGAATCGTTTATATTCTCTCTCGTCGTCCTCAAAACTGGATGGAACCACATGGCCCAAAAATGGGGTTCTCACAATTTTTTAATGGTCAATTACATATATGATATATAATTCTTATATATTTATAAATTTTTATATTTATATAAATAATACTTAAATTTTTTATATTATATATAAAATAATATCATTATAAATTTTTTAAAATGAAATATATCTTTTAAGCATATAAAAAATATTATATTTATAAATATCAAATTTTAATTGTTAAATATATAAATGAATCAAAATTCTGTCTTTTTTATATGATATTTTTTTATATGAAGATTTTACATAAGAATACACAACTATTTTTATAATTATGCAAATGTGGCTTTCTTGAATATTTACATTTTAACCAATTAAAAACTAAACATATTTTTAATAGGAGGGTGAATGGCAATTTTTTTAAAAAATATTATTAGGTCTACTCAACATAAATATAATTTTATCTAATGATCTTTATTAATAATTCAAATAATTATTTTAATCAAAGGTAATTTTATATTTTCTGAGGATGTGTGCACTAATTTTGTTGATAAATTTAAAATGATTACCAATTTGTAGAAGAGATATTAAAGTTATTTTAAAAGTAGTTTCCACCATGAAATTTAGTGATTTTTTTTTAAATTTTCTGAGGAAGTGAAAGGTTCTTAAGAGTAGTTTTCATCGTGCCATTTAATAGTTTTAAAAATTTTTGAGGAAGTAAAAGGCTCTACTTAGATGATTGAGCTAGATAAATTGTAATGCATTAAATCATTTTTTAAAAAAAAAGATATGAGTTGCTTCTTCATCTATCATACCTTATTTGCATATCATGAATACTATCATCTTTGAAGAGCTCTCATGAAGTTCATATAAAGATTTTTTCATGATTTAGTTGATAGGTGTAGTAGACTATATAATCACTTCTTTATGTTTGAATTAGTTGATATGTAACAAAGTATAGATTAATTTAAGAATTTATCCATAGTAATATGCATGCTCACTCTCTCTCTCTCTCTCTCTCTCTCTCTCTCTCTCTCTCTCTCTCTCTCTCTCTCTCTCTCTCTCTCTCTCTCTCTCTCTCTCTCTCTCTCTCATTCTAGGTTGCGAAGTGTTTTCGCCAAACAAAAGTAGTTGGCGACTTTGATCATAAAATATAGAGTTAATCATATAGTGATATTTCATATGAATCTCCTTATATATTATCTACCCCCTTGAAACTTATCATCAATCAAGTTTTATGATTGGGTATGGTGTTTATATTCGTAAAGTTGATTATGACTTCTTCATTATCAAATCAAAATATAGTATATTTTTCTTTCCAAAATCAATATTTTTCAAATTTATAAAGAGATTGTTCTTCGTTACATGGTCAAACACTTTCTAAACATGCTAAAGATGATCGTCCCATGATCAATCATAGATGAGGATATCATCAATTTATATAATCACATAATCTTCCATAAATTACCACTAAATATCATTCATAGGATGCATAAAAGTTGTTGGAACATCATAAGAATTGAATGAATTATCACCTACTCAAATTATCTTTATTTTATTTTGAACTTGATGGTTTAGTACTTCTTCACGCGCTTAAGTTTGGCGGTATCTTGATTTTGGATATAAATTGGTGAAGATGATTGCATACTTTAAAGATATATTTTTAACTAAGATTTTAATATTTTATTTAGTACTTTATACTCCACCCACAATATACAATTATTTTATTTCTTAAACACCATAATAATTAATGATTAATCCATATTATGAGATTTTTAACTTAATGACATTTGAATTTAACAACTAAGTTGCTTATAATTCTTATAGTCTCCATTCACCATCATCTAGTTGTAATGCATCTCAATGTTAAGCAAGGTGGAGTTTGAGAGGAGATAGATATCATGTTCACCAACTCATCAAGGAGGCAATCCTATCATCTCATGGCAATCCCCTTAGTATTTTCTAATAATTATTCTTCTTATTTTAGATCTTCTCAATTTTTTTTTGAAGATTTACATACATACCACACACTTCTTATATATTTACATATCTAACACCTAAAATTAGATATTTACTTAGCTAACGTTTTATTATGCTTTAAAAAGGTACATTTCACTTTTTGATGATGATATTTTTGATGTAATATTAAAGATTGAGCTGTCATATTTATGTAAAATTTGAAGTTTGAGTATTAGATATGTATGATAATATTATATATAAAAATGAGTTTTCTAAATAGACTCCAATTTTCTTTAGGGGCCATTTGGGATCAACTTTATTTTTCTATTTTTTATTTTTATTTTTATATTATTTTTTAAAATATATTTATTTAGAATATTTTTTATGTATTTTTATTTCTTATTTTTAAAAACAAATAATATTATTTTTTTAAAAATACTCAAAATAACTTCTAGATGTTCAAAGTGTTTTAAAAATAATAATTATAATCAAATATGTATCATTTTTAAACATAATATAAACAAAATAAAATAAAAATATAAAACAAAAAATAAAAAATAAAAGTGATCGCAAATGGCCCGAATCTTTCGAGCAAAACTAACATTTGTTTTGTCTACATCGACCGAATCTTTTGAGCAAAACTAATATCAAAACTTGCTAAATTATGTGATATCTAAAACTATAATACTAGCTACAAATTCACAATCAAGATTTAAAACATTTCATAATGAAATATTATATGTAATTATATGATGATGATATATTTAATTAAGGCATGCTATAATAATCTCTTAATGCATGATAGAGATAAAATCATATCAAAATATATCAGTACAAAATATGTGGCCATAGAAAAGCATTGATTTATAATATTTACTCACAGGGCTTATTTCGGATCAATTTTATTTTATATTCTTCTTTTCATTTTTATATATTTTTAAAACACGCTTCCTTAATATGTTTTTTAAGCTTTGTTTATTTTTAAAAATTAATTACATCATTTTTAAAAAACACTCAAATTAAATTTTAAATATTTTATGTATTTTTAGAAATAATTATCACTGTCAAATATATTTTATTTTAAATCAAAATATAAATAAAATAAAGTAACAATTAACCTTATCTCCTCTTCACGAATAATTGATATTGTTCATACTAATTTATAACTAATATTTTATTTTACATTTAATTAATAAGCATTTAAATGTATATAACAAAACTAATATTAAAAAATATATTGATTAGTCTACATGAAAACAATAATTGTTTTTGGGCCAAATTGTAAAACTAAACGTTAAGATTAAGAATAGATTTCATAATTAGTATTATTTAATTAATAATAATAATTTGATTAGTTGATTGATACTACTTAGACCGGCCTGATTATTTAACTAAAATCATTTAATTAATAACCAATCAATTTACTCTTATAAAGAAGAAAAATGTGTATAACTTTAATTTTTTATTTATTAAAATATGATATAAATATTTAAAAAACAATTAGTACATTCAATTTATCTATATGTTATGCAAGCAATGAATTAAAATTTAATAATAAAAATTTACGTACATAACATACAATTCTTAAGTATTTACATATCTAAAATTTAAACTTTGATATTTACAAAAATAGCATCCTTTCTAAACATGAAAAAAGGTGTTTTACTTTTAAAAACTAATAATAGTTAATAATAATGTTATTTTTGAAAATATTGAAATTTAAGTGCTAGATATATAAATATATGAGAATTGTGTGAATGCCCTAATAAAACTGATACTCCATTCGATAAATTTGTCATCTTTTTAATAGTGGTATTATTATAAATAAAAAATTTTGTTAGAATATTCTATTATAGATTCTTTCAGAAATGAATTGTAAATTATTATATTTATTTTTATATTAATAAAATATAAAAACTATATATATAAGAATAATTTAAAAATAGATTCAGTAATATACATTTTTATTTATATATATATTAAATCCCTCTGTTAATGGACTATTATTTAGTTATATTAAAAAAAATTATTTGCTGAATGCAAGTTAATGACGGCTAGCTAATTAAGAGATTATATATAATCCATCACATCATAATTAATTAATTACAATTCAACAACTAATATTTTTTTTGTTAAATCAAACAAGTAAAAAAATAAAAAATAAAAATCTTAGATTAAACTTTTTTTTTTAATTAAAATATAATAAAAAGATGCTTCGGGGATTTGATATAAGATGCCAATTAGTTAATGCCGCTTAGCCGACGGATGAATGTATTATGTATTGTCTTTTTTCTTTTAATTTTCTTTTTTAACATTAAACGATTCTTTTTCAAATAGCTCATAATGAGCTGTATCTTTATTTTTAAAATATTATTTTCTTTATTTAGTCAGAAGTGAATAATTAAATAAATCTCTTAGCCTTGATAGTATGATTTTGTAATGGCTGTCCTTTATCGTTCTTGGATTTTTCTAATATGACCCTTGCCAATGTAGAAATTTTCAATCTCAAGAAAAGAAAAGAGAAAACATATTTATATTTGGATGGCTAAGTCAATGATCTGCAATTTCGAAATTGTTTTAGAGAACATTGCTTTGGAAAAGAAAAGAGAACATATATATATATATATAAACAAAATAAACCTAAACATATTGATTTACTTATTTTTTTCAAAAAAACCCTAAACCCTAAATCCTACATCCTAAACCATAAACCCTAAACCCTAAACCATAAACCATAAACCCTAAAACTAACCCTAAACCCTAAACTCTAAACCTACAACACTAAACCTACAACCCTAAAGCCTAAACCCCAAACCATAACTAAACTAAAACTCTAAACCTAAAAAAACCTAAACTAAACTGGCCTAAACTATTAAACCTAACCTGGTCAACCTAAACCTGGCCCAAAGCCTAAACCAGCCCTAAACGTGAAACCAAACCAACCAAACCCTAAATTCTAAACCTTAAAGCTAAACACTAAACTAATCCCTAAACCCTAACTAAACTCTAAACCCTAAACCCTAACACCTAAACCCTAAACTCTAAACCCTCCCTAAACCCTAAACACCCTAAACCTAAACCACAAACCTAAAAAAACTTAAACCTAAAAATAAAATAAAAATAAAACTCAACTAAAAAATAAACTAAAATCTAAACCTAAACTAAAAAAATAAACTAAAATAAATAAATCTAAAAAAATAAACTAAACTAAATAAAAATAAAAAATTACCTAAATAAAAAATAAACTAAAATAAATAAAAATTAAACTAAGTAAACTAAATAAATCTACACCTACCAGTTTACTTAATTTAGGGTTTAGTAAACTAAGTAAACTAAGTAAACTAAAAAATATATATATGAGAATGGGAAAGATATCAAGCCTTTAGTAATTTTAAAGTCTACTATTATAGAATCAAGGATTCAAATTGAAAGAATTGATGGTTTAGATTCAAAATGATGTAATTTTATTTCATTTTGTTTTGTATAAATTTGAAAAAAAAATTAATGGAATGGTGCTTTTGGTTGTGTTTACTCCAAAAGTGGATTTCTCTACTTCCAGTTGATAGTGGATGGTTTTTATTGAAGTGTGGTGGCTTCGACGATTTAATTATATGATTATTTTAGTAAGAAAAAAATCATAATTTTTTTTCTATGCAATAAAATTCTTCTTCCACTTTGAAGAGATCAATGGTAATTAAAAAAAATCTTATTATTTTCATGTTAATGATAGTTTAAGGCTTATCATTGTTACACTTTATCATCAATCTCGTCATCCTCTCTCATATTTAGGCAATTCTTTTAAATTAAGTATCATTAAAAACTTAATTAGGCAATTAAGTATCGTTAAAAAAATTAAAAATAAGTATAGTCGCCCACTTAGTGGGCGACTAGGTTGCCATGTCAGAAATGACGTGGTGTGAAGTTGCCACGATGTAGTGAGGCCAGTCGCCCACTTTGTGGGCGACTAGCGGAGGAAATGAAATAGGGCCGATCGGACCGATCGGCCCTATTTCCTCTCTGTTCGATTCATCCCGACGTCGCCGACCGAGGTTCTATGCCTCACGAGTGCCGTCGGTTTTCTCCCGAACGCGCTCCTCTTCATCTCTGAAACTTCCGGTTTAGCAGTAGGCATTGTCTTTGTCTTCTCCCAACAACTCGTTTTCTTCCCGACAAGCGTCGGCGGCATTTTGACTTCCTCTCCATCTAGCGATTGGAAGCCAACATTAGCTTCGACGACGATTTCGACAGCCCCATTTTGTTCGAGGAAGTTTCCTGCGGCGGATTCTACCGTTTTTGCGCACATTCTAGTCGTTCTTCGTCAACACATGGTGAATCCCTATTTCTTTTCATTTATAAATTAATAGAGTATGTGTGCTAGGGATTAGAGTTGTATGGTTAGAATTTTGTGGTTATGTTTGATTTGAATGTTTGTGTTAGCATTGTGGTTCAGATGATAAGATGCCGAGTATAGTATTATTTAGGGTGTACAACATAATTTTGAAAAGTATGAGTTGGGTTTGGGTTGTTCATAGCTAATAAGCTTCGTCTGCGTTGTAGTGGCGTTAGATGTGACGTATAATGTGTAGATTGATTTAAATTTCTTATTATTTATGTAGTTTATTTTATAATAATGAATAGAGAATTTGTTTCGCTGATTCTTTTCTATGAAGGCGAACTAAGTATCGATGAGCAATTCAGTCCAAGTTATGTGGGAGATCGAAATCGTTCAGTTAAGGTTTTGCATCACAGCACCTTCTGAAATTGAAGCAAAGAATTATGAAATTTTTGCACATTGATTCAGGGCGTCACACAATCATTCTTACATGTCATTATCCGGTGGGTAATGGATTTATAGCATCTGTTATATCTGACGATGATGTTTGCGATGTTACACTAGACGAAGCTTCCTACCATATATTAGTGTTGTATGTCAAATTTGAGGATGTTACTGTTGCATCCACATCAGCTGATCCGGTAATAAGGTCAGTAGATAAACTAATGACACATACACAGGATTTCATCGCTCATGTACCTCTAGCGATACAGCGCAGCTTTGATGAGTTGATTCCTAGGTAATAGCTTGTCTACCTTTCCCTATTTATACTTGTAATAATTAATATGATAGTTTGTCATCAAACTTATGTATTTTGTGGCAGTGATGATGTTATTTATCGTTCAAAGGAACTGTATGTGCCTCAGAGTGCTACAGGCGATGATGAGTATCAGACTATGAGCATCGGTTCAAGTAGTGAGTCCGGCGGATATCGATGATGATGATTGTTCACTTGGGTTAGAAGTCAATTGGTGAATCTGACAATCGATCTTTTAAAACTCATTCACTCAAATATTAATAGTGAAAGTCGAGGATGATCGCAGTATGTATGGATGTGTCAAACTACAAGAGAGTGGGACAACGATATTTACTTTAACGGTCTATCTGATGAAAATGTCCTAACATATGATATTGAAACCATAGGTGACCTTGTCGAAGGTATGTGTTTCGTAAGTAAACAGAATCTTCAATTTGCTATTGTTGGGTGGTGCATAGTGAATAATGTTCAATTCCAAACAGTGACCTTTAACCAAAAGAACTATATGGTTATATGAGTACACCATGATAATCTTACAAGACCATGTAATTGGTGTTTGCATTGTAACAAGATGCTTAGGGGGTGCTTGGATAATATCCAGAGTTGAGAAAAATCATAGATGTATCAATGCAGTAAGTGCAGCCGGTCATCAGCAGTGTAGTTCAAAATTCATAGCTTACTTCATTATACATGTGATCAGGCATCAGATTGATCTAAAACCTAGAAAGATTATAGGTAGAATGAAGTCAAAATTTAATGTTAAAGTTTCGTACATGAAGGCCTGGGATGTAAGGTGTAAGACAATAAAAATAATATTTGGCAGTTGTGAAGAGTCTTACTCTCTTTATATGGAATCGGTTTGCTACTGCGGTATAGTCTCGAAATTGATCTAGCGGTACGCTTCCAAAGATTTTTTTGGGCATTTGGTCCTTCCATTATGGGCTGGGGTAGATGCCGACCAGTGCTGAGCTTAGGCGGTACATTTTTGTGAGATAAGTATCGTGGTATGTTATTAACTGCTGTTGGAATTGATGGAAATAATGAGTTATTTCCACTTGCCTTTGCTATTGTGGAGTCCGAGTTGACTGATTTTTTGTTGTGGTTCTTGATATGCTTACATAATATGCTTCCTGTTGTGTCTGCTAGACGTGATTTGTGCATAATATCTGATAAACATGTTGGTTTATTATGTGGGTGTAGAGAAGTCTTTCCATGGGCTCAGAGACACTGCTTGCGTCATCTACGTGAAAATTTTAAAAAGGTAATACGTAGATTGGGGATTGGTGATGTTGAATTTCTATGTCATAAGATGTATATGGTAGGAAACACTAATGATATTCGTGAGTTCAATCATTTCATGTTAGATATTAAAAATGTGAAAGAAGAAGCTTACAAATACCTTGTGGAGCACGACCTTATTAAATGGTCACTTATATATGACGGTGGAATGCGTTATGGTACAATGACGACTAATGCATCTGAGTATTTTAACGGTGTTCTGAAATAGGCTCGTGGTTTATCGATTCGGGCTCTAATTATTGCTATTTACTACAACTTAGTTGTATTGTTCATGAAAAGACTTGCAACTGCAACTCAACAACAGGATACCAACTTATCTATCTTCACCCAAAGAGTATCTACAATGTTACAACGTACTGAAAGGGAAGCCAAACATTTCCCTGAACTTGTGAACATCAACCCCCGGGAGATGTAGGTATTTGACAGGTCTAGTCGATCATTTAGAGTTGATTTACTAGATAATGACCTTTGTAATTGCAGTTGCAACAAAATGATCATATATCATTGGTCATGCCCACATGTTGTTGCTGCACTGGGATTTAGATGATTGAACCACCTTATGTGTGTGTCACAGTACTACACACTGCATCTGTATAAACTCACATACATAAATGAGTTTTACACATTGCTTGACCGGTTTAAGTGGCCATCTTTCAGTGTAGAGCGTGAATTAATAGCATTGCAGCCACCCAATTTTCGTAGAAGGTCAGGTAGGCCTCGTACGAACAGGTTTAAAAACACAATGGATGAAAATGGAGCTAGCAGTAATAGAACTTGCAGTCTATGCAAGACAGCTGACCACTACAGGTCATCGTGCCCTCACAATGTTAATAGTATAAAGTACGTCGTTGATATTTTAGCATACAATGTATATGTATAGTGCATGTTACTTAGATTTTCCGTGTATGTTGTTACTTAGATTTTCCGTGTAGGTTGCAGTACTCTATTTTTTTTGCTTAATTTACGTTACAGTTTTTCCTTTCGTTATTTATAACTGTCTGATACTGATTCCTGCATTTGTTTTCTTCCATATGTACGATGGCCGAGGAGCACTGCCCTCCAATTAGATGTCGGCGTCGTGACCATGCTAGGGAGGCCACCCCATAGTTGGAATAGCCACCTATTGAGGTTCACCCTAGCATAACCTCCCTACGTGGACGACATAGAGCCGCTCACCCTGATACTGTAAGTAATATTTAATTTATGTTTCTACATTACGCTTGCATACTTTTTATTTTGGTTAATGATGGATCGATCCTTTTTTTTTGGTAGAGCATTGTTCTAGAGGTTACGTCACACTTGCTTATGTTGAAGGAGTGACCCATCACCTGCAGACGATTCATCAGTGGGCTATAGGCAGTAGGTCTACAGTGTTCAACTTCACTTCATCCGTATAGATCATCATCTACCTCCTTGAGATGGTTTGAGGATGATGATAATTACATGCTGATGTATATAATTACCAATTGAGGATGACACCTATCTTGACGTGATGGACCCATGACGTCGGTCTACGCCAGTCGACCTTGGAGATGGGCGACGAACCTGATGACATGCATGCCACTGAGGTGGCTTAGGTGATGTTTTTACATGGAGTCGTATGCGCATCTAAGCACTGAGGAGTTTTTCAAGCACCTGTGTGCCTACATTCTATTTCTTATTGGGTGTTTCTTTCTGCCAGATACATCAGGTTCTGAGATCCACCTGCAGTATCTCCCACTTCTAGAGGACCTGAATACATTCAGTACGATGGCTATAGGAGGCTTATGGCTCACCACATAGAGGCTGTCGACTAGGCCCACCAGGGCCAACATGGCTGGCTGCCTACACCTCCTACAGATATGGTCATGGGAGCATATTCATGTGGGGAGGCCGACCCTATATGTGTCATATCCTACTGATCTTGACGGTCTCACCATTGGGTTGAGGTATATTTTACTTTCTGTACTTTTAAATTTTTAGCTTATATGTTTGTTTAAACTGTGTTGTGTGCATATGTGGAACGAGAAGTATGTTCGCTAAATGCCAATGACGAACGTTGCAGTATATAAAAACAAACTGGATGGCTTGCTGCATACTCAGGTTGGTCATGGGAGCATATTCATGTAGGGAGGCCGACCCTATATGTGTCATATCCTACTGATCTTGACGGTCTCACCATTGGGTTGAGGTATATTTTACTTTCTGTACTTTCAAATTTTTAGCTTATATGTTTGTTTAAACTGTGTTGTGTGCATATGTGGAACGAGAAGTATGTTCGCTAAATGCCAATGACGAACGTTGCAGTATATAAAAACGAACTGGATGGCTTGCTGCATACTCAGGTTGGACTTGCAGATTACATTTCGGCTCAAATATCTAAAATGCATATTCTAATTAAACTTAATTTTTAATATGTGCGGTGTCAGGAGCCGTTGCGGCGGATCCGTATGCTCACATACATGCTCAGCGAGCTCGACATATGGTTATACGAGTCCTCCGATCAATTTGGAAGTGGGTTGAGTGGCATTAACCAGATCGAGTGCTACGATAATTCGACCTTATACCTAGAGTAGATGTGGCACTAGTTGCCCCTAGTTTCAAAAGAGTCGATGGTCGAGGCAAAGCGGATCTCGATTGGGTTGATTACCACTAAGTGCACATTGCCGCTTAGGAGAGGCGGAGGGATTACCTCATCGAGGGCTTGGATGAGGATGAGGACATGATGTCGGCTATCAACCAGTACATGTACTGATTCAGATCGTGAGCTTCTCTCTATTTACTGGCCGTCCCGACAGATCCTCCAACTACTTACTATCCCAAAGCACCTGTAAAGCATATATATGTAAGCGCTAACATAAGCATTCATTTGAATTCATTATATTACTTGAGACTAATTTCATATACTATTTTTTCGTATAGGCGGAGCACATCTCGGCGACTCAGGACATCTTCCAACCGTACTTTGGGCGTGTGGATGAGCACGAGCCTGAGGAGCCGATGGATGAGGTGCAGTCTATCTGAGAGACTTGCGATTGTGTGTATATATCGGGGACACACATTACGGATCAGAGCCTATAGAGGGTGTCCCACACCATGATTGGAGCGTCGGACCATCTACATATGCTGATCCAGGTCCATCTATGTATGCTGATCCAGGTCCTTCTACATATCAGCCTACGTATGAGTCACAACCACCTATCTTCCCGTCATAGGACCATCCGACGCAGATTTTCGAAGATCTTGCATTGGAGAGTCACCATCAGCTGTGTGATCATTCATCACGTGCACCTGACCAGTACACACATGGGAGTGGTGTGATTTCACGCAGACGACGGAGGCGTTAGATGTCTATGATAGTCTATGTGTGCGTCTATACTACATTTGTTCTTATTTGTTTTATTTTTATTTTTGTATCATCAATTTATGTAAATACTTGTACTCACTTTTTAGAATGAAAACTTGTAAATAATCAATTTTAGTTTTATCTATCATTTATTATTTGTTCTTAGATATTATAGATTCACTTGAATGAAAACTTACAGACTCTAAGGCTGAGTTGTGTTAAAACAATCAATCATGTAAAAAAAAAATTTATCTGCATGCTAGTCACCCACTAAGTGGTGATTAAAGATAACAGTCGTCGCCCAGTAGCAGTACTACATTGACAACTTCACGCGTCGTTTCCGACGTGACAACCTAGTAGTCCACTAAGTGGGCAACTATACCTATTTTAAATTTTTTTTAACGATACTTAATTAACTAATTAAGTTGCTAATGATACTTAATTTTAAAAAATTGCCTCATATTTACAACTTCATATACTTCTCCTCTATATCCAAACCCTAACTCATTTCATCTAATTTCTCCTCCCATTACTCATAACCTCTAAAACTAATAATAGCACTCCATAGGCCAAATGCCTCAAGTGAATGGATTGGACGAGCTCTCTTGGTGAATACCTTTGGCAAATTCATGGCGAGCTTCCCCTCTAAATCTGTGCGTCTTCCAGGAGTTGAGTTATCCCTCATGGTATTCAGCATTTATCAAGCAGACTTCCTTGGGCGAGTGTCCCTTGAGCCAAGTTCTTCTTTGAGCGAGCTGCTGCGATGTAGCAAGTCCCTTCCTTCTCCAAAGAAGGTGCGGCCGAGAGACCCCTCAGGCTAGCCATACTCCGGCGAGTGTACGCCACCGCTGTGAACTAGATGCACTGGTTTATCCAAGTGCACCGCGTATGCGTGAACCTTATTTAATATTTTGATTTAGATATCCAGAGACTATCGTGAGTTAACTTCTCATATATTCAGAAGGTCACTGCTCGAGCTGATGATGATAAAACTGGGAGAATCATAATGCTCGTAAAGAACTAACGACTATATTAACAAAACAGATATATCTTGATTTATGCATATGTAAAAAGTAACTCATTATTTAATATATAGAGAAAAAATATAAGATAAATCTATAAAGCTATAGCAAATTCCAATGTGTTGAAGTTTTAACAGTAGATCTTACATATCCAAGCTTGATATCACCAGCAGAGCTACTCTGAATCTGAGTAACAAGCTGGGAAAGAGAAGGAACAAATCACCAAACAAGGACACAGAGAAAATCAGAAAAATCACAAAAAGGACAACAATCATTATATATGAAGTATGAACACATTGTTTAATGCGAAAGTACAATCATGTTATAAAAGATTAATCTTTCCAAACATTATTAGCATCTCAATCAAGAATTTCTTGATCCATTCAGAATCAATCGCAGGAAAACGAAGCTATAATTCCCATCTGCTTTTTCAAATCTCAAATTTCAACTCACATTGCAATAAAGATGGAATCTTATTCAAGAATATGATCGCTTCACGAATAAGAAAGAGAATCATGGAATAAAAATGCTATCTTTTTTATCCCTGAAAGAGAACTGGCCGTCGTGGACAATATTTTATTAATGATTATTTATTTCCAATTCTCTTTGCGAGGGGCTGCGCCAGAATCCGGTGCCGTAGAACTCCGGCCACATTTTCGCCTCCATCTCCGATACCTCCGCAGACGGCGACTTCGCCGGCCAAGGTATGGGCGGTTCCGCCGTCTTCGGGGAAGAGGAGGTTTTAATGACCTGACCGGCTGTTTTGGAATCCACGCCGAACAGGCTGGCCTTCTTCTTCATCTTCCTCTTCATCTTAGACCTCTTCCTCCTCCTCATCGCCCGGCGAAAAAGCCCAGCAGGAAGCTTTACAACGGTGAGGATGAGAAGGTTTACGAGGCTGCAAGGACAACAACATACCACCGCCGCGCACTCCGCCGCCTTCCCGCCGGCAACTTCCCCCAGACGCTTCCTTGACTTCGGAGGCTCCTTCAAAATCAACGACTGGTTCCTCTCCGGCGCTTTGCCGTTCACCGGCGACCTGCTTGACATCGGAAAGGAGGAATCGCGAGCGCGATTTCTTCGATCATTGCCGGATTGTTTCTTGTCTCAATGAGAGGAAGGAGAGCTTTTACGTCCCGGCCTATTGGGTTCGGGTCGGGTCGTTGTGAAGTTGACCCAACGGGCCGAACAGGGTGCAGAATTCTTTTGGACGCTGTAGCCTTCGATATGTCCGGAAAGGTTTTTGTGTTATCGGATCACGTTAGGGAGATCATGTTACCTACGTGGCAAGATCTGGAGTTTGATGAACGAAGGGAGGTCTAAATGGATATTATACACCGCGAGTCAAGGGACCTCTGACGACTAGTTTTAGATTTGCTTCGGGATTTGTTAGTTTTGTAGGGTGGGGAGCAGACGCAGTCACGCAAAGGCCATAGAGACGGCTACAAAGGTAAATTAAGGTTGGCAGTTTTTGAAGGCATGCAAACTCCTTGGTTGTTTGACAGAAATATTTGAGAAAAAAAGAAATAAAAATTATGTGATATAAATTATATAAGAATTATTTTGAAAATTATTTAATTTATTTTAAAATAATTATGATATAAATAATTTATATGCAGCATTAGTTTTAAAATAAATTCAATAATTTTTAATAATTTTACATTAAAAGATTTATATGAATACCACACAAATGTAATGTATTTAGTATTTATATTTCAAATATCTAAAATTTGATATTTATAAATATATCAAATTTCTTATTATGAAAAAGTTTTTTCAACTTTAAAAAATTCATGAAGTGAAAGTTTTGATAAGATATTAAAGATTTAAGTATTGTTTATGTAAATATCAAAATTTCAATATTAGATATAAAAATATATAAAAATTGTGTGATATGAATGTAAATGATACTTTTAATTTTTTAATTAAAATTTATGAAATAATTGAATTTTTTATAACAAATTTAAAATGATAGATATAATTAGTTGCGGTGGTGGAACCAGAGGGTGATTGGAAGAGGGTAGCCGCCACATTTAAATTTATCTAATTTTTTTAAATATTATAAAATAAATTAATTATCTTGTCCCCCTAAATTTAAATTTGTAATAATAATTTAATTGTTATTATTTTATAAGTTTAATTATCATGCATATAACAATTTCATCCATCTTCTTCAAAATTTAAACAAAACAAGATGTTAATTTATTTAAGTGAGTGAAATTATTTTAAGAAAAATTAGATATAAATGCTTCTTATTCTGAATGTCAATAGTTTTTTTTTATAAAAGAATACTATTATAATAAATCATTATTATAAAGTTAATATTTTTTACAATCACTTTATATCTATTATTACAATAAAGTATTATTTTTATGACATTTAAAACAAAAAAATATGTAAAAATTTAATTTTAAAACTTAATTAGCTAGTTATGATATTTTATTTAGTGAAATGAAAATTTATGATAAAATAATAAGTCAAAAGAATATGTTTAATTTAAATTTTGAGAGATATAATTTTAAGGGCGAATATGATGGATCCTACATTATAGCTATAGAAGAAAAAAATCAAAACACATTAAAAATAATACTTAAAATTATGTAATTTAAAGAGAACAATCAACATCCATCACAACACATATTAAAATGTCCCACTAAATTCAAAAGAGTACATAATATTTTCCTTATATTCGAAGATAAGTAAATATTAGCATTTTATTCATGAAGGCACTCAAAGAAAGACAAATCTTCTTCATTGTGCTATGAATCAAAATGAAATCATGCAAAAATTTATTGTTGTTGGCAAGGAAATAAGCATTCCTATGATCTATTTATTTTTTTGAGGCATCTAAGTGCAACTTGAGGATTTTCTTGTTTCAATTTTCCTTCTCTCCCTTTGGTACTTTATAAATAATGGTGACTCTTAGTTTTCTTTCTTATGGCAACACTTGCTTGGGCCTCTTCCTTTCTTGAGCTTCTTCACTCGAACTTCGTCTCAAGGGGACCTCCCCCCTTCGGCCTCTTTGCCATCCCTTGAGTGTGTTCTCTTCTTTCTCTCCATTGCGGAGACTTCTAATAGTACTTTTTCAAAAAATTGCTTTTTTTATAGCAGCTTTTCAGAAAGGTGACTCTTTTTTTTTTTTTGAGGCATCTAAGTGCAACTTGAGGATTTTCTTGTTTCAATTTTCCTTCTCTCCCTTTGGTACTTTATAAATAATGGTGACTCTTAGTTTTCTTTCTTATGGCAACACTTGCTTGGGCCTCTTTCTTTCTTGAGCTTCTTCACTCGAACTTCGTCTCAAGGGGACCTCCCCCCTTCGGCCTCTTTGCCATCCCTTGAGCGTGTTCTCTTCTTTCTCTCCATTGCAGAACTTCTAACATGCGATATACTAAAAAAAGGAATTCTTAAATTGAAGTTAATCAAGGTGAATTCTTAGATTTGTCCAAATCACAGTGTATAGTCAAGCCATATTTCATAAAATATAGGACAGAAAATTACGAGACGGATGTAACAGTACCTAGCTAGATTTCCTCCTTTAGGCATATATACATTTAGGGAAAAAAAAGAGTGTTATAATCCATAAAGCTATCAATCATATATACATCAATAAAATAAAAATTGAAGACAAAGTACTTTTATCAAATTTTGGTAGAGTTGGCTCCCTACTTTCCTCATTATGAAAGGAGACTTGAACTTTGGTCTTTCACATGCAATATGGCCTTGTGTCCAATTACCCTTTGCCTATAATGCAAATAACATTCTAATGTGAGAGGATGGATGTCCAACCTTAAGGCAAGCCAGTACTTTGCAAGATAAATTAGGCAAAAATAAGCTTTAAATGCTAGGGGGGACCTTTATTTGATTGATTTATGAGTTTTTTTTTTTTTATTATTGCAATTTTATTTGCTATGTGTAAAGCTATTTTAGTTGGTATGGCATGATTTTCAAGTGATTCATAATTTCAATCATTGTTATTTGTGCCATTTATTCTAGATTATGATGAGATTAAGATTATATTTATTTGAAAAATATTATGCATGAAGGAATTAAAAATATTTCTATAAAATTGTAAATTTTAATCACATATTTTATGATTTATCGCTCGTAATTAAAAATAATAATAATACTCAAATATTTTTATTTAGAAATATAACATTCAAAACTCCAAAAGACAACAATGAATTTTGAATTTTGAGGATTTATTCTTTTTAATAATTTAATTATATTATACACATATGTATTGATTAGATTGTTCATTTTAAAATTTTGATTTATTTTATAAACATATGTATTAGATAGATTTGATTAATTTGATTTAAAGATTAGGCGTATTAATTAATTATTTCTTTTTTGAATCTAAAAATTGAATCAATCCAATAAAAATATATATATATATGAATTTGATTTATGGATCAACCAAAATTAAGCATAATTTTAATTAAATTGTGAGTATGAGTTTGCTGTTATCATGTAACATATTCATATGTGAACATTTTAATATTGCAATTAGAGTCGATCACACCACCTATGATCACATTCAATATCGCTTTGATCCATTAAACCTTTATTATATATATATATATATATATATATGTGTGTGTGTGTGTACGTATATATGTATGTATCTCTTAGGATGCGTTTGGGACGCTTTATGGATATTTTTCAGAATATTTTGTGATAAAAAAATTATTTTGAGAGAGCTAACGTATGATTTCGGAAAACTTTTTTTGAATTTTTTAAAATTAAAATATTTATCTGTATGATAATTTTTTTTAAAAGCTTTCTATGCGCTTTTAGAAAATATAGTTCCCTAAATTAGGGGTGTGCATTATTTAGTTTTAAGCAAAAAATCAAATCAAACCAAAGTTTTTGAGTAATTTAGTTCGTTTTTGAACTTAGTAATTTGGACTTTGATTTTAATTAATGAAAACTTTGGTTTTGATTTTTGGATCAGTTTGTTAAATAAAATTTTGGATGAAACCAAATAAACTAAAATAATTATATGATATACGGTATTATTAATTTATGTATTATAGGCTTGTACTAAAAATTATAAATGTAAATTACTATTGCTTGTTCATTATATAATAAAATATTATCCAAAACAAAATGAAAATAACCGAACCGAATTGTTATTCTGCTTGTTTGGTTTTACATTTTATTTGATCGGTTTGGTTCAATATTTTTAGAAATCCAAAACCAATTGATTTTAAAAATTTATCATCCAATCCATTCAAATCAACCAAATGCACGCCCCTACCCCAAACATACCCTTAGTACAATTTGATTTCTTAAAATTTGATTGTTTAATTAAAAAAATAAAACCGATGATTTAAAAAAAAAATCAAAATTGCTATAGTCAATAAATGTACCATTAGTTTAAACAATTGAATTGAATCTACTAAACATGCTTGATTTGATCCAATTTTACATTTTATACACACTTTTAAAAGCCAACATTATGAAGCTAACCATGATTGCCATCACACATAAATGATATTAAATATAGAAATTAATAATATGGAAAGAACAATCACAAAAACTTTGCAATAATGTAAAGTATTTAAGAGTATGAGTATATGAAGGTCTTCTAAAGGCCATCTATAATATAGGGATGCAATAAACACAACATATAAAAAAAAGCCTGAATAAGAAAGATGTACTTATCACAAATAGAGGTTTTCAATCATTAGAGATAAGTTTGACCTAAAATTTAAATATGTGCTACTTAATTAGAAATGATGATGATGAATTTTAATATAAATTTTGGGATGATAAATAAAATAAATTTGTTAAAATAAAATATTATTTTCAATAGATTTATATTATAAAAGGATATGTTAGGTGGTGTGGTCTTCGAAATGATTGGGCGTAAAGGGCAGGGAGGCTGTGAATTAGGTTTCAAGTTCAAGTCATCAAAAATTGGCGGAATGCTCTCGAAACCAATTCACTGGAGTGAGACAGAGGAGAGTGGAATTTCGTGTGTAGGGGTGAAATCCGTAGATCTATGAAGGAACGCCAAAAGCGCGGCACTTCGGATGTTTTCGATCGGACCCATAGTGAGGTGAACCAAGACCCAAGCGACCAACATGAATATTGGGCTTTTGTGTGTCCATCATTATTGTTATATAATTTGATCCTCACATAAGTTAAGAAAGGAAAAAAAATAAAGGTATTATGTGAATCATAGTGTTATAAAGATATGTTCTAATAAAATAATAATAATTTATTAAATGCAATATATTTGATCCAAGGTATTATATATAATTATGCATTATATGAAATTTTTACCCTTAAATCCTCATGCAACTTAAATTTCAAGCATTTATATGAATTATAAAAATTTTATTTAAATATTTTCATCCTCTCCTCATGTTTGAAATCTTTATTTAGCAAGTACATCATCTTGTCAAAGTCTTCTGTATGCATCAAAACATCTGGTATGGTGTTCAGGAAGTTCCCTCCCTCCAGTGAGACTCGTGTTTGAGTATACAGGTGTGTGTGTTTGTCTTAATTCGCTTATAAATATTAATATATGGAGAAATTTTTGAATGATAATTAAACTTGATTCATTAAACAAATTACTTTTAGTCATCAATTTATTCTTTTTTGGTGCCTATCTCATTTGTAATATTTTTAAACTAATAAAAATGTGATATATAAAATAAAAATATAAAGCAAAGGAAATCCTATTATCAAAATATACATTTACTATAGATTATGTTTAATTATATGAATTTATATAATATAACATTAATATATATATATATAATCTGACATCAAAAATATTTTTTATTTTAAATGTATTAATATTAATTCTATAAATATATAATTTAGAGTTTAAATATTATATAAATAAAAATAACATATATATAGTAGAAATATAAAAAAAATCATGCTATGAATGTAAATAAATAAACAGCCAATGAACAAAATTATACTAACTCACAAATCCTCGCAGCCGCGGCCAACCGGTTCTACTTCTGCGCGCCTCAGCTCTTCTGTGGTCTCAACTAACACGTAGTACTGTGGTATTCCATTAAGCAAATACAAGTATCGTCTTCAATCTCATCTGATCATCCTTCATTTCTCAAGATTGAGCCATGCTTAGCTTAAGCCTTAATGCCTCCTCAGCTTCTCCCCCCAAATTCCATCCTCACCATTCCTTCAGCCGGAGGAGCGTGAGGTCATGGGTTCGTTCTCCGTGCATGAGGAGGAAGAAATTAGGGTTTTGGAGTTCGCCAAAGGTGGTTCTGGGCGCGGAGAGGGGGGTTGGAAGCGGAGCAGGGAAGGTTGAGGAGGGGGAGGAGTATGACGCGATCGTGATTGGATCGGGGATCGGAGGATTGGTGGCAGCCACGCAGCTCGCTGTTAAGGGGGCAAGGGTTTTGGTGCTCGAGAAATACGTGATTCCCGGTGGAAGCTCTGGGTTTTTTGAGAGGGACGGCTTCACTTTTGATGTGGGCTCATCCGTCATGTTTGGATTCAGCGACAAGGTCATTGGTTAAACTCATCCCGTCTTGATCGACATGCTGGTGCTGCTTTTTTTGTGCTGATGCTACTAAATTATGGTGGCAAATTTTATTTTATTTTTTTTTTTTTTGTGGTCTTAGCCTTGTTTTACTTGCGTCTTATCTTATATGTAGAATCCAAATTCAAATTTGGTCAGTGAAAATCGCCCGGACCATGCTAGAGGATTAGAAACACTAGTTCTGGTGGAATAGGGCTAGGTTACCCGAACCATGCTAGAGGATTAGAAACACTAGTTCTAGTTTAATCGGGTTAGGTTGCCCAAACCATGCTAGAGGATTAGAGACAGTAGTTCTGGTTGAATTGGGTTAGGTCACTTGATTTTCTTTAGAAAGAATCCGGTTGGGTTAGAGACACTAGTTCTGGTTGAATCGGGTTAGCTCACTTGATTTTCTTTATAAACCATGTTAGAGAGAGAGTTTATTGAAGGAGTTGTTAAGTTATCAGTTTTGAAAATCGGGCCTTATGTCATGCCCGCCAATGATCATGCAGGTTAGTAACAATTTCTTGTGTATCTCGAGGAAAGCATATTCAAGAGGATCTGCCAGAATCATTCTTAAATGAAGGCATAATATTCTCGAAGGTTCCATGAAATTTTGTATAATCTAGACTCATCTGTAAGGCTCTAAAGACCCTAGAAGATTTTCGATGTTACGTTAATATTTTTTAAGTATCTAGAATTCTCTATAATCTCTGAGATACCTAGGGAATAATCTTGAGTCTCTGGAACTCTTCAAAATATTGTGGATACTTAAGAGTAGTGTAGAGTCTTATAGAGTTCTCTACATATGTAATATTTTGATATAGTATAAAAACTTCTTTAATGGAGGTGGAAGCCTATTAGTGAGAACAATCACTTCATTTGTAAGTCATCTAAGCAATTCAAGCAACTCATAGCCTTGTAAAGTTCTTTTAGTAAAAGTTTTTTTTTCTCTTTCAAAATCTTTGCTTTCTCTTGTATTTTATTGTTCAAGCTTAGTGCTTGTGGGTGTTATGCTTGCTTAGAATCAAAAGAGTGTGCTAAGGCTACATGATTGGATTGAAGAAAGTTAGTCCGTGATAGTTTGTATTAGAGTCATGGTTTAGGTATGACAAAAAGCAACAAGGATTAAATTGTTGGGTTCGAGACCACTAATTTGGATTTGTCATAGTAAGGCCAAAGTCATTAGGAGCAACATGATCCTACTGTATCGAACCCGAAAGAGAAATTTAAGGATATGATCTCTAGTTTTGATTCACGCTTAGATTGGAAGAAGTCGCGAATGACATGGGGTTCTTGGTGGATGATTTACGCAAGAGGGTGAATGTCCTAGAGGAGGAGGATTTTATCATCCATTTTGTGACAAAGGGAATGCTGCTCCAGCAGGAGAAGTCCTTGATGGACAAAAAATGGCGAAGATGCATGATGAGTTTATGGGGGAACTCAATAAGATCTGTTAGACTCATGAATCGAAGATGTGTGGGTTGCTTATGTGCATTGAGTGCATACTTGGAGATGTAGTCCTATGTAAGTGCACATCAGTGATGTCATTCATTTACAATGCTAGCGAGGTCAGGTGTATTAAGATGCCAAAGCCTAAGGCCTTCGGGGGATTATGCAATACCTATGAAGTTTACACCTTGTGGGGGCTAGAGGAATATTTTGTAGTCGTGGACATCACGGATGAGGATGTAAGATCTAGTTTAAGGGTGTAAATGAGTCGAGTCGAGCTCGAGTTCTTGTGTTATTGAGCCTAGCACATTTACTGTATAGCTAGGCTCGAAAAAAAAATGTTGGCTCGAGCTCAGCTCGTGAGCTTGAGCTTGATTTGTAAGCTCGAGCTCGTTATGGAAGCTCGAACTTGGCTTGATTTTTTGAGCTTGATTTGTTAATAATTTGAGTTGAGCTTGTTTGTAAAGCTTGAGCTTGGCTCAGTTAAGTAAAGAATTGCAAATTTTAAGGAGACAATTTTATGTCCAAATAAAAAACTGAAGCATTTACTCTTTTAGTGATCAAAATTTGAGTTCAACCTATTACTAACATGTACTTTTCACATTTAGCTTGTAAAAGCATGCAAACATAAAATAAGAATAAAATTTATAAATAACATCAAATAAATTATAATTGTTCATGAGAGTTATATTAAAACTTTATAAGATGGTGGTAAGACCGCGACTTATGGTGCGAGAATGTTGGCCAATAAAGAGAAGCATAAGACTAAGTTAAGTGTTACGATGAGGATGCTTAGGTGGATGAGTGGCTTTACTCTTAGAGATAGAATGCAAAATGAGTATATTCGGGAAAAAGTTGGAGTAGCTCAGGTGGTAGATAAGATTAGGGAGAGTTAGATGGTTTGGCCACATTAAGCGTCAGTCCAGATGACCCGATTAGGAGAGTAGATGCATTAGATTTCTTTATGTTAAGAAAGGTAGAGGTAGACTAAAGGACTTGGTTAAGATGTATAAAAATGATCTTATATGATTTAAATGAGAATTTGACACATAATAAGACACGATAGAGCGAAGGATTCAAGCCCCACCTAGTGGGATTAGGGCTTGTTGTTGTTGTTGTTGTATGAGAGTTACATTAAAACTAAAAAAAATTAGGCATGCCAGCTGGATACTAATTTTTTTTTTAATCTCCCAATATAAAGCTCTAATAAAACTTAAAAAAAAAAACATAATAAATTTTGTAGACTAAAAATCATTTAATAACAGACAAATAGAGTCAATAGACTACTTTATATATACAAATTAAGTAATCACATATTTATAAATATTCATTATATCTATCAGCAAAAATGCAGAATCCTTCGTTGCATCATTTCATTATTTTTAAAGGTCTCAATGAACTTTTAAGCATCAGGTACAAAGTCAATCTCCCAAAATCAAATATTTGATATATGCTTTTACTCACAGTTCACTTGCCTGTGAAAAAAAATTATATTAATAATACCAAAATCAATCTCCCAAAATTGTGAAAAGTGGATTCAATGGAAATATTAATTTAGAATACAAAATGGTTAAATTACCTTTTACATTCAAGATTTGAAATATTATTATTATTGAAAATGAGAAATTCAAAGTGATGTCATTATATAATTGATTCAATTTAGAGTGTACCAAAACAGACATATCATGAGAATGCTGATTGTAGTCTTGTAGATGATCACATTTTCCTTGAAATGCTAAAACACCATATAGATGTTTACCTATATAAAAATAGTATAGTGCTCCCATCCCAAGCACCCTGACCTAAAGTAGAATGGGTATACGTGAAGTTAAAAATACATGAAGGAAGAAGAAAAAAAAAACTATAACAAAGGGCTCAGGTATTGTCCACGCAAAGGTGCCATCACAGAGATGGGCCACTCGAATAAAAACCATGCAGCCAACAGCTAACATAAAAATTCAGATTATTTCAATCTTCCAACAAAGTAGATGCCCTTACAGCCCAAAATTTCATCTCAAAAGCATAACGGAAGCTTGAAAAGAAATCATGCATGATGCATCCATAAAAAAAAGCTTAAAGCAATGATATCAAATCCAACAAATCGGAGTCCTAGTTTTTACTATTAGCAAGATTCAAGTAACTATCACAGAGATGGACACAGTTTCAAATGAAAACCATATAGCCAGCATCTAACATAGTTACATAATAAAAATACCAGATTATTTCAGCAAAGTAGATGCACTAACAAGACACAATTTCATCTCAAAAGTATAAAGAAAGCTTGAAAGGAAATCATCTATGCCGCATCCATAAGGAAAGCTTATAGCAATGATATTAAATCCAACATAGCTAATTCCTAATTCGTACTACTAGCAAGATTCGGGTAGCCAGCATTCATCTGTGTTACATATTGAATGGAAATTATCATTGCCCTAAAAACATACCAAAATTCTCTCTTAAACAACAAAAAAACAGCGACCATATATTGAAAATAAGTTGGCTGCAGATTGATATTTGCCCTCCAACGCTCAAAATATGAACCACGACATAAGATTTTCATGTCCATCAAATAATCCATACCTTTGCTCCAATTTATACGCTTTTAAGTAGCTGTAGAAAGTTTTGCAAACAAAATAAAATGAAAAGAAGAATTGAAAACCTTTAGAAATTTCTGTAAAAGCCACCATAGTTACTTCCCAACTAAAAATCATGAAGTCAAGCAGAAAGTTCGGCTAAGCTAAAAATCATGAAGAGAAATTGGACATTTCTCTTAACCACAATAAACATTTATTTAAGCAGAAGACACAACACATTTATCGGCAAGGAGCTCAAAAAGCAGCAGCTGACCTTGAGGCTTGAGCCCATGAGCTAAAAATTAAGTCATTGATATAAAGTGAATTCTACAATCTGCACTCTCCATGGAGTCTAACAAACATAAAAGGGTCATCTTTAAAAAGTTCGCACTCTTCATCTAGTGAAGAGGTGAAAGGACAAGCTAAATCATCTTTGAATATAGTTGAAAAGAAATATTGAATGAAAGTTTAAGCAAGTATATAATTAAGTAGCAAAACAAACAGCTTCAATCTTTAGCAAACATATATAGCAAGAAGAACTCTCCACTCTCATAGTTGATTTTTCTGTCTAGAGATCCAATCATTCATGATTCACCAATGTCCTTAAAAAAATAATTGAAATGATAATTAATAATATCAAATTTTTATTAAAAAAATATAACTTAAATGTGTTATTACCTTGATAAATTTTTTATGATAGAGGTAAGGAGATCTTCACTTCATCATCACCTTCTTCTTCATATCAAATCATAGAACATTACATAAATCATGATATTATTATCAACAATAAAGTATAGTTATAAATGAAGCTACTGTAATTCTCCCCTTCAATCCATAATGACAACGAAGCCAATTTGATCTACAGATAGGGCTTGCATAGCTTCTAAATCAAGCTTTGAGCTGTATGTGTCGACCACTCTTTCACCAGTACTAAATGTTGACTCAGAAATTGTTGTGCTGACTGGTATGAATAGTATGCCAATAGCCATTCTTGATAATATCCTTTATTTCAATTGATTACTTTTCCACCATGCTATAACATCAAAACGTTGACCTTCAGTGCAAGTATCTAGCCCATCCTTTAAGTAGTTATCTAGTTTTGATTTGATTGGTCTCTTACTTATTTTCTCATTCACATATGCATCAAAATCAAGCCAATCATTATATTCTTTCATATTATAGCTTTGACTTGCTCTAGCATCTTTATTTTGATTATATGTAGTTGGTTTGTCAAATGTACCTTCAATTTCAGGTTCAAAACATGAAGTGTACTCTTCATAAAGTTCATATAATAAACTACGAATGACTGAAATATTTCTCAAAACTTTCATCGACCCTATAAATCTTAGGATATGCATATTCAGTGACAAAAAAATTCATCATAGGATCCATTATTGCACCAAATGTCATGAGAAGATTGCACTCACTCCAATATTCATCAAATTTTTCTTTCATTTTTATAGACATCTCCTTAATAAAATCATCACATGAGATTGCACCATCATCTATAACTTTTTTTATAGTGCAAGTTTGAGAAATAAATAGCTTAGAGGTTGGATACTCAATTCTTGAAATAATATTTGTTACTTCATTAAAGAAACCAAGAACATCACAAACCTTTTTTTACTTATTCCACTCCTCTTCAGTAGGACAATTCATATATGAAACCTCTCTTTCGCCATATAAAAAAAAAGCCTTCCTTAATTATATTGCAATGGCCAACATACGATAAGTAGAGTTCCACTCTATTGGACATCCATCACCAAATTTTTTGTGGGCAATTGTAGTTATTTTACTACATCTGAAAATCTCATTAACCTTGCTTCAAAAGAATTAACAAAATTAACTGTGTCATGAATTTTTTCAACTACAAATTCAGCACACTTAATCCCATCTTTAACCATTATGTTTAATATCTGAGCACAATAGCGAACATGAATTAACTTGTGACTAAAAATAATTTCTTTTTAACTCTGAAGTTATCTTTTAATAATTTGATGACCCTATCATTATTTGATGTATTATTCATTGATATTGTGAAAACTTTGTTCTCAACACTCCAATCACCAAGAGCTTTATAAAATGTGTCAATAATCTCAGAAGTTGTGTGTGGAGGAGGTAAATATAGAAAACTCAATACATATTATTGTAATTTTCAATTACAATCAATATAATAGGCTGTAATAATCATATATGATATTCTTTGATTCTTTGACTTCCACATATTCATAGTAAAACTTATCCTTTTTATATATTTTAACATGTTTTTCAATTTAATCTTCTCCCTTTCATAGACCAACATAACATCATTGTGAGCAGTTGTCCTTGAATATTTTTTAAAATAAGGAGACATTGACTTTAACACTAGATTGAAACAAAATTCTTCAATAATTGAAAAAGGTTTTTCATTGATAAGTATGTAATGAGCAATTATCTCTCTAACTTTAGTATAGTCATAATTAAAAATTGTTAAGCTACCCACTTCAAGACATGATTGTGCACTAATTGCATTCTCAATCTTAGTTGGTTGAAAAAGTAGTATGCCTTGCTTCTTCAATGTGCGGATCTTAACAGTACAGTGCTCTAAGTGCCTTTTGAATTAGGTTGTTGCACCAGTACTACTTAATGCAATTTTTTTTACAATGATGACACTCACCCTTTCTCTGACCATCTAGGAGAATTATTTCCTTGAATTCTTTCCACACTTTAGATGTTTTCTTTCTTTCTTTTTTCTCGAATGGATTTTCATTAATATCGACATCATTTACCTCTTTGATATTATTATTCCCTTCACCATCGCCTTTCCCATCACTTCCATCCACTCGGACCACCCTACCATTATTCCCATCAAAACTTACATCATTATTATCATCTTCAATCACATTTATCAAGTTATGTTCTCTTCCTATTAATTACTTTGTATGCTCATCAAATATTTCATAGTTTTCATTTGCTTGCTTTCCATAATCTGTGAAATTAAAATGATAATAAAAAAATATTATATCTTGGGCGACAATACAAAAAATAAAAAAAATAACAATTAAGGATTCTCAAAGTAGATATTAAAAGTTCAACATATACTAAAAAAAATAGATGTAAATAGCCAATTAATACTTTTCTTTCTTTTAAAGTAATTTGGCTCTCTTATAAAAACAAGCAAATTAGATCAAGAGCTCCTCATAAAATATTGAATAAAAAATTACTCCAATCATAATTGCTTTAAGATAATCTATATACAATGCTAAGAATAGATTGAATGATTCAATTAACACTTAAATATTGCCTTTAGGATAACTACTTTAGAGATTAGATATACAGATCTATATAAGTTATCAAGGGCTTTAAGATAACTATTTTAGAGATCATATATACAGATCTTTTCCTAATATAAGAATAGAGTGAATGAATCAATGAACACTTAAATATTGCTTATCCAAAAAAAGAACTTAAATCAAACTCTTCAAGCAGTTATGTAATGCTAAAAAAAATATCAAAGTTACCTGTAAGGGAGATCGGCGTGGATTTCGTGCAAGGGAGATCAGCGAGGGAGATTGGTGTCGGTGAGGGTTTTGTGCAATTGTGCGAGAGAGATCAGTGAAGGGTTTGTCATTTGTGCGAGGGAAATTGATGAGGGTTTCTAGCGATGGAGATTGGAGATCAACAAGCTTTTTATGTGAGGGAAATATCAAAGAAATCAGTGTTATTGTGAAGGATATTGGCGAGTGTTACCTTCGAGAGAGACTGGAGAGTTTTTCATTCGATTGTGAGGGAGATCGGCGATTTTGCGAGGGTAAACTAGAGTTTTCACAGAGGAGCGTGACTCATGGAATGAAGTGAACCAAGAGGCGATAGTCAAGACTACGAGATCTTGAGTATCACATTGCTTTTACAATTAAGCGATGGCTTGGACGGCTAGGATGTACAAGCTATACATTACAACACGAATGAATGGTTGATTGTAGCTTGCTGCTTATGTGAATCGTAGGCTCGAAGGTTGAAGCCAAAATTTTAAATTAAATATGTGAGTAGCTCGTTAATCTTTTGATCCGAGCCTATATCAAGCTTGAACTCAAGCTTGTATATACTGCGAGCTTGACAATAGGCTCGAAGCTCGATAAGCTCGACTGCGAGCTCGTTAACAAGCTGAGCTCGAGCTGGCTCGCGAGCCGGCTTGACTCACCTACACCCCTAATCCGGTTTGTGGCTCTCTATCTCACTAATAGAACCATGCTATAGTGGAGAAGAATGCAGGGAGGCATTTATAAGAGTGTATGCTCTATGTCTATGTTTGTTGACTTTAAAAGAGAATTTAATAGGTAGTTTCATTCTAAGATTGTCGAGGATAAAGTTTGAGCTTGTTTGTAGAGGCTTAAGTAGTCATGGTTGATATTGATACATGAATATATTAAGTATTTTACTAGTTTGATTCTGGAGATCTCTAATCTATTTGACAGGGGTGTTTAGCATCTTTCAATTTCTTAGATGGGCTTCAATCTTGTGCAAAGATGGAGCTAAGGTTACATGGAGTATAGGATCTTGCCCTGCCATAGCTATTGTAGAGTGCTTGATTGATTACTCTTGGGAGTCTACCAACAAATTCAAGGACAGAGTGGCTAGGCTAATATTTGGGTAGACATGAGCCAAAACAAGGATGAACCATGTTAAAACTTCACTGCGAGTAAGGATAAGAGCAAGCCAATAGTAGCAAGCTTTTAGCTCGTTCCTCGTGAGCCATCAAGGAGTGATGGAATTCAAAGAAGGTAACACAATTGTTCTCATGTGGTTGGTACTGATGCTCAATATGATTCATATCACCCCTGAAATTTAAGTCAAAGGGCTACTCTTTGTGGGAACGATTGTAGAGAGAGACCACGAATGTCATGGTGGACGTTAGTGTGTCTTGTAATTTTATCTTCATTGAAGAGGAACTGAGGTTTGGAATCAAAGTGAATCTTGGAAGGATCTAGATCAAGGTGATTAATTTTAGAACTCAATTTATTGAAGACACATCTCGAGAGGTGAGGAATACCATGGGAATATGGCCTGGGAAGATGGATTTCTCACTTATTCCGATGGATAATTATCAACTCATCCTAGAGATGGACTTTTTGGATAAAATCAAGACGTTTTTTGTGCCGTTCGTCAACAATTTGTGCATCTTTGGGGGGGGGGGGGGGATAAGACTTACTTGGTGCCAGTTTCTAGGACCACCAAGTCGAGATCAAATATGCTACCAGCTTTGCAATTCAAGGAAGGTATATTGTAGGAAGAGACAAACACTTGGCTTCTCTTAGTAGGGTTGATGAAGAGGAGCCAAGTCCCAAGAAAGACATGCTTAAGGGGCAAGCGGTAGTTCTCGATGAGTTCAATGTTGTCTTGCCTGTGATGTTGCCTGAGAATTTACCACATTAAGGGAAAGTGTGGTAGATGATGCACTAAACCAAAAGGAAGAACTACAAGTCCCTAGTTTGTTGATGAAAGGGATTAAGGAGGATGATTTATAGAAACATAAGGACATGACCTAGCATCACGCTTAGAGAAGGTGTGATCAGGGCATCATGAATTTAGGTTTGGAGAATGTCATGTCTTGCTGATGATCTTGGAGGCTAATTATAATTCCTTGGGTATCTTGTGAAAATCATGGTGAATAGGATTTGCTAGAATCATGATAAGACTTACTTGGTGCCAGTTTCTAGGACCACCACCAAGTCGAGATCAAATATGCTACACCGACTTTGCAATTCAAGGATGGTAGATTGAAGGAAGAGACAAACACTTGGCTTCTCTTAGTAGGGTTGATGAAGAGGAGCCAAGTCCCAAGAAAGACATACTTAAGGGGCAAGCGGTAGTTCTCGATGAGTTCAATGTTTTCTTGCCTGTGAAGTTGCCTGAGAATTTACCACATTAAGGGAAAGTGTGGTAGATGATGCACTAAGCCAAAAGGAAGAACTACAAGTCCCTAGTTTGTTGATGAAAGGGATTAAGGAGGATGATTTATAGAAACATAAGGACATGACCTAGCATCACGCTTAGAAGGTGTGATCGGGCATCATGAATTTAGGTTTGGAGAATGTCATGTCTTGCTGATGATCTTGGAGGCTAATTATAATTCCTTGGGTATCTTGTGAAAATCATGGTGAATAGGATTTGCTAGAATCATGATAAGACTTACTTGGTGCCAATTACTAGGACCACCAAGTCGAGATCAAATATGCTACCAGCTTTGCAATTCAAGGATGGTAGATTGAAGGAAGAGACAAACACTTGGCTTCTCTTAGTAGGGTTGATGAAGAGGAGCCAAGTCCCAAGAAAGACATACTTAAGGGGCAAGCGGTAGTTCTCGATGAGTTCAATGTTTTCTTGCACAGTTGCCTGAGAATTTACCACATTAAGGGAAAGTGTGGTAGATGATGCACTAAGCCAAAAGGAAGAACTACAAGTCCCTAGTTTGTTGATGAAAGGGATTAAGGAGGATGATTTATAGAAACATAAGGACATGACCTAGCATCACGCTTAGAGAAGGTGTGATCAAGGCATCATGAATTTAGGTTTGGAGAATGTCATGTCTTGCTGATGATCTTGGAGGCTAATTATAATTCCTTGGGTATCTTGTGAAAATCATGGTGAATAGGATTTGCTGGAATCATCTTCAAATGGAGCTATATGGTTCTAGAACATTCCAAGAGATTTTACATAAGTCTAGACTTATTTATAAAGCTTTGAAAGACCTAAAGACTTTGGATGTTACGGGAATATTCTATAAATTTCTGAAAATTTTTAGAACTTGTTAGGTATTTAAGGAGTAATTTTGTAATCTTTGTAACTCTCTAGAATGTTGTGGATATTTAGGAGTAGTGTAAAGCCTATTTATGGCCATGACAAGTTAGAGCATCACTTTTGTTTAAGGCGATGAACTCACCCTAAGGAAGAGCCCATGGCATGGTTGCTTGTCAACAGAGCATTCTCTCCAGGGCTTGGCCTCATCTTGATGAGTATTTGGTTGCTAGGATTTTCTTATTATCTTGAACAAAGAAGCCATCCTACTTTTGTATTGAAAAGTCACTTGTAGAAAATTGTCTCAATTTACCTTTGTCAACTAGGGCCAGATGTGGTGGATAATCAAGCTTTCCTTTATGCATTAATTCTTTACACAAGAGGGACTATGACTTCACCAGGGAAGTGCTACACCGCTTTTGAGGGCCAGTGACTCCTTTGGAAGGATCTCTTCACATAAGCTTGTCTACTAGTGAGGCAATTTCTAGAGGGTCATAGACAAGCAACTTACCATCAAAATAGTTCTGGCTTTTATTAGTTGTTTTAGGACATGCAAAGAAAAAAATCATCTGATCTAAATTATTTTTTAATCTTTTTCCTTTTTTCCTTTTATTAATGATGTCTTTACCTAATTTTATATGATATGACTTTCCTTTTTAAGTGTTGAACCCCTTCTAAGAGTCATATGTTCACCCGTTAAGAGGAACAAATTCATGCATGCCATTAGCTCCCCACAAAATTGATTTTACCATTAATACTAATTGTCCATCATTTAAACAAGTGAGACTTCCACTTTAATTAGGAATTTGAATTTGACTAAAAAATTGAGTTTGTTGTGAGTTCCCCAAGTGCTTATACTAGCTGTGTTTGATGAGTTCCCCTACTTCACTAGCCTTATATGTTGTAAGCAAGATCATTATGCTTTTAGTTGGTTCAAGATTTTTTCATCCACTTTGTTAGGCATTCATATGCCCATTAGGATTTGATGAATGAATGACAATCTTTTTTTATGACATGTGCTGATACTTTATTTATTTTTCCACCACTTTGTGTCTCTTTTATCTTCTACATAGGTTCTTCCAAGTTGGTATCTTTATCTTTTTCTTCTTCCAGAGCTTGTCTTAATGAGAGTTCCTTAACAAGTTTTTTTGTTTTGTTGTCAACTGCCCTTTTCTACCACGAGGATGTTTTGATATTCATGTTCCTTTCCCTTCTAGATGTTTGGGTATTCTTGAGTCACCAAGTTCATTTTTCAGTTAGGTGATATCATTTTTATTTGCTTCAATTATTATACTTGGAGGGAATATCTTCTTGTATCATTGGATTTTGGAGATTGATGTCTCAGGTGTTCAACCTTTGGAAAGGCTTTCTTTATAGTCAATTTTTTTCCTCCTATCTTCTTTTGTATTTTCTTTTCCCTTATTCCTCTTGCTTGTCTATGTTTTTCTTTCATGTCCGTCTTCTAATCTAGTGTTGAATCAAAGCCATCACCCGGCCATGTTTATTTCTTATTTCCTAGTTCTTACTCTAACTTCATTTTATTCTTTTATTTTCTTATTTCATTCATCATCCCTTTGTATATATAATTTTTCTTTCTTCATCTTTTTTAGTTGCAGGGAAAAAAAACTTTGGACAATATATTACAACTTTTTTGTTAAACATTTGAATTGAAATTTCTTGTATAGGCGAGTTTTGAAGCTAGTGAGATTGCAACTCAGTGGATGATATCTTAATTGTTGTTTTCAAGATCAAGATGTGTTAGTTTTATTTTGCCGTTATCCCACCTTATAATAAAGAAAAAGAGTTGTAATTAGTCTTAATGGTTCCTTTCGGAAATCTTCAAGTTTGTTTTGCAAGAGTCAATTTGAGCAAATTCTATTTTTTTTTTATAATTGGGATCTATCACCCCTCATTAGGGATAATATTAATTGTGGCCATCTTTGCTCAATGTTTTTGGTTTTTCGTCTAGTGTGCCTTCGAAGACTGAAGTTGATAAGAGCTTGAGCCAAATTATTCTTTAAGGCCACTCTCTCGACCTGATATTTTCGAGAGTTAATTGTCCCATTATAGCTTTGATCTTTTGGGGTACAAGATCTCTTGCAAGAAATTTTTTCTTCTGAATTGTTATGTTGTAGTAAACATTGCCTTTGTCGGGTCTGAAGGCCTGAATGTGAAAAGTGGAGGGTGTCGACAGCTAGGATAAAATTTGTCGAAATAATCATGATACGAATTATTTAAAATATTGTGCTAATGTTAAGGCGTCCTTTGGAAACTATGCACTGTATGACCTGAATACTGTGAAAAATATGCGAGGGCCATTGCATCGGCTTGTGTAGTGTTAAAGAGTTCCCATATTATGAGCGGATCGACAAAGTTAATTAGTGAAATTAGAATTAGGTTAGAAACTTGGAATATAGGTACTCTTAAAGATAAATTAATAAAATTAATAGATTTTATGGTTCATAGGAAGATAAATATTTTATGTTTTCAACAAATTTAATGTGTTGGACAAAAGATCAAGGAGATTAATAGTTTAGGTTTTAAACTTTTGTATTCATGTAGGAGTTGAATTAGAAATAATATGTGTGTGATTATATAGATAGAAGTTTGAAGAATAATGTTATAAATATTAATAAAATTAAAGATAAAATTATAGCTTTAAAGATTATTGTTGATACTAAGATTATCAATGATATAAGTGTTTATGCTTCTTAAATAGGTTTGGATGCAGGCTTAAATTTTTTTTTGAATGATTTAAAAGGATTAATACAAAAGATACTTTTTAAAGAAAATGTATTTATTGGAGGATATTTAAATGAATATGTTGGGTAAGTGATAGAAGATTTTAAAAGTATTCATGATGACTATTAATTTAGAGTGACTAATGAAGAAGGTAGGACTATATTAGATTTTGCTTTAGCTTATGATTTGTAGTTGTTAATACTTTATTTAAGAAAAGAGATACGAATGGATCTAATAAAACACAAATTGGTTATTTTCTGATAAGAAAAATAGATTTGTTAGATTGTAAAGATTGTAAGTTCATTCTGAGGAAAGTTTAAGTACCCAACATCGACTGTTAGTTTTAGATTTTAAGATGAAAAATAAATCGAATTATTGCTCTAGGATTAGATGTGGACACTTATAAAAATATTTTTAAGAGCAAGCTACAAGAGTTTAGAATTTGAGGTGTTCATAAGAAAGTTAATGTTATGTGGAAAAAAAGTAAAAAAAAAATTAAGCAAGTTATAAAAAATGTGCTTAGAGAATCAAAAGGAAAAACTTCTTTTAATAAAAATAGTTAGTTGGTAGAGTTAAAATGTGCAAGAGAAGATAAGAAATAAGAATCATTATTATAAATTTTTGATTTATATGTAAAAAACTCGGAGAATTGTGAAAGATAAAAAGTGACCCATAGAGTTTTTAAGAAAGTAATATATGATCAAAAAATTTAATTTTTAGTGATATATATATATATGTATATATATATATATATATATAGGTTAGATATCAAAGAAGGTGAAAGATGTATGCATAAGTTAGCCAAGGAAAGAGGTAGGAGAAGTAAAGATCTAGTTCAAGTGAGGTGTATTAAGGATGAAAATCATAAAGTAATTTTCTCAGGAAAGGATATTGAAAATAGATGGATGAGTTATTTTGATAAAATTTTCTATGAACGATCTGAGAATACGATTCATTTTAGCAACCTTAATACCTTAAACAAAAATAGAGAATTTATTTTTATCGTGTGTTAGTAAATTTGAAGTTGGAGAAGCTTTAAAGAAAATGAAGTGTGGAAAAATACTAGGACCTGATGATATTCCAATAGAAGTGTGGAAATATTTAGGAGATCAATGAATTTCTTGGCTTACAAATCTTTCTAATGTTATTTTAAAGACTAAAAAGATATTAGATGAGTGGAGAAAAAGTTTGTTGGTTCTATATTTAAGAATAAAGGTGATGCATAAGAGTGTGCAAAGTATAGAGGAATTAAGTTAATTGTGTCATACATTAAGAGTAAAGGTTACGATGTGCTACAAAAATTTTGAAAATCAGTATGATTTTATGCAGTAGATCTACTATGGATGCTATACATTTGTTGAGAGGTTTGATGAAGAAGTATAGAGAAAGTAAGGAAGATCTATTAATGATATTGTTGATTTAGAGAAAGTTTATGATAAAGTTCCAAGAGAAGTCCTTTGGAGAGTTCTAGAAAAGAAAGGAATTAATATTGGTTATATTCAAGTCATTAAGAATATGTATACTAAAGCTGTTACTTGTGTCCAAGCACAAGGAAGATTGACAAAATATTTTTCTATTTCAATTGGATTACATCAAGGATCGACTTTAAGCCTTTATCTTTTTGCTTTAGTTATGGATGTTCTTACTAGGCATTTACAGGAAAATGTACCTTGGTGTATATTTTTTTGTGATGAGATTCTTCTTATTGATAAGACTAGAGGAGTCCAAAATAAACTTGAATTATGGAGGTCAACCTTAGAGTCTAAAGGTTTTCGTTTGAGTAGATCTAAAACTGAATATATGGAGTGTAATTTTAGTTGTAGAAGTTCTAGTGATGATATTGTGACTTTGGGTGATCAAGTCATAAAAAAGAGTGAGCGTTTCAGATATTTAAACTCTATTGTTTAAATAATGGTGAAATAGATGGAGATGTTATTAGTAGAATTCAAGTTCGATGGTTGAAGTGGAGGAATGCATCTGGCCTGTTATATGATAAAAAAAGTATCACTTAGATTTATGGGAAAATTTTATAAGATGATGGCTTGACTAGTAATGATTTATGGTGAAGAATGTTGGTCAGTTAAAGAGAAGCATAAGACTAAGTTAAGTGTTGCAGAGATGTGGATGCTCAGGTGGATGAGTGGCTTTACACTTAGAGATAAAATGCGAAATGTGTATGTTTGGGAAAAAATTCGAGTAGCTTCAGTGGAAGATAAGATTAGAGAGAGTCACATTAAATAGTTTGGCTACAAAAAGTGTCGGCCATCCGATAACCAGTTTAAGAGAGTAGATGTATTAGATTTGTCTTATGTTAAGAAAGATAGAGGTATACCTAAAAAAACTTGGTTAAAATGTATAAAAATGACCTTAGTTTATTATAATTAAATGTGAATTGTTTATTGACACTTAATAGGACACAATGGAGAAGAAGGATTCATGTAGCCGACCTCACATAGTGGGATAAAAGTTTGTTGTTGTTGTATTCTTATGTTGTAGTACTTGAGAGCATCTTTGTTTTGTGCCCAACAGTTGTTGAGTTTCTCATTAGTGGAGGATGCTATCCAACTATAAAGATTGTTCGGGGCACCCAAAGGATTGTGAGAAGATGATTAGATTTTTCCTGATTGGGTGTTGTAGTTCCTCAAGAGAGGATAAATTGTTTTGCTTGTTGAGGATGATAGAATTGTTTAAATCACCAAAAGGAATGAGGGTAAGAGTTCGATCCATCTTTCTTTAATGTCTTCAATTTATTTTTGGGTGATTTGAAGCCATTTTAATGTTTTTGTTTTTGTCATTTAATAATATGACTTAGCTAACTTGAACATTGACAGATTAGTTGTGACTAGGCAATTCTGACTTAAGTGAGTTATGAGTGTAAAATATACTTTTGTCATTATAAAGGATAGGGCATATGCATAAATAAAAAATTTCGAGAATACAATGGCCTTGTTTTATAGGTGAAAGGATATATAAAAAATGAGGATTCAAAGGGCTAGCTTAATCAATAAAATATGATTGATGATGGCTTATTTGAATACGGGTGTTAAGGGAGAAGATTTTTGTCTTATTTATTGGAGAACTCATCATTATTATTAGCCTTACCTATTTGGTGTTATGAATTCTCTTTTTTTGTTCTTTTTAATTATTTTTAGAGGTGATGTGCATATTTGCCACAAATCATGTTGAACAATTTTTATCCCTATTTCTTTTCCTCTATTGTCTTTTAATGCTAATTTTATTAAGTCATCAAATGAGGACATTTTTTTCTTTTAATGTACATGTCCAAATCATTTAAGCCTATTTTCAGTCATCTTATCTTAAATTGATGTTATTTCAACCTTTTCTTAAATGCAATCATTCCTTAATTTAGTTGTCCTAGTTTTGTTATATACATTTTAACTTTCTCATTTATGCCATATTCAATTTATATATCTATGAATTTTTTAATGATATTTTCCATCTAGTTGTGATTTCATAAAATATGCTTTAAATCTTCATGATATCCATTTACAACACAAAACTTCTGAGGCACTTCTTTATTTTATCATCCATTTATAATTCTAGAAGCTACATCTCATCCATTTCTTCATTTTTATATAATAGATAAAAAATACTTAAATTTATTACATCAAGGTATCACCTTATATTTCAATAATTTTAAATGATATTTTTTTACATTCCACTAAAGTTGAATATCTTTTATTTAGTTATTCTACTATTCTAAGGTCTAAATATTTACTATACTTTTCTAATTTATACTAATACTATTAGATGTTTCTATGATTAGAATTATATCATAAACCAAAGCGCTATACTAATGAAATAGAAAACTTTCTAAAATAATATTTTAACTCTGACACTCCCTTTCAAGTTGTATCGTATATATATCGATGAGCTCTAGTATATTACCTACTTTGGAAATTTGAAGTGAACTCAGAGCTTTGGTGGATATTTCTACAGGTTTTTTTTTTCTTGAAAAACAAAAACAAGGAAGCACTCCTTTTCAATTACACCTAAATTTTTTGGTTATGTTTGCTTTATGCATTTCTTTCAAACTAGTGACAAATTCTCTCTTTAGACCATTCAATGAATATTTTTGGGACACTTTCATTTCAAAAAGCTATTATTATTATGACCTAACTTTTAATTACATATTTTAGCAGATGCCATCTTTCATGAGTGTCTTTCATGAGTGTTATCCCTAATTTTCTCTCTTCTCTGAATCATCCTCTTTACTTGATCTTCTTTTTTCCGAGTGTTTATACCCATTTCTTTATTTTTGCAAGTTTACACATCAATTGCAATTTTTTTTGCAATAATACCTCCATCTACATTGTCCAACTTGGCTAAGACATGCTTTTGGGAGAGGTATTAGATCTTTGCGTGCTCATTGCCCTTGAAAATGTAAATGAAAATGAACTGATCATTTTATTAGTTCTTATATGTCCTTTGATTATATTTGCTTTGGATTCCATCATTTTACTTTGTCCTTTTTCATCAATTTTTATTCCGTGATGTAAAAGGAGGCTCTATATGATCTTAGGTGGAATGTGATATGCATATTGAATGACAACCTTGTTAGATCAGCATATATGTGATCTAATTACCCATCCTCTTAACTTTAAATCAATCCTATGTTGTTTGGTCTACATTGTTAAACTTTTTTCTTATGACTTTGATAGATACCAAGTTTGATTGGATATCATAAATTTTATTCATGTTTGTACGACACCTTGCTCCAAGTTGTTAGACTCAACTTCATGCATACTTATTTGTTTATCATCATAGATCATGATTTCTATTGCTGTAAATGGATGTCCATAATTCTTTTTTTTAATGGAGATTTCATTGAAGCCATTTATATGGAGTAGCCAATAGGGTATATTGCTTAGGGGGATTCCAGATTATTTAAAGCTCAAAAAGATTATATATGAGCAGGAGCAATGCTGTCAGGTGTAGACTTGTAGTTCAATAAATTTGCGACCACTGGCTAAGTTAGTCTTCCCACCAACACCACAGATCAGTCCATCTTCATTCGATACATTTCATCTTGATTGATACCTTGGTGAGAGATAGATATTTCTGTATCTCATTCAAAACCACCTATTTATAATAGGATAATAAATACAATATCCATAGTTACAACATAATAAACATAACCCACCAAGAAAAAATCAAAACATTCCTAAAGATCATTCTAATGCTTACAATGGCCGATGATGCTTTTGCATTGGAGTGTTAGCAAAGTTGAAGGTAACCAGGGTATTGAGAAAGTTGAAGGTGACTGTCGATAAATTTGTTATTCTCTCTAGATGCGGTATTTGGATTGGTTTATAAGTCATGTAGCTGCAGAAGTCTTTTTTTTTTTTTTTTTTTTGACATACTTCGGTTCAATGGCAATCTAACTTTATTACTGACACTGCTACTGCATATGGTTCAATGTATTCAATTTTTGTCTTACTGATGTTGGCATCATTTTTGTAGTTATATAGATTGAATGATCTCTTCTATGAATTAATGATTTTAATCTGTGTTGATTGAGAATTGTTCGAACATTATTCTGAACAGGGTAATCTGAACTTAATTACACAAGCATTAGAGGCAGTTGATTGCAAGTTGCAGACCATTCCCGATGCTACTACTGTTCATTTTCACCTTCCGGATAACCTTTCTATTCGTGTACATAGGGAATATGATATGTTCATTTCAGAACTTGTTAATTATTTTCCCCACGAGAAGGAAGGAATCCATAGATTTTATAATGAGTGCTGGAAGGTATACTAGCTTTATTTTCACTTTGTAGAGTGTCTTGTTTTTGATTGATTATTTGAATTAATAGCCATTTTGAACAGATTTTCAATTCGTTGAATTCATTGGAGCTGAAGTCGTTGGAGGAGCCCATATACCTTTTTGGGCAGTTTTTCAAGAAGCCTGCTGAATGTCTGACACTTGGTAATCCATCAAATATTATGTTTTTTTGTTTTGGAGTTGTGCTTCTAATTCCTTGGTATCTCATTCACCCACGGCCTATTTTCTTCTTTCAAATGCTTCATAAGTCATCTTAACAAGGCTATCATTAACATAGAAACAATATAATACCCACCTCTTCTTGATAAGATGCCTTTATATTTTGCAGCTTTTTATTTGCCTCAAAATGCTGGTGATATTGCTCGAAAATTTATAAAAGATCCTCAATTGCTGTTCTTCATTGATTCCGAGGTCTGAATATTTACAACCTGTAAACACTTGAATGCATATTCCACAGTTTGCTTATATTTAGAATGTTTTTGAACCAGTGATAGTAGTTTAGCACGTGTCTTCGGCTTTTCTTACAAGAACATATGTTTTGGTGCCTTTGCAGTGTTTCATTGTGAGCACAGTCAAGGCTCTGCATACTCCAATGATAAATGCAAGCATGGTAGTAATGCTTTCCCAAGTTGTTTTACTAATTAAAGAGAGACATAGCAAATACATTAATTCATTTCCCTCCCCTGGTTTTGTTTTATGTCAGGTTCTTTGTGATAGACATTTTGGAGGAGTCAATTACCCTGTTGGTGGCGTTGGTGGTATAGCTAAGGCTTTGGCAAATGGACTGGTTAATAAGGGCAGTAAACTACTTTATAAGGCTAATGTGACAAACATTCTGCTTAAAGATGGAAAAGCTGTGAGTGACATATCATAAGCTTGAATGCCCATAATCACTAGTAATCCAGAATTGTTACTGGGGAAGTCGTGGTCACTTTGATTCTAAAATATATTTTTGCTGCACAGGTAGGAGTGAGGCTATCTGATGGAAGGGAGTTCTTTGCTAAAACAGTGATATCAAATGCAACTAGATGGGATACATTTGGTACTGCCTGTCTAAAACTGTTGAACATCTTTTAATTAAAGAAGCATTTATTCATGATCGCTAGATTATATAAGATGGACTTCTTAGTCTTTATTTTGTGAACTGGGTCAATGTGAAAAGCCATTGTAGTAGGGCACGTCTCCTGCTTCCTGCAAACACACAAGTTTTGCTATTTTGAACCATTCATAAAATATGTGTTCTCTAAACACAAAATTGATTTGATCAAGAATTATATTATATTTAATTTGTGTCAACTTGAGTTTTCACCATGTCCAATAGGTGCCTAAGAAGTACCGTACTTTATAAACAATATAAATGAGATGTGCCATGTGGTATGTTCAGCATGGTGCCATTTGATGTCACATTGTCCAAGTTTCCGCACTTCAAAGCCATCATGTTTCATTGTGACATGATATGGAAGCATTACCACATGAAGGCTGACATATTGTAATAATTTTAAGTGTTAATTCTTACTGGAGTCTGCTATAATGCTAAAATTTCAGGCGTTTGTAATAATACTAGCATAGATTGTATGCTATTTATCATCCATGCTGTTTGCATTACAGGTAAATTGTTGAAAGTTGATGAAATTCCACAGGAGGAGAAAAACTTTCAAAAAATCTATGTGAAGGCACCATCATTTCTGTCTATTCACATGGGAGTCAAAGCATTCGTTTTGCCTCCTGATATTGACTGCCACCATTTCATTCTAGAGGTATATAGAAGCTTATGCATTTGAATTGAATAGTGTCAAAATATAGAAGAACGAGACAGTTTACTGTTATGGTTACATGCAGGATAACTGGGGTAGGTTAGAGATGCCTTATGGAAGCATCTTTTTGAGTATCCCAACAGTTCTTGATCCATCTTTGGCTCCTGAAGGACATCACATTTTTCATATATTCACAACTTCAAGCATAGAAGATTGGGAGGCAAGTACAGATGCTTGCATCTGAGGCCAGTTCAAATTCATTTGGTTCTTTAGTTTGCCTTTAGGAGTACTGGATGTGACATGGTTTCAAAATGTTGCTGCTGTCGATTTTTCATTCAAATTCTCTAATGGTTTTTTTCCTGCAACAGGGTTTATCTCACAAGGAATATGAAGAGAAGAAGGAACTTGTGGCTGATGAAATCATTATTAGGCTTGAAAAGAAACTATTTCCTGGTCTCAAGGACTCCGTGGTGCTAAAAGAGGTATTTGAGATGCCTCTTAATTGGGAAGAATCTGTAAATTTTTGATATTATTAATCACTTTTCCAATCATTTGAAACTGGAATGAATCACACAGACTGTTTTTAAAATGCTTATCACTTGCTCGATTATTTGAATCTGTTGACATGGCATATGAATTATTAACAGCCTACATTAATTTTGAGTTTTACTGCTAATGTGCTAAAAGCACTTTATAGAGTCAATGCTCTAGATTGTGTCCCAGTCACTCAAGCTAAATGGGGGTCCTTGGAATTTTCATTATCTTTTCCTTCTCGGTTATCTCTAAATAGTTGAGAGAATCAAAGAATTAGCTTTGTTTGGCTCTTTTGGTTCTGGTTTAAAAGTATTCAAAAGTTATTTGTCTTGTTTTTTTGAAAAGAGGCTAAAAAAGCGCTTTCGGTGAGATGGGTAAAAGTTTCAAAAGCACTCAAACGGGTATCAAAATTAAAATTCACGCTAAAAAAAGCTCTCCCAAACGAAGCCTTAATGTACACCATATTCATTTGGGTTAGTTCAATTAAATTTTATGGGAGCCTAATTCGGTTCAACAAGTTGTTGAGTGTGAGGTGCTTTCAACTGTAACAATTTAGAACCTGCCAAGATTTAAGTCACCCAAATCCTCAAGTCTTTTAAACCTAGATCTTGCCAAGCCACCAAGAATCAACCTTACCCAGTCCTCAACACTAATTTATTAGTCTTGCATGCAAGCTTACTAAGTCACCTATTGGCTTAATTGCTCGAGGAACTCATCCACTTACCTTGAGTACTTGTGGACCTATGAGCAGTTCTCATCGAGGAGTTTCTCCCAAATTTGGAACTTGTTCAAAGTTATCAATCTATAACTTACTACAAGTCATATTCGCTTGTTACACAACTAGCTACAACGAATCTGAGTTATGTCTTTTCTATGTAATAATACTATCTAGCCAATTCTATAATATTTTTTTTGGCTCTCACCTAAAATTGTAGGTCACATGTGTGTGGGCATATGAAATCTTTCATGTGACATTATACTTTTGTTTAAAATATATTCTCTGTCTTCCAAGTCCTTTTGTAGATTCTCCTTAGTATATGTCTCGCTTGCTGAATCATCTTTGTCACTTGATTTATTTCACTCATCTCTTCTCTATCTAAAGTGTTCAACAGGATATTCTATAAGCTGATTCAATGAAGGATAATCACTGACACTCAAGCTTCTTTCTCTTATCTTCTAATCTTCAGGCTCAATCCCTATCCCTAGTAGGGTCTTTGGTATTATTCCATGGATAACATTGGATGCAACTAGGATATTCTACTTTGGAAGTATAGTGGCCTGTCTTAGGGAGGATGTTCACAATTCACAATGGTCTTACAAGTTAGTGAGAATTCTTTGACACTCATCTACAGACTCACATGGTGACCCAGGAATTTAAGGCTATATTCGGCAGCTCTGGTAGCCCAGATAGTTGCCATAGCACTGGCTGCATGAACCGCTAAGAGAAAGGGATATATCTGGAAAGGTGATAGCTAGTTGAACTTGGTGACACATTGATCTATTGACATCGATGGAAGGGAATGATAAACCTGGGCAACTGGATGTGATTAGAACAAACGGGATAAAACAAACTTCACTGGGAATATCTACTTATTTTTCCTCTGGTCTATTTTATTCTGCTAAAAAATAAATTTGTATCATATTGAATGCACAACTATATGACTTGTTCCGTCCACAGGATTAATCATTGAGAAATGCACTTATATTATGATGCTTGAGCCAGCTAAAAATAGTTTGCTTGTGCTAATGGTAATGATGGCTGAGATCTTCCAATTATTGGGTACAATCTGAATCTATTTGGTGATTGTTTTGTAAAATTGTGCAGTTAGGCATAAATCAAAATCCTTCAAAGAAGTTAAACCAGGACTGTAGAACTATATGGTGTTAACGTTAATATATTTAAGGTTCGCTAAAATGTTAAATGATTTCTTTTCTTTGAATATCTATGTATTACTTGTTATAAATGGACTAGCACACCACCGTAGGTTTTCCGTATACAAAAATTTGAGTACAGTGCCATTCTAGTTTGTTTTGTATTTTTTTTTTCAATAAGTGATAAACAAAAGAAAAAAAAAAAACTATGCTTCCCCTTAGAGGGATACATCTACGTTGATCTCTCTTATGTGCAGGTGGGTACGCCAAAAACTCATAGGAGATTTCTTGCCAGGGATAGTGGTACATATGGCCCAATGCCACGAAAGGTGCCTAAAGGTTTGCTTGGAATGCCTTTTAATACAACGGTGAGTGTATTTAGCTTCTTTAGATGCTGCACAAAACATTACTTTATCTTGGGAAGCAGCGACCATGAATTTCGTTGCCTTTTGAAGAGGCTCCATGCTAACAAAACCTACTTGTTCTTGCAGGCCATTAATGGTCTTTACTGTGTTGGTGATAGCTGTTTCCCAGGACAGGGAGTTATAGCAGTTGCCTTTTCTGGAGTAATGTGTGCTCATAGAGTTGCTGCTGATCTTGGTAAGCATATGTTGAACTCATGTGGCAACCAAATTTTTTGTCGGTTAGGTGCAAGAGGTTGCCAGGTCTGCCCTTGTAAATGTTCATATTTTTAGAAGCAAGAAAAATTTGACTTTGTCTCAATCTTAACTTCCAGTCTAGTGCATATTCTCTTCCACTGAAATTTGTGCCAATGAATCTACTGTGCAAAGCATTTATGAGATTTTACTATTTAGAGAATTTAAGTTATTAAAAATTTTGCCCCAGTACAACTTTTAGTCCCAACGAAGGACTTATGCAAATACCAAAATGAGACTTTTATATTGTTAGGTTATATCAAATACGAATTTGTACTTTTGTAATAGTAACTAAAGCTTCAATCCAACTTTTTGCTACCCGATCAAATTTTCTTTGATTTTGTGACTTCAATAAAAATTGTAGTATCAATGTAGTATTTGTGCAAATATCAAAATGAAATTTTGTGGTGTTGGATTATATCTAATATGAATTGGTATTTTGGTGCTGGAATTAAACCCCTAATTCTACTCTTTCCTTCTGATCAAATATGCTTTAATTTTGTGGCTTAAGAGTCAATGGAAGGGATCATTGGTTTCCTACATCTAAGAGTAGAGAATCATGGCCTAACATAAAGGAGCGATGGGTGCAATCAATAGAAACACAACCTACCTTCAAGATCATGAAAAGAGAGGAAAAAAAGATCCTTTTTTTATAGATTTGGGGGGAATAATTCTTCTCTTTAATTTTCTCTTGAAAAAGATTCCTCCAAATTCGGTGAGATTTTATTCATTCTTCTTGGTAGTTTATTCTTCTTGGTAGTTTTTGAGAGGGAAGATTTAGTCTATTTTTATTAAATTTGTGCTCCTCCATGCATTTAGTAATGGATTTATTTATTCTTTCTTACTTCGTGAGTGTAAGTCATTCCGACCAAATCATACAAATTATGGCATTCTTTATGTGGTTGTGTTTGTTGTTCTTTTTCATATTTACGTATTGTGTTAGTACTGTTTCGTTTATGTTGATTATATTGCATTCTTTGACTTCTCATAGAAAGTTTGGAAACTTTTATTGCAACAAATTGGTATATGAGCAAGTAGACTGAGTCTAGGAAATGACATCATCAAAGTGTTTTGCCAACTCTACTAAATATGTATTTGAGAAATTTGATTGTAGCAATGATTTCAACACTTAGAAATGAAGATACGAGTTTCTTTATTGAAGGAGGTACTAGTTAAAGCTTTGAAGGGGTAGTATTCTTTGATTAACACATATAAGAAAGGAGGAGATTGATCATAGGGTCCTTGGTTTGATAAATCCTAATGTGGGTATTTGTGAGACAGGTTCTTTCTATATGTTGTTGATTAGAGTAACCACATAGGATATATGAGAGATGTTAGAATCTCGTTGACAAAGTCACTTCACATTTTACATAAAAGATGGAATTATCACAAAACAACATATGGTTGTTATGTAACAAGCTTTTGTTAGATCTAAGCAATCTATATGTGAATATTCAAATAGAAGATAAAGATTTAACCTTTCTATATTCTCTATCATCCATTTAAGTGTACATCATGGTTATTTTGTTGTATGGAAAGGACTATTCTATGGCAGATGAAAAGTCCACCTTTATATCAAATAAGTTAAGGAAGAAGGCTCAAGAAGAAATACCAATCGAGGGATTGATGAATTGATATCATAGTTTTAAATCGTAGGATGAAGAACTCAAACAACACAAGTAGCACATGTAGATTAGTAATTAGAGAACTATCATATCCTCATTAAAGGAAGGATATTACTCTTAAACTCACTAATGGAAGAGATTAACAAATTAGCCACCAGGCTATGTTTGAAATGAGATTAATATCAAATTTATTTACAATGCGATGCCTTTCATGCTAAAATTCAATGACATTGCATGAAAATGTGGAAACCCATAGAACTTCTCAAAGATCACGTAAATGCATAAAAATATAATGATAAAAATTCACATAATTACATGAAATTAAGTGTTTGTTTTTCATCTTTCACCTCTCTATATTAAGAGTCTTTATTAGACAAACTACTTCAAGTTCATTCTAATTCTTTAAGTAGAAGCTATATTAGGACTATTTCAAATCTTCAAGAAGAAGCTATATAAATAAAGTAATAAACTTCCAAGTCTTCAAGAAGAAGCTACCATATTATTCTATCAACTTTTTGGCTGGCCTAGCTTGATCCAAATGCCAGTTTTACCTATATGGAGAGAGTACATGATTATCTTGGAAGTTGGCTAAATTCTCATGTAAGGTGATGATATTTATCCTCACATACATATTTTATTAAATAGCATAAAATGCATAGAATGAAAGAGAAATATCAAAATGAACATAACCAAATGAAAATGGTGCATTAATTTCTTCTTATCATAGCTCTAGTGTTTGATTTGTTGCCACAAGAGCTAGTGATGTTGTATCAAAAGATCCACCAAATACAGAGCTAAACTCTTCTAATTCTTTTGCAATCAACTAGGTGTCTTTATAAGTAGGTCGACCTTTTGTTCTAAGAATGTATGTGTTGAGTAGCAGCATTTTAAGAGGCATCATTTGACATGACATGCTCAGCTAGAATGCTATCATTCTCCAAAATTCAAATGGTACAATGATCCTTTGTTGGCAACAAATATTCTATTTTGAAAACTAGGCCAATATTCATGTTTGATATCAAAGTTACACAATAAGCATTTGATCTAATTTTCTACTACTATTGCAAGGATCATAAGCTTTTGTTTTATCCTTTTTTTAAATCTATTCATAGGCAAATGAGAAATAATACAAAATCACTCTAGTTGAATTCTCTTGAAGATTTTTTAAGTTAATTTGTTGAGCTTATTTAGCATATCTTTATTCTCTTTGTTTTGCATACTCTTGGAAGATCATAACAATGGTTAGCAAAAGTGAATACAATGTTGAGAATGAATAAGATTACATGTGTAAGGTCAAAAAGTCTCTTAGGATTAAACAACTTTAAATGGAGTTTTCGGAGTTTTTTTTGGAGATTATACTACTATATGTCTTACATAACTATATGGTGGCGAGCAATGTTAAGGTGAGAAATTATTAATAACAATATGGCGGTTAAACAAGTGTCAAGATCTCAAGGATATTTTGAAAATGGCATTATGCATGATGGTGTGTGATGAGTGTTGGCTGGCGACTTGCAAAGGTGATGAAGGGGCCAAGAAGCAATTCAAATGTGAGAGGTTGGGTGAGAGTTATGGTTTCCAATGGATGGTGCAAGGTTGTCTTTATCTTGGCTCAACAGATGACAAATTATTTATGGTGGAAGATTTTTTTTTTTTGTGCAATTGCAGCTTGACATGTGGACATTCAAGATGATGTCATTGGCTCGAAATCAAGGCAGCTCATAGGCATTGTGATCTTCATGCAACTCAGTAATTTTTGTTAGATTAACCTAATTTTTGGTGCTCTTTCTTGATATACCTATGAATTTGGATTATTAATTAATCAAAACTCATTGCTGATAGAGCTTTCTCCATAAAGTTTTTATCTTATTAAATATAATTGAATTTTGATGAATTAGGACAATAAAGTGATGGTAGGTGATGAGAATTAGTAAAGTTGTTTATGTTATATGTTTTACTCTTAGCATTTTTGGTGGTGCTATATTATATGATAAACATCCAAAGATTAAAAATGTAGAATTTTTTGTTTTTGCATTGTTTACTATTAACATTTTTTTTTATATTAATGTTAGTGATATCATTAGCTTAGATGATGTTGCACATTTACTTTTTTGATGAGATGATATTTTGAGACCGAGGGTGCAATAAATGGAAGTCTTTTGCAAGCATTTGTGGTTAGTGAAAACTTATTATAAATTTTTGGTTGCAAGATTCATGATATAGCTGGCTATTTTTGTAGGAAGATATGCCATTTAAAGTTAGTGTAGGATACAAGAGTTATTACTTATAAAGGTTTTATAGGCCATGAAATTCATGTCCTTCTTGAGGAAAGATTTGATTTGAACATGTAGAGTTATATTCTTAGAAGGTTCTTTCGAATGATCAAGATGAAGTCAAGTAGGGCATGTGATATAGGGATATAGTGATAAACGACCCAAGTTGGTAAGATTGACTAAGGATGGATTATAATACATGGATTAATCGATCACTACACTTAGTACATAATTTGAATAGATACCCAAGAAACTCTTTTGAGCAAATGGCTAATAACTCTTGAACGTACTCCCAATGGATGCTTATGTGCATGACTCCTAAGGGGTTCTCTTGAATGGAATGCTTTTGAGCGAATATATGAGATTTGCCTCGTAATGATGATCAATTGGCCAGCTGTCTTGCTACCTTATTTCAAGGCTCAAAACATTTGGCTAAAATTGAATGAAAATTAAAAATTGAAGTGTTGAAATCCAGACAACATGGGGCTTATTAGGAAATGTTATATGAGTTCTCCTCATGATAGCCCAAAATTTCTTTAACACAATGGATATGCACCATACATGCAGAAATAGGCACCGCTAGTAAAGGCAGGAGCATCATTAACATTGGATATGTGAGTGATGCATGGTATGCAATGAATTTGTGAAACAATAGAAATTTGATATAAAACAAGATAACACATACCTAAATAATGCTTTATGGCTTTGGTAAGTAGAATCAAATAGGAAAAAAAATGCACATTATGTGTAAAAGATAGACAAACTAAACCATAGCCTCTTTTGAAAAGTATTTGGATATTAGCTTGAGTTTGAATGATAACCAATTGCCTTTTATCTTTTTACAAAATTCATTGAAATTCAATTTATAATTAATGCAAATGCTTAACACACAATGCATGCTTAGGGAATGCAATAACTGCTAGTTGTCTAATGACCAATTTTTGAAGAAGAGGTGAATCAATAGAAATTCAGTATTGATATACTTCAAGTTTTCAAATTTGACTTTAGTTTTGCTTTAATCCTGCCACTTGACCCCCCTCTTGTTTTCTATCTCTACCTCTCTTACCTCGTATTTGCCTTCCTCTCTCCACTTGATCCCCTTTCTTTCCCATTCTCTCTTCTTCCCACTTTCTCTTTAGTTCACTTATCCTCTCTCTTTCTCTCTCCATCTCTATTCTCTGTCTTCACACATACACATATATAATAAAAAAAGAAATAGAGAAAACAAAAATAGAAGAGGAATAAAAGAGTTAAAAGAGAAAAAAGATAAAATAAATAGAAAGAATTTTTTTTTTTTTGTGTTCATCACTCCTTAAATTCACCATCGTCTTGCCTTATCATTGATGCCTCCACACACACAATCCAAAAATGTCGGAAGAGTCATACAATCATTGTACATTTTGTTCTAACACGATCAAATGCTATATTTTGCATGTTTTCTTGTGTAGTTGTTGAAGTCCTTGCACCCTTTTTAAAGGGTAGTGGGTTCAAAGATGCCCCAATCAAGACAATGATAATGCTCACTTTTTTTAGTATTGTGGGAATGTGTAGCTATAATAACCAAAAAAAGATGAAAATGAAAAATGATTCGAATAAGGTTGATAATAGCTTAGTATGGAAACTACTTTTTTAAAAACCGAACTAGGCCGACCGGTTCAACTGGTTTGATTATGAACCAGCCATAGGGTCGGTTCGATTAACCTTAAAAACCCTCTTTGCATTGAACCGACGAGAACTAGTTTGAGCCGTCGATTCGATTGGTCAACTGGTGAACTGTCCATGTTATATAAAATCGACCAGTACAAATTAAGCCCAGTTAATCATATTTAATTTTTTAATGAAATGGTTAACATTTTTAAAATAATAATTAAACATAATATATTTAATTAAATATTTTTTAAATAAATTTAATAAATCTTTAAATTTTTATTATTAATAATATGAGTTTAGCTTAATTAATTTATAATATACCAAGCCATCTCTTAGTTAGGTCTCAAGCTTTTTCTGGGGTAACTCCAATTCTTCTATATAAAGAGTATAACACTAGCTTTTATTTGTGATGTGAGACAAAAGATTTTAGGAGTATGTTTAAACTTAACTTAGCTATAAAAATGAGGAATTTGATTAGAGAGTTTGGCTTGTAAAATATTAAATGGTCTTTAAAATATAAGAATTCAATAACAACATTTTAATTTTTAACTTTAGACTCTTATTATAATTTTTATATAATATAAATAAGTTATTTTAAGATTATAAAATGTATAATAATATATTATAAATATTTTACATATTATATATTTTATAAAGTCTTAAAATAATTTTTTTATATTAAAAATTTTATATTCTTATTTTAAATTATATTTATATTTATAAATCTATATAAAACTTGTTCTTAATTTTTAAATATATTTAATATACATATATTTAGATATATAATAGGCATTATAATTTATCACAATCAGGCGGGAGCTTGGAATCTTAATCTAAAACGGGCATTAGCGGATAAAAATTTTTTTAATATTTATAGTAGAAACAAAATTACACAATATATTTCTTCAAGTCATATAAGAGCTACTACAAATCCAAATCACATTTAACAAATTTGTTCACACATATTAAACATCTATCAACAGAAGTCTTACACAATGCAATACAAATCATAAATCAACATAATACCATCTCTTGAAGTTCCTCTACGACGGCAGATATAATCCTCCCTTATATTCTCCATCTAGTTATGAAGTTTACCTAAAAAATTTAAACAACTTGCAATTGAATAAAATTCAGTGAATGAATTATGCTTTTATACTATAGTAAAATAAGAAAATAGAAATAGTATGCATGACAGGTTTTGCTATAACATGTACTTTAAAAAAAATGCTCAAACAATCAAACATATAACAGGTATGTACAAATGAATATTTATTATGAACTTAGTTTTATATTTATCAATCATTTCAGGAGTCACCGTCTAAACTTTTAACAAAAGAAAACTTTTACTAAAACTCATCCAAAAGATAATTAACCATTACCATTTGTCATTTCCATTTGTCTTTTTTTTTTATGTGTGGCATTCGTCAAAAGTATCGTAAGAGGGGTGACTATACTTTCAAACATACACAGTCATAGCATATAATTTATATAACTATGCATATTGATTCATAATAGTAAATCAGTTAATTTTGTGAAATAACGAAGTAACAATATGATCTAGCATTCAGGTTGTTTATTCAATATGAAGAAACAAGAAATTCAATCACAAATTCTGAGAAAAGTCATAATCATTACAAATCGTTTCATCGAAAATAAATAAACCTATAAATTTAAGAACATAATTACTCACTTTAGTATGAAGTTTTTCTTGAATCTCATTCTTTTTAACATTTCTTTTCTTAATTTGAGTACTTATAACATGAAAATCTTGACTTTATCAATATTTAAAAGCAATTTATTTATTTTATTCATTTTCTTCTCTATGATATTAGTGTATATCTTTTATTCTTTAATGCTCACATTCCTCAAAATTTCATTATCTATTTTCTAAATTAAGTTAAATTTACAATTAATAATAATAATAATTATCATATTTAGTTAATTTAATTATTAAATTATGTACATACACAATATCTTTCATTTTCTCTATTCAAGGATTAATTTTCTAATTTAATTTGATTTAAAAATTTCTTTTTCTTTAATGATTTCAATTTAAGGATCATAATATATAATCAATTCAATTCTCATGATTTCTTTTATAAAATCATTAACCTCAAATTAATTATCTAAATTAATTCATTTTCCTTTTATTCGATTCATAAAAAAGATTAATTTTTTTTTGTATTATCATAAACTATAATGTATGTTATATTTATATATGTTTATTAAGGTAAATATTAAGTTAATATTTAGGTTATATTTTACATGTAAAGATTTAATACTTAATTAATTGAATTTAATTTATGCTACACATTCCCAATTTAAATTACCTGCTGAAATCTATAAACCCCAAGTCAAAATTGAGATAATAACATTAAAATTAAATTTTTATATTAAAAAAATATATATTATCCATTTTACCTACTTATCTTTATATCTTTCCCTATCTTGGTATGCACTTGGGACGCGATTCTTCGATTCTTCTGCGTCTTGAGCAATCCCTTCTCCTTCTCTCTCTCAGGTGGCCGTGGTGTCGCATGGGGAAGCGCTCACTCGGTACGCGCCGCATGAGGTTTCTCCTCTTTCTCCCTCTCTCATTTCCTCTCTCTCGTTGCTTTGGGAGTTCGTTTGATGTCAATCACGATTCTTATTTCGATAGCAAGTAGCGATGATTGGATTTTTTTTTTCCTTTTTTTTTTCGGTGCTGATTTTTCGATTATTACAATCTCTCTCTTATAAAAATTTCGGCCTCGAAATTTAATGACAACAATAAAGATAAACATATATTTTGTTAAACAAATAATGATAAACTCTTTGCATTTCTGATTTCTTCTCCCACGTAACTTCTCGTTCTGATCCATGTTTCTATAGTATACGGACAAATAAAATTTCTTTATTCCTGAGATGCGTAACATCATAATCTATAATTCTTTCTATCTCCTCCACCAATGTGAGATCAGATTGAATATCAATAAAATTAACAATAATCTTGGCTTTATCGATTATATTGAGTTATTTTCGGAGAAATATAAACATTGTATTCGCTGCGTATAGAAGATAAAGATATATAAGTCACTTTTCCAATTCTTTCTAAAATTTCATATGAATTTAATATAGCGTGGGACTTTCATTACCAAATCATTTTATACCTTTCATGGGTGACTTTAAGAGATATAAACTCTCCTTCAAACTCTATAGATGTTTAGCATCATAATATTTCTCTTTTGACAACTTTTAATTTATTATGAATTAATCAGATCTTTTCAATAGTTTAAATTCTTATATCTCAATGATTCTTCTTTCCGGTTTTTATCCAAAAAGTGGTGTTTTCACTTCCTTCTGATGCTTTATAGGAAATACCAATACTTGTTTGGAAGCTATTATGTAAAGAAAATTGATTAAAGGCAAGTGAATTTTCCAATCTCTCCCAAAATTAAGGATATAAAGTCTAAGCAAATCTTCAAGAGTCTGAATTGTTCTTTCTGATTGACCATCAGTTTGAGAATGAAATGTAGTACTGAAAGTTAGCTTGGTACTTAAAGCTTCTTGGATTTTTCGTCATAATCTGGATGTGAATCGGCCATCCCGATCGGACACTATTGACTTTGGCACATCATGTAACTTTACAATTTTATCAACATACTTTCTTATTAGCTTTTCAACAGCATAAGATTGTTTGATAGGTATAAAGTGTGCAAATTTAGTCAATTTATCAATAATTACCCAAATTACATCGCAACCTCTTCTAGATTTAGGTAATGCAAAATCCATGATATCATCCCATTTTCACTCGAGGTATTGGTAAGCTATAAAAGTCTTCTTTTGATGTTGAACTTTAGCATCATGATGGAACTTGTCGACAAATTCATATAATTCTTTTCATCCAGTCCAAAATATTTCTTTAAGATCTTGATACGTTTCTTCTTGTCAGATGAATTGTATAATGTGAGTGATGTGCTTCATGTAAGATATCTTTTCTCAAATCACCAATATCTGGAATGCAAATTTTGCCCTGATACTTTAGTAATCCCTCTCCATCAATTTCAAAATCTTCTGTATGACCTACATTCATCAAATTTAAAATTTTCTGAAATTCGACATCTTGAATTAAAGCATCTCGTATCTTGTCCTTCAAATCTGATTGTATAGCCATTTGATTTAACAATAAAACCTGATCATTTGTAGATTTAATAATTAAAATTTTTAATTTTTCTAATTCTTGAATCAACTCCTCCTGTTAAGAGATCAACCAATTAGCACTACTAAATATTTTTCTACTTAAAGCATCAACAATTATATTTGCCTTCCACAGATGATATTGAATATCAAACTCATAATTCTTAATGAGTTCCAACCATATTCTTTGCCTTAAATTTAGCTCATTCTGAGTAAAATGTTGTATTTGAAGCTTTGATGATCAGTGAAAACTTAACACCTTACTCCATGTAAATAATGTCTCCAAATTTTTTCACAAAAAATCACTGCTTCTAACTTCTACGTGAGTTGGATAATTCTTTTATGATTTTTGATTGAGGCGTAAGCCCACTCTTGTTCTGCGTAAGTCTGGCATTTCAAACCTCTTAATAATGCGTGTATAAATTTGAAATCGTTACGTACGATTGAATAGTTATCTTGGTGATCATTAAATAATTCTTGATTTTTGAAAACTCTTTCTGATCGACCATTCAAATTTTCTCGAGTTAGTAGATAGTGGCGTGGCTGATCACGTGAAAATCCTTACAAATCTCGCGTAATATCCATCAAGAAACTTATGACTTCTGTGATATTGGTTGGTCTGGGCCATTTAGTTGTTCTGAATTTATTCTAATCTACTGAAACACTTTCACTACTAATCATATGCCTCAAAATATAATGTTATTTAGCCAAAATTCACACTTTGAGAATTTTGCATATAATTTATTTCCTTTCAGAGTTTGTAAAATAATATGAAGATGATTTGTATAAGGCTCTTCTCTAATAAATTAGAATATCATCTGAATCTGATCACAAATGAATCCAAAATAGTTTAAAGATTACATGAGATCAACATCAAGAGCGTTGGTTAAGCCAAAATGCATCACCACAAACTCATAATGCTCATTTCTTGTACTAAAGGCAGTTTTTGATATATCTTCTTTTGATCCTGATAATCGATCTTAAATTAATTTTGAAAATCTTTCCTTTGATCGAAAAGACCATCAATTCTTGGTAAGGGATATTTATTCTTCAATGTGAGTTTGTTAAACTCTCTATAATCTATGTAATAGTCTTAAGCTCCGATTTTTCTTCTTCACAAATAATACAGGAGCTCCCCAAGGGGATGTGTTAGGCTCGATAAATCCTTTATCCAACAATTCTTGCGGTCTTATTCTTTGTAATTTTTCGATCGTCATTTATATGATACTTTCTTCTGGGTTCTCTGAATTAAATTAATAAATCCATCTACGGAGGTAAGCAGTAAATCATCCAGAAAAATTTATGGATATTCTTTTACTACCGATATATCTTTTAACTTCTTTATCTCTTTAGTAACATTAGTAATTTGAGCAAGAAAGCCTTCATAACTTTTTTTGCTAACATCTTTTGGACTTTTAAGTAAGACATCATAAATAATATTTTTTTATGTCCCACAAAATTGAATTATTCTTATCTAGGAATATTGATTTTGACTATCTTTTTTCAATAATCTATAGTAGCATAATGTTTAGATAGTCAATTCATTCCTAAAATCACATCAAATTCATATAACGACATTGCTATTAAATCAACATTCAAGCTTCTTTCACAGATATTCAAGTTCACATTACAAAAATTTCTAGCATTCATATGAGACCCATTTGACATTTGGTAATTTAAATACTTTATGCATTTTATAACTTTTAATTCCAAAATTCTCACACATTCCTCAGATATAAATGAATGTGATGCTCTAGTATCAAATAAAACTCTAATTGATTTGTTTTGAATATAAATAATACTTATAAATGAGTAGATATATTAAACAAATATATCTAGTATAATATAAAATTTTAACAATGCTAATTTAAATAAAGACATACCTGTAATTACGTTAGACGAGTCATTTGCTTCCTGTTGTGTGAATGTATATACTGAGTATTCCGGTTAATTACGAGATGGGCGATGCGGTTGATTTAGCGTCCCAACAATCTTGAGGAGGTTGAACACTTGTCTTGGTATCGATTAAAGATTTTGATCCAAGATAAAAGATTTCCATATGTCTTAGGCGATGCAGTGCAAGTGTTTGTGTGAGACACTCCTTTATGTGCTCTTCCACATTTTGGGCATGTAGTAACTATTATGATTATTAGACTTGAACTGGTTTGATTTTTCAATTTGAATATTCTGCTCAGATTTTGACCTATCATCATTCCTCCTTTGAGTAGGTTGCAAAATCTATTCTATCCTGTATATAGTATAATATAGTCTCAATCACCAGAGGAGGAATCAGCTACATCCAACCGTCAGGATAAAATCATGACATTTCTCTTGCATTTGGTATCGAGGTCATCCTGAAAACATTATAAACTCAGCTTCATACTACATGATAGAACGATCTCCCTGTACCAATTTGATGAATTTGTCTTGCATTTGTCTCCTAGCTGAGAGGGGTATAAACCAATCTCTAAAAACCTTCACAGAGTCCTCCCATGAAACAAGATTACAAGGCCTTCCTTCAAACTTCTCTTATCTGCACCATCTCTCTTTAAAAGTAAAAAAGAAGTAACTCTTCTGGAGAGCGTATTTTCTAAAATTTTCTATCAGTATCAAGGTTCTACTTGATAGGTATCCTGTGAAAGAGGTGGTCTCATATCATGAAATAATTTTAAGTATTTGTCCATAAGAACCACACTTCACTTCATTAAGTCTCTTGATTTCTTATCATTTGAGTTATTGCTTTATTTTAGTAAATGCATTTATAGCCGGTGAAGGGGTTGTACCAAATTCGGTGCTTTTTGTCTTCCTATTTTCTATCTTTAATTGTTTTATCGAAATTAATTATTTATGACCATTATGCATCAATTAACATAATAATATATAAATCTCTTCATAACATTTATCATTTTTCTAATGACTATTTGATTATGATCATATTTATTTCACTAAAAGAAAAATCTCGCTCTGATACCAATCTTGTTATGACCAGGAGTTTGAAATACTGGTGTGACAATGACGATAAAAAAAAAATCTTAACATTTCCAGTAGAAACAAAATTACACAATATATTTCTCCCATATAAGAGCTAAACAAATCATCGTATTTAACAAATTTGTTCGCGTATTAACATTAATCCAAGTCTTTGCCTTATACAATCATCGTAACATAATACTTTTATCTCCCTTTACCTACGATAGACGTAATCGCCATTCTATTCTCCATGGTTATGAAGATTACTTGAAAAATATAAACTCGATTGAATAAAATTCAGTAAATTATCTTTTACTATAAGAAAACAATAAATCGAAATAGTATGTGGCGGGTTTTGTATAATATGAAAAAAATCTTTCAAACAATCAAACATATAGGAGGTATGTACAAATGAACATTTCTTATGAATTTTACTTTTACATTTATCAACCATTTCAAGAGTCACCGTCTAAATCTTTATAAAAACTTATCCAAAAGATGAGTAATCATTATCGTTTGCCATTTTTATGTCTTTTTTAGATGCACGGATTATTCGTCACTAAAGGGGGTGTTCTTTCACATATCGTTTAGCGTCTGATTTATTATGTATTGATTCATAATAGTATATAATTTTGAAATGATGATAATATGATCTAACATTAAATGTTTTGATATGAAGAAATGGGAAAATCAATCACAAATTGCAGTACAGAAAAAAGTAATAATAATGTACAAATGTATTTCATCACAAGAAAATAAATAAGCTTTTATCATAAATGTAAGAACATAATTACTCACTTTAGTATAAAATTTTTTCTTGAATCTCTTTTCCTTTAACACTTATTTTCTTAATTTGAGTACCTATAACATAAAAATCTTAACTATATCAACATTTGAAAACAATTTATTTATTTTATTCATTTTCTTTTCTATGATATTAGTATATATCTTTTGTTCTTTAATGCTCACATTCCTCAAAATTTTATTGTCTATTTTTTAAATTATGTTAAATTTATAATTAATAATAATAATAATTATCATATTTAGTTAATTTAATTATTAAATTATGTACATACACAATATCTTCCATTTTCTCTATTCAAGGATTAATTTTCCTAATTTAATTTGATTTAAAAATTTCTATCTTTCTCTCTAATGATTTCAATTTAAGGATCATAATATATAATCAATTCAATTCTCGTGATTATAAATTTTCTTTTATAAAATCATTAACGCCAAATTAATTCATTTTCCTTTTATTTAATTCATAAGAAAGATTAATTTTTTTGTATTATCATAAACTATAATGTATGTTATATTTATATACATTTATTAAGCTAAGTATTAAGTTAATATTTAGGTTATATTTTACATGTAAAGATTTAATACTTAATTAATTAAATTTAATTTATACTACACATTCTCAAACTAAATTATTTGCTGAAATCTATAAACTCTAAGTCAAAATTGAGATAATAACATTAAAATCAAATTTCTATATTAAAAAAAAAATATTATCCATTTTACCTACTTACCTTTATATCTTTCCCAACGCTCGATCCTTCCCGTGCTCGCAAGGCTTCCGTTTGCACACACTCCCTTCTCCTTCTTCTCTCTTAGTCATCGGCGCGCGAAGGGCTCTGGCGGCTCGGTGTCGGCATCAGGGAAGCCGCCTCACTTGACTAGGGCAGGCACACACGAGGTTTCCCCTTCTCTGTCTCCCTCTCTCGTTGCTTTAGGAGTTCGGTAAACCGAAACTGAGCCCCTCCTTCGATTCTTCTATTCGCGACCAATTGTCGCGATGGTCGAATTTTATTTTATTTTATTTTTCTTTTTTTTTTCGGTCCCAAGTCCGGATGTGAAAAGTGGAGGGTTGCGTTAGGTAGTCGACAGACAGCGTAAAACTTGTCGAAATAATCATGACATGAATCCTTTAAATCATCATTGTGTTATCTTGGGCGTCCGCAGAAACGGCCTGTATGACTGAATCTGATGAAAAATGTCTAAGCATTGCATCGGCAGTCTGATGTTAAATAAGAGGTTCCCATTATGGATGGATGGCAAAAGTTAGTCCATGGAATTAGGTTAGGATCTTGGAATATAGGTACTACAGGTAAATTAATGGAATTAATATATATTATGGTTCATAGAAAGATAAATATTTTATGTGTTAGAAACTAAATGGGTTGGGGAAAGAGGAGATTGATAGTTTAGGTTTTAAACTTTGGTATTTAGGTAAAAGTCGAACTAGAAATGGTGTAGGTGTGATTATAGATAAAAGTTTGAAGGATAATGTTATAAATATAAATAGATGTGGAGATATAATTATATCTTTTAAAATTATTGATCTTATTATCGATGTTATAATTAATACATGCTTAGTAGGTTTGGAGGTAAGTAAAAGAAAAATTTTGGAATGAATTGAGAGATTATCTGAATCTCTCTTGAAGAAAAAGTATTTATTGAAGGAGATTTAAATAATGTGTTGGTAGAGTGGTAGAAGATTTTAAAAATTGTGGTTATGGATTTGGGTAGTAATGAAGAATGTATGTATATTAGATTTTGTTTTAAACTTTGATTTTGTAGTTCTTACACTTTATTTAAGAAAAAGATGACATATTATTATTATATAAAATGGATCTAGTAAAACAAATTGATTATTTTGATAAGAAAAATAGATCGTTTAGATTGTAAAGATTGTAATTATTCAGTGAAAATCTAAATCACGGCGTCGATTGTTAGTTTTAGATTTTAAGATGAAAGGTTGTAGAGAAGAAATAAACTAAATTATTGTCTAAAATTAGATGGGAATGACTTAAACAAATAAAATATTTTAAGAAAGCTGAGAGATTAAATTTGGGATGTTCGTAGGAAAATTTAATATTATGTGAGAAAAATAGTAGAAAAAATTAAGTTCTTAAAGATGCTTGGAGAATCGAAAACTTCTTTTTTTTTTCGAAAGGAAGGAAAAAACTTTTAATAAGAATAGTTGGTGGTGGAGTCGAGTCTGAGAAAAGATAAAAAATAAGTATTGTTATAAAATTTGGTTTAGATAGAAAACTTCGGAGAATTGAAAGATATAAAGTGGCATAGAGATTAAGAAAGCGATATATGATCTGAAAAATTTAGCTTTTAGTGATTTATCTGATAGATTAGATCTGAAAGAAGGTAAAAGATGTATGTAAGTTAGCCAAAGAGATAGGAGAAGTAAAGACGTAGTTAGTGAGGTGTATTAACGATGAAAATAATAAAATATTTTTTTAGAAAATGATATTGAAAATAGGTGAATGAGGTATTTTGATAAACTTTTGATGAAGGATCGAAAGTACGATTGATTTTAGCCTTATCTAAAAAAATAGAATTTCATTTTCGTCATTATTAGTAAATTTGAAGTTAGTGAAGCTTTAAAGAAAATGAAATGTGGAAAAGCAGTAGGGGCCAGGATAATATTCCAATAGAAGTGTGGAAATGTTTAGGAGATCAAGGAATTTCTTGACAAATCTTTTTAATGTCATTTTAAAGGTAAAAGATGCAGATGAGTGAAAAGAGTTTGTTGGTTCTATATTTAAGAATAAAGGTGATGCACAAGAGTGTGCAAATTATAGAGGAATTAAGTTAATGTGCCATACATTAAAATTATGGGAGTAATTGAGCATAGCTACGATGTGATACAAAAGTTTCTCCTGTCAGTTTGGTTTCATGCGTAGATCTACTATGGATGCTATACATTTGTTAAGAGGTTTGATGGAGAAACATAGAGAAAGTAAGGAGGATCTACATATGATATTTATTGATTTAGAGAAAGCTTATGATAAAGTTTCAAGAGATATTTTTTGGAGAGTTCTAGAACATAAATGAGTTAATATTGGTTATATGTAAGTCATTAAGGATATGTATACCAGAGCTGTTACTTGTGTCCAAGCACAAGGAGGATTGAAAAAATATTTTTCTATTTCAGTTGGATTACATCAAGGACCTTTTAAGCCCTTATCCTTTTACTTTAGTTATGAATGTTCTTACAGGCATTTACAAGATGTACCTTGGTGTATTTTTTTTTGTCGATGACATTCTTCTTGTTGATAAGACTAGAGAGGAGTCCAACGAAACTTGAATTATGGAGGTCAACTCAGAGTCTAAATGTTTTCGTTTAAGTAGATCTAAAATTGAATATATGGAGTGTAATTTTAGAAGTTCTGTAGTGTTGTTAGGACATGAACAACAAGTCATTAATAAGAGTGAGCGATATTTAGGCTCATTGTTCAAAATGATGATGAAATAGATGGAGATGTTATTAGTAGAATTCAAGTTGGATGGTTGAAGTGAATGCATCTAGCCTATTATGTGATAGAAAAGTTCCACTTAAACTTAAGGAAAAAATTTTATAAGATGGTGGTAAGACCTATAATTATGAGAATGTTGGCCAATAAAGAGAAAAGATTAAGTTAAGTGTTACGAGAGATGCTTAGGTGGATGGTGGCTTTACTCTTAGAGATAGAATGCAAAATGAGTATATTAAAAAGTTGGAGTAAGGTAGATAATATTAGATTTGTTTACACATAAAACGCCTCCGTCCGATTAGGAGAGTAGATGCATTAGATTTGCCTTATGTTAAGAAAGGTAGTAGACCTAAAAGACTTGGTTAAGATGTATAAAAAATGATTTTAGTATACTTGATTTAAATGAGAATTAATACATATAGGACACAATGATAAGGATTCATGAATGACCCCACTTAGTTTATTGTTGTTGTTGTTGTTTCTTTTTTTTTTCGGTGCTAATTTTTCGATTATCACATAATTATACCTTAATAAACTTTAATTTGATTTTTAAATTTATAAATATTAAAAATATTAATTATATATTATTTATTTATTTAATATTTATCATATATTTATATTATTACATCATTTAGTCTATTTTTAATAATTTTAATATTCATTACATCATCCGATTCAATCACTAGTTTAATCCCGATTAAACCATTGAACCTTGAACTTTTCATTCTTCTAATTTTGTACCCGGCTTGGTTTTCACAACCTTGATGAAACCACTACATCTGTCAATACAGGTGTCACAGCCGCAATCGAGAGAGATCGGGAGGAGAAAGACTCACTCAAGAGACCAAGCGGGGTGGAGCATGCAAGCTAAGCTGAGAGGCGCCAGGGCAAGCCATTAAGTTAAGCAATCCTTGCGTATGTTCGGGCACGGTTTGGGTGGATTGTGATGAAAGCAAGCGTGCTTGCAAGTCGGAGTTGTGCTCAGGCTAGGGCATCAATCCATTCAAGTATGAGAATGAGGGAGAGGGAGGAAATAAATAAATGATTATATATAGTAATATAATATCATATTAATAATAATGGTATTAATATAAATATTAATAATATAAATAATAATATAATAAATAATATTAGTAATAATAATATTAGTAATGTTAGAATAATAATAAGATAACTATTAATTAATGATAATAATAAAAATGTATATAATATAAAAATATAATAATAATTAAATAATGATATTAGTAATAATATTATTAGTGATAATAATAATAATAATAATAATAATAATAATAATAATAATCATAATAGTAATATTAGTATAATAATAATACAACTTATAATAATAATAATAAATAATGATGCAATAATAAATTAATAAATAATAAAATTAACATAAATAATATGCATGTTGATTAGCACATAATAATAATAATAATAATAAAATGAAAAAAATGATATGATAATAATATGCATATTAGCATATAATAAGTAATAATAATTATTATAATAATAGTAAATGTAATAATAACATATTAATAATAATCATAATATAATAGTATAATAACATAATTATATTAATAACATTAATTAATAACAATGAGGATAAGTAATATGGATTAATAATAATAATAATAATAATAATAATAATAATTTAATCAAAATGATCGATAATATAATAATAATAGTTATGATAATAGTGATGATAAGGATGATGGTGAAGATAATTAAATTAACATTCATTTATAATTATATGCTTTTACTATGAGAGGAATCTCGTTCAAAAGAAAGGAACAAATAAGCGTTATTAAAAGTGGGTAATTATGTTCTTTATTTTATGATAATTATTTCTCTTCTAAATCAAAATGCATTTTCTATACTTGTATGAGAGTGTTCAAATGAATGCCTAAATTGATATTGAAAATGCTTTAATATTTATGTATGCACAATAAATTGTTTTAATTGACACCAAATTATTATTGCAAAATGATTTTCTTTTTTCTCAACTATGAACTCTTGTGATGATCATTTTATAATTTAATCTTAATCGATTTTTCTAATGATAAGCTAAAACTATTAATAAATTACTTGTTGAAAAACATGAAAATGATCGTATGATATAATAACTTGTTACGCATGTTGATTGATGATATTTATTCTCATGATATTGGTTGGGGACGTAATGTACTCATACATATAAATGAAAATTAACGATCAGAGTACTTTCACACATTACGAGAAGATTTCATATACAATTTTATTACATCAAAGTATGTGTGGAAGACTTAGAAATTCATGTAAGTATTTGAAGAAGCTAATTCTATATTTGAAACAAGTCCATGTCTCACTCAATAGTTTGAAAACTTATGAAAGCATTCAATGAAATGATTTCACTATGAATGTTGTGAGATGAACTTCATATCAATTGCCTTGAAACACGTTCAAGTGCTTTAAGAAATGAATAGATGATAATATGCATGCAATCTTAATAATCCGCATGGGCCCCAACACCTAGATTAAAAGCCTAAACCTAATGTTTGAGGATGTTGCGCGAGTTAACACATAACAAATTTAAGTAGCTTGCATGTGCTCTGATCAATGTGATGAATACTCAATCATATAGGTTGAGAATATTGCACAGGTTGTAATGAAGATCAATCTAAGTTTAGTTTTACCACAAGAATTGTGCAACTATTTTTAAAAGTTAAATCATTATCTTCATGAAAATATAATATCTCATTTTTAGAGCTAAACCTCATCAGTCATGCACACTTATATTGTGAAAGTCATAAGTTCTGATTGACTGAAGTTGACAGGATTAATTATAAAACTGAACAATCATTTCTGATATAAATAATATTTTAAATTTATAGATGACCATCAAAAGTCTTAATCAACAAAATTCATATTCAAACTTACGAACTCTATGTTTTCAAAATAATGAATATGATTATAAATTCTGATTGTAAATTCGATCATTTGCTAATAAAAAATAAAGTTGATAAGGTCTACATCGATGATAATTGTGTTGAATAAAGATTTTAATCGGATGAGATACTACTATCAAAATATGTTTAAAATTTTAAATTAAAATTGAATTAATTGAATGCAAAATTTCAATAAATTGCTAAGTTTAAATGCTCAAATGAACCTTATTATCAGGATACTTGAAGCAAACATCTATTTACCCATCCACAACTGATTGTCGGAGGGGACAAATTAACTTGATAAGACCTATCCCGATGATGACTGTGTTGAATGATGATTTAACCGGAGAGGTTATTATCATCAAAATAATATTTAAAATTTTAAATTAAAATTGAATTAAACTGAATGCAAAATTTTAATAAGTTACTAAATTTGAAATGCTCAAATGAAATTTATCATCTAGATACTTGAAACAAATAGTCATCCGCCTATCCGCAATTTTTGTCGAGGGTGACAAATTAAGAAAATTTTAGCTCACAAAAGAATTAATGTTAAGTGAAGTGTACAACTATATTTACTCTCAAATAATCTCATACTAGTAAGGACACGATCCAAGTTCCTTGTTCTCGTGGTTTGGCCAGTTTGTTTTATATATGATATGCTATCGAGTTCCGACGGTGACCCTCAATGACCTCAATATATTACTACGATCAGAATTACATGCTCCTCATGCCCTCGAGTCCTGAATTGTAGCCCTCTTTAAGGTGGATTTAAAGCTGTCTTTTTAAATAAACATCAACACATGTCTATAAAATTACATTGGACGATACATCTCATGGTTACTGATAAGGATCATTTAGTCATGTTTGTCGATTACTTCCTCTGATTAACAAGACTATGGATCATGATTGCCCGGGACAATGAAATTATTGGATCTTGATTAGGCACGTCATCATTTCCCCCACCCTCCACTTTAAGTTAAAATATGATGACCTTCATAATTCTAAATTTCAAACTTCGAAACTATACACTATGTATTTAATGACCTAATGACTAATTTTAATCGAAAGTTCTCTCTCAGCATTTGGGAGAGTAATTAACTATAGGTGTTTGCGCTTACGAGAAACTAGAACTGGATTTATAGTCCTTACAAAATGAGGGAGAAATCTCAAGATAGTGTCTTATCTGCAATCCTTATCTGTCTTCTAAATATTTGACCAATATTAATCAAATTGTTTTCATCGAGAGGTCGGAGTCAAATTTTTGGAGCCCACAATTAATATTTGTTTTATGTGTGAGTTTTAATTCCTTAAACTAAAATTCATTACAGGTGTCCAAGTTTAACATGTGCCAGCAAGTAAAAAAGGGAATCCAGCTATAGGATATCGATCTTGTGGACAATATCATTAATTGAAACTTTAGGAAAAATAATTTTTTAAGAAACTAATTAATAAATTCTAATATTCTTATATATTGATATATGCATCTATATATGAAAATGATCTAAATAGTGTAAAATTTGTTTAAATTATATTTGATCATTTTCTAGATATGTGAAAAGTGGATCATAATTTAAAGAGAATTTTTAATTATCTTTTGAAAATAGAGGATAATACATAAGACTATTGGAAGAAGATTTTCCCGTTATCTTTGTAAAATATGATTTGAAGCAGTGAGTGCTCCATGTGAGTTGATGGTTTGGTTGGATAAGGAAGAACCTTTCTTCTCCCCATCTTTTGCTTAACCCCAGTAGATCCTTCTTGTATCCACCGGCCATTGTGATTAAATAAAAATTGGCTCTGATATCATGTGTAAGAGGGGACAAAATAACAAAAACTTGCTTATATTGGCTGAAATTTGCTCCTATATGTGGTTTACAAGGAGAAAAATAGAGAAGCAATTAACTTAAATTAAAAATTATAGCATGTTTAATTTAAAATCTAATAAATAATAGATCCCCTAGAAATCAACCATCCATCACCCCAACTTCAGCGTCTTTCCATTCATGCCAAAATTACTTCGGTCAAGGAGGATTTCCTATAGGAATTGCCGTCTGAGGAGAAAACCGCCAGCAGTCCAGGTACTGAAAGTTTATCTAGGGATCAATACTGCCAGCCCTTCCTGCCAAATAACTCCAAGCATGATAGAAGATAAAAACGCTATTTATTCTTTTGCCCTTTTGCATATAGAAGCAGCTGGTTCCTTTGATGGCATAGAACTAGAGGTTAATTTAATATTAATAATATTTTCCCAACCCGCATCTTATTCACAACTTTCTTTGTATATTGATGATGGTATAATGATATTAATACTTGAGTGACAATCCAAAAGTTAATTTTAATATAATATTACTTTCCCTTTTTGGTTTGATGTTTGCCATCCTTATTTTATGTAAATAAAAAATTGGTTAATGATTTTTGTTCCTCAAAATTTACCCCTTTACATTGCAGGGTTTGAGAAAAAAGCTCCAGTTTTGGATGCTGCCCTCCTACGTCTTCTTGGGTGGTTAAGAACAATTGCATGAGAGAAGATTGATTTTCTCAGGTGTGATGTACTTTTCTACTCGATGATCAAGTCCAACAGTTTTTCATTCATTGGTACAGGCCAGTTGTTGATGGGTTGCAGATGCAACATTACCATTTCCTGCTAGCCTAGGAAGCAGGAGGTACTTACAATTGGTTTTAGATTGGCCATTATAGAATCAAGGCATTGTTGAGAACAACCTATGAAGAATGATGTCCTGTGTAGTTTTCTTGATCTTTTTCTTGCAAACTTGCTTTTATTAGGAAAATTTACCTGCTTATGACCAAAAAAATGTACCTTTTTAATACATGAATGAAACCTTTGCATCAAAATTTTGGAGCAAGAAGTTAGAATCTGTCATGACTGCCTTGTGTGTGATTCCTGTATGTGTTCGTTTCTATTAGCAATGATGCAAGTTATAATAAGAGGGCTGTAATGCTTGGATATGAATATACGGACATGGGCATGGTATCAATATCAGATGTTGAACTTGCTTTTTTTTATTTAAGAAAAATGACTCAACGGTAGGTCAGGCATGGCGTGTATTCATAAGGACAATTAATAATATAATAAAGTTATATTGCTCACAATGTACTAAATGTTATATCATAAACATCAATTCCTCATATTGTAAATATTAGACAAGATTTAATGTAAAATTTTGCCAACTTTAAAAAAAAAAAAATGTTCCAGCTCAAAGTTGAGCCATTTCATTCAAATCAAAATTGCATTTGTTTGATCCAAGATTAAATTTAAAGCCAACTTCTTATTGATCAATTGGATTTGGATTGCCTCAAAACTGAATTATTTACAGCTCTAACTTGGCATATAGACTTGAAAAATTTAGATCATCACGCCTTCTTAAATCAAAGGTTAATATGGTTATGGTCAGTGCATAAGCACAAATGTTCTGTAATACTTTAATGAAATATAGAGCTGTAATATAGAGCTCTCAGTTAGTACATGCTTGCAATATAGAGCTTTTTCTTACAAACCCTAAAAGGGTTGGTGCTGCGTGCAAACTTACTGAGAGTTTATAAAAGTTCTTACAAAGATTCAATCCTTGTCCTTTAGTTCATACTGAAGGCAACTAATCATGTGCTCATTGGTCTATTTTTTAGTGCACCCATAAAACTACTAGAGAAAAAAATGGGAATATGTGAGATATATCATAGAATTCTCTCACCGAGAACAAAAAACTTTAGCTTTGTGGTTTAGTAGTGGGAAGGAGATGTGAAAACTTCTCTTATCAGCTCGTGACATTGTACCCATGGGCTAATGTTCAAGTCCCCATGCCCTTTGTGATATTAATCCGTCTTAAGGAAATATATGCTAGGAGTCGGTACCCAAAGACCATAGCAATCATCACAACAACCTCTTTAACACCCTTGTCGAGGTGATTTACATTTAAATAGGGTGGTGCATGGTCATATTGCACTTTCAGTAGAAGCCTGTAAGTATGGTAGTTGAATGACATGTAGCGGATCCACGATATGAACACTGGAACTCTCTGCACATAAAGAACTTTCAAGTTATAGTTTTAACTCCATCGCATAAATTCAATAGACTGAAAGTTAGTATAAAAATAAATTAAGTTCACCAAAAACTGATGATATATTTCAGTCAGTTACATTCTATGCTGTATCATAGTATAAAAAGTAGTTTGTTTAATTTTATTTTCTTATTTGAAATGAGTTTATGGCTGTGCAAGAAAAGGAAATATGTCAAAGGTGTGTTTTAGGTCTCATATTATTCCAAAAATATTCCGTTTGGTTTATGCTTTTATGTTTGAGGCTTGAGTGGCAGATTATCATTAACTACAGCCAGCATGTTGAAAACTTGTTAAGAGTTCTTGGAAAATTATGTTGGCCACTACATGGAATCATTGATCTCTATTCACATCTAGTCATTAAGTAAATTCTTATGGTTAGTCATGGAGTCGTATGGCACCTTTTTTTGGATTTTCCAAACAATGAGCAATATGGTCGAGGATAAGCTGAAAATGTGATTATAAGCTGGGCAGACCCACAAACACTTTAGGGAGGGCAATTGCTCACCCTGTAATTTGATATTTCCCTCCATAGGATAAATCCTTTTGCTTAATACAAAAGTAGAAATCATTTTCCTATTTATCTTAATTATGTAATAAGTTTGCCACCCTAAAGAAAGATGATTGTTCTACCTTTAATTTTAAGGGGAAAAAAAACTTAATGTGAAATCTATTAATAAAATGACTGTGAAGTTGTGATTTAAATAGATTCTATAGATGCACCATAAGTAATGTGGTTTTTTAGAACAAAATAATTGACGGGGGTAAAATAATGTAGAATTATTATGAATTTAGAGATGGAAAATGATTTGGGGTGTTTTTGAATGTATGAAAAAAAAACCTTTAAGCAAAATCAATTGTTTCTACTTCTATGGAATGAATAAATAGCAGGGAAAAATATCTTTCTAAGTAATTGTGCCACCGATGATTGATTTTAATCAATGGTTCAGTTGTTTTTGTAAATGGATCAGCTTTTGGATTTTTTTTCAGCCTTTCATTCTTAATTCATTTTCATTTTTGGCTAATAACATTTCAGTTGAGTTTCAAAGTAACAGTGGCATTCCCTATTCAAGCACACAGCTTGAAATGATAAGTGAGTTTAAAGATTCTTATCAGTAATCAAAGGACAAAATAGTTTTGGCAGGATTTTGTTATGATTTATCATTCTGTAAGGAATGCAGTATGCTAATTTACTTGACTAGAAAGCTTTATTGTTTACCTTCACGAAGAAACCTCCAGCAAGCATGAAAGTCATGACAGTTACTGAAGCTAGAGTAGTTGCCTTTTTCATATCCATAAGAGTAGCACCAATTGCCAGTCCAAATCCCTGCTCATTTTAAGGAAAGCTCAATTTTAGCAAACTGAATAGCGGATTAGAAAATGGTTTCTAGAGTTAGCCTTGTACGCTAGTGTAAGCCTTACCTGCGCGGCAACAATACAGAGAAAAAGAGTAAGCATGCTTAGAAAGAAAGGTTCTGGGCTCTGTCTTAATCCTGCCATAAAATAGACGATGAGCAGAAATATGATTGGCAAGAAAAGGTCTAATGGGAGGTCGCTTGTTGTCCTGGCCATGAAGTATGCACTTAGTCTGTACATGTCAACTGCTCGTTCCTTGTTTAACATAGCTCTTTCTTGAGGAAATGTGAAGATTGCTGTGAATACTGGGAAAAATCCCCAGAAAACAGCAATGAAGAATAGCAACCCTGCCTGCAAGATAGTATGTTGCTCAAATGAGATTGCTACAGTATTGTAAGCTTAAGTTCCTATTCTTGTTTTGCTTGAAAAATTTTAAATACATTCAGAAAATGCTGATTTAGATTAATGCTGGATAGTTGATAGTACTACTTGCATTTTGTTCCTATTCCTGAACTATAGTGAAGTTGTGCAGATCACAAATTTTTGATTTCTGATTTACAACTGACATGATGTTCTTTCTGAAGATTTATACTCTGCATGCAGGATTCAATTTACTCATTCATTATTTCAGTGTTCTTCAACTTTGTTTAAAATTACATAATAAAAAACCCACTTAAAATTAGCCTCAACACTTTTTTGAAAAAAATCACAATGAGACTTATGCCTCATTAGTGTTACGTGAGGCTTACGTCTCACGAGATATGAGGCTCTCCTCACCTTAGCTTTTGTGAAGCATGTACTTTTAGATTTAGCTTTAAAAAAATCAAATATGAATTTTAATTATTGAAATATACACATGCCCCAACAGACATGCAACATATCTCACGATAGATATTATTCAAGTGTCTCTCCTCTTGTGCCATCTCCACTCATGCATAATACTATCATTGCCACCACCATCCGTATATGTGATATTTTTACTTTGATATGGGATAATTAGAGTGTAAGAGAAAAACTGAGAGAGGGAGAGAGAGAATATTAAGAGATAATTCATATTTATTTGAAGCATATAAGTTTTTAAAAGTTTTAAAACTTAATGTAAATTAAAGTGTGATACCATGAAATTGCCAAAAGAGGTATATAAAACTTATTTAAATTGTCTGCAGCCATATTTTAAAACCTTGGTTAAGTCCTCTTTATCAACGAAACTTTCAACAGTTAGCAAATGTAAAATCTCTTAGCAATGAACTATTAAGGTCTTGAAAGATCTTTACAAGGATAGAGTTCAAATCATGATACCGTGACAAATTTTAGAGTGAAGCACTGATTAAAAAAAAAGAGTAGGAATCATAAAATCAGCAGAGTATGGTAATAAAAACAAAATTCTATGTGAAAGTGGGATGATCTGAAGCCATTGTAGTAGTAGGCCTTTATTTTGTTTTTTCCTCTTGCATCATCTTGTATATGCTTTGCCATAATTTCACTTGACATTGAGGTAAAAGTTAAGGATTAGTACCTGATCTTGCATTCCCTTTACTGTGTTGCTATCTGACTGCCACCAAAGTAACCCTAGGATGATTGCTGTTGCAATTACTTGAGTAATTCTCATCCAACTCAGATAATCATGTCGCCGTTCTTTTAGTCCTCTCCAAACTAGAATCGAATATTGTTGCCTCCAACTTGTTCCCCATTCTCTATTTTGTGACAAAACCTTTGCCTTCAGATCATCAGCAATAGGAATTGGCATCAATAACCTTTTTTTTTCTGTGTCTGCAACTCGAGTCTCATAGGCTTCCACCAGGTACTGTTTTAATAATGTGTTAACTTTTCTTGTTCTGTAGACGCTCAAGCTCTTTTATTTTTGACTTTTTCATAAATGTGAGTATTAATATTTAACTTGTGCTTCATTTACCGATCACTAAAAGCCAAAGCTATTAACTTTGATGTGTGTTAACATGCATAAAATGAAGTACAGCCTCAGTTCTTAACAAAGGAATGTTGCTGCCCAACTAGGAGTGCCCAAAAAAATCTCAAGGGTCATCGAATGGATGGAAATTGACGCGTGCATTCCATTCAATGGCCTGGAGACTTTGTTTGGGCTCTATTTTGGTGACTGTAGAATTACTCTTTTAACAAGATATTACATTCATGGAAAGGTGTATCTAGTGATAAGATGCGTCTTACCTCATGTACGTCTTTTGCTGTTGGCTTATCACTTTTGGTATCACCTCCCAAATTCTCTGTTTGCACCTTGTCATCTAGTTCCGAAGGTACGGAGACATCATTTATGTTACCATTGGCAAGATCTAACAAGAATTCTGCTGGGTTCATTGCAATTAGAGGAGAGCATCCAATGGATTGAAAGTAAAACATAGCTTCAGATGCCTTTCCGAAATATAGCAGGCTTCCTTTCCCAAGGAGAATTAATCTATCAAATTTGTGAAAGAGTCTGCTGGATGGCTGATGTATTGTAGTTACGACTGTTTTTCCAGCCTGCTATAATTCAATGATTTAGTTATCTAGGATGTTTCTTAAATATCTGTATATAAGATGCAATTTGTTATTCATAATACAGGATAAAAACTATAGTTTAATAATTACGAGTGCATCCAGAATATTATGCTGCTAAGTTTGGGATATAAATACATAAGATTTATTATACACTTTCCCTCTCCTATCCACCTATAGCGCATCTTTTTGAAGAGATTGGTTACTTCCATCATGTTTGTACCTCATTCCCTATCATTGAGTTGTTAATAGACCAGCTGAGTCTGGTTGTGAGATAAGAAACCATGTTTTCTGGTCTTTTTCAAATCCTTTGCTTCAACTACATTATTAACTCAATTTATATTTGGATGGCATTGGGTACATACTTGGAGTGCTGATCAATTCTTGCGGTGGTCTCACAATAAAACGGGAGTGCTAAGGCCAGAAACTGGAGGAAAAAAATGGTTAAGCTAATTCATTCCAGAAAGAAAATTAACCTAGGCTCTGTGATTATTCAGTGTTTATAACCCGGTTATATGCCAGGTTCTTATGGAGGCTTTGGCTGCATATCATCCCCTACTAGCATGAAGCCAAAGCAACCAGATGATACTGGCAATAAAGTTGATTTTTTTTTCTTAGATGGTTTGCTTTTTGCAGTTTATTGATGCAGTTTAAAATTCAGGCATCATGTAAAGCTTAACATATTGCAATATCATTTAGGCAGTTTAAAGTGCAAATGTCAAAATGCCCTTTTAGTTTTCTAATATTGGAGGGCCTTTTTGTTTCTCTTTTGCATTTTTAAAAAAAAATTAATATTGCTGAAACCAAGTAGATGAGGCAGTCCTTAGTAAAATTTTTACTTGAGCTCTGGTCAAGTTGGTATCTTTGCATCCTTCCATTGATACTGTTATTCCATGTATTAAGCATATCAATTTCTGGCTAGTGTTTCAGTTATTTATGGGTTGTTGGTTATACATGGCAATGGTTAAGCAGCTCTGCTATAAAACAATTTGATAAATATGCATTTATTATTTTCATTGATGCATTTATGCATATTTATTTCTTTAAGATTTCTCTTCATCGATGAACCTACATTTTAAACTTGGAAGTTATTTATTTATTTTCATTTTGTACTGTACACTATGTAGATGCATATAGTATTTGCCTTACAAAACTTCATGTCCCTTGGGATCTATCCCAGTGCCTTCCCCTCTAGCCATCCTAAACCGTTCTTTTTCATATTCTTTCATTGCTCTTAGTTGCAGACAACAGCGGTAGTTTTGACTAATATGGTCACAATCATTAAACCAGTTGTTCCTATTTCTTATCTTGCTTTGTATTTTGTATTTTTCAGCTTCTTTTGAGCATGTTGTCTATTAAAAGTGTTTATCTAGATTGCATGAAATCAAACTGATTTGTGTTTTATTTGAGTTCTTTGCTAGTTTAAGGGCTAAAAAGCAACTAGCCCTTATCTGTTTTACTTCTTGTCAGGCCCTCATGTGAGGAAGAGCTATTGTAATTTATGTTTGACATCAGATATGAAGCAATTTCTATGCACATTATAGCTTCCTAACAGATTGAGATCAGTTGGTCAAGTTTGTCTATGGTGATGAATTGATGGCTTAACTTTAGGGGCTATGCAAAAGGGATCTAGAAGCGCCAGAACAACTCTTCCAAGAAGTTAGGTTCAACAACAACAACAAGTTAATATGTTTTTTATGAATCCCTTTTTGTGTTTTATGTCAAATTCCTTTAATTGAGTATACTAAGATCATTTTTTATACATCTTAAGTCTTTTGGTCTATTTATCTTAACATAAGGAAAATCAATTACTCTCTGTAGAATATAATAGACTTTATGTATCATCTAAAGAACTCTCCTAATCTATCTATCAGGGCTACTCAAGACATAATTTTCCAAGTTAGGTTCTTGATATATATTTCTGTTTCCTTGTTTTTACTTGGCCAATTAATTCCTTTTTGAGATTTTTGTCATAATCCAGTTATCAGCTTCATGATTTTTTGGCTTTCGAAGAACTAATCAGGCCTATTTAAAACAGAAACACAATTACTCTAGTAGAATATATAGAACTATTAGCTTACCTCTGCTATATCATGAAGAACCTGGATAATTCGTAAGGCTGTTGTTGAATCTAAACCAGAAGTGGGCTCATCAAGACATAACAAGGAAGGATTAATAATAATCTCGTTCCCTATGCAGACTCTTTTCCTCTCACCTCCTGAAACTCCCCTCACAAAAGATCCTCCAATCATGGTATCTTGGCACCTGCAAAATGGTATTTTGAATCAATCTTCAGATGAGATGGAAAGCACGTTTTGACGGTTATATGCTTAACTCCTAAATTGAAAATATTTGTTTTTTTATTACAGATCAGAGTGAAAACCAACTACTCTAGTAATATTTGAAAATTACCTATCAAGCCCAAGCTCATAGATGATGTCTGTAGCCCTTTCTTCCTTCTGCTGCTTGCTCATCGTATTTGGAAGCCGGAGGAGAGCTGAATACGTAAGTGTTTCTCTCACAGTAAGATGTGCAAACAGAACATCATCCTGTGTCACGAACCCTACCCTGCCAATAATAGACGTCTGTTATGCTACCATGCTGGTTGTTTTTTTTTTCTTTCAACTCGTTGGTTACTTTTATTACTATAGAAACTGCTGCCTTCTTCCAGAAGGCTGCTCATTTCACTTTATTCTGAATAAAGAATCCATTATTTGACATGGAAAACATCATCCATGGTTTACTCAAAAGAATAGGTACATACTAAATTTGAATTGTATATAAGCTGCTTCAAATCTATTAAGTTCATACTTTTGTGCCCCAACATGCAAGGATACTATTTTTCGTGGATATTTTACCTGCGTTTTAGTGATTTGTTGTAAGGTTCATCATTGTAAGTAATTAACCCTTCTAGTCTGTTTCCATGAATCCTTCCACCAAGCAGGCTGAGAAGAGTGGTCTTCCCACTGCCAGAAGGCCCCATGAGAGCCAGGACCTCCCCTGGGCTAGCTGAACCTGTAATTCCGTTAAGGATTTCTTTCTCAGTCCTTCTTGTTACGCCATTGAGGATTACCTTGTATTTAACCTCTGAAAACTGCAAAATTAATGAAAGAAATGTGGCAGCAAGAATACCTTTTTCAGTAGCTGTAAATCAAAGACTACTACTTGAGCTCATGGATGCCCAAGCTCACAATTTCTCACTGATCATTAAACTCCTCTGTAACACATCAATTGTTAATTTGTTATTTTAACTTCGTTTGATATATATACTCAACAGTTATAACTTTATGTTTTCACAGTTTTCTCAGCGAACCACATACTCTCTATCCATGTTTGTTTATCTGCTAGATATTTAACAGCTAAAAGCGAAGATAAATGGTATCAATAACTCTTCTCACCTTGAGGTAAATCGGCAAGGTGGGCTCCAATATCATCCTTTTCTGCTTCACTCCAGTCTCTATGTCTACTGCTGCAAGGTAAGCGGTTGTTCAGTAGCAGTTATATTAACCACACTAGTAGTTTACTTTGTTATACTTTATAAATCATATTACCCACATCGCCTGTTCTTCTGCCAAGTCAGAATTCGATCTACTCTGAATTTTTATTCACTTCTGCTTATCTTATTTCTTTTTCAACATTTAATTATGGCACACAGCTGTATGTTCTATTTCTTTCCCCCCATTTAAGTGGAAGTTAATGAAAGAATTGTTCAAAAGGAAAAAAAAAAAAAAAACTAGGAGTTATCTCTTTACCATTTTCTTCATCACTGGAAGGCCTGAGATCAGCAATGATGTCTTCAGGAGGGGCAGTGAAGCCGGTGAAAGAGAAGGAGAAGCCTAAGCTAGCACTGGAAGCCCGGCTGAGTGCCGCACCACTGCTGACATCCTCCAGGTCGAGCTTCAGCTGCGCACTTCTTGATTTTCTCACATGGTGATTGCTACCCTTCCTTCCTGGCGAGGTTCCAACAGACTTCTTTCCAGCACTCGGCGGCTTTGCAGGAAGACTCGGCCCGCCGGTATTGTTAATCTCTGGTATTGTTATTGCCTCAGCTGATGCTGTGCGGCTGAGCGATTTGATCGTGGATGTCTCTAGCTGCTCTGACTTTGCCCTTACAATTCCAGGTGCTGATGAATCCATTTTGCACTGCTGCAATGCTAGTCTCAGTTAAATGCTTTGTATTCAAAAGTTGCAGCATTACATATGAAATTACAAGGACACACTGATTTATTTCATCTTAAATGGAAGGAATAGATAACCTCTTAACAGAGGAAACATTTTCTATCCTTGTTTCCTACAAATATTTGCCAATTTTCCTTAACTTTTATGTTTCTTCATTTATTTCTTTCCAAATAAAGCTCCTCCAGACATATCACTTAGGCGGATAAAAATAGAATATGCACTAGGTGCATTAAACCATTACTAGAATGAGTCAAAATAGCCATACTATTCATGATAAACTCCGAATGAGACAAGAAGAATAAAAATTAAAATAAAGCACTAATAAAGTAGAAATTATAAACAAGAGATTGCAAACTATTAGGCTTTGTTATCTTCAGGAAGGAGGGATGCTAATACCTTGAAGCTTGCAGGTGAGCGAGTGGGGGAGATGAAACAACTTGTTGGTGGAAAGGCAGGCTTTTACCAAAATATTTGAGATTGGGAAATGGAAGGTTCAATCAATGCTACAGAGCTGGCCACTCCTTTGCCCGCATTATAAAGCTGTTCACCTGCCAGGTAAGGTTAAACAATGTCGTGCATGCGAGGGAACTCGTGCTCAACTTACATTCATCTCCCTGAACATCTTGCAAATTACAAAGTTTAATTCTTTTTATATTTTTTAAAAATTTGTTTCTCTTTATGTCATTTTTTTCAATAATCAGGGGTGCAACGCTAAAGATATTCGACGCTGGTTCTTTTAAGGCTCTTTTATGTTTCTTTTTTTGCTTAATTGAACTAGCGTTAACATGTTGGAAGCACGGCCCAAAAATATTGGAAAATGTTGATATTTGAAGTGGCGATGGGCTGTTTGCTTGGTTAGTTTTTTGATAGAAGGGGAGACAAGATGGGCATTAGATGTTAGTTTTTGTTGATTTTAGGTGATGTTCGATGAGGAACGTCGAAGATTGGGAGATAATTATTAATTAATTTGGACGCTTTTCTAATAGGAGAGAAGGGCAGGTGACTACAAAGATGACTGTTAGACATTAGTAATTGGTACTAGAAGTCGGATGTTGGTGGCTTTGAACGGCAATTGATAATAAACATCGAAAGTAGGGTGACAACGCGCATAAAAATTTAGTCATTGATGCGAGAGGAGATCCTGTGAGTGAGTTGGAAGACCTCAGGCATTGATGACTATTGGATGTGGGATGGTGGTGATAATGATGAAGGGCATTGATGTTGATCAACGATTAATAATATTAGGCAATAGATAATGATGAACATCAATATTGATCAACAATTGACATCGACATTAGTTTTTGGCATCTAGAGCTCTAAAATTAATGACTAATCCTATATTTCTCTCTACTTAAATTCTTTTCTTAAAATTGAATATATAGAGTGTAATTTTAGTTGTAAAAATTCTAGTGGTAGTATTGTGATATTGAGTGAACAAGTCATTAAAAAGAGTGAGCGATTTAGATATCTAGGCTCTATTGTTCAAAATGATGGTGAAATAGATGGATGTTATTAGTAGAATTCAAGTTGGATGGTTGAAGTGGAGGAATACATTTGGCCTATTGTGTGATAGAAAAATATTATTTAAACTTAAGGGAATATTTTATAAGACCTACACTGATTTATGGTGTAGAATGTTGGCCAATAAAAATGAAGCATAAGACTAAGTTAAGTGTTGCAGAGATGAGGATGCTCAGGTGGATGAGTGGCTTTACTCTTAGAGATAAAATGCAAAATGAGTATGTTTAGGAAAAAGTTAGAGCATCTCTAGTGGCAGATAAGATTAGAGAGAGTCACCTTAGATGGTTTGGCGACATAAAACATCGATTGTCCAATGACTCGATTAGGAGAGTAGATATATTAGATTTGACTTATGTTAAGAAAGGTAGAAGTAGACCTAAAAGTACTTGGTTAAGATGTATAAAAAATGACTTTAGTATACTTGAATTAAATGAGAATTTGACACATAATAAGACACAATGACAAAGAATGATTCATGTAGCCGGCCCCACATAATAGGATAAAGGCTTATTGTTATTGTTGTTGTTAGTACTTTATTGAACTCAAAATTGAAAAAATTTAGGCTCATTAATTATAGATATTTACTAAATATTCTATCTTTTTAGAGAAAGAAGAGTTCCTAAGAGTATTTATCTTTCACCATCAAAGAAAATCAAAATAATAAGCGTTGCACACAACCAAACTTCCAAAGTTAAACCTATATGTCAGACTTGGCTGCTTGCACGAACAAATGAGATAACATAAACTTAAAACCAAAATTTAGAGTAAGAACTATAGGTGGTGGTGGTGATGGTGAAAGAGCATCCTCCTATATAAGTGGTAAGAACCAAAACCAACAACACAATGCATATTTTTCCGAAATAATATTTTGAACCACGTAAACATCAGAATTTACTTCAAAGTAGAATAGAATAATAGATCCTTCTAAAATGTATACAACAACAAGCCTTAATCCCACTAGGTGGGGTCGGCTATATGAATCCTTCGTCTCCATTGTGTCCTATTATGTGTCAAATTCTCATTTAATTCAAGTATACTAAGATCATTTTTATATATCTTAACCAAGTCTTTTTTAGGCTACCTCTACCTTTCTTAACAAAAGGCAAATCTAATGCATCTACTCTCCTAAGTCATGACGACTTTATGTGGCAAACCATCTTTGACTCTCCCTAATCTTATCTCTGAACTACTCCAACTTTTTCCGAATACTCATTTTGCATTCTATCTCTAAGAGTAAAATATCCACGAAGCATCCTCATTCTTAACTTAACTTAGTCTTATCTTTCTCTTTTACAACATTCGCATAATAAGTTATGCAGTCTTATCTATCTTATAAAATTTTCTCTTAAGTTTAAAACTTTTCTTTCACATAATAGGCGGATGCATTCCTCCACTTCAACCATCAACAATTACTAATAACCTCCATTTTATCATTTTGAACAATAAACAATATCAGATAAATTTCATTCTTATAATGACCTAAAATCACAATACTACCACTAAAACTTCTACAACTAAAATTACAGTCCATATATTCAATTTTAGATCCACTTAAACGAAAACTTTTAGACTCTAAAGTTGACCTCCATAATTCAAGTTTCTGTTGGACCGCCTCTCTAGTCTTATCAACAAGAAGAATGTCATCAGCAAAAAGCATACACCAAGGTACATCTTCTTGTAAATGCCTAGTAAGAACATCCATAACTTAAGTAAAAAGATAAGGGCTTAATGTTGATCCTTGATGTAATCCAATTGAAATAGAAAAATATTTTATCAATCCTCCTTGTGTTTGGACACAAGTAACAGCTATAGTATACAAATCCTTACTAGAACTCTCCAAAGAACATCTCTCGAGACTTTATCATAATCTTTCTCTAAATCAATAAATATCATATGTAGATCCTTTTTACTTTCTTAACTTTCTCTATGCTTCTCCATCAAACTTTTAACAAATGTATAGCATCTATAGTAGATCTACCTAGTATGAAACCAAATTTTTGTGAGAAACTTATGTATCACATCATAACCTATGCTCAATTACTCTCTCCTATAATTTTAATGTATGACACATTAACTTAATTCTCTATAATTTGCACTCTTGTGCATCACTTTTATTCTTAAATATAGGAACCAAATAAACTCTTTTCTTCACTCGTTTTTTTGTCTTTAAAATAATATTAAAATGATTTGTAAGCCAAGAAATTTTTTGATCTCTAAATATTTTCACACATCTATTGAAATATTATCCTTCTAAAATGTATAAATAATAAATTTTATTTTCAAATAAAGATCTAACGTTTAATATTTATTTATATAATATTTCAATCATACCAAAACATATCTAAAAAATCAAAATATGTACATAAACATATGTATCTCTTTTTTTTAAAAAAAAATTTATTAGTGATATTTTTTATATAATTTAAAGTTTATAATATTGTATAAATAAATATTAAATTCATAATAACATGTAAATTCCCAAAATAAAAAATTACCTGTCGTTGATAGTAGCTTGGATTGCTGGCACGTAGCAGTATGTGGCAGCTCAGGGAAGAAGAGAGACATGGCATCAAAGATGCCACGTTCTAATGATAAAGTCGTGCCTTGGATTTTTCTTCCCAGTCCTCACGTCAACACCACGACTTTAAAAATAAGAAGACTTTAATTTTATTTATTTATTTTTAATAATAAAATTAACAAATTTAAATACCAAAATAATTTTCATATTATTATTTGTTGATGTGAGCGGTGGAGAAATTATTCTTTGATTTTTTTTTTTCAAGGATTTATTTGAGATTATTATTATTTTATTATTTGCTTTTTCATATTTTTGGCATATGTTTATATATATATATATATATATATATACCTTTGAAGACCTAAATTTTAGGATTGAGTTTACTAATAATAATTAATAAATGGATAAAAAAATTATCATTTGGCTTAAAATAGACATTACAAATGAGGTAGTATTATTTGATGCTTAAACTTTAGAAAAACCTTTATTGATAGAAAATCAAAAGATAAGTTCTTCTCTTCTAAGGTTAAAAAGGTAAGTCATTTTTACTTTATCCACAAGTGCACTATTAAACACACTTCACATTAGATGTGTCAAAAATTGATCTGACAGATAACTTACATGAACCCGACTCAAAAAATTTGGGTTCGAGTTGACCTGAAAAATTTTCGAGTCGGGTTCGGGTTGAAGAAATTGACCCGTTTGATTTTTTTGTGGGTTGACCTCCAACCGAAATTGATTTCGATTTTGACCCGTCAATTTGACTCGAAATTCACCATTGATAATTTTTCGGCTTTGACTCGATTTTGAAAAAAATATATATATAGATCATTCGTTAGTGTCAATCGAGGTTGAAATCGCGAGTTCGAGTTGAAGTTTTGACCCGTTTAATAAGCGGGAATTCGTCACCTATTGGTCAATTTCAATTAACCATCAACGTCGGAATTGACACCTACTCCACATATTAGCCTAACTTACCTACCTAAAACTCTTATTGAAGGTAGTTTTAAGAATACTAAGGAGATTTATATCAAATATAATTAAAATAGAATTTGATTGGAGATGAATGAAAAATCATTTTTAAGTCTTCTAATGGACTCTATAAGTGACTCGTGATGTCATTGACTTTTAAATATTTTTAGCACAAATATGTGGTTAATGAATATTATCCTAAATTTTTTTATGAAAAAAATTTTATTTTTATTTTAATGATATCTTGATTTTTAGTCCAAGTGATACACATCATACGAACCATCTTAATTAAGACTTGTAAGAAAGAATAATTATACATGTTAGGATATATATTATTATAAGCTTGTGAGAAAATACCATTATAGCTAAATAATAATTTAATAATGCATGTCAGGATGATAATTTATCTTAAAAAAAAAAAAAATGATCTAGGTCAAATTCATATCAATAATGAGCCCATATAGAGTTAGTATTAAATTTGCACAAAACTACATTAACAATTTACAATTACAACACAATTTTCTATGGTGTTGAGCTATATTGACTCAAATTTGAACTATTTTATTTTTTAAAAATTAATTTGACAAATTGGCATTAAAATTTTACTCTTTTAAACAATTATTAAAACTAAATATCAAAATTTTAAAAGATAAATAATAAATCATTAAAAAAAATATGATTGGAAATCCTAAATTTATTACTTTAATATATACTCCAACCGCCCCATCTTAAATCTTTGAACAAACTACAATCTCATACTATAATTGTTCATATTGAATGGGCAAATACTTTTCATTTTATTGGTTGGACGGTTGAAACATTAGAAAAGTTTAATTTAATAATAAAAAAAATTTACATATATATCATAGAATTCTTATGTATTTATATATTTAATATCTAAAATTAGATATTTATTTATATAATATTTTTTATATTTAAAAATAAATATTTTATTTTTTAAAAAATAAATAATGATGATATTTTTGATATGATATTGAAGATTGAGATGTTATATATGTAAAAATTAAAATTTAAGTGATAGATATATAAAAAATATAAAAATTGTGTGGTATGTTTGTAAATTCCTCAAAAATTGAAAATGGATTTACGTTATTGCAAGGGCATGAAGGTAATTTAGAAAAAAAATCCAAAATCTGATCCTTCTTAATATTCGAACTGATATATCCTCTCATCAACAACAAGACGTAGCACGAATCTCAGAAAATCGAAGGAAGTAAAAAGCGTCCTCGTATCTGAATTTAATACACGAGCTTTGTACAGAGATGAAACGGGGGCGGTCGGTGGCCGGTGCCGTCCTCATTAAGTTGGGCGGCAGAGGGTCCCGCCACGATAACGGAACGCGGATTTCAGTGATCGTGCTGGCGGCTGTCCTTTCCGTGGTCCGATCCATATCTTCCCGCCACGTGTACGGTGATTTGTGACCTCTCAAAGATACGTGCGGACGGAAATGCCATGCCTGCACTTTTTGTTGTCCCACGTGTCGGGTGCACATAGGCTACATGATAATATTTGTTCGAAAAAACTATATGCATGCATTACAATTTTTTTATTATAAATTCATCTATATATATATATATATATATATATATATATATATATATATATATATATATATATATATATATATATATATATATATATATTATTAAATACATAAATGAATAAGAGTTGTGTAATAAATATGTGAATCTTTCTATTTATTTTCTTTTATGAAAAATTAATATTTAATTATTTTAATAAAATATTTAACTTTCAATAGAAATATTTAACTAGTACGATTAAAGTTATGGTCTAAATAAATATGTGATAAATACTCTATTTATTTTTTTTATAAAAAATAATATTTAATTCTTTTAATAAAATATTTAAGTTTCAATAGAGGTATTTCAATATGTGAATCTTAACTCATTTAAAAATTACTCTCAAGTCTTGTTCAAAATAATTCAAAATTTCAACATAATATCTCATATAAGTTCAAAATAACTCAAAAAATAATAATCTAAAAAATCTATAAAAAAAGAATTTAAACTTAATTAATCTTTTATATAATAAAAATTCTACCAACTAAATCATATCTACAACTATTATATATATATATATATATATATATATATATATATATAATATAATATAATATTTTATTTTATTTTATTTAGAGATAAATAGAATCTAACATGATTGAACAAAAGATAATTTATGCTCATCTCATTAATAAATCAAACTTCAAATATTTATTTATATTCAACTCACTCACTAACAAACAAGCCTAATAGGAGCTACTCAAGAACAACAAATTTTTTTGAATCATGAATGAGATTGTCTTTAATTTTTTTTTTTATATCGAGAAAATGAAATAAAAGGCAATTCCAATAATGGCTAAGTATCAATGATGCTGAAATTGGTTCATATATAAACCATCAATTAAAATAATAATAATAATAATATTATTATTATTACTAATTAGCTAATGATAGCAAGGATCAGTGCTGAATTTCATCTCACATACATTACAATTGTGTATAGAAAAACAAACAGTTTCTGGTGCATTTTAACTAAAATCATGACTAAATCAAACTAAAAAATTAAACATTTTGACTCAATACATTTTCTTTAAAAAAAAATAAAATAAAATTAATCTGTCAAAAAAAAAAAAAACCTGAACATTAGTATATGAAAGCGATGCCGCTGCAGTAAATATGAAAGCGCTAAGACAGCATTACAAGTGCAGCGAATAAGGAGTTCTTCAAAATAATATAGCCGAAAAAATAACTAACAGTAAATACATCTCTGATGCGGAGGAATGAAGAAGAAAAGGCAGAGTTAATATAAAAAAAAAAAAAATGCGAGATGACTGCTGCCAACCATCAAATATTCCATAATGGACCTAATGCTCTATCCTAGCCTAGAAAATAATGCATTCTTATAAAGTTTTGCCCCTTATTTCTAGTAGATTATGCCTCCAATAAGAGTTTTTTTTTTTTTTTACAGTAATCCTGCATATTGTGACAAATCATGAAGCACAATCCTACAAACTCAAAATCGAGCAGGGGAATACCCAACTATATATCAATAAGAGTTATTACAAAAAGTAAATGTACCATGCTGCACAATCTGATTGCAATGTCATGTTCAGTGGTCCTCAAAACCTATACAAAAATAAAGACCTCAGGGGGGGAATACCCATACTATAGGGCTACCCTTCTTCCGGAAAGAGAAACGACAATATGCGAAGAACCAGAAGAAGTGCCCACAAAAGGTATGACAATGTGAGATAAGGGCTCTAAATTGATGCATGATATGGAGCTGGAAGGACAAAAGAAGGGTATGATGAAGGAAAATGTTGGTACAGAGCTGCTTCAGTTTGCAATAACAAAACTCTTGACTTGCATGGAGTCTCCCCTGTTGCATGCCATATAGTACAACCGTAGTAGTGTAGCTCACTCAATCTAGCCATCCAATTCATTTTTAATGGTTGGAACTTGTGATTGAAAGCATAAAAGCTAAAATGATTTTAATATAATAAAAGGTGACTGCAGATAATGGCCGAGCAGCAGCTGTAACAATTGAACTAAAACAAGCACTAAAAGTAAACTAGGTAAAAATACAGTGCATTAAGCCAGTATCAACTCCAGTAATGAATTAAGACTTCCAATATCCACAAAGACAGAAAGCAAATAATTACATCGACATTTCACTACTTTGCAAATATGCTTAAGTGCTAAAATTTACCTACATGCAAATAGAACTTTAACTTTTTTCTTTCTGATTACATCTTTCTTTCGTATTACAGATACAAAAGCAACCACCAGGCTTCATATTAACGATATTATGCAACAATTTTCATGAAAAAGTTGGCTTACATCATTATTACATCAAGATGAAAGGCAATAAAACCTCATCAAATATCATCAAAAGTTATTAAAAACTACTTTTCAAGTCGGGGACCATGACAGTTGTGGAACAATGACGCTAAAGAATAAATAGTCTCTGGATCCACAGTAGTACAAACAACTTGGTAAGAACAATTGAGGTTCCCAAAACAAACAAGCAAGTCTCCATAGAGAATATATGGAGAGTATACTCCAGATACGCGCAATAATATTTATGTGGATATCATTCTTTTGAATGAAATGATAAAGAATGACTCTTAGCCTACCCCCGTGATCAACCCCCAATGTAGAATTTTGAAGAACTTGAGGAAAACTCCAAAGGAAGAATTAACATCTAATAGGCTGGAAAAAACTTCAACAAATAACCTACATTGAAAACAGGTAACGGAAAATATTAAGAAATGCTGAGAAGCAAAAATGTTACACAAATATATTTCCTCAAGTGATCACGCAATGCAGTATGTAGTTAACGTACTAGCATTACAAAATCCATCTAATATCAGGATATATTTGTATCTTAGTTACAACAGCAATAGCGAGTAAAAACCAATCTTCAGTACATATACAAAGCTTAAGTTTAGTTTTTAAATTCAACTGAAGATATTTTCCGACAAGAAAATAGAACTTAATGCATGCCAGTCGTTAATTTGATTAGTCCGTGATTCTAGCAAACTAGTACTGCTGTTGCAAAATGCACCACTATTTTTTATTTTCTTCAGAAATTCTTAAATAAGTAAACAATAATGTCTCTGTCAATGATTTAGGACACTTCAAATTATACTACAAGGAAAAAGGATCCATCTTTCAAATCTTCCAGTACTAGTACTACACATTATTTTGCTAATGTTTAGCAAAAGCCACGCAATACCACAAATACATCCAATTCATTTTTCTAATAGTATTATCACTTTTAAAAAAAAAAAAAAAAACCATTGTATCATAGCAAATAAAACAAAAAATTTTTTTGGCCTATCATACATTTCAACTTGCTCCACTGCTTGAACTGCTAATAAACGGATGCCTATGGAAGTAAAGAATATAGATAAAAAGAATTTATCCTATATGTATCTATATATCTAATTAAGAAATTTTAAAATTAATAGATATGGGCACAAATCAGCTCAAAACGCATCTAAAAAACAACAACTTTCATGCCAACACAAATTTGGTTCAAGCCGAAATCAAAATCTTCAATTTTGAGTTAAGCCAGCTCAATCAAACTTGACTCGATAGGAAGCCAACCAGCAGGGGTTTGATGCAGAGGAAACATGTGCTTGAAACAGTGGAAAATTTATGACATGCAGGATGATATTTAGTAGATGCTAAATAACAACATTAAAGTTTCCAACTACTTGAAGGGCCCCAGTGAAGGGCGCCTATTCTTCTTTTCTTTGCATGCTCTGTTCTTTATCTTATTTTGTTTTTCCAATTTTTTTTCATCTTGAGTAGCGGCTGATTAGCCAACAACAATCGCATCAATGATAAGGTGGTACTTGAAGAACCACCTCATTAAGATCACATAAACACTTCCAAATTTCGTAAATTCCTCTAATTTACAGTTATATGGAAACCTTAGACTAGGGTAATAGTAATTTTGTTCTAAAATTGGATTAAAATAGATAGTTTTAGGTTTTATGCTATAAAATTAGCCTTCAATGACACTATTGAGTTTTAATTTAATTCTTTGAACTAATATGACTTGAATATCATTTGATATCTATTGACATATATCCTCAATTGAAATCTAACTTTAATGATGCATATTAATCCTAAGCTCTGAACATAATGACATGGTGAACACCAATTTCCAAACACCGATAAATTAGTCAAAACCTTTACCAAAAAACCTGTGTTTATTACATTGTAATTGTCAGCAGATATATTTTAATGATATGATGTGGCATGATGAACTTTTTAGCATGATTTAGCACATTTTTTAGCACGAGTTAGATCAATGGATAGATTCTACTATCTGACATAAAAATCGAATGGTCCTGAGGGCGTTGGGATGGGGAAGTGCTATTCTCTACTAGTGATGATTGGGTATCCCTATTAAACTAACATTTAGTTTAAATTCATCTAAATATATGAATATGACACTACGATTAATGTATGCCTGAATTTTTAAACAAAAATGATAGAGGCTATTTGATTGCTTAAAAAAAAGAATGCAGTGTAAAAGAAATGTAATGCATTTGGATTACTTCACATTTGTTTGATTGAAAATCCGACAAATGTAAGATTTTTTTTTTCTTGTTTGATAAAGTAACATAAAACAAAATAAAATCCTTCAATTTTTGTTGTAGTGGCCAGCGACCGGCGATCGGAGGCAGCAAGTTCCGGGCATAGGCAATACCTGGTGAGAGGTGGCGACGTTCACAGAATGGTAGTAGCGGTGGTGGCTAGTGGCCGGGAGGTGGCTATTTTACACCGAACAAATTTCAAATACACCAATTTTAAACTAAATAGTGAATTTTGAATGCATTGAAATTTTACATTCATTCTAAATTCTTCCAACCAAACACAAATTTTCAAAACCGTTGCATTTGAAATGCAATGTGTTTCTTTTTCAAGCAACTAAACATCCTCATAAGAAATATAAGGTGTGATACAGTAAGATATCATTGTGACAAGTAATAGAACAAAAGACAATATACAAATAATATGAAAAATTATAAAACTGTTGACCTCCATGCATGCGCCACAAGTCAAGCCGAGCTCACAAGGTGAATTCGATGAGCTTCAGAGCGCAAATCAGAGCTGAAATGCACTCGGCGAGCGCGATCGAAATGATCTGTCGACAACCATCAGCGTTGGCGTCGAAATTGATCGAATATGCATCTTGCATAATTAGGTCGGCCGATCAAGGAGGGCGCCGATCTGTGCCGCATATCGAGGTCGGGAAGCCGCGACGATGCCCAAACGACCTCCATTCGCAAAATTAATCGCGCTGTTAGCGCCGAAACGTCGAAACCTATCAAATGAGATTGTTCGCGCTCAATTTAGACGAGTCTGCACGAATCGGCCGTCGAAGCGCGATCAAATTTGAGCGAAATTGACTTTGATTCGTCGTCGACGTGAATCGCGCTCCGATCATGAAAGCGGAGCGTCGTTCGCGTCAAAACGTCGAATAACTTTAAATCAACATCTATATTAATTATATAATAACGTCTTTGCAAAATTTCAAATTATGGTTAATTAATTAGTTAAATGGAAAAAAAAACCAAAAAACCTATATATACCTAATAAGACCTAACCCTAAACAACACTCCTATCTTACGGCCTCGACTCCGCTTCACGCGACCCGGCGGCTCTGGACACCTCATTTTCCCTTCTCCCTCTCGATCGAGCGAACTCCCCGTTGTTTCACGCCGAACAGATCCAACAGCAACTCTCCCTCATTCACGCCGCATCAAATAGATCCCAGGTAACTTATACACGCTCTTTGTAGCGTGGTAGGAAAAATGAAGACTTAGCCACTATCATCGACCCTTACACAAAAATATAAAATGTTTAATCTCAAATGCTCCTAAAATCCTAATTGCGACACATTTGACACGACGAGCGGAACTCTTACGCACTCTTTGTAGCACGGTGGGGAAAACTCGTAGGCGACATTCGCGACGCGACGGGTAAGTTTACATGATTGCTTTTGTGCAGTACTATAAACGCTCTTTGTAGCGTGGTAGGAAAATGAAGATTTAGGTTGCTATCATCAACCTTTATACAAAAGTATAAAATGCTCAATCTTAAATGCACCTAAAATCTTAATTGCAGCGCGTTCAACGTGACGAGAGGAACCCGTACGCGCTCTTTGTAGCACAACGGGGAAAACTTTTAGGCGACATTCGCGATGCGACGGGAAAATTTACATAATTCTTTTTGTGCAGGTAACCTATACACGCTCTTTGTAGCGTGGTAGGAAAAATGAAGACTTAGGCCGTGGTTTACGCTACTCATACGCGCTCTTTGTAGCGGTGGCAGAACTCAGAATGCATCCCCACATCAGGACGACGGAGGGAGCTGAAATTTGAACTAATAAAATGTTCAAACATGATCAAATAAAAGCATCATTAAACCTAAAATTGAAGGTTCAAATGAAATTGCATTGAGCTTAAGTTAAATATTAAATCAAATATTAATCTTAAGCATGGAAATCTTAGAATCTCAAATGAAGGTTAACTTGTAAGATTTGAACTCAAAGGGGCGTTCACAGGTGACCCAATAGTTCGTTAATGAGCACGAACAAATCTTTGAGATCTTCAACCTGTTCCCTAAATTGCAAGTCTTGGATCATCTGTGGGTCATAATTTGATTTTGCAGAAATTCTATTTGATCATTGATTCCTTGTGGGATAGTGGGAATAAAGCAAGATGCTTGCTTTATTCGATGTCAGATGATTTATTGGTGTCTGGGTCCCACCAATAATTGATGCTGATGCTTATTCTTCTATGGCATTTGTTGGACAACGGATGAAAATGTCAACTTATAAAAATCCCATTGATGCTTATCCATGGGATGTTGAATATTTGTGGCATTTATTTTAAAGAATCAAAATCCCATTGATTTTAGTTGTATTGGTGGGAGAAGTTAAAAAACAATCTGCATAAATATCATTCCAAGTTTTAAATTCTTCTACATATTTCTATGAGACATAACTGACATCTATACCTATGGTTTTTATCTGGGTAATAATTACAGTAAATACATAATGCTTCCCTTTCCTAATTCAAAAAGATGTTCACATGAATTCATTTTATTTATTTTTGTAATTTCCATCTATCTACTGCTTTGATTAATCCATCCATTGCATCTTACGATGTTTGAGATTCATTTTTTGAGAATCTTCATGTTATCTTATAAATTGTATCTTTTGATTCATTTGAAGATATCTTGCTTACGTCATCTTGTCCACAGATTAACAGACTTCTATTTTTATTGTAATTTCTCTTATTACATTGGTTTGCTAAATGGTCAGGGGATCCGCAAATATAACAATGACATTTTCGAGCACTTGGTTTTTTAACATTTCTATCTTTTCTATATGTAGGTCTTCTTGATTTTCTAAGGATTTTTCTTTTTCTATATGATTTTTCTGGAAAATTCTGAGTAGTATAAATATTTTTGCAAAATTATAAGATTATTTTTTAACTTGTTTCTGTATTTTATATTCTTTACATTTTTCTTGTAAAATATTAAAGGTAAATACTATTCTTGGTCCTATCCCTATATTTTTGATGTTGTCTAAGTTTGTATAAGTATTTTTTCATTTTTCATTTATTTCTTTTCCTAATTCTCCAGGTAATTTGATCAGAAATCTATTTGATATTTCATCATCAAAATACTTTACTGCCCTACTAGCATATGTAACATATAATTTACAAAAATTATCTATTTGAGATCAATCTGCTAGATTTAGTTGTTCGAGATTTCTTTAGGCTTGATCTTGAATATTTGTATTTTGTCTGCTTGGATCAAATCCTAATATTAGTGTTCTAATGAATTTTGTGAAATTGTATGGATTATCTCCTAGTTGTGTTAACGATTCTATCTCTCCAGCTTTCTTAACCTTTACTTCATTAAAAATATTAGCAGCTGTTTCTCCTAATAAGGTTTCGAGGAAAGCAAACATATCTCCTATGCCACTTTTATCGCTATTTGCCCATGCTCTTACCAATTCAAATTCTCATGTAGAAATAACTGATTCCAAAAGAATGTATTTACTGTAATTATTACTCAAACGAAAACCATAGGTATAGATGTCAGTTATGTCACCGTAGAAATATGTCATTTATCTTTAAAGAAATATCATGTCAAGATCATAGAGATTATATAAAACCAAAGCATAGACAACCAAAAGATTAGAAAAAATTGATTTCGAATTAGAAAAAATATATCTTAATCTGGAAAAGATATTATTCAGATTAGAAAAATTAGAAGAAAAGGATAAAAACAGAGAAAAATTAGAACAAGATCTGATTAGCGAATATAAAAAAGATAAACAAAAACTTACATTCAAAATTCGAAAATTACGATTAGCTATAAAAAGAAAAAAGACTTCCCCAATAAAATTAGAAAACGAATCACCAGTAACTTGATGAGATAATATGGACCCCGAAGATACAGAAGACTCTACACCATAAATAAATTAGATTTAGCACAAACGCAAACCGAAACAATGGTAGCTAAACATTACCCTGCCTGTTTAATAGCAGTAACCGCAAAAATAACTTTAGAAGATAAATCAGGCATAATTGTACAAGCTTTAATAGATAGTGGAAGCACTACCTCAGTAATCACAAATAACTTACTACCAAAAAATTTTAAACATTACCATTCCACAAATACAACCACGTACTTAGTAGGCAACCACACATTATCTTTTGACAAATGCTTAATGAATAGTCAAATCCAATTTTTCCTTAATCACGAAAGCCTAGATCTTACGGAAAAATATGTCTTATCAAAAATATTAGTCCATTCAGCTGACAACAAAGAATTTATCCTCGGGCTTAATTTTATCTTAAGTATGGATGGACAGATAAATATTTGTAAAAACTATTTAACAATCAGTAAACGAACATCCATTATTACAACAAATAAATATCAGAGTTACGCTGTGAAGCGTGGTGGGACATTACCACCAACTTCTCCCACCAAACCCACCACCCTCGATTAGGGTATCAGAATATATTAGATCACATTTGCAAACAAGAAACTATACACTCTTACCAAATACCAAAACCATTAGAAAAAAATATTTCAACTAGCAGAAGAAATCCAAATAATAGGTGAAAATCCTTTAAAACATTGGGGAAAGAATAAAGAACTAGCTAATATCCCGATTATAAATAAAGATCTAGTCATCCGAACAAAGGAATTAGAATATTCTCCTCTAGATAAAGAAGAATTTAAAACCCAAATAAAAGAATTAAAAGATTTAGGATGAATCAGACCATCAAAATCAGAACATAGATCTGCCGCCTTTATCGTAAGAAATCATGTAGAAATAGTTAGAGGAAAGGCTAGAATGGTCATCAATTATAAACGCTTAAATGATAATACCGAAGATGACGGATATAAAATACCTGATAAAGACATGTTAATCAATTTAATACAAAATAAAAAAATACTTTAGTAAATTCGATTATAAGTCGGGATTCTGGCAAATAAAATTAGATAAAGAATCAATAAAATATCTGACCTTTCTTTTATGGGGCATTATGAATGGATTATTATGTCATTTGGATTAAAAAGCATAGCGTATTTCAAAGAAAAATGGATAAAATCTTTGGCCAGTTAGAATATGTGCTAGTATATATCGATGATATTTTAGTAGCATCACATAATTTACAAAAGCATTACAAACATCTAGAAGAAGTACTAAAATTATGTATTAAAAATGGAATCATCACTGCAAGAAGATAGAGATAATTTAAAGAATACATGAAACAGGAATGACGAATAGGAAAAGGAGAAATAGAATTACAAAAACATATATCTAAAAAAGTATTAGATTTCCCGGATAAAATAGAAGAAACAAAAGAATTACAAAATTCTTGGGGTATTAAATTATCTTTAGGCATATATTAAAGATTTAGGAAAACAATTAAATCATTATATAAAAGGCGTCTAGACAAAATATTTGATATAGAAGACGTGAAAATAATACAAAAAATAAAAGAACAAGTAAAGACCTTACCAAAATTAACTCTACCTTTAGAATCAGATTATAAAATAGTTGTAGTAGGCATGGGGATGGGTAGGCCTTGAGAATTAAAAGTAAAACCATTTGAAGAAGCTTACCAAAATACCGAAAAACTATGTAAATATGCCGAGGAAAATTTCGGTGATTCTGCAATGGTCGTTAGATTATGAAATCTTAGGAGTAATCAACGCATTAAATACATTTAGATTATTCTTACAAAAGAAATTTACTATTAGAACAGATTATGAGATAATTGTACATTTATATATAAATAAAATTGAAAAGAAAAAATATAGTAAAAGATGGGTAAATTTCATAGCTACTATTGAAGGAAATGGATATAATGTTACTTTTGAACATATTAAAGGCAAAAATAATTTTCTTACAGATTTTCTTTCTCGGGCAGTAAGACACCCTAAAAAAGCTTTAAAATCCTCGGATTTCAAGCCACCATAATTTGATGATTTAATCTCACATAGGAATAAAGGGATATATCTTCGGATAATCCAATAGTAAATATACATTGTTCTTTATATTGCAGGTACAATGGCAGCACAAAAGCAATCCACCTCACCAAACTTAGTTCATTTTGGGCATTTAACCTTACCAAGCCGAATTGGTACCAACCTACAATTTTGACCAAAAGTTGTTATACCAAAACCTTTAAGCCATTTTCAAATTACCCTACTCGACAACCTTTGGTATAACTGATCAGACACTGGAGCTATAATCAATACTCTTAATTGTCTAACTCTGTGTTTTGCAGGAATCAATGATCAAATAGAATTTCTGCAAAATCAAATTATGAATAAAGAGTTGGATGTCAATATGGGGCAAATCTCTCTTGTCCCAAAAACACCAACCAATTTACAAAAAGTAGTCATAGCAAATCAGGAACTCAAAATTCAATCTCTTGAGCTCAAAGTTAAGAAAGAAAAAGAAAAATATGCTATCCTCAAACAAAAACATGATAACATTCTTGAGGATAATACCTATTTTTCTAATATTATTTAGATATATCTCGAAGATAATATGTTAAATATCTATCTTCGAAAATGGATGAAAATATTAAAAGAAAGATATTTTTATATATTCATAAATCAAAAGAAGAAGAAATGATCAAATGTCAAAAAGATTTGATCACTGAATATAATGAAAATGATAACGTTAGAGGAATATCTTATTCCACCATTATCATAGAACCATTAGGGATAAATCTAGTACTCCTTTCACTAGATTTATCCGTTAAACTCAATTATTCGATAGACGATTCAAGTTACTCTGTTCAGACACTCCTCGATTATGGTTTCTTGACCAATATTATCATTAGAAGAAGCCCGTGACCGCTACCGACAAAGTGATGGAACATAATGAGATCGGGAGGATCTTGTTTTCATATTCATTTTAAAATTTTGGCGTAACATAATTAATAATCAAATCATTAGGACCATGTTATGAAGGCTTGGCTCAAGATGAGCTAAACATATCATTGAAATTCATACCGCTCCTATATGGCGAACATACAAAGTGATGATGAACATCTTAAAATAATAGAGAATCAAGCAACAAGAAGTCCCTAACATTTGAAGATTTCTTGTTTCAAAATGGTCTGACGGTATCACTAAACCATCCCCGTTCCTTTATCCAGTTTTTCAAGACCAGTCTCACATCATATTCATCCATGAACGAAGGATTAAAGGAAAAATTTTTCGATTTAAAATTTATAAAAAAGAAAATAATTCTTTGGAAAGAAGTAAAACTATTAGCCAATTGGACGTCATCCAAACAGGAGATTACAATCCTATTTCTAGAATTTCTAGAATTCAAGTTTCTGAAATAAAAGAGGAACCACAAGAACCTAATAGTCCAAAACTTGAACATGGATGGCTCGAATCACTAGATGACATTGCAATAGCCAATATTGATAATGCCATGGAAGGATAAGCATCAACATCAATTATTGGTGGAACCCAGACACCAATAATTCATCCAACAAATGCCATAGAAGAATAAGCATCAGCATCAATTATTGGTGGGACCCAGACACCAATAATTCATCTGACATCGAATAAAACAAGCATCTTGCTTTATTCCCACTATCCCACTAAGCTGTTGCCACCCAGCATAAGGTTGGTGGATGTCATTATTTACTTTTGTAATACCACGGGCTGCCCATGGTTTTGCGCCCCTGATTTTTTGTTTATGTCCAGTTTCTTTTCTATTATATATACGCTTGCCCTCTATGTCTATAAGCAAGCGCTCTCGAGTTCTCTGCCTCCCATTTTCCAAGTGTGTTCTCTATAATCTGTAAGTATTATATTTTGCAATAAATAGTTAAAATTTTTCATTATGTCCTCCAGTGAGTAGTAGCTAGTTCCTCCCTTTAGGGGAGTTATCCTTGCATGATTATTCAAAGATAAATAATCTCCCAAAAATAAACATTTAACCAGACTTATACTTTCAATTTTTATCAGTTGTATGTATCAAGTTTATGTTTAAAGTCTTTTGTAAATTTACAAATAAACTTATGTTGATCTAATGAAATAAGATTTCGATTTTTATAAGTTATTTCAAAATCTAACCATTCTATTTTTTGCATATTTTCCATAAATCGTAGCTCATAGATGAGAAATTAGAAGATCGTCGCTCAAAAGTCGACTAACTTCGCTCGAATCCAGATCGACTCAAGAAAAGCGAGCCGATTTTCGAGCTGAATGTGGTTCAATTTATTCGAGCGAAGCTCGCTTCGCAGAGCCGGATCAGCGAACGGTGGACCGCTCGCCCGAGAGCGAAAGCAGATCGCCGTCCGATTAATTGACGGGCGAGACGAGCAACGAGCCGTTTGCATTTCGAGCGAACGAGTCGGCTCGTTTACCGGTTCGTTAGATTCAACCGGCCGCTTGATTTCGAGCCGCTTGTTTCGGCGATCGATCGAGCTTCGAGCTCGATTCGATCCGACTCGGCAAACTTTCGAGCCGACCGAGCTCAAACCAATTACCGATGGCGAACCATGGCTCTCCAAATCGACTCAACACACCAGGCTCGATACCAATTTGAGGGGTGTGCGGGTAGTATAGTTGAAAGTTCATTCTCATATGAAGACAAATTGAAATAATATTTAATGATAAGTATTTCAATAAGATTTGCAAGGGCTTGAAAGTCAACCTGCAAATGAGAATGCTTGAAATGAGTCATCGCAAAAGGAATTCTACGAGATTGAAGGTTAAGTTCGACAAAGAGAAGACACCTATAATCATGGTATAAGCTTGCTTGTATGCGAGTTTGGAATATTCAACGATATTTCATAAAATGTTAAAACCTCTTAACGACATGTTACAAAGCAATAAAACTCATTAAGAAGATCATGAATATGAGAGACTTTAAATATGTCTCCTACATACATCATAACACAAGATCCAACTCCAATTTAAGCACTTCATTAATTCATGTGAAAGTTCTAAAGGATTGAGCTCCCTTTGTAAATACTATAAATCCATCTTATACTCGAGTCTAATGGTCTAAGATACATGTGAACACTCTCGATGCATATGTCTTGAAATTCACATAATGTACCAAAGAGGTAGATCTTTGTATACGCGATGAGGCGACCATTAATTCAACTCAAATGTTTATAATTACATGTAAATATTTTAATAAAGCGAATTGAACGTAGACATACATTAAGAGGTGACATTTTATCCAATTCAAGTGTTTAATTGATATGTGCAAATACTCAGATGGAAAACAAATTCATATAAACTTATATTTGATTCAAATACTCCAATGCTTGCATAAATTTTCAAATAAATGAATGAGATGCTTACATGCATTACGAGGCAATCCCATATTTGAACTTATTACATTGAGATGCGTGTAAACTATGTGAATGATGAAGAAATGCATTCATTATAAAATAAGAGTGCTTATACGTAGCGCTTTGAAATTCATATATGTTCTTAAAATGAGATACTCTCATGTATTTTGAGGGATATCTTAAGTCCAATTTAAAAGCCTCAAAGCATGTGCAAATATTTTACGTGATGAATAAACAAATATATGTAACTATTCAAGATCGATCAATAATCGGCATGTCCACATTACGCTTAAACTTAAATCGCGAGGATCTATTGAGGAGTTAGGTTGTTAACAAAACCTAAATATCTAATGATATTATTATAATATCAACAACCTAATAAAATATAAAAGTAATCATTACAGATCTGATCTTCTATTATTAAATTAATAAAGTTGACAGGATTTGAAACAACAAAACAATAAACCATGATGATCTTTGAATGAAGATTTCAACCTGGATACTTACTAAAAAATGTGCTTGCAACCTCAAATTGAATTAAACAAACTCAAGTATCAATCTGAAATGTAAAATCAAATAAATCACCAAATTATAAATGTTTAAATGAAATTTAATTTTAAAGAACTTAAAGTAAAAAATTCAACTTTTTTACAATGTTGTTTGTGGATGAAAATTAAAAAAACTCTAACTTACAAAAGCCAAATCAAGACACAACTATATTTACTCTCAAACAATCTCATGCCAAGCGAGATCCGTATCCTCCGATCATATGCTTGGCCAAGAGGCCTACATGATGCATTGAGTCCTTTAACTGAGTATCGTATAAAATGACGCATTATATCACGATCACGACCAGTCGTATGCTTCCAGGGACTGTCCTTTGGGTCAGAACTATACTTGATAGGCAAAAAAGCATCTAGTAGGTAGACTTAAGCTTGTCTCCTTGACAAACACCACCCCAGCGTCTATAAGAATTTATTGGACGACGAACCATGCCGAGCGATCCTTGAGTTGGATCGAATCCTTATAGTTGGACCACTTTAAGTAAACCATGGGATATAGATCGAGCACGTCATCATTCTCCCAACCATCCACTTTAAATTAAATATAATGAATTTCATAAATTTAAATTCCAAAACTCCAAATGCTGCTACTATACGCTATGCATGAAGCGACCTAACGACTTTTTAATCGAAAGTTCTCTCAAGATCTGAGAGGGGTAATTAACTAGCTCTATATAGAAACTTGGAACAGATTTAAAGTCCTCACAAAATGAGGCAAATCTCGGTAGGTCATATCTACTATTTCATCTACCTTCTGAAAATTACACCGACACTTAAATCAAACTCTCTTCATCGAGACGGTGAATTTTCGGAGCCCACAAAAACTTAATGCTACATATGATGCAATTGCAACATGCCAAATTCTATATTAAGAGAAAGCATTAAAGTTTCTTATGGTCCTTCAATCACATAATGTTAAGATAAATGTAATTTCACATAACAAGTAATGACCTATTCTACCTTTATTCAATTCAATTTCGTAATAAAATTCAATAGTTTCTGAAACAGAACTCATGCGTATGTAATGTCAAATCTGACAGCATCCATAAAGGATTGGTGGCTAAGAAAAATAGTGGAAAAAAGAAAAAAGAAATAGAAATTTATCTGACAGCATCCATAAAGGATTGGTGGCTAAGAAAAATAGTGGAAAAAAGAAAAAAGAAATAGAAATTTATAAAAGGAACAATTGTGGATCTTGGAAGAAGAAAGTTTACTATGAGAAAGGAACCCATCTATTAGTCATGATTTTCTTAAACCGTTAGAGAATGAAAAAATAACCTGTGAAAGTGTGCTTGCTGAAAGCTTTCAAAAGAAAATTAACATTCATTCATCAACTAAGGGTGGTGTGTTTGAAAATTTTTTTTGGCTACAAGCAACCACAATTGTATTTGATTACTAATTTTTTGAATGATTATAAAAAAGTTTTGTAGTGAAAAGCAATTTTGGAGAATCATAACTGTTAAAATGTGATAGTTGCCAGAATTTTGTTGTTTGAATTAAAAAAAAAAGTTTATAACACCCACAATAGTTTTTCAAAAAGTTATTTTCCCACAATTTTACAACCATCTTTATAAAAAGCTACAACAACCCCAAAACAACCCTAAGTCTAAATGAGCCATATAAAGACTTTCTATGCAATAGCAAATTCAGATAATTACTTACCCATAAGTTATTGGGTAATAAAAAATTAGTCATAAAGAAGAAAGACAAAAAAGCCCTAAGAAAATAAAAAATATGTATACCTTGTTAAGATTAATGTCTATCGAATATGACATGCAATGAAATGTTGATATGACAATAAACGATTAAATGAGATTTATCACCACTTAAAGAGCGAGAACAACTCTCCTTTGGAGAGCTTGTCTAGTTTCGGCTATGGAAGAGCTGAAAATATGAATAAGCTCATCTTATGTCATCCATATATCATCCAATGATGAACTTTTGCACTAACTATCCATCAACTCTCCTCAATAACGTTTAAATAATATTATGCCTCCCAAAAAAAATGAAAACAAATGAGTTAGCTCATCTTGTGTAACCAATATATCATATAATGATGGGAATCCACACCAATGAATTAAATATTTGTGAATGCAAAATAGCCTAAGAGTAACCTCACAAGTCATCCTTTGATAAACTTATTGCATATGGGACTAATGGTTGGACAAGTATAAGCACAGTTATGGTGGAACTAAGCATTTTACTTGTAGAAGGACCTAAAAGTAATACTAATGGCTCAAAGGTACCCCAACACAACAAAAAACCTCCATATTGAAAGTAACAGGAATGTAAGGTAGTAAATTAAAAATATAATCATAAGGGTTAAGCTTTCTAATAAGTTGAAAGGCATTGGTTGGTGGTTTTGTATAGGCGACATGCAAAAACTAACACACACAAATCAAAGCCAACATAAATATACCTCATTCTAACCTAAACACTATGATAAACAATTCTCACAACTTTCAATAATCAAGATGGCATTTAAGAATAGAGCCTTGATATTATCATTAATTAAAATTTATCTTTTGTAACTAAGAAGGGTAATTAACCAATAGAACCAATAGATCTTATGCCTATGGGTAGACTAAAATTAAAATATTACAACTCATCTTGGGGATTAGAATTTCCAAGGCAGAAATGGATAGTCGAACAGTGAGAAAATAAATTTTACAATTCTAAAATTAATTAATGACTAATCAAGAACTTGAAAGAGCTACTAAAAGAGTAAATAAATCAAACATAAATGTACCTTCCACTTTTTGAACTCATTTTCTAGAAACATTCTCTCTCTATTATTCATTTTTATATCAAAATTTCAACCTACAAATATTAGATTAAAACCACAATAAACCATCAACAGTTAGTGAATACTTATGCTTCTAAACTACAATAACACAATGAAAAAGAAATAATATTGATGCCAATTAAATATAATAAATTTAAAAATAATCAAGTGGTAATTTATATCCAATTATGAATTTGTCAAGAATGTTTAATCACATTCTACACTACAGTACAATATCATGTCTTATTTATAACATTTACATCCATCATAGGAGCCACCGTCTAAAATTATATCATTTAAAATATTTCAATATCAATAACCTTTTTCATATACATATATGAATATCTTAGCATCCCTAGCTAATACCACAAGAGGGTGAAACATGATCAGTCAACATACATATACAAAAATCTATATAATTCATAGCATTCACGTTGTTCATTTGCATCTATAACATATAAAGCTTGAATAAACCTTAAATATTGGAAAATTTTGGCACATACATTTCAATATAATAAATATTCAAAGAATAAATAAATCAATGAAATCATTATAATCATAGTCAAAGCAAATCAATCTATGACATTGCGAACAAGAAGTTTAGAAGAAAGCAATGAAATTACTATAAATTAAAATATGAATGCTCACCTTAAAATTTGAAAGATTTGATCTAAATTCTTTAGTTAGCCTTTAATTATGCTTCCTTCAATTTTTATACCTATGGCAATATTAAACGTATAATTATATAAGATATTTATTATAAATAACTCATATAAGGATTTATTTCAAATTTAATATTTCTATGTATTATAATCTCCTCTCTTAACTTATATTATTTGATTTAATGAGCTTAAATTATCATTTAGCTAAGTATTAAAATTTAACTACTTATTCTTTAAATAAAATTAACAAATTCATATAAAATAATCATATAATTATAACTCTTATAAAATCTTCTTTTATATAAATCCTCTTATTTAACAATATAATAGTTGTTCTCGCTATACAAATTGTATTTACTTCTCCTTAAAGTTATAAAATATAAATTTTAGAAATCTTTAATTTATAATTGTAACTTAACAAATTCCTAATATTTCAAATTCAAAATTATTTATAACTTCATACCAATAAATTTAAATTATTAACACTTTCATAACATACAAATATTCTTAATTTATTTTATAAAATAATGATAAATTTTAAAAAGAGTTTATCCTTTTATATATTTCCATTTATCCTTATTCACAAAAATTTATTCTTATTATATTCCATATCTATTATATAACAATATTATTTTCTCAATAATATTTTACCTTATTTAAATATTATGATCTAAAGAATAAAATTGAATAATTTCAATTATTTTTATGTATAAAATCTCACATAAACACATAAAACTAACCTCTTCCTCTATGAATTTGGCCTGATCATCTTGTCCTCGTGCTCGCATTCACTGCTCGACTTCACTCTCGTGCTCAACGAGATTCTTGTCTAACTTCCTTGCTCGATTGACTCCACAAATGCACACAACAAGATATTTCACTTTCTTGCACACTTGTTGGTCTTCAACAATGCCAAACCCATTAAGTTTGACGCACCTGTACGCTTGACGATGCCAACCTCGCCGCTACTACTAGATCCCACCTTCGGCTTCCTTCTCTGTCTTGTTTGGCTCCCCTTGCTTTACCCCATTCTCGCATTTAAAAGATGCCGAACCGACTAGGGTTGGTTCTGTTGAACTAGCGTTGGTTGGTTCAATATATTCTTCTTTTTTTTTTCACAGAATTTCACACAAAAATAGAGCCCATCAAAGAACAAATCTATGGGTAGAGCTTTAATCAATGCTTAACAAGTTTTCAAAAAAATCACCTATAATAAATAGAAAAGGAGTCAAGTGATCCTTTTCAAAGCACATGATAACTTAAGAGCATCTCTCATAAGCTAGACTATGGCAAGAAAAAAAAAAATCATGACTAATGGTTTTAAAAAAGTCAATCTTACATTATGATGTTCTAAAAACACTAAGCAAATAATGATAAAGGTAGGAGTTTGAGAAATACAAGAGTAAAAATTGGCAATATAATATATGAAAAAGAAATCAATGTTATTCAAGACTTAGCACCAAATTTTATCTACATTAATAAGTCAAAAACACATTCATGGTGAGAATTAATTCGCTTTCTATAAAACTGTTTAAAAGACAATTTAAAATATTCTAAAAACTGGGTGATGGAAATAGAAACACAAAACTCCATGAAAGCACAAAAAAGATGGCTCAAGGTTTTAAAAAGATAACTAAAAGAAAACAAAAGAATAACAAGACACAGACACAACACCTTGAACCAAAAAGAACTGATTAAAGTTTCCTCCCAGAATTTGGAGGAGATCTGCAAAGCACAATTTGTAAGAAGAAAGCACACAACCTTGTAAGCATCTTTCTTCACACCAAAGGGGGCGGCTAAAAAATCAAGCAACAAATTTTTTCCATTCATCAAAATACAATGTAAAAAAGTAACTTAGGAGACCCCATTTTAGAGAACAAGGCCAAGAGATATAAAGACTATAAAAATAAATAACAAACTAAAAATTAATCACCGAAAGAAAAGATAAAATATAATATAAATGAGTGTCAATCTTATTTATAGTAATAAGAGGTAGCATGCAGGAAAGAAACATACAAGGCTTAAAGGTTTGTCAACCAAAAGATACTACTAAAATAAAAAAGAAGAGAAAATCAGAAGGAAAGAAGGAAACTAGCCAAACATGTCAAGTCATTGCGTTAGTTATCACATCATTATTGGATCAGAGTTTATTAATCTTTTGTCATCGTGTTATATCTCCAAACATGATAGATAACTTCTTGAAAGTTTCTAGCAGTTGTAGTTTAAATGTTTAGTAATATTTTATTATCATGTAAGAAATAATATAGAGACCCTCACCTACAAATAAGGGTGACACCTTATTCATTTGAATGACAAAGCAAGTTTATAAGAAGTGTTAATAAAGCTTTTTCTTCTAAAACTTCTCTTCACATTTCCTATTTTTATAAAAATCTATCTACTCCATGCATTCTGTCCTCCAAAAGCATTATCTATTCCTAAGTTATCCAATACCAGTATTAAAGCATTAATTTTATAGCAGACATTTTGTCAAAAAAAAAAAAAAAAGAAAGAAAGAAAGAAATAATGGCAATGCAACCTTTTAAAAATGGTCAACTCTATCACCTTAATTTCATTAACACTCAGCTTTGCCGCCACAACGCCAATCATGGACAGCTATACAACCTACATCAATGATATGATTGATTTTATGGCGTATATTATTCTTGAGACAAAGAAAGATTTCTGAAAATATCAAAATAAAAATCACGCCCTAGTAGCATAGGCTATTATTATTTGCCAATGCATAACTAGAATATAAGAACTAACCCATTATAAAAAGGAGAAGCTCGAAGCCAACATTTTGAAGGATATAAAAACATTATGCATGATTCACATGATGCAACAAAAAATTATAGAAAATATATTCCCAAGTATGTGGGTGAGGAAGAAATGTTGTTGAGGCAACACAGGATAATGCAAATGTTTTCATCCCTAAACTCTAAAACCTCATCCTAGATTTGCAAGAAGACAAATTATAGTACATGCAAGTGTAGAAACATAGAATAACACAAATGTTCTGATTGTAAAAAAAATTGAACATTTAGAGATGGGGTTTAATACCATATTGGTCCCTCAACTATTGATGAATGACCAATTTAATCCCAGACTAAATGTGAAGACCAATTTGGTCCCCTGACTATTTGATCAGGGACCAAATTCATCATTCCGTTTGGAATTTAACAAAAAATTGTAAAAAAATTACCGAATACTGCAGAGCATTTCCGGAATAACAAAAAAATAAAAAGAGCATTGTTATAACAAGTCGATGATGAAATGGTTAACCCTGCCTTCCTCATTTTCATTCATACGGCGGTCTGATGTATTACTCCAAGCGAGAGGAGAGTGGTCTTGGTTATACGAGGCATTTCGTGGAGGAATCTCGTGGTGGATCGCCGGAGAGTGCTTCGAGTGCGTAGCGCTGATCGGTGCACGCCTACATTGCCGCACGTTGGGTCATCGCATTGCCGAGTGGAGTCTCGCATCTTTAGTATGTGCGTCGCAGTGCTTCGAACCAAGAGTTGATGATCTCGAGGCTATTGCCAGGAGGAGGTCTATCGAGGTTCTATCGAGGGCCGAACACATTGCTCACATGGGGGGGTGTCGCGTATTTGGTGGTCGGCGCTCAATGGAAGGATTTTGAGGATATCTCGGATGCAGGTATATACAATCTTTGTCAAGTGATGAATAATATTATTTATAATTTAGGGTTAAATTCATCTCATTTTATTTTGTAATTGTCAATAATTTGAATCCAAAAATATAAAGAAAGAATTGATGAGATTTTATCATCTACATTAAGGTATATTTATTAATTTTATTTGTGATATATTTTCAAAATTATGTTGTAATTTGAGTGGAATTATTGATTTCAATAGAAAAATAATCATGGAAATGAAGGAAGAAGTATCTGTGTTAATGACAAGAATTAATTTGTTTGATAATTTAGAAGAATGTGAAGAATTTTATGGCAGTGATGCTTTGTTTGAAGATAACTCTCATCATTTTATTGAGTTTAATGATAATTCTGATAAAGGAAAGCAGGCTATTAATGATGATGATGAGTACTTATATAAATTTGTTAAGGGAAGAGATTGTGATGTAGATTGTATGAATTCTGAAGATGATGACAATGTAATTGATATTGATGAAGATAATATTGATAAGTATCCAACTTTTAATCTAAAGTTGTGATGTTATTCTGTAATAAGGAGGATTTTAAAGAAGCAGTAAAAAAGATATCAATTCATACAGGAAAGATAGTTAAATTTATCAAAAATGATGAAAAGAGATGTAGAGTGATTTGTAGAAGACTATTGTCCTTTTGTATATATATTTCAAGGCATGAGGGGAGTAACACATTAGGTCATTTAAAGAAACACATACTTGAAATTATATTTAAAACTTTGACTTTGATTATATAAAGAGATATGTAGTAAGATTAGGATCAATCCGTATTAAATCTGATATTTTAGAGAGAAGTGATTCTTGATTTGAAATTTAATGTTTTTAAAATACGCTAAAAAAGGCTCAAAAAGGCACATATCTTAGTTCATATGAAAGAAGACCAATTTAATAAAATTTGGGATTATTGTTTTGGAAATTACAAATAATCAGGAGACGCGGTTAGAAGACATTTGGTAAAATTATATGTTTGTTTCTTTGCTTGTAGAAATATTTTCTGAGGATCTGACTTATTATAAGTGTTGATGGTTATTTTTTAGGGACGACAAGGGTCAACTTACTACATTACTTGATGAACAATAACATATTTCCAATTGCATGGGCAGTCGTGGAGGCAGAGACTAAGAGTAATTGGGAGTAGTTTTTGCATTTGCTTGGAAGGGACTTAGAGATATTTGAAAATCAAGAGAAGTTCACATTTATTTCAGAGAAGCAAAAAGGGTTGATTCCTGCTTTTGGACATGTACTACCAAATGTCACTAATAGATTTTGTGTTAGATATTTGCATCAAAATTTCAAACTTCTTCACGAATACTTGAAAGCATTATGGCTGCGAAACAATATTTAATCAATATACAAGTAGGATGGAGGAGTTAAAGAATCTTGATGTGACAGTATTTAATTGGTTGAAAGAAAAACCACCTGGTGAGTGGAGTAGATCTCATTTTAGTTTTGACCCAAAATGTGATCTTTGTTAAAGCAAATCAAAGTGTTTTAATCTTTTATCGTTGATCAGAAGAGAATTGTATAATTTTTGCTTGAAAGTATTAGAGTTATAGTGATGGTAGAATATTGGCGAGTAAAGAGAAGGGTTTTAAATGTTGGAAAATTATCTAAAAAAATCGTTGAGGTCGAGAAAAATATTCGAAGCGAACATTTGTGTCAAATCGATGACATCCATTATGAGATTAGCATTATGTATGGAAGATATGTAGTAGATTTAGCACCAAAATCTGCGGTATAAGATGGGAGTTGATAGGAATACCATGTAATACGTGTTTGTCTTTGTTATTCATACAATTATAAGAGAATGTGAAAATTAGGTTGATCAATATTACTCTGTAGAAACTTACAAAAAAATCTATGAGTCTATATCATGCCTTTAAATGGCGAAGAATGGAGAAGTGATAAAATTTCACCATCTTGCTCCAACATATGAAACTAACGGGGTAGCCAATATCATGAAGAAAGACTGGATGAAAAGTTGATAATTCTCAAAGAAAAAAATGAGTAGATCTACTAGCTTATATTATAGTAGATCTGAGAAAAGTGAATAATAAGACGTCTGATAATATGAGACTTCTGAAGAACAACGTCAGAAATGAAATGATAAGTGATATAGTTATAAAGAATTTCATAAGTTAGGATAATTTTATTTTTATAATGAAATATTTTCTTTTAGAGTGCACACAAGATGAAAGTAGATAGGTGGGAGAATGTCCTCCAGAATCACACACACATGATTTCGTTGATGATATGGTGAACAATATATTGTATTTCAATTCATGATTTATCTAATGCATCATAATTTTTTGTATAATATTTTTTCAGGGATATTTACAGGTGAAACTAACATTTGATATATTTACTCAAGTTTCTACAACTAATACTTTGATGGTAAATTTTTAATTGTAGTTTATATAATGTTTACTTTACATACATTTATTGATTTTTTTTTTAAATTATTTATTTTGTAGGTATACCGAAAGAAAGAAAGAATGAGATTTTGATAACTTTTTATTTCCATTATTTGATGCTCTGATGTAATTCTATATATGCACTAAATTATAGTGCTTGAATATTTTGTTATTGAATTCATTTTTCGTATGTTATTTTATAAATTCGAAAGGAATGCTCAAGCTTTTTTTCTTGATATTATATTGGTTTGATGTGATTCTTTGTTTATATATTTTTTTAATCAATATTAAAATATAATCTTATTTGCACATCATTGAAGTCATATATATAAGTTAGTACTTAATAAAAGTATAAATATATATCTTGAAATCACATTTTTACCGTTAGAAAATGCAATATTAAAATTTGTGTGATGACAACTGATTGGTTGAGATTTATGCATATAATTTTCAATAGCATTCATTTAAAAATATTTCTTATATAATTTCCAATGGCCATTTTAAAAGAAGACTAAAATATTGTCATTTAATTTATCATATTTGTCATTTAACCTATTTTTATTTGTTTATTAAAATATGAAAATGTGGCTTCAATTATGTCCTATTTTTATCCTATAAAATAGTGTCATTTCCCATTATTTAAATTTCGTTCGTTCTTTCTAAAAAAATTTAAAAAAATTTTAAAAAAAATTCATTCTTTCTAGAATTGAAATTAATATTATTATATTTACTAGAGTTTAAAATTAAATATATGTTTTAAAATATATATTAATCTATTCTTCATCTCTTAAATTAATAAATATGATAAAATTTAATTATGATAAAAAAATTATATGATCGTATTTATTGACATAATTTCAATAGAATAAAATTTTGTATGAAATCTAATAATAAAATATTTCTAAGAATCTATGTAATAATCTTACATTTACAAAATAAAAAAAGTTTAAAGCTTTAATTACAAAATAATGATTTAAATAAAATTACATAATTTTATGTCAAAATAATTTACTAAAATTTTCATTATGATAATTCAATATCTTTGCATATAATTGTACATAATAAAAAATAAATTAATTAAAAAAATTTTAAATTCCAAAAGTACTAATTTTAACTAATTGTTATTAATTTGGTCCACGATCAAATAGTCGACCAAATTGATCTTCACATTTAGGGACTAAGAATTAAATCGGATAGTTGAGGGACCAATTTGATCTTAAACCCTTTAAAGATGTATAAGTTTGAAGGTTAAAATTCAAGTGAACTTCTTAAAGCAAAAATAATAATAATAAAAATATACAAAAATATAAGGAAAATATTGTGGGCTCCGAAAATTTGCCACCGACCTCTCGATGAAGAGAGTAAATTAAAGTGTCGGTAAAATTTTCAAAAAATGAAATAGTAGATAAGACATTCTAGATTTCATTTTCATTTTGTGAAGACTTTAGATCAGTTGTTTCCTATAAGTAGTTATATACTCTCAATCTTTAGAACTTTCGATTAAAATTTGTCGTTAGATCATTTCGTAGCGTAAGTAGCGATGTGGAATTTTAGAACTTAAATTTATGAAATCCATCATCATTAGCTTAAAGCGGATGGTTGGGGAATGATGGCGATCAAGATCCTGTTCGTCATCCGTCATGGTCCCACTCTTTAGTCGAGGAGGTAGTCGACCCCTAAGAAGGATCCTTCGATCATTAATGCGTCGTCAAGAAATCCTGTAGGCGCATGGTGTTCTAAAAGAGACAACTTTTCTTTTAACCTTTTTTATCAAAATCATCATGGTTCACATCTCAAATGGTATTGGGGAACATCTGAGAATCATATGATGTAATATAATGGTATCGTTTTGGACGACCACCGTCGAAGGGCTACGATAAAGCTTCATCGTATGTGAACTCGAATGAAGTTAGGGACTCCGCGTCGCTACTTAGCATGAGATTAATTGAGAATGAATATAATTGTATACTGATTTGACTTAAATTTCCTGTGTAAAGTTTCTTAATTTGTCACCTCTGACAAATAATTGCGGAAAGTGGATTAATTGAATTTAGCTTTAAGTCTTTTAACTTAATGATTTTTATTTAGTCATTTTGAGATTAATAATTTATCAGATTTCTCATTTGGATTGATATTTAATTTATATTGATTTGATTTGAAATAGCAGTTTTGATGAAAATCTTCGATTGAAATCTTCACATCCGTCGAGATATATAAGTTTGTTTGATCTTTTAATTTATTATTTTAGATCCTGTCGACTCTATTAATTTAATAATAGTAGATCAGATCTACTGTCATATGACAGAATTAACTTCTCCGATATTTTAATAAGTTAGAAATATTATAATATTAATTTTGAATTTTTAGATTTTGTTAACTAACGGTCACAAGACCCTAGAATTAACCTACGCATTCAGATTAGATTCATTGACATATCAGCCCTGTGGGTTATTTAAAATACTTGTATGAATTTAGAAAGATTAAATTGAATTGAATATTGTTTTATATTTTGTACAAAAATTCATTTCTTTCAAATGATTGCACAAATTCTGAAGCACTTGAATTGAGTGATAGTTAGCTTCATAATTTATGCAAAATTAATATATTTAAAGTATATTTAGAATTTAAGTCAAAGCCTTATGTTTGCTTCTAATTGTTTGCGGTCGATAAGTAAAGTGTTTGACTCGCATTCATTGTTTAGATTAATATTTGTTTACATTGGATAGCATCAACTTGTTGTACTTGTTAGTCGATAATTGAAATTTTAATCTTATCTCAACAACTTATTATATTAGACTTAGTTAGGTTATTAATCTTATTACTGGTTTAAACTTCAAACAACAATTTCATTTTCATTAATATTAATCTATTATGATGAAATTAGAACCTCCCATCGTCCCATATGGGGTTCTTGAGTCTTAGAGATTCTAGCGCTTAAGAAAGCGTTTGGTCATGTCTTCACACTGCTGAGAATCTTTTAAACTCACACGCTTAAGAAAGCTTGCATGAGCCTTCGATATCTGTGCTTGGAATAAAATTCGACAGCCTCTCAACATCATCCTTGTTAGGGGTGTGTTCGAGCCGATTTCGAACCGAGCCATACTCAATCGCTCAATAAATTCGCTTGAGCTCAGTGGGCGAGTTTCAAGTCGAGCCGAATCGAATCAGTCGAGCTCGATCGATCCGACTCGGATGAAATGAGCCTCGAAATCAAGGAGTTAATCCAACGAACCTCGAAATCAAACGAGCCACTCGAAAATGAAATCAGTGAGAGAAATTTTAATAGCAAATTTTTGGCATATGTAATAATGTAAATTGCAATTAATAACTATAATTTTACAAATTACAAATACAAGTCTAGAAAATGATACAATTAGCATAACATTTAAAATAAACAAAAAAAACAAAAATATGAAAATGTCTTTTGTTTGTGGGACTTAGAGTCAGAGAAAGTAATATCCATCTTCAAGCATTCGCAATTAACGAAAATTTGTAATTTGTATATTTTGCTTCAATAATTGTATGCTCCAACCTCCAGGTTGCCAAAGCCATCCATTAGAGCCTTAAAAATAGAGAAATAAATCTCTAACAAAAGTGACAAAACCTCACAAATCAAAAACATCATGCATTAATATAGTAGAGTCGAAAGCGGAATAAAGGCTCTGGTTTGCCATCCAATGAGGCGATAGCCAAATAATGAATAAATGAATTAACTCAAATTACAAATATATTCTCTTCTCATCATCGTCGAAAACTAAAAAATAAAAAATTCTCCATGATAAGCCCACTATTGAGGGTTATTTATGGGTCTGTACAGTTGTCGGTGATAAGTAGAAGTCTAGAACAAAAAAAATAGTAGAAGATAAGTAGCATTAGGAGAAAAGCCATAGTAAAGAGAGAAAAAAGAGGACATCCAGAAATTACCATTAAAACCACCAAGTCGACCAAAGGAAAGAAAATCCACCACCAACCAAGAGACAAATATTATAAAATAAGTAGATAACTAAACCAAATGGAATACCAATAGCTAACATAAATCCCAAAACACCAAACCATGGAATAAGCATCCAAAGCAAGATAAGCTACAAAACCCCACAAAAGACCACTAGATCTCATATCCTCCACGGCTCCACCAACAAAATAACAAATAAAACCACCCAGGCCAACAACCAACAGGATGAGTAGAAGAAGCCAAAGCGAGGAAAGCGATACCTAAATCAAGAAGCAAAAGTAAAGGAAAATAAAGAGAGGGATTGCCAACTGAAGCGGATCACAACCCCAAAAGACCAACACATCCACCCACCAACCAACCAATAAAATAGCCAACCACATCACCGGTTGGTTAGCAAAACTAACCAGATAGAGATATAGAGCCCAAGAAAGAAAAAAATAATAGCGGACAAAGTAGCCACGCCCACGGAGATCTCCAAAATAACCAACACAACCAAAAGGAACAAGGTTAGAGGCAAACAAAAACCCTTCCAAATCTCAAAGAGACCAACAACAACCATGAAAAAATAACCATCAAAAATAGCAACAACCAATAGAACCAACCATAGTATGCAGAAATCCAATTGAAAAGGCACAACAAGATAAAACCATGACAAATTTGCGACAACTCTTGAGTTAATATAAGTCTAAAACAATCCACATATGATCAAAAGATAGGATACACTTGGTTGGCTCCATAATCTTGAATGTACCTTGGCTAAAGCATTTGCTATAATGTTCTCTCAAGAAATCTTATAAATGGTAACCTCTTGACACCTCAAAAAGCGAGTTGAGTTCTTTATTTTTAGGGTGACTAACTAAACAAAATGCCAAAATAAGACTTCAGACATGTAAGAATGTAGAATGCACATAAAATATAGTAAGAATGTAAGTATGTAACTATGTAAGATGACAAGATGAAGAAAATAGGTTTGTAAAGTCAAAATAAAATTTCAAACCAAAATTTTTATATTAATATTGCATGCATCGTAGATAAAATATAGTAAGAATGTAAGATGAAGCATATATTTGTAATGTCAAACCAAAATTTCAAATCTAGATAAACTTACACAATATTAAGTAATATACTTATGTCACCCCAAACGATGAAATGGCCTCAAAGTTAGATCATCGACCAAAGTCATTCCACTATTAATATAAAAAATCAATCACCAAAGCCATTAATCAATCTCTTTCAATTTTATCATTGGGCATCATATCCGTCATCACTAACATAAAATATTAAAAGCAAAAAAAAAATATAATGTGATGCTACATAGCCTACATTGTTGAAAGAAAATAGTCTCCAAAATATATATAGTATAGTCACATAAAAATGATAAAATAGTCTGGCGATAGAAAAGTCTCCAAAATAAAGAGAGTATAGAAATGATATCACCGGTTTTCATATTCTACGTGGATAAGACATTTATAACCAAGTTCTCTTCCAGAACATCAAAAATTGCAATAGATAAAAAATGAAACTCATATGAATAGAAGAGAGAATTGTACTATAAAATAAAAATAAGATAATATTACCAATGGATCTTTTGATGATTTATATGATCGAATCCAATTTTCCTACACACTAAAGCATCTAATGTTCTTGGTGAAATTGAACTTCTATAATCGTACGACCTCAAAGCTAAAGGCGATTCGAAACAACGGTGGTTCTTGGGATGGTAAAATATCTTTTATCTTCTTTGAGAGAGTCTTATATTTCATAGCGGACATTTTCCACCATTCCAAAATGTCAAATTCGAATCACGGGCATTTCACACATGCTTCATCAAGGTATATCTCCATCGACTTTGTGGTACTAAGAGGCCGTAGAATCTATGAAGTCATACAAACCCAAATCATCATGTGAAGCATTACCACCTTCAATTGTGTTTCTTTGATTGAGAGGTGGATGCTTGATAGTTTCTTTGTGCTGCATATCAACAGTAATAAGAGTATAGCTCAAAAATTTTTGCTGATTTCTCTTCTTCTCATTCACAATGAACATATATTTGTGGGTAGTAATAATTGATAGCAAAAAGTTTCATTCTAGGATCTAAAATGCAAGCAATCGAAAATAATAATAAACACTCTGTCTAGTACTTATCAAATTTAGTTTTCAGGCTATTTGCCATGTTTGAAATAAAAACAGTACTAGATAAGCATTCTCGATCCAATATTCTCTTGATCGAACTAGATTGGGAAGCAATCTATTCATGTAGATAGGATGAACACGAAAAATTTCTAATGTGATGAAAAATTTGAAGTACTCTCTTACTTTCTCAAAGTTTACCAATCTTCTTGAGAGGGCAACCATATAATTGGATCACATGGCATATTGAACATTCTTATAATAAAAGCGGACTCTAACATCTTGTATGTGGAGTTCAGTGAGTTAACATCAATGCAAAGTGCCTTTGATGTGGATAAAAATCTGTCTTTTCTATCTCTCCAAATTTATGTAGCGACACGGAGATCTTTTATAAATAAAATAGACTCTCTTACCCTTTCAATTATTGATTTCTTTCGTCCATCACGCACCATTAAGTTTAAAATATGAGCGGCACATGACATGAAAAAATCACCCATCAATAGAAAACAGATCTTCTAATGAATAAAGCTTTTCATTTCTAGTTCTACATCATTAGATGATGCATTGTCCAAAGTTATGGTACTAACTTTATTTTGTAGATCCCATTGCAACAAACTTTCAGATATTGCCTCAGAAATAATAGCCCCACTATGAGGAGGATCCAAATCAGTAAAACTAATAACCCTAGATTGTAATTTTCAATCAGAACTAATGTAATGCACAGTAAGACACATATAACCAATGGTTTGATTTGATGTCCAACAGTCACTAGTAATCGAAACTCTCTCAACAACTTTCAAACTTTTTTTCAACTTATCTTTTTTCATCTTTCATACCTTTCATGAAATCTTGAAATTTTATGATAATTTGGATTCATCGATTTCATCGAATATTGAACCATAAATGTTCAACTATCATAAATATTCATGAACAATAATCATCTTAACCACAATATTTTTTATTAGAATGATCATGCGTGAAACAAACACATAAACTAAGATATCAAGCCGGTCTCCTAAATCATGTCTAGCTACTTGGATCGAATAATTTTCTTCTTTCATCAACTTTCTTATAGTCATTTGATTTGAAATGTCTACTTAGATGTTGTTCCGGTTTTTTGTTTCATATGATTTGACTGATAATTACATTTAAACTTTTTTTTTTCCCACTGTTACTAATTTCACTAAAGTGTTGCAAACTTGGATCGTTGTCTTTTACCCTTGATCTTATCGGTCACTATTTCACCCACTCTCATTTTGAGTGGTTGCATTATCATGTAGGTGAACTTGACAATAGATTTGCTTTGAGAAGGACTTGCCATTATATACAGAAAAACAAGCGATGCATAGAATCACTCAAAAAAAGCATAAATTCTCATATGTCAATGCTATTATTTTGAACAACAAATCATGCTTAAAGTATTATAAATAAAAGACCCCATATATTACAAGAAATCTAACTATCAACATCTACCGAAAGCGAGGTTACTGAGAGCGAGCGACATGTTACCAAAGCAAAGGCAATAAAGCATGTGAACATCAATACATCATAAGTAAACATGTCATGTCCCATGCACCTGACAGAAGAAGTCGACAAATAACCTCCAGCATCAAGGCATGAGGCAATCAAGCGAGGCCAAAGTACCAAACTACTAGCCTGTAGGAAATGAGGCGAGAGCCAATCAACAGAGGAAGCAGCATGATGAGTGAAACAATTAGGAAATGAAACAATGGCCAATGAGAGGAAGAACTATTTATAATCGATTACAAAGTTTTAGAACCCAAGATGCATGAAGTGAGGCAGAAAGCAAACTGAAGTTACGTAACAAGTAAATAAATTAATGTAATGAGGTAAAAAAATAACAACATCAATCAACATTCATCCCTAAGCAGCGGTTACAAACCCCGACAGTCAGAGGCGAACGTAATCAACCCCAAGTCTCATCAACATTCTAACCTAAAAATAGTGGAATAACAGACAAATACAATTGAATCCCAAATTGAGTGCTCAAACCGCAAAAAAACATGACGCTTAAAGAACTGAAACATCCCCAAATCAAGCGCACTGAAACATCCCCAAATGGGGAATCTCAAATAATGGAATAATAGATACAATTGAATAAGCAAAATAATACTTAATCGAAATGAAACGAAGGAAGTATTTCGGAGCAAGGAAACAAAAAACACATGTAGTGACTGACAATCGATCGAATCGAGCAAACTAAGACTCGATCGACGGACGACGATATCATGGCACGCCCACTCAAAAAAACTAGAACGCGACCGAAGTGAACGGAGAACCACCTCAACCAGAGAAGGAAGAACGAAGCGAGTCGTAAGTCGAAGTCAGTGGGAGTCGAGGGTAGAATAGGAATTTCGCCCGTCAATTAATCGGACGACGATCTGTTTGCTTGCGGTCGGGCAGCGATCCCCGTTACCGATCCGCCATGGCCGCGGTTCGCTCGAAATAAATTCGAACCACATTTACGGCGAAAATCGGTCGTTTGCTTGAGTCGATCTCGGTCGAGCGTTAGTCGACTTTCGAGCACGATCTTGAGAATTTCTCACCTCTCAGATCTGAGTCGAATCTTGCCTTCCCACCATACTTATGGAAAGCGTGCATAATAGGTGTCTCGCGGTTTTTCTGCACCTCTGCGCTTATGAAAAGCATCAAACCTTCAGTATGAAAACCATCATAATTTCTCGACATCAAGCACATGACGCAGTACTTCTAGCAAATATTTGCAATTACATTGAAATAGTAAGTAGAATTTAATATGCTGACAAGCATAGTTTGAAATGAAATCCGTGAACCTCCTATCATCTCAGGTGTGATCGAGATGTTATAGTCTCCCACCATGCTTATGAAAAGCGTCATGGTAGGTGTCTTTACCGGCTAAGAGATCTTCCAAAACAACGCTTGAAGCGTGCATACTTCAATACTTGCGTAAAAGACAACTGAAATAAAATTCGACAACCTCCGGCGTCGTCCGTGCGGATCGAAAATCTTAAAGCCTTCCCACCGCTTATGGGAAGCGTGCATGGTAGGTGTCTTGCGACGCGACCGTGATTTTCTGCCTACCACATGAAAGCGTCACATGCCCGAATAAGAGATATCCGGTTTTCTCGCCATGTTGAAGCAATCGCGTGTACTTAGGTCAGCAAATTTCTCCTGCTATACTGAAGAGGTACTTACGTACTCGCGACATTTCTTACAATTTTATTTTCATGAATACATCGAAGTGAGGCAATCTAATATATCACAAATAATATCACTCCACCATAATATGATCACATCTTTCATCATTCGCCTATCGAATTTGCCAATCAACAAATGACAATAAGCATTTATATTAAAATTAAGTACCCCTTTGCCATCTCTTCATCAAACATCTGTTACTTTTCTAAATTTAACAGATGCAAATAATAAAACATAAGTAGATTCCTAATTTTTCATAGCAAGTAGATAGCAACATCAAAGCCCACAAAATTTGAAATTCAATTATCCCACACTACCCGAGAGAGGGTTTATCATTGCAATGATTCGATCAATAATCTACATGTAAATTAACAAACCTAAATACTATCAACTCTTGCTGATGGATGGGTGTCAGGTATCAAGTCAAGAGCTCAACTTGAGCTTCCATACCTTCAATTATGGAATCAAAGCAGAAGCACCTGCCCAAGTTCTTCATAACAAGTAGTAGCTGCTCTTTTGAACAAAAATAGAAGAGCAAGATCATATAATATTGCATGTGACAAAGAGTCCTTTGTATAATACCTAAATTCAATCAATTACGAAATAATAGAGTTCCTGGTTTTGGTTTTCGGAGATGGAGGGCTAAAAATAGAGGGTTAGCTATCCTATTACTGAGGCAGTTACACACAATTAAGCCTACACTCAATATTGTTTCTTCTGCACCTACAACTACAAATAGGCTAAAAAAAGGAGAAAAGAATATATTCATGGTGATTTATTACCCAAAACGCTTCTACTACAGATCAAGAACAGCTTCGCCATGCATTCTCTTTACAAATCACTCAAATTCTAATAAGTTGCATCCCTCCATAAGGACAGGACTGAGCCTGAGGTAAGTGAATGAAGACAGGTGTCTTCCATCTGGATCATTCGGTGGTTGGCATTTTCTAAAATTTTGTTGTAATTGTCCCTATCATAGCAAGGGAAAGCATTCACGCTTGCTACAGCTATGGAAGCATCCCATGCAGCATTCAATACCTGCCAGATCAAGCCGTCCGGATCTGCTAATGCTTCAGGGAACCCAGCTTGCTGATTCACAACACGCAAATAAGTACATGGGAAGTTTAAATTAACGAAATGTTTCTTAAACATTGACGCAATTGATGCATAACCATCACGGTTGCATGAGTTATAAAAACCGGCAGCCAATTCTGCAGCATGGCTAGCTGTCTTGTACCACCAATAGATGCCAGATACCTGAAGGCTCGGCTGGAAAAGAGGAAGAAGGAGAGTGAATCGGCTAAGGCTTGTCGCTCGGTTGGAGAAGAGAAGTTCGGCTGTTACCGAATGGAGAGGAAGTTCAGCCGACTGTGTGGGACAAATAAGGGAACAGAGGAGAGGAGAAACCAACTGCCGCCTAGTGCTCGGTGCTGTGGAAGCTCCAAGAGGAGAGGCGGATAGGCGAACGAGAGAGGACTCGGCCGAGTCTCCCGTGAGAGAGAGAAAGAGAGAGGGTCGGGAGTTGCGTGCGGCTTGGTTTCTCATCTCAGGGAAAAACAAGAGCGAAAAGGAGATAGGAGGAGTCTTGCGGCACTCCAAATGGAAGTATCGGGCTGTTGGAGTGGTCGGTTAGCTAATAGGAGTATTTATAAATCCCCTTTGTTTATTTAAATATTTAATTAACTCTAATATGGATTTTGGCAACGACATTATTATATAGTTAATATATATGTCGATCTTAAATTATTTCGATGTTCCGGACGTAACGGCGCAGCCCGTTTCGCGATCAGAGGTCGTTTGGTTCACGTCGGCGTCAAATCGGAGTTAATTTCAATTCAAATTTGACGTCCGCTCATCACTTGATATTCGCGCGACGTCCGAAAGCGCAATTCCCATTTGATAGATTTCCGCTTCGATGCTATCGAAATCAATTTCAATGAACTCGTTTGGCAACATCGCGACTTCGACTTCGATGTGCGCGATATCGGTGACCCTCGATCCGACCGTCAATTACGGATGTATATTTTGATCGTGACGCGCGAATGACGAGTCGCGCCAATTGGAGATCATTGCGACTTAGTTTCGGTGCTGTCAAGTGTATTTTGACTCCGATTTGCGTGTTATTATATTCGAAACCGATCGACTTCGTCTTATGAACTCGACTCGACTGATGTGACATACATGGAGGTCAACAAATGCCCCCAGCAAATGTGGTTCGCACATGAAGCGAGTCATATTTGTTGAAAGCTAATTGACCCTTTGGGCTGACCATGAATCTCGAATAACTTCAGTTTCAACGGGCTCGCTGAAGATTCTCTTCCACTATCTACTCTGCTTTAATGGACTTGCTGAAGATCTCTTACTTTTGTGCCTTAGATTTAGGTTTCCGACCCCAGCCTTAATGCTTGATCGGGTTTGATGGAGGAATTTGTTTGTTTGGATTTGAAATTCCTTCTCTAGCTTTAAGCTGACGATTTGATGATCGATTGATTTGTCATATTGACTCGGAAGTCAGATGTGTCTTAAGCCCGTGCTTGCCGCTTTGCTGACTTGTTGAAGGGTGCATATAGATGACCCAGCCTCCCGGCTTATATTAGGTCAATGTTGAGTTATTAGTCTAGCAATGCGTGTTTTAACATACTGAATAACTACAAAATTCATTTAGTTCGATCATTGCCTTTGTGTGAATTATGGAATCGCTTCTGGCCCCTGGTTTTCGCTTTAACTTGAGGGAATTGGCTTTGACCGCGCTTTCATCGATCATTAAAAATAATTTGAGATATCACTTCGCAGGCAATACAGAGATTGATTTGAGACAACTCTGGGTTGAGAGTTGTTTCCTCAGATTGTCCTGGTCCATCAATCAGGAAGAAAGATCTTTTAGATTCTGGTTGCTTGTAATCACTAAGCTGAATTTGATTTGAGATTGAACGGCTATCATTATTGTGACGAAAGGGGCTTTTTCATGCAGATTTTCGCGCTTATTGAGTGAGAGAGCGTCAACTCAACCATTTTCTGTTCGACCTTTAAAACCTACTGTCTTCGTCTTGTGATGGATCATTGGCCTTATCATCGACTAACGAACGCTCTTTCACTCATGCCTTTTTTGCGGCTTATTGAGGAGAGAGAGTCAACAACTACCACTTGTGAGCTCAGTCCGACCTTTAGAACCCGTCAGACGATATGATCCCAAATCCTCAAAGTACCAAATTATCACATACAACAATAATACATAGAGATAAAGATATTACAAACAAAATATCGCCTTTACAACATATGAAACAAAAAGACCAATGTAAGCCGAGCTCAAAATAAACCAACAAGGCCATAACCGCAAATAACCAACTACAAGCTCCACGATATCCAGAACGAGATCCAGAACGACAAAAGCAAGCTACTCAAAGAATGTAGCAATTGATAAAATACTACAAGATCTAAAGAGAGCGTAAGAAAACTATAAATAGGGATGAGAAAAGCAAACAAGGGGTTGAAGAAAATATCTCAAGAAATCTCCTCCTTCTCTGCTTTCCGCCTCTTCTTCTCGAGCATTTCCTGTGGATCCAACCGGAATAATCCCTTATTCCTGAAACGGCCATCTCCCTCTCAATCCTTCCTTTCTCCTCCGCCTCCCTTCTCGAGTCGGCCGACGCAGTCATAAAACAAAACAAACAAAGCAAGTATAAGGTTAGTTAATTCAAAAGCTTCATCCAACACAAGAAGCGTACGCCAATCTCAGGCTCGATTCAATCCAAGGATCAAACCGCCGTGAAACAACATCTCAGAATCCACTAAGCCATTAAGAATCAAGAACGCTTGATCAAAGATCGATCGCGGCGTGATCGAAACCGCCTAACTGACGATTCGATCAATCTGGCACTCAACTGAAAAGCAAGATCCAACGGCGGTAAAAGCGCTATCCAACGGCCGATAAAGACCTTTTCCCATGGAGATTACTCACGTTCCAACACTCGAGTTAACTCACTACTAAGCATATAAAGCGGACGTAACCAATCCTCACCGTACTCCTAATTAAAAGTGTCAGACATTGGTGTTTCGTTGATTACCACAACTCATACAATGGCACAAGACACACATCCAAAACCCTTGAAGAGTGTGTACATTAAACAAAACAAGAAGAAATGACCTCGGCCACTATGATTGAAAATATCGAAGATTGACTAATTGAAACGATTGGAAAACAACTCAAATCCAAGTATGTGATGCATCCCTTTCGTAATCCTATTCTCCAAACACCAACACACATCCATGTCAATACCTATTAAAATAGATGAGTTTAATAATGACAACCCTAAAGGTTACGCTCAAAGACTTTCAATATCACAATTTATCGAAGAACAAGTTCATAATTTCCTCCATAGATGGACCGACTTAAGATATATGCATCTTAATAAACATACACTCAATGAATTTGAACAAGTTATTCAGATTTGGCCCATCTTTGTCTGAGAGTTGAACTTGCTAAATTACAAATGTAAATCTAGATGCAATTTTATAATGAGTTTGAGGAATTGACAAATCGGATATCGTATTCCACCAATTCTTTGAGTTGTTTTGAATGGTTTAAGACAGATAGGGAAGTAAGAGCATGCCCCTACAAAGAGTTCCTTCCAAGCAATTAAATGATGGAGGCAACATGATGTAACAACGCCAAGAAACTACAAGACGCCCAACCTCCAAAGACTAAAACAACCTCAATGAATCCATACCGCCTCCTCACACAAACACCAATCAACAAAGCAACAATCAAAATAAATGTCTTTAGAATTGAGGTCGACACCTACCCAAAAGAAGAAAGAAGAAAGAAAGGATTGTTTTTTAATCATGAAAAAATATCACAGCGTATATATGTCAAGCAAATTATTTGCTTCATGATAATCAATGAGGACCAAGAGTATCAATTACGATGATACTCAACCGGCGTGGATTCAAGAAGCATTAAGCAAGCTTCAACTATCAACCTTTCAATCCTGCTAAAGCAAATATAGAGATAGATATGATACACATGATAAATAGTTAACCACTAACTTAGCTTTTAGATTTTATGTCGATATAACCCAATTATATAATAAGATAGTCCATAAGTAATGTTAGACAAATCCTTTATACCAAATAAGATGGACAAAACGTAACGTCACATAATCCAACATACAAAGGAGCATTTTCGACAGTCGACGACATATAAATCGGAAGCTCAAAACCAACATGAAACAAATAACATAACATGTAAGAGAGCTTCAATCCAAGACTACTACAATACTGACAAGCTTTTACACTACAACCAAGAAAATTACCAACTCGTTGAAGATGAGAAGTAAGTTTGTCAAAAGTTTTAGATCACGTAAGAGTCCGACGGAGATCCACAAATTAAAGAAATAACAAGGCAAACGAAGGATTTCAGCCACGAAGCTTCCTGGATATCAAGTAAAGAAATATAAAGCGAATTACAATCAAACTACTACCTACATCAAGAACAGAAAACCATCAGAGGCAGAGAAGTCCAGGGAGAAATCCTATCAAGTGATGCTCTCCAGTAGAATTCAAGAATCATAAAAGAGCAATCATATGGTGACCTTGAGACAAGGTCGCGGAGGAGGGAGTAATGATATGATCCCAAATCCTCAAAGCACAAATTATCACATACAACAATAATTACAATAAGAGCATAAAGACTACAGATATTACAAACAAAATATCACTTTACAACATATGAAATACCAACCAAAGACCAATAAGCCGAGCTCAAAATAAACTAACGGCCATAAATGTAAATAATGCAGAACCAACTACAAGCTCCACGATATCCGTAACGAGATCCGAACCAAAAGCAAGCTACTCAAATGTAATGTAGTAATTCGCTTATAAAATACCGAAGCGACAAGATCTAAAGAGAGCGTAAGAAAACTATAAATAGGGATGAGAAAAGCAAACAAGGGGTTGAAGAAAATATCCAAGAAATCTCCTTCTCTATTTCCGCCTCCTCTTCTTCTCCGAGCATTTCCTGGATCCAACCGGAATAATCCCTTATTCCGGTGAAACGCCGCCATCTCCTCTCAATCCTTTTTCTCCTCCGCCGCCATTCCCTTCTCCTGAGGCGACGGCTCGAATCAAAACAAACAAACAAAGTAAAGTATAAGGTTAGATTAATTCAAAAGCTTCATCCAACCACTGCAAGACGCCAATTTCAATCAAGGCTCGATTCAATCAAGGATCAAACCGCTGGAAACAACATCGTAATCCACTAAGCCATTAAGAATCAAGAACCGCTGATCAAAGATCGATCCGCGGATCAAAACCGCCTAATCCGGCGATCAATTCGAAAGCACTCAATCCGAAAAGCAAGATCCAACGGCGGGGTAAAAGGCGTATCCAACGGCCGACAAGACCGCTTTCCCATGGAGATTACTCGTGTTCCAACACTGGAGTTAACTCACGACTAAGCATAAACAAGCGGATCGACAATCCTCACTGTACTGCACAAAAAAACAGTATCGATCCTAAACTTGAAGATGTAGAGGTTGATGTTTTTTCCAACTTAGTTGATTGAAGCTTTCCAAATTAGGAGTTCTTCTAACTTGATCTTCTGAATTTGACAAATTTGAGAGACAAGCTTTTGATATTTAAGGCTGTCTTTTCGTGCATAGAAATAGATTCTATTTGTTCTTACAAGAGCCTGTAACTTTAATAATAACAATTATAGATATATTCAGGGATCTCGGCATAAAACTCGATGTTAACCCGAATACATATATAAGAAGACCTCCTGTTTCACAGGAGATGATTGGACAACATTGATCATTAAAAAAGATTTCTCGATGTTAACCCAAATTTGGCAATTCACACACTCATAAATTGAAAGGAAAATCAAAGATTTCTCTTGCATATCAAACAGAAATTTAAAACCATGCAACAAGTTAAAAATCACACTCATAGAAACATAGGTTGTATCAAAAATTTAATTAAACTAATCATAAACTCTAACGATTTCGAGAAAGGAAAGATGCAATGATCTATAATCTTATAGTTTTCATATTAAGATGCATGATGACAATAAGTATCTTGAGTTAACACTCCATAAATCTATGTATAAATATACAAAAGGAGAAACTTTAGCTTTTGGTGTTTGATCACCTATAACTTTGTTCTTCCTCAACTCAACCTTGCATAGTTCCATCAATGTGGCCTACCTACATATGCATTTGCTCGCACAATCATGTGCTTGTGCACTGGCTGCAAGCTGCACAATTAAACCTCATTGTCGTGCATTTGCTAGCTGGCTATGTTCTTGCTTCAACCTCTACTCACATGCGCTCTCTCCCAAGTGCCCTCTTTGTGCCCCACTAGATCTCTCTCACTTCCTCACCCTCATTCTATCAATGTCACTTCTAGTGTCTCATATCTCACAAGGTCGCTTTGTCTCCTGTTCACATTCTATAATGAAGTGTGTGTGTTTATGTGTTTGCATTAATGAAAGTGGGAGATCTAACAACTTAACATGTCCCAAGAAACATGTTACTTGTAACTCCGAAGATGTTAACAATATTATTAATGAAATTCCTCCATGTATACTCTTCAGATGTTCTAATTAACAATAAGAAATAAATGGCAACAGACAAGAACAAATAAGTTGGACATGAAACTTGAGAAACAAATGTTGGCTAAGACCAAGTGTCATATTTTAGTAGCATTAATGTAATGAAACCAGATTCATTATTTTTTGTTGTTAGGTGGTTACATTTGCTTAATGATACAAAAATAAATTAACATGAATACTAAATCTAGAAGTAGAGTTGGAAAGGCCACCTGTCAAACCCTTCAAGTTATAGTATTTCCTAATAGCTGATATTATACTAGTAGGCAGTGTTGCAGCAATAACATACACTTGTGGTAAATCATAAATTGCAATTGAATTACGGAGTTGACGAGTTTAGCAAGCATATTAACATGGAGAAACACGTTTCAAGGTTAGGGTTTTAGGATGTTTCTGAGCTATGAAATAATGTTGTATGAACCAGAATGCAGAACACAGGCGACATGTGATATGAGAACCAGATTGTATTTTTTTTTGACACAAGAAAGTTAAGTGCAGGTTATACCCTAAAAGGTTCATTTTAGGCTTGTTCTTGGAAGAAACTTGATCAAAGTTTTACCATGCTCAACTCCAACAACTGCATCCATACGTTCATATTGCATGTGTCAAAACCATTTTAGCTACCTTTTTCTGATCGGAAAAAATATCTTCAAATTTCCTTATGCTTCGCCCTAGTTAAAATTAAACAAATATCTCTGTTGCACTATAAAGCCCGTTGCCTAACACAATGAAGAGACGGTTCACCTGACGCTTCACAAAACCGGCTAAAGTGGAAACTTCGAAGAGGATGTTTCACTCACATTTCCACAACACCGAAAAAGAAAGAAAAGATGGTCTTCCAATACTTCCAAATTTCCAAAAGATGATAGTCTTTCCTTCTCTTCCTCATTCTAATGAGTTAGATTCACTCCAACTGAAACATAATGTAACTTAATACGCACGAGGTTTCATATGTAGCCGCCGGACGCTCTGAGCCGATCGCGGCCACCGTTTTTCTGATTAGAAAGGACCTCCAAGTGCAGCCTCCCGCTCGAAAACCTATATACATGAAGGAACTGTTTGCTTTTAGAAGAGAGAATGCCGCTAGAAACTCAGTGATTGGAAGAGCTGTTTCGGAGTTACCAGTGATGGAATCCACTGTACAGGAAGAAGCACTGATGGACGTAATGGAGCAGGAGATCTGCAATTGACACAATACTCTCGGCGATTGAGATGTTTCGGATAGCACGATGAGGGAGACACCGCCTCCTTAACACAATAACACGGGATTTAAATGTAGATTAGGATTTCTTTTATGATAAAATTGTATAATTAAGAATACATATCTTATAATTTTTTTTTATATTTATATATCTAATATTTAAATTTTAATATTTACATAAATAATATTTAAAATATTAATATCATATTAAAAATATCACTATTTATTTATTTATTTAAAAATAAAATATATTTTAATATACATAAAAATATTATATGAATTGTTTAAGCTTATAATTTAAATTTATAGGATTATATTTATTTATTTATTTATTTAAAAATAAAATATATTTTAACATACATAAATATATATATATATATATATAAGAAAATTTAAATATTAGATATTTGAATATATATGAATTATATGATATTTATGTAAATGATGTTAATATAATTTGTGATAAATATACTATCGATTGTAGTTTGTTGAAAATTACTTTATAATTTTTTTTGTGTTTTAAATTTATTGATATCTTTAGCATTTGCTTTGCTATGCATAGAAGTATTTTTAATAAATATAATATTTGCCCTTATTTTGAAGAAAAAAAATTGATGAAGATTTAGATAACAAATCACAATAAATATTTTTATTTAGATTTTTTTTTAAATAAATTCTTGGTGGAGATATAAGAGAATGAAGAGAAAAATTAAAATTTTCAGAGTTTTATATTTAAATAATTTAAACAGCCACAAATGTTATCCCTCTATTGGAAAGCATATAACATAATTGTTGCTAGCCAATGTGCACTCTTGTTTGCACTCCTAACTTTAAAGATATTAGATAATATGCTATCCCAAAATATTGATCAAAATTTCATTAAATCATATTCCAACCATGATAAAAAAAATGTTAAAGCTTGTTTGAGTAGTATCTGAACTTCGATCAAATTTATACGGATTTTGTTGGAATCTTATACACATTTCTGAATAATATTCAAAGAATTATCGATATAAGATTCGATCATGATTTGAATCCTATTTAAACAAGATTTGATAAAATTCATAGAAAAAAAAAGTTTAAAATTTATGAATTATTTTATTTTATATTTCTTTTTAAATTAATTGATTTGAAGTATAATGTTATCTTTGCAAATGTCTTCTTTAACTTGCTTAGGTCACATATAAAATTGGATGTATGATAGAAAAAAAGAAGAAGATAATTTGAAGCCAAAGATCTTATTGTGTTGAACATGATGATAAAATCACTTAATGGTAATTCTTTAATATATTTATTTCTCATAGCCATTTCTCTTAACATGTGATTTCGTTTAGGGTGATTTATAATTTTATCAATTTTCTTGTCAAATAATAAAAAAAAAGGTTATCTCAGCAACAATTTCTACTATATTTTCACAAATAAATATTTTTTAAAATAAACTCTAAAATATTCAAAAAAAATCAATTTTTTGTTATTATTTATTGATTTTTTACTATAAAAAAATAATAAATGCCATCAAAGTGCTTCACTATCTGAGAAATATTTCAACATGATTTAATTTTTTCAATCATTCAATTTCTGATATGCAATAATCAAGATAACAAACACCATTTTTTTTTTTTTTGTATTTTTAATGAACTTTAAATTATGATAGTATAAGATTTCAAGGCAAAAAATTATTAAATTTTGTTTATTTTCAAGGATGTAAGAGAAGTCTACTTAAGATCTATTTAGAAGAAATTTTATATTTCTTAACCACACAACAAAGAGCTACTAAATCTCTTTATAATAATACAATAAAGTAGAAGTAATCATCTTCTACGTACATACATTATATCTCTGATTAGGATACAGATTATCTATAATTATATAATATTATATTTATAATTAAATGTCTTTATCAATAATGATAATGATTACTCTACACTAATCAATATTTATTTTAACATATCAATTTTGATGCATATAAATTACTTGTAAAGTAAACATAATGGGTTCATAGAAACAATTGATATGCTTAACGTATGTGTAAATCATAATCAAAACAAGTTTATATATCATTTATGCCAAGTTAATATGCTGTGACATAATTTTATCAAAATTTTATGGTTCAAAGAAAAAAAAGAGAGAGAATATTATATGAAAATATAATATGATCCTGCTAGGCTAATTAATTTAAGCAATGAAAAATTAAAATATTGAACTATCTTAATTTTTTATAGATTTTGATCAATATAAAAATTAGAAAATTCTACAAGAGCAAAATCACGAAAAATTAAATTATGAAAACAGTATCCTACCTCAAGGGAGTCATTTTTTTCAGCCGATGTGCCTCGTAAAAATGACGCCAAAACCTTCAAAGCCAAGCTTCCTCTCTCTTAACTTCTCTATTTTTCTCTTATCTTATTGAATATGGAGTTAAGATTCCCTTAAAAGTTAGTCTTGTAAAATTTCTCCTGCATATATAGCCTTAGATAATTGATAATTTGATCAAAATATGCAACTACAAAGCTAGTCTTATGTACGAGATATCGGGTCAAATTTATGGTGCAGTGCCTGTGTTAGAATTCTAGTTTTTATAAATAATGAATGCACCATATTGTGCTCTCAATCCATCAATGAGAGGAATCCAATTCCTATGTCTCGTCTAAATAATGGCCAGGCTAAGCAACTAATGATTGTGGAGTGATGATAGTTGTGATTACTCTAAAGCTCTCCATATCACAAGTACAATAAAATTAACAAATTAAAATTTTAGACCAAAGGAAAAGAAACCCTAACTAGTAAAGTATGTTTACTGTCACTAAATTGTGATGATGATGATGACAGGCAGATATCATTCATCAATAAACCGCCTGTGTGAACCACAATAATTCTGTGCTTGTAAAATAATAGAATCACTCAGTCATATAAACTGAATAAAATTGAACGAGTTAAAGAGATAAAATTTGGCATAGAAATTCAAGACAAATTTAAGGGACATTTACATAAGTAGCACACAATTTTTATATATTTACAAATCTAATACTTTAATATTTAGATAAATAACATCCAAATCTTTAATATTATGTAAAAAAAATAGAATCATCATTAACTTATTGAAGTGAAATGCACATTTTCATGCACAAAAAAATGCTATATTTATAAATATCAAACTTTAAGTTTTAGATATATAAATACATAAGAATTGTGTGCTATGCATTTAAATTTCCCTTAAATATTAATCATTTAAATTTATTTTGTACAAATTATAAAAGATAACTAAGGAAATGAGTGAATACAGATTGCAGTCGTCATGCAAAATAATATATACAAAGCTACGAAATAACTGCACATTCATTATTGCATATGCTTTAGACCGGAATCATCTTACAACCAACGAACCATCAACTACAAATGAATGGCTCCATGAAAGTGTTCAAACAAAAAAAAAAAAAAAAGGGTACTTCAGAATAATGAAAAGAGAGGGTAGAGCCATATTATCTTTTACACAAATCAATAACTCCAAATATTATTCGATAGTAATCACCACATTATACAACCCTCTTTAAGAAGAAACAGAAAAATAAACAAAAAAAAAAAAAAATGGGCAGGCAAATGCAAGAATTAAGAAGAGAATATCTTCGTCAGAAAGAGCTATTACCTATTTATACATCTCCTAAACCAAAATCTTTCTTATGTACTGAAGTTCAGGGAAAAGGAAAGCCATTATATTCTGATGTGAAGCCTTGGAAATTAATCAGAAAACCTATACTGCCTCTGCTAAATAATACTCAGGAAATCGAGAACAAACCCATTCCAGCCTCAAAACAAAATGGCACTCCTGAGGTATTTCAAAAGAACCAGCCACAACAACGCTAATAAAGTGGGACAAAAGGCAAGCTTGTTTCAGAGCAGCTATTTTTTTTTTTAAAGATTTAAATTTCCCACCCTGGATTGACTGCATTAATTAAGTATATTCCAGTAAAGAGGGAAAACGATCCAGTGGAATCACATAATTACCTAATTGTAAATTTTCACAGGCTTTTCGAATGCGCTGTGACGGTTCTGCAGAGAAAAAAAAGTATAAAAAAAAAACAGTGAGATGCAAGGAGAAAAAGATTGTTACACCGAAAATGTAGATAAAGCTGTGAGGATTTGTTGTTTTGGATGAAGAATGATACAGAAAAATACTTTGTTAGGTACGAGTGAGGACAGATTAAAACCAATGGAAAAGTAGTTGTTTTACCTGATTTACTTGATAAGATCTTTTTGGAGCAGTATCTGAATGTTCTAATCCAAGACATTGTTCCCAAGCTCCATAAACATCTCTTCTCTGAAAACAGAGACCAATGAAATTGTTAAAATAAATATAAAACGCAGCATATTGTGAAAGAACAAGAGCGAACAGAGACTACATCAAATAACGTAAGCAGCTTGTATACCTGAAAGCGAACAGAGACTACATCAGAATCTTGAAGATATTCAGGCCGGCCAAGTGCTAAGCATGCAAATTTCCACTTAAGAAAAAAAATAATAATAATTAGCTTTAACTACACAAGAGTATAAACAAACAATCCTCAAATAAAGATGCCAAACCATGAAGCTCTTGTAATTTTCCAGTATGGTAGACCTTCCCGGTAAAACACAAGAGAGAAAACAGAGAAGAAAGTTCATAAAAAGGAAAAGAGCCGAAATGAAAAACAAGGTCTGGATTGAAAGATATCTTAAGTCTAATACAAATCTAAGATAAGATGCAAAAAAGGTACAAGACACATCAAAATTCAGAATCCACCAAATCATAGTTCGCAAAGACATCTCTTCTGATGTAAATCAGAGAGCACGTGAACCTGGTCGAAACGATAATTTAAAGGTGAAGTAAAACTGAAATCATGAAAACTCTCGACATTGAATGAAACTACACAATTGTTAGGATTCATATCACAAAAATGAAAACCAAATTGCAACAGACTTGAAGAACAAAAATCACCAAAGAAAATACAAGCCTGATTGTTGTCTTCAAGACTTAACCATGATTAAAGAATTCACATTCAATAATAGCACATACATAAGATCAAGAAAATCTGAATTTTACATCTCTAGAGAACTATTCATGTTTAAAAATAAATTGAGGATAGACCGTTTCACACAATTCCATAACCTAGTCTACAAAATAAAAAACGTTTTCAGATTTAAGAATCCCATTTCCAGAAAATTTCATGCTACAGTGGAAGCGCCGTTGATAGAAACAAATCCTGCATCAAGCTGTAGCATGAACGCCATGAAGAGCAAGATAAAGAATAGAGGATCCAATTTTTTCTATAATATAAAGAGTTGAACATAGACCAAACGCAACAACATGCGACAAAACAAAAATATGTTAAACAGACCTCCAATCAATGGAGGATTCCCAACGAAAGCATTGGAACAACGTGGATCGGAAGACGACAATAAGGTTTTCCCCAATCAGCAGCAAGAGCTACAGTAGGAAACAAGGGATATGGTAGATCCGGAAAGAAAGCATAGAAGGCGTAAAAGAAAATCAAAATCCCAAAAAAATAACAAATCTCAGATACAATAGAGAGCCAGATGTCTGAAACAAAAAGCCAACAATTAGACTAAACTAACACTGGGAATCAAACTAACTCATCACAAAATTTAGTGAGAGCACAATCCATTCTCAATAAAATCATCATCATAAGAGAAATGACTAGTGCTGTTGAACTACTGAATCCTCGATTAATGCCCTATTTGTTCAAATTAATAAAAAAAATAAACAATTTTTGAAAACTTCGAAGGTTAAATGACGAATACGTGATTTTACTCGTTTGTTTATGCTCATGAACATACTCGTTTATTGTTCAATGAGTAATTTGTTAAATAATTGGTATTAAATTTGGTAATAATTCATATATTATCTTCAAAATATGAGTAAATATAACTTATAATTTTTTCAATTATATATTTAATAAAAAATATAATAACTTACTAAATTTAGTAATATAATTTATAAAAATATATAATACATTTAATTAAATATTTATAAAATATAATTGATACTATTGTTTTATAAATTATAAGATAAATACACAAAAAAATAAAAAAAACCTCATATATTAATTATTAAAATATTTAATTAAAGCTAACAAGTTAGTTTATGTAATTATAAATGGCCAAATGGGTTACCCAAGTCATCTAAATAAAACGACCCTAAATGGCTCAATTAAAGCCTAAGCCGCTAAGGGCTGAGACTTTATTCTCGCATTCGCATTCATACAATTGCAAGCTTTCATGTCCTAAGCTTTTATTAGTCCTTGAAGCAAAGCGTCGATCTCTCTTTGCATCTACTTCTCGGCATTTCATCTTCATCAACTTTGATCGATCATTCCATCCTCTCGCCGATTTTGATTCGATAAAGCGAGGTAAAACGACTCTCTTCCTCTTCGACTTCCCACCTCTCCTTTTCAACTTCCCTCTTTTTACTCTTCGATTTCTACCAGTTGGTCGTTATCTCTTATTAACTCGATTATATATTTGTTCACTTATTTCAAACAAGCCAAGTACAAATCAAGCTTGACATAGATAAAATTAAGCAAGCCAAGCTTGAACATCCATACCAAAGCTCGGCTCATGAGAACATGAACAACTTTTAATTTGTCCAAGCCAAGTCCAAGGCTCGGCTCGTTCATCTAATCATAGGCTTGTTTAAAAAAAAAATAAACTAGAAAAAAGAAACTAAACTGACGTAGAGACAACTAAATCAACATCAAAGCACACAACTTAGATTTCTAATGAATATAAATTTTTAGATTTGTGCATTCTATCTCTTAAAAAAAAAGACTGATGATTTAAGCATTTGATATTTATCCAACAGATATGAGCATAATTATTGTGTTTCCAACAAAATAAATATATGAATCATCATAAATAGAACTATTAAGCCAATGCACAAGATGGCTGTAATATCCATCATTAGAATAGGAAAAAATACTTACATATAAGATAACTTCTATCACGAGAGGTATAGAACTACTTTGTAAAATCGTAGATGTGAATTTACAAGAAGGTAGAGAAAATAGAGAAGAACTGAAAATATTAGCAACAAATTCATGAAATAAAGTTAGACATATTCAAGACTAGATTAATACTAGGCCTTCCTAAAATTTTCAATTTAAAAGCATTTGTCCAATGAACTATATGAATTTACATGACCCCACCTTTCTAGTAGCTAATTTCATAAAAGTCCCAGGATCAAACATTTTAGGATTCAAATATACTATTACCTTATCAGCATTAAATTTCAGATATATCATATTTACATTACAAAGTGACTTATATATTTCATAATTAACAATTAATTTCCTACAAATATCGTAAAGTGATTTATGCAAATTATGCAAATGATATGAAGTAACAAAATGAAAATACAAACACATTAATATGAATTATAAGTGATATTAATAAGGAGTTACAACTAAGATGAGATAATAATAAAAAAAATACAAACCACAAAAATATGAGGTGTCTACAATGCAAAGGACATTAAAAAAAAGTAAAGCAGACATATCTTATATCTAACTGTAGTAGAAAAACAAAAAAGTAACAGAAATCTAATTCCTACTACATGGAAGGAGAGTCTAACAAAGAAGGGTAAAGAGGAAAAAAATAGTTTGAATTCATGTAATATTATATTGAAAATCTTATACCCTTATTTATATAATAAGATTTTATGCTATACTAAATAATTCTTAATTTTAAAAACAATTAACTATATAATGATTACTTGAACAGTCTTTAATTTATTGTGTATGCTTCTTAGTTGGGTTTTCCATTCTTTCTAACTAAGATTCCTTTTCATAGGATTGCTCTAAGATGCTGAAAAATTTATATCAACTTTTAAATGAACTTCTTTAGGGCTATGCATAAATTGGCTTAAAACATTTACAACATACGTACATCTAATCTTTTTTCAAATAAACTTCCCAATCAACCTTTGATACATTCCTTTGTCAACTTTTAAGTTATCGCTTGCCTTGCCAAGTTTATTGGCCTATGGCAGCAATTAATTGAAATTTTTGAGGGCTTTCATTCTATCATATTTGTTTCATTTAAGTAAATTCATGATGTATTTTTGTTGAGACATGAATACTCTATCTATTGAGTGAGCCACTTCTATCCAAATATTTGAGACATCTCAGGTCATTTCTTCAAATTATTTGGAATGTTTGATCTTTTACTCTCCAAATTTCTTAAAAATTATCTCTTATTATATTTTATCCACACAACTATTAAAACTTTGATTATACATTCCTTTGATCTTTTTAGGAATAGAATATGACTTGTGAGACAATTCTTGAAGTTCAACTTTTACATGGCATTGGTAAATTTCATAAGCCATCTCGGAAAGATTCTCTGAGCCCATATAAGGCTTTTAACCTGCATACATGATAAGTGATAAATCCATGAACAAAAGCTATTGGAGGTTCCATATGGCTGTTTCATGTACTTACCATGTCAAAATTCATTTTTTATATGTATCTATTATAGGACAAATTGAGGTTGTCTGCTAGGGACAATCCAAATGATATCTTAGTTTTGCAACTAGTACAAAAGTTTCCCTTAAATAATTCCGTAAGTCTAATTGCAGCCTTTTGAACTAAAAGTTTGTTTTGAAGTAGTGTTTAGAAACATTACTTTAAAACGTCGTATATAAACAGCTTTTTATAAAAAGAGGAAAACGATGTAAAAAGTGCAGAAAATTCAAACGGGTTTTAAAATTTATAAACTCCGTTTTAAAAAACGCAACGCAGAGAAAAAGCTGAAACAAACGAAGCCTAAGTCTAGCTTTATATCATTCAAGTTTTCTATTTACATTGCATTTGAGCATTCAATTAATTTCTTTCATTTTGGTATTTCTACCCCTCCCAAGTTAGTTTTCTTTAAAGGCTTTTATTTCTGCAATTGTTTTTTTCATTCTTTATACTCAATTGCTTCTGATGATTCTTGAATTTTGACATTATTTTTTTCTCAATGAGAAAGGCCTTGTAAAGTGTAGAAAGTTTAGGAAAGAAATTGTATTTTATTTTCCCTTTTATAAGGCGATAAATAAATAAACATCATGATAATTTTTTATGCTCAAAACCATACCATCATTACAAGATGGTTGATTTTGCACAAATTTGGAGGGTTGAGCATGCTTTGGTCTAGGGTTGCATTCTTCTCTACTTCTTCGAGTATGCTTCAAATAATGGTTGGCTCACAGTGATCATATAGGCACAGTTAGGATCACTTTTGGAACAGGTTGAAGCTAGCTGAAGAATAGAATTAACATAACCTATTTGGGTTGATTGGGTAAATATTGAGAGATCAAAATTAAAAAAATCCTGGTTATCTTCATTCAAAAGCTTCCTCTAAAGGTAACTTTGATCATAGAATAATAAATTTTCAACAAAGGTAACATCTTGAAAGAAAAAATTTTATAGAACTTGGATGGTTATACCCTATTTCAGTCAAGGAGTGTCCAAAGAAGATGCATTCTAGAAACCTTAGATCAAATTTAGTGTTTTGACAAATATGGACGTAGGCAATGCTCCTAAACTTTCCTAATGAAAACTAGGAGTGTTTAATAACATGAAATTTTTTTGTCAGGGTTTCATTATGTATTTTGTTTTATAATATTCTATTAAGAAGGTAGTTTACAAAAAGGCATGTTTTATAATATATAAACTAGAAATTATGGCATGTACCTAAACAATATCAATGCACATAAATTACCCTTCTGTTAAGTATAAGCATTTATATTGAATCTATACACGAGCTCCTCGTGATTTAAGATTTGAGTTTAAAAGATTATACCTTCGAAAACTCCTCATCAGGAATTTGCAGTTTCTTCTGGATGCGAACCTTCACTTCAGTCAAAGTTTCACTATCATGGAGGACAAAGAAGAAAGGCTCACCAAAATTCTGAACTTGCTGTTAAAACAGAATAGGAAAGAATCTTTAGCAAATTATATGAACCTAGTTTGTAAGAACTACAAACAAAAATGAAATTTAGCTTGTATAAGACGCTACAAATGGAAACAAAAAAGAAACTGTGATAATAGTAATCTCCTTGTAAAATAATGGTTCACTTTAAAAGGAATGGGCCTTAACCCTGGTTCAATCATGATGGCAGTATGAGCCAAATGTGCCATTTTAATGTGGAAAAGGATGACGCATTAAAAAACAGATTAAACTCAGAAAATCTATTCAAATTGAAGAAACATTTATTCTTTCCTGAAGAGCATGACCTGGAAATGGGCGCAATGTTATCCACTAATACCGCCTGCTAGAATATGCAGGTCGGTGAAAAGATCTCCATCTCCCAGAAAGCAAGAACAAAAGGGTACTTACCAAATGTAAATCATAGTTTCTAAACGTTGATGATGTGTTCGATGTTGTTAAACATTATTGAGTAAATTTCTAAAAGATAGATACAAAGAAGGAACTCATGTCATAGTCTATCTGCTCTTTTATCACCAGAAATATCAATCCAGAGTGATAAACGGAATCAGATTTATTTCAACAACATTCATTACGTTTCTACAAAATTTCCAATGGCTTCTTACCATCTGATTTTGATTTTGATCTTTCATGAAGTGGTAGACATGAATCAAACGATCTTGTGGTCCAAGGTTTTTCTCTTCCTCTGGTATCTGCACAGCAGACAGAAGCATATTACAAAGCCATATTAATTTACAGAATATAGCCAAATATTGAATGCATTTAAATAAAATGAACTAAAATGAAAAATACATGAACCAACCAGATCACCCTTACCTCTTCTGCACGCAGAGTCCAGTATTGATCATTTATGTTTTCTATCTTTTCATTAGGAGGAAAGATCTACAGTAAGAACAAAGTCCAAAAAGTTAAAAAAGGTGTCAGGAAATAGAGCAGTTGACTGAAGGAACTAAGTCGCTTTTAACAATGCTACTACTTATAATATCTCAAAGAATTAAGAAACACGTCCAATTCAAATCATAAATCAAGAGTTAGCCATATCAATATATTCGCCAGTATTATAGAGTACATTGCTCATGGTAATATGCATTAACAGTAAGCGTCGGTACACAGCAAGCAAATGCTGACAATTGGTGATGGATGCCAAGAGTTATGTGTTGGCAGCAACCAGTGTCGGGAATCAATCGACCTTGAGTTGTTTTCCTGCCAAGAGAGGAAACCAAGAGAAATCCAGATAGGCAAACCAAAGATGGTAGATTGGAGGTCCCAAAAATGAGAGCATGGCTTTGAAATTGTCTATGAATATAAGACTTATCTCAATTGAAACATGTCCATAATGGGCAGAAACATGGTCCGTTATAAATTATGGGAGGAACATTTTAACCATTTGCTTTGGAATCTATTAGAATAATGCATTGAACCAAAAAAGTCAAATAGACCTTTCCTCAATTAATTAAGTGACGAGACAATCTTGCCCTACAATAGCTTGATGGTCTCATATAGTTGAAGCTATCCAAATTTTGAAGTGTTTGTATTTTTTGGAAAAAACATTAAAGTGGCATCAAAGCTTACATAATATTATTGAAAGGAATAGAAGGGTAGCCTATAGGTTGGCTTTACAAGCATACATGCATGTACATGTTGTTCTCATGTTTCCACACTTCGCAAATACATAGCTAAGGAATCCAATAGAGTGGCCACATATTTCATAGACATATAGCCATATATGGCATGTAGAAAAACAAAAGCACATACTTTGTTATGATATAAAGCGACTTTGCAATTGAGATATTCCATTTGTACAAACTTCATGAAAACATGGAAAAAAGACATGTTACATGTGAGAAAGAATAAAAATGAGAAAATGCTATTCATATTTTTTAATTAAAATGCGTTTGTTACAACATATTTAATTTTGTGCACAAAATTAAATGATAGAAGATTATAAAGACCTAGTTTATATCTATATATATATATATATATATATATATGAACCAGCTACTGAGAGATAGAAAGCAAGATTGAAAGTAAGGATGAGAAAGTGAGAGAGAACGAGCAATGGGAGCACATGCAAGTAAAGGTCAAAAAGGGTGAGCACATGACTAACAAGCAAATGCAGGAGTGTGAGGTTTAATCATGTAGCTTGCGGGCGGAGCACAAGCACAAAATTGTGTGAGCAAGTGGGCGACATCGGTGAGAACTATTTGAGGTTGAAGCGAGAATGAACAAAGTGATATGAGACTCAACAGCAAAAGCTAATATTTCTTTTTTTCTTTATTCTAATTCTAAGGTTAAGCCAAACCTAAATTCTTACTTGTTCAAACTTATAAATATAGATCTAATTCTTAATCATCAAAGAAGTGTTAACAAAATTTTTGGGTTGAGTTGGTGCGAAGAAGAATAGAGAAAAAGAAAAGAGAAGTGATTTACAAATTGCGCGGAAAGTAAGAAAGATATTTAAGTTGTGTAATCTGCTAAAAATTTCTGGCAATTTTCTTTTTTATTTGAGATGTTTAAAATTTATAAAGAATGGAAGAAAGTTAAATGATACGAATGATTTTCATATTGTGGATTGGTGCTATTATAAGGAGAAGCTGATGATGCACAATAAGTCAACATTGAGTTTTAAAAGTTGGTTTCCCCAAAATCTAAGGTGATAACTCATACTTCTAAATTATAGTGATGATAATATTTATTCCAAATCAAATGCATCAAATGATATTAATAATTCAATTATTATTAAAAACTCTGAGTTATCCTTATTATGAAGAATCATGTTAAAATGAATAAGAGGTTTCATATAATGATTCAATTGTTTAAATTATATCATACAATGTACATTATAGAAATATATTGAATGATCTGAGGACAAATGCAAATAAAATGTACTATATAGAAATGCTTGCATGTGTATATTGATTGATGATGTTTGCCTCTTACAATATGGGCTAGATGTTTGTACTCATGCATAAATGATTTGTAAGTTTGGAACAAATATTAATATTAATAAATCTATAGGGTAGATTATATTGTGCTCATTTAGCAATTGTTATATAAAATTAAATAGATAAAATAATAATATCATATGGGTTTTTCACTTATGTTATTATCCATTGAGTTGTGTTATAACTAACACTTGCTATTTAATACATATCTATAAGAAATGATTTTGGGTTGGAACGTGTAAGGGCAGGGAGTTTGTGTGCCGCCAACATAAAACTATAATTGAAAGTATTTATCCTTTTAGATGTCATAAAACTATGGTGTGTTTTTGGTTGTTTTTGAACAAGTAAACCTTATGAATTTAGTACCTATTTTGATGTATTGGAAGTTGTTCTTATAAAAAAATTTATGAACATGATTTAGATATTATTTAATATTAATAGATGTATTTAAAAACTACATCCGACCATCTGTTTGTGCACTTCCAATCTCTCAAGTCAGGTCATGATAAACAACGAATTGGAGGTTCAAAAGATGAAGCATGAATTTGAAATTCTCCGTGAATTTGGGATTTATATCTTCTAAAATATATCCATAATGGACAAAAACATGATCCATTTATTAATTTTAAGAGAGATGTTTTCATCATTTCTATCAGAATCTACTAGATCATTGCACTGAATCAAATGACTCAGACCATCCTCTCCTAAATTTAGAAAGTGACAAGACGATCAAACAATCTTCCCTCAAGATAGCTCGATAAGCTCACTTAGACCGAGATTAGCCTAGGTAGTGAATTAGTATCTTGCTATGGCCAACAATGGTGATGTCACTTATTGACAAGGGGAGGGTATGATTTTGAATCTCTCAATGTTATGAGTCTAACTGAGTTAGCATATCCAAATTTCAAAGTGTTATATTTTAAAAAAAAAATCATAAAATGGTTGGCCATCAAGAATTCCAACACCATGCAATTGCCAAAAAAATATTTCATTGGAGCGTCAAACAAAACAGACTTCCCCAGTATGCTTGATATTATTAGAAAGAAGATTTTTCAAATGTGTTGGGTAAAAGAAGCAACCCCTCCTATAGTAAAGAGTTATCTTGTGATTACCTTACTTAAATAAAAAATAAAAAATAAAAAAATTTAAAAAAAACTCATTTCCAGATGTTGAACTTGAGAATGCCAAAGTGGACAATGTAATAAATAGCTACCAATGTTGCATCCATCATCATTGACGATTCCTTGGCAATGTATCTTCATAACTTCTACTTCCCTGATGACTTAGTGAACTTGGTCCTAAAATATCTAATTGGGTACATTGTCCCACAACAAGATACATCACCATTTATGAAATCACTTTGTGTGTTCGCCTATAGTTTAACCTAGCCTATTAGTTGATTAAGAAATTGACATGCAGTGTGCTTAGTTATAGTTTTTTTTTTAACAAAGTCACAGTGATTATAATCAACAAGTATTATTTAAAACTTAAGATGCCTCTTGAGGCTTACGCCTCATGGTTGGAGAACTAGATAAAGCCTCAATTATTTGAGACACATAAAGTGGGAAACCTTAAGGCGCATTTAATAAATCAGACACCTAAATTTCAAGGATTAGGTTGTTGGATTTTTTTTATTTAACCCAACGTCTAGGTGCATTATAATTGCAATTGGAAAATCATATGTAGGTTTCTTTGGAGGAAACAGTATGAATAATAAAATTGTCAAGAATAAAATAGAAATTTACTATAATCTTATGTAAGAGAAATTATAAAAGATCAATATAATTATTATTTTAAACAATATTTTATCAAATTTATTTATTAGGGAATAGAAAGATTATTGAGATTGAAGGTGACAAAATAAGATTAGGAGAATATTCACACTATGAGAATGACCATAGGCGAGAAAATTACCAACTATGATGATCTTTCTAAAAAATATCCTCTAAGTGAAAAAAGTGGGAAAGACTTTTGAATTCAGAGCCTATTTATAATTAGTTGATTTTATGACATAATTACATGTTTATATTAAAGTTATTTATGTTTAATTATTCATCCAAGACTTATTAATAAGTGCTTAAATGAATTTTTATGATGTTAATTTGACACTTTAGGATTGCTCTCAAAGTCTTTATCGGGAGGAAACTAAGCTCAATTTTTTATGATATTATATATTATTTTGTCCTAAGGAGGACTATTCACAAATACTTAATTCTCATATTTTAAATTAATTTTAAAATATCTTGAGATGTCGAACTTGTCACATGAAAAAAAAAGTCAAAATATTTAATTGCACAATTTTGGGTCTCATGAACATATTAGACTTATCTAGAAAGCACAAAGCAAGGTTAAATTAGAATCTACACAAGCCCTTATTCTATCCCAACCATTTTTCAACCAAATGTTTAAAATAGAGTGTGATGTCTACAATGTGAGGATTAGAATTGTGCTAACTTTTTTTAGTGAGAAGATGAATGACTCGAAGAAAAAACATTTCACCTACAACAAGGAGTTCTATGCAATTGTAAGTACACTCAACTATTGGAGTCATTATTTATTGCCTAGTGAGTTCACTTTTTACACTAATCATGAAGCTTTAAGGTTCTTATATAATCAAAGCAAGCTAAAAGGAAAAAATGTCTCATAAGTCAAGCTTCTCTCTTCTTTTCTTTTTATGATTAAGCCCAAAGTTCTCTCTTCTTTTCTTTTTATGATTAAGCCCAAAGTTAGGAGCTAAAATAAGGTAGCCAATTTATCATCATCTATTGATCATTATCATGTAATCGAAGGTAGTTAATATTAAGGTGCTAAAGGATCTTAATGCCACGGTGAGAATTTTCAAGAGATTTGAGCTCATTGTGAGAAGAGACCATATGATCAATATCATAGATCCAATGGCCTATCTACTCTTCAAAACAGATTACATATTCCCAAAGGTTCAATTTGACAGGCTATTTCCAAGAGTATCACAATGGTGAAATAACGAGATATTTTGATAAGGATATAATTCTTTCCTGGTTGAAAGAGAATTACATTTAGGGTAGACTAGCATGAAATGTGGAGAGACAAATTAAGCATTGTTAAGGTGTGTGACAAGAAAAGACTTGAAGGCAAAAAAATAGTTTATAAACTTCGATACACATTTCAAACTTATATTGAGTGGTTGTGAGCATGAATTTCATTGTGAGTTTGCCATCAGAATGAAACAAAGATTTCATTACTATGGTGATAAATCGTTTATCTAGGATGGTAAGTTTTGTATTATGCCACAAGATGATGGATGCTTTACACATTATTGATCTCTATTTCAAGGAGATAGTTCATCTTCATGGTGCGCCTAGGACCATCACTTTAGATAGGAATGTAACATGAAATTCCAAACCAATTCAACGACTAATTCTCAGAAAACCGGTAAACAAAGATAGTGAATCACAATTTGAGGAACCTTCTCAAATATTGTATGGTAAAAATGTTAAGCAATATGACTAGATTCTTCCTCATGTTAATTTGCTTACAACCGGCTCATTAACCATTCTATAAGTCACATCCATTTTGAGATAATCTATGAGCAGAATCCTCTCACACCTTCGGAGTTGGTGACTATATTTCCAGTCATTGAACACAATATATAAGAGTTAAGGAGATTCAAATCTTACATGAGCAGTTAAAAAAAAAAAAACTACTATGCAGAACACCAAGCACCATAAGCAAGCTAAGAAGTTGAGAAAACCTATAGTTTTCAAAGAAGATTTGATATGGATTAGACTGAAGAAAGAGAGGTTCCTTGTTGGCTCATTTGAGAAGTGTTAATCCAAAACTGATGGCTTGTTCAAGGCTATTAAACAAATTAATGATAATGCATATAACATTGACTTGCCTGCTTATAAATTTTCAACTATATTCAACGTTGTTGACTTATTGTCTTACTATCAGGATCTAGAGACTTCAAGTGATGAAGGTGAAGCTCCTTTTACATGAGAAGAATGACACGCGTAAATAGGGATTGAGTTAGCCTAGGCTGGTTCAAGCTAGGATCGTTCCACAATACTACCTCTACTTTTGGACAAATCAGCCCCTCAAGGCCTCTATTTGCTAGGCTAGGTTAATATTAGGGTTATTTGTTCCTCTTAGTAAAAATAATTGTTTTAGACATTGTAACGGACTTTTGTTTTAGTACATGCTAATTTGAAAAATCCTCTCTATTTTCCTCCTAATTGGAGTGTCGTAATTGTCTCATTCATGCAATATTTGCTACATCTTGATTGAGTACAAGTGGTGGATCTTTGTCGTGGCATGTGCACCCTCGCCCAAAAGTTGTTGACCTATCTCTCCTAGGTTGATATTCCAAAACAACCGCTGCCGCTTAGTTCACCTAAAACAACAATATTTCAAGTTTTTCTCTATTCTTATATCCTTAAAATATCTAAATCCTCATCCTTGACCCCTAGCCACTATCTCGGAGCACAAGATTGACACTCAGTAACAATGGTAGAACGACTATCTTGAATACTAAAAGGAAAGTTTGAGCACTGGTAATACATGTGCCTAGAGATACCCTTAGCCTTGTATGCACCAGGCATCAAAAGGTAACTGAGTTGGTAATTTCCCTCCTTTCTCTATTGATTTCTATTTTAGCCCCCATCCTAGTCTAATACTTTCTTTGCTTTTCTCAAACATTATGAAAGGTGGAGTGGAGCCAAAGTTGAACAACATATTGGATAACAAAAATAAAGAATTTTTTAGGGTCAAGAATATTGGGAGTGAGAACAAGCATAGAAGGCATGATGAAATATAGGCTAGTTCATTGCATGCCATACTAAGATATTGACCATGCAGACATCAATTTCTTTGTGATGGGGGAAGTTGAAAAAACAATTGGAGGCTAGAGTAGAAAATCAATGAATAAATACTCCAAAACCCTTAATGTAGAGAAGAAGGCAGTGCAAAGTCATTTAGATAAGATAGAGGTTGTTATAAGAGGTTAATGCCATGTGACAATTGCATTCTCAAAGGCAATGGAGGATTAAAAAAATTCTTCGAAGTATCATTGTGAGATCTTAGGTCGTGTTCAGGAGCAGCTTAATAAGATGCTCAAGCTAGAGATAAAACAATTGGAGAAATGCATTGAGAAAGGAATCATTAGAGAATTCCTTAAATGATTTATGCTTGATGCAATGGAGGACCAAAGCTAACAATGAAGGAATTGTGCCAAATGTTTAGTGGCACTTCCATGGTCATGAAAGAAAAACAATTATGATTATGACAATCCAAATGTTTAAGGAAGATTGTCTCTAATGACGTTATAGTGTAGACATCATATAGTTGCTTTATGTTTTTCCTCTTTTTTTTTTTTTTTTTGGATCTAATAAGAGTTACATGATATGTCACACACCCTACAAGCTAAATGCTTGTTATTAATAAAAGATCTTTATTTGACTCAACTTCTACGTGCATTGTTTCCTACTTTTATGCACTTAACAATCCCTTGATGATATCCTATTGGAGTAAATAATTCCTTCAAAGTTTATGAACATGTCAAATTCCAAAAGTTTTTTTAGGGTAAAAGAATTTTGTTTAGGATTTAATAAAAAATTTAATCCTTAAAGTGTCCTGATAGGCTGATTTTGGATTGATTTGACAATCAATAAGAAAAATGGCCATTAAGTGAAAAAATGAAGTGTTTTAGTGATCAAATGTGTCAAAAGTTTATTAAATGAACTTCATGGTAAAATCAAAATTGTCATATTATAATACAATCATCAAGAAAAACTATGATTCTTAATAGAAAGCTGTGCAAAGAGACAAATTTATCAAATCAAACAAAAATAATACATTTTGAAAGTATTTAATGGCTTCTTTGTTAAACATTTAATTTATTGAAAAATAATTCAAGAGGAAGAGAATGATCTACCGCTCTTGAAGTACATGCATGTGGCTGAATTATGTTGAATTTTGAAAAATAATTTGCAATGACCTTAGCCTTCAAAGATTCTTCTTGTGCTCTACTAGGAAAGTAATGCAAGAAACCAATCCAATTACAACATATAGGGAAAAAACCCCAAGTCTCCTTGCTCAAGCATAATAATGACTAGAAGTTAAGCCTTTATCCAGAGTTTAGTAGTTCTTTAGTTACAGATAGACCAAGCCCCTAATATATAGCCCTTCTCCACTATCATATGTGACATAGAAAATTAAAGGGTATTATCTAAAATCTTTTGACCTATCCCAAGTTGTTAGTCAGAGGAGCAATTCTATGATTTCATCTTATGATGAAAAAGGCCAAGAGAAATCTAACAATGATATTTTACATATCTTACATTGCTTATCAAAGAGTTACTCAATGACTTCAATAGGTAGTAGAAGAAGTTTGGGACTCATGACTCATCTCAATAAATTAGTTTGAACATTGCTTGAGAATTTAAGCATATAACGAAAAAAACACATTTTTTTACTGATCCTAGGCCATCTGTCAAATCGTAACTCAATAACTTCAACCTATGACAAAATCCGAGGTTATGGCTGCTTTGATCAATAAATCCTTGATTGAGAGTTGACAATCTACACATATTTCTCAAATCAACGGTAAAAATTAATCTTTCTTGAGAGGTGACAATCTGCACTTTCAAGGTCATGGCCACAGCTCTGCGGAGGAAGTTTAAGAATATCATATATTAAACTTAAATGCACAAAGGACAAGAAAACAAACTAACTTCTATTGAATAAGAATGGAATTATATCAAAATTCCTACTTGAAATTGAATGCAAAAAAAGGAATAACGTACAATGTGCCAAAAAAATATATCTAAGAATAGGGAACTACTAATAGAATTTGAAGAGGTTCACTACATTCTAAAATCAAGATAATGTTTTCTAATCAATTTTATAAGGTTGAAGGTCCCAAGCCTTATCATTAATGTGAAACAAAGGAGCCCACCTAAATGAGCAATTTTTTTTGCATTGAAACCCTTTCCTAGCAGCTTCAACACTTTGAAGAACAAAGTCCACAATGAAGATAAAGTATGGCATTACCCTGTGATTAAAGTGATTTGTAAAAATTTAGAAATGAAAGGTTATGGTGAACATAACTATCACACATGTCTTTGGGAGGAGAACTAAGTTATAGCATAGCTTTTCATCCTTGGTAGAGGCTTCAAAATATTCTTCAAACTAGGAAGCTATAAGCTGTCAGTGTGAAATGTTAAGTTCTAAACCTCACAATTGATGACAAGCATGAGCCCTACTACTAGGGCTTTGTGCACAAGCAAGCTGTTAATTATAAAGAATTTTAAGCAAAATCAGTTATCCAATTTGCATGTTGAGGGAATTCTTCAAGTGTGATGGAAGATTAATGGTCCCTTAAATCTTATAGGATTGTTATCAAATCAATATAATTATCTGGTGGTTGAATAAAATATTTTTATGAAATGAATCAAATTTAGGAATATGGAATAGAACAAAACATCGATTGAGCTCATATTCTCAATCAGAATCCTTTTTACACCACAACACAGGTAGTCAATCCTAACATTGACAAGAAGCAAGTCCTAATATAAAATCTGAAAAATCCTAAATCCAAGTTTATTTAAGTAATGGAATGGTAAGTGCAAAGAGTGATAAGAACTTGGTTTAATAGCAATAGTACTCCAATAATATTTTCAAACTCATTGAAACTTTGGACATTGAGCTACTTCTACTTCTGATAAAGCTACCCCTAATTGGTTAATATAAAGTACAAACAAGTTGGTCCTAGAAGAAGTGGCCAAGGCACTATTTTGAATCAATCTCTCAAGCTCCTCTTTGAATAGCTTGCATGTTAGGTGGTGTGCCTGCAGTTTCATTGCAAGCAACAGTACTAGTCTTGATTCTAAAAGTTCAATTTAAGTGGGTGTAAACCATCGTCTTTATTTTGAATAGCCATCAGAACATTGTATTGAGTTATACTTAGGGTTGTGTATTCCTGCTCCTAACAAGATGTAGACTATTGTTGTGATTTTTGAAAAGCTGGGCGGAGACCTTGCTTTGAGTTATTCTTTCTTCTTTCACTAACAATTGCTTCTTGAGTATTTTTGCGCTTTCCCAAAGGATGTATAAGCTTCAGGAGAGTATTAACAGCTTCATTAATCATAATCTGGGCTTTGACACTATTAACAAAGTCAACAAAAAAGTATTACCTAGTCTGCATCATAAAACAAATAGGATAAACTAAGGCAAAACTTCCAAGGAAGACCACTCACAATAACTCAGAATCGAACCCAAAATTTGGTGAACCTTTGAAGAGAATGTCTAAAAATATTCTTTCAAGAACCCCCTCATTTTGGTAGATCTAAATAATATGAGTGATGTCCTAAAAAGACTCATCAATTCAAAATGAATTGTTCAACAAAAAGTCCAGCAAGTTGAAGAGTGCAAGCAATTTTGCAAGAAGAGAATAAATCATATGTAGGCTTGCCCATTAAGAGTAGCTGGGAAGACTTTGAAGACGAGCATAATAGTCATGTTGGAACCACCATATAATTCAACCGTGGCAATCTTGAATCGCAACAAAATGTGATGTAGCAACATGGCATTAGGGATGGGAGGGCCATGGTTGTCATGATTATAAGGTGGAAATAATTTGTAACCCCCATTGGGGAACTCATCTTGGAATAGGCAGTAGAGATCATCATAAAGGACTTTGCGAGGACACAATCAATGAGAGATGAAAGTAGATTTTTCATGAACGATGATGAGTTGCAAGTTGAGTGAACAATGCAATCAGTGCCTTGGGGTCATTGTTGAGCACTGCATGCTAAAGCTCCACTTCCTCCTACTAATAGGAGGTGGCTGCACATACATCCTCAAGTACGCCAATCTTCAATCCATGACAAAAATAAGTAGAAGACAAAATCTAATGAATTAATGGTTTGATAGTCTTGATTTATGGGACTCAGAGGATTGAGGACCTTAGCCTAATGCCCTCATAAGGCAGTCGTAAGCCAACATGTATGTGTCAACGACACATTTTCCATCAAAATTCCTTTCATTAGGAGGTAGGAAGGTGTAAGCTTGACAATGAAATAGGAAAATGTTCCTTAAATGATAAGCTCAAACATGCAAACACCATAGATGAATGACGGAGGCTTCAGTTCTCTACAAAAATATGAATTATCTCTGTTTTAATCAAATCTATTCATAATGTACAGATATAATCTCTTCATAAATTTAGAAGGCCATTTTCACCCTTTGTATCATAATCTACCTAATCAATGCCATAAACCAAACACCACAACACAAAGAGGAACGAAAGGGCTCAGGATGCATCCTGCGATTGTGAAGGCCAATCCACGCCAGCCTATGCATTGATCTAGATCAATTCAAATTGAACCAGGAATGGTTCAATACCTCCTAATTCTCGGTTCACTTATCTCTTTTAATTATGGTTTGATTTGTTTAGTATAAATAGATTTTTGTGTTTTAGAATCAATTTTTGTTCTTTTGAGGTTTGGAAGATTGTCTCTATTTTAGTACTCTTAGAGAGACAGTTTTCATTCAATTAAGTGGTGTAGCTGTATTTTGAGTGAATCAAAGTTTTAAAACAACTTTTTCCACTCTCTAAATTCAATTTTTTCCAATCCTAAAGAACAATTGTTGTCTTGGAACCAGATTTCCAGTCATACTGCTGTCCAGCCTTTCTATCCCTTGCTGATGCAGGAAACTCACGCCCAACTGCAGTTCGCTACCCACCAGAAGTCATCCAGCTATCATCTGACCTCCATGTGCAAGAAAGATCCCATTCGAGAGGAATTATGGGGTTTCCAAACAATGGTATGGGCTGTCCAACCCGAAATTCTAGCCACTTCCAGCAGCATAGCGAATCGATCCATTCTATCCTCTCCTTTTCAGGTTTCCTCTCAATTAGTTCTTGTTTCCTACCATTCTACAACTTATTGACTTCCCAAGAACGATGTCATTTGGTATTAGATCCACCCTAAATCATCATGCTTGTAGATGCTTACAATATATTCTAGGCAAACCTTGGTAAAATAACAAGAAGACAGTTCATAATGGATTAAAAAACACCTATACTTTCAAGAAGGATGGGAAGCACATTGTGCTCCTTCCATGGAAGAAGACTAAGGTGACTAGTGATCAGTCAAAGCCGAAGTTAGTATCTCGACTATCTTCCTACAATCTATGAGGGTTTGTAGCACTAGTACTTGTACTAATATAGGGGACTAAGAGAGAAGAGCTCTTTCTAGAGGCAGTACAACCATTGCTAGGGGAGCTTCAAGATATGATGAAAAATAATTTGCCAACTAGGTTATCACCCTCGAGGGACATACAACACGCTATAAATCTTATCCCATGATCGATCCTTCCAAACTAGCACGCCTATACGTTGTGACTGATAAAGTACGAGGAGCTACGATAGGTTAATTGGACATGATGTCCAAAGGACTAGTATCTAAGAGCACCATCCTATGCATTGTTCCTACCTTGATTGTGCCAAAGAAGAATGAAACTTAGCATATGTGCATTGACAGTAGAGCTGTGAACAAGATCACCATCAAGTATGAGTTTCCCATTCATTGACTAGATGACTCATCGGATCAGCTATATGGGGCAACCACCTTCTTCAAGATAGATCTCCGTAGTGGTTATCATTAAATCAAGATGAAACCAAGAGATGGGTGGAAGACCGCCTTCAAGACCAGAGATGGATTATATGAGTGGGCAATCATGCTTTTGCCTTTTCCAATGATTTGAGTGCCTTCATAAGAATGATGAACCAAGCCTTTCAAATCTTCATTGGGAAATATATTGCGGTATATTTTGATGACATCCTGATCTATGGCCCCTCAATGGAAGATCATTTGAAGCATATGAGATAAATCTTTGAATCCCTCAAGAAGAAGTTATATAGACATCTCAAACATCACTTTCTGACCACTCAGATATGCTTCTTGGGGAATATTGTTTCAATTGATGGCATACATATGGGCTCAATTAAAGTAGAAGCTATTATGAACAGCTCCAAACCATAGCCCTTCACATAGATTCACAAATTCTATGGCTAACCTCATTAAAGAAGGTTTATCGAATTTCAGCCCTATAACAACCCCACTAACTAAGATTCTCAAGGTAGACAAATTCTCATGGACGAAAAAAGCACAAGCAAGTTTTGATGCTTTAAAGCAGCCTTTGACAAAGGCTCCTGTTCTAGTACTTCTTGATTTTAACCAGGTGTTTGAAGTGGAGTGATATGCATCAAACATGGGTATTGAAGCTATTTTAAACCAAGCCAGGCCCCTATTGCATTCTTCAATGAGAAGCACAATAATTCATGGTAGAAGTACTCCGCATATAACAAAAGAGATTTATACTATTATGAGAGCTCTTAATCCTTAGTCATTACATATTAGCTGATGAATTCACCATCATTATTAAACGAAGCATTGAAGTTTCTGAACATCCACAACAAGTTGAATGATATAAATGCATAATGGGTGAAGTTTTATTCTTCTTTTCATTTTATGCTCAAGCACAAGATAAAGGGCCAGAATAAAATAGCTAATGCTTTGAGTCATCATCTGTTGATCAATACTTTGCAGTCAAAGTTGTTAGGTTCGAAGCATTGAAGCACTTTTATGCCACAAATGAAGACTTCAAAAAAGTCTGGAGAAGATGCTAGGAGAGGTCTTCTGAACAATATCACAAGGCAGTTGTATATCTCTTCTTTCAAAAGAAGTTGTGCATTCCTAAGTGTTCACTCAAGGAAGCTATTTTACAGGAATGTCACAGTGGAGAGCTGACAAAACACTTTAGTAAAGATAAGATTTTTTTTTCATGGTGAAAGAAAATTACTTTTGGCTAGGTTGATCAGGGATGTTGATAGACACATCAAGCAATACAACATGTGTTACATGGCCAAGACCCATAAGCTTATACAATCCTCTTTCATTCTAGGAGCCACCATGGTTAGATGTAAGCATGGACTTCGTTGTAGGTCTTCTACGAAGCCAAGGAAACAAGAACTTAACGTAGTTATGGATCACTTCTCCAAGATAAGACATTTCATATCTTGCCACAGATAATGAATTTCTCATATATAATTGATCTTTATTTTAGTGAGGTAGTTCATCTTCATAGAGTGACAAGGACCATCACCTCTAATTAGAAAGTGAAGTTTCTGAGCCATTTTTGGAGAACTCTCTAGGAAAAATTGAGTGCAAAGCTACACTTCAACTCGACAGCTCATTCACAAACGGATAGACAAATAGAGGTAGTGAACTGCAATTTGGGTAATCTCCTTAGATGTTCTATGGCAAAAAATATCAAATAATTGGATTTGATTTATCCTTAAATTGAGTTCACCTACAATAGATCCACTAGTCAATCTACAGGGCACATGAGCAAGTGAAGAAAGGTGGTGTCTAACAAAACTTCATATAGCAAAAACAAGTATATAAGGCAAGGTAGGAGACAATGTGGATCCAATTGAAGAAAAAGAGGTTTCCTATGGGTGCATTTAGAAATCTCAAACCACAAATTGATGGTCCATTCAGGATTGTCAAGTGGATCAATGACAATGCCTACAAAGTTGATCAGCCTAGTGATTACAACATCACAACCGCCTTTGATGTAGCAAATATGTCTCCAAATTATGAGAATTCAGGAGCTCTAATGGACGAAGATGACATCTCCCCAACCAAGGAGAATAATGTAAAGCTATGATGGAAGACACAGGACGTATCCCGCATCTATGAATGTCGGTCCATGCTGGCCTTTGCATTGGTCTAGGCCAATTCATATTAAACTAGGGACAATTTAAGCCCACTTAAGTCCCGGTTCACTTATCTCTTCTAATTAGCATTTGGTGTGTTCAGTATAAATAGATTTTATATATTTTAGGATCAATTTTTATTATTTTGAGATTTGGAAGACTGTTTCTCGATTTTATTCATATTAAACTAGGGATAGTTCAAGCCCACATAATTCTTAGTTCACTTATCTCTTTTGATTAACATTTGATTTGCTCAGTATAAATAGATTTCTATATATTTTAGGATCATTTTTTATTATTTTGAGATTTAGAAGACTGTTTCTCGATTATACTCCTCTTGGAGATGTGTCGATTTGATCAAGTGATGTATCTATATCTTGAGCGAATCAATGTTTTAGTACATTTGTCTCGACACCAAATTTCCAGTCAGATTGCTGTCCGACCCTTTTAGCCCTAGATGTTGTAGGATACTCACACCCAATTGTAGTCCGCCACCCACCAGAAGTCCTGCTGTCAACCAACCTCCCTGGTGCAAGAAAGAGCCTATCCGAGAGGGATTTTGAGGTTTCCGGCCAATGGTATAGGCTGTCCATCCTGAAACTCTGGCCACTTCCAATGGTGCAACAAACCGATCCATCCTATCCTATATCCGTTTCAGGTTTCCTCTTACGCTAGTTCTTGTTTCCTACCTTTCTACACCTTAACTTCCCAAGAATGGTGCCAAATCAAATTGTTCCCTCCTCATTTTAGAAAGTGATAAAACAACCAAATCTTCAATCAACAAGAGGAAGGTACCATTTCAATGCTCTTGATGCCTCAAGTTCAACAAAGTTGACAAATTAAAAATTCCAACAGTCAAATCATTTAGAAGAATTTCAGAAGACATGGGATTTAATTTTATCTTTCGAGAAAACAAGGCCAATAATGGCTCATAAAACAAAAGCATATAGGAGTCCACATTAATTTAATGCCATAAGCAACTCACTAAGTCGTCAACTGCAAAGGTTTTAAAAAATTTGAAAAGCTTATATATGTGGGAGACCAAAGTGCGTGCACTCTAGAGTCATCCCGATTTGAAAATAGATTCAATCTCCCTCTATGAGATGGGTTTCATGAGAGGATTGGCAAGCTAAAACAGCTGTACACACCCTTAAGCCCGCATGCTCAAGCCTCCATTGGTGAGGGAAACAATTGCATACAATCTAGAGCAAGTTGTTGTGATTCGATGGTGGATTGAAGCTCCACTTGACGTGATGAGTCCAAGGCTGTTGGCGTTGCTATCACTCACTCTTAGCATTTTGTCCACTCAAACCTCTATTGGCGGGGGTTTTAATTGGCCCAATTAAAGGTTTATGTATGCTTAGTTCTATGTGTTTTTTGGGTCGTTAGAAATGTTTTGATGAGTTGAGTAATCTCAACTATAAATTTATTGAAATCAGAGCTCATGGTCCCAAAAATAAATTTTCTATGAATATTTTATCAAATTCCGTATGCAATCAAATAATGCATTAGAAACCATATCAACTAGTAAATTAAATGCATATCTAAGACAGATACCACAACTAGATTCACATGCCACCAAATCACAGCTAGAAGCACGGTTAGTAACAGCTGAGCTTCATGCAACAAAAAATACTAAACTGCACCTAATATAGGAATCCTCAGCACATCATAAACGAAGATAACAACACATTCCTAACACCCACGATAATCCTTTTCTCTATCAATTCCAAGAAACTATCTGAAGCGCATTCCAAAAGTTCAATAAGGATGGTAATTCACTTGTCAGAACACAAAAGAGGGCTACCAATGCAGGCGTCCTTTCACAGACCATAAAATAAAACTCATAGGAGAACAATTTTTAATAATTTATTGTAGTATTGCATTCTGAAAGATCTTCCACTTTGTCAAGTCAATCAACTTAAAAATACAAGCAGAAAAAGTAGTGTTTAGAGCATTTCTCGTCCTGAGTTACAAAACTATTCATACATGCATGCATGATAAATGAAAACAAAAGAAAAAGGGAATTGCGGAAGAAACAAGTCCATTACCTTGTAGATCTTATGATAAAAAACCTCCAGTAACCGGAGTTCAGTATTTGGATGAGATAATTCAACCTACACCATGATTGAAAGAGAAGAAATATATAGGGAAACACAGTTGTTAGCATTGAAAAATAGTTGACCATTAAAATCTGAATAATGGTGCAGCCAAAAACAGATTCTCAAATCCCTTTCAAGTAAGATATGAATCATATATTAAAGAATCAAATAACCAACCTTCCTGTTCCAATTCAAGAATATACTACAAAAACATTTTTGCAGAAAAAGCTTGAAAAATTCACCTTAGTTTTGAGGTCATTGAGAACATCACCGACAGTACTGTTTTTGGGAAGTCTAACACTATGAATTACGATCTATAAATGAAGCACAAATGTCATAAGAATCACCAAAATTTTTATAAAAGCAACAAAAATAGTAGAGGATCAAAGATCGCACTTCATCTTTTGTGGCAACGTGGAATGCAACTTTAAGAGTTTTCAACCCTTGTAATTCAGGCAACGGGATGTCCAGAACTTCGTAATATAGTATGTCAGAAATCTACATCAAAGAATAAATAAATAAATATATCATCAAAACCCTGAAAATTTCATGATGCGCCACTCAAATAAAAAACAAGTATAACCTGATTATAATGGACCAACATGTCTGATAGGTGCTCTACACCACGATACTTGATGGGCTGGGGCTTTGGCTGCTGAGAATAGCAATTATGAGAAGTAAGACGAATTTTTGAAGGATCATCCAAACCAAGTTGACGAGCAACTCTTTCAACCACATCATCATAGGTGTGAAGCTTTGACCTTGGAGCAAAGCAAAAAAACAGAAACAGGGAACGAGTTCAATAACAAAAGTAACAAATTGGTACTTGATATGATTGACAACTTTCAAACACTAACAGTTCTAAGTGAAAATCATCCTCTTTTGGCTTGTCCAGCGATCTGAAATGAACAACCTAACACATACATTGGAAAATAAATATAGAATCAACTGGACCTTGGTGAAGACCAAGAATAGTAATACAGAATAAGGTACTAAAAAATTTGTTTATCATGAAGTGAACATTATAGATTTCATAACACAATTGCAAAAATGAAAACAAACTGTTTCATATAAAATTTATTTGGCACTTCAAATGACAAAAAGAGTAATTAATTTGACAGCAGGTGTAAACTACAACTTTGAACGGCTAAGCCTTATTTTCTATCATTTGTTCAACGCAAGTAACACTAAATAGTTCTCTTTTGATGTTTATCATTAATTCATAATTCAAAGCATCTAGTGATTAATAAGGATGACAGCTTATCCCAAATCCGTTACTTTTCAGTGTCCTCTTATCATACCGTGAATTGATGTCATGTTTGAATATTAAGTAGATATAATGGGACATGTATCCGACCAAGATACACAAAAGTAAAACAAATACTATGACCAAACTGCATGCTGTACAAGAATGCTCATAATGAGAAAAATTCATCCCATCTTTTCATCATCACTGATACGAAACATATTGCAACTATTTCTGTAGTTGACTTTTATGCAATTCAGTTTAAGCAAGTCCTTTTTCAATACTTCTAACCATATTACATTTCAAATTTTCCTTCCCATTCCTTTCACATTAGCTCTACCAACTTGACTTACTAGTACAAACACAAACCATTTAAGAAATTTTCCCGTTACTTGTTGAATAGTTGATGATTTATTTATCCCTTAAATATAATAACTTCTCACTTGATCCTTCCTGAAGAAAAAATGTAGAGAAGAAAGAAGTGTTTTCTTATTCCAAAAATAGTAAACTTACAGTACAAAAAGGGCAGACAAAAGCAAAATAAAGAAACACCCCAAGAAAAATTGAAAACAAGCAAATAATCTTGGATCTAGGAAACACTAAAACTGGAAACAAGCTAAAAATCACGGATTCAGGAATATCAAATATTGAATAAATGATCCAAAAATAATAGGTTCAAATATAGAAATAATAAACAAAAGGAAATACAGAAATACCATAAAAAGAGAGCAACGCATTCAAACAAGGAACACCCGAATTACTGCAGCAGTTATAACCTGAAATCCACATGTAGAATATGCATTCATCCATTGATTCATGCAACAATTAATGAAAGAGGTCTATTTGGGATTGAATACTTATCCACACTATAGTTGGCAGTCATTCTGGTAAACTTATCAATGTGTAACTTTGGCTACAATGAAATTTAACAAACTCTATTTATTAGTACTAAAATCTAAACTTCATACTATGTTGCATCAAATCCAACTATGCAAATGTTAAGCTCAAATTATTACAATGTAAGTTCTGAGAAGACTTGAGAAATTTTTAGTAGACTACTAGCTTTAAAGGCTTTTACATGATAAGTGTGACTTCACAGATTTTAGTTAAATGAATTTACAAACTTCTGCATTTAAAAAAACTCAAATACATTGGAACAAAAACCTTCATAATGATTTGTGTTCAGTAAATATAATCAAACTCTAACAAAGAAGTTTGCAATTGAGAAATACTATTGATCTTGTCTTAATTGCATTGATAAGAGCCTTAAATAAATAATTAGCAAAACAAAGAATGATAAGGAGGAGCATTTTGGTGATTTTGGTGATGAAGAATCAATGTGGAGGCAAATTAACAAAGCAACTAAATTTTTCTTTAAGTTTTATAAAAAACAAAAAAAGAGAAAGGTCAATCCCCAGAAACCGATGGTAACAGCTTTCACCCTTCAAATGCTTCTACTATAATTTAAGAAAGAAGAATAATATGATGAACTGCCAGACAGGCTTGAGCATGACAAACTTCTACATGGAGAAAGATTAGATGAACTAAAAAGAGGATGATGATTGATGAATCATATTACCACAAAACACCATCTTTTATTGTGTTTGTTATAAATTAACTTCTATTTTGGGTGATTTGAATAGAAATTAAACTATTTAAGTCCGTAAGGATAATATAGGTTGTTATCAGGTGGCTGTCACTAATGTTAATTAAAGCCATTACTGCTTTTAATAAGTAAAATTTCAACAAGTTGTGGAACTTATAAATTTTTTTTCTAATTGTAGCATTCAAAATAGGTGGGAACCTCACACCTTAATTGATTTATAAAGTCAATTTCAGTCCTTTGCTTTTTTAAGTATGGTTAGGTTTAATAAACCATGTTTTTAGAATCATTTAATCATGCAACCAATCTTATATTTTGAATGTTCATTTCTATTATTGATATTGCACGTATTACTTTATTTTATAAGGTTCTTACAAATGTAGCTTACCTTTAGCAAGTAAAATTGCAAATATACACAATAATCTACATACAAAGGATATGAAATCATGAGCATTTAAATTGGAAAAAGTAACACTTAAGTATGAATTGTGTGCATTCTAATAAAAGACACTCGCACTCAATGTCATGCTTCATTCTTTGAAATAGTAGTTTAGCCAAAATCAAAATCATCACCCTCATCATTATTTTCATCAGCCTTCACCCAACTATTTTGGGTTAAGTTTACGAATTCTCATTCTCCATTCATTGATGTTAAGTACATGTGATGTTAAATCTACTCTATGTAAATTATTTTGTACAACTTCCATTTAATTTACATTTGATCTACATCACTCTCTTCTAAACCCTTTGACACTAATTTATCTATTTATATTATAAGAGCAATTTTCTATACTTCATTGTACATATTCAAATCAACTAAATTCATTTTCCACTAATTATCTTCAATGGATGCTACTACAACAACTTCAATGGATGCTACTCTCACCATCAATTTAATATAAGTACTCCACAATCTCTCACTTTTACTCCTGCGACGCGTTCATCTTAACATTCTCATCCCTATCACAATCAACTAGGCTAATAATGACATTTTACTAACAAGCATAACAAAAATAATTTCAATTTTATCAAGATTACATCTAAGGCTCCATGGTATTCTCGTTACGTAATACTTAGTCATTCTACATTTCAACAATCCAACTTTAAATCTAAAAATATATACACATCATATCGATATTCATTAGTGGTAGGTACAAGATATCATAAAATATCACACCCACGTGTCACTTAAACTTGTAATAATACAAATGGATAATTGTCGATATCATGCCAACTAAAATTACATATTAAATATTCAATCTTTTTTCTACTATTCATAAGTCCGTTACCTTTTAAATAGTCTTTGTTTTAGCTTTTTGCTTATCTCAATATGTCTTATCAATTAGAATAAAATTATTTACAAAAGTATATCCCAAGACACCTCACTTTGAATATCATAAGCATCTTCATTATTAATACAAAAGGTCACAAACTTAATCAACATCACAATTAGCCTTGTACCAATTACTTCAAGTCGACATTATGAGATCTCATTTTTCATTCATTATTGTTGAGTGTTCTTTAAAGTCTGAAGTCAATTCTTCGCAAACCATTTTGAATAACTTCAAAGTATGTCATCTTAGATCAACTCCTTTTGATTGATATTAATTTTAACAACACATCTAACAAGACAGTCATTGTACATATACAAACCACCTAAAACCTATTCTTTAGCTACACTATCTTCAATTAATGTCACTCCAACATTTTTTCTAATATAATCATTTCATTAATTTATTCTTCCAAGATTTCCCGCATCCATTTTAGCATTTTCATTTTTATCACTCAAAGTTATATGGCGAGGATTTTTCTATAGGTCAACATTTAAATCCATAAAACCTAATCAATGTATTACAATTTTATAAAATTACCTTTAAGCCTCCATAATATTCTCTTATTACACAAAATGCCAAAATACTTCTCCATTTTAACCAACCAACCTTAACTCCAAAAATTATATCATCTCTTCATTCTTCAATATAATAGATTATAAATACTTAAGCTTGTCACAACTATGTATCACCTAATCCTCTGCTCACACAAACTTAATGCTAATACCTAATATAATCCAACTTTGATTAGAAACTCTTTGGTCTATCCACGACTACTATTAGTAATCATCAAATGCCCTATCAAAGAGAACTATGATAAGTTTTAACATACACTTAATAAAAAAAACAATTTTTTTCCTTCAGGAAAACCAATCATAAGCCCTAAATTAATATAAAAAAACATACAATAACCCTTTTTTTCTTTTCTGATTTTCAAGTAATATGATCTCAAATAAAAAATCTCTTCCATAGTGAATCCTCCCTTATACAAAGCCAAATTAATTCTCAAATACATTTATAAATTTTCTACACTTATATTCCATTATTCTCTCCCGTACCTTTATTCTATAACTAATAAATTTTATTCTTCTTTGATTATAACTGTCAACATCTCCTATGGTTGCCACTTATAAAAGCCATCAAACATAGAATAATAATCATGTATTAAGGACTAGATTAAACCAAACATGGCTATGCTATTGGGAATCTACAAAGGTCATTTTGAGGGGGGAAAAACAGTCTTAAAAATTTGGTGTTGTAATACCCAAATGCATCAAAAAGGTAAATTAAATTGCATGTTTAAATATACCCCATTTTTCACACCCTGAAAATCATCGCACACATTTTTATCAAATTCTATTCTCAATTTTGTTCATTTTGATATATAAAAGTATATAAAATATCATTATATCAACAGTTATAAATTAAATTTATACATTAATTAAATTTCCTTAAGTTTCATTTAATTTTACTGCTGAATTAATGTCCTGTAGCAATCCGGTCCTCCACTTATTACGACATGCATTGGCTGATTTGATGAGTGAAGTAATTGAACTGCAAGTATTGAAAGAATGTTAGGTAATTAATTTAACTAATAATACATATTATTGATCGACACAGTACCTGAACCTGAATTTTTTTTCTTTCTTTCTTTTCTCCCTCTCATGCGTCCCTTTTACCTGTTGCCTTCGTGCTTTCTGTACCATGCTTCAAGCTATGGTATTGCTTTCAGCTAAAGCCCGTGGTAGAAGAGAGGTAGAGGAGGATTTCTAGTGGCTAGTTTAACTGAGGCTAGTGAGGAATTGGTGAGAAAAAAGCAACATATACTGATTTTACCTAATTAAACTAAACAAATACTTTGCTAATTGTCAATTAGTTGCAGGTGCCTAACTATTGAAATGAGTAAGAATAGAGACTAGAAGAGAGGGAAAATAGAATAAGAAATGTGGATTTGAGAAACAAAAATAAGGTATTCATTTACATTTATATTGTTTGATTAAATAGTTTCCTACTGGTTCCATACATACTATCATTTGATTTTATTACTATAGCTAACCTTGAAACTTTGAGAGGGGTAATTGAAGACAATCAGAGAAGAAAATTGATTTTAAGTATAATTCAATGATAAGAAATTGACATTAAGGGTGGGGTGCGTTGGGAAGCGGTAAGCGGTCTGATCGCGAAACACCTTTATAGATAAGCGACATTTGAGATGTGTTTTTGAAGAATCTGCAGTGGGTAAGTTGCATTTTCCAATTTAACCTAGGAGAGTGTGATAGTTGCCAGAAAACTATGGTTTACAATTTAAAAAAAAAAAAAAATTGTAATACTCACAACAACTTTTTATACAGCAGCTCCACCAATACTTTTTTCAAATAGCTACAATTGCCCCAAACGCTGAGTGGCCTAAGGTTGAGATTTGGATTTGGATGAAGAAAAATCCTATTAAGGGAAAAAATTCATATGGGTATATAATCAAGTATAGTAGTTAAATCAAATGAATTGTACTTTAAGGTTGTTCATTCAAGAAAACGTCAAGCACGTCGCAAGATCAGCCCAATTACTGAGGTGAGATATGCAATTACTAAAAGTTTATAATCTTTATAGGACCAATGTTTGTTGTTATTTCATTATTATACCAATAATCATGTAATGCATTTAGAACTTCTTTCATATTTAATATGGATAAGATTAATTATCTACACAGCTTTACTAGATCTACTTTATTGGTTTATACAGCTTTACTATACTTTTTGGTTTACAATAGTTATGGCCAAGTCAAATTTTCTTCAAATCATGCAATATTTTATACTTATTGACAGATGATTGAGTGAAATGAATGATTATAAATAGCAAGAAATATCATAAAATTTATTATAAGTAGATTATTTTATGATAACTTATGTAAATAGATAAAAGTTCTGACAAGATGAGTCTTTGATAAGGAATCTTAAAATTTCTGACTATTAGCATTGAGATTGAAATGAACCAATTGGTATTGGGGGGTTGTTCATATGCGATGTTAGGATGACTAACCTTATCAATAGCACGGGCCGATGAGCCCGGGTAATGACCCCCACGATATGGAGTCAAATTTATATAAATATAGATAACATTTCTACAATATGACATGACTTAGGATTACAAATAAAAAGCTATGAAATGAATTGCATTCATGTATAATATTACTACGGATTACTACTTACATTTTACATCGTATCATGTTATTGTTCAGTGTTTACACGTCTTTTCTTATTGTTAATACTCATGCAAGCTTCAGACTCATATGCACATTATTTATTTTGTTTTGTAGTGAATTATACTTAAGCATTACTTATCTTACTAAGATGTCAGCATATGATATTATATTGTTGGTTCTCAGGTAAAAATAAAGACTAGGCAAGCATTTTAACTTGTACAACTTCTGATATGTGATTTTAGAAGATTATAAAGACTTTTTATGGCCGGTACGTAAAATTATGTTTAAAAATTTTTTGATGTTCTATATTTCTTTTAGAGATGATTTTATATGTTTCCAAGTTATGTTGTTTAGATATGAAAAAATTGTTTAAAAAAATTTGAAATGTAAGAATTTGTTCACGATGACTTGGAGAGATTTAGTTTTCATCACCTTGACTTGAATACATACATGTCGAGATGAGTTGGCGACAGTTATATCTAACTGAGTCGTCCTCTTCTATTACACCTTTGGCCAATCTGTGAAAGAGGTCGTTTGGGGAGTGATAAGTAGTGGTGACAAATCATCAATTTACTTTTTTGTTTTGCATTATACGAATACAAAACAAAATTTTATAAGATGGTGGTAAGACCTACAATGACTTATGGTGCAGAATGTTGGCCACTAAAAGAGAAGCATAAGACTAAGTTAAGTGCTACAGAGATGAGGATACTCAGGTGGATGAGTGACTTTACTCTTAGAGATAAAATGCGAAATGAGTATGTTCGGGAAAAAGTTGGAGTAGCTCCAGGCGGATAAGATTAGAGAATTGCCTTAGATGGTTTGGCCACATAAAGCGTCGATTAGTCCAATAACCCGATTAGGAGAGTAGATGCATTAGATTTGCCTTATATTAAGAAAGGTAGAGGTAGACTAAAAGACTTAGTTAAGATGTATAAAATGATCTTAGTATACTTGAATTAAATGAGAATTTGACACATAATAGGACCTGATAGCGAAGGATTCATGTAGCCGACCCCACTTAGTGGGATAAAGGCATGTTGTTGTTGTTGTTGTATTTACATGAATACAAAAACACCTTTTTCGCATCATCTATAAACAATTCACATGAGATTATGGAAGGTTATTTCATCACACACTTTTTTAAAAAAAACAACTTGTAGTCATTTAATATCATATTATCAAACTCAATGTAAAATTAATGCGGCCATGCAAAGCACCATAATAAAGGTTCTTTCACCATGATATGAAAAGATAGTCTTCTCAATTTTTCAATAGCATAGAGATCAAACAATTGACATTAAGATAAGGTTTAACCATGTGATTTCATTAAATAAAACATCCTACAAAATAAAAATTGGAGATAAGACGCCATAATTCTAGCACTTTTCCTTAGAAAATCAAAGCTTTAGATACAAATTAATATCTAAATAGAATCCAAGCCTTCATAATCAATAAGTAGAACTATTAATACTAATTTGTGTTGTTTAATTACAACTCAAACCTTGAGAAAATAAAAAAAATAAGACCCACACTAATTTAGTCACTTTTTTTCTTCTTTCTTCCAACAGATTTGGTTAGTAGTAAACTATGGACCAAAACTATTCATCTATTACATTAAAAAAACAATATAACAAAGAACCATATAATTAATACTTAGCAATAAAAATAGTTCAATAAGTAGAATTAGAATGCACCGCAGTGACGGATAGTGTCTCTTTTGACAAGACATAAGCAGCAATACATTGCACATGGTAGCATATGATAATAATAGGAGACATAAAGTGACATAAAAGTGTCATAACAAGAAAGGGTTGTCAACCCTAGTTGAACCGTACAGTCCAACATAGCCTGAATCAGCCAAACGGTTCATAGCTCTAGTCATGGATTATTTAAGGTTTATGATTTCCTTTAATTAGTATAAATACTTGCATAAGTTGAATTATGGTCAACTTATGTTGTTTTGATGCTTAGAGGCTTTTCTTTATTTTTCCTTAATTGGAGAGTTGTAACTTTTCTCCATTAAAAGATGTTATTATATCTTAATTGAGAATAGGCGGATAATCAAATTTCAATCCCAGAAGACCTTCCATGCTGCTGTCCCACTGCCTCCCTAATGTTCCCACCATTCCACCACATTCAACCAAGCTGTCCAGGAGCCATACACCAGTTCTCCCTCCCAAACCCCTGGGCACATCTTTCTAGCAGCCATCCTTCAACCAGCAAAACACCAGACATTTTGCACGCCAAACCTCATTATTCTATGTTATTTTCCTTCCTAACCACTTATATAACATTCCATACTCATCCTAGATCCTTTCCACCATCTTGAATCACAAGATTGGTGTCATGAAGTCTTCATTGTTAAGATAATTATTCAAATCGTAGAATAAAACCAGCTTACTAGTATTTGTAAATTGAAACCATCAACTGTTTTGTTCAAAAATAGTTACTAAATTAAGATTAACATATTAAAATAACAAGACTGAATAAATGACATTATCAAATAAAAAGCATTCAAATTATTCAAAGTATAAGTGTCACAGAATTTTGAAAACGATGAATAGCATGGCTCATAATAAAGCTTGAATGGTACATTATCTAGTATGATATCATCACTAATCTAGATCAGAAATCTATTTAAGCAATTATTTAAAACAACAATTACTAATATCATATAACTTTTGATGCAAAATACAGTGAATGTTATACAGTAAAAATGTAAAACTGGCTAAGTAGGGCAGGAGTTTAGCTACAAAAGTGCTGCCAATACACTAAAAATTGCACCAAGAACATGGAAGTTTGAACCGATCAAGTAGACCAGCTTGCAATCGTGCTTTCAAAACAACGTTGTACAAGGAAGCAAGCAGTAACTACTCAGGTTTAACTAAGCTCTTGAGATTTTCTAGATGACTAGAAATCAATTGAACCAGCCACCAGTTAATTGTTCTCAAGTCAACATAAAAGTATATTATGAAGCTTAATACACTAGCCCAAAGTTGTTCAAATATTAACACAACCGATTCGAAGCGTAGATGCCTTTTTTCTTTTTTTAAAGAATGCAATCAAATAATTTTGGGTCATGATGAGTCTTAAAGTTGTTAGATTTGTTCTGAGATTAGTGCAATGGATATGAAATTAAACAAAATTTGAATTGCACTCATCTCAAAACAAATCTAATAGCTTTGAGAACAATTCTAACAAAAAATTTGATTAGGATATTCAGAGCTAGTGTTTTTCAAGAATATCCTCGTCACTAATTTACCCGAACTATTTAGTATCATCCTCACAAATCTTTCTTAGCTATTCATTCTTACTAATTGCTATACGTTGATTGTGGTGTACGGAGAAACAAAAACTACTAAGTAAAAAAAGTATCTGATGGCTTTGAGACTCATGCTGATAAAAAATTGGATTAAGATATTCCGAGCTTAAATTTTTCAAAACTATCAACATAATTAATTTACCCTAACTACCTATATGGTGGCATCCTCATAAATCTTTCTCTACTATTCATTCTTACTGATTTCTATATGTGGATTGTGGTGTACGAAGAAACAAAAACAATGAAATAAAAACAGTACCTAACATGACTTGAGCTTTTCCATCCATCAAGTAAAATATTTTGAATTTATAATAATTCAAGTAGCCAACCCCATCTAGCAGGGTAAAGGCTTGTTATTGTTATTGTTGTTGTGATCAGAACCAAACATCAATTATAAATGCTAATAATATTCACGATATGATATGGAATTATCATCATAAACTAAGTCAAGTTCAACATTATAAGAATTAAAATTGCATATTAGAGAATACATCCAATATTCGAGAACATTTCAGAAGAAAAAAAAAACTGCAAAAACGAGCCTTACGACATGCAGTTGCATCATAAGAAGGTGCAGCCAACCATACCTGCCGACCGTGAACATATTCCAAAAAGGATGGAATATCTGGATAGCGACACTGATCATCATTGTCACGTCGACATTTCTGATAACAAATAATATCACCATCCTCGAGCTGTAAATTAAGCAAAAGCAAATCAATTAAAAATGGCATATTTTGCTAAAGAGAAAATTCTGCCGAAAGCATCCTTCAAACTTTAAACCTGGCTTGATTTAAAAGTGAGCTTCTTGTCAATGTGCTCACACATAACGGTTGGTTCAAACTTTATTTCCTGAACATTTCAACAAAAAAAATTCACATACAAGAATATTAAAAAAGACCATTGCTAATAAATAGACATGACAATGACAAACACATTCTTTATAAATGAATATTTACTGATAGGCTGACCTCGTACAATTCAATTTCTTCACTTGGTGAAAAACCAGCCAATTCATTGAGTTTTGTTAGAATTTCAGCAGGCTTCCCAAGTGCCCTGACAAAGAGCCTACCCACGTACCTGAGTTTGCAAATGAAAGACCATTAGTAAAAATATCTTATCAAGACAAGCAAAAAAAAAAAGCAATTACCTTAGCTCTTCCTTCACAGGATCGTAAAGCTTGAAAAAAAGTAAAATGTCTTCCTTAGTCTTCTCAGGAAGGAGAACAGGACGTGAATCCTGAATAATCAAAACAAATAAAGTATTTTGTAAATTTAGATGAGCACACAACACGCACAAACATAAGAGATAGAATAAATTTACATAAACACAAACAAAAAAAAAACATCAGAGAGTGATAGGAAAAATCAAGAAAAAATGCAGAGAAAATTTACAAGGTAATTTTGTGTGAATAGATGGAATGTTTACTCACACTAAGCTCCAATTCCAAAAATAAACGAAGCTCGGCATTATGTCCTTTATTTGACACCTCCCTCAATTGTCCAACCTACATAGAGAGGTGAGACAATTAAAATTAGTACCACTTGCCAACTGGAAAGACATAAGGCAACTGAAGTTATCTTAAAAGCTATCAACAATGCCGGACTCTCAAGTAGAGGAGAAGATCAACCTAAAAATAGATGCTAATAATTGATACAAATATGAATAGACAACAGAGGCCTGAAAAGCTTACGATTAAAAGATACAAACCTATCGCTTTAGTCAACTTGTTTTACCACATCTCACTGAAAAGTATAAAGGAGCAACTTGCTCAGCAGGTTTTTGTGTGTGTGTGGGTGTGGTGGTGGGTCTGGGTGGGGTTGAAGAGAGTATGGCATTAGACAAACATCAGTGAAAAACAGAGCCCAAGCAGATGTCCCATCAGCCTAACGTTTATTTTGCACATAAAAAAAAAATCGTCTACTAAAACTCATCTAACAAATACTTACAGACTGTGCTTCCTCTAGCGGGCTCAATGGCTTATTGGGGCGGTATGTATGGTTTTGTCTCTTGGCCCATAGCCAAAAACGCTGGAATTGAACTGGAATTCCCAATTCCTTGGCTACCTCCTCCTGCACGTTATAAAATAAAGAATGAACCAACGGAAGTGTCAAAGCTATGCACGATAACCAAATTATACACATAATTATGAGTTGGACCACAACTGGTTGGTAAATTCAGGTAACATAAACTAGGCATACCAGTTTGAAGAAGTACAAGAACAATGAATTGAAAAGTGAATCAAAGATCCTAATTTAAGCACTAAGATTTCATTTGGTTACATGTGTCGTGTTGTGTTGCACAAATAAATTTGCTACTATACTAGAAAAAATCGACAAACTATGCTACAAGTAGATTTTCTATGAATGAGAGGTCATGGAGGGGTGTGTGCTTAAAATAAATTCTCCCTTGTGAATTTTCCACCAAGATCAATATGATTTGGCAGTTATTAAACTATGCAGTTCAAATGCATTGCCAAATGAAGCCTACGCATTAAGGGTATCTGATGAAACCCTATAACCCAAAGGATGTAAGTGGCATTTCATTACCCCTTTTGGTTTTCTTGTTTTAACATAGAATATAAATTTCAACAACCTGAATGACTGAAACATAGTTGCACTTTCAATCTGAAAGAAGAAGAAAATGATTCGGTTCAAATTTCTTAAAACCATTGTATTAGCGAACTCAGGAGGAAAAGAACAATGTAATAGAAGATGTTAATTACAGATAAATGTAAGCACTAAGCATCACAAGGACACTGAGTGAGAGCGTTAAAAAAAGGGGAAAGTGCCTCCTTGTTTTTCCATGCATAAATGATTATAGTGTCACTTACCTCTAATCAAGTGATTGGGTGGTAATTGTCTTGCCATTCGAAGAAGCCAAGAATTAAATTCCACACAAAATATCAATTTCACCACCACAGAACAGCAATAATTTAGCAATTTTATCTTGATTAGAGTTATTATAATTTTTTATTTATTTTATATTGCAATCTCTTAAAAAACATACTCCTTATCTTGCAAGCCTCCACGATGTGTGAGAAGAGAAAAAGACTCACGAGTCATTTTCCATGACGTAAAATTGATGAAGAACAAGTAAAAAGGTTCATCAGAACAATGATTAAGTCCAATCTCATGATAATTAATTATATTTTATTTTTTTCCTTTAAATTTGAGTTGTTGACCATGTGAGTTTAGATACAATATTTTGAATGTAAAAAAAAATATATATTCTGAAGCCATATCAATCACCACAAATTAGGGATCCAAGAGAAGAAATCAAAGATAAAATTAAATCCTTTAAATAAGAGTGATAATGTTAGTTTCCAAATTGGGGAGATGTTGTGAGACCGACCAATAAAGGCCTTGGACAAATTTTCATGGAGGGGATATTGATCTATTTAATTATGTGTTTCTCTGAATTCCTATAGCACTTAATGTGTATTTATGTTTCAATGAAAAAAAATAACTATCAATCTCTTGCCAACTTATGTCTATAAGGCATTAGTGTGCTACAAACTTTTGGATTGATTTGCATATCAACAACAACTAAAAGTTTTTGAATCCTAACACATCATTCTCCCCTTCCAAAACTATTTTCCCATATCCCCACCATTTCCCCAAGATCTTAAACCCAGTCAACATCTTCAAGAATCAAGTCATGTTCCTCGCATCAAACAAAAATGCTGGATTGATTTCTCCTCACATGGGGTAGATTTGATCCCCCAAAAGATATAACCTTGCTACCCAACCTTATGACAGAACTTTACTTGAAGGGTGGAGTGGTCGTAATGTTGTTGTGTTACTTCTCCACCTTCAAAGGTAAGGTTTGTAGGTCTAGAGAATAATACAGCTGTAACTGCACCACATTGCTAACAGATGGCCACAAACCTCCAAGAAATCATGCGACTACATTCTCCTCTAGCTCACATTTTAACATGAGTTACTCAAACTCAATGTACTCCTCCACTATAAGTCCTTTTGTTGACGATTGTGCAGCTTTAAGATAATAAAATCCTAATCCTCACTTAAACACAATAATGTAGGAGGTGGACTGAACTGGTTCAAGTCCGAACCCACCAGGACACCCCATGTCATTAATGAAAAGTGATTAAAAGTTTTAACATTTCAAAAATTGGGGTATTATTCACTTATTTGTTTCGTTATTATATTCTCCTATATGCCTATTTATAAGGATTCAATATTCAGTCAACAACACAGTAAGTGCTTTCCTCTCAACACGCTCAAAATGTCACCAATATAATTTAGAATGTAGCTACTATACTTTTCAAACAAATAAGTTAAAGAAAAGAAAAAAAATAAACCCATAAAATTAAAACTAAAATGCCTAAAATTCACTAGTTGGAAAAAACTTGCAAACCAACGTACACAATGATGAGAGAAAACTTAAGGTTGTAATTCATAAGCACATAATTACAAGGATAGTGCCGTGAATTTTATTAAATTTGCAGAAAGGAAACAGTAAATAAGACATTACCTTGAACGCTTTGAAAGGCATTTGTTTTTGAATGCGAAAGCTGCGAACTTTGTCATGGTCTACAAGATCAAAATATATATCTTTTCCTATCTGCTCAGTTAAATCTTCATCTCGGGCAACCTTGAATGTGCAATAAGAGGAAAGAAAGAAAAAGGAAACATATTAATAACTTAAAGTAAACATAATAGATCTGCAATGGTAATTGATGTCAAAATCACACCAAAACCTTTATGATAGTATAAAGGTGAGCCTCTCCTTTTTCCTTCTTCTTGTGTTCCTTCTCTTCCTGCTCTTTCTTCAACCTAATCTGCTAAACAGTAAGAAAAAATGTTTTACATTTCTTCTACAAAAAAACAAGAGAGAACTTAAGAACTATACAAGTGGCCTACTCTAAGGTGTTCTGCAATATCTTTTTCATCCACACTGCAAATTATTTTATCCTTGTCACTATCACGAATGTAGACAAGCATGTATGCATTTGAATACTTTGTAAACTTGAATGGCGTGTTGTTGAAGCCAGGATTCGTCTGTGCCAACTTTTGGAGAAAGCAAGACCAAAAATGAGGATAAAGTAAACAACAAAGAGATACGAACAAAATGGGCAGATAAATGGGTCACCTCTTCTTCACCACCGTACTGTTCTTCCAGTGCCCTCTTCATTTCTTCTTTTGTCACTCGTTCATCATCAAACTTAAACCTGCATAATATTTCCATTAAACTAGAGCTCAGTTGTCATGGGCATTCTACTATAGGCTAAGAAACACCTGGAATCAAGACGCAACCCTCACCTGATGTGTTATAAAGCATGTTGCAGCAAAATGAAAAACAAGAAAAATAAAGGTAAGAGTTATTACAAGAGGAATTGCAGACACTATTTATCAGCTATTTGCGATGCCTACCTATAAGATTCAAATAAAAATAACATGGAATTCCATTTTGCTATTTAGATCATAAGAAAATTATATAACACCAAGTTTGGATGCAATTGCATTTTCTAGGCCCTTTTTTTGGTTTAAGAAAACGGGGACTAAGTAAGAAAATGCCTTAACTTTTTCATTTTTTTTAATCTATGGTCAGAAACAAAGTGGGCTATTTCCTGAAATTGTTAAAACAACCACAGGACATGGAACCCCATAATAAGGGTGTTTTCACATGCTTTTGAAAAAAAACTGAAGCAGATGTTTGAATTAATTAGGTTAGTAGGTAACAATTCGAATAATTAATATTAATTAGGTGAATTAATTAAAACTTAATTAAAAAGTCCACGATTATTAATTCACAATAAAATCCCAACTGCATTTTCCCCTTTTTCAAGTTCCTAATAATTTGATTGTGGCACAAATAAGTATGTAGGATCAGTAATTAAAAAAAATAACATAAGTGCTGGTTTTGTAACATATATATATATATATATATATGTATCCCTTAATTCAAATATTTAGTAATTAACTATTTAATAAGGCTAAATAAGAATTATTTAGACTTTAATTAAGATAATGAAGTTTCTCATTTACAAGTTATGGCAATTAAGCATGTAATAATTAATTAATTATTAATTAGCTAAGGTAATTATAAATCAAATATTTAGTAATGCTACTTCAGTGTTACTTCCCGATCCACATCTGAAAATGTAATCACGACAAATACATCAGTTTCAATTGGTGTTCTTGTGAGCAACCTTCAATACAAAGAAATAATTAGAAAGTAGATATACGACATATCACGCTGATATAGCAATTATAGGAACTAATTAAAAGTAAAGACAATTGGAAATAAAATGAAAAAAAAAAACGCTCCACCAGATTTGCCTGAAATCCTGGATCACAAGACACATTCAAATATATACTGCTAAACTACATCAAGCAATGCAAAAATAAAATAGTATGCGGAGCTATATAAAGAAAAAATGGAAACAAAATGGACTAATTTTGCAGGCTAAAACAGAAAAAGATAAGCACATAGCTATTAGCTTCCTACCACTGATCAGAAAGAATCGGTCTAATAAAAGCATAGTAATGTCCACCATGCACGCCACCACTGTGAACAAGAACACTGCAGCATAAGCAAAAGAAAGAAGAGTGAGCAAGCCTTCTCAAGTACTGTAAAAAAAGCGATGGCATATAAAAAACTGCATGCTTGGAAAAGTACAGTTAAGTTGCTGTCTAATAAGGTAACGAATTCTTTAGTAAACAGGGAGAAGGTCAAAATAAATACACACGGTTGCACAAACGGCAGGTTTATACTTAAGTGACAAGTTCCTATTCAGGATAGGCATAAATATCAGTGTGGAAGATTTACATATGCAACCGAAATGCACCGTATTTATAAAACTAATATCAATCCATTATCCACCATATGATCAAAAGAAATAAAAAGGAAACAAAATATTTGACGATTCACAAGTTATCAAAATTATCCAATGTAACATTTGGCAATGTTCCAACAAATGGTGATCTAGATAGATAAGATTTTACTGGTCTATTTGAATTTTAAAATTTTCAGAATTTAGCACTACTTTTATTATAACTTATTTCATGATGACTATCTTGCAACTAGCCTAAGGGGATAGATTACATTTTTTTTTTATTATCAAACTATTTCAATTAATAGTCCTTCAATTCCTTGTGAATACAATGTTATTATGAATTCAATGAATATCATATAGCCTTTATTTTGGTTTTTTATTTTGTCGTCTTTAGAATTTAGTGACTGAATCTAGAGGATTTGACATAAATAGGTCAAAGATTCATTGTTTTGTACCTTTTGACTTAGTTTCTTTCTGCTTCCAATATTTACTATGACATTAAAACAAACGTCCTACTATTGTGCTCTAATATTAATCAATTGTTGCCATTTTTTCAATTGAATAATTTTTCTTCGCCTAACACACTTTTGCTCTTTTCTCCGCCCTCAAGTCTAAAAGAACTTTTGACTTAGTTTCTTTCTGCTTCCAATATTTACTACGACATTAAAACAAACGTCCTACTATTGTGCTCTAATATTAATCAATTGTTGCCATTTTTTCAATTGAATATAACAAATTTCATGAATTTTTTCTTCTCCTAACACACTTTTGCTCTTTTCTCCGCCCTCAAGTCTAAAAGAACTAGACAACCAAAATCCCATCAAAATCCATATGGACACGACATGCTTACCCTCCTTTATTTGCTATAACTTACTTCCCGATCCACCTCTTACCTTCATTTATTTCTCCACCTCATCTCATAAATTCACTTAATCATTCGTACTATATCTTAATAATTCTCCAAATATACGGGTCGAGTATTCGCAACACCAGCCAATCGTGTTGATACGGTGGCCATACCTAGAAAAAAAACTTTCCATAGCAGCTCAAACCTCCGATTGGGAAATGAGAGTTCTAAATGGCTCTATCCCTCAATTCCAAAAAAAATGGATTTGATCGAGATTCGTGCAAGCGCAAGGCTTGCTGAACCAGGACCTTCCCAGGTAGCTTGGCGGGCCCCTACTCGAGCTAGGTCTGTAGAGGAACACTTCTCCAACGCCTTCAGAATTAGAATTCAGATAACCTCACCACCCCCAATATTTCTTTCAAATCTACTGCATTTATGCCAAAAGATACTACATTTGCACTAGAGTACGATTGACCCCATTCTTGAATGTCACGAAAAGACAAAAGGACGATACAATGAACTACGATAAGCAGAAACTTGAAATTAGGAAAGAATTGAGAAGGGCGGCGGGTGTAGAGTGTTGCATCAATAACAACATTGCCTAACATGCCTCTCCACATTCCTTGTCAATTTGGACCAAAAGAAATTCTCTTTCACTAATAGTCTTATCTCTACCAAAATGTCATGTCATTCTCCTATAAAATGGTCTCTCAGAGTAAACACATGGAAGTGCACAACTTATTTTGAAAGAATAGATATTCATTAACCCTATGATACTGCTCATGTGATCCCTCCTAAGTTCCAAATCTCCTGAAAATACTCATTAATGGAATAGAGATTCCTCGACACCTCAAACCTTACAACCTTTGACTGCATGATAGTGATCGACAAATGTAGGGGTGTTAATTCCAGTCAGCGGGTCGGGTTTAGGTTTGACCTGAAATTGACCCGACCCGAATAGGCTTGACCCAAATGCGACCCGCTTATTAAAATGGTAAAAAACCTTAATTCAAACCCAACTAGTCTTTAACCCGATTGATCTGAACTAAACCCGATTGACCTATGTATACATGCATTCTAGGTCAAAATAAAGTCAAATTTGAATTAGCAGATTAAAATCAAATCAATTTCAGGTTAACGGTTCAACTCGAACCCAACCCAAAAAATTAAACGGGTCAATTTATTGGACCCGAACCCGACTCAAAAATTAATGAGGTCAACCCGAACAGGGATTTTTTATGTCGGACCAATTTTTGACACCCCTAAACAAATGACAAATGGAGTTTACTTAGAATATTAGCTATGTTATTCTAGTTCACTAATTTGTGCTTATGCATAAAATAAAAGGCAAAATGAAATTTCACCTGAGGCATGTATACGCTTTAGTTTATTTTGACTCTTCATAATATCAAAGCTTCATAATTTGTGTAGAGGATGAATTACTTGACAAGTAAATAATGACTCTAATGGTTGAGTCCTAACAATAGCATAAAATTCCTTGTCATAAGTGGAAGCCTCAAGTCATATAACTTCTCACCAAAATAAGTGATGTGTGTCAACCTTAACTCAGTGTAGCTCCAATGCACATATTTGAGGCATCACACTCTACCTCAAACACCTAGTTGAAGTCAAGCAAGCTAGGACAGGCACTTGAGTAACTCGTTGCATCAATTTCCAAAGCTAGCTTATGCCTCATTTGACAACGAAAATTTATTTGCCTTGAGAAGCTCAATCAATAGTGTTGTAATAGAATAGAAGTTTCTAATGAATCTCCTATAGAATAAGATCAACTCAGGATACTAGTAAACTATCTATGAAAGTAGATTAATATAAAATTTTCTCCTAGGGTTCATCTTATGTGAATAGTCTGCAAATGTGCATACTTTAATACATTTAACGGCCCCCTATTAATCCTATTTAAGCTGTTTTTACTTATCTTTAGGATCACAACATCAATCAATCCATATTTACTCTTTGGACACAATTTTTAGCAAACCATTACAAATAAATGCTACCACTATTAAACCCTCTCGATTGTATATAGTCCAAGTTCTTCTTAAGAGAGACATTTTAGTCTCTTCAGCTCTTGACATATGGATAAGCACTTCCTTGGATGCCTGTTGAAAAATAAAAAAGAATTTAAAATGTTGCCCATATATTAGAAGTCTTCTAAATTCGTTGCACATGACTATGTTCATTGCTTCAAGACCTGCCCGAAATTAAGGAAATCTTCCTCTAGGGTTCCAAAGGTTAAAGTTGGCTCTTATGATCAATGAATTGACTTGCAAGATTTTATGATATAAAAACACAATCAAATGGCACCTACCAACTTGTTGGGTAACTATAATACACATAAATATAATTCTACTCAAAAAACCACCACAATACTCTCAAATATTTATTTATTTTAGTATATTTATAAAAAAGCATGTTAAATTAATATAACGCTTTGATATATCTATTAAAATATATTTTCATATAATTTTGGCATTTAGATAGCTTTATAAATGATTGGCTACTCAAGAATTATATAAGCGCTTAATATTACATAAGATAAATTTAACATACATTATTCAAGTGATTTTTTTGGATTTGTTTCATGCACAATTTATAAACAATCGTCACCAAATTGTAGAGTAAAATGTATTCTATTTTATGAATATTTTTTTAATTTTATTGACATTATAGGCATGAAAATATAAGATTGCCTACAGTTGAACCTCTTTAAAAAAATGTGTTGGTATAAATTTTTTAAAATCACCTAATATTTTTTTATGAATATTTTTTACCACTCTAAACATGTTACAGTGTTTATTGATTTTTTTATTTTTTTAAAATGTTTAATAATATAAAAAAATTAATGTAAAGTTTATAATTAAAACTAAATAATATTACACATCTTAATTTCATTTTTTTGCATGTAAGTTATACATATATCCAAAATCTTCACTAAACCATTTCATCTGGCTAACTATAATTTAGGTAAGCAAAGACATGATATCTTGTGTAAGAGATAAAACTATTAGGCTTTCTGTAATTCACTCGTTATGATTTATACATATTGATATGAGCATATTAATTAATCTTATGAACCCATTGTTTTGGTTTACATGCAATTTCATATGCTTCAAAAAAATAGTGATGCATAATGAGTAAGATCTAGGATGTTAACTACAAAGATATGATATCTTGCATAATAAGAAAAATTGTTAAGCTTTCCTTTAAATTTGGGCTAGTGATGTAAACCATAGAATCATAAGACTAGGATGTAATTTAACAAGAGTGTTATGTATTTTGTCATCCGACTATTATTACTTAAATGACATAACAATAATATCTGACTTGCCATCATCAAGGCTAGCTACTATACTTTAGCTTAACAAAGAGATAATATCTTGCACAGGAGGGAAACTGTGAGACTTTTCATAATTCACTCATATGATTTATACATATTGATATGACCTAGTTACTATACTTTAATTGACAAAGACATGATATCTTGTGCAGGAGGAAAAATTATTAGGCTTTCCATAATTCACTCGTTATGATTTGTATGAGCACATTTATTAATCTTATGAACCCATTGTTTAGGTTTACATGCAATTTCATATGCATTAAAAATGATATAATGTGATGGCTATTGAGTAAGATCTAGAATGTTAATTATGTTATATATATTCTTAAATATGTATACACAAGAAAAGCTAGCTACTTCAGGTTAGCAAAGATGTAATATCTTGCACAGAAGAGAAAAATGTTAGGCATTCCTTTAAATTTGGGCTAGTGATGGAAACTGATATAAAATGAGAGTCATAAGACAGAGATGTAACAATAATTTGAGTGTTATGTATTATTTCATTTGATTGTTATTACTTATCTGATTTGCCATTATCAATACAAGGAAAAATATTATATAATATGATATGATTAGCCAAAACATCTATTGTATAATATATTTGTGATGGAAAGTATCTCTCGTATTGTTATACATGATAAAACATATAGTAATTTCTAACATGACATGATATACGACATATGACATTAAAATATTGTACTTTAGTCATGATTTGAATTCAATACATGATAAGCACATAAGTACTAGCATAGAAATTAGCATAATCAACATATATTTAATATGTATTGATATAATAAGTGTAATCATACATCTTGCTTTTCTCTTTTGTGCATTAAATAGAGTTATAAGTCTTGTATAACCTATTGAGTTATTTTCTCACCCGAACAGCATTTACAAGTTTTCAAAAAAAAGCAAGGCTCAAATGGAATGAGGATGCATTCCTATAGATAGAGATACTATTTGGTTATTTATAAATTTATTTTTTTTATAATCACGGGGCAAATATGTTTTACTAGATTTATTGGAACATCATCTATGAGTATTTTGAATGAAAATAGGTCATGTGAGAGTGTATGTGCATGAACGTATACAAGCATACAACAATTTTGGATAATGACATCAATTTATTTGTATATTTTTCTAAGTTTGTAGCTCTGCATTGTATAATTCAAATGACATAAGAAATTCCTTTTAAAAAATCTTAAGAAACTCTGAACGTAAGAGTATGTAATCAAAGTAATAATAAACTAATGAATATGTTATCATCTTACAAGGACTATATCACTAAATAACAAAATTAATTTGGTTCCAAATTTATTTGAACACACAAAAGTAGAGTTGTGGCATAGACAAAGAATTATAAAAACAAACTATCAAAGATAAAAATCCAGAGGGTCGGAAAGTAGAGGTCGAGATCTACAGATTAGACTTCACCAAGAAAAATCATATAGGTTAAATTGCAATGCAAATCAACTGATACAAAAGAAGATGTTGTAATCAAATCCTACAATGTACCTTACTATTCTCTAAGAAAATCTAGAATCATTACCTTGATCTTTGAGGTAAATTCAACACAAACAAATTTTATTGATTTTGCACAAGAAAGCCTAATAATAACACGATTTTACATAGATATCTTTGTCCTGTGATCTGTCATTGTATTGAAACCAAGACAAATTTATTTTTCAACCCTCAATTTCAAACAAAATGCCAAAACTTATAATTGATGGCCAATCAATTACAATTAAAAATGTGCGGATTTAAACTATGCAACAACTATAAAACATAAAAATCAAATGATCACATTAACAATCCAAAAGTACAAATTTTGGTAACATCTAATCCCAAAAAAGAGATTTAGCTCATGCTAAGAATAAAAGAAACACGAAAATATATAATTAAAATAAAAAACAAGTGAGGGGAGAAATAAAAACTCAATTTTGAGACCTCTTGCTCCACTCCACCTTAACTGCAATTCTTCTCTACCAAAAGTCTAATAGTGCACTCAACTTGTTGTAACCTATTATGGTAAATATGAGTTATGTCAAGTTAAGTCATAACAGTGATGCTCACTAAGCCTTGGTCCCCATGCGGGATTCTCATACTCTAGAAATTACTTTAAAATCATCTTTTGAGTTAGTGTTTTTACTTGTTGTTCATGATTTCTTGGATGGTCATTTTGCCCCTGCTTTTCTAGGTATCATCAATTTTGGATGTTGAGACTTTTAATACCTCAAGAGTTATGTTTGGGTTAGATATATGTTAACTTATTGAAGTATTTCTATCACTTACATTATTTATTCTCTTTGTAAAACTACAAATGTGCTCAGTAATGCTTCATTTGATTGATAAGTGGCGTTTGTTAATGGTTCAAGAGTACAGTCTCAAGATTATACCAAAAATTTACTATAATTAATGGTTAAAAGGTTTCAAGTAGTGTTTGGTAACTGAAGCGGTAATTGGAGAAAAATATTTCTACAATATCCCATATTTACTATATTCCAAGCTAGACTTAATAATTTTCCTCGTAATTTTGGCATTTTGGACCTGCAGGTGTCTATTCATGTTTCCCTTTTCTTGAATAGATATTACTCACTACACTTTATGAGATATCACTCACTACACTTTATGATACTGCGATCCAATGTATTTTATTTCTTTTTATGATAGCAATCCTATGTAACTATTAGTTCATATAGTGACTAGTTATGAATGTTGTCGTTTGAAAAAAAAAATAGATGAAATGCAAGTAAGCTCCTATAGGGCAGATTAAAGAAAGCAAACAAGACTAACACAACCGATGGGTTTCAGAAAATCCAAATGAATACCGCGCAACAGAATAACTCAATTAAGCTAGCTTATATCCATTTAACTGACAGCCCAAATACAGTTTAACACATTAACATGCAAACTGAAAAGTACCTATATACAATGAAAGAATTCAACAAATCCAACTTCGTCATCAAAAAAGATCATGCAGACACCAAGCATAACGAGCTTGCGGCCTATACAAAACTAAATATGCTCCAATAAGAGAAAAACAATAATACCTGCGAGAGAACTACGTAATGACAATTCATACCTATGCAGAGTGTAAAGGTTGCGAACACGTCTATCAGCATCAGGCGAAAGGTATTTTCCACCATCCCTGTCAAGGTCCAACTGCAGTGGGAACTCGTATCTATCATTTATCTGCGTAAGAATGTCAATTTGTTAACTAGTAATAAAAAAAATGTATCACAATATCTGTGTGCATTTACAATAATATAAAAAATATTAGAATTCATTATTGAGACATGGGATGCATAGATTAAATGAATGGGAAAGGCTTACAAAAGTTAACATGGTAATAAGTTAGACCAACACAAGATAGATTTACCAACTTAAGCAACACTCATCAAGAATAGATTGAGAATTGAGAATTCATAAACCCAACCACAAATAATTGTGGCAATGATTTTGAGAGAAAAAAAATCAAAAATAGTTCATGAGTATTCATAGGAAGCCATTAAATTCGGGCAATCTGATATATATCCAATTTAATCCTTTGATTCATCAAATGTAATCCAAAATGATCCAGCTATTTAAAAAGTCAAAGAACTAAGTAAAGACATTTATATTCTATAACAAAAATTGCCCCATATGAATAGCCAAGGAACCACTTTGGACTTTTTCTCAAGATTTCGATGATGATGGTATATGCTTGCATGTTAATTTTACTAGTTAATTTATTGTGAGGCTGAAATAAAGCCATCACATCAGCAAATGGAATATCTAAAGCAAGTTCTACTGCTTATATTTCAGCAATAGATGCAAGAAAAGGAATTCTCCCCTCATCCATAGTAAGATTCTTCATACTCATATTATTATTTATAACAAAAAAATAAAGATGCCAAGCAAACCTAGCATTACAAGTGAATTCATTCTCATCAAAAGTTTGTATCTTAACGTATACATGCATGCGTGCATGATGTACAGAAACACAAAACAAACACGTAACTAAACATAACTGAGTTTTGATGAGCATGTGCTGAGAACGTCACTTAATTATGAAAAAAAAATAGTGCTCAAATAAAACCAGAGGCAAGCATCACCGATATAGCTGGTATAAAGCTGGACGCGTGATAATGATTAGCTCTCATTTGCCCTTCTCCTGACGCTTTTTTAGATAATTTAAAGCATTACGTAGCCACAACAGAAGATGTGACAAAACTAAACCAAAACATTTTAAGGCAAAGTAACACTAATCAAAGGTTTGGCATTTTCTAAGCTAATTAAACACACCTTTACCATTGTATCCCTCATGAAATCATACTCAAAGCGTTTTAGCTGGAGTTGCAAAACTGGAGGGAAATCGATAAAGAGTACACCCTTCTTAGCATCCTGAAATTAATATGATGGCAACTGACAAAATAAGTAATTAAAATAAATGTGGAAATCCAAATGAAACAGAGTAATAAAAAGGCTATAAATATTATAAACACATTAAGCATGCTTTATTTTCCATCACATACAAGCATAGGTAGGCTCAATCGTTGCCTCCACTTTGTCATATCTAACCTCATTGCAAAATGGGCATGCTTCAATATTATGAACAAGAATAATAGGAAATTTGTTGTTTTTACAAAATTAAGCAAAGGATCGTGATCATAAAATACAAAATTATACTTCATATAAATTTTGCCAACTATTTTTGTGCATCAAGGATGTTATTTAGAAGATTTCAGCATGCCACACATAATAATATTTGCTTATAGCTGAACCAGTTTTCTTCAGAGGGACATAAGGGCTAAAAAATCACCATTGAAAATGCAGCTTAAGCTTATAGTCGATCCTATCCTGATTTTTAAAAATCATAGTTTCTTCACTCTTTCAAGTTACTGAAGCTTGCACAACTTACCAGCATCTACAACAATTTCAATATCGCATGAATTCCAATAACATCAATGTGAAGTGAATTTCACATAAAATGCTACTTATATGCCAAGAGCAGTTACTCCAGAATTCTGATAGGACTGTCATAATTTAATGGGCCTATTTTAGAAAAATATAATTCCAAAAAAAGATACCTACTTCACTTAGAAACTCCAGAAAAGGATAATTTCCTCTCAACTAAAAAATAACTCACACAAAAAAAAATCATATAAAGGCTGAGATGAAATTTATAAGAATGAAGCAACAGACCTGCAAACCATATTGTTCTGATTGATACTTGTTCTCTCCTTCAAGACGCTCAACTTCAACATACTTATCAAAGGAAGCATATACATCACGGCAACCTTTGACATCAAGTTGAAGGTCTAAAGAAGATTCAGATAGCATTTACCGAGATTGTATAATCATATTGTTATTCAGTTCAAAAACGTAAATTGTAAATGTTTTAATAGTTCTAAGGATATATATATATATATATATATATATATATATATATATATATAAACATATTTATAGTTACCATAGAATGACTCCTTCCGCCTAGATTTGGAGTCAACATTAATACACTCGATATAGTTCATGTGATGACCTTCAAATAATTGTTGTATGGTACCCTCAACAACAGTGCCCTGAAACATGTATCTTAAAATGCAAATTCCAAAATCAAAAAGAAATGGTAAATGATTGACCTCAAACCTTCATCTTATCTTCCAGCTTCTCGCAAAGAACCCTATTAAGTTCTTGCACATCATGCTGCAAGAATGAATCATATGTATCCCATCCAAATGATTTTGTCAACTCTTTCGTAGCAACACTACTATCACTGTACTGAAGCTTATAAAATAAACTCTGAAGAGCCAAAGGGATGCTTCCAGAAGGAATATCATTCTCAGTCGTAGGCATATGGTACACAGCCTAAGAAAACGAATAACAGTGATTTCTTATCCTTAAAATATGTATCATTTACAACAAAAGACATGAAATACAGAACTGTACCTTTCTGAAATAGGGAATGTGGTACAAAGTTTGGAGAAGAGAGTTCATATAACAAGTGGCACCTTGATTCTTGAGACCAACATAACCAGTTTCTTTTTTTGAGTCATAAGTCCAATAATCAACCACCTTGCGAACAACAACCTCAGCTTCAACCACTACAGTATCATTCATAAGATAGCCTCTAAGTGGATCATAGAGATCACTAAGAGGCATAAATGAAGTAAATCCCCAATCACTTTCCCGTGAATTAAATTGATGCTGAGTATCTGCCATATAAAAATAAGCATAAAGCCAATGATAGCTGAATATATCAAAGAAGACAAATTCATCTACAGTGAGAGAGAAAGAAAAAAAACACCTTTAGAGGATAACTACTCAGGTCCTACCAATTGATAACAACTCATATGGTAAACTTTAAACCATAGTACTATTCAAGAACTGAGGCAAGACGTTAGGGGGGGCGGACTAAATTCCAATTATTATCATTTTTTATTTATTAAAAATATCCATAACGGTGAAAGTGGGTTTAACATAGTAATTCTTGTTAGTGAAAAAATACAATAGTAAGGTTAATTTGATTTGATCTGCAAATACACTCTTTGTATGTTGCCTTGGTCATCGAATGATGGTTGAAGATCATCTAACTTACTACCTCCTTTTTTAACAACTTGAACACCCTTCTGATGGCTAACTGTTTAGATGGCCAAACTCAAAATAATTTTGATTCTGAGTCAAGCTTAAACTGATATTTTCACTTTCAAGTTGGGGAAAACTCGCTCCAACTAAACTTGATACCATCCTTATTCCATTGTATAAATTAAAGCTAGAAAAATAAAAGTGCCATGGAGTATAGGTTTACAAGGAGGAAGGTGATGCATGTTGTAGCTAGAGTAGTGGAGTGGTATTAATCCTCTTAGTTTAGGGGTCAGTTTAAGTAAAAACAGTAATAATTTGACCATAAACATAATATTTAATGAAATTTTTAGGCGAACAACTTCACTGCCATAATACCATGTAGGGCCATCTCTGGTGTTATCAAAATAAAATATTGTAAGCAGAAGGTAGTCTTAAAAAATAAAATAGTCACTTTCAAGTCTTCTGATGGCTAACTGTTTAGATGGCCAAAAGTCAAAATAATTTTGATTCTGAGTCAAACTTAAACTGATATTTTCACTTTCAAGTTGGGGAAAACTCGCTCCGACTAAACTTGATACCGTCCTTATTTCATTGTATAAATTAAAGCTAGAAAAAGAAAAGTGCCATGGAGTATAGGTTTACAAGGAGGAAGGTGATGCTTGTTGTAGCTAGAGTAGTGGAGTGGTATTAATCCTCTTAGTTAAGGGGTCAGTTTAAGTAAAAACAGGAATAATTTGACCACAAACATAATATTTAATGAAATTTTTGGGCGAACAACTTCACTGCCATAATACCATGTAGGGCCATCTCTGGTGTTATCAAAATAAAATATTGTAAGCAAAAGGTAGTCTTAAAAAGTAAACAACACATCAGCATAGGCATGGCATGATGTGTTCCTGCATATATTCATCTTTATTCCAAGCATTTGCATTTCAGTTTCAACTTTTAATCCAAACAAACTCATGAAAACATGGTGCTTACCAATAGGGGTTCAACATTCAGAATGTTAAATTACTTGCCCTCCTACACTCTAGCAGCCTAGCTCCCAAAATAACAAATTGATTCAAAAACCGCAAGTCCGCAGTACATATTGGCAATAACCTCAAGTTGGACATTTTTGAGAACATAGCATATAGTTTTTTCTGCAACCTTCTGGTGCCCACTCAAAACACTGTTGAAAACTAATATAACCTCCCTCCCACAGAACCCCTTGACAATACAAAAAAGTACCTTTTCTTATTGTATACTTGATGTGCGCCTGATTTATCACAGCAAGACTAAACTGTGCATATCTACTCCACCCATATGGCAAAGTAGCTGAATCAGCAACATCCAGGTACATAGACAGGTGATCTACATTGTTCCCCTTTGGAAATATCAAAATCCTCCTATCATTATAACCAATGCAAGAATCAGAACATCTTTTCCTCTGCAACGAACAGAGTGAGAGCAACAGGAAAAAAAAATCAAATATCAGACGATACCATTTATAGCCACCGACAATGAAAATCTCAGAGTAATTCTTCTTAACGTTCAACCTTGAGAAATTATCAATCGTCCACGTGAATCTGGATGACGAGGGATCCTCCAACTGCTGATTTTCAGCAGTGCTAGCAGGTTCCGTTGGAACAACTAAAAGAAAAAAATAAAATCAAGCAGCATACACAAAAAAAAATTTAAAAATTAAAAAGGACCACGTCTAGAGCAAGCAATCATCGACTTCAACGATCCCGATCCGTGAAGAGCCCAATTAACAATCCCAACTCACCTTCCATGGGCTGGGCAGCTTCAGGGAACTCTGAGTGAGGAACAAGCATCTCCTCTTCTTCCTTCTGCAAAAAACAAAGGACGAAACAACACTTAGATCCCGTAAAACCCCATCACCCTAACCAAATCAAAGCCCTAATAACCAAGCAAGGGCGAAATAAATATCGATCCGCCAGATTCACCGGGATCCATACGGCTCATAGAGAACAAGGGATTAAAATGTTTAGGAGGAGATCGCGAGGGCATAACGAGCAATGAGCGAGATAAGGAGGAGATGAAGCCTGGTGATACGTACGTCGATGAGGGGTGGAGTCATCATAGTCATGGATGAGATGGGAGAGGCGGCTGCTAAGAATCCGATCTGGTGACGGCGGGCAAGTAGGGGGCGGTGGCCCGGAGAAGGAGAGGGCCGAGGGATTCTGAGCAGCGTAGGAAGGGACACCGGTCACGCCACCGAGAAAAGAATGTGGTTGTAGAAGAGTTCGTTTTATATTGAGGGGTATTTTTGAGACTTCGTGCGTTAAAGCGCCAATATACTCGACTTGGCTAATGTTTATTTGTGTCGAGAGTACACGTGTAAGGTTGAGCATAGAGTTGGGATATTTTTATTAGAATTTGTTAGTTGATTTTTTATTTTTTTTATTTGGACGATCCAATCAAATTATTTTATGATGAAATTTTTAATTTTATTTTAACAAAATAATAATTAATAAATTAAATAATATTCTTTTTATTTTTGATTTTTAAAAACTTTAAATTATTGGGCCATTAACTTTTTTCACCCTTTTAAATTTAAAAGATAATGAACATTTTATTATTTAAAATATATTTTGATATAACAATTAATAATAAAAATATGAAAATATAAAATGTGTTGTTTTTACACAAAAAAAAAAATTCAATAAAATCATACCATCATGTTTATTTTATTATTAAACTTTTAAATTTTTAATATGTTAAAAATATTTGAGTTTTATCTCTCTCTCACATACACATATACGCTTGTGTATATATATATATGTATATTTATTATAATCCTTTTTATTTACTAACAATTTACTTAAAATTTTAAATATCATAAAAAATGTTCATGCATTGTTAAGAGGTACGTTAAATGATTTATTTATTCGAGATAATGGGTTATCTCATACTTGTTAAGCATGACAAATTTAACTCGAACATTAACTCGGTATCAATCCTAGGTCAAATCATAGGTTTAATAGTGTTTAAGAATACAATTTACTCTATTTAAGAGTCATTGTAGGCCACAAGATTATTTATATAGCTCCATGTAGAAAAGTTACCTATTTTAAGCTTAGCGATGATGTTGTGATAAGGTAAATCTATAATTGCTTATAGAAATTGTTATGATTATATCTAATTTTAATTTTTACATGTGGTCATACTTAAAGGAATATACATTTGTAATTATGAATGTAAATTAAAAATTATAAAAATTAATAAACTTTATTTCTGGTACTTATTCATATAAAAAAAAAGGTAAAGCCCCTTAAACATGTTCAAAAGGATAGGTGGCATGATACTTGAAAGTACTAAGCATTTCGTGTGGATGAATTTTTGAATGTATGAATGTGTGATTAAAGTTTAAATATTAACTATTATACTAACCTCTGTATTATAGTATAATTTAAATATAATTTTTTAAAAAAGTTTGGAAGTCCTTATGTAAGCTTATGAGATTGCCAAGGAGCATAAAGGAACTCTAAGGGCAAAGCTTTGTAGCCTTTGGAGCAAGCACAACTAATAGATAAAGCTTGAAGGCCCATGGCCATATTAGTTAATTTATTGGGTTGGGCTATATGAGGAAAATGTTTAGCTACTATATATTTTTCTTTTTCTAGAATTCCATTTGTGGACCCAACCATGCCCTCATTTATTTTTTTTTATAAATTATTGAGTCATTTGATGTTTTTATTTTGTTTGTATTTGCTTGTGATTTTTGTAATCAATTTTTTTGTAACTTAACATGGATGAGTCTGTGATGGAATCCTGAGAACAATATTCATTTTTATAGCCTTATGCTAATATAATATAAGTTTTACATTTTTAATAACATGAATAACTTAAAATAGTAAATTTAAATGTGAAAAATATAAAGCTCAATTTTAGAATAGTTGAAGTTCTTTTATGCTTTTTAATATTCAGGGTTCTTTACTTTTCTTTTGGCTTCCTAAAAACAACAATTCAACAATTGAGTCAATCCCTTTTGAAACTCCAAAGAATTAATCCTTTAGCTTAGACTTTGAAAATCATATAATTGTTCATTATTACTTTAATTAAGAGTCTTCGCACTTAAGATGTCATTATATAGAGGCTTCCCTCTATAGGAACTCACACCCCAAAATTAAAATAGAATTTATTTTAATACAAATTTTTTTTGGGACAAATTAAACAAATTAAAATTTTTTTTCTGTTATTGCATTTGAATTCATAGTGGATTGATATATCATTGTATCAGGATACTATATCATTCTCTATGTTATATTTAGACACAATAATTGGAAGAATGATTTTTTTTAAAATTTTAAATCTAATATAGAATAAATTTTTTATCATTCAATATAGTATATTTTTCTCAATGTTATATTCAATTACTAAAATAAGATTACTTCCTTAAGGCTCGTGAATTCCAACAATTTTTTCTTCATGTATGACCATCCGAAGAACAAAATCACTAAAAAATATTATGTGATGCATATGAGAGCGTCACATTGATCAAACATACATAAATGTAAACTCAGTGCAAATTTTAGTTAAAATAAACTTAATAATTACTTAAAATAATATTAACATTATTTTATGGTGGAATACTTATGAAATTTGCAAATTGTATAGTCTACCTAATATAGGCATCACAATGTTAAACTTTATGAATTGTGTATTTAAAGCTAATTCGATTACATGCATGTGATGCCTAAAGCAAAAGAACAACCAATTTAGGTTAGATGTTCAATGTACTAAAATTGATGTCAATAAAAATAAATATTTAATTAAGAAGTTGATATTAAAGGATAACTATGAAATAATAATATGCAATGAGAATATATGAAATTGCAAATGAGCACATAATTGTTGAATGAATATAATATGCCATTAAATTATTAATATTATAATAGAAAAAAATTTCTCAAACTACATGTTGCCTATGAATAGCCACCGACTAATGAGATGTTTAAAGCAACACACTATCATATTTAAATTCTTAAAAAAAAACAGTTTATTTATACAAGATTTATAATTCATCAAGTTATTTTGATGTGAAGAGTAGGCTTAGATCACTAAAGTGATTGAATTAGTAGATGGAAGGCTCTCCTAAGAAGCTTGGGAGTGTATGGCTATGTGAGGTGGGATTTAGATTCAAGTGGAAAAGGATTTTGAAGGATTTAATTGTCGACCATGTATATGCAGTATGTAGATCTAATTTTGTAGCCATATGTTATAACCCTTGGATTGTCTCTCTAGATATCCAAACCAGTAAAAAATATAAAAATTATGGGTAATGGGGTCTACTTGATTTCTAAAAATTTCATAGATTTTAGAAAGGTTTAGATATTGGTTCTAAATTTTTCTTAGGATTGATTAAAAGAAAATTTGTTTCTACATCATGCTGACTTGAGATTAGGTTTCAAAAAACTCATAAATTTTGTGAAAAATAAACCCTAATCAACACTTGAGACTTGCATACAATGAAATTAAATACTAATATGGATATTTTTGAGAAATTTTAGTGGAGATTTTGTTAGCCAATAGAAAGCAAAATAGAGATTATGTCCTAAAAACATAAAGTTTGGCTAACCTTGCTAGTGGATATTAAAATAGATTTTATGGGATAAGTATAGGGTTTTATTTTTTGTATGATAGAACATAATCACAAAAACATAACATAATAGAAAATTGCAAGAAATTAAAATGATTAAAAATGGCACTACTCATCAAAGTAGAGTTGAAAGTAAGATCACCCAATGCTCCTTTCATGGTTGGCCACCAAGCTCCAACCACATGGAGAATTAACTTGAATATTTATTTAAAATGATAATAATCTGTCATTAGTAGCAAAATAAGAGTTTTTAATACAAGAGACACTTCATTTTGAATTTAGGAGGGAATAAGTAAGAGGAGGGGGTTGGCCACTACATGGGATAACTACTCTCCAAACTTTCCTAAAGCCGCTGGCCACAAATATATTTTTATAATTATAATTGATTAATTAAAAACTAATCAATTATAATTGCATTAAAAAATTTAACTTATCCTTTTACATTATATTATAATCACCAAAACAACATATAAGATAATTACATATCAAGTTTCATAACAAATTTACTAATACAAACAAATTCTAAAATATGAAATAAACACATGAAACTAACTTTTTTTAAATGAGTCTTCATGCATTAAGCTTGAATTATCCTTGTGGCACTCTAGCTTCTAGTGATAAAACTACCATTATTATCCTTCATCCCTCTTATTTTGGCTTTTGTCATGGGATTTTGTGCTTGTGCCACATCATTCCCCTAAACTCAAAAATCTCTTCTCTGAAAAGTTTAAATTCAAGTAATTAGCTATAAGCTCCGGCACTAGCTTCTCCAAGTCCTCTCTAATAAGCCAGGTTTCTTCAATGGGTGGCTTATCTCTCTATCTTATATGAGATTTGTGGTATTCAAAATGATATGTTTCATGTGTAATGTAGTCTATCTCTAAGAACAAGTGTTAGTTTGATACCTACAAAAAATGATTTTATGTTCATACTTAAAAAAAAAACTAGATTTTCTTATTGTTATAAAATGATTTTATGTTTATAATTAAAAAAATAAATAAATTATTAAGATTTTAAAATATTATATGATCTATTTCATTTTCTTAACTCGAGCCTCCTCAAATTTCCCTCCATATTTAAAGGTTGGCTAACTCTTAATGATATAAGATCTTTCACACTAAAAATTGTGTTGATAAATATGTTTGTTGACAATTCAATAATATATGTATTTGTGTCAATTTTCTTAATAATCTTAAATGGCCCACATGCCCTAGATTATAATTTGCTAAATGATATAAAAGGATATCTCTTAGGATGGATTATTATTAACACATGATATCCTACATTAAACTTTTAAAAGTTTTATCTTTATTTTTAGTTTTAATATATTTTCTATTAGTGACTTCTAATTATTTTTTTAACATTCTCATGAAGGCTTTGTAAATCTTGTACAAATGTAAATGCAAAATTAGAAAATGCATGTGAGGGCATACTAGTAAGATCAATTGGTTTCTTAGGGTTATAATCGCCGTTTATCTCAAATGGTATTTTGTTAGTAGCCCAAGAAATTGAACTATTATAAATAAACTTAGTTGTAAAAATGTGAATATCTTTACTTAAGCTTATACCCATCAAACTCTTAAGAAGATTTCTAAAGTTTTGTTGACAACCTCAATTTAGCCATCATTTTGGGGGTGAAAGACTACAAAAAAAATCTAATTATTGTGCCCATCAATTTTTATAATATTTGTCAAAAGTGTTATAAAAATTCGATATATCTATCTAAAATAATTATGAAAAGAAGTTTATGCAATCTATCTCCTTGAAGAATAATTATGCAATATGAGAAGCATCATTAGAGTTAGAATAATATAAAAAATGAGTCATTTTGGAGAATCAATCGACCACTATAAAAATTTTGTCACGACCCCTTAGAGTCCTAAGAAGACCTAATACATAATCTATGGAAATATCTTCCCGAGGCCTAAAAGAAACAGTCAAAGCACAATATTGTTTAACTTTTTTACTTTGTGCTTTTGGCTATCTCACATGTATAATATTAGGTCAATATTTTTTTGCATCTCTTTTTAATGATGATAAATAAAATCTAGATTCTACCAAGTGTATAGTTTTCAGCTTCCAAAAGTAAAATCTATTTTGATTTAATTTAAATTTACTTTTATCATAATCGAAAGAAGACCTTGACAATTACGATCTCCCTCTAACTTATAATAAACCTTCAACTAGTTTATTGCCTCCCTTCAACATAAAAACTTTTTTTTTAAGGAAATGAACTGTTGATTTCCTCTTAGTTTATTGTATTATGAACATATAATATAAAATCTCGAAAGTGCTTATAAGATGGAGATAAAAAGCTCAATAGCAATAAATTATGCTATTCATCATCAATAATCATATTATTATTTCTCAAATATCAAATAATGGAACCAAAACAATTCATATGTGATCTAATAGATGTTCCTTCTTACATGAAAAGTAAAAAATAACCTATGCTTTTAATTAATTTCTTAGAGAGATTTTGATCACATGCAAAGACTTTAGATTCAACCACAAATTTTCTACAATTATTTTCTTTATGACATCTATCAAAAACTCATTCCCCAAATGTAGCTAAATGATTAAGAGAGCCTTCTAATTTGTCTCTTTCTTATTTTCTTAACCTAAAATTTGAGGCATCTCATTATTGCCCATAAGTGCCTCCATAAGTCTCGCTTGGAAAAGAATAACATTATCTTAATTCTCCAAAATTAAGCTAATAAACTTCTAAATCTCATATTTTATGGCTACTATGTTTTTTTATAACCCCCTACAATACTAGTTATTAAGAAAAAGAGTGCCCTCAACCTCGGAGCATGTACAATAAATCATATGATAGTAACAAGCTTGAATTTAATTCATCATAAGTTTTATAGCTACCACCATCTTGAAAAATTAAGTGCAAATGACTTAATTTTAGGTTAAGCTACATTAAAAATAAGTTTGTTGGTTAACACTAATATATAAAAATCAAGACCAAGTATTTTCCAAGATAATTAATGAAATTTTAACTTCACTTATTATAAACAAACTTCAAACCCATGATTTCTATGATGGACGCAAAACTCTTAAAAATATAAGTTGGGATGAATTTCATTAGAAAGAGTGCTAGTTCACTTATATATCCTTATCCATAATCATTTATATATCTTTCTCATAAATTATTTGTTTGAGTCAAATAGAAATTTACTTAAACTAACTCAAACTTTTCTAGCTTGAATCCAAACTCGAACCATATAATATAAATATGAATAGTAATCGAGTCAATTTTAGTTATTTAAGTCAACATTAACCTACTCCTAATAATAATTGAGTTAATTCGAGCCTAAATTTCTCGAGTCATGTTGAGTTGATTCGTCATGTTAAATGATACGGCTGCTCATAATAATCGATTTACTTATTATTATTATTATTTTTGCAGTGTTAAGTCCTAAGGCACGCACACCCAACACTCGAACGTGCGTCGTCACGTTGGCGGCGAAGCCCCCAACCGACGGGACTCACGATCCGTGTGTAATCGATTTGCTTTTACATGTCTAAACTTATATCACCTTAAACTTGAATTGCTCGAACAACATAAACTATTTATTTAAAAATTAGATTGAAACTTAGTCAATGATCTCATAATTTAATTTATTTGGCCCATATGAGTTGGATGAGTAAAAACTAATTTGATCTTTGAGCTATCTTTTAATAAAACTGGAAGTTCTCTCTCCACATGCATTTATATGTACATTAATTACTCACAAATTATGAATGGCTTTTTAAAATATACTGCAACCATAAAGTATCACAAACTATTTTTAAAATAATCTGATGAAAGCCTTGCATTGTAATATTATTGATGTTGCATGCCAATTAATACACTGTTTACTCCTTGATAACTGTAGGTCTATCAAAGATTATAGTTCAATATGTAATAAGAGAGATAATTCATGCTTAAATATTCCTCAATGAAAGATGCTTCATTCTTTTTTTCTGGATTCATTTAAAACATTTTCTCACTATCCTATTTTTTTAGTGCTGTAATTTTTTTTAAATAATAGGATTTATGAAACTTCATTGATTTTGGATGTTGACTACATTCTTTCTAATAAATTATTTGTTTTTCTATTGCATAAAATTTCCCAAAATCTATATAGATCAAAAATAGAATTGTTTAGGGGATGTTTAGGATCGATTTTATTTATTTTTTTGGTTTTAACTTTATGTTGTTTTTAGAAAGAAATTTATTTAGGGTTTGTTTGGGATCACTTTTATTATTATTTTTTTTGTTTTAAAAAATAAATAATATTATTTTTTGAAAATACTCAAAAATAGTTTTTAGATATTTGAATATTTTTTTAAAAAATAATTACTGCCAAACATATTTTATTTTAAAATAAAACTTAAACAAAATAAAATATAAAATATAACATATAAAATAAAAGTGATCCCAAATGATCTTAGGGGTTGTTTGAGATCAATTTTATTTTGTGTTTTTTGTTTTTATTTTTATGATACATTTTTGTTTAATATATTTAGTAGTGTTCTTCTTTTTATTTTAAAAAATAAATAACGTAATTTTTGAAAATACTTAAAATAGTTTTTTTTAGATATTTGAGTGTTTTAAAAAATAATCTTTATCATCAAATATATTTTGCATTGAAACAAAATAAAATAAAAATAAGAAACAAGAAATAAAAAATGAAAATGATCTCAATCGACCCCTTAATTATTATAATTTTTTTATCCTCTAAGGTTTAGCTAAAGCAAGAGGATTTTGTTTTGAATTTGGGGCTTCAAATACTTTTGATATTATTGTTGCGTGCTAGAAAACCAGTTGCGGTAGAGTAAAAGTATTCGCCTTAGCTTTAGAAATCCAAAGATACACACGTATTTAAAGAGCAATAAAACTCCGAATTTTTACGTGAAAAATCTCAAAAGAGGGAAAAATCACTGGCCTAGCCCAAAAAAGCTTCCAATCAGACTGCTTTTAGAGTACAAGATCTTTCGATCCGGGATTACGTAATTGTATATGAAAGAAACAACAGCTTATGTGACAATGATCGTTGTATAGAAGCAGAAGTAGCAGATGATGGTGAACTGTGGGAGCAATCACCGATGAAAATGCGGGGAACAATTACCGCGTAAATGTGAAACAATCATAAACGCAGGAACAATCACCGCGTAAAACGCAGGAACAATCATAAGTCATCATGATGCGGAGAGATTGTGATATGATCCCAAATCCTCAAAGCACCAAATACACCACAAATGATTCATAAACTCAATATACTGAGACCACGATGATAAGAGAAGAAAATATTACAAATCGAGCATAAAACAAATACGCTTATATTACAAATACAACAAGAATAACACGAGCCAAAGGATCAACTAGTGACTACAAATGCAACAACATTTACAATTCCAAGATGGCACCACCAAAAGGATAGCACAACTGAAGATAGATAATAAATCCTGCAGCAGTTAAACATAAACAGTGGGAAGATCAGAATCTAGGAACCCAATAAACAATATAAACAATTTTCTGTTATTATATAAAGGAAGGGAACAACAGAAGCCAGCAGAAATCAAGATAGAACCTTGCAATTAACAGTACAAGAAATTGAACCAGAACTCGAGAGTCAAGAAACCAAATAACAATAATGCTTTTTCATATTTTGTAACGTAAAAGAGGAAACACAGATAATTTCAAGAACTCAATAAGCTCGAGCACTAACCGACCCATTTTCAGAGAGAGGAAGCAAATGTAAGTAATGATCCGCCTAATTAGTTACAAGAGGCTTAACAGATGAACATTCTAGAAGAGCAACCAGAAAACTATAAATAGAGATCAAAAGCCAAACAGGAAAAATGATCAAGAATTTACAGAAAGAAACTTAGCTCTTTAGTCTTCCCCTTTCTTCTCTTCTTCCTGCTCAGGTTCTTCTCGGTTTTCCTCACCGGAAACCACCGCATGCCACCGGAGAAACCTCCCACTCCTCAGATCTCCCCGTTCTTCTGAGCTCCTCGACGGCTGAATCCGAAAACAAAACAATTCAAAGCAAGATAAGGTTAGGTTATTCTCAAAGCTTCATCCAACGACCAAGAACAGCCGCGCCATTATCAATCCACGGCTCAGATTCAATCCAGAGATCAAACCACGCAGAAACAACGAGTGTAATCCACTTACGACCTTAGAAGCATCAAGAACCGCATGATCCACAACCAAATCCAAGGGCAGATCAGAAATCAAGGCAATCCAATGGCTTACAAGCAACGCAAGAAACACTCAATCCGTGTGTTATCATCCAACGGCTGAGTTCAAAAGATGCCATCCAAGCCCCATCTCATCCCGGACTCGCTAGCAACCCAACTCGACGGTTACAACACTCATTGAGTAAACTCATCAGATAAGCCCAAACCAAGACGACCCAAACCAGGGAAAACAAACCCAAGCAGAACCAGCAGTGACAAAGAACTGAAATATTCACTCAAGCCTCACTGTCTCAGATCTAATTCAGAAATTAGACCTTATCAGATTGACGACGGCAAGGATCATCTGCCGATGGGCGCGACGGCGTGGTTGACGACCGAGTGGCGACGATTGTGCTTGGAGGATCTTTAGAGCTCTCTTCTCTCTTGGGCCTCTCCTCATATGAGGAATGAGCTATTTATAGACGGAGGAGTGGCGTCTCAGAATACATGCAAAACCCGTACACTCCTCTCCATCGGATGGCTCATGATGATTCCCTTGATCATATGATGTATTTTGTGTATTTGAATGCCCAAATGAATTGTAAGATCTTTGACTTGTTGAACTGCTCGTGAGACGCCGATTTGACTATAAACACTCCATATTTGAGAGCTTTTAGAATTTAACCGATGTCCCAAAGTTTTCAATGATATTTTAAGTGCTTGATCTCGACCGCCAATTGATCAGCTTGCTTTCGCCATCAAAATTCGTGTTTCGACTAGAGGAATTTTCAGGGTCATATCAGTTGCCCCCCTATTTTTGGATGATATTATCTCAACCATCCAAAAATATATATATCGAATACTTGAAAATAGCAAATTCTTCAATGAAATTTGCGGTCTCATAACCATACATTTTGAGAGAATATCTTCATGGAGCACAAGATTATGACTATGATTTAATGCCCACAAATATGTGTGTATGTGCGAGAAAATTTCGAGATTACGACCCATCCGGGTCTCTACGCCTCAGAGTTCTGCCGGCTGGAGCGGTGCACGTGACGGCGCTGATACAGGTCATGCTACCTATGCGATGGGCGGGTCGACGGTCAGAGCTGGTCGACGAAACCACGCTGGTCGTATGATTCGGCATGGGGTCGGTCGCTGAAAGCTGGTCGACGAATGGCCGACGCGAGGATGAGCTGCTGTCGCTCGGATTGGTCGCTGACCGGTCGTCAGCACGCGGCCGATCGGGCCGAAATGGTCTACGAGTCGAAGACGCGGCATGTGATGGTACAAGCCACAAGCCATGAGCTGGGTTATGAGGGTCGGTGGCGGAGCTGGTCACAACAGGCGGCTGTCGCAGACTAAGATAGCGCGGCACACTGCTACAGCCCAAACGACAGCTTTTGACTGCGCTTTGACGCTTTGGGCAATTTTGATGATTTTACCTTTTGCCTATAAGAGGTTTATAAAAACTCCTAGGCTAAGAGAGAAGGCACCTCTTCTTCTTGAGAGAAGGTCATTTGAGGCGCCATGCTCACGACTTACCGTTGTTTCGCTTTTCCTCGAAGAGGCCAACCTACCATCTGACCGTCCGCTCGAGGCGATCAAGCGCTCAGACTTTACGTTGTTCCACTTTTCCTCGAAGAGGCGTTAACCTACCGCCGAACCGTCCGAAGTTTGAGGCGCATCGCGCCCGCAGATTACGCCGCCCGATTTTCCCTCGAAGAGCTAACCGGCTCGCCTGACCGTCTGCTTTGGAGGCAATCATCGGCGATGATAACCGGAGACGGGGGTTGACGGCGATGCCCGATGATGGTGGTCGGCGAGGATGATCGGCGACGATGGTGGTGACCGGCGAAGATTGCCAGCGATGGTGACCGACGGCGGTTACCGCGAGATGGTCGGCGATACGTGGTCGACACGATCGGATTGGCACCGACGGGTGGTCGGCAATGCAACTACTGACCTTAATGATTTATGGCGCACGGTGAGTTGGCGGGATGACCGGCGACGATGGTGGTGCCGGCGATTGGCCGCTGATGGTCGCGCGACCGAAGACGTGATTCTACGGCCAAGTGACCGGCGACGGTGGTTGGCGCGGTGTGAAGAACTCGGCACGGTGAGCCGACGACGGAGACCGACGCTGGTACGCTACGACCGGGAAGATTGGTTTGCCGACGATGCCGGACCGCGACGGTAATGATGGTGGCTTAATCGGAGTCAGGTGCCAGGGATGACCGACGATAATGGTGGTGACCGGCGAAGATTATCGGCGATGGTCGACGGCCATGACCGGCCATGTTTGGGCTACGACGGGGTGGCCTGCATAACCGGAGACAGAATGACGGGCGATCGGCGCAGCCGGCGGGATGACCGACGATGATGATGGTGACCGGCGAAGATTGCCGGCGATGGTCGGCGGTAGTGACCGGCGACGGTGGTTGGTGGCCGACGGGGGTGGTCGGCAACGACAACTGGAGACGGTAGTCGACGGTGGCGACTGGCGTCGGTAGTTGGCGGGGATGACCGGCGATGATGGCGGTGACCGACAAAAATTGCCGGCGATAGTCGGCGGCGGTGACCGACGACGATGAGAATTTTTGACATATCCAAGGTTATTTGTGAGAGTGTGACTCAATGGCATTAACCCGATGACGTTAACCTGTATGGAAGAGGCCGTGGGAAGTCCACCAAGGACCTTTTGACCTATCCTAGGTTGTTTGTCAGAGTCTTTGCTCGATGACGTTAACCTATGTGGAAGAGGTTGAATTGAATCCGCTGAGAATTTTTGACCTATCCGAGGTTGTTTGTCAGGGTGTTACCCGATGACGTTAACCTGTGTGGAAGAGGTTGAATTGAATCTGCTGGAGATTTTAGCCCATCCGAGGTTGTTTGTCAAAGAGTGTTACCCGATGACGTTAACCCTATGTAAGAGGTCGAATTGAATCCGTTGAGGATTTTTGACCTATCTGAGGTTGTTTGTCGTGGTGTTACCCGGCGACGCAACTGGACGAGGTTGAATTGAATCCACTGGGGATTTTGACCCATCCGAGGTTGTTTGTCAGAGTGTTACCCAATGACGTTAACCTGTATGGAAGAGGTCAAATTGAATCCGCTGAGGATTTTTGACCTATCCGAGGTTGTTTGTCAGAGTGTTACCCGATGACTTTAACCTATATGGAAGATGTCGAATTGAATCCATTGAGGATTTTTGACATATCTGAGGTTGTTTGTCAGGGTGTTACCCGATGACGTTAACCTGTATGGAAGAGATTGAATTGAATCCGTTGGGGATTTTGACCCATCCGAGGTTGTTTGTCAGAGTGTTACCCGATGACGTTAACCTATATGGAAGATGTTGAATTGAATCCGTTGAAAATTTTTGACCTATCTGAGGTTGTTTGTCAGGGTGTTACCCGATAATGTTAACCTGTATGGAAGAGGTCGTGGGAAGTCCACCAAGGACCTTTTGACCTATCATAGGTTGTTTGTCATAGTGTTACCCGATGACGTTAACCTGTATGGAAGAGGTCGAATTGAATCCGAGGATTTTGACCTATCCGAGGTTGTTTGTCAGGGTGTTACCCGTTAACCTGTATGGATGAGGTCGAATTGAATCCGCTGAGGATTTTTGACCTATCCGAGGTTGTTTGTCAGGGTGTTACCCGATGACGTTAACCTATGTGGAAGAGGCCGTGGGAAGTCCACCAAGGACCTTTTGACCTATCCTAGGTTGTTTGTCAGAGTCTTTGCTCGATGACGTTAACGTATGGAAGAGGTGAATCAAAACATCCATTTATGGTTGTAGCCAAAGTTTCTCCTTAACCTTGGTCTTGTTTTTCCATGAGTATGATTGGAAAATCATAATTTGCAAAGCTATATCTCTTCTCAATGTTGAAATATCCTTTAACTTTGACTAATTTCTTGGGATGGTAATCGATTAGATGCTTAACATGGTATCTTATGAGATTAAGAGTTGCCCCCCAGTTTTTGATAAAATCTGAAGGAACGAAGTTTGATGAATCTTCATTCTTCACTTACGCTCCTTAAGAGCTTGAAATGCTCCACCTCGATGGTGATTTTGATCTTGTTGGAAAACTTGGTCATCATATAAGATGAAATAATGAGAATCAGCTTCCCACGCATCTACCAAACTGCTAGAAAATTAGTTGAGAGTAAAAGTATTTGCCTTTAGTGTGAAATCCAGACACTACGTGTATTTAAAGAGTGAACAATAAAACTCTAGAAATTTTACTTAGAAAATCTCAAAAAGAGGGAAAAACCACGGGGCCTAGCCTAGCAAAAAGCTTCCACTATGTATCTGTTTCAGAGTACAAGATCTTCCCGATACCGAGATTACAGAATTGTATATGAGAAAGAAACAACAGCTATGTGACAACGATCGTTGTAACAGCGCTAGTAGTGATGATGGTGAATATGAGCAATCACCTATAGAAATGCGAGGAATAATTACTAGCAGAAATGCAGGGAACAATCACTGGCGGAAACGCAGAGAACAATCACTGGCAGAAACGCAGGGAACAATCACTAGTAGAAGTCATCATAATGGAGACCGACAGAGATTGACGATGGCAAGGATCATCGGCGGCGGCTAACGGGGGCGGCCGACGACGGTGGTTGACGACCGTCGAGTGGCGGCACGATTGTGCTTGGAGGATCTTTAGAGCTCTCTCCTCTCTCTTGCTTGAGCCTCTTCTCATATGAGGAATGATGGGCTATTTATAGATTGGAGGAGTGGCGTCTCTGTAAATACATGCAAAACCCGTACCACTCCTCTCCATCGGACGGCTCATGATGATTCTCTTGATCATATAATGTATTTTGTGTATTTGAATGCTCAAATGAAGTCAGAATTGTAAGATCTTTGGCTTGTTGGATCCGGCTTGTCGAGATGCTCGATTTGACTATAAACACTCCATATTTGAGAGCTTTTTAGGAATTTAACTGATGTCCCAAAGTTTCCAATGATTGATTTAATAGCATATAATCAATACAAAATAATCACAACAATTGTATAGTTATTATTTTTGAAAATTTTTACCTCATGATAATAAAAATTGAAGAAGCATACTTATTATTTTTATTCTTAGAAAAATACAATAATAGTAATAGATAGTTCTATCGAAATACAACACCTTCCATTAGTAAACATCTTACTAACAGTTCTTAGAATGGAACACGAACTGTCGGTAAAACCTTCTCACCTTTTATAACTTAAAAATCCTTGACATTTTGTATAATATAATTTGACTTTATAATATGCTTGTTGACTTTTATTAAGTCAAACTTATTCATACCCCAAGTTTTAATTTTTAGTCTTAAGCATACCCTACTATATCACAAGTCATTCAGTGGATTATTATTATTATTTTTTTTTATAAGGTATAGGCTAAGACTAACTTGTCAGATGATCTTTAGCATTTAAGCAAATAAGATTCATTTTTTATCTTTAATGGATATGAAATCATCCTAATGTGGCCTTAACTATTTAAGCTCTAATCCATAAAACATAAGCCCTGATAAACCTTAGTGGGTGATAGGTCTTAAGTTTCTTAGTGGTTTACCAATTTTACTAGAATCCCAAACTTCCTTAACCCCCTTCAACTTAGACCTTCAATGTAGTTTGAGAACTAAAAATGAAATCTTTGATAACTTATATTCACATTGATTTACTCAAAATAAAATTTTGAAATATTTACCTTATGAGAAAGAGAGTCAACTATGATGATACCAGTGTTGACCTATAACTATGTGCCACTTGAAATTAAATGAATATGGTAGAAATTAAAACCCCCCTAATCGCGATCAAAATTAATTAAATTTGATTCGATTTGAAAATTCGACTTCATAATGCGCCGAAAAGCGTCAAAATTAATTGAATGGAAAATATCGAATCAATTAATGATCGATCAAATAATTAAAATCAATTTTAATGAAATTGTAAGACATCAAAGTCGGAAGCCGACAATGTCCAACACTCGCTCATAAAATTGATTACACTGTTGTCGCCAAAATATCGAATTCTATCAAACAACGCCTTCTGTGATCGATTCGGCAAAGTGTGCGCGAGCGTCGATCAATTTGAGCGCGATGCCGCACAATTTAAACCTAATTTCTCTACAACCGCCGACTTTGCTCAAATGACCTCTGATCACGAAATTGATCACGCCGTTGCGTTCGACACAACTGAAACACCTAAAATTAACACCCATATTGCTAGGGTTTATTGCATAAATTAATATCACATAAAATAATATTAAATTATAATTAAAGGGATTAACAATCGCTAATTTTAACCCTATTAATCCCTCTACCTAACCGCTTGCTCAATCAAGAGGCCGCTAAAGATCAACGATGCGATCCTCATTTGACGCTTCTCCTCTCATTCGACCATTCCCACTCGGCTCACGACATTTCTCTCTAGGTTTCGCTTCTCGCTCTCGGTCTCTCTCTCAATCGATTTCTTTCGCTTTCGGTTTCGATCAAGCCGCACGATACTCCCGCATGACACTCCTTCCTCTCATGACATTTCCTCTCATTTTTTTCTCGCTTCGCTTCCTCACAGACATGGTTTCTGTTGTCTCGGATTTCTCCCTTCCGCTTTCTGCCCCAAAGACTTCTTGAGTGGTTCTTCTTTCCTCTCTTCCGTCCGTCACGCACAGTGAGGAACCCAAACGGAATCACGAGCCCTAGCCGACCCGATCCCTTTGCATAAGCCAACCGAAACCCTCTTCTTCCCCTTTCAGCAAATCAACATCTCTAGTCGCTTTTCTAACCCTAAGCTTTTCCTTATGCATTTGGGTATTCCAAAATTAGTTTAGTAAAGTGAGCTTTATTTCATGCTTAAAATCATGATAAATGCTTTCTCTAGGGGTTTGGGATGTTGTATGGCCTAAACCTTATGTTTGCTTTTATTATTTGTGAAATTGCAAGCATCTAGGTTGCTGAAATTTCTGTTTGGACTTAGCTTGCTGGAAATGGGTTTGGGATGTTGTATGGCCTAAACCCTATGTTTGCTTTTGTTATTTGTAAAATTGCAAACATCTAGGTTACTGAAATTTCTGTTTGGAAAGTTATATTGCCAAGATTTCACATCTTCTTCTTTGGAAATGGGTTTGAGATGTTGTATGGCCTAAACCCTATGTTTACCTTTGTTATTTGTGAGATTGCAAGCATCTAGTTTGCTGAAAATTTTGTTTAGAAGGAATTTTGGAATTCACTCTGCTGTCCATGAATATATGTAGGCTAAAATCATGCAAGGAGTGTTGTTTTATGTTTTCTTCTTGTTGTTTTCCCTTGTCTATGGATGCCTACCTTTGCATGCTTGCTGAAATTGGTTCTCTCAAAGGAGAAATTAGAGCAAACTGTTGTTTGAAAGGCAGAAAGCATGCTGGAATTATTTTATATGAAAGAAAATTGAATTAATCCCCCTTTGAAATATATTACACATGCTGAAATCATTTTAATCAAGGGATTATGCTATGCTATGTGCTATCTCTTAGGGATTTCATTTGTTGTATCTCTTGCATATGAGTAAAATGAAATCTAAAAATGCAAATCTGAAATGAAATTGAAAGGGGTTGTGCCATGCTACAAGCTATCTCTTAGGGATTTCATTTGTTTTACCTCTTGCATATAGGTAGAATGAAATCTGACAAATCAAATTAAATAGAAAGGGATTTGGTTATACCACTTGCTATTATCTATGGGTTTCATTCTTGCATACTTGCATATGTGATATCTTGCTAATAGGAAATGCTATCTATCAAAGTTTCCAGGTGTCTGCACCCATGCACGCCTTTCTTGGCATGATGGGCCGCTCTCTCATGGCAACCCTACGGGGAGAGCATTGTAAACTTTGATAAGCACGGAGATAAGGATTCAGGTAAAATTCATCTTTATACTCTTGCAATATTAACAGGGAAATGCTATGCTATCAAAGTTTCAGCCGCGGTGTCTCACGACACCACCCATGCACGCCTTTCTTGGCGTGGTGGGCAGGCTCAGTCTCTCATGGCAACCCCATGGGAGGAGAGCCGGGAGGCTGTTGTAAATTTTTGATAAGCACGAAGATAAGGATTCAGGTAAAATTCATCGTTATACTCTTGCAATATTAACAGAGAAATATGCTTGCTATAAGTACCCGTTCACATTGTTCCAATGCGGCGGAAACTTGTGATAAGTACACTTCCGTTGTTCCAACATGGCGTATGATAAGACTTGCTCACGTTGTTCCAACGTGGCAAAGAAATGCAATGCTGTGTTATGCAACCCATGCACGCCTTTCTTGGCGTGGTGGGCAAATAAATCTTCGGTCGAGGTATCTCACGACACCTACCATGCATGTCTTTCTTGGCGTGGTGGGAAGGCCTAGTCTCCCAAAGCCGCCCCCTATGCGGGGATGACGCCGGGAGGCTGCCGAAATTTTTTTTAAAAAAAGGGTGAAATATGTCATATATAAATGCTTATACTTTAATTTCATATACATGTGAATGCAAGTTTATTGCTCTATGCTATAAGTACCCGTTCACATTGTTCCAATGCGACGGAAAAACCTGTGATAAGTACATGTTCACGTTGTTCGCGTGGCGAAAATCTGTTATATAAGTACTTTGCGTTGTTTCGTAGCAGGAAATCTTTGTCTTTGTCAGAAATGCACGCCTTTCTTGGCGTGGTGGGCAAATAAATTTTCGTAGGGTGCCTCGACACCTACCATGCACGCCTTTCTTGGCATGGTGGGAAGGCTAGCCTCGGCGGCCCCTATCGGGGATGATGCCAGAGGTCCTTTCTTTAAAAAAAAGGGGAGATAGAAAAGAAAGGATGAAATGCTTAGGTTAACATATTGGCTTAAATGCTTCTTTAGGTTATATATGAATACTCATGCTTCAATCTCTATATAATGAGAGCTATCCTATTTGTGGCAAGTATGACATAAAGTGGATTCTATCTAGCTTGACATATAGTGAAATACACATTAGACATATGCTCAAACATAAATACCTCCCCTACTTTACTTGTCATTCCCACCATGATTTACATACATACATGAGACATAGTGAAGACTTGAAGCAAACACATATGGAATAAATTAAATCTACCATATGACATGACATATATCAAGAAGATATCAAAAAAAAGTGTTGAGTTAGAAAAAAAAACTCACAAGTATATGTGGCATAAGTTAACCCTCTTTGCAAGATTGAAATAACTTAAACTTGTGGTATAAGGAAGAAAAGGAGAGTAGGAAATGTAGGTATTTTATGAAAGGGAAATCCCCTCTTATTTATAGGCCTCCGTAGCCCTCTCCTCTTATCATCTATTCTTATGGCATCGACACATGTGGTGCCTCATCATAAATTGCAGGCAAAGAAATCACCTAATTTAATGCCATTTATCATATCACATGCACATGCATGGACATGTGGCATGCCCTTGTGCATCCTTATCACTTCCTTTGAAAGGGAAAATAAACTCTTTGCCATATCATCTTAATAAATTTAATGAGTATTTGTCCCCCCACTTGCCATGAGCTTGCATGTGAAGGATGTGGATTTTAATTAACCCACTTGCCTCTCTTAAATGGCATATGACATCTACTCATATATTTGTCTTCTCCTTCCCCTTATCAAAAAAATGGGTTATGGGTGATTGATCATATGGGCATTCAAAATGATTTATTTCACCTTTATGTTTCGATTTGCCACATAAAGAAAGGGTTTTAGCCCAAATCAAATTCCTAAATTCATTCTAGTCACTTTATATTTGATCATATGAGCCTTCAAAATGATTTATTTCAGCCCCTTTATGTTTGCTGATTTGCCACATAAAGAAAGGGTTTTTAGCCCAAATCAAATTCCTAAATTCATTCTAGGCCCATCACTTTATATTTGATCATATGGGCCTTCAAAAATGATTTATTTCAGCCCATTTATGTTTGTTGATTTGCCACATAAAGAAAGGATTTTTAGCCCAAATCAAATTCCTAAATTCATTCTAGGCCCATCACTTTATATTTGATCATATGGGCCTTCAAAAATGATTTATTTCAGCCCCTTTATGTTTGCTGATTTGCCACATAAAGAAAGAGTTTTTAACCCAAATCAAGTTCCTAAATTCATTCTAAGCCCATTGCCTTGTATTTGATCAAATAGGCTTCCAACATAATTTATTTCAGCCCTATACCCTTGCTGATTTGTGACATAAAAGGGGGGGTTTTTGGCTCAAATAAGATGTTATCTTTCCCGGTTTGGTCTTCGGACCGGGTCCGGGTTAACAAAATCCAAAAATGCCATATTGAAACCTAAACTTGCAAATTGAACCTTCATTTCAACTAGACATTTAATGTCCGTACAATATTTTAAAAGAACATATACTTGTATGTTTGTTGAAGTGTTCAAACCACAGGGACATGTGCAAGTTAGGTATAAAACAAAAGGACATATGCTACACTTCCCGGTTTGGTCTTCGGACCGGGTCCGGGTTAACAAAACCCAAAAATCAAAATTCGACATATAAACTCCAACTTAGACATTCTAATGTCCATACAATTCCCAAAGAACAGATATTTGTATGCATGTTGGAGTAATTACTAAGTCAATACAACAGAACAGATGCTATATAATCCCGGTTTGGTCTTCGGACCGGGTCCGGGTTAACAAAACCCAAAAATCAAAATTCGACATATAAACTCCAACTTAGACATTCTAATGTCCATATAATTCCCAAAGAACAGATATCTGTATGCATGTTTGAGTAATTACTAAGTCAATACAATAGAACAGATGCTACATAATCCTGGTTTGGTCTTCGGACCGAGTCCGGGTTAACAAAACCTAAAAATTTGATATTATAAGAATTTCAAATTAATAATATCTGAGAAGCTAATTCTGTCATATAATACAAGATATGAATCAACTGACATAACTTCTAAAGTTCAAATTCTCAGGATGAAAAGTCCCAAATCCGATCCTCTATATTCAAACTAGAGTGGACAAGATTTTGAAGGATTATACTTCTTGAGATAATGAATTTAGACCCGATCCTCTGTAGAAAAGCTCGAGTAGACAAGTCTCAATCTGATATCAACCCTGGATTGAGAAGGGTAATTATAATTAAAATATCAATGATAAATGATCATGTATTCAAATATAAAATTAATCATAAAATGATCAACATTCAAAAAAAAGAGAAAATAACAAAAAAAAAAAATGAAATTAATTATTTAAATTAAAATTAAAAAAATCAATTCACCCCTCCACAATTGTTTGTCTTCAAGTGATAAATTAAGAAAACTTTTGCTCATAAAGAGCCAATGTCAAATCAAATGCATAACTATTTTCACACTCAAATATTCCTAAAGCCCGTAAGGACATGGCCCATGTCCTCTGTCCGTGTGGTTTTGCCGCGATATGACACCACATAAATGGCGGTTACGACACGAGCCCTCGGCCGTGGTTGAGCGATATGACACTACTAAATTACGGTCCGCACTTCATTATATTCCCCAACGGCTTTGCTCTTTGGCGTGAAATGTAGAATGTATTTGGTTGGGAAAAAAAGCTCTATGTTAGCTAAGGTTGACTTATATTTGTCCCCAGACAAACTCCACCCAGTCTATAAGGACACCTTGGATGGCGTAACCCATGTGTTTGTGACAAGGATCCTTGTCGGGTTCGACTACCTCCTCGACTAGCGGACCGCGGACCACGGCAGGAACCATGGGATCTAGATTGGCGTCATCGTTCCCCATAAAAGTTTTAAGTTAAAATAATAAATTTCATAAGTTATAAACTCCACTCACCGATTATATACTCGTTCTTTAACGATTCATTTAGCCTTAATCAAAAGTGCTCTCTCAATATTGGGAGGGGAGTCTATAGGGGCTTGCTTTAGGAAACCCGAACTAGATATAAAAAGTTCTCACCAAATAAGAACGAAATCTCTAGGTAGTGTCTCTACTATTCATCTATGAAATTATCACACACACAAACAACTCTTTTATTTTCCGAAAGAGGTCGGTGGCGAATTTTCGGATCCCACAACCAGCTCGAGAGAGGTGAGATAACGACATGTAAGAAAGAGAGAGAGAGAGAGAGAGAGAGGTTAAATGAGAGGAAGGCCAATGTAAATAATGAAAATGAAAGAAATATAGAGATAGAGGAAGATGACTGGAGGAGGTAAAGATGGGAAGGAGGTTGAGCAAGGTTGAGTTCAATGGTGTACAAGAACGACTAAGTCGAGACTAAATGAAAGCAAGGAGAGGGAGAAAATGATTTGAAATTGGGGGTAGATGTGACCTAATTCATGAACTAGTAATGAATAACTTATAGATTTTCCATCATAACTTCTACAACGCAAATTTTGCGACTATATTTGTTGATAATGTATCGATAGATTTTTTTAGTATAATTTCATCAATAAGTATCAATTGAAAATTTTTGATACAAGTATTCATTAGTAATTAGTTATTTTCTTAGTGATATATCAAAAAAAACATTTTAGACAAAAAAAATACCCACACTTATTGATTAACATGATTGATATTAATTCAAATAAGATTCAAATCATAATCTAATAATGTTTGGGTTCATGTTCAAATTTGTTTTGAATCATAATCAAGTAAAAAATCAAAAAACCCTAAACATTGATTAACATGGGTTTTAGTAGGGTCTTAATATTATTCAAATATGAATTAACATAACATACTACAATATTAATGTAACAAAGTAAGTGCAATCATAATACAATATGCTTTGTTTCAAGAGATATAATACAAAAGATATAAATTCAAAAGTAATGTAAAATGAGTTAATGGAAGAATGAATAAACATATAGAGTTAATGTTTACATTAAAATAATAAGGGAACCTATGTATTTATGTTGTTATGAAATAAATCTACACCTAAATGATCTTTGTAAAATTGTATGTGAACATGTGTAGCTTTCATAATATTTCTATTTAAAATCAAGTATATAATATATTATATTGCGCACACTCCAATTTTGTTATTATAAGTAAGGCACAAAGCAATTAGTAAATTATATGTGCGATAAATACTTAAATTATTTAAATTTAATTAAAAAATTATATGATTTACTCTTAAGTATTATCTATGTAGAGGTTGTTGCTCTATATTACTGATCAAATCCTTCAACTAATGTGATGATGCTAAGTTCATATATCTTAAAATAGTGATAGATTTGCTCTTTTACTAAAATAATAAAAGGAATTAATATACTAACATTGAAGTTAGTGTGACGAACATTCAAGATTATTTGAATATAGTATGATCTTCATTCAAGCACTATTCTAAGTATGATAAAATATTGTTGCTGTTGTGTGCTAGAAAATCAATGCGGTAGAATAAAAGTTTATGCCTTAGCTTCGTTGCGGAGTCTAGCACACACACAGATGTTTGAAGAATTAATAATAAAACTCCAGATTTTTTATGTGAAAAATCTCGAAAAGAGGGAAAAACCACGGAGCCTAGCCCTGTAAAAATCTATCACTATGTATTTGTTTTGGAGTACAAGTTTTCCCGATACTGGATTACAGAATTGTATATGGAAGGGCTCACAATGGGAATCCCAAAATCAAGCAACAACAGCCATATAATAATGGTGAATCGACGATGGTGCCGATGGTCGCGGTTGGCCGAGCGGCATGGATCACGATAGCGGGCAGCGATCGGTGGTGGCGATGACCGGCGATGATGATCGGCGATGAGGCGAAGTGGTCGGTGGTGATGACCGGGCGAGATTGACGATAGCGATCGGCATGGCGGCGCGTGTGACCGTGCTGATTGGTCAATCGCCGAAGTTGTATTATGCTTGAAGGATTTTCAAGCTTTAGAGCTCTCTCCTCTCTCTTGCTTGGCCTTCCCTCAAATGAAGAATGAGAGGCTATCTATAGATTGGAGGAGTGACGTCTCTGTAAATACATACAAAATCCGAATCACTCCTCTCCATCGGACGGCTCAAAATGATTCTTTTGATCATTTGATGTATTTTAAGTATTTAAATTATCAAATAAAGTTAGAATTGTGAGATCTTGGGCTTGTTAGATCTCGTCGAGACGCTCGATTTGACTATAAACACTCCATGTTCGAGGGCCATTTAGGGATTTAACTGATATCCCAAAGTTTCCAATAATATTTTAAGTGCTTGATCTCTAGTTTCAACTTCGGATCAGTTTGCTTTTAACATCAATATTCGTGCTTCGACTAGTAGAATTTTCAGTGTCATATCAGTTGTCATCCTATTTTTAGAAGACATTATCTCTATCATCCAAAAATATATATGCAATATACTTGAAAATAGCAAATTCTTCAATGAAATTTGCGGGTCCATTAACCATACATTTTGAGAGAATCTTCACGAGCAAGATTATGATCACGGAAGCGTGCGCCGGATGGGTATGCGTGGGCACAAGATTTCACTGGACCCATCTAGACACTTACAGCCCGCCAGGCGCACGCCATGGATAGTCGCGGCGTGGTGGCACAGTGACTAGTGCCCGCCACCGGCAGTCACGCTAGCTGGCGGTTAGCCCATAAATTTACGTTGGCGCAGGCGCTGCGCGGGCACGCGCCAGCGACGATGATTTTTGACGATTTTTGATATTTTTTGATGATTTTTTACCCTTTTTGCCCCTACAGGGGTCTATAAAAATCCCCCTAAGGGCAAGGGAGAAGGCATACTTCTCCCATGCTCTAGTATTTCTCTTCTTCTTGAGTGATGGTCATTCGAAGGCGATCAAGGCCCACAATACATATGTCGTGGCTCCGGTTTTTCCTCGAAAGAGGCGTCAACTGGCCTCATCGGACTGTCCGGGTTTGAGGCGATGAAGGCCCGCGGTACATACATCATGGTTTCGGTTTTCCCTCGAAAGAGGCATCAACTGGCCTCGTCGGACCATATGGGTTTGAAGGAGATCAAGACTGCAATGCATACGGTTTCGCCCGAAAGAGGCATCAACCGCCTCGTCGGACGTCCGAGTTTGGAGGCCGGCGATTACGTGGGTTCCAATTTTCCTCGAAGAGGCGCCAACCTCATCGGACCGTCCGGGTTTGGAGGCGGTCAAGGCCTGCGGTACATAAGTCGTGGTTCCGGTTTTCTCTCGAAAGATGCATCAAACGGCCTCGTCGAACCGTCCGGGTTTGGAGGTGATCAAGGCCCGCGGTACATACATCGTGTCTACAGTTTTCCCTCAAATGAGGCGTCATCTATACTTGTCGGACCGACGGGTTGGCGATCGGGCGCCCACAAGCATGTCTACAATTTTCCCTCGAGGCGTCAGACCGGATCGACCGCCCGGACGATCATCGGCACGATAACCGGAGAAGGCGGTTGACGGTGATGCCCGATATGGCGACGGGTCGCAAGATAACGGCCAATGGCAACCAACGGATATGTGTAATGGTCGGCAGCCGGCGGACCAAACGGTCAGGCGGTACCGGCGAGCGGCGTCGACGGGTGGTCGCAGCGGAATGCACGGATGGCGGTGCAGGATCGTAAAGCGGAATGACCGGTGACGATGGGTGACCGCGAGATTGTGGCGCGGTGATAGCGTAGCGACGGGCGATGACCGACGAGCGGGCCGGTACGGTCGAAATGGCATAGCGGGTATGATCGAAGTTGGCGGTGGATGATCGACGACGATGGTGGTGACCGCGATACCGCGATATTGGCGTGGCCGGCGGTAATGCGACCGCCGGTGGTTTCCGAGATCTTCGACTTATCCGAGGTTGTTTGTCGAGTGTAATGACGCTAACTATGGAAGAGGTCGAATTGAATCACCGAATTTTGACTATAGGTTGTTGTGATAGTGTTACCTGATGATGTTAACTTGTATGGAAGAAGTTGAATTGAATCCGCTGAGGATTTTTGACTTATCCGAGGTTGATTGTCAGAGTGTGACTCAATGACGTTAACCAGTATGGAAGAGGTCGAATTGAATTCGCTGATGATTTTGACATCGAGGTTGTTTGTCAGAGTGTTACCCGATGACGTTAACCTGTATGGAAGAGGTCGAATTGAATCTGCTGAGGATTTTTGACCTATCTGAGGTTGTTTGTCAGAGTGTTACTCGATGACGTTAACCTGTATGGAAGAGGTGGTGGAAAGTCCACCAAGGACCTTTTGACCTATCCAAGGTATTAGCTAAAGTATTATTTGACTTCTTATCTGTGTGGAGTAGGTGCGGAGTTTTGACCTATCTGAGATTGTTTGTCAGAGTCTTTGCTCGATGACGTTAACCTGTGTGGAGTAGGTGCGAAGTTTTGATCTATCCGAGGTTGTTTGCCAGAGTCTTTGCTCGATGATGTTAACCTGTATGGAAGAGATCAAATTGAATCCGCTGAAAATTTTTGACCTATCCGAGGTTATTTTTCAGAGCGTTACTCGATGACGTTAACCTGTATGGAAGAGGTCGAATCAAAACATCTGTTTGTGGTTGTAACCAAAGTTTCTCCTTAACCTTGGTTTGTTTTTCCATGAGTATGATTGAAAAATCATAATTTGCAAAGCTATATCTCTTCTCAATGTTGAAATATCCTCCAACTTTGACTTATTTCTTGGGATGTTAATCGATTAGATGCTTAACATATTAACAGCGATCTTCCGAGATTAAGAGTTGCCCCGACAAAATCAAGGAAGTTTGATGAATCTTCATTCTTCGCCATCCCTTTAAAGCTTGAAATGCTCTACCTTGATGGTGGTTTTGATCTTGTTGGGAAACTTGGTTGTCATACAAAATGAAATGATGGGAATCAATTTCTCACACACGGTGCCAAACCATGCGTCTGAAAAACCAGTAGAATAAAAATTTATGCCTTAGCATGTCAAGACACAGATGTTTGAAGAATTAATAATAAAACTCGATTTTTTATGTGAAAACCTGAAAAGAGGAAAAATCACGGGCATAGCTAGTAAAATCTTCCACTATGTATTTATTTTGAGTACAAGTTTTCCGTCTGGGATTACAAAATTATATAGAGAAGGGCCGACAATGGGAATCCCAAAATCAAAACAAATACCATATAGTAATGGTGAATGGGTGGCCGACAATGAAGGTTGTCGGGATGGTGACCGGCGAAGATGGCCGTTGAGGATCGGCGGCGGTGACCGATGATGGTAGTCGGCGGCGATGACCGGCGTCGGTGGTCGGCGATGATGACCAACGATGATGGTTGACGACGATGACCGATGACGAGGGCCGGCAGCAGTGGTCGGGTGATGACCAACGAGATGACGACGCAAAGATCGGCGGCCAGCGGCGGCGGTGGTTGTAACCAATGGGGTGGTCGACCGAGGGTGGCATGATTATGCCCGGAGGATTTTCAAGCTTTACGCTCTCTCTCTCTCTTGGCCTCCCTCATATGAGAAGGCTATTTATAGATTGGAGAGGATAGCGTCTCAGAATACATGCAAAATCCGAACCACCTCTCCATCTGGACGGCTCAAAATGATTTCTTTGATCATTTGATGTATTTTAAGTATTTGAATGCTCAAATGAGATCTTGGGCTTGTTAGATCCGGTTCGTCGAGACGCTCGATTTGACTAGAAACACTTCATGTTTGAGGGCTATTTAGGGATTTAACTGATATCCCAAAGTTTTCAATGATATTTTAAGTGTTTGATCTCGACCAGTTTCAACTTCAGATCAGTTTGCTTTTAACATCAAGATTTATGCTTCGACTAGTAGAATTTTCAGTGTCATATCAGTTCTATTACATATTAAGCATATATCTCTAATTTTAACTATTATAGGATAAGAAAAATGCTTTTACTATAGTACATTTATTAACTGCAACAAAGTTATAAAAGCAAAATTTATAAATTTTCATGCATGCATTCATACCCAAAAAAATAAAAAATAAAAAATAAATACAAGAACAATGTGTGAAATCATATTAGCGCATTATCATTATAAAATAGAAAAAGAAAGCTATCCGTTGATTAAATACAATAGAACTTTGACTCCTCGTGGAGGAGAGAAAATAGTAGAAAACATTTGTCCCTAAAGGGCTCCCCAACGACACAAAATCCCCTCTCAAATGAACCATAATTATATTAAAGTGCTTTCATCATCATCAACTAAATATCATAACATGACTCACTACCAATACTTGCTATTAATCCATGAATGACAATATAACTCATGATAGATACACGCATGCAATATTATAAAAGAAATGGAGCAAATTTTAGATTAGCTTTAGACAGCTATACTTTTTTATAAAGTTTATTATAGAATTACTGCAGAAAAATTATTTTTTAAAAAATTTCTGTAAGTGTTAAATATATATATATATATATATATATATATATATATATATATATATTAATTTAAATAGTAGTTTTCTAATAATCATCTTACTCTAATAATTTTTGTTTTCAAAAGTAGTTTTTATCACAAACTTTTTTTAAAAACAGCTAAAAAATTAATAGTTAAGCACAACTATAGTTGATTGCTGAAAAGAAAAGTAGCCAAAAAAAATATTATAAATGATATGATACTGAAAATTCTACTGGTCGAAGCACGAATCTTGATGCCAAAAATAAGTCGATCCTCGGTTGGCCAATCGAGATCAAGACTTAAAATATCCTAAACTTTGAGATATCGTAAATCCATAAATAGCTCTTAAGCAGTGTTTATAGTCAAATCGGCGTCTTGACGACGAATCTAACAAGCCCAAGATCTTATAATTTCGACCGTTTGAGCATTCAAATACTTAAAATATATCAAATGATCAAAGGAACCATTCGAGCCGTCGATGAAGTGGAGTGGTTGGATTTTGCTGTATTCTAGAGCGTCGCTCCGTCTATAAATAGTCTCATATGGGGGGCAAGCGAGAGAGAGATAGCCTATAGCTTGAAGATCCTCAAACCTGTCGTGCCACCACTGATTCGTCAATAGCCTCCGGCAGCCGTCGATGGCCGCCGTGATCTTCGCCGTCGTCAACCTCGGTCTCCATCATGACGACCTTCATCGCTGCCCATTTGTTCGCCGTTGTTATTAAATCTCAAGCATGATTGTTACTCGAGTGTGACTACAGTTGTTGTTCCTTTTCATATCTATTACGTAATCCGTTATCAAGAAGATTTTGTACTCTGAAATAAATATATAATGGAAGATTTTCTTTGGGCCCAATGATTTTTCCATCTTTTTTTGAGATTTTTTAACGTAAAAATGAGTTTTTTCTTTATTTCTTAAATCATATTATGTGTCTTTGGATTTTCAACAGTAAGGCGTAAACTTTCACTTTACTTTGGTTTTAGCGCATAAATGTATCCTAATATTATATCATCACATAGTCCTATTTTAGGTTCATTTTTCAATTTATAAAACTTTTCTTAATTCATTTAATTTTATCGCAACTATTTATAGAATAATTTTAAAGAATTTTTTTTTAAATTATTATCACTAAAATTTTTTTTTTGTAGCGATTAAGGATCTTTTTGGAGTAGTTATAGCTTTTTGAAAAGTTGGTTGTAAAATTATTGTATGTATTACAAATATTTTTTATTTAAAAAATATAAATAATAGTTTTCTGATAATCACCAAATTCTAATAGCTCTGATTTTAAAACAATTTTTTATCACAAAACTTTATGAAAAATAGCTAAAAAATTGAGAGTCAAATGAAATTGCTTTGTTTATTAGCTGATTTCTGAAAAAATAAAGTAGACGAAAAGCTATTACAAACACATCATAAATTAGCCTATAACAATTTTAACCGCACTAAAAATTATTCATTGCAGTTTATAAATCGTTATAACTTATAAATCCGCCTAATTTGCTTTTGTCACATGGACTTCTAGTAACGGCTGGATTCCAAATTATTTAGAAACATTTGTTTTTGTTGCAGCGGTTTAAATCACTGTAAAGTTTAGAATTGTAACAGCTTATCAGAGTATTAATAGTTATTTTAAATCTCTGCAATATATGCAGATTAGTAGCAGTTTAAACCACATATTTATATATATAGAATATATTTTTAATTTAGATTATATATTTTTTATAATCGCACCCTAATACAATTGTTATATAATTATTATTATTGATTTTTTTTAAAAAAAATCAAGCAATATTTTCTTATAAATATGATCACTCTTGTTGCTTAATAATCATTTTGTGAAAAAGAGCTTATCATCTTGCGTCAACACCCTTTGGGCATTGTTGACTAAAAAAAACTGAGGGAAATTTATGACTTTGACACATAAATTTATTAACCATGGATAGAGCATTTTATAACTTACGGCTTGCCATATTTATTCCCCATTATTATTTTTTAGTTGAATATGCTCAAAGGGAGTTGAAGCTAGGTGATTAGGGCTCTCTAAAAAAATTATTGTTGGTGTTCGGCTCATTCGTAAAGTATGCGAGCCGAATACGAATAAATATTTTAAGCTCGAAATATAAACGTGCTGAACACAAGCAATCCCTTATTCAATCATGTTCGGCTCGATTTGGCTTGAAATAAATAAATATTTAAAAATATTATATAATATATATATTATATTATTAAATATGTATTAATTAATTTATATTTATTTGAATAATCAAGTTAGTTAATAATATTTAAATTAAATAAATTTAGATATATTAAAAAAATATTAATTTAATGATTTTGATGAAATCACAACCATTAAAATCTATAATATTTAAATAATAGTCCAGATTTTCTAAATCCCAAACCTTAAGTATTTAACCTCACGGGTCACGGGGTTCACGGCGTTTTAACTATCGATTCGAAAATTGAAATTTCGATTGTTGCCCTAATCTTGCAACCGCAATTGTGAGTCCCCAATCCCCTTCCCTAGTTCCCTTCTCTGCGAGAGCACGAGTTGCGATTCTTGTGATCTTTGCAAACCCAATCGGGAAGAAATTCAAGTCCGTCGCGATTTGCTTTTCTACGGTTCGATATCGATTATTACTTTCTTCATCTTGCCTAACTTCCTGAGTTGCCTCTCGAGACTCGCTTACCTCTTATTTATGATTCTCTGCTTGTCAGAATAGATTCATTACATAAATCTTTTCTATGTAGTTTCTCTTTTAATTTGTGAAGTGATTAAGATATGAAAAATATTGTGGGTTCTAGATGACTCTAAAATGCTCTTGGAATTTCTCAGATTTCTGATTTTTTGTATTTGGTTTATTGTTGAAATGTGTGTTCAAATGTTGAAGTGACTATTTTTTTTTTTTGGTTTGTGATGCCATGTATATTTTGGTGTTTAGGGTTTACTATCAATACTGCATTTGGTTTTATGCTGGATTGCTTAGTTTTGTCTATTTAAATTACTTTTTTACTGTAGTTTTTATTTTATTTAATGTTTTATTGTATTTTAGTATTTACTTTATCAATATTAAACTTGATTTTATGTTGGATTGCTTAGTTTGGTGGTTTTTAAAGGGGTGCGATGTTAAACCTTTTTTAATGTGAGATGCAACTTAGCTTGACAAAATGATTGCTTATATATATTATTTAGTTGGGTCTATTTCAATTTTTTTTACTATAATTTTCATTTTATTTATTATTTTATTATATTTTGGTCTTTATTTTATCAATACTACACTTGATTTTATTGGATTGCTTAGTTGGGTTTGTTTTTATTATTTTTTGATTGTAGTTTTCAATTTATTTGTTATTTTATTTATTTTGGTATTTATACTACACTTGATTTTATGTTGGATTTCTTAGTTGGGTGATTTTAAAAGACTATGAGGCTAATTTTTTTTTAATATGAGATGCAACTTAGCTTGACAAAATGTTAGCTTATATATATTATTTAGTTGGGTCTATTTTAAATTTTTTTTACTGCAGTTTTCATTATATTTGTTATTTTATTGTATTTTGGTCTTTACTTTATCAATAATACACTTGGTTTTATACTGGATTGTTTAGTTGGGTCTGTTTCAATTATTTTTTTACTGCATTTTTCATTTTATTTATTATTTTATTGTATTTTGGTCTTTACTTTATTAATAATATACTTGGTTTTATGCTGAATTGCTTAGTTGTGTAATTTTTAAAGAGCCGTGGTGTTAAATATTTTTTTAATATGAGATGCAACTTAGATTAACAAAATGACTGCTTATATATCTTGTTTGGATGTGTTTATTTTAATTATTTTTTTGTTGTAGTTTTCATTTTATTTGTTATTTTATTGTATTTTGGTCTTTATTTTATCAATTATATACTTGATTTTATTTTAGATTATTTAGTTGAGTCTCTTTTAATTATTTTTTTATTGTAGTTTTCATTTTATTTACTTTTTTATTATTTTTTGGATCTTTATTTTATCAATATTATACTTGATTTTATGCTTAATAGCTTAAATTTATGAGTTTTTTAATGAGTTGTGATGTTATATTTTTTCAAGATACAATATGGCTATTTATTTTTCTTATTTTGTCCATTCATTTTCATTTGTTTCTTGATTTATGCAGTTCTAATTTTATTTATTATTTTGTGATATTTTGTTCTCTAGAGTCTAATTTTTTTGTGGTAGATAGTTTGAAATTATGAATTTTTTTTTTTAATTTTAAGAATTTAAGTAACGATCAACTTATGACGATATCATTAATTAGTTGATACAAAATTTTAAACTGAGCCTATTTATTTATTGCATAACATAAACTTTTTCTAGTTTTATTCATATGGTGTAACAAGAAGTGCAATTGGGCAAAGTACAGATCTTATGTCGTAATTTGTTGATTTCTAAAAGTGTGTAATGAAGCCAAGTTTATCAAGATCATTTTGAAGATTGAAAGATGTTAAAGTTTCATTTTATTTTGTATAAATATATAATTGGATTGTCCTAATTTATTAATTTATTTGTAGATTGTAATTAGTTATAACTTGTATTTAAATAAATAAATTGTGTTACTTTATCATATTCAAATGTAATTTTGAGTTATGTAGTTTTTGTTAGCAATAAAATTTATTTATTAAAAGATCATTTTTATTACTGGTCTACAATTTACAAATTGTTAGTATATTTGAAGTAAATTTCTTTTATGAAATTTAATAATTTTTAAATATTAACTAAAAAAAGTAAATTATCTTAAAGCCATTTTAAAGTCGTTAATGAACACAAATAAATTCTAAGCAGAACAGAACATACTGTTATTATTTGAACACGTGCTGATAACGAATAAAAAAAAATTCTTAAGAGCTGAACACGAACGCATGTCAACCCCGCTCAAATTCGGTTCATTTACACCCCTACAGGTGGTAGATCCTATTTCACAAAATGATTATTATGCAATTTGGGATATTATATATAAGAAAATGTTATCGAACTTTAAAAAAAAATCTACAATAGCTGTATAGAATTTCATTTCATTCTAATTAAAGTAAATATTACAAATTATAACAGATTTATAATGATTTTTAAACAACAATAAATAATTTTTGTAGCCATTAAAATCCCTTTTATAGCCAAATTTAACTCCTGGCAAAGCCTTTTTTTTTTGAAGTGATAATAATTTTAAAAAATTTATAATTATTTTTATAAACATTTGCAATGAACTTAATTGAAAAGTTTTATAAATTGAACAATGAACATAAAATAGGACTGATTTGGTGGTATAATTCTTGAATCATGCCTGTAATATTGTCATTCATGAATTAATAGCAAGTGTTGGTAGTGGGTCACGTTATAGTATTTACTCGATGTTGATGAAAGAATTTTTTTTTTTTTTTTTTTTGCAATAGGTATCCACCCAATATTTTACTCATCTGAGGAGATAATCATCACTAATTCCAGAAATATATTCATCACCCACATATATCGAGTCCCAACTTACTTTTCCCATCTTAGGTATAGACATCTCCGCCCTAGAAAGGATTCGAACTCGGTCTAGAAGGTTTCCGATCATGCTCTCCCACCAACTGAGCTATAGTACTTGTTCATTTGACATGGGATTTTGTAACCTAAGCCGTCCCTTTCACTAGAAGCAGGAGTGTGCACTAATAAATTTAAACTAAAAAATCGAATACAATCAATGTTATTTGGCCGATCCTACTTAATTTTAAACTCCTACTTAATTTTGATTATAAATATCTAATTATTCAATTTTCGGTTTAATTTTTTTTATAAAAAGATCAGTTAAATCGAATAAATAAAAATTAATTTAAAAATTTAAATATAAATATGTAATTTTCATTGTAAATACTTAATTTTTTGTATAAATTTAAAGATTTCTAATTGACTAAGAAATTTTTAATATATAAAATTTATTAGATTATTTTAATTAATTAGTTCATTAAAATATTTTATTTTATTTTTATATGATATTCTATTTAACTGAAAATCAAACCAAATAAACTAATTATAGTTCGATTTGATTAGTTCACTTTTATATGTTATTTGAATAGTTCAATTATTTTAAGTTATTTGACTCTATTTGTTTGGTTTAACAAAAAATTCAACTGAACCGATTGAATGATCGCCCCTAATTAGAAGTCAAAGGTCCAGTTGTATTTAATCAAAGGAAAGTTTTTTTTCTACTTTATAATTAGAATTGGCTAATCTGATTTCACTCTTTATTGTTCTATATTTTTTTGCATGAATGCATAAAAATTATATTAAATTTTATTTTTATAATTATTGCATTCAATAAATATGCATAATATATTCTCAAATAATCTATTTATTTGAAGGCAATTTTTTTAAACTAAGTATGATTATAAGCTTAATTAGATAATTAAGTATTATTAAAAAAAAAATTAAGAATAGGTATAGTCGCCCAATTAGTGGGCGACTGGCCACGCCACGTCGACTGATGTGGCATGGCCGTTAAGCGTTCGGTTAAGCCCACTAATTGGGCGACTGGCCCCGAACACTATTAGGGCCGATCGGTCGAGGTCCTCGGTTTGTTTCGACTTCGCTATTCCGCATGATTCCTCCGTGATTCCTCCGCGATTCCTCCGCACTCTCGAGCTCGAGCGCGCAACATCCCCGTCCGACCGCTGCTCGGCAACATTTGAGCTTCCGGACCCATCGGCGATCTCCAACCCTTGCATTGTGCTGTCTCCCTCGGGTATTCGAAATAAACTTGTTTTTCTTGCCGACAGCCGCGTTTACGGCGTTTGACACTTTCCTCTCTCATATAGCAGGGTTTGGAAGCCAACATTAGCTTTCGGCGACGATTCCGGCGGCTCCATTTTGTTCGGGGAAGTTTCCTGTGACGGATTCGACTTGTTTTTGCGCACATCCCCGTTATTTGTAAACTCACGGTAAATCCCTATTTCTATCAATTTATAAAGTAATAGAGTATGTATGGTAAGAATTTGAGTAGTATTTTTAGACTTTTGTTTGAGATTTGAGTTGTATGTTTCATGAGTAGTGATTTGTGTTAAGTATATAGTTTGTTTGGCAAGAATGAATAGAGAATTTGTTTCCGATCCTTTCTATGGAGGCTAACTAAGTATCGAAAGGCTACCCAAGTTATGTGGAAGTCAATATCGCCCGCCAAGGTTCTGGCCACAAAGACCTTACTGGAATTGAAATAATGAATTATGAGAATCTTGCACATTGATCCAGAGCGCCACACAGTCACTCTAACAGGTCGTTATCTAGTGGGTGGAGGATTTATAGCGTTTGTAATATCTGACGATAATGTTTGTGAAGTTACACTTAAGCTTCCCGCCGATATGGTATGTCGGCGGAAAGATGTTAATATTGCATCCACATCACCGATTCGAGTAAGGTCGAGATATACCGCTAACGACAATGTGATTTCATCGCACAAGCACCTCCGGGATACAACGCAGCTTTGATGAGTTGATTCCCAGGTAGTATATGGTCAACATTTATCTGATTATACTTGTAATAATTAATATGATAATTTGTTGCTCAACTTATAAGTTATGTGATAGTGACGATGTCTATCGTTCGGATGAACCGTATGTGCCTCAAAGTGCCGCGCAATAAGATGAGTATCGATTATGAGTAGTGGCTCAAGTAGTCCGGCGGATATTAGTAATGATGACCGCTCACGGTTGGGTTACTGTTTGGGAATAATCCATAATCCTAAAAAATCTCTCATTTCGAATATTGACAAGTGAGAGTCATATGTTGTCCACAAACAGTATGTCCGGATAAAACAGAGAGTAGGACAACGATGTTTACTTTGACGACCCATCCAACGAAATTGCCCTAACAGATGAAATTAAAATTCCAAATGACCTTGTTGAAGGTATGTGTTTCGCAAGTAAACAGAGTCTACAATTTGTTGTTGTTGGGTGGTGCATAGTAAATAATATTCAATTCCAAACAGTTACCTCTAACCAGAAGAACTACACGGTTGTATGTGTACATCACGATAGTCCTACAAGACTGTAGTTTTGCATCAGAAGTAGCAGCAGACGCTTAGGGGTGCTTGGAGAATATCAAGAGTTGGGAAAATCATATGTGTCAATGCGTAAGTGCATCCCATCATCGGCAGTAGTTCAAAATTTAGCGATTTCATCATACCGTAATCACACGATTGACCAAGCCTAGAGATTATAGAATGGAGTCGAAATTCAATATTAAAGTTTCGTATATGAAAGCTTGGGATGCAAGGCGTAAGGCAATAAAAGCAATATTCGATAGTTGGGAAGAGTCCTATAGGACTCTCAATCTTTATATGGAGCAGTTTGTAGTACTTTACCTGATACAATTTACAGAATTCAATCTACCACTACGCAAAGATTTCCGTGAGACTTTTGGGCCTTTGGACCTTCAATAATGGGATGGAGTAGTCACCAGTTGAGCTTAGATGGTACTTTTTGTTGGGCAAGTATCATGGTATATTATTAACAACTGTAGGAATCAACCACAATAATGGTTTGTTTCTCTAGCTTTTACCTATTGTGGAGTCCGAGAATGTTGATTCGTGGTTGTGGTTCTGGCTGCTTTGCATGATGTTGTCGTAGGTTCCGCTACGCGGATTTGTACATAATATCCGATAAACATGTCGGTCTGTACGTGGATGCAAAGAGATTTTTCATGGGCGCACGTATTGTTTGCATCATTTGTATGAAAATTTTAAAAATATCGTACGCAGGTTAGGGATTGGTGATGTTGAGTTTCTATGCCAAAAAATATATATGACGTAATCGATGATATTCACGCTCAACCGCTTAATGTTAGATATTAAAAATGTTAAAGAAGAAGCGCACAATTAGCTTGTAGAGTGTGACCCTGTTAAATGGTCAATTGTGTACGATGGTGGTATGCATTATGGGACAATGATGACGAATGCATCTGAGTGTTTTAATGGTGTCTTGAAATGGGCACGTGGTTTACCGACTCAGGCTTTAATTACTACTATTTATTACAACTTAGTAGCCTTGTTCATGAAACGATTATCCACAGCTACTCAGCAAGAGGAAGTCAGCTTGTCTATTTATACTCAAAGGATGTCCACACAGTTACAACATACTGAAAGGGAGGTTAGGCATTTCCATGAACCTGTAAATATCAACCCACGAGATGCGTGTTTTGACAGTCCAAATCGATCATTCGAGTTGATTTGATAATGGCCTCAATCATTGTAATTATGGCATAACAATCATATATCATTGTCCATGCCCACATGTGATTGCTGCATTGGGATTTCGATGGTTGAACCATCTCACGGTGTGTCAAGACTACATTATACAATCAGATAAGCGACATACATAAATGAATTTCATACTCTACCGTGATCGTTTCCATTGGCCATCTCGCTGTAGAGCATGGATTAGTCGCTACAGCCACCTAACTTTCGTAAGGCGGTGACCTCGTATGAATAGATTCAAAAATATAATGGATGAAAATGTAGGTAGCGATGCGAGAACTTGTAGCATAAAACAAGTCACTCTGGTCATCATGCCCTCATAATAATGACGGATACATTTTCTCTTTTACTTATATTTTAGATTTTGCACATAGGATAATGTTTATCTTTCTCTTTCCGGTTGTACTACTCTACTTAGATTTTATAATATTAACACTATTAGATTTGCGCTTCTTTTTCGGCGGTATGATGGCGGAGGAGCGCCAGCCTGGGCGTCCGGCGTAATTTATCTTGAGTCCACCCCACCATTGGAGCCTACACCTACTGAGGTTCATCCTAGCATTGCCTCCCTACGTGGGTGACATCGAGCCGCTCACCTTGATATTGTAAGTGATTTTTATTTTTTATTTCTGCGTTACGCCTATTTATCTTTTATTTCGGTTAGTGATATTTTTTTTTGCAGAGCACCCTACTTGAGGCCGCATCACACTTGCTTATGCTGAAGGAGTGGCCCATCAAGTGTAGACAATTCATTCGTAGACTAGAGTAGGTGGGCTGCTTGTGTTAGTCATTCCTACATCCAACTTCATCATTTGGTTGAGAGAGATGATCTCCATCAATACCTTCCACCTTCACGAGATAGGCATGATGCTCAGGGGCGTGGTGATGATCCGGGACTACGGGTTGATGGACCTATCATAGGCGGTGTGATTGTGAGGGAAGAGATGACACTGGCCTAATTGCTGCGATGATTTATTGGGATGACACCCTATACCAGATGTGATGTATCATGACCCATTCAACCCATAGATCAGGTCGACATTTACGATGGGCGAGCACCTTGAGACATGCATGCCACTAAGGTGGCTCGTGGACTTTCTACGAGTCATAGTCAAGCTGAGGAGTTCTTCCGTCATAGTGCTTATATTTTATTTCGATTCGCTTCTTACCGCTCTACGGTTGAGGTCCACTGCGGTATTTCACGGATGACCCTTGACATGATTAAATACATGGGTGGAGCGGTTCTGCTCATCTATATAGGGAGTTGCAAAGTCTAGGCCCAAGGCCAACATGGTTTAGTTGCCTACACCTCCTTCAGATTTGGGCTTGAGAGCATATTCATATGGGCAGGCCGACTCTACATGTTCTATATCCTGCTGAGCTTGCTGGTCTCAGTGTTGGTTTGAGGTATGTGTTATTAATTACACTTTCAAATTATATATATATATTTAAAAATTTTATTTTCTGCGTGGATGGAATGAGAAGCATGTTCGCCAATAGCCAATGATGAATATTGCAGTGTACAGAAATGAGCTAGATGGCTTGTGACAAACACAGGTTGGATCTGTAGATAACACTTTAGTTCAAATATCTGTAATGTAGATTATGTTTTAACATAATTTTTTTATATGTGTGATGCGGGAGATATAGTGACATCATAGCATCTATCAAATACATGCTCAACAGGCTTTGACATATGGTTGAAAGTCCCTCTTATCACCATTTGGAATAGGGTTGAGTGACATTTACCGAGATAGAGTCTTGCCGTTCTTATTCCCAGTAGATGAATTGACCCTAGTTTCAAAAGGGTCGATGGTGAGAGCGGATGTCGGTGAGTTGATTACCACAAGTCACACATTCTTTGCTTGGGAGAAGGATTGCCTCGAGGGCCTAGATGAGGATGTAGACAGGAAGAAAGCTATCAGCCAATACATGTGTTGGTTCAGATCATGCTTCTTGCAGATCCTCCAGACCACTGATCACCTGGAGTGTATTATGTAAGTTGATATAAGTATTCATTCAATATTTATGTAATTTTACATACTATTTTTCATAGTAGCATATCAAACTTCGGACATCTTTGACCATATATTCTTTATGATGCCCTTGATGATGTGTTGGATGGTGATGAGCGATATGCAAAGACGGATGGCGTGTACATATTGGTGACACATATTACGGGTCCTGAGGGTGTCACACACCATGGTGGAAGCCGGGTCATCTACTCACGATCAGTCCTTCATTATCGAGTCCTTCTACATATCAACCTACATATGAGTCACAACCACCTATCTTTCAATCACAGGATGATATGATGCACACTGCCGAGGATCTTGCAGTAGAGGGTCACCATCAGCTGCATGATCATCCATCCGAGACGGCACACACAGGAGTGGTGCGATTTCAATAAGCGAGGCGTTAGATGTTTAGGACGGTATATTTTTGTGTATCTATATTTATTTATTTGTTTTATTACAAACTTGAGAGTCATGTACATGTTAAATTTGGTTATGTCATAATGAACTTCTTATTATTTGTCCATTTTGAATTTGTTAACTTCATATGATTATCATCCATTAAACTATTACCAACTTGATGCGTCACGAACCATTTCAAGTTTAAACGCACTTTTTTTTCTTTGTTTTAAAATAGGTTTATTACTCTCTTTTTTAGAAGAACAAATTAAGGAAGGATTAAGATTTGTTTGATGAGTCAAACTCTATGTATACGTGGAAATCCGGTTCTCTTCCCTAAACCGTGATGCTACTCATCTCACACAAATCACACCTTAAAAGAAATTGATGCGATTGCGGTTAATTAGTCGCGGTCCTGCCATTCAGTCGATGTGGTGTGGCCAGTCGCCCACTAATTGGGTGACTATACCTATTCTTAATTTTTTTAATAATACTTAATTACCTAATTAAGCTTCTAATGATACTTAGTTTAAAAAATTGTCTTTATTTGAATACGAATATCAATGTAAGTCAACTTGTGCATTAAATTTTTGATCATCCAGGCTTCGACATTTTTCAAGCTGATTATCTCAAAAAGGAAAGATCTTAAAGACACTAAAAGTGATCCAATCTAAATTCAAATATATCCAATCTCTCAAACTCCATTTGGGACTTGACACCTGCATTTAGATAATGAGGAGCATTGACACCTCACTTCATGGAATTTGAGATGGATGCATCTCAAGCTCATGTTTGGACCAATTTTGAATTAATAGAAGATTCAAACAATAATACAAGCATTACCTCGTCTTTAAAAGGAGCTCCTCTAAAAAAAAAGAATAGAATCTCATCTACTGATCAAACGCTTCATGAGCATATTATGATAATGTCTGACAATGTATCTTAGGTTATTAATGTCATTCAAAATTTAATAAAATTTTTTGAGGAAAAAATATGTTTACTAAACAAATGACAGAGCTATTAGCGATTCTTGGGTTTTTGCGGGAAGAGGTTAATGCAATTGATGACACCTTGGCCAGTAACCCAACAATGATTATTTCATTCTATGCAAAATCACCTAATTTGAAGACAAAGTGGATGCAAAAGCAGTTGAAGAAATGATCTGATAATATGGGTTATCATGTTGGAATGTAACACTTTAGGATATTATATTGAATGTATCAAATTTTTGATGCATACTTCTTAGCTATTGTCTTTGTCGTCCATTGAGTTTTGAATAGGTTTGTTGTGATATATTTATTGTGATATAAAACTTAATTATGTATGATATTATTATAATACATTTTGTTAATATTTTTCTTGCATATTTTTTAATTATGCATTTGATATTATTTTGTTTAGTATTGGTAAAAAAGATCAAGCTTGCTAGTATAGTTTCTTGACATACTCAAATTATTTTTATTTTATAGTTTGTATGATTGTACTTTCATCATAGATGGCTCAGATAGCTCAGCAAGAAAGTACCCACCAGGATTTTAGTCATGTATAAAAACACACAATTATGACCAGATTGCACAATAACCTTCACCATAGATGGATACATTCACAGTGTGAATTGGTTGAGTTAACCCATGAGAGCATAATAGTGTGCTCATTCTTGTTCTACAGCAGTGCACAAACCTGTGAGCCGATGTTAATTGAATTCAAACAAGCCACTATAAAGGTTTTCTAGAACTTGATACATCGATCAATGTCTTATTTGCATGAAGCATGCAAATTACTCTAAAAGGAGCACCGGACCAAAGCCTTAACAGTTGTAATGTGGCCCTCAAATCTATGGAGCCATTGGTTATGATTTTGTGGGCTCTGAAAATTTACCGACCTCTAGAAAATGATGAATTGAAGAGAATGATTTAAATGTGTCGGTGTAATTTTCAGAAGACAGATAAAATAGTAGATAAGACACTACCTAGATATTTCATTCTCATTTGGCGAGGACTTTAGATCTGGTTCCAGGTTTCCTATAGGCGCAAGCCCCTATAGTTAATTACCCCTCTCAATAAATGAGAGAGAACTTTTGATTAAGGCTAGTCGTTAGGTTACTTAAGGCGTAGCATATAGTAACAACATATGGAGTTTTAGAATTTAAGATTATGAAATTCATCATTTCAGCTTAAACTAGATGGTTGGGGGAATGATGATGTGCCCTATCTAGATCCCATGATTCATCGCGTAGTGATACCTTAGTTAGAGGATGACCAACGACCAAATGATTCTTATCAGCAATACATGGATTACGTCATCCAAGAAATTCTTGTAGACTTGAGTGGTATTTGTTTAAAGAGATAGGCTTAAGTCTAGCGTGATGAGGTTGTTTGCCTATCAAGTATACCCTATGATTCACAACTCAAAGGGAGGTGGAGACATCTGATCATAATATAATGGAGCATGGCCAAACCATCCAATCGTAATACTTCATCTTAAATGGAGCTCTTAATCCACGTTAGAGGACATGGGCCACGTCCTTACTGGCAAGAGATTGATTGAGAGTGAATATAGTAGAGAACTTGATTTGACATTGGCTCTTTTGTGAGCTAAAGTTTTTTTAATTTGTCACCCCCGATAAGTAGTTACGAAGTATGAATAGATTGAGTTTGCTTTAAGTTTTTAATGATAGAATTTTATTTAAGCAGTTTTTAGATTGACACTCAATTTGAGTTAATTTGATTTAAAAAATTGATTAATTATAATATTTTTAAGAGCTTTAGATCCTGTCAACTTTATTTAGCTGCTAATAGAGGATTAGATCTATTGTCACTTGACAGAATCAATTTCTCAGATATTTCACTGAGTTGAAATTTTTATAATAGATTTTTAGGTTTTGTTAACCCGGACATAGTCCTAAGACTAAATCGGGTAGCAACCTGTGCATCATTCTCAGACACTTGAATTTAAATATTCAGCGTAGTATCGGGGACCATGCGGGTGAATTTAAGACTTTATGTAGTGTTTATTTTCAATTTATGATTTAAGATTTTCATTTAATTCTACTTACACAATCTTTTGACATTAAAATTTCGCTTGAAATCTCTATGTTTGAGCACATGCTGGTGTTTATAGCTTAGCTGATTTCACCTAATTAGTGATCTCGTTGATTTTGAAATCATAATTTAGAATGAAGCTCCTTAATTTTTGTATTGAAGGGAAGCTCCTTCATTCATGCAGCATTTAGTTTAGTGTCACATTCTGTTTGCTTGTACAAAGAATTGCAGATCCGGTGGCGAATATGTTATAAATTGATCTAATATCTTATTATATTTTTAGATTAATATTTAATTAATTTTAATTTAGTCTGCACAACCTTTTCAAACATTAAAATTTACACTTGAAATCTCTATGTCTAAGCACATGCAGGTATTTATAGCTTCAATAATTTCACAAAATTAGTGATTTTGTTGATTTTGAAAATCATAATTTAGAATGAAGTTCCTTAAATTTTATATTAAAGGAAAGCTCCTTCATTCATTTTAGTTTAGTTAGTGTCGCGTGCTGCATTTGTACAAAGAGTTGCACATCCAGTGGCGATTTGTATTATTGAATTTTCCAATTCTTAGATATTATTTGGCTTGCAGTCTTTTATGAGCTTGACATTTGCCTCCCTTGATTTCAATCAAAGTTTGTTTAATTTTGATAAGTTTACAAGAGAAGAGAACTCAGTTTGCTACTTTAATTTAATCCATAGAGAATTGCAATTTAAAGCTCGTGAGTTTCATATTAGCCTCCCCAAGTTCTAATTAAAGCTTGTTTAATTTTGAGGAATTTACAAGAAAAGAGAACTCACTTTATCACTTCAATTTAAGCCATAGAGAATCGCAATTAGAGTTTGTGAGTTTAATATTAGCCTCCCAAATTTTACTTGCATTTTAAATGAGTGTTCTATTATTTCTAAAATTTTCTTTAAGGGCTCTCCCCCTATTTCTCTTTAATTTAACATTTATCTTCATATTTATCATATATCCTTTTATTTGACTTAAGTTTAGGTAATTTCTATTTAAATTTGTTTCAGTCTTGAATTTTAGTCTAAATTTCGACAGCCTCCAGGCGTCATACCCTTGTAGGGGGCTGTATCGGGAGTGTTTTGGCTTTCTCGGTATGCCCTCATGAACGTAGCGAGTGGTGTCTTGCAACACCGCAGCCAGATTTTCATCTTATCGTGCCCTCATGAGCACGACAAGGCCTTCAAACCTGAAAAAAGACATTCAATGCAACATATATTCATTTCCTCATTTTTTTCTAAGTCTAGAATGATCTAGCATTTATACATCCATGGGTAACGGTGTCTTACACCGCATGATTGATTTTTTATCTCGTTGCTCCCTCATGAGCACGAAGAGGCCTTCAAACCTGCAAAGGATTACAAGCATGTATATATATTCACATTCACACATCCCATATGTTCTGACTCATTTTTCTGCGTGTTGCAATGATCGGCAAGGAAACATAGTTGGGTATGCTGAAAACTAAGAGAATAACCCGCCTCACGATGGTGCTCCTCTCTGGTTACGACAAAGAGAAGGGCCGAAATGAGACTGAAAGAACCCGCTCATGGAGGTGTTGCTTCTCGGTTTAGATCATTTACAAGGGAAGGAGGTTTGGGCTGGGTAGTGGAATGCCATAGAGAAGAACCGCCTCATGATGGTGTTGCTCTCTATTTTCATCGCTGCAGGAAGGTCAGTCTGAAAATCTGAGAAGAACCCTTCATGTGTGAGTGTGCTTCTCGATTCATTGCAAGAAAGGAAAGAAGGGTTTGGCTAAAATCTAGAGAAGAACCCACCTCATGGTGTTGCTTCCGTTTCATCATTTGCAAGATAAGAAGAGAGGGTTCTGAGGGTAAGGAAACCTTAAGAAGAACCCGCCTCATGACAGTGTTGCTTTTCGATTTCTATCATTTGCAAGAAAGAAAAGAGGGGTTTTTTCTAATGGTTGGAAGAAGGTTTCCCTCGTAGAGATCAAGTCAACTATAATGAGAATCAGAGTCGATTCTTTGTTGAACTACCAATTCATTTGACTGTGAGTTGGCTCTTCTAGTTTACAATAAAAGCAAGCAATGATATCTTGACTTTGGATCTTAAAGAGAGATTGTTGAGCATGGTCTTAGCATCCCAATCCTGATTAGAATTCTTAATCGATTCGGAAGAGTTCATGGGATGAGATTGGGTCTCTAAAGGCGAAGTGAGATTCCTCAAGATTATTTGTGCACATTTGGGTGAAGAAATGATTCACACCATTGTTTAACGATGGATCACTAGCAGACAATGTGAGTTTATAGAAATTTCAGAAGGCCTCAGCTTATATTCCATTTAAACATAAGTCCGATCCAAAGGTTCACCTCTGAACCTCCTTCACGCTTCTCATACTCATCTTCCTCCTCTTCCATTGCATGAAGAAGAAGTAAAGTAAGAGGTCGTCCATCGAGGATGATAGAGAGAGAGAGAGAGAGAGAGATAGGAGACTGAAAGATTACTACGGCGTTCTTGATGGTATGTAAATGAAGAAGAGTCGGAGAGGAATGAAGGCCTCCGTTCTGTCCTCTTATCCTTTTCCTTGCATTGAGAAGAAGATAGGGGAAAGGGTTTTGCGTCGTCGATTCCGTCGCGTGAGAGGCTTTGGTCGAGCGGAGAAAATAACGTCCAGTCGCCGTAGCTTTTCGTCGGACTCAATCCATGGGCGACATCTCGGTATTTTCCCCGTTTATCGCTCTCGGAAACGGCAGATAACGACGGCTTTCCAGCCCGGCCCGAACTTGTCGATGGCGTATTAGCGGCCAGATAAATACATTTCCCGGCACCCGCCCGTTAAGCGTCGTTCAAAAAGCGGAGAAGAAGAACGAGAAACATTACCGACGTTCGACATTCCTCGTCATAGAAGGATTTTTTCTCAGCTTAGCTCCCGTTGTCGATCGGCGCACGTCCGGACGTCGCTCAGTGGTATAGCAAATCATAAATTGAGGTATTCTAGGTGACTACATGAGGTATTTACACATGCATTCCCGAACTTGAATGAATTTAGGGTTTACTCTCTTCTCTCGATTATCTGATGAAAGATTGGTCGTTTTTATATGTTATTTTGTATCATACTCTGTACCTCTTTGGAGGTCTGAGACCATTTTGACCCTTTTTTCCACCTCCATATGATTATGTTTAGAACATTGCATAGGAAGCATTGATGATGGTAGTTTGGGTGGTTTTATGTGGTTTAGTGCATCGTACCCTCGTACCTCTTTGGAGATTACCATGACCTTTTTTTCCCATTTTTTTTTTGCCAACTCCTTATGATTATGTTTAGAACATTGCAAAGGAAGCATTTGATGGCAGTTTGGGTGGTTTTGGGTGGGTATTTGCATCTGTACCCTCTGTACCTCTTTGGAATTCTGGACCATTTTGATATTTTTTTTTTGCTTTTTCCAACTCATATGATTATTATAGGGCATTAGGGTTTTGTGGTTTGGGTGATTTTGCATTTGTACATCATTTTACCATTTTGACCCTTTTTCATTTTTTTGAATATGATTATGATTATGTTTAGGAACATTTGATGGCGTTTGATGGCTTGGGTGGTTTAGTGCGTACATCTTTGGAGTAGGACCTCTTTGATCTTTTCTGATTTAGCCAACTCCTTATGATTATGTATAGAGCATTATAATGGAAGCGGTTTGGTTTTGGGTGGGTATTTTGCATTTGTACCACTGTGTACCTCTTTGGAGAGGTCTGATTATTTTGACCCTTTTTCCATTTTTTTGCCAACTACATATGATTATGTTTAGAACATTGCAAAGGAAGCATTTGATGGCGGTTTGGGTGGTTTACGGGTGGTTTAGTGCATCGTACCTGTGTACCTCTTTGGAGTCTGAGACCTCTTTTGATCTTTTTCTGATTTTTTGCCAACTCCTTATGATTATGTATAGAGCATTATAATGGAAGCATTTGATGGCAGTTTGGGTGGTTTTGGGTGGGTATTTTGCATCTGTATCCTGTGTACCTCTTTGGAGGTCTGAGACCATTTTGACCCTTTTTTCCCATTTTTTTGCCTACATATGATTATGTTTAGAACATTACAAAGGAAGCATTTGATGGGTTTGGGTGGTTTAGTGCACATCACCACTGTGTACCTCTTTGGAGTCTGGACCTCTTTTGACCTTTTTTACAGTTTTTTCTGGCCAACTCCTTATGATTATGTATAGAGCATTATAATGGAAGCATTTGATGGCAGTTTGGGTGGTTTTGGGTGGGTATTTTGCATTTGTACCCTGTGTACCTCTTTGGAGTCTGACCATTTTGACCTTTTTCCCATTTTTTTGCCAACTACATATGATTATGTTTAGAACATTGCAAAGCATTTGATGGCGGTTTGGGTGGTTTTAGGTGGTTTAGTGCATCTACCTGTGTACCTCTTTGGAAGTCTGACCTCTTTTGATGTTTTTTGATTTTTGCCAACTCCTTATGATTATGTTTAGAATATTGCAAAGCATTTGATGTCGGTTTGTGGTTTTGGGTGGGTATTTGTACCACCTCTTTGGAGTCTGAGACCATTTTGACCAGCATTTTTTTGCCAACTACATATGATTATGTTTAGAACATGCAAGGAAGCATTTGATGGCGGTTTGGGTGGTTTTAGGTGGTTTAGTGCATCTACCATGTACCTCTTTGGAGGTCTGGACCTCAATCTTTTTTTTGGCCAACTCCTTATGATTATGTATAGAGCATTATAATGGAAGCATTTGATGGCAGTTTGGGTGGTTTTGGGTGGGTATTTTGTATTTACCAGTGTACCTCTTTGGAGTCTGAGACCTCTTTTGACCTTTTACTTGTCTTTAAGTTAACCATGCGGGAAAAGGATAACGAGGCAGACCTACCCTGTGAGAAATGTGTTCGATAATATTACGCTTCTTGATGAAACATTTTAAAGAAGCTTCATCTCCATCAATTCATTAGACTCCACGGCATCAAGCAAGACTTCGGTTGCCATTACATCGATCTGTCTTCTTTGGGACATAAAAAAAAAACTTTCTGCGGGTGGGCGGTACATTCCTTTCACCCACGATGAAGTTGCATTGATGATAGGGATGCCAAAAGGGAGAAGGTTGTATGGCGAAATCCCATTGTCTCATTTGTTGACTCATGGACTACAAGTGCTTGAGAATTGAGATGGCTCGTTTTACCTGATTTGTCGTTGTATATCGTTTTCTTACGTCAAATCTATTTTTTGTATATCACAATTCTGGGGTGGCATCGATTGATTGCTTCGATGATATAGATAGATTTCTTTGAGCAAGCGGAATGCCATTTGGGACTTCTAGTCTCTCCCAATTTGATGTTATTGCATCAAAGATTGAAGAGGCGGTGGCTACATGAGTGGATTTGTCACTCTTTATATCTCCATTAATGTGAAATATAATGTCTTGAAGTTTCTTGTTTAATATATTCATTGTAGATATGTATTTGAGCACATAAGCATCATAAGCGTCATCGAACAAAAACGTATCTTTGCGATGGGCTAAAATAGAGTTCCCAAAAATGCTTTCTTTGGTTTGGGAGGACATCGGGTGACATATAATAATATCACTTAGTTCAAATAAGAATGTATCCATTTATGTTGTATGTCTTCAAAATTTTTTATCCTTTTACCACAGGTACGCCTTTCATTCGAGGACTTATTGGAAGGCGAGGTGGCTCCTTCATTGAGTCCTCACTTGTACAATCTAGACATGTGGGCAGATGGTAGTCCATTTTAAGTCCAATTCAGAAGCCCCGACTCTCCCATATCTCTCTCCTCGATATTCTCCCGTCAGGTGTTTTAGCACGCCTCTGCCGGTACCCCCCCAGGACTTTACGGTGGAGAGGATGTTTGCAGGTTTGAAGGACCTGAAAGAGGCAGTATCGTCTTTCCATCGCGGCGAGAGGTTGGATGGAAGCTTGATTTCAGGTTCTTGCTTCTCGAGGATGTTCTATCAGTGAGTCTACCACCCCAACCAAATGGGGAGGTTCTACCGGGGTCACCAAGAAACTCTTCAGAGGCTACCACGGAGCTTCTGGATGGTACCCACGGGAGACTACCACGCACCACGAGGAGGGTACAACAGAGGAAGCTCTTGTGGAGGCTACCACAAGAGATTCCATTGCGGAGTTGGATACTTCAAAAGGGGAAGCCCGCATGGAATTGACTAGAGAAGTTGTCAGGCCACCACTACACAGATGCTCAAACCCGTAATTGGCGATTGAGCATGGTGGTGTTAAAGCTCAGATAAGAAAGAGGAAAATTACTTCCCTTTCACACACACTTACTGAAGTCTCGAGCAAGAACAAATGATGTGGTGGCCTCCACGCAGCCGCAGAGCAAAAGAGGTATTAAGATACTTTCCTTTAAATTTGAAATAATAAAATAGTCTTTAACTAAGTTTTGTATAGTTAGCACATATGATGCAATAAAGGTCGATGACCCACAAGTTGTGGTGGAGGAGCATCGAGAGGTATTAAGTTACTTTCTTTAAATTGAATAGAAATAGTCTTTCACTAAATTTTGTAAAGTTAGCAGATGATGCAATAAAGGTCGACACGGTCGCTTGTTGTGGTGGAGGAGCATCGAATCGGTATTAAGTTACTTTCTTTTAAATTGGAAATAATAGAAATAGTCTTTCACTAAATTTTGTATAGGTTAGCACGATGATGCAATAAAGGTCGATGACCCACGCATGTTGTGGTGGAGGAGCATCGAATCGAGGTATTAATAATCTCACCTCTCGATCCAAAGTCATATTTAGTCATCATCACTAAATTGTTTTATAGGTTAGCAAAGATGAGCCAATAGAGGTCGATGACCCACGACCGCCATTGTCGCGGGTGGAGGAGCATCGGAGGTATGCATCATATCAGATCGAGGATTTATTCATAGTGAATGTATCTCTTCATCGCTAGCTTTTGTCATCGAATTTCGCTGGTGCATCGAGGCACTTCATGTTGTCGAAGTTCTCATCCGTATTTTGCCTGCTTTAATGCTCGATCTTATTGACACATCGTCTCCCGGTTCGACAAGTAAGTCAAGCCTCACGTCCTTCATAATGAAAATAACTGCTCGCCTGGGATCACTTTAAAATATTTATTAATTGCGGGGTGATACGATTCATGGCGGAATATCATTATTGCACGAGGCGATCGATGAGTTGTCGAGGATCAATATCTCTGATGCACATTGATGCCTTCGCTTCCTACTACCGAGAAATGCTCGCTCGCCGGATCAGATGAACCATATTTGTACATTTCATGCTTGCATTGGGTATGTTACCCGCATGAATGTTCTAGATTACGATTCGCTTCTTGTTTGCTTAGATGAAAGCCGTAATGTGTAATTGTTCTCTTTCTACCGCAGAGTTATGCCGTGTATGGCTGAAGATGGAAAGCAAGATGTTCATCCAAAGATATCATCATGCTGTGGGCCGAAGTTAATCTTAATGCCGCTATAGATAATCGACTGACACTCTTGGTTGGACATATTAAATCAGAGGCCTGGTATTTTATGACTCATTGCCCAAACCAACCCATAAGAGCATTCTTCCTGAGATTGTAAGAACTATTTTCAAATCTAGTTCATCTTAACTTTTTTTCCCTGATCCAACTTATTGAAATTTTTTCCTGCCTATTTAGATCAAATTACTTGTTGAAGATGTCGGGCGTGCTTTATGAAGATCCAAGGAAATGGCCAATCGACATAGTGAGTGGGATACCAGTCCAAGAAAATAGTGTCGACCGCGGAATGTTTGTCTGCAAATACATGGAAGCAAAGAATCAAGAAACCTCCGGGTAGACTGTGATTGGCCAAAGATAATGAATATATTTAATGAAGTTCGCTTACGCTACATTTTGTTTGGGACTTAAAAATCCCAGGAAGTGAGAACAATATTATTTTGTCGATATAAGATTTTGTTTAATGCATCTAGTGGCTTTGAAGACTGCTATTTTTTTTTTTTGAAGTGCATGCACTGGATGATATTTTACCGCTTTGTTTAACTTCTCCTCTCATCTCATAGTTGAAGTGCATGGCCCTGGATGATATTTTATTCTCGCTTTGAAGACTCACTGAAGTGCATGCATCCGATCGCTGAAGCTCCCAAAGCTAATTCCAATAAAGATTGATTTCCGCCATAAAAGTGTGATTCTGCATTGATTGTATATTTTCCTTCAATATGGAGCATTTCCATGTCATGAATAAGTGATTTGATTGATAATTCCTGTGTTCCTCCTATGAGATGGATCTATAAAAAATAACTTTTCAAAATAAATGTTTAGGTTTTTCGCTACTGGAAATGGCTCTGTTGTTTGTTTTATGATTAATGACTGTTATATATCTTTAGTTGATTTGCAGTGTAGTTATATCTGTGATGATTTAATTAAGTAGTGTGGTTTGTTGCAGCTATATATATTTTTATATTTCGATTGTGAGGTAAATGTTGATTAGTAATTCTATTTACTAGATAGATTGTTGCTTAGTTGTGCTTAACATGTCGCATTTTTTTTCTCACTTTGAACATACTTATGAGCTCAATTTATGCTTTGTCAATTTAGAGGCTTAATTTATTCGACATAGTAATTGTTTATAATGATTATAATATATCCTTCAAAAAAAAAAAAATAATGGTCTATCAAGAGGCTGAGGGTACATGCACTAAAACCACCAAACCACCCAAACTATCCATCAATGCTTCCTATGCAATGTTCTAAACATAATCATAAGGAGTTGGCAAAAAAAGGGAAAAAGGTCAAAATGGTCAGATCTCCAAAGAGGTACAGTGGTACGTATGCACTAAACCACTTAAATCCACCCAACCGACATCAAATGCTTCCTAATGTTCTAAACATAATCATAAGGAGTTGGCAAAAAATTGTCAAAATGGTCCATTCTCCAAAGAGGTACACAGGTACGATGCACTAAACCACCCAAACCAAACTAACATCAAATGCTTCCTTTGCAATGTCTAAACATAATCAAGGAGTTGGAAAAAAAAAAAAAATCAAAAAGGGTCAAAATCAGACTTCCAAAGAGGTACAATGTGGCACGCATGAACCAAACCACTGCCATCAAATGCTTCCTTTGATGTTATAAACATAATCATATGAGTTGGCAAAAAAAATGAGAAAAAGGGTCAAAATAATTCGTACCCTCAAAGAGGTACAGATCTGAAATACACTAAACCACCTAATCACCCAAGCCATCAAATGCTTCCTATATAATGTCTAAACATAATCATAAGGAGTTGGCAAAAAATGGGAAAAAAGGTCAAAAATGTCGTACCCTCAAAGAGGTACAGTCTGAGATGAACTAAACCACCGAAATCACCCAAAATGCCATCAAATGCTTCCTATGCAATGTTTTAAAAAATCATATGTAGTTGGCAAAAAAATGGGAAAAAAGGGTCAAAATGGTCATCCAAAGAGGTACATGGTGCACTAAACCACAATCACCCAAGTGCCATCAAATGCTTCCATTTAATGTCTAAACATAATCATAAGGTTGGCAAAAAAATGGGAAAAAGGTTAAAAATGTGTACCCCAAAGAGGTACACTCTGAGATGAACTAAACCACCGAAACCACCCAAATGCCATCAAATGCTTCCATTATGTTTAAACATAATCATATGGAGTTGTAAAAAAATGAAAAAAGGTCAAAATGTCGTACCCTCAAAGAGGTACCAGATCTGAGAACCACCAAAATCACCCAAAATGCCATCAAATGCTTCCTGCAATGTAAACATAATCATAAGGATAAAATAAAAAAGGTCAAAATGTTGTACCCTCCAAGAGGTACCAGTATGATGCACTAAACCACCAAACCACCCAAATACCATCAAATGCTTCCTTAATGTTAAACATAATCATAAGGTTGGCAAAAAAAAAAAAAATGAAAAAAAGGTCAAAATGATCTACCCTCAAAGAATACAGTCTGGCACTAAACCACCAGAAATCGCCCAAAATGCCATCAAATGCTTCCTGGAATGTTCTAAACATAATCATATGGAGTTGGCAAAAAAGAAAAAAAAGGTCAAAAATGGTCTACCTCAAAGAGGTACAGTCTGAATCTACCAAAATCACTCGACATCAAATGCTTCTTTGATGTTAAACATAATCATAAAGTTGGCAAAAAATAAAATGATAAAAGGTCAAAATGTCATCTCCAAAGAGGTACACAGTCTGATCTACCACCCCAAAGCCCATCAAATGCTTCCTTTGCAATGTTAAACATAATCATGGGGTTGGCAAAAAAAAAAAGAAAAAAAAGGTCAAAAAATAATTCTCCCTCAAAGAGGTACCACAGTCTGGATACACTAAACCACAAACCACCCAAAATGCCGTCAAATCCTTCCTGCAATGTTCTAAACATAATCATAGGAGTTGGCAAAAAAAATGGGAAAAAAGGTCAAAATATTTTATATCTCCAAAGAGGTACAGTCTGGTAACTAAACCACCCAAAATGCCATCAAATGCTTCCATTATAATGCCCTAAACATAATCATAAGGAGTTGGCAAAAAAAAAGGAAAAAAAGGCAAAATTGATCTATTATTGGTACATATTTATTGATCGTCATGATTACAATTTCCACAGGGATTAACTCATTCACTATTGCTTAAGAGCTACAAACATGTCAAAATCTCCCAGCTATCGAAAACCAAAATTGGATAATGTCATGTATCAAAATATTTCACGAGATAATATCCATCATCAAACCTTCACCAAGATTGTTTCATTTTGCTCGGTTAAATTCTGCATGTAGAACATATTATTAGTTGATACAATTAGCATCGATATATGATATTATGTGCATACTCAAAAAACACTTTGGCATAGCAGAAAGGTGATACAACTTGTGAAAGCACCTTAGCTTATCGGTCAGTTTGATTTCGACAAAAGTAGAAGGGTTTGAAGATTAACGAATATTTAAAATACCAAAATATAAAGTAGAAAATTACTCTTGGCTTTCTTGGATCTTTCCCAATATCCCTTAAGCCTTGAGTTGGAAACATTTGACGTTGCTTAAGCGGAAAAGAAGATCAAAAAATTGTACCCTCAAAGAGGTACAGTCTGAATGCACTAAACCAGAAATCGCAAAACGCCATCAAATGCTTCCTTGATACTAAACATAATCATAAGGAGTTGGCAAAAAATGGTAAAAAGGGTCAAAATGTGCAGCACTCAAGAGGTACAGACAATGCACTAAACCACCGAAACCACAAGCGCCATTAAATGCTTCCTTTGCAATGTTAAACATAATCATAAGGAGTTGGCAAAAAAAACCTGAAAAAAGGGTAAAATGGTCGTACCTCAAAGAGGTAAATACAGATGCACTAAACCACCAATCATAAGCGCCATCAAATGCTTCCTTTGCGTTCTAAACATAATCATAAGGAGTTGGCAAAAAAAAAAAAAAAGGATAAAAAATATTCTGCCCTCAAAGTCGAGTATAGATGCACTAAAATCAACGACATCAAATGCTTCCTTTGCAATGTTCTAAACATAATCTAAGAGTTGGAAAAAAACCGAAAAAAGGTCAAGAGTGCAGCCCTCAAAGAAATACAGATACTGCACTAAATCACCCAAAGCTACCATCAAATGCTTCCTTTGCAATGTTAAACATAATCAGAAAGTTGGGAAAAACATCAAAAAAATATCAAAAGGTCTACCCTCAAAGAGGTACAGTCTGGATCACTAAACCACCGAAACCACCAATGCCATCAATGCTTCCTGCAATTCAACATAATCATAAGTTGGCCAAAAAAAAAATGGGAAAAAGGGTCAAAATGGTCACATACCCTCAAAGAGGTACCACATGCAGATGCACTAAACCACCAGAAACCCAAAATGCCATCAAATGCTTCCTTGATATTAAAACATGTCAGAGTGGCAAAAAAAATGGGAAAAAGGTCAAAATGGTCATCTCAAAGAGGTACCGAGTGATTAAATAATACTCAAATTAAATGTTCGACAATATCAAATTACTTTAATTGAAGAAATGAACATATTCTTTTCGATAGCAAGAATATCACTAATAAATGAAAAAAATGCACAGAAGCATTACCAATTTGTATTTAATACATCCTCTAAATGGTTGTACGTTCTCCATCTTCATGGTTCTTTAAAAAAGAAATGAGATTTTTAGATCTCTTCTCATTTTCGTTTAAAGGAAAAAACTAATGAACCTAAATCTTCTATATATTTCTTTTAAATTCCTCGCATTTTTGAAACGCACTCAAAATGTATAGGATCAGATTATCGCCATCGGCGTTCTGTCGTCCAGGAAAGCCGTCGTTATCTCTTTTCAGTAATCTAAAAATATCAAGAATAGAATGTCATAGGTGGAGTCCGCCGAAAAATCGTGACTACTAATATTTTCTCTGAGCGTCAAGGAAGGCGAACTCATATGCTTTCGTGCAAGTTACGATTGTTGAATGAAAATGAGATTTATGTTAGTTTATTTTAAATGGATTAAATGACTTTAATGTGAATTTTATCGATAAAATTACAATCATATATATATATATATATATATATATATATATATATATATATATATCAATCTAAATTATCATTATTTTGAATGCAATACATAGTTTTACGATCGAGCCGTTTGGTTCAAATTGGCCTCAAATTGAGTTAATTTTAGCTCAAAATCGTCATTTGCTTTTGCTTTCGATTTTCCGCATTTGTCCAAATTTGTGAATCTTATTTGATAGAATTCAATATTTTGAAGCTAACATTGCAATCAATTCCATGAACGGAGATTGTTTGGTTCACATCTGCCTCGACCTTGATACATGCATGAGTTGGCCTTCTGATCTTGATTATCAACTCATACAATATTTATATTACATCGATTTCAACATTCTGATGATAAAGTCTCTGATCGCTCATTTGAGTTAATTTTGGTGATGTCCGCATTTCCTTGATTTGTATCTTGTCACCAAATCATTTGACATTTGCATACTCTCAATCTCGATAATCTCATTTGATAGTTTTTGATGTTTCGAAGCTAACGATATAATCAATTTCATGAATGGAGATTATTTGGACATCGTCGTAGCTTCCCTACTATGATTTGCATGTCAACACATTGATAGCTCGATCGCTAGATTATGCAATATTTATATTGATCAATTTTGGCGTTAAACACGCAAAGTCCGTTTGTTGATGAATCGTTCAACTATTTTGGTGACATCATGCATTTGGAAACGATTAATCGTCCTTCAGTCTTTCTTGTAGGCGACACTATGACATATGGAGGTTTGCCCTCAATAAATGTGATTCATTGCGAGTCTTTGTTAAAATTATTGACCCTTTGGGCTTACAATAGAACTTGGATCATTTCAGCTTTGATTGTAATAGCTTACGAAACTTTGATAGGATTTGTCATTAATATGCTGCCTTATTCAGGACATGCTAAATAGCGAGATTGACTGATTTGTCAGACTCGACTTGTCGGATAGATAAGAGTTCTTACACCATCTACTATCAGCTTTAATGGCTTTACTGAAGATCTCTTTCTTTTATATCACTGCAGATTTGAGTTTCCTCTAACTCTAGCTTCATGCTTGGTTGGGTTTGATTGAGGAATTAATTAATTTATTTTGATGAAGAATTCCGCTAGGGAATTGGTTTATCTATGCTTGATCGGATTTGAAATTCCTTCTATCCCAGCTTTAAGCTTGAGGACTTGATGAATGACTGATTTGTCCATATTGACTTGTCAGAAGTGTATGTGCACCACCTTGCTACTTTGATAGATTCATTAAAGGGTACATCATGACCCACCTTCCGCTTATATAGGGTCAATGTTGAGTTATCATAGCTGTACTTAGTGAATAACACAAAATTCCTTTAGTTCACCATCGACTATGAACTATGAAATTGCTTCCTCGTGTGCTTTTACCTTTGTGAATTGATGAGGAGATTGGCTTTGATCATGCTTTGAGCTTGATCATTTGAGAATAAATTTGAGATATCACCATACGAGCAATATATAGATTGATTTGAGGATCAATTGAGGTTTCTCAGATTGTCTTGATCTATCGATCAAGTAGAAAGATCTCTTGGATTCTTGTTGTTTAATCACTAAGCTGGATCTAGTTTGAGATTGAACAACTATCATCATTGGAGAGCGGGGCTCTTTCACGTGGCCTTTTTATGACTTGTGAGGAGGCGTCAACTTCGACCACATTTGGGCTTGTTGAGTTCGACCTTTAGAACTACTCAAGTCTTTGACTTAGCTATAGTGGGTTGGTGATTTGTCATCGACTGAATGTGGGCTCTTTCTTTGCGGCCTTTTCTTCACTTGGTGAAGAGAGCGTACAACTTCGACCATTTATGGGCTTGTTGAGTTCGACCTTTAGAACTCATCCGTGTCCTAGATTTTAGGATGTAGAAGTTAATGTTTCTTTTAACTCAGTTGATTGAAGCTTCCAAAATTGAGAGTTCTTTTTACTTGATCTCAATTTGACAAATCTGAGAGATAAATTTCTTGATATTTAGAGCTATCTTTTCATGCATAGAAATATATTCTTTTTCTTCCTGCAAGAACTTGCAACTTGACAATGACAAATATGGATATATTCGGGATTTTTGCCTAAAGCTCGATGTCAACCTAAATCAGCATATATTCGAGGATCTCGTCTTAATAGCACGATGTCAACTCAAATAAACTTAAACATAAACTAAAATACTATCTTGTAGAAAAATTCTATTTAAAAGAACCTAATGAAATTATAATACATCAATATTTGAATTGATATGCTCTTAAGAGGGTTTAACATAACATTGATTTCATCTATATATATAAATCTAAAAATGCCCCCTACGTAATAGGAAAATTTTCAAGGAAAAAGTTTTTCATATGGAGTGAGTATATTTATTTAGGGATCTCGCATTAAGCACGATATCGACCTAAATAGATATACTAAAAAAATACCCCCTATCTTGTAGGGGGATTTCTATTGTACCTCGAGAATGTGGTCATCATGTATAATACTTTTTTAAGTAATAATCATTGATTGGTGGCATTAGTTTTTCACCCTTTAGGTCAATGAGTTGGTATTCCACTCCTTGATATACTTTTTCAATGACAAAAGAGCCTTCCAAATTAGGCTCAAATTTGCCACCAAATTTTCGATGGAGAATAATTGGTCTTCTCAGCACTAAAACCAATTCTCCTTTTTGGAATGCTCGAGGATGCACCAATGATTAAGAATGCTTTGGACATCCTCGCTTGATAGACTTCTAAATTTTGTTGAGCTTGGAGCCTGGCCTCGTAAAGCACATCATGCTCTTCCCATCCGTAGATAGACCTTCTCATCTTGGTAAGATCATGTTGGATGGCTACTCGGAGCAAAGATAGTTCAACTTCAAGTACAAATACTATTTCAGCTCCAAATACTAGTGCATAAAGAGTGAATTTTGTGGGAGTACAATCCAGATGTCACGTTGTTATCTTTTTATAAGGCAATTTCACTTCAAGATTTTGGCCTCCAAATTTGCTCACATATTTGTTCGGACCTTCCAACGGTGGATTCTTGGACCTGTGGTCCAAGTGTCATCTCTGCTCACCGTCAAAACTTTGGTTGACATCTTCGTGGTTGTAGAGGACTCCTTGGAGGAAAGCCTCCTTGATGTGAGACTTTGAATTTTTTTTTTATCCTTTCCTTAGCAATTTGAGGACGATGCACTCTTGTATTTCAAGTTTCATCCCTAGAGTTGAAATAGTTCTGTAGAAGGACTATTTGATTTGATAGAATCTTTACCCATCTTAGATCAAACTGTATAGGTTGGAACATTCTTGGTTTCATATTTGGTTGTACAATTTTCTTAAACAATGGTTGTTGTATGCTTAGATTCTCTTTCTACATGTGGGTTAGCTTGCTAAATGAAGAAGCTTGCATGTGACTTCTTCTCGAGCTTACCTCTGTTTATTTTGTTTTTTGGGACCTTTGATATGGATTCTTGAACATTTCAGTGTCACCTCGCTATTCACCGCATAAGAATTGTTTAAGAAGATCTTGAGCATTACCCACTGAGAGTAGCCTTTTTATTGAAGTTTTCTCATTTTCTCTGATAATTAAGCATTGATACTTTTTTCCATAAGACCCTTCTCCTTGACAACTTTCAGCACCATGTGCACTCTAGATGACAGGCTCTCGAGATGCCTCCTTTGTGGGGTTATAGCTTGATATCGTTGCTCCTAGAATGATTGTTTGATATCATCAGTAGAGCCGTTCCTTTTTACCCACTTAAGATTTTCAAATTTGTTGTGAGTGGGAACACTCGCTTCTGGCATCATCTATGGTCACATGGTGTGATTGAGAACTACTGCTCAATATTCTTCTCTTGCTTATACTCACTTTTCCTCCGAAGAGGAGGCTTCAACATCAAAGTTTCAACCGGCGAGGATTCATAGCATGATGAAACTTTCTCACTTTAATGATGATTCTTTCATGACTAGCGCTTCAGAATGACCCAATCCTTAGAATGCAAAGACTCTCTCTTAAGGAACCTCGACAATAGCAATTATCATTCTAGTCATTCTCCTCCCATGCATAAGTTGGTGTGTACAATATGCATGTACTTCAGGTAAAGGAATAATTGCAGTAGTAATGGCTGGGAAGTCTACACTACCAAATTAAATGGTAGCTCTCACATCCTTAGTATTGATAACAACATTAGTTAGATTGTGCTACGGGACCTAATGCATGATGGTGTGTGTTACAAGATTCATCGATATAAAGAACAAGCTGATTAGTCATAATGACAAAATTAGCTTAGATTTAATTTTATTGATAATTAATTTTATATTTCAATTTTTATCATGCTTTACTGCTACTATAGCTCAAATTCGACTAGTTAAAGATGAAAAGAGAATCTTGTCCCTCCAAGTCTCTATGGGCTCAAAATTGTCTCTCGACAAATGATGAATTGAAGAGAGTGATTTAAATGTATCGATGTAATTTTCAGAAGGCAGATGAAATAGTAGATAAGACACTACCTAGAGATTTCATCCTCATTTGGCAGGGCTTTAGATCGTTCCAAGTTTCCTATGCAAGCACAGTTAATTATCCTCTCAATAAATGAGAGAACTTTCAATTAAGGCTAGTCGTTAGATGCTAATGCATAACATATAGTAGCGGCTATGGAGTTTTAGAATTTAGATTATGAAATTCATCATTTAAACTTAACGATGGTTGGGGGAATGATGGCCGCGATCTAGATCCCATGGTTACGTCATCCCATGCTATTCCTTAGTCTTAGTCGAGAGGAGGTAGTATAACCAAGGATCCTTATCAATAACACATGGGTCGTCTCCAAGAAATTTGTAGACTGGGTGGTGTTTATCTAAGGAGGCAGCTTAAGTCCACTTTAGGCCATTGTTTGCCCATCAAGTATACCCTGATTCACAACTCAAAGGGTAGAATCATTGAGCATCTACTATGATCGTGATCATAATATAATGGAGCTTCGCCAAACCACGATCAAAGACTCGGTAATCGCTTCATATGGAGCCTGCCAAACCACGTGAGGACATGGACCACGTCCTTACTAGCAAGAGATTATTTGAGAGTGAACATAGTAGAATACTTGATTTGACATTAGCTTCTTTGTGAGCTAAGGTTTTTTTAATTTGTCATCCCCCGATAAATAGTTGCGGAGGGTGGATAGATTGAGTTTTGCTTTAAGCTTTTAATAATAGAATTTTATTTAAGCAGTTTTTAGATTGACACTCAATTTAAGTTAATTTGATTTGAAAAATTGATTAATTAGAATATGTTTAACAATTTTAGATCCTGTCAACTCTGTTTAGTTGCTAGCAGAGGATTAAATCTACTATCACCTGACAGAATCAATTTCTCAGATATTTGATTGAGTTGAAATTTTTATAATAGATTTTTAGATTTTTTTAACCCGAACTTAGTCCTAAGACTAAATTAGGTAGCAACCCGCGCAACATCCTCAGACACTTGAATTTAAGCATTCAACATAGTGACGGGGACCATGCGGGTGAATTTAAGACTTATCTAGTGTTTATTTCTAAATTATGAGATTGATTTCAGATTTTTATTTAATTCTAACTTAGCCTACGCAGCTTTTTCAGACAGTAAAATTTGCACTTGAAATCTCTATGTTCGAGGACATGCAGGTTTTTATAGCTTGGTTAATTTCACCTAATTAGTGATTTCATTGATTTTGAAAATCATAATTTAGAATGAAGTTCTTTAATTTTTGTATTGAAGGAAAGCTCCTTCATTGTACATTTAGTTTAGTCACTTTTGTCACTTCTGAATTGTAAATCCGGTGACGAAGAAGATGTTATAAAAATTGATCTAATATCTTATTAGATTTTCAGATTAATATTTAATTAATTTCAATTTAGCATGCGCGGCCTTTTCAGACATTAAAATTTGCACTTAAAATCTCTATGTCCGAGCTTATACATGTGTTTATAGCTTCGATAATTTCACCAAATCAGTAATTTTGTTGACTTTAAAAATCATAATTTAGAATGAAGTTCCTTAATTTTTGTATTAAAGGAAAGCTCCTTCATTCGTGCAGCATTTAGTTTAATGCCGCCTTCTATATGCTTGTATAAAGAGTTACATCCATCATTTGTATTATTGAATTTTCCAATTCTTAGATATTATTTGGCTTGTAGTCTTTTATGAGCTTGACATTTGCCTCCCTTGATTTCAATCAAAGTTTGTTTAATTTTGAGAAGTTTACAATAGAAGAGAACTCAATTTACTGCTTCAATTTAAGCCATAGAGAATTGTAATTTAAAGCTCGTGAGTTTCATATTAGCCTCTCTAAGTTCCAATTAAGGCTTGTTTAATTTTGAGAAATTTACAAGAAAAGAGAACTCACTTTATCACTTCAATTTAAGCTATAGAGAATCGCAATTAGAGTTTGTGAGTTTAATATTATCCTCCCCAAATTTTACTTGCATTTTAAAAGAGTGTTCTATTATTTCTAAAATTTTCTTTAAAGGCTCTCCTCCTATTTCTCTTTAATTTAACATTTATCTTCATATTTATCATATATCCTTTTGTTTGACTCATTTTTCTGTGCGGTGCAATGATAGGCAAGGAAATAGGGTTGGGCATGCTAAAAACCAAGAGAAGAACCAACCTCATGACGGTGTTCCTCTTTGGTTACGACAAATAGAAGGGTCGGAAAGGGGATGGAAATGGGAGGCAAAATTGAAAAGAAGAACTTCGCCTCATATGTTGCTTCTCTCGTCATTTACAAGGGAAGAAAGAGGAGGCTGTTTGGTGTAGGGAGTAGTAAATGTCGAAACCAGAGAAGAACCCTCATGACGGTGTTTTTCTATTTTGTCATTTGAGGAAGAAAGAGAATTTGATTTGTAGTAGAAATGTCAGAGACCTAGAGAAGAGCCCACCTCATGATGGTATTGTTCTATTCTGTCATTTGAAAGGAAGGAAAGAGGGGTTGTTTCAAGAAACGCCAACCTAGAAAAGAACATGACGGTGTTGCTTCTCGATTTTCGTTATTTGCAAGGTAAGAAAGAAGGGATGCTTGGATGCAAGGGTAGTGAAAACGCCAGAAACTTAGAGAAGAGCCCGCCTCATGACAGTGTTGCTTCTCGGTTTCTGTCATTTGCAAAGAAGGAAAGAGGGATTTTGTCTAATGGTTAGAAGAAGGTTTCCTGCTGTAGAGATCAAGTCAACTATAATAGAAGTGAGATCAGTAGTCACAATTTGCTGTTGAACTACCAATTCATTTGGCCCTAGAGTGAGTTGACTCTTCTGGTTTACAATAGAAGCAATAATGTCCTGAATTTGATGGATCTTTTGCTCGAGTAAGGAGAGATTGTTGAGCATGGTCTTAGCATCCCAATCGCCAGTAGAATTTTTAATAATCTGATTACTGGAAGAGTTCATGGGATGGGATTGGGTCTCTAAAGGCAGCGAGTGAGATTCCTCAGCCTGAAGATTATTTGTGCACATTTGGGTGAAGAAATGATTCACACCACTGTTTAACGATGGATCGCTAGCAGAACAATGTGAGTTTGCAGAAATTTCAGAAGGCCTCAACTTATATTCCATTTCAACATAAGTCCGATCCAAAGGTTCTAGCAATCTCACTGGCATGAACCTCCTTCACTTGCTTCTCATACTCATCTTCTTCCTCTTCCCGGCTGCTTGCATGAAGAAGAAGTAAAGGAAGAGGCCTACGTGCGTCCAACAGGAGACGCAATAGAGAGAGAGAGAGAGAGAGAGAGAGAGGGAGATAGACGGCCGAGGGATTACCTACGGCGGACGACGTTCGCTGGCGCGGCTGTAGACGAGCGGTAGAGAGGGGGTCAGAGCATGGGAATGAGGAGAAGCCCACCGTTTTTGGTCCTCTTGTCCTTTTCCCTTGCAGTTGAGAAGATGAAAGGTGGCTTCGGTCGAACGAGGGTCGAAGAGGAAGGCTGGACTCCCGTACGGTTCGATCGTGCCAAGGGGTTAGGGCCGGTTGGGTTGAATGAAAATGAGGGGATTGAAGTTAGATTTATTTTTTTTAAATGGATTAAACGGCTTTAATGTGAATTTTATGCCGATGAAATCTCATGATCAATATATACATATATAAATATATATATATATATATATATATATATATATATATATATATATATATATATATATATATATATATATGTTATTCATTGTTTCGAATGCAAATAGAATTCGTTTTGATCGTATTTGCCGTCTTGAGTAAATTAATTTCAATCAAATGTAAGTCTGCAATATTTATATTATGACTTGAATTATCGATAAGCTTTGTCATCGATTGGATGTCATTTGAGTTGATTTTGGTGGCGTCACGCATTTCGGCCGATTTTCTCACCTTAAATCATTTGACATTTCAGACCTTAATTGAGAGATAGTCTCATTTGATAGTTTTCGATGTTTGAAACTAACGGCGATCAATTTTAACAGATCTGGATATCATTACGACTTCTACTCTAATTTGTGTGTTGACATATTGATAACTCGATCGCTTGATCATTAGATTATGCAATATTTATATTCCGATGAATTTTGACATTTTGAATGCGGCGGCGAAGTCCATTCATTGATCGGAGGTCATTTTCATTTTGGTGACATTTCATTTGAGCTATAATTGCATATTATCACTTTCAAGTCCGTCGAATTCGATTTGTAGGCTTGACTTGACTTATGACACATGTATGAAGATCAATACATTTGCAATTGAGGCGAATGAAGAAGGGGTGAGAGTGGAGAAATCCCATATGTGAAACATGTAATCATTGACACCTATTACTAATGCTTGTCAAAAGCAAACCATTTTCATCCACAAACTTCTTGACAGTGACTTTTGTAGGTGTTCCCTTTATGGTTTATTGTTGTATGGGTCCAACACGTGATTTATGAATTTCTCTATATGTTCTCAACGGTAAGACCATTGATTTCAGATGAAAAATACTTGTGACAAGACTAGAGAATGGTATGTTAAATGTTAAAAGACCATATGCTTAACATTTCTTGTTGTTCTCTTAAATCTATCATTTCTTCATAGTTTTTGATGAGTACATTCTTATTGTTCTCTTTAATTTCTCAATTTTTAACTAAGAGAGTCAATATGAAAGTTTTTAGAAACTGTAGTATATTTGCTCGCAATTACTTAAAGAGATCAATATGAAAATTGCAGATAGTTTTATTAGCTTTCTAATGAGATCAATTTCATTCATTTTAGTTAAATTGAGTGAGTCATCGGTAAATTACAATTAATACATCCAATTTTCAACATTTCAGCTTTTTTACGATTTGCCATTTTCAAAAATTATAGCGCATCAAGTTGCAATGAGCCAAAATGATTAATATCAAAATTTTAAAAAAAATTATTAGATTTTCAACATTTTAGTTTTTTTTGATGTTCTTCAAATATCAATTGAGTTATATTCGAAATACCATCATAGTGTATGATTTTCAACATTTTAGTTTTTTTTTTCGTAATTTGACATTTTAAAAACTATATTGTGTTTAGTGGTAATTAGCTAAGGTGGTCAACACAAAAGTTGTAGAGAATTATATTAGATTTCAATGAGAATAAATTCATGCAATTAGCTTGTTGTTAGAAATCGATTGCGGTAGAATAAAATTTTACTTTTGTTGAGAAATCAAGCAAAGACGATATTTAAGAGAGAATGAGAAACTCCTCGATTTTTATGTTGAAAAAACAACGAAATCTGAATCAGTGAATAATGCATGTAGACCGTAGTTAGTGAGGATTGGCAAGTGAATAGAAGGTGATATTGGCTGATATGGTATGATGGTGGCCGAGACGCAGTGGTGGTACCAAATTGGATGGCTGTGTCGGATCTGTGTCATTAGTGACCAACGATTGGTCAGATCGACGGTGACCAAACATGGTCTGGCAGCGGGCGATATGTGATGGCAGCGGCATGTACGGCGTCGAAACCGATTATGCTTGGATGTTCTTGCCTCGAGCTCTCTCTTCTCTTTGACCTCCCCTCGCCAGTGAAGAATGAAGAGTTATTTATATGTTAGAGGAGCGACGTTTCTATAAATACATGCAAGATCCAAACCACTCCATTGGACGACTCGAAATAATTTCTTCGATCATCTGATGTATTTTAAGTATTTGAATGCTTAAATAAAGTTGGAATTAGAAGATCTTAGGCTTGTTAGATCCGGCTCGTCAATACGCTCGATTTGACTATAAAAACTCCATATTTAAGAGCCAACTATTATCACAAAATTTTTAATTATATTTTAAGCACTTCATCTGGGTTAGTCTTGACTCTGAATTAGATTGCTTTTGACATCAAGATTCGTGCTTCGATAAGTAGAATTTTCAGTGTCATATCAGTTGCCCCCTATTTTTGGATGACATTAGTTATTTCATCCAAAAATATATTAAATTTTTTTTAAAATAAAATAACTTTATTTGATCATCGTCGGACCGACTGGGTTCGGAGGCAACTGATTAATTATCAATGTTTAACTGACATTAGTTATTTCATCCAAAAAATATATTTAACTTACATTTGAGCTTGATTTTCTCAAAGAGCGTCAACTATCATCGTCTTGGGTTGAGGCTTAAGACCGTAATTCATAGAATTTATTTTTCTTGAGGTGTCAACTATCCTCGTGAGAAGCTTTAAATCAACGTAGTTCATATGGCGAGGTTCGCTTTCCAGAGAGAGCATCAATGCTCTTGGATCGGCCGGTTTATAGCGATCATGACCCGTAGTTCATCTGGCGAGCTCCAATTTTCTCGGCGTCTACTTGTCTTTCGGACCGGCCGGATTGGTGATCAAGGCGTAGTTCATCGTGAGTCATTTTCCCTCGAGAGCGTGGCCCTCATCGTCGGCCAGTTTGAGGTGATCAAGGCCCGTAGTTCATACACGAGGCTCCAGTCTTCGAAGAGGCGCCAACTCGTCGACGGCCGGGTTTGGAGGCGATCAAGGCCCATAGTTCATAGAAAATTGATTTTCTTGAAACTCCAATAGTTGACAACTGCTAAGGTGGTGGTGAAGCATTGATTAGAAATCATTCTTCAGAAAACTCATAAATTCTAGTAGATAATTTCAGAGTGTCATTCTTCATGATGTTACTTGATACTGTTGACTTGTATGAAAGAGGTATAATTGAATCCGTTGAGAATTTTTGACCCATCCGAAGTTGTTTGTCAAAGTGTTACTTGATGGCATTAACCTGTATGGAAGAGGTTAAATTAAATCCACTGAGGATTTTTGATCCATTAGATGTTGTTTGTTAAAGTGTTACTTGATAACATTAACCTGTATGGAAGAGGTTGAATCAAATCAGCTGAGAATTTTTGACCCATTCGAGGTTGTTTGTCAAAGTGTTACTTGATGACGTTAACCTATATGAAAGAGGTCAAATCGAATCAGTTCAGGATTTTTGGCATATCCGAGATTGTTTGTCAAAGTAGTACTTGATGACGTTAACCTGTATGGAAGAGGTCGAATCAAATTCGTTAAGGGTTTGTGAGCCATCCAAGGTTGTTTATCAAAGTATTACTTGATGATAGTAACCTGTATGGAAGAGGTTGAATAGAATATGCTGAAATTTTTTGACCCATCCGAGGTTATTTGTCAAAGTGTTACTTGATGATAGTAACCTATATGGAAGAGGTTTCAATCTCTAAGAATTTTGACATCCAGGTTGTTTGCCAAAGTATTACTTGATAACTTTGTATAAAGAGGTGGTCGAATCCAAGAATTTTGACCCATCCGAGGTTATTTGTCAAAGTCTTCGCTCGGTGACGTTAACTTGTGTGGAGTAGGTGCAAAGTTTTAACTTATCCGAGGTTGTTTGTCAGAGTCTTTGCTTGATGATGTTAACTTATGTAGAGTAGTTTTGAAGTTTTGACCTATCCAAGATTATTTGTCAGACTCTTTGCTTGATGATGTTAACCTGTGTGGAGTAGATGCGAAGTTTTGATCTGTTCGAGATTGTTTGTCAGAGTCTTCGCTCGATGACGTTAACTTATGTGGAGTAGGTGCGAAGTTTTGACCTATTCGAGGTTATTTGTTAGAGTCTTTGCTCGATGACGTTAACTTGTGTGGAGTAGGTCTGAAGTTTTGACCTATCCGAGGTTGTTTGTCAGAGTCTTCGCTCGATGACGTTAACCTGTGGGGAGTAGGTGTGATGTTTTGACCAATCTAAGGTTGTTTGTTAGAGTCTTAGTTTGATGACGTTAATCTGTGTGGAGTAGGTGTGAAGTTTTGACTTATCCAATATTGTTTGTCAGAGTCTTTGCTCGATGATGTTAACTTTGTGAGTAGGAAGTTTTGACATATCTGTTTTGTCGAGTCTTCGATGATGTTAACGTAGTGTAAGTTTTGACTCTCGAGGTTCTTTATCGAGTCTTTGCCACATTAACTATGTGTAGGTGCAAAGTTTTGACATATTCGAGGTTGTTTGTCAGAGTCTTCACTTGATGACGTTAACCTGTGTGGAGTAAGTGCGAAGTTTTGACCTATCCGAGGTTATTTGTTAGAGTCTTTGCTCGATGACTTTAACTTGTGTGGAGTAGGTCTGAAGTTTTGATATATCCGAGATTGTTTGTCAGAGTCTTTACTCGATGGCATTAACCTGTGGGGAGTAGGTGTGAAGTTTTGACCTATCTGAGATTGTTTGTCAGAGTTTTCACTCGATGACGTTAACCTGTGTGGAGTAGGTTTGAAGTTTTTACTTATCCATGATTATTTGTTAGAGTCTTGGCTCGATGATGTTAACCTGTGTGGAGTAAATCTAATCGAAACCATAAAGTTTTGACCTATCCGAGGTTGTTTGTCAGAGTCTTCGCTCGATGACGTTAACCTGTGTGGAAGGGGTCAAATCAAAATATTTGTTTGAGCTTGTAGCCAAAGTTGCTTCTTGACCTTTGCCTTTTTCATTAGTATTAATAACTTGCTTCTCAAATTGATAATCAATTAGATATCCAAAATATTGATTTGGATAATCTTTTAAGATTAAGAGTTGCTCCCCAGTCTCCAACAAAAATTGAAGGATCGAAGTTTGATGAATCTTCATTATTCTTATGTGTTCCTCGAGAGTAAGATTTTCTTCACCATATAGGTGGTGTTATTCTGAACATAAAGTTAGATTGTCAATCATTGTGAAGATGTAAAGGGAATGTTTTCATAGACGATGCCAAACTGTTGCGTGCTAGAAAATCAGTTATGGTAGAATAAAAGTTTATGCCTTAGCACTTCTTTGTGAAATCTAGCGCCTGATATTTGAAGAGTGAACAAAACTCAGGATTTTGCATGAAAACCCAAAAGAGAAAAATCACGGGCTTAGCCAAAATTTTCACTATATGTATATTTTAGTACAAAGTTTTCGATCTGAGGTTCTGAATTATATATGAAAAGCTGACAATGAGAATCGAGTCGTAACTATCACGGTAGTGGTTAAGGCCATGCGATTGTTGGTGGCGATTGGTGATGGTGAATGCGGCAATCGGCGATGGTGAAAAGTCGGCGATGGTGATGATCCGGAGATGAAACAATGATGGCCTGGTAGTAGTAGTGGTGACCACGATGGTGGTCGATGACAATGATGTCGATGGTGATAGTTAGCGGTATGCGATAATTGGCGGCAGTGATTGGCGGTGGTTAGCGGTGAGTGGATGATAGTGTGATAGCAATGATAATGTCGATAGTGGTGGCGAATACGGCGATGATGGTGGCAATGATAACCGGCAATAGTGGTCGGCAGCGATGACGGCAGCAGTGGTTGCGGTGATGACCCGCCATGGTGGTTGCGGTGAGGCGATGATAATTGGTTGATAGCGATGATCGATATATTTTAAGTATTTGAATATTCAAATGAACTCGATTAGGAGATCTTAGGCTGTTGATCGCTCGTCAAGGCGCTTCGATTTATTTAAACACTCCATATTTAGCGATGATATCACAATTTTTAATTATATTTTAAGCGCTTGATCAGGTTAGTCTTGACTCTAAATCAGTTCTCGACAAGATTCGTGCTTCGATTAGTGGAATTTTCAGTGCCATATCATAGCTGAAGAATTTGTGAGTTATGTTCAAATTACAATCACAATATATGATTTTCAGCATTTCAAATTTTTCTCGATTTGATGTTTTAAAAATTATAGAGCGTTTGGTCCAACGAGACTAATTTCATTCAATTTGGTCGAAGAGTGAGTGAGTTATGTGCAAAATAATCACATGATATGATTTTCAGCATTGCAACTTTTTTTTGTTTGAAGTTTTCGAAAACTATAGTGTATCTGGTTGCATTTAGCCGAGATGGTGAAAACAAAAGCTGTATAGAATTTTATTAACTTTCCATCAAAACTAATTTCATTCATTTCAATTGAAGAATGAGTGAGTTTTATGTGAAATACCGTCATGAGGTATGATTTTTAGCATTTTGGTATTTTCGCGATTCTACTTACTTAAAATTCTAACATATCTGATCTCAATGAGCTGAGGTGATTAACATGAAAATCATAAAAATTTTATTAGATTTTCAAGAAGACTAATTTTATTCAATATGTTGAAAAACAAATGTGTTATGTGCAAATTATCATCATGGGTCTTAATTAGCATTTTGTGGCTATCCTTTTATGATTATACAATAAAAAAATGTAGTGTATCTTATCTCAAATAGTCAACATAAAAATTATAGAGAATTTTACTAACTTTTTAGTGAGACCATATTCATCTAATTACTTAGAAAAATGAGTGACTTATGCTAGGAATTTTATCATGAAGTTGAATTTATACCATTTATTGTTCACTTGATTGAATATCTATAAAATTACAGTCTAACAAATCCATATTAACAAATAAAAATTAAATAATTATTATATATTTTCATAATTTTAGTTGTATTATAATATGTAAATCATACAAAGATCATTTTATTTCAAGATAAATTATTAAAAAAATATTTATATAATAATTTTATATACAATCAAATAGTTTTAAATTATTCAAAATACATTATATTTACTCTACTTTACACACTTCTAATCGAACAAGAAAAGAATTTTTTATGTATTTACTTTTTAGACAATTAAATAATTATAAAATATTCAAAATACACAACATTTATTTTATACTATATTCTATTTATACTATATATAGATTTTTAGCCAATCAAATAACTCTTAAATCATATCCAAAAATTATAAGTATTTGAGCCATTTTTAGTAACTCCTAAAAGAATATTCCATGAGCTTCATGAGGGTTCACATGTGATTTTCTAAATCCATTTTCAGGACAGAACTGAAGTTTTTGCTATTACATTTATTTTAAATTTTTTTTATCTCTCATATCATAATTATTCCATCAATTCTTATATTATTTAGCTGATAGAAAAGAATTTCTCCAACACCAGTAATGGTTGCTGCTTTTTTTTTTTTTTTTGGGTATCCACCTCCATCATCTTATAGGTGAGATGTTGTTGTATTAATCCCACGCTCACATTCATCCATTGCGTAATATGGTCCCACTTGCTTTTCAGCCTCCACGGAGAGGAATCAAACGCTTGACTGTGTTTTCCGGCCTTCCGCCAATCTAAGAGAAATTGCCTGATTGAAAAATTATGAGAGCAGTAGGAAAGTTTTTTTCTATATTTATAGCCAAATTTTATGAGAGAAGCATGATATAAATGAATTCATTATTATGTAAACTCTTTTTATAAATGATATTTAAATCCTTAATATTATATAAAAATATCACAATCAACTTTTTAAAAATAAAATGCACATCTTCATGCATAGAAAAAATTACTATTTGTATTAAATATGTAAATGCATAAGAATTAAGTGCTATGCATATAAATCTTTTTTAAATATTTAATAATTATTTTCCTATTTTTGGCTTCTTTGAAGAGAATTATATTTGTTTGTGTTCAAATGTGCACATGATAAAAAAAATTTCACTAATAATGTGCATATACTTCCTAATCAGTTAAATATAATTTAAGAGTAAGGATTAATCATATGGATATCAGGGTAAAATATTAGCTAAGATATTCTAATCAAAATAGTAAGAATTTATGTTAAGATATATATATATATATATATATATATATATATATATATATATATATATATATATATATATATATATATATATATATATATATATATATAAAACTTGTTTTGTACTCATTTTTCTCCAAAATATTATGCCATAATTTCCATACAACTATATTTTCTACCAGTCTTATGAGCAAAAATATTAAATTTGTATTATTAAAATTTATCTAAATGAATTTTTTATTAATTAACTATTAATTAATTATATATATATATATAGAGAGAGAGAGAGAGAGAGAGAGAGAGAGAGAGCATATACCTCAAATCTAATACCGGCCCCAGCACAGCCTCCACATAAATCCCGCAATTTCCTAATATTTAATAAGGAAAATATAGCTAAAATCACCTCTTTGAAACATTAGGGAAAAAAAATATATGAAAGGGTCATCATAAAAATGAATTCTTACAAAACACCCACTTTCCTCATTAAACAAATTCGCTATAGAAGCACGAAAAAAAACCTTCCTTATTCCGTGCTAATGCCTAATTATTTGTTCTTCTATCAACTTTATTTTGTACAAACGTGAAAATCTTATTTTTATTTTGAGCAATTTGAGTGCTACTCGTAATTAAATTAGGAGATTAATAAGTTTTGAATACAAATCTAGTTGTTGAGCTTGAATTCATAGTGATATAGCACTTAAATCCTACTAGTCGAAGCACGAATCTTGATGTTAAAAGCAAGATCCTCGTTAGCCAGTTGAGATCAAAACTTAAAATATCATTGTAAATTTTGGGATATCGCTTAAATCCCTAAATAGCTCTTAAACAAAGTATTTATAGTCAACGGCGTCTTGATGAGCCGGATCTAACAAGCAAGATCTCCTAATTAAAATTCATTTGAGCATTCAAATACATGATCAAGGAATCATTTTGAAATCCCATGGAGTAGTGGTTGAATTTTATGTATTTGTAGAAATGCCACCCTCTAATATATAAATAGCCTCATTCTTCGTGAGGTGCCAAGAGAGGAGAGTTAAAGCGAAAATCCTCCAGCTAATCGTGTTACCACTGGCGGTTCTGACCACCCCATCGGCCGCTACCGCCACCGCGGTCATCGCGTGCCGGTCACCACCATCGTCGCGGTCATCTCGCTGATTCGACGCCGGTCACCAGGTCACTACCATTATTTCTGCTCAGCCGTGCGTCGGTCACCTATCAATCCGTCGTCGTGCCATCGCTGGTTATCCTCGCTGACCACCATCGTCGGTCATCGCAGCCGACCACTGTCGTCGGCCACCGTCGCCGGGCATTGCCATTGACCATCGTCGCCGATCCGCGCACATCCTCCATCTCACTGGTCACCACCATCGACGGCGGTCGTCGTTTCCCGTTATTCCTGTCTCATCACTAGTAATTATACCTTTCACTATGTAATTTATCTCTGTTATTATTCAGGATTATTTAATCATTCTCATATTCGTAATATATTATCGGAAAAATTTTGTACTCGAAAGATACATAGTGGAAGATTTTTATTACCGTAGTTTTCCTCTTTTAGATTTTTTCACATAAAATTCAGAGTTTTATCATTAATTTGAATATCATGTGTATGTCTTTGGACTCTGATAAAGTTTAAGATGTAAACTTTTATTCTACAACAGTTGATTTTTTAGCACGCAACACATAGCATATTAGTCAAAATAATACATATAATTTTAAGATGTTGAATTTTAACACTCACTTAGCTCAAAAAAAAAAAAAAAAATCAGATCTAAAAAGTAGGTTGAAGAAACTAACTGTTCATAAGCATGTCGATAATTGATCTAACCTGAACTTGAAAAAATTGTGTTATGGATTATCAGAATTAATTTTTAGTTCGAGTTCTGGTAAAAGTATCTAATCTATTTGATTATTCAAGTTGGGTTTAAGTTGATACACCGATTTGAAATTAACTCAAAATTTGAACGTGAATTTAAATTTGATTCTATTTGGACCCAACAACTTAAGATTTATATGAGATGACTCAATTTTGATTTATTAATTTGAATTTGACTCGTTTTGATATCATGGATGAGATGGGAGAGGCGGCTGCTAAAAATCCGATCTGATGACAGCCGGCAAGTAGGGGGCGGCGGCCCGGAGAAGGAGGGGGCTGAGGGATTCTGAGCAGCGTAGGAAGGGACACCGGTCACGCCACCGAGAAAAGAATGTGGTTGTAGAAGAGTTGGTTTTATATTGAGGGGTAGTTTTGAGACTTCGTGCGTTAAAGCGCCAATATACTCGACTTTGCTAATGTTCATTTGTGTCGAGGGTACACGTGTAAGGTTGAGCATAGAGTTGGAATATTTTTATTAGAATTTGTTAGTTGATTTTTTTATTAATTTTTTTGGACGATCCAATCAAATTATTTTATGATGAAAATTTTAAATTTATTTTAACAAAATAATAATTAATAAATTAAACAATATTTTTTTAATTTATATTTTTAAAATTTTCTAACTTATTGGACCATTAACTTTTTCACCCTTTTAAATTTAAAAGATAATGAACATTTTATTATTTAAAATATATTTTTGATATAACAATTAATAATAAAAATATGAAAATATAAAATATGTTGTTTTTACACAAAAAAATTCAATAATATCATACCATCATGTTTATTTTATTGTTAAACTTTTAAATTTTTAATATGTTAAAAATATTTGAGTTTTTTCTCTCTCACATACACATATATTTGTATATGTATATATGTATATTTATTATAATCCGCTTTATTAACTAACAATTTACTTAAAATTTTAAATATCATAAAAAATGCTCATATATTGTTAAGAGGTATGTTAAATGAATTATTTATTCGAGACAATGGGTTGTTAAGCATGACAAATTTAGCTCAAACATTAACTTGGTATCAAATCTAGGTCAAATCATAGGTTTCATTGTGTTTAAGAATACAATTTACTCTAGTTGAGAGTCATTGTAGGCCACAAGATTATTTATATAGCTCTATGTAGAATGTGAAAAGTTACCTATTTTAAGTTTAGCGATGTTATACGATGATGTTGTCATAAGGTAAATCTATGATTACTTATAGAATTTGTTATGATTAAATCTAATTTTAATTTTTGCACGTGGTCATACTTAAAGGAATATACATTTGTAATTATGAATGTAAATTAAAAATTATAAAAATTAATAAACTTTGTTTAGGTACTTATTTGTATAAATAAATAAATAAGTCAAAGCCCCTTAAACATGTTCAATAGGATAGGTGGCATGATACTTGAAAGTACTAAGCATTTCGTGTGGATGAATTTTTGAATGTATGAATGTGTGATTAAAGTTTAAATATAAACTATTATACTAATCGCTAGATTATAGTATAATTTTTAATTTTTTAAATATAATTTTTTTTAGAGTTTGGAAGTCCTTATGTAAGCTTATGAGATTGCCAAGGAACATAAAGGAACTCCAAGGGCAAAGCTTTGTAGCCTTTGGAGCAAGCACAACTAATAGATAAAGCTTGAAGACCCATGGCCATATTAATTAATTTATTTGGTTGGCCTATATTAGGCAAATGTTTAGCTACTATATATTTTCCTTTTTCTAGAATTCCATTTGTGGACCCAACCATGCCCCATTTATTTTTTTTATAAATTATTGAGTCATTTGATGTTTTTATTTTATTTGTATATACTTGTGATTTTTGTAATCAATTTTTTTGTAACATAACATGGATGAGTCTATGATGGAATTTTGAGAACAATTTTTTTTAACTCTAACTAAAAATAAAGAAAAGATATAAGAATAAAATCAAATAGAAACTCATCAGCTATGTCAACATAATTGCATTTATATTGCATCTTCGCTTTCTTAACATGTTATGTCTCCATAACACCATTATGATAGTGACTCGCACCTCCCAAGAGATTGGTGCATATTAGGTTAGAGAAAAAAAAATCATTTTTTAAGAATATGTACATCTAATATTATATTTTCATTATAAATAAATAAATAATGAAAATATAAAACATTAGTGAAGAGTTTTATATGCCTGTTTGGCCTTAACTTTAGTGGCTAAGTTTAGGTTTCTCTTCCTATCATTGCTTGTATTAGGCTATACATCATATGTTTAAAATGCTTAGGTAGATTAGCTAGTTATCCTTCCTAAAGAACTATAAGTTCAGTTGAATTGAACTTGTTTAAACTTCAGGTGGAGTTAAAAGTTGTAAGTCCTTTGCATATCACTATACTTAGATTTTAGCAACTACTTGACAATAGTTCTCACCTTACCTTAAAATCCAAAGGTGATCCTTATCATTAGCTGTATCATATATACTCATTTGCTTTGCATTTTTGATAGCCTTATGCTAATATAATATAAGTTTTACATTTTTAATAACATGAATAACTTAAATATAGTAAATTTAAATGTGAAAAATATAAAGCCTAATTTTAGAATAGTTGAAGTTCTTTTTATATTTTAATATTCTTTTACTTTTTCTTTTTGGCTTTAAAAAAATCACTCCAAAATAATTATAATCTTATAGGAACTCATATTGTTCACAGAGTCCCAAAATTTAAGTAGAATTTATTTTAATACATTTTTTTGGGGCAAATTAAACAAAATTTGAAAACTTTTTTGTTGTTGTTGTTGCATTTGAATTCATAGTGGGTTGATATATCACTGTATCAGGGTACTATATCATTCTCTATGTTATATTTAGATACAATAGTTGGAAAAATCATTTTTTTATTTTTAAATCTAATATTGAATTTTTTTTATCATTCAATATAATATATTATTCTCAATGTTATATTCAATTACTAAAATAAGATTAATTCCTTAAGGGTTGTAAATTCCAACAATTTTTTCTTCATGTATGATCATCCAAAGTACAAAATCACTAAAAAATATTATGTGATACATATGAGAACATCACATTGATCAAACATCCATAAATGTAAAATCAGTGCAAATTTTAGTTAAAATAATTTAATATTTACTTAAAATAATGATAACATTATTTTTTGGTGGAATACTTATGAAATTTGCAAATTGTATAGTCTACCTAATATAGGCATCACAATGTTAAACTTTATGAATTGTGCATTTAAAGCTAATTTGATTAGGTGCATGTGATGCCTAAAGCAAATGAACAACCAATTTAGGTTGGATGTTCAATGTACTAAAATTGATGCCAATAAAAATAAATGATTAATTAAGAAGTTGATATTGAAGCATAACTATGAAATAATAATATGCAACAAGAATATAAGAAATTGCAAATGAGCACATAATTATTGAATGAATATAATATACCATTAAATTATTAATATTATGTTAGAAAAAAAATTCTCAAACTACATGTCTATGAATAGCCACCTAACTAATGAGATGTTTAAAGCAACACACTATCATATTTAAATTAAAAAATAATTTAATTATACAAAATTTATAATTCATCAAGTTATTTTGATGTGGAGAGTAGGTTTAGATCACTAAAGTGATTGAATTAGTGGATGGAGGGCTGTGGTGTTTATTTTTGATTATGTGTATGTAGTGGGACACCATGTAAATATGAGAGTGTACTTATTGAAGTGATCGGTTAGATATTAAGATATGATGTACTATCTTGAAAGATAGAGGCTTCACCCTTCAATGGACCTAATCATCTAATCAAAACTCCTAAAGCATGATGGGTCTTCGAATATACTAGAGATTTTTTTCCTACTTTACATTGATGAATAAAGTAGGGTTTATATTAAATTGGGTTAAAAGTTTTCTATGGGGGCAAGTCCCCATAGTTAATTACATTATAATGAAGGTGGATTCCTTAAGAATACTCTCGATTAAGATATAAATTATTGTCTCTAAAGATTTCAATGATAAGACTATCAATAAATTAGTTATATTGGAAAATCAAATGGGATAGATCAAAAAGGATATATCAAAAAGGAGAGACTTATTATCGAAGCCAAAGGAGATGAGTAAGAATTCTCATGATACTAGAAAACTTAGTGAGCATTCCAACTTATCTTATGTTTAGGCTTTATATGTTTGAAATTGAAGAGAATTATATGTTTGAGTTTAAATTTTATTAGAAGGCTAGGTCTTATAATCCCACAATACAAGGTTATGGAAATGCCTAAGAGATATAGATTTATGCTTGTAGCCCAAAGAAAATAGCAACCTCAGATCCTAAATCTAGGGAACTTTAGAAATAATTAAAGCATGACCTAAATCTAAGCAAAGATGTGTATATGGTTTACCTCCACAAGTGAGAATAAATCACCTAATTGTTGGACTTATAACCGCTTAGAGTGGTAGCCAGTTAACTCCTCCTACGCTTTAAAATCATGTAAGCAAGTGATTTTGTAAGATAGTTGGGTTATTAAACATGACATCAGGCATTTTATAAATCCAACATAAAAGAATAAAAGAGTGTGTGGTGGTGCCTGTAATAACAAAGAGAAAATAGGTACTCTTCCCTTATACAACCCAGTATGCAAAATAATAATTAAAATTTTACAAATGAATAAATACTATGGGGGTATTCATATCTTCATACTTCATATCTTCTTTGCTTCTTCATTTGGATTTGTTTGCTTCAAAGGCATCACAGGGCCTCCTAGGACAAAGCCTTCTAGCCAATGCTCATCCTAAGCCCCCTTAACACTAATCATAATTTCTAATGAAAAATTATATTAAAAATAGGAAAAATAAATCTAACTACACTTGCAAAATAAGTGTTAGCTAACACACCATATTATCGATTATATGAATAATTTGGACTTAGCATACGGGTAAATTTATCTAACTTAGATTATGCTTGGGGTTAAACAACAAGAGAGCATTTATATTTTTTGAGCACCCCTTAAGCATAATCTCTGGGAAAAAAAATATGATTAGGCTAATCATGATCTAACATCCAGTCTACGAAGCATACACCCTAAGATCTAGTTTATAATAATACATCATAAAATCAAACATACATCCCTCCATGTACCACTCAAAAATAAAGCTAAAAGTGGTGGCTTACTTCTAAAGTGTGCATATTAAGGCTTGTGTGGTATGCCTTAACTAGGCTTTGTTGTGATTTTCTAAATATAAAAAGATTTAATTATAAATGATGGTTGCACTTTTAGTGACTTAATTTATTTGCAAGTTTTATGTAATATTTTCTTTTATTTCATTTGATTTACACGTAACAACTAAGTATTATAAAGAGAATGAAAGAGAGGACCACTCTCTCTTATCCCTACCTTAAGTCACATCTAAAGAAAATTAATTAATCATTTCTTTTTAGTGAATGACTTATTACATATTTTGAATTAACCCTAAGTTTAGGGTCACTTTAAATAATCTCATTCAATAAGAAAGGTATATTAAGACTAATTGGAATTAATTACTATCACATGACATGTTGTGGTGTTTATTTTTGGATGATATGTGTGTGTATGGGGGGGGGACACCATGCAGATCGAGGTGTACTTATTGAGGTTATCGAAGCATCAAAGAATACCATCTCAAAGATAAAATCACTACCCTACAATCAACCTAATCACCTAATAAGGACTCTTAAGGCATGATGGGTCTTCGAATGTACCATAAATTTTCCCCTGCTTTACATGGATGAATAAAGTATTGGTTATTTAAATCGGGTTCTAAAGTTCCCTATGGGGTCAAGCCCCCATAGTTAATTACATCCCAAGGAAGGTGAATTCCCTAGGAATACTCTCGATTAAAGTAGGCAACTATTGCCTCCAAAGATTTGAAAGATATGTCTATAAATAAATTGGCTATGTTTAAAAAAAATCAAGTGGGATAGATCTAAAGGAGAGACTTATTTATCAGCTAAAAGAGATGAGTAGGGGATGCTCATGATACTAGAAAATCTAGTGAGCACCCTAAACTATCCTACGATTGGGCTTTATATATTTGAAATTGAAGAGAATTATTTATCTGAGTTGAAATTTATTAGAAAGATAGGACTTATAATCTCACAATGCAAGATTATGGAAATACCTAAGAGGTGAAGATTTATGCTTGCGGCCTGAAGGAAAACAACAACCTCAAATCTAAATCTAAGGAGCTTTAGCGAGGACCAAAACACATCCTAAATCTAAGGTGAAAATGGGTATATTGTTTACCTCCACAAGAGAGGGTAAACCACCCGACTGCTCAACTTATAATCTCTTAGAGTGGAAGCCAGCTAACTCCTCCTATGTTGTAAACCTATGTAGTCAAGTTATATGTTTTACAATATGGCTAGGCTGTTATCATTTAGAAAGAAACTAAAAAGTTCTTAAACCCACTCTAAGACAAGCATGAGTGATATGAATAATGACTTAGTCTAATGCGATTTTATCAAATTTTATTTAATTTTGGACTCTTCATTATGACAAAGGCTATGGGATTTTATATGCCTTAATGCATGATGAAATAGTATTATTGGCTAAATCAGAGAGAAATAGGTATTTTTCATCATAAGGGAGACCCTCAAATGTCAAGTCTTCCCCTATCATGCAAGGATGGAAACCCTCTCTTAGCAAGAGTGAAATAATATAATATACATGATATTAAGCATACAACATTCAGCTTAGGAGTTACTAAATCTTTTAATTATTATGATTTAATACCTAGACTTTAAATGAGATTATGAGTTATTTTAGAAAATTTAATTTTGAGTTGTGATTGGGGTAAAAAGTTTATTTTTTTCTTAAGAGCCTAAGTGGATCAAGCCACACATTAAATCATCATACATGAAGAAACTAGGAAAATACATGTCATTTCTATTGCACAATGTAAACAAATCATTAAATGATTTATAAACTCAACATGAAAGAATAACAGATCAATGCGATCGGGTACCACCATACAATCCAAAAAGAGAGATGGGTAGTCCAGCTCTACCCTTATACATCATAGTATATGAAATGATAATTATAAGTTATAAATGATAAGTTTCATGGGGTCTTCAAGTCTTCATGCTCCCTTCATTTCTTCATTTAATTTGGTAGACTTCTAGGCATCACATGACACCCCCAGATTGAACCTTCTGGCCAATGTTCATCATTAACCCCCATAACATTTAACCAAACTCTTAATGCACAATTAAATCAAAAATAGGAAAAGTAAATCTAACTACACCTACAAAATAAGTGTTAGCTAAACACATCATACATCCTATGCAGTTATATGAATAATTTGAACTTAGCACCCTGCACATGGGTAAGTCCATGTGTCCTAATTTAGATTATGCTTAGGGGTTAAGCAACCTGCAAAAGAGAGCATTTATATTTATTTTAAGCATCCCTTAAACACAATCTCCTACAAAAAATATGATTAGGCTAATCACGACCTAACATCCAGTCTATGAAGCATACACCCTAACATTCAGTCTATAATAATACATCACAAAATAAAGTATACATCAAACCATGCACCTCCCTAACATGAAGCTAGAAATAGTAACTTAATTCTAATATGTGTGTATTAAGGCTTGTGTGGTATGTTCTAACTAGGCTTTAGAGTTAAGATTTTTTAAGTATGAAGAGATTTAGTTATGAAGGGTTGATTTCTCTTCAAATGATTTAGTTGATTTTGAGAATTTTACTTAGTATTTTATTTTATTTTTTTTGGCTTACACATAACAACTAAGTGTTATAAAGAGAAGAAAAGAGAGGACCACTCTCTCTCATCCCTATCTTAAGCCACATCTAAAGCAAATTAATTAATAAATTCTTTTTAATGAATGGCTTATTACATATTTTAATTAATCCAAAATTTAAGTTCACTTTAAATAATCTCATTCAATAAGAAATGCATCTTAAGATTAATTAGAATTAATTACTATTCACATAACACATGTTTGTTCATTTCTTTCCATCATATATATTGCATGCATATGATTAAGTTCTAAATATACTATACATGCAATTTGTATCTTAGCACACTTAAATGATGAATGTAAGCAAATGTAGAATTGATGTTTCATTTGGTTGAATCATTTTTGTCATATTAATTTAAAGCTCTATCTAAATTCTTATACAAAAGCATAAGAAAATAACTATAAATCATATGACTAATCAACCCAACCACTTGAACAAAAATATGAATGCATGCTTTTTAATAGAAAAAATGAGTTTTCATTCATTAGCTAAATATACATTCAAATGTAAAAAAGTTTTAAACAAGTACAACGCCATTGTTCTACACCTAGGGAGTGAGGTAGGAACCTCCTTGGGGCTACTTAAAGTGCATCCCAGAATGTCGGACTAATATACCTACTCTTAAATACATATGGATGTATAAATAAGAATGAAAATCATGCAAAAGTATAATTTAATTGAATTGATTTATTTGTGTAAATGAATTAAAGCTCTATTTAAATTTTAATATTAAGATGCATAAGAATGAAATCAAACAGTGCGTCACATTGTTACGTACTAGGGGTGAGGTAGGAACCTCCTTAGGGCAACTTAAAGCGTTCCTCAGAATGTCTAATATACCCATTAATATTCAAACTTATGCAAGTCAATATATGAATGTAAGAAAGAGACTTCACTTCATACACTAGGCTTATATTCACATGCATCTCCTATGTATGTGTAACTAAAGTCATAATATACATATTATTCTTCATTAATAAGCTTTTGAAAATATATTTGAGATTTAATAGTAATAATAACCACACATTTCTAATTAAGTCAACACATGCAAATTGATATAAAGGAAATCATTTTTATTTGATTAATTTGAAAGAAATGAATGCATGAATACAAGTGGCATATAACATTTTAACATGATTGGAAGAAAATAAAGAAACACAAGCATGTAATTTCATTCAATCCAACTAAGTCCTAAGGACAATCATATTAAACAAACTCATTTAAAATAAACCAAAGTTTCTTAAAGCCATTTTTGATCTTTATGTTTGATTTAATTTAAGAAATATAAAAGAGGTTTGCTAATCCTAATCTCATTGCCCAAATGTGTGAGTTAATTTGATTTAATGGAAAGCAAAATTAGATTAATTTTATGGCTTAATTAAGTTCAAGTGTGAATTAAATCAATTAATTAAACCCTTACATACATCACGTTAAGTTAATTAACTAAATAATGATGAGCCAACATGAGATGCAACCACATGAAAAGTAAATTAGTAATGCTCCTAATGAAAGGGGCCTAATGGTATTGGCTCATACTTAATAGTTAATTAAGCTTAAGGGGCTCACTTAATTATTTTTATAGTTTTCTCATACATATGAGCTAACCATAATTTCATTAGCTCTCTTTTTATGTTATTGAACACCCAAAGAGCTACCCAAGAGTTAATTAAGGAAGTAGGTTTGATCAAGTTAATTAAGTTCATTAATTATCTAATTAAATCCTAATTATCCTTAATCAACAATATGAAATGGACTTAGAAAGACAAAGAAAGAAGAAGTCACCTCAAATCTTCAATTAGTTACCAAAGTTCAAATATAATTTGGGTTTTGATTTGATTAATTATAATTAATGAGTCTTAATTAATTAATTTTAAAGAGGGAATGAAGAAGACTTAAGAAAAAGGTTTGAACCCATTTCTCTAAGTTTCTCCACTGTTAAAAGAGGCTAATAAACTCAATTGTTAGATCAATTCACTGTTCATTTGATTAATTATCATAAATTAATCTAAGAGAGTAATTACGATTTAATCAATCAAATTTTCTAATTAACTATCCAATAAATTTCAATAAAAATAGGTGAGGCAAAGGTCATCCCTCTAAACATCTCTGGAAAGTTTAAAATTAATTGAATAATTAATTAGAGAGTAATTAAACTAATTAGTTTTTTTAATTAAATCTTAATTAAGAAATCATTACTATTCAAAATTAATTAATAATAATTTTATTGGATTCTTCTCTAAAATACCTTTAAAATGAGCCCTCATTTATATTTTTTTAGATTTTTCTAGGATTAGTTATGATTTTAGGAAGTTTTAACCTTAAAAATTAATTAAATAACCCTAATTAACCCTTAATCCATTAATGCCATGTGGTTGCTGGCGCGGTGCGCACTTTCCACATGACACGATGGGATATGCTATTTAAGTTATCAAATTGAGAAGCTGACTTGGATTATGGTGAATGCGCTTTCTCGTGGACCGTCTATGGTGAAAGTTATATATATTCATGCCTTCATCTATCTCCTTTCAGGAAAAGAGGATAAATGAAAATAGAAATATACATAACACTTTATTGGGACACCATGCAGATCCACATATATTCTTATTAGAGTGATCGGGTATGACATTGAGGAGAGGTGTACTATCTCGAATGATAGAAGTCACCACCCTACAATGGACCTAAGGACTCGTAAAGATTATGAGTCTTTAGAATATACCAAAGATTCTTCCCTACTTACAAAAGATGGATTTATAAATAGTTAAATTCTACAAGTTATAGTTAATTACATCTAATGAACATGATTTAGGAATATTCTTGATTAAGGTAAATGATTATTGTATCCAAAGATTTGAAAAAGGTAGACTATCAATGATTTATTTTTAGAAAGTCAAGGGGATCGAAAGAGGAGAGTTCTTATCGAATAAATGAAAATAAGTAGGGGATGCTTAAGATACTAGAAACTAATAAGCACCCAAACTATCTACATTGGGTTTTACATTTTGAAATTGAATTTATTTGAGTTGAATTTTTATTAGAATGCTAGGACTTATAATTTCATGACACAAGATCATGAAAATTCCTAAGAGGTGAGGATTTATGCTCGTAGCTCGCAAAGGGAAGTAGTAACCTCTAAACCCAAATCTAGGGAGCTTTCACGAGGGATAAAAGCATGACCTAAATCTAAGGTCAAAATGGGTATTTGGTTTACCTTCATATGAGAGGATAAACCACCCATTTGGACTAAAACAGAGGGATATGGCAATTCCTCCTATGGTTTTAAAATATGTATAAAGTCAAATTCTTTTGAAAAATAGCTTCTTATTTTGGAAGAGACTAAATCCTTAAACATACTCCCTAAGAGACTAGATCATATAGGGCATGCTTTAATTATTTAAATCTAATACAAATTTTGTTATATTTTATTTTTATTTTGGACAATCAATTTGACATAGGCTTTAGGATTTATATGCCTATTGCATGAGAAATCATACAATCCCATAGAGATTAGCCAAACAAACCATACAATCCCAAACATATATATGTATAAATTAGACTTAGCACCCCACACATGAGTAACTAGATCCACCTGGCCTATTTTGGACTATGCTTAGAGGTATAAGCACCGCAAAACAAAAATGTTTTATTTTATTACAACGCCTCTTAAGCACAATCCTCAGAAGGGTTAGATAAGATTACATTCATTATGCACATACACCCTAACATCCGACTAAAACAAATATCACAAAAAAGAAACATCAAAACATACAAACCTAAAGCTAGAAATGGTGACTTAAATGTGCTATTTAAGATTTGTGATATGCTTAGCTAGGCTTTAAGGTTGAAGTTTTGTATGAAACTTAGAGGGTTTGTTTCATGTAAGTGATTTAGTTGCTTTGGTTGGTTTTATTTTGTATTTTTGATTTGGTTTAAGTGAATCTTATAATTAATTACTAAGTTGTAAAGAGAGGAAAAGAGAAGAGAACTTTTCTTTCCTCCCTACCTTAAGTAATTTCTAAGGTAGATTCATATTTATTTATTTTTATTTAGTAAAACTTTTATTATGTATTTTAATTAATCCTAAGTTTAGATTTTTCCTAAACAAAACTATTCAAAAATAAAGAAATTTTAAGATTAAGTAAAGTGAAATACTATCACAAAATACACATTACTTCATTTCTTTCTCAACATGTGTAACATGCATATGAATGAATCCTAAGCATATCTATACATATAAATAGAAATGTTTAGCACACTTTCATGATGGATGGTAAGTGATATCACTTAAGAAAATTTATAATATTTCATGTATGCATGATTTTGTTAAGTAGAAAAGGGTGATTCTTTTATCCATTTTTCACATGCACATTTATATGTATGAAAGGCATAAGTGAGTACGACATCATTGTTAGCACCTAGGGTGTAAGGTACAAGACCTACTTAGTCTACTTAAAGCCTCATAATCCCATTGTCGGACTAATATACCACTTTCCTTAAATATATATGCATGTACAAAAGAAATGAATGAAAAAAGAAAGATGCAAAAGTTTGTGTTTGTTTGTTTGATTTATTTAAATAGTTTATATGTATAAGTGTGGATTTCCTTCTTAAGTAATAACATAGGAATGAATAGAAATGGATTTAAGCAAGTGTTGTGCTCTTTTTAAATGAACTATACACTTTACCAAGTCCTATTCAAAACTCTGCTAAAAGAAGAGAAAAGGAAAGCCACATTATGCACATCTTTATATTTATACTCACATGCAAGCTCATAAATAATTATAAGTAGCACACCTTTCAATTTTGATATTGAATTTATAAATATTAAAATTTTTTTTGGATTTAATAGTGATAATAGCTATTCATATTTTTACTTTAGCCAAAACATGCAACTTGACATAAAGGAAATATTTCATTTTTAATCTGATTTTCAAAAAGTATGAATGCATGATTTTCATATGGAATACACATTTAGCATGCTAGGAAAGAAATAAAGTGATGAAATCATGTAAATTCATTCATGCTAATTAATTCCTAAAGACAATCCTATGAAATAGAATTATTTAAAGTAAATCAAATTTGCTTTAAGGAGAGTTTGGATTTTTTTTGAGTTTGATTTAAATTTGAGAAATATGAGATGAGTTTGCTGGTCCTAACCCATTCCCCCATATGTGAGTTATTTAAGTTCAATTTTTAGGTAGTTAGATTAATTTTATGCTTTGGTTAGGTTAAGGTGTACATTAAGTGTATTAATTACCCCTCACCTATACCATTTTAATATATTTAATCAAATAATTATGAGCCAATGATATGACATAAAACCACACAAGGAATTTAAATCAGTAATACACCTAGGAAAGAAGGAACCTAATGCAATTGCTCATAATTAATGATTAATTAAGTTAAATTCTTTAAATTAAGTGCTTTCATAACACTTCCAACACATGTGGGTTGGATTTTGATTTCCTTAAGCTACTTAGATTATTGAACACCTAAGCACCTACCCAAGATGAATTGATTAAGTTCTAGAATGTTTTTATTTTTAAAATAAAATTAATTAAGCAAGTGATTAAGAGAATAACCCTTAATTAAGTTTGGATTAAGGAAGGAAAGGGGTTTGGGGAATGACTTAGGGAAATTCCTCAAATCCATGTTAATAAACCTCTTCTTTACTTAAGCAAGGCTTAATTAACTCAATAAAGGGATTAAACCATTGTTCATATGCTTCATTACCCTTAATTACATAAATAGAGTAATTAAGGATTCATTAATTGATCTCCCTAATTAACCTATCAATAAATCTTAAGAAAATTAGGGGAGACAGAGGTCATCCCCCTAAATGCACATGAGAAGTTTGGAATTAATCAGTGTGATAATTAAAGAGTAATTAGGGTTATTAAGTTTTTAATAAAACCTTAATTAATTAAAATACACTATTCAAAATCCATTGGAAATAATTTTAGGATATTCTCCTCTGAATTATCTTTACAATGCATTTTACCTTATACTTTTATAATTTTTCTAGAATTAGTTATGTAATTATGAAGTTTTCATGATTATTCAATAATTAAATAGCCTAATTAAGTGATTAATCCCATCGTCACCGCGTGGAGGCTGACATGACGCTGCTTTCCATGTGGCGCGATGGGAGAGGCCACTTAAGTTATCACATCATAATGCCGCATCAGCGGCGGTGCTATGCTTTCTCCATCCGTTTGATCAATGATCGAATGGTTGAGATAAAACCTGCAATATTAAGCGATTAATCAGATATTCCTACACGTCTTGATCATGGCCATCCATCCAAAATGCACGGATGGATAGCTCGTGATCCGTCCCTGAGCTTCCTTGCAGGAAAGGGGAACCATCCACCTTCCATGGCATGATCCGAGCTCGATTGAGCTCGGATTGAGCCCAAACTCAACCCACATCATCATCATGCAAGGGGATGAAGATCCAACAAATAGTTTTACATGAAGTAAAAATTTCTTTCACAAAGGACCACACCATGTCTACTTTAAGCTCGATTTTGATCAATACCTCGCCATAGGCTATCACCGACGCTCGAATTCGATGAGGTAGCTTCGTCTAGTGGAGATGAAGCCCATTGAAGATTTGAGGTGATTTGGTTGAGTGGATCATCCTATGGACCAAGCTCTCCTTCAATTTGGATCAGTCTTGATCGAAGTCCCACTTCCCTTGCCTTGAGAACTTGGATTAAGCTTTAGGCAAGTTCGATTGAGTCCTTTGATGAAGCTTGCAAGAGGAATTGGCTTGATATGAAGTATTGAGTGAGATGAAAAAGTGGTGGAGCTTCACTATTTTCAATTTGAAGAAACCAAAAATGGAGAATTGAAATTCACTCTAGGAAGTTTGGGGAGGCTTGCAAATCAAGTTCCCTAATCAAAATAGTGTGTGTCATTTGAATGGGAATTAGGGGAGTATATCTCCCTCTAGATGAATCAGATGGTCATGAAGAGCTTTCTCATTTTCATCCAATACACCCTATTCAATGGGTTATTTTGGCCGTTTAGAGTTGCATGTGGTTCAGCTTTGGCTAGAGGGGGTAGTGGAGAAGTTGTCATGTGCTAAACAAGGTGGAGGAAGGATTCCCATGTGCTCATGTCCATGGGGGTGGTCGATTTTGGCCTTAGTTTGGGTTGGGTTGACCCAAACCCATTGGGTCATGTACACCATGTCCATTAGTGACCATTTGGTCCACTAAGAGGATGCCAAGTGTTCATGAAAAGGAATTGAGCAAATTCCAAGTGGTTTTGATTTTAGGTTATCCTATGGCCTAGGGTTAAAATGGTCATTTGGCTTGGATTTCATTTTGAATATGTTTAGTATGATTGAAAATGGGTTAGGCTAAGTTTCATTGAATTTGGAGTTGGTTTGATATGATTTGGCTCATGTTAACTCATTTAGGTCAAAAATCAACTTGGTCAAGATTAATTGGTCAAATTGGGTCAAACTAAGGGTTGGGTCAAGTTCATATGACCATTTGAAATATTTTGGCATCATTTGGTTTATTTTGATTTAATATTTGATTTCATTTAGGTCAAATGGGTCAATTTGACTAATTTGACCCATTTTACCTATTTGGGTTTCATTTATATTTGTGAATATAAATGAGAATATAAATGGGTTATGAGAAAATTCCTTGAATTTCAATTGATTTAGATTTGATTTAGGCTAAGTCCATGAGAGGGAATGAAAGAACTTAGGAAATATTTTTGATTTGGATTTGAATTTTGGATTTAGTTTGATTTATTTGAATTTATATCTCATTTATATATGTGAATATAAATGAGAATATAAATAGCTTGTGAGAAAATTTTTTGATTTTGATTTGATTTGGATTTTATTTAGGCTAAGTCAATGAGAGGGAATCAAAGGACTTAGGAAAGATTTTTGAGTTTGGAATCCAATCATGGGCTTCAATCATAATTTTCAAATATTTGGAATTGATTCATGATTTGAGAAAATCCATTGAATTGGTTCATGGTTTGAGTTAGAATTGGAGTTGATATGAGTTTGGCTTGAAGGGAGGAAGTGATGAATTTGGTTCAAGCTATAGGGTAGGCAAATTTCCCTAACACCCCTAAGGCATGACCTATTCTTATGGCTAACTCTTTTAAGTCTCTAAGGTTAGGTTGAGTGTCCACCTAATCACTAGATGTGTCTTAAAACTAAGAAAATCTTAAAGTCTATGAGGAGTCCTTTGTCTAAGAAGTAGGGGTTGAGAGTTCATTCCAAAAATAAGGTCAGCAAAGGGCACATAATAAGTGTGGTGTGACTGACAAGGTACACCATAGGTATTGGTGTTGACTGAAATGACCAACAACACCAAACGATCACAATCACTAACATATATGATCTACTCCTAACCCAAGGAGTAGAATAAATCCAGAGCTTAGTGCAATGTGACTTTACTCATGTCAAGGACATAAGAGAAGGAAGTAGGAATCCACTAGGGGTAGAGTATGTGAACCTTTCACTAGGGAAACATGTTCAAATCATCCACAAGGGGATGAGAGGTTTGATTTAAGTCTCACTGGGGAGAAATTGATTTGATTTGTTTAATTATTTAGTTATTTTAATTATTTAGATTTGATTGACTCAATTGGGGGAGGTTGATTGGATTTGTTTTGTTGAACTTATTTTGTTTGTTGTTTGACTCCACTAAAGGAGGAGGGTTGAATTTGTTTCAGATTTCTAGAATTTGGATTTTGAGATGGGCCCTATTGGTTTGTGATTGATTGCATTGAGTAGAAGCCACGGAGGTCCAAACCTAACTTAGATTTACCAATTCAAAGGGGTAGTCTACCAAACACATTACAGGACTAGCCAATCAAAGGGAATGTCTTTCGGTGTGCAACAATTGTACTAGGAAGAAAGTGTAGAAGACTTCCATCCTCCAAAGTAGGGACCAGTTGTTGGGGTGATCTATTGGCAAGGCAACAGATTGAACCCAACCTAGGGCCGACTATTGAGTGAATGCCTCTAGGGGACTTAAATCAACTCAAAGATAGTTAACATTAATTTTATTCTTTAGTTTATATTGATGGGTCTCATCGGTTTGTGATGGACTATACTGAGAAGGGGTCATGGTGGCCTTAGGTTAACTCAAATTTACCAATCCAAAGGAATAGTATACCAACCACAAGGTAGGACTAACTAACCAGAGGGATGCCTTTTGATGTGCAATGGCCAAGTTAGGAAGGAAGCACAGGGACACACATTTTCCAAAATAAGGAACCACTAGGGTGATTAGTTGGCAAGCCAATAAATCAAACCCGACTTAGGGTTGACTATCGAGTAAATGCCACTAGGGGACTTAAATTAGCTCAAAAATAGTCAATATTAATTTCATTTTTAATTTTATTTTGATGAATTTCGTTGGTTTGCAATGGATCACACTGAGGAGAAGCTTATATTAGCCTAGACCCATCTCAAATTTATTGAACCAAAGGGAGTACCTTCACGGGAGAACTATCACCAAAGGAGTGTTCGATTTGCAATGATCAATTCAAAGCTTAGGACTTACATCTTCCACTACAAAGATCACTAGGGTGATCGTTTTTGGGCAACAAATCAACCCAACTTAGGGTTGCTCTGCTTGCAAATCCATGCTAGAAAGAATGCATCATAGTCTTACATCTTCCAAAGCAATGACGCCGACAACCGCTTGTGAAAAATATATTAAACCCAACCTAAGGGAGACTACGGAAAGAGACCACATGGGGATTTATCTCAACTCGCTAGTCGCAATTCCATAGGGAGTTCTACATTGCCTAAAGATATGCTTTGGGAAAGGAGCCCTTTGCGGGCTTGAATTTCTAATCCAGAAGTGAATATTTTTTTGTTTGTTTATCGTGAACCCTGTTTGTTTGCAAGGGATCAAACTGAGAAGGAGCTTATATCATCCTAAACCTATCTCAGATTTATTAAATCAAGAGAGAACTGCATCCACTAAAACAAGTTCTCCCAACCATGTGGATGGCTACTAAGAAAGAGGTAGTGTCTAAATGGGGTGTGATCCAAATAAAAGTGCCCAAGGAGAGGGTAAGAGCTTGATCCAACTCAAGATGGCATGACTGATTTAAATAGGTATTGGGTGTCCTGGAGAAAGCATGGGGACTCACATATCTAAGATGTATCACGGGTAAGTCCTTTGACATAGTGAACATCAACCAACCTAAGGTGGGTTTTGCAGATATAGGAAGAAAGACACATCCTCATAGTAAAAAGATATCTATCTCAGGTGATTGATCACCTGCAATTTGGAAACCATGGGACTTATAAACTCAAATATGTCAAAGAAAGAAGAAAGCTCACATCTTCTTAAACACAGGTAAATGAGGATGCCTTTGTTTTAATGGAAAGAAAGCGAGACTCACATCTTCCAAAATAAGTGCCATTAGTGACATCAATGAAAGAGGCACTTGGGCAACAAATGAGTGAGTGAGGATTGCTCTCACCTCAAAATAGCTCGAGATAAAAGATATGTGTTTATTTTTGTATTCGTGTTAAAGGGAATAGATGCCTCTCAGGTTCTCTTACACCTATCCTAAACACACTGGGAAATTTGATGAAATGGTGCCACAGATGGAAACCGGGAATTTCCATTAAGAAAGGATGTCACTTGGGTTTTCTTACACCTAACTTAGTTGTGCTAATCAAAATAGGAAGCCTCTTGGGTTCTCTCACACATATTCTAATAGCACTGGGAGATAATGTTTGATTGTGTTTGTGTTATGAAAGAGGGATATGATGCCTCTGGGGGACTCTTACACTACCACCTCATGATAGATTTAAGACAAACAAACAACACTTCAAGAAGAGAAGATTTTGATGAAATGGAATCAAATTTTTTTTGTTCCTTTATTGATAATTATTTTCAAACATGTTTTATGGGTAATATTTCTTTAAATAGAGCCATTAATTGGAAGCAGTGTTCCCCTTTCAATAAGTGATAAGATCCTCCTTGGTAGGTCTCTATGACATAGGGGCCTTCCCAAGTGAGTTCAAACTTGCCTCCCATCTTTTGGGGGCAACAAGGTCTCCTTAGGACTAACACAAGTTCTCTACTTGGAAAGACCTAGGGGGACCACTTGTTGTGAGCTTGAATCATTTTGGCCTTATACTGAGGTTCTATGCACTCATGGCGACTCTCCTCCAAACCTTTGAGCTCTTCTAATCATAACTTTGCATTCTGCTATGTAGTGATCTTACTACCCAATGCTATCCTTAGTGATGTGAGTTGAATTTCTAAAGGTAGAACAGCTTTGGAACCATACACTAATGAAAATGGGGTAGATTGAGTTGTTTGGTATGTGGTGTTGTAGGCCGGCTTCAATGCTCATTCCTCGCTTGTCATCACCAAGTCTTCTTTAGTATTTGGATGAGAGTTTTATTGAATGCTTACCTAATCCATTTTTTCTCAGGGTAGTAGATGGTGGAGTATCTCCAATATATACCTGTCTTTGGAAGTTATTGATCTTGGTGCTTTTGATGCACGGTATATCGATATAATTCATGAGGCACCCAACTTATATGATATGGTTCACGAAAAAATTGAAGCATCTTTGGTATGACCTCTCAGTGGGATTGCCTCACCACTTGGAAAAAATAATGTGGCTAAAATGTAGATGACCTTAGAAGAAGGAGGATCGAGGACCCACAATGTTAGTACCCACTCAAATTTATGAGGCCAATGTAGTAGAATGTTGGGTGGTTAATGTAAATCACCATGTGCTGATGGCATCTCTAGTTACATCCATGTAGTTGTAATCATAGGCCAATAGTATCTATTCTCTTGATCTTCATCTTCATCTTGAATTGATGCACATAGACGAATGTACCTCGGTTATAATTCTAGCTTCATGTTTATCTAAATAATGTAACCACCTTTGATCAAAGGACATCGATCTGGTGCCATCAACAGAGAGCATAAGGAGCTCTCTGTTTCACGATGGGCTTGTGACTTTTCTTGAGTAGTTTTTTTGTGTTAAATAGTTTATGAATAGTTGCCTCCAATCGACTCCCTAGGCAACAACAACCTCCCTTCAAGAGAAGTCTCTGATGAGTTCAACATCAATAAGAGATAGACTTGTCTATTTTGGACCTTATTGGAATGGACTCATCTTCGGACATGCCAATTCTTTTGGCAAGTTTAAAGCATCACTACTACATTGGAACCTTGTAGATGGTGACTTGAGATTTGGGCCTTGACTTCATGGTATACTCATGGTAATGAAGCTTGGGTTTGAGAACCTTGTAGGACCGGTGATCAATTGATGACCAACGAGAATCCCCAATATTGATGCTCTTGTGAACACTTCTATGATATCTAACTCGAATGGCATAAAACCTTTATACTTTCATTGATGTTGGTGCAGGGATTGGAAAGATAGTATGAGAATCTCATCACATCACGGTATGGAGTTAAGAGAACTATTCATACCCTTTTCTAAGAGTAGATCATGGTGCTTCCCTTTATCAAAAGTTACCATCAAAATACATCTCCCCGTTGACAACCTCTTAAGTTCATGATTTGTTGTGAGATTGTCACTAAGCGGAGAATCAGCCGGAAGTGTATCTGCTAGAAATCTCTGTGCTTGTCCTTTTACCGAGGGGTACAAATGTGATATCAAATTGTGCAAGGATCATGGAATGGTGCCAAATCTAGAGAGCATTGGCGTGTCATGAGATACTGCGATTAGTTATTGAAATCAGTTCACCTTATGAAAGCATATAGTGTCATAGCTTTTGGGATGCAAAGCTCAAAGCTGAAATATTCTCAATGGGTGGGTAGTTCGAATCGGATGATGTTAAGATAGTAGAGATCACTCTCTTTTCCTTTGTTTGGCTTGCCAAAGCACAGAGAGTCATCTAATGCGGCGGTGTAAGGATGAGCTACACCCATGATAGAGCTAGCGGCTTCACCAAACACTTGATATCTTCAAAGGCATACTTGTCATTTATACTTGGCATCCTTTTTGACAAGTGACTGAGAATGGCTTGCATATCCTCGATAGGTTGGAAATAAAGCATCTTAGATATGCTAATCATTTTTAAAAAGATCTTAGTTGAGTTAAAATCTTAGGAGATGGCATTTCTAAGATAGCCTTGATCTTTTCTGGATCTATTTCTATTTTTCGGTGTTGGACAATAAACCTAAGGAATTTCGAGCTACTTGAATGCACACTTGATTCATTTTGAGGTTATATTATCTTAATTCAAAACTACTCAAGTCAAAGAGATGGTCTTCTTTTCCCTACTCTTGACTACTAGATCATCAACATAGCACTCAACGATGATGGATGAGTTCATTGAAGATCCAGTCATGGCCCGTTGGTATGTAGCACCCATTTTAAGGTTGAAAGGCATGACCCTATAATAATAGATTCATCGGTTTCGTGTTTCTTTCATCCTGGGGCCATCTTGATTTTTAGCTAGATGACCCATCCATGAAAGAGAAAATTATGAGATGAGGATGTCCACCATTAATTCTATATAGGAAGAGAAACTCATCCTTAGGACATGCCTATTTAAGTCCCTAAAATCGCATATGAATTTGGCCATTCTTCTTCTTAACGGGATGACAGCTAACCGGGTAGGATATTTTTCTTTCTTGATGAAACCACATCATCGGTTTCTTGACTTGAAATGACCTGTTGTTCAATTTCTAATGCATCTATGAGCTTGCTTGATAGGGTTAGTGTTAGGATCTATTGCTAGTTTGTGGACTGCATTGGGATAATCTAGGCATCTCTTCATAACTCCATGTAAGTAGTCTTAAACCATCAATAGCTAACTAAGTCATTGATTTCTTCTTCATTCAATGATGAATTGATGTATGTCGGGTGTGGATTTTCTTCTATCCCGAGGATGATTTCTTTAAGCTTATCAATTATTGAATAGATTTTCTCTTCAAATTTGGTAGTGCATCTTTGATTTGGTGATCATTTGAATCTGAGGTTTTTAAACACACATCCTCATAAGAGTTAGTTTGGTGTGAAAAGAACTTATCAGACTTCAGATGGTTGGTGACAACTAAGCTAGTCATCATCATCGAATGGACCTTGTGAATCTAGTCGATCTTGATTGTATCCTTGCAGTTGTTCCATAACTTTTTTTGAAGTACTCAGACTGTCTTAGACCATGAACAAGGAATCAAACCCTTCTTTGCAAGATTAATAACAGTACCAAATAAAGGTAATTCCATTAATTCTTTTTTATATGAATCTCCAAGTTCTACATCAACTTGGGACTTGAGGATGATGATCTAAAAGAATCTCTCTTGACTTGACATCCAAGGCAGGGTTCTTAACTACTAAACCTTCAACTTTTGAGATGAAAGTGAGGTTTAGAGCTAAGGTTCCTAACTATTGTCGATAGTTTCATACATTTGATTTGAATACTTTGCTTTGTCGGAGGCGGTCTTTCCATCTCAGTGTCACCTCCAATGAAACCTTTGAGAGGGTTGGTATCACATTAGACTTGTCCTCATGGATTCCAAGTCTATGTGAATAATAGTACTCTTACTGGAACATAACTCATGTTAGCTGATGGCCAACCATGAGTCTTCCACCTTTGGAACTACCTCTACCTGGTGGAGGTTGGGTCATCCTACTCACATGTCTATATGATGGAATGAACTATGGGTGGAATGTGATATACGGATCTATTTCTTCTTCAATTTCTCTTTCTTGTTCACTTGGATTTTCATTTTTCTTTTCTTTTTCTTTTATTTTTTCTTTTTTTTTCTTTTTCTTTTTCTTTTGAATTTGAATTTTGTCCAAGTTCATGAGAAAGGTGTTTTGAGAAGATAGTAGGTGCATCCTCATATATCTCAACCTCTCTAACTAAAATGGCTTTTCATCTCCTTTGACATACTCAATCCCATCCTTCCACTTGATGCACGATGGAGGGAGGATGGAATCATCTTATACATGTATCCAAAGGCTTGAGCAAAGTGGTGAGTATTCAATCAATGATAATATAAAACTTGGCTTGATCTTCGGTCACCTATCTCCAAAGGTAACACTATGGAACAAAAACCCTCACCTTATTCATTGAATCTCTCAACATCATCGATCTCCTCGAGTGTGGAGATGTTGATTCAAATAGCAAGGGTCTTTAGACTCATAATGTTCACCGATGCACCTGACAAGAACTCTAGCAAGTTTGAATCTACCCATGTCCACTATAATGTAGAGGGGACAATTGTGCTCCATGTCCCCTTAGAAGAAGGCCTTCATTTGTGAAAGTGATCCCATAGGCTTCTCTGGAATAATGTGCTCCTCACCAATAGCGATCAGCTGAGCTAAGCATATCTTAGGATCAAGGAGCCTTGATTAATGATTCCCATCTCTTTGGATAAGACAAGGGCATCATATGCTTAGCTTAGATGACAACTTTCTTAGGTGAGAGAGGACATTGTAGTCCACCTTGGGTGATCCCACAAGCATATCAGGGTGGAGCATCTGTGGAGGGCTTCTTGATCCCTAAACCAATGACTTATTTTCCTCTATCTTGAGGTCGCCTAGGAGGTAGAACCTTACCTCTGGAGGTTGACTTTGTGATCTCTTGTGGTAGGGTAATGGAAGATTCTACCTACATTAGGCTCATCTCTATGGGACCCTCAATAATGATGATTCAAGTCTATCTCAAGGTGACCAGTATTGAGAAAGATCCCTCGAATTAGAAAGAGGAAGATCAGAATTATTATAGTTTTTGTTTAGACTTGAAGAGTTATCATTAGGAATAGATTCAGACAACCCATCAGAAGTGACATAGATATAATTCAAGCTAGCTTTATTCTTCAATTTTTTGGATTTGATAGGAGGTACATAGTGGAAATCAAGTAAAGTAAGAGGGGTGAGGGATTTGATTTCCTCATCCGCTGATATAAGATGTTTACTAGAAGAAGAGTTAGCTAAAGTAGAGGAGGTCTTTGATGTAGTATGGTGGAGGTTTGGACTTGGTTGGTGGTTTATCTTTGAGCTGTCTTGAGCTCACTCCCGGCAACTTTCAAACCTTCCTTGATGTTGGAGGTTTGAGGGCTAACACAAGAAAAGTTTCTTGATCTTGAGATAATAATTTTCTTAGAGGTTTTGGATAAGGAGATATCCCAACCTTCTTTCATTTTGGAAGGATCACAAATATCCCCAAGGATTACTCTAATGGGCGGATGGGTTGTTCCAAGGTATTCCTTGATGACTATAACAGTCTTGAAGCTATGTTCAAGCCAATTCTTAAATGTGAAGCAATCTTCCAAAACATGACCTAGCATATGGTGGTAGGGGAAAAAGTTAGGATCATTGCTTTTGCCCACTTCCTCTAGTCTCCTAGGTTTGGGTAGCTGAAAATTAGGCTTCTTTAAGACATTCTTAAAGATCTTCCGATTACCTATCTCTTAAATGAATAAGGCTTATCAAGTTTATCCAAAAGAGGTGGACCATAGCTACTTGGTGGTGGGTATGTGTACCATTGTTACTGATGATGTGGCTGAGGAGGAGGCAGTGCAGGTCATGGAGGCTTCTATGGTGGTCGGTAGGGCTACCTCGGTGGTGGGAGAAGTGGACGGTTGTGAGCAGGTCTCTTTCTCTCTGCTTTCCCTTATCGCTATCACTTTGCCACGGCTTCTTCTCATATATGTTCTACTACTTTGGCTTTGTTGGTAGATTTGGAGACGACAGCTATTTATCTTTTTCTTGAAAGCTAACCGCCTTGTTAATTAATTTCTCAAAAGTTTTAATGGTGAAACCTTTGAGCATGAAGGCATTCGGGCCATGGATATTCTTAAGTAGATTCTCGATGGCATGTTGTTCAGACAACTGAGGTTCACATTTCATACTCAAATTATACCATCTTAGAAAGTAATCAACAAGGGACTCACCGGGGTTTTGTTGAGCCCTGCGAGATCACCAATAGTGACCCTTTGTTGAGCTCCAACAAACCTCTTGATAAAGAGTTGCTCCAACTCAACAAAGTCTTCAAACTATTTGGAAGTTCCATAGTCAAATGCTATACCAGCTAAGCTATTGAAGAGATAAGAGTAAAGCATCACTTTGCAATTATTATAATAGCTCTCGATGTGCAATGTGCTGCCTCAGTTCCCATCAAAACTCTTGAAAGGATGATAGATTTGCATCAAATTTCTCTAGTAGGTCTACCTTTGGGCGGGCCCCACCTCTTTGCTCACCATGCTCTTGATATCATTTTTCTTGTATGAGGTACTATCCACTACCTTCCTATACATGATGGTGCTACCTTGCTCTACTAGAGGTAAAGTCTTGGCTAGATCCAAGACATGCACCAACTCTGGCTGACTGGTCTCAGCTATAGTAGGATGAACTATGGGCTTGGTTTTGAAGTGCTAAGATAGCTACTAGCATCTTCGAGCCTCTTCTCATCCTATATTTTTTCATCCTTTTACTCTCTGGCGAAGGAGTGTTGTTGGGTAAGGTGTCTTCTGCCGGCCTCAAACACCTTCCATAGTCTTGCTCTCATGGAGGATCCCAGTATCTACCATGCAAACTCGATGAATCTCCCAATAAATCATCTTCATTGGGATCACAGCTGATATTCTCCTCATCGGACAAGTCATATCCTAGGATCTCTTTCTTCTCCATGAGATAATGGGCTACCATATCATTTAGAGAATGATCATCGAGCGGCATAAATGACTTTGGGCGGTGGTGGATCACTATCATGTACTTGTGAAGCACCAGACCTCCCATGCTATTGAAGAGTTAACCCTGTGAGGGCTATACTCACTGGAAGATATACGCTCTTAACTATCACTGAATCTATATGGGGTGACACTTCTAGGAGGATCTATCATCATAGGTGTAACTGAGCTGTCACCTTCTCCCTTGACAACTATAATGTCCATCGTATGTGGTGGTGGTGGTGATGATGGGATGATTATGATACTTCGGGGTCACCATTCTTTCCTCACTATGACTAGGGTGGAAGGTCAGCAGGGGAGCTCAGCCTTGCCACCGTAGGCGGTAGATGGAACGAGATCCTTTGGCCATAGCTGGATCACGAGTGGGGTTCTCTTTTCCCCAGATGTGGCCTTCATGGCCTTTAGCAGAATTGAAGATGCTGGAATATGGATCGGAGATGGTAGACGGGGGGTAAAGTAGTGTGGTGGAGCCACCACCTACTCTCTCTGAATAAGAGCTCCTCTCCTTTGATGGGTAGTCCTGATGAGCAGAATGTTGTTGGTGATCGAGGTAGCACTCGTCAGAAAATCAATAGTCTGGAGGGCATGAACCTCAACCTCTCCCTGGTAATGTGAACTAAGTGGGTCTCCCTTGGCCTCTCTGTCTAATATGCTTCCCCACACTGGGGGATAATGATCTCAAATCAAATTGAGCCCCAGACTCCGATCGTATGTAGGCTCCACCAACTTGGTGAAGAACTGTCCTCATGATGATGTACGACCTCCTCCTCTCAGTAATAGGAGACTAAAATGCATTATTAGTGAAGGAGAAGAAATCCCTCGACATCCTCTTTTGTTAGAGAGAAAGGGTGAAACTTATTCTTGTAATGAAGACACTACCCTGACTCCTCCATGATGGTAGGGTGCCTCATCTCTCTAGCGATGCAAATGATCTTAGCAATCATGCAGTTCTTATTTCTTCTTTACATCCTAGTAGGGTGAGCATAGTAAGAGCTAGACCCAACCTCAAAAGCAAGGGAGACAATCCCTGGGATCACGGGAGCCTTCCCCTTGGAGGGTGCTAGTGTGGGTGTTAGCCTTAACTAGGGTAGCATGGGGAACCACAGTACTTCACGAGGTCATCGATACCACTATTGTGGGAACGCCCTCTTCATGAGGGAATCTAGTGAGATGGCATGGATCAGATGTCTGTTTCGCGATCACCATGCTCACCCTGCATCAAGAGGTGAGTGCCCTCACATGTAATTTTGGCCCCTTTGAAGCCTCGACCAAAGTGGATGAGGTGGGCATAATTAGAGCAGGGAAGGCTGGCCTGATCCAGAGCCAAGTACATCCCATGAGGAAAAGTGAACACATACTTCAGCACTGCCATTGAATCAAAACTGAACAAAAAAAATTGATTAATTGATGTCAAAATAAACTTGAATCATTTTCTTGCTTTGTTGATTTTGAATTTGAATTTAGAATTTGAACCCATACTCAATATCTTAAAATTATTAAGTCGGGCTCAAATGGATTTAGAAGAGATTTTGAGATTTGATTGGAAAGAGGAATTTTTTAATTTAGAATCCATTTTCAATGAATTTGGGTATGTTGAAAATGGGTTCAAATATTTTTAGAGAGATGCTTCCATATTTCATATTTGAATTTTGATTTTTTATTTATTTTGAGGATACTTTATTTAACAAATTTGGGTATGTTAAAGTAAAGGGTCAGTTGATTTTACTCAACAAATTTGGGTATGTTAAGTGAGATGTTTAAAAATAATTTCTTCTTTTTCTCTGTTTGCTTTGTTTTGTGAATTATTTGTAATTTGAAAATGGAATTCTTATTTAACAAATTTGGGTATGCTAAATGAGGCATCCAAGTGTTATTTGTTTTTTTGAAAAAAATTTGAAAATAGGACTCTTAGCAAAGTTGAGTATGCTAAGAAAATCATAATGTGTTTCTTTTGTTTTTAGAGATTTTGATTTTGAAAAATAGGATCCTTAGCAACTTTGGGTATGCTAAGAAAATCCTAATGTTTTTCTTTTTTTTTTGGATTTTATTTTGAAAATGGAGACTTCACTTTAACAAATATGGTATGCTAAAGAATGTAGTTCCAATGTGTTTTGAAATCTTGTGAAATGGAGATTTCACTTAACAAATTTGAGTATGCTAAATGAAATTCTAAAAATGTGTTTAAAATTTTATTTTGGGTTTCATTTTGAAAATGGAGACTTCACTTTAGCAAATGTGGTATGCTAGAATGAAGTTCCAATGTGTCTTGAAATTTTGTGAAAAGGAGATTTCACTTAGTATGCTAAATGAAATTCCAAAAATGTGTTTCAAATTTTTGTGTTTTGAAAAGGGAGACTTCACTTTAGCAAATAGGGTGTGCTAGAATGAAGTTCCAAATGTGTTTTAAAAAAATCTTATTTTTTTGAGAATGGAAACTTCATTTTATCAAATATGGTATGCTAGAATGAAGTTCCAAATATGTTTTGAAAAATTTTATGTTTTGTTGCTTCTGAAAAGAGGGATTTTCTTTTAACAAATTTGGGTATGTAAGATGGAAATCAATTATGTTTCATTTTTTAAAGATGTATTTTCATGTTGATTTGCTTTTTTAAAGAAATTTCAACTAATCATATATGGAATATGTTAGGTGGCATTTCAAAATAATGTCATTTTATTTGGAAATGAAAGCTTCATTCAATAAATTTGGGTATATTGAATGAAGATGTTCATTTGTGTTTTTTAAAAGTCTATTTATGATTTTAATTGGAAATGAAAACTCCATTCAATAGATGTGGGTATATTGAATGGAGAGGTTTCATATGTGCTTTAGGAGAATTTTTTTTATTTTGATTGAAATGAAACCTCCATTCAATAAATATGGATATATTGAATGGGGAGGTTTCATATGTGCTTTAGAAGAATTTATTTTTGATTTTTATTGGAAATGAAAACTCCATTCAATATATGTGGGCATATTAAATGGAGAGGTTTCATATGTGCTTTAGAAGAATTTATTTTTGATTTTGATTGGAAATGAAAACTCCATTCAGTAGATGTGGGTATATTGAATGGAGAGGTTTCATATGTGCTTTAGGAGAATTTATTTTTTATTTTGATTGGAAATGAAAACTCCATTCAATAGATGTGGGTATATTGAATGGAGAGGTTTCATATGTGCTTTAGGAAAATTTATTTTGATTTTGATTGGAAATGAAACCTCCATCCAATAAATATGGGAATATTGAATGGGGAGGTTTCATATGTGCTTTTGAAAAGGTGAGAATTCCAACTTAACACATGTGGAATGTGTTGAGTAGAACTACAAAGTTGTGATTTTGCTTGAAGATGTAGCATCCATCCAACGCATTTGGATGTATTGAATAGAAAGGCCTATCTTCAAATTTTGTGCTTTTTGAAAGTTTAAGATTGTTGGAATATATATATATATATATATATATATATATATAAAATGAAGTCTTCATCAAATGAATTGAGTGAAGAAGTTCATTTGTGCTTTTAGAAGTTATGATTGTTAGTTTTATTTTTGAAATGTTCCTACATATAACAATTATAAAAAATTGTTAGACGTAGTGCAAATATTTTATCAAGTGTATTTTGAAAAAGTGCTTTTGAAAAGCAAGACTTTTATGAAGGATTTATTTTATCTTTATTTTAGAATGTACCTTTCCTTACCATAAAATGGTAAGGAGATCTTTAATCATTTTCTTTTTTAAATTTTATTTTCACCCATTGGGGAACCCAACGGGGGTTTTAAGACCAACATAAAGAGAGGTCCTAAAACCTAAAGATGTTGGCTAGCTTAACTTCCAGACGAAATAAGCTAAGTTCCAACAGAAAGAAAGATAGCCTTGGATTCATACAAACGCATAAACTAATTATCGATACTTGTAGAAAAAAATCATTTACCAAAGATGGAGAGAAGAACTATCCCCAGTGGAGTTGCCAGGAAAATCTATGGTGAAAATTATATATATTTCTGCCTTCATCTATCCCCTTTAGGAAAGAAGAAAAAATGAAAACAAAAATATACATAACGCCTTGTTGGGATGCCACATAGATTCATAGATGTTCTTATTCAGGTGTGTGATGAAATTCATTAAAGAAGAGGGATTTCTAAAAGAATGTATACTTCCATCTTCACTCTATGCAGGATAAAATGAAGATAGAAATATGCTTCTTTTTTGCATTTTGGACACCACGTAGATGATGTTCTTATTGAGGGTGATTGGTACATTGAGGAGAGGTGTACTATCTCGAAGATAGAAGTCACCACCCTAATGGACTAATCACCTCAATAAGGACTCTAAGGACAATGGGTGCATATGTACCAAGATTCTTCCCCTACTTTACATGGAAAAGTAAAGGAGTTTATTTTCGGGTTGTTAAGTTTCTTATAGGGACAAGCCCCATAGTTAATTACATCCTAAGGAAAGGGATTCCTTAGAATACTCTCGATAAATGATCATTTCTCAAGATTTCAATAGGTAGGACTATTCGATTAATTTATTTTTAAAGATCAAATGGGATTGATCAAGAGAAGAGTTATTATTATGCCAAAGAAGATAAGTAAAGATGCTCATGATGCTAGAAAACTAGCGAGCATCTCAAACTATCTATGGTTGGGCTTTTACATTTTGAAATTAAATTATTTATTTGAGTTGAATTTTTCATTAGAAATTTCTTATAATTCCACAATAAAGGTAATGAAAATGAGAGGTGATTTATGCTTATGGCCCATAGAAGGAGAAATCTCGAACCTAAATCTAGGGAGCTTTGGTGAGTCAAAAGCATGAATCAAGATGAAAATGGGTATTTGGTTTTCCTCCATAGAGGACAAACCACCGCTTGGACTTACAAACACGGGGTGGCCATAACTAACTCTTCTATGATTTTAAATTCATGTAGGCAAGTCATATATTTTATGCAAGATAATAAAATTTGTTATTTATTTTAGAAAGACTAAATCCTAAACTCACTCTAGAGACTAGATCATGTAAGAATGAAAATGACCAAATCTAATGCAAGACATATTACATTTTACTTTCATTTCTGGACAATCATTTGACTTAGGCTTATAGGATTCATATGCCTAATGCATGAGAAATGAGATTATGGGCCAAAATCAGTGAGAAGGGGGGAGGTGTGTTTCCACCATGGCTCTCAAAGGTCAAGCCAAGTTCTTTGGCAAAGGTGGAAGCCCTCCAATCAAGAATAAAATAATATGCTTTTATGCATGATGTTATAAAAGGAATCCTCATCCAGCTAAGGGGTTGTTAATTCTTTTATTTTGATCTTAACCTAAGCTTTAAATGAGGTTATGAGTTGTTTATTTTTAATTTTGAGTTATTTAATTTGGTAGAAGATTTAGTTTTCCCTAAGAGACTAATCATCCGGCCATACATCAAGCAAGGGAAACTAGGAAAATATGTCATCTTAATGCAAAACAAAATATCAACATTATAAAGCTAGAATGGTGACTTAATGTGTGTGCTTTAAAATAAATGGGTATGCTTAGCTATACTTTAAGGTTTAGATTTTATAAAGTAAGATTTGAACTTATGGGTCATTTTATTTTTCTTTTTTGATTTTATTTTGTATTTTTGGTTTGGTTTAAGTGAATCTTAATTAATTACTAAGTTTTAAAGAGAGAAAAAGAGAGAACTTCTCTTTCCTTCTTAAATTTAAATATTCATATTTGAATTTAGTGAATGTTTTTATTGTTTAGTTAATCAAAGTTTAGATCTTATAAATACATCAAAAGAAAGTATTTTATGGTTAAGTAAAGTGAACTAATATCACAAAACACATCCTTCATTTCTTTCCCAACATGTATAACATGCATATGAATCTAAGCACTATACATACAAATTGAAATGTTTAACACAATTTATGATGAATGCTAGGAAATGTTACTTGAGAAAATTTGAATGCTTTATGATGCATGATTTTCATTAAGTAGAAAAGAGGGATTTCTTTTATCAATTATTCACATGCACATGTATATGTATAAAAGATCTAAGTGATGATTAGTATTAGCAATTTAGAACATAGACACTTAAACTAGCAGGGTTATCACTAATATACCAATTTCCTTAAATACAAATTCATGTATAAATGAATTATATATTGTATACTAATAAAATTTTCTTAAATACAAAACATGTATAAAAGAAATGAATGGAAAAAGATTGAATATTTGTTTGTTTATTTTATTTATGCAATTTATAAATATGGATGTAATAACATAAATGGATAAATTTACAAGTGTTGTGTTATTTAATGAACATACACTTTGAAAATCTATAAAATTATACTAAAATAAAGAGAAAGAATATTTTTTTATATTCATATTTCATATCTATATGCAATTTTTCATATTTTTTTTGATTTTATTAATATGAATTTAGGAAGTTTCCATGATTAATTAGTGATTTAATAACCTAATTAAATGTTAATCATTGATGTGGGTACTTAAAGACATGTGCTTTACATGTACATGGATTGAATTAAAGTTATCACATCATAACATGATTTTTATCATCCATTGATAATGATTTTAATTGTTAGGATTAAAACATGGATCATGTCTTTGATCATGGTTATCCATAATGTGGATGGATATTTAAGATCCTTCTTTATTCTTTATGAGGAATATTGTCCATCTATAGAAAATTTGAGGTTGAGCTCATTGGATTGAAACTAACCCACACCATCTAAAAGAATTTATCTAATGACTAGAATCTAATAGAATGACACTTTACTTTACAAAGGAACAAATCACATTGAAATTATACATTTATGGCATACCTTTAGTGATCATGGTTCGATTCCTTAAGCTTATTTATAGGAGATTAGATTGAGCAGATTGGGTGGATCTTTCTTAAGTCAAATTCATGAGCTTGATCTTGATCAATGTCCTCATTGCCTGGAATTAGGAAGAGCTTGATTGATTATTCACATGGGTTGAAATTTGATATTGATATAATTGGATTTTGAGCTCCCTATTTTTCAATCTAAAAATTAGAAAATAGAAAATTTTATTGTTTTAGAGAAGGGAAATGACTTCTTTGGTTTCTTCTTACTCGATCAAATTAGATATGATTGAATTAGAATATCCCCTTGAAGAATCAATGGTTGTGCCTTCACTTGCCTTTTTATCAATTCTCAATGAATGGTTGTTAGGAGATTGTCCTTTGCATTGGTTTGAAATAGTGGAGCCCCATGTGTCAAACAAGGTGGAAGGATTCCATGTGGCCATTTTCAAGGAGGTGGTTAGTTTTGGGTTTGGGATGGTTTGGTTTATTTAAAACCCATTTGAGTCATAGGTCCATTAGTCACCATTTGGTCCCTTTAAGATGTCCATGAAAGGAATTGGCTTCTTGGTTTTAAACCCATCTAGGGTAAAATGGTCATTTTGCTATGGTTTCAATTTGAATATGTTTGAAAATAGGTTAGGCCAAGTTTCATTAAATTTGATTGGTTTGAATTGACCCATTTAGGTCAAAATGGGTCAAGTTGATATGGTTAAATTTCAAACCAAAGATCAGTTCATATATGATAATTTGAATGTTTTGGTGGCTTTGGTTTGGTTGGTTTGATTTATATTAGGTTTTGGTTCAATTTGTTCATTTTAGGTCAAATGGGTCTGATTTGACTTGGAGTTAGGTCATGGGTTGGTTCATGTTTGGTTGGTCATATGAAATGGATTGGTATCTTTGTTTCCAATCAATTTAGTTTATATTTGGGTTTTGGCTCAATTTTCTTTTGGGTCAGTTGGGTTTATATAGGTCATATTTGTTGGTTAAATTGTTGGAATTGAGGCTTTGTCAAGTTCAACAATCATTTTGGAATGAACTTGATGGTAATCAATTTGGCTTAGATCAAGTTTGGCACATTTTGACCTTTTAGGCCAAGTTGGGTCAACTTGGGTCAAAGCCAATTGGCTAGTTAGGCTCAAATGTTGACTTGTCAGTTCAAACATTGATCATGAATGAGTTTTGATGGGTTTCAATCAATTTGCTATATGGATTTTGGCAGTTTATGTTTCATTTTGGCTAAGTGTTGACGGTCAACCCTTAGGTTGACTTAGTTTGACCCAATTTGAGTGATTGATCATCTCATGATGATTGTTGATCATGATAGAGAGGCTTATGGGCAGGTCAATCCATTTGGTTGATTAGAATTTAGCTCATAGGTACTTTAGGTCACTTTGGTCAAGCCTAAGTGACTCAAATGCGTCAAAGCTTGATTTGAGTTTGATTGAACTCACATATGGACTTATGATTAAAATATAAATCCATTTGTAAGTGGTTTGAAGTAAAATGGGTTTTGGTTCATTTGATAATTTCAAGTTCAAAGGTGAACATGAGTTTGACTTGGTTTGATTTTGAATTGAGTTTTGGTTTTGATGATTCAAGTTTGTGTTTATATTGGATTCATGATTGAATTATTGAATCATGAAGAAAAATCAAGAGTTTGGCTTGATTTTGAAATTGATTTAGCTAAGTTCAAGATTTTGACTTGAAAGGCTTAGGTTAGATTTTGATTGAATTTGAGTTTGATTTTTGGATTTGGTTTTGGTTGTTTGAATTTATATTTCATTTATATATGTGCATATAAATGAGAACATAGATGTTATGAGAAAATTTCAAGATTTGAAGTGATTTGAACTTGATTTAGGCTAAGCCCTTAGAGGAATCAAAGTGACTTAGGAAAGATTTTGACTTGGATTTGAATTTTTGGATTTAGTTTTGATTTGAATTTATATTTCATTTATATATGAATATAAATAAGAATATAAATAGGTTGTGAGAAAATTTCATGAATTTGAATTGATTTGAACTTGATTTAAACAAAGTCCTTAAGAGGGGATTTAAGAACTTAGAAAAGATTTTGAACTTGGAATTGAATTTTTTATTTAGGTTTGATTGGTTTCAATTTATATTTCATTTATATGTGAATATAAATAAGAATATAAATGGGTTGTGCAAAAAAAATTTAAAGTGATTTGTACATGATTTAGGCTAAGTCCTTAGAGGAAAAGGACTTGAAATATTTTGAACTTGGAATTTCAATCATGGTTTTATAGTTTCAATCATGGGTTTCAATCATTTTGATTATTTGGAAAAATAAATTAAAATTTGAATTGCTTTAGGTTTGATGTCAATTTGATTTGGAGTTTGACTTGAAGGAAGGAAGGAATGTGGTTCAAATATAGGGTAGGCAAATTTTCCTAACACCCCTGGGCATGACTACTCCTAGCTAACTCTTCTATGTCTCTAGGGCGTTGAGTGTCCACTAATCACTAGATGTGTCTTAAGACTAAGGATCTTTTAAAGTCTAAGGTCTATGTTTAAGATGGAGGGTTGGCTCATCCTAAAAATGAGGTCCAAGGTGATGGGTGAGAAGAGATGTACTATCTCGAAAGATAGAAGTCACCACCCTACAATGGACCTAATCACCACAATAAGGACTCCTAAGGATTATGGGTCTTCGAAATGTATCAAAGATTCTTCCCCTACATTACATGAAAAAGTAAAGCATGATTTATTTTAAATCAAGTTTGTTAAGTTTTCTATAGGGGCAAACCCCTATAGTTAATTAGATCCTAAGGAATACTCTCACTTAAGGTAAATGATCATTGTCTCTAAATATTTCAAAAAGGTAGGACTATCAATCGATTATTTTATTTTTAGAAAGTCAAGTGAGATCGATCAAGAGGAGGGAGTTCTTATCAAAGACAAATGAAAACAAGTAGGGGATGCATAAGATAATAGAAAACCTAGTAAGCACCCCAAACTATCCTATGGTTGGGCTTCATTTTTGAAATTGAATTAATTTGTTTGAGTTGAATTTTTATTAGAATGCTAGGACTTATAATTCCATGATACAAGATCACAAAAATGCTTAATAGGTGAGGATTTATGCTCGTGGCCCCAAAGAGAAGTAGACCTCAAACTAGGAGCTTTGGCAGGGCCAAAAGTACGATCTAAATCTAAGGTGAAAATGGGTATTTGGTTTACCTCAATAAGAGAGGATAAACCACCATGGATCTTTGGGGGTGGGCCAACTAACTCTTCCTGATTTAAAATATGTAGGCAAGTCAAATACTTTTGTAAGATAGCTAGGCATTGTTTATTTTGAAAAGAGACTAAATCCTTAAACTCACTCCCTAAGAGACTAGATCATATAGGCATGCTTTAATGACTTAAATCTAATGTAAATTTTATTATATTTTATTTTTTTTATTTTGAATCAATTTGACACAACTTTAGAATTTATATAATGCATGAGAAATTAGATTATGGGCCAAAATGAAAGATAAGGAGGTGTGTTTCCACCATGGCGAGTTAGCAAGTTCTCGCAAGGTGAAAGCTCTAATCAAGAGTGAAATAATATACTTTTATGCATGATGTTATAAAAGTAAGACAACATCCTGGGGTTTGCTAATTCTTTTATCTTGGTTTATAACTTAAGCTTTAGGTGAGGTTATGAGTTATTTATTTTTAATTTTGAGTTGATTAATTTGGTAGAAGATTTATTTTTCTAAGAGCCTAGTCATCATCCAAGCCATACATCAAAGCAAGAAAGAAACTAGGAAAAAATGTCAGCTTAATGAGCAAGTTAAACAAACATCAATCAATTTATAAAATTAGCGCAAAAGAATAAAAGGCCATTTTCTGGTCATCACCAAAAATAAATTGGGTAGCCAAGTTCTACCCTTATACAACCCGGATTATAAATGAATTAATTACAATTAAGTAAGGAATTCATGTTATGGGGGTCTTCATTCTTCATTTCTTCTTTTTCTTCTTTTTTAGTTGGTTGGAATGTTGTTTCTCCAAAAGCTTACATAAGACTTGATCTTATATTCAATGCTCATCTAATCTCTCATAATAATCATTCCAAAATCCTAATTGCAAAAGTACATGAAAATGGGAAAAATGAAATCTAATAACACTAAAAGATTAGCCAAACAAATCATACAATCCCAAGCATGTATATGTATAAATTGGACTTAGCACCCCACACATGGGTAACCAAGTCCACCTGGCCTATTTTGGACTATGCTTAGGGGTATAAGCACCTAATCAACAAAAGTAATTATATTTTTATTACAACGCCCCTAAAGTACAATCCCCTACAGAAGATAATGGTTTAAAAGATGCCTACCATTTTATTATACACATACACCATAACATCCAGACTAAAATAAAATATCACAAAACAAAAGCAAAATCATACCATGCACCGCCCTAACCTAAAGTTAGAAATGGTAACTTAGCGTAATATGTTTTAAGGTTTGTGTGTGGTATGCTAAGGTTGAAGTTTTATAAGTATGAAAATGTTAAACTTAGAGGGTTTGTTTCATGTAAGTGATTTAGTTGCTTTGGTTGATTTTATATTTTATATTTTTAATTTAGTTTAAGTGAATCCTACAATTAATTACTAAGTTATAAAGAGAGGAGAACTTCCCTTTCCTCCCAACATTAAGTAATTTCTAAGGTAGATTCATATTTAATTTTTTTTTGTTTAGTGAGCCTATTATTATGTGTTTTAATTAATACTAAGCTTATATTTTTCCTAAATAAACTTATTCAAAAAGAAAGGCATTTTAAGATTAAGTAAATTGAAATACTATCACAAAACACACATCACTTTATTTCTTTCCCAACATGTGTGTTGAACTCATTTTAGAATGAGCTCTCAACACCTCCATCTTAGGCTTAGGACTTCTCTTAGACTTTAAGATTTTCTTAGTCTTAATATCTAGTGATTTGGTGGACACTCTCACCTGGCCCTAGAAGACTTAGAAGAGTTAGCCATAGGAATAGGTCATGCCTTATGGGTGTTTAGGAAAATCTCCTACCCTTTAGCTTAAACCTTTCGTCACTTTCCTTCTTTCAACTCAAACTCCAAATCAATGCTATTTGATTTTCTCCTTACTCAAATCAATTCCATGATTCAATTCCATGATTGAGATCCATGATTGAAATCCATGATTGAAAGCCATGATCAAATTCTATCAAAAATTCACAAGTTCAAATTCCTAAGTCCATAACCCTTTCTTAAGGACTTAGCCAAAATCATGATTCAAACCTATTCAAACCTTTGAGATTTTCTCATGATCCATTTATACACTCATTTATATTCTCATTTATAAATGAAATATAAATTCAAACCCATTAAATCAAATTCAATATTCCAAATCAATTCATGAAATTTTTTAAATTCCTTTAATTTTCCATTAAGGACTTAGTTACAATCAACTCTAAAACTTGATCAAACTTATTCAAATTCATGGGATTATATCAAAACCAATTTATATTCTCATTTATATTCTCATATATAAATGAAATATAAATATAACTCAATCAAATCAAAGGCAAAAATTAAATTCTAAAATTAAAATGCTTAAAATTCCCTTAAATCCCTTAATTTTTCATTAATGGATTTAACCTAAACTTTGATCAAACCTTTTGAACTCATGAGATTTTCTCAAAATTATTTGTATTCTCATTTATATTCTCATGTAAATGAAATATATATATAAATAAATCAAATCTAATTCGAAAATTAAATTTCAAATTTAAAATTCCATTAAATCCTTTAAATTCTCTTTAATGGATTTAACCTAAATCATGATTAAACTCCTTCAAATTCTTGAAATTTTCTCATGACCAATTTATATTCTCATTTATTTTCATATATATATAAATGAAATATAAATTCAAACAATCAAAACCCATTCCAAAAATCAAACTCAAACCCACTCAAAATCCAACCTAAGCCTTTCAAGTCAAAATCTTGAACTTAGCCAAATCAATTTTAAATCAAGACAAACTCTTGATTTTCCTTCATAATTCAATCAAATATATAATCATGAATTCATATATAAATTCAAACTTTAATCACCAAACCAAAATGAATTCAAAAAATCAAACCCTAAATCCTTTCATGTTCACCCTTTGAATATGAAATACTCAAATGAATCAAAACCCATTTGAATTCAAACCACTTGTAAATGGATTTATATTTCAATCATAAGTCTATATACAAGTTCATCAAACTCAAATCAAGCTTTGATCAAGCTTTGTTTGATCTAGACTCACTTGACCCAAAGTGGCCTAAAGTACCCTTATGAGCCAACTTTTGATTCTAACCAAATTGGATTGAACCAAACTCATATATCCCTCATCATGATCAACAATCATCATGGGATGATCAATCAATCAAATTGGGTCAAACCAAGTCAAAAGAGTTGACAAGTCAAGTAACAACAAAATAAAATCTAACATAGCCAAATTCCACCATAGGCCAAATTGATTTTAAACCATTGATCTAAGTTCACTCATGACCTATGTTTGAACTTGACCAAACATTTAAGCCTAACCCCAATTGGCCTACTTGACCCAAGTGTACCATTTTGACCTAAATGGCAAATATGTCAAAACTTGATCTAAGCCAAAGTGATTGAAACCAATGGGTCAAGTCCATTCCAAATCACTTGTGGAACTTGACCAAAGCCTAGACTAGACCCAACTAGTTGACCTTAGACCCAACATGACTAAAGGGCTCATGTTGAGCCAAAATAAACTTAAATTGATTGGAAACAAAGATACCAATGACACCAAACTACACTTGACCCTCAAATAGGTCAAATGGGTCAAATGGGTCAACTTGACCCATTAGACTTGAAAGAGTCATATGAGACAAAACAAAATCCATACCAAATTGAACTAAACCAAAGGCACCAAAATATTTCAAATGATCATATGAACTTGACCCAACCCTTGGTTTGACCCAATTTGACCTATTGGTCAACTTGACCCAAGTTGACCCATTTTAGCCTAAATGGGTCAACATAGCCAAACCTATCAAATGGATTCCAAATCCATTAAAACTTGGCCCAACCTATTTTCTCAACATACCAAACATACCCAAATTAAAAATTAGCAAAATGACCATTATACCCCTAGGCCATAGAACAAATTTCAGCCTAGCCCATGAGTATTTTGGTCATACACTCATCACAATCACTTGAGGCTTTCCTAAAAGCTCAAGGGGACCTAGTGATGAGTGGTGCACCCAACACAATAGGTTTAGGTCAACCCATTTGACCCATAGAATAAACTAGACCACCTATGGAAAAATTCAATTTTCAAACTCCCCCCTAAGCTCAATTTGATGCACATGGGAGTTACCATTCCACTCCTGGCCAAACCCATGTGTGCATCTAATAACACTCCATAGGGTCAATTGGATCAAAATGACAAGCTCATTGCAGAGGGGATATATTCCCCAATCCACCAAAATTTTAATTCACTCTTGATCGATTGAGGTCAGAGAGTTAACAAACATTGATCTAGCATTTCTCAATTTTGCAGTGCAAAATAAGGGAGCTTGATCCAATTCCAAACTTCTTCTATACTTGATTCCACTTAAATTCCTCTTTCACACTTGCTCTAAGGACCAACTCGAGCCTGCCCAAGCATCCACTTGAGTTCCAACAACAAGGAAGAACTTAATTCAATCTATGCAATCCACAAGGGAGATCAAGAGGAGTTGGTCCACCCATTCATCCACTAAACCTCAAGACTTAGGAACTTCAATAGGGCTTCATCTCCACTAGATGAAGCTACCTCATCGATCCCGAGTGCCGGTGATCATCTCCTGCGAGGTTAGTGATTTTTTGACCACTTAGATTAAGAGGTATTGGTCCTTTATGAAAGGAATTTTCATTGCATGTGAAATCCACTATTGGATTGGCTGCTCTAGTCCTTTCGATGGTGTGGGTTGAGTTTTGAATGAATCTATGCTAGATCAAGCTCGGATCTCCCCTTGGATTGTGAACGGTTCACATTCATCCTCTGGGAAGAACTTCATTATCTCGATCTCCATCCACATTTTAGATGGACAAGATTATTAGGCACATTTTTACAAACTCTTTATCCAATTTAAAAGCGTGGGTGTATCCTCGGATTCGATCTTTGATCAGATGGCTATGGATAAAAGCGCGTGTGCCGCCAACCGTCCCCCTTAATCTAATATTTAAGTGGGTAGCTCATGGCACAATGCGTGTAAAGCATGCTAACCTCCACCACACACATCGTCGTGAGTGTATTAGGTAGAGATTAGTTAGAGATTATTCTAAATTCTTAATTAATTCAGAAACCTTCAAAAAATCATAACTCCTTCAAGAAAAATTAGAAAAAATATAAGAAAAAAAATTCTATGGATAGGTAATTCCATCTAGAATATTTTAAAATCTTTTCAATGGATTTTGAATTCCCCTTTTCTCTCAATTTGGGTTTCTTTAGAAATGTTAATTAGTTAATTATTTCTCAATTAAGAAACCAATTGATCTCAAATTTATAAGGTTCATTTTAGGGGATGACCTCTGCCTCCCCTAATTTTCTTGAGATTTATTGAGGCCTTAATTGGGGAAATTGCTAGCTCATTCCCTAATTACTCCCTTCATGTAATTAAGAGTAATTAAGGTATGATTAGTGAATTTACCCTATGATTAAGTTTGATTATGGTCAGATCCAATGAGTAGGGATTTTATAGAATAATTTTGGGGTATTTCCTTTATTCCTAAACTCCCTTTTTCTTAATCTCTTAATTAAGGGTTAATTCATTAATTATCCCTTTAAGCAATTTTCAAAATTCTAAAATTTCTAGAACCTAATTAATCTACCTTGGGTAGATGCTTAGGTGTTTAATAGCCTAAATTAAGAAAATTAAAACCCTTTCATAAGTGTGAAAGGGTGTTTTAAAAGTACTTAAGCTAAACCCCTTAGCTTAATTAACTTTTAATTGTGAGCCAAATTGCATTAGGCTTTTTTTTCTTAGGTGCAAATTTGAATACCTTGTGCATTTTATGTTATCTCATTGGCTCATAATTACTTAGTTAATTTTTCTAAGGTGGTGTAGGTAAAGGTTAATTAAGCCACTTAATTCATACCTTAACCAAATCAATGCTTAAAAATGGATTTAATTATCTAAAAATTAAAAAAAATACAAAACACATGTGAGAATGGGTTAGGAACAACAAACTCATCTCATCTTTTCAAAATTAAATCAAACTTCAAACAAACAAAAATCATTTTGAAATTCACTTTGATTTATTCTAAATTTTCTTATTCCTTAAAGAATGTCTTTAGGATTTATCTAAAGTGAGTTTATTTACATGCTTTCATTGCTTTATATCTTTCCCAACATGTTAAGTTGTATGCCATGTGATTCATGCATTCATAAGTTCATGTTTCAAATTTTAAAATAAAAATTATTTACTTTATGTCAAATGTGCATGTGTTGGCTAAAGTAAAATATGAGTGGCTATTATCACTACTAAATCCAAAGTATTTTCAAAAATTATAAATGAAATATCAAATCTGAAAGGGTGCTATTTTTATTCTTTAATTATAAGCTTGCATGTGATGAATTCTAAAGTAATGTTTAGTGTAGCTTTTCCTTCCTTTCTTATGTTAGCATAGTTTTGAATAGGGATTAGTAAGATGTGGGGTTCATTTGAAAAGAACCCAACACTTACTTAATTTCAAATCTTATTCATCCCTATGCTCTCACTTAAGAAGGATTGCCTATACATGCATGAATAAATTACATAAACAAAAAATGAAACTATTAAATAACTTTTGCAGTTCCCTCTTCCACTTTATTTCTTTTATATGCATGTTAGTATTTAAGGAAAGTAGTTTATTAGTCAGGACAACCCCGAGATTTTGAGACTTTAAGTATCCCTAAGTAGGTCTTGTGCCTTACACCTCTGGTTAACAATGGTGTTGTACTCGCTTATGCCTTTCTTACTTTCATGCATGTATGTGAAATTTTGGATAAGGAAAACCTTTTCTACTTAAAGAAAAATCATGCATATTTAACTTCTAAATTTTCTTAAATGAATTACTTAGCATGCATCATAAAGTGTGTTAACTACTCTCATTTGCACATATAGATATGCTTAGGGTCCATCCATATGCATGTTATATATGTTGGGAAAGAATTGAAGTAATGTGTGTTATGTGAATTTTTCATTTTATTTAATCTTAAAATCTTATAATAGGTTTGTTTAGAGTTTGTCTAAATGAAACTAAAATGTGAACTTATCTTATAAATTACTTAATATTAGGGAAGGAAAGAGTTCTCTTCTCTTTCTCTCTCTTTATAACTTAGTAATTAATTATAGGTTTCACTCAAACCAAAATAAATCATGAAATAAAAATAACCAAAACACTTAAACAACTTAAATGAAACCCTCCTCAAAGTTGAACATGTCTTTCACACTTAGAAAACTTGAACCTAAAGTCCTAAGCTAAGCATACCACACAAACCTTCAAAGCACACACATTAGCCTAAGTCACCACTTCTAGCTTTAGGTTTGGTTGATGCATGGTTTGATGTTATGTTTATTTTTGTGATGAATGTTTTAGACTGGATGTTAGGGTGTATGCTCATAGAATGGTGGATGTGCTTAGAACTATTCTTTTCTGCGGATTGTGCTAAAGGGCTATCATAAATAAAATATAAATGCTTCTTGCTTGCAAGTGCTTATACCCCTTTGCATAATCCATAGGCGAGGTGGACTTAGTCACCCATGTGTGGGGTGATAAGTCCTATATATGCTTGGGATTTGTGTGGTGTGATTTAACTAACCCTTATTTTGCAGGTGTTAGCTAGATTTCCCTTTTCCTTTTCATGTAAAATTCATATTTAGGATTTTGGAATGATTTGTTATGGGAATTGGATGAACTTTGGTCATAAGATCCTATATTATGTACCATGTGAAGCCTTAGAGCATCTACCATTCAACCATCCGAGGAACCAAAGAAGAAAAGAGAGAAAGAAAAGAAAGAAAGAAGAATAAAGCTTGAAGACCCCATAACAATGAATTCCTTTGCTTAAATTGAAATTTAATTCATTTGTAATCCAAGTTGTATAAGGGTAGAGCTCAAATATCCACATTTAATATTTTGGGTTTGTCTGCGGTGCGACCACAAATGACCATTTATTCTTTTGATTAGCTTTATCAATTGTTTGATGATTTGTTTAGCTTTCACATTAAGTGGCATGCTTTTCCTAATTTCTTTCTTGCTTTATGTATGACTTGGATGTGGATTAGGCTCTTTAAGTAAAAATAAATCTTTTACCCAACTTAATAACTCAAAAATAAAATTAAACAACTCATAACCTCTAAAGCTTAAGATTAAAATCAATATAAAAGAATTAGCAACCCTTATTTGGATGAGCATTTCTTTATAATATCATGCACAAATGCATCTTATTTCACTATTGATTGGAGGGCTTCCACCTTTGAGAGAACCCACTTGACCTTTGAGTGGTGGAAACTCACCTCTACCTTCCGATTTTGGACAATAATCTGATTTCTCATGCATTAGTCATAAAAATCCTATTAGCCTAAGTCAAAAATGATTGTCCAAAAAATGAAATAAAATGAAATTTATAATGCATTAGATTTAGGTCATTTGAAGCATACCCTTTACAAGATCTAGTCTCTTTAGGGAGTGAGTTTAAGGACTTAGCTTCTTTCTAAATATAAATAGCCTACCTATCTAGCATAAGCATAAAGACTTGCCTACATGTATTTTAAATTATAGGAGTAATTAGTTGGAAGCCACCCCTGGGCAGTTGTAATTCCATGCTGTCAGGTGGTTTGTTCTTTCTTGTGGAGGCAAACCAATTACCTATTTTTGCCTTAGATTTAGGTTATGCTTTTCGGCCCTCCGAAGCTCCCTAGATTTAGGTTATGAGGTTGCTTCTATTTGTGGGCCATATTCATAATTCCTCACCTCCTCTAGTATTTCCTTAATCTTGTGTTAAGGAATCTTAAGTAAACTTCTAATGAAAATATAACTCAAACAAACTAAATCAATTCTAAAATGTAAAGCTCAATTTTAGGATAGTTTGAGATGCTCTAGTTTCCTAGCGTGAGCATCTCTTACTTATTCCCATTTTGGCTTGATAATAACTCCCTCTTTTGATCAATCCCATTTGATCTTCAAATACAAACCAATCAATTGATAGTCCTTCCTATTAAAATCTTGAGACGATCATTTACCTTAATCGAGAGTTTTCCTAAAGGATCCTATCCTTAGATGTAATTAACTATGGGGGCTTGCCTTTATAGGGAACTTAACAAACCCAATTTAAAATAAACCCAACTTTACTTTTTCATGTAAGTGGGAAGAATCTCGGTATATAAGACCCATCCTTAGGAGTCCTTATTAAGGTGATTGGTTCCATTGAAGGGTAGTTACTTCTATCTTTTGAGATAATACACTATACCTTGATGACGTATCCGATCACCTGAATAAGTACATCAGTGGATCTGCATGGCATCTTACCAAGATAAATTTTTGTAAATGTGTCCTCTTTCTTTTCTCCCCACAGATATGAAAGGCAACTCCCTTATAAGAATTTTTCAAACCAACAATATGTCACATGTATATGAATGAATCCTAAGCATATCTATACATAAAAATAGAAATGTTTAGCGCACATTCATGATGGATGTTAAGTGACATCATTTAAAAAGTTTTGGAATGTTTCATGTATGCATGATTTTGTTAAGTAGAAAAGGGTGATTCTTTTATCCATTTTTCACATGCACATTTATATGTATGAAAGGAATAAGTGAGTATGACGCCATTGTTAGCGAGGTGTATGGTATAAGACCTACTTAGTACTTAAAACTCAGCCAGGGTTGTCGGACTAATATGCCACTTTCCTTAAATATATATGCATGTACAAAAGAAATGAATGAAAAAAAGAAAGATGCAAAAGTTTGTGTTTGTTTGTTAGATTTATTTATGTAATTTATTTGTATAAGTGAGGATGTCCTTCTTAAGTAATAACAAAGGAATGAATAGTGAATTTAATCAAGTGTTGTGTTCTTTTCAAATGAACTATACACTTTACCAAATCTTATTCAAAACTATGTTATAAGAAGAGAGAAGGAAAGCCACACTATGCACATCTTTATATTTATACTCACATGCAAGCTTATAAATAATTATAAGTACCATACCTTTCAGTTTTGATATTGAATTTATAAATATTGAAAATAATTTTGATTTAATAGTGATAATAGCCATTCATATTATTACTTTAGCCAAAACATGCAACTTAACATAAAGGAAACATTTCAATTTTAATTTGATTTTCAAAAGTATGAATGCATGATTTTCATATGACATACACATTTAGCATGCTAGGAAAAAAAATAAAGTGATGAAAGCATGTAAATTAATTCACCCTAATTAATTCTAAACAATCCTATGAAATAGAATTATTTGAAGTAAATCAAATTTGCTTTAAGGAGAGTTTGGATTTTGTTTGAGTATGATTTTAATTTGAGAAATGTGAGATGAGTTTCTGGTCTAACCCATTCCCCATGTGTGAGTTATTTAAGTTCAATTTTAGGTTGTTAGATTAATTTTACTTTGGTTAGGTTAAGACATACATTAAGTGTATTAATTACACCTTACCTATACCACTTTAACATATTTAATCAAATAATTGTGAGCCAATGATATGACATAAAATCACATAAATAATTTAAATTAGTAATGCACCTAGGAAAGAAAGGTACCTAATGCAATTGGCTCACAATTAATGATTAATTATGTTAAAGGGTTTAATTTAACTACTTTCATAACCCTTCCCACACATGTGGGTTGGATTTTTATTTTCTTAAGCTACTTAGGTTATTGAACACCTAAGCATCTAACCAAGATGAATTGATTAAGTCCTGGAATGTTTTGATTTTTAAAACCAAATTAATTAAGCAAGTGATTAGGGCATTAACCCTTAATTAAGTTTGGATTAAGGAAGGAAGAGGTTTAGGGAATGGCTTCGAAAAATTCTCCAAATCTATTCCATAAACTCTCTTCTCTACTTAAGCAAGGCTTAATTAACACACAATAAAGGGATTAAACTATTGTTCATATGCTTAATTACCCTTAATTACATAAAGTAATTAAGAATTCATTAATTGATCTCCCTAATTAACCCATTAAATCCCTAAGAAAATTAGGGAGGTAGAAGTCATCCCATAAACATGAGAAGTTTAGAATTAATCGGTGGGATAATTAGGAGTAATTAGGGTTATTATGTTTCAATAAAACCTAATTAAAGAAAATACACTATTCAAAATCTAATGGAATAATTTTAGATATTCTCCTATGAATTATCTTTATAATGCATTTTACCTTATATTTTTAAGATTATTCTAGAATTAGTTATGTAATTATGAAGTTTCCATGATTACTAATAATTAAATAGCCTAATTAAGTGATTAATCCATTGACATGGAGTGGCCAGCGACTTTCCACATGGTGCAATGGGAGGCCATAAGTTATCACATCATAGTACCGTTAGCTGGCGCTATGCACTTTCTCCCCCATCCGTCGATCAAGAAGATGGTGAATATAAACTATGGTATTAAGGGATTAATCAAATATTCCTACGCATCTTGATCATGGCCATCCATCCAAAATGCTTGGATGGATGGCCCATGGTCCATCCTTGAGCTTCTCTGGGGGAATGGGGAACCATCCACCTTCCATGGCATGATTTGAGCTCAATTGAGCTGATGAGGCCAAACTCAACCATCATCATGCAAGAGGATGAAGATCCAACGGCTAGTTCTTCATGAAGTGAAAATTTTTTCACAAAGGACCACACCATGTATACTTTAAGCTCGGTTTTGATCCATAGCTCACCGGAGGCTATCTCTGGTGCTCGAATCTGATGAGGTAGCTTCGTCTAGTAGAGACGAAGCCTTGTTGAAGATTTGAGGTGATTTGGTTGAGTTGATCTTCCAATGGACCAAGCTCTCCTTCAATTGGGATTGATCTTGATCAAAGTCCCACTTCCTTGCCTTGAACTTGGATTAAGCTTTAGGAGTTGATTGAGTCCTCAATGAAGCTTGCGAGAGGTGGCTTGATATGAAGTATTGAGTGAGATGGAAAGGTGGGGAGCTCCCTATTTTTGGTTTGAAGAAACCAAAATGGAGGTGGAATTCACTCTAGAAAGCTTAGGGAGTCTTGCAAATTCTTGCTCTGAGTTCCCTAAGATCAATCGAGTGTGTGTCATCTGAATTCAAGTGGAATTAGGGGGAGTATATCTCACCCTAGGTGAATCGGATGACTGTGAAGAGTTTTGCTATTTTGATCCAATACACCCTATTCAATGGGTTTTTTTGGCCATTTGGAGTTGCATGTGGTTCGGTTTTGGTTGAAGGGGGTAGTGGTGAAGTTGCCATGTGCAAAACAAGGTGGAGGAAGGATTCTCATGTGTTCATGTCCATAGGGGTGGTCAGTTTTAGCCTTAGGTTGGGTTGGGCTAACCCAAACCCATTGAGTCATGTGCACCATATCCATTAGTGACCATTTGGTCCACTAAGAGGATGTCAAGTGTCCATGAAAAGGAATTGGCCAAATTCCAAGTAGTTTTGATTTTAGGTTACCCTATGAGCTAAGGGTAAAATGGTCATTTGGCTTGGATTTCATTTTGAATATGTTTAGTATGATTAAAAAATGGGTTACCAAGTTTCATTAAATTTAGTTGGTTTGATATGATTTGGCTCATATTGACCCATTTAGGTCAAAATGGGTCAACTTGGGTCAAGTTGACAATTGGTCAAATTGGGCCAAACCAAGGTTAAGTTCATCATATGACCATTTGAAATATTTTGGCATCATTAGTTTGTTTCAATTTGATTTATATTTAGATTTGGTTCATTTATCTTCATTTAGGTCAAATGGGAAGTTAATTAATTTGACCCATTTGACATATTTGGGTTAGGTCATGGGTTGGTTTAGCTTGGTTGATCATTTAAAATGGATTGGTATCTTTGTTTCCAATCAATTTTGGTTCAATTTGATTTTGGCACAATTTGATCTTTTAGGTCAAGTTGGGTTCAAGGTCAATTGGGCTAGGTTAAGTCTAGTTGTCCAATTGGGATTTTGGTCAAGTTCAACAAGTGATTTGGAACGAACTTGACCCATTAGTTTCAATCAATTTGACTTAGATCAAGTTTTGACACATTTTAACTTTTTTTAGGTCAAAGTGGCCAATTGGGCTAGGTTAGGCTCAAATGATGACTTGGTCAAGTTCAAACATTGACCATGAATGATTTTTGATCAAAGGTTTCAATCAATTTGGCCTACGGTGAATTTTGACTAGTTTATGTTTTATTTTGGCTAAGTGTTGAATTTTTTTTGGTTTGACTTAGTTTGACCCAATTTGAATGTTTGATCATCTCATGATGGCTGTTGCTCATAACGTGAAGCTTAGTTGGGCTTAGTTCAATCCAATTTGGGTTGGATTAGAATTTGGCTCAAAAGGGGTACTTTAGGTCACTTTGGGTCAAGTGAGCCTAAGTAAGTCAAATGGCTTGGTCAAAGCTTGATTTGAGTTTGATTGAACTCACATATAGACTTATGATTGAAATATAAATCCATTTACAATTGGCTTGAAGTCAAATGGGTTTTGATTCATTTGATAATTTCAAGTTCAAAAGAACATGAGTTTGAGTTGGGTTTGATTTTTGAATTTAGTTTTGGTTTGATGATTGGAGTTTATGTTTATATTTGGATTCATGATTGTAGGATTGATTGAATCACGAAGAAAAAAATTAAGGGGTTGGCTTGATTTGAAATTGATTTGGCTAAGTTCAAGAATTTGACTTGAAAGGCTTAGGTTGAATTTGAATTGGATTTGAATTTGAGTTTTGAATTGATTTTTGGTTTGATGATTAAAGTTTATGTTTATATTTGGATTCATGATTGTAGGATTGATTGAATTATGAATAAAAATCAAGGGTTTGGCTTGATTTGAATTTGATTTGGCTAAGTTCAAGATTTTGACTTGAAGACTTAGGTTGGATTTTTTTTATTGAATTGTGATTTAAGTTTTAAATTTATTTTTGGATATTTGAACTTAGATTCTATTTATATTTGTGGATACAAATGAGAATATAAATGGGTTATTAGAAAATTCCTTGAATTTGAATTGATTTAGATTTGATTTAGGCTAAGTCCATGAGAGGGAATCAAAGGACTTAGGAAATATTTTTGATTTGGATTTGAATTTTGATTTAGTTTGATGATTTGAGTTTATATTTCATTTATTTATGTGAATATAAATGGGTTGTTAGAAAATTTTTTGAATTTGATTTGGATTTGATTTAGGCTAAGTCAATGAGAGAGAATCAAAGGACTTAGAAAAGATTTTTGAGTTCGGACTCCAATTATGGGATTCAATCATAAGTTTCAATTATTTGGAATTGATTCATAATTTGAGAAAATCCATTGAATTGGTTCAAGGTTTTAGTTAGAGTTGGAGTTGATATTAGTTTGGCTTGAAGGGAGTGAAGAATTTGGTTCAAGCTATAGGTGAAAATTTCCACACCCCCAAAGCATGACTATTTCTATGGCTAACTTTTAAGTCTCTAGGGTTAGGTTGAGTTTCCACCTAATCACCAGATGTGTCTTAAGACTACAAAAAAAATCTAAGAGAAGTACTATTCTAAGATAGAGGGTTAAGAGCACATTTCAAAATGAGGTCAACACGGTCTGATCTAAGATTGGATGGCCACGATCAGATCCCATAGTTAAGAAGGAAATAGAAGATTATCTAATGTGATCAGATTAGGATCGTCCATTCTGATCACGCAAATGGACGGCTCGTGACCTGTCTCCTTCACGAATGGTGAAAGATGGATACCGTCCGTATTTCTCCATTCGATTTGAACTCACTAGAGCTCGGATTAGGATCAAATTAATCCCACACCATCAGGAGAAGAAGGCAAACACATCCAATGGTAAAAATGCATGACATACAAATTTCCTTCAAAAAGGACCAACCAGTTTTCCTAAATCGATGATTTTGAGGAATTACCTCATCGGAGCTAATGTCCGGTGGTGGGATCGACTGAGGTAGCTTTGTTTGGTAGAAATGAAGTTTTGTTGAGCTACACGAGGCTTGATTTGAGGTGGTTTGCTATATGGACCAAGCTCCTTCTATTTGGCATTTGTCTTGATCGAAGTATGTCTTCTGGTGGCTTTGGAACTCAAGGGATAAGTTGCTTGGTTTTGATTAGGAGTGGTGAAGGTGTGTGGAAGTTTAATTGGAGTTTGGTTGAGAAATGGGTGGGTTTAAATCAAGAGAGGTCTCCCTATTTTAGCTTCACACAAAAAATAATGGCTGATCGAGGGAGGCTTAGGGTACTCTAGGAGGCTCTGAGGGATTTCAAAATCACTCAAGGGACTCAAAGAATGTGAATCGTGACAATTTCCACTTGATTTGAGGGAGTATACCTCAAAATCAAGTGTGATGGATGGACGGGATCTGTCCCTAAATTTTAGCTGATTCACCACCGTCGAGGCATCGGAGGGGTCGCTATTAGCTCCACGTGGCTTTCTAGGAGTGGAGGAAGTGGTGGCAGGGAGCTCAAGGTAAGATATGGGGAGATTGGATTGGCTTGGTCCTTTGGGTGCTCAGTTTGGTTTGAGAGGGGAGGAGGTGAACTCCTCTTGGTCCATGGTTGACCCTCACTATTCTAGGGTGGGCTAGAAAGCTTAGGTCCACCCCCATTTGGCACTTGGATGGATACCCAAGTGATGGGAGAGTGGACTTGGCTTTATGGAAAGAATCTAATGTGGGGGAGCTTGTCATGGTTAATCCCCTTGGATTGGGTCACTTGGATTTGGGCTAGTTTGGGTGTGATTTGGGGCTGATTTGAATCACATTTGGCCAGTTCTTAGGGTCCCATGGGTTAGTTTGGGGTGGTTTGGCATCATATGGTCAAATGGGTTCAAATGGGTTAAGTTGGATTGGGTTGACCAATTGGTCAAATTGGGTCAAACAAAATTGGGTTAGGTTCAAATGATATTTTGAAGAGTTTTGTTTCAAGTGGTTTTGATTAATTTAGCTTAGGTTTAATTTTGGCTCATTTGGATTCAAATAGGTCAAATGGCTAGAACCAACCAATTTGAAAAGGTTGGGTTAGGTGTTGGTTCATATTAAATTGGTTAATTGAAAATGATTGTAGGCTTTGGTTGGATTTGATTTGGGTTTAATTTGGGTTTTTTGACCTTTTAGTTAATTTGGGCTAGGTTGGGTCAAGTTGACCAATTGGTCAAATTGGGCTCAATTATGGCTTTGGTCAAGTTCAATAAATGATTTGGAGGAAACTTGAGCCATTGGTTGCAATCAACTTGGATCAAATCATGATTTGACCCATTTTGGTATTTTAGGCCAATTTGGGTCAACTTAGGTCAAATGGCCAATTGGACTTGGTTTGGCTTAATTGAGGGTTTAATCATGTTCAATCATTGAATATGCATGGGTTTGAATTAATAGTTTTGTCAATTTGGTATATGGTGGGTTTTGGTTAGTTGGAGTTTCATTTGGACTAAAGGTTGACTTGGTTTGACTTAATTCAAGATAGTTGATCACCTAGGATGATTGTTGATCATGATATGGTTTGAATGGGCTTAGTTCAGTCAATTTTGGTTAGATTATAACTTGGCTCAAAAAAGGTCTTTAGGTCACTTTGGTTAATTGGACCTAAATGGGTCAATTGGTTTGGTTTTTTTGATTTAAGTTTAGTTGAACTTATATATGAACATAATATTGAAATATAAATCCAATTACAATTGGTTTGGAGTCAAATGAATTTTGGTTCATATGATAATTTCAAGTCAAAAGGGGTTAACATGGGCTTGACTTGAGTTGACTTGGATTTAGTTTGATAATTATAATTTATGTTTATATTTGGGTAAGTGATTGAAGGAAAGATTTTTTCCATGAAGAAAACCATGAGTTTTGAGTTAATTTAAATATCATTTAGTCAAGTTCAAGAAATTGGCTAAAAAGGCTAAAATTATAAATTTGATTTGATTTGGGTTTGGTTTTGGCCATTCAGATATATATTTTATTTATATTTGTGAATATAAATGAAGATAAATGATTTATTAGAAAATCACTTGAGTTTGGAGTGATTTGGAAGCAAATTTGATCGAGCTTAAGGATGTAGGTCAAAAGGGCTTAAGTATGGAATTGATTTAGTTTGATTTATTTTTGGTCATTAGAGAGTGGGTTTCATTTATATTTGTGAATATAAATTAAAGAAATGATTAATATAAAGAAATTAATTGAGTTTGGGTTAATTTGGGTTGAGATTTGATTAAGCTTATGGAGGTAAGTCCATATGGCTTAAGAAAGGTCTTGATTTGGTTTGATTTAGTTTGATTTGATTTGAATAGTTTGAATTTAGATTTCATTTATATTTATGAATATAAATGAAGGGATGGTTGATTTATAAAAAAATCAATCAAGTTTGATTTGGTTTGAAGGGGGTTTTGGCTAAGCATATGAGGGTGGTTCATATGGCTTAGGAAGGGATTTTGAAATTTGAATTTTATTTTGGGTTTCAATCATTTGATTTGAAACTTGGGTTGGGATTTGATTTGAGACTGAATGGATATTTGAGAAAATCAATTGAGTTGAGGTTGATTTTAATTTGGTTAAGGCTAAGTCCATAAGATGAAATCAAAGGACTAAGGAAGGGTTTTTTCGGAATTTGATTTTGATCATGAGTTTCAATCATTTGATTTGGAATTGATTTATAATTTTGGATTTGAATTTGAGGTTTGGTTTGGAATAAGGAAGCAAGGATTGGGTTTAAGGCTATAGTAGGCATGTCTTCCTAAATCCCTAAGGCATAACCTATTCATATGGCTAACTCTTCTAAGTCTTTAGGCTTAGGTTAAGTGTTCACCTAATCACTGAAAGTGTCTTAAGACTAAGGAGCTCTTAGTACCTATAAGAGTCTTAGATCTATGATGAGAAAGTTGAGAGCTCACTTTAAAAGTGAGGTCAACACATATATTCTTTCATTTCCTCCCATCATATGTAACATACACATGATTAAACCTTAAGCATACCTATACATTCAATATGTCTTAACACGCTTAAATGATATATGTAAACATATATTTTTGGAATTTATATCTTCCTTTTGATTCAATTATTTCATCATATTAATTTAAAGCTCTATCTAAATTCTTATACAAAAATATATAGGAATGAAATTAAATAGGTACGTGTCATTGTTAACCAGGGAAGTGAGGTATTCAAATGTCTACCTTAGAGCTAGCTAAAGCCTCGTATTCTTAGGATGTCCAAACTATATACCCATTACATTATAACATATGTAAATTTGCATACATGAACATAAGAATAAGAGCTCCAAGTTATAAAATTAATTAATTCAACAACTTAATCATTCATGAATGCATGGATTTTTTATACACATGCACATGTATAAGAGACATAAGCTAGTACTTGCCATTATTAACAAGGGAAGTGAGGTAATCAAACAACCTCCTTAGGGCTACTTAAAGCTTCATATTCTCTAGATGTCCAGGCAAAATATTTACTTTTTTCAAATACATATGGATGTATACATAAATAAATAAAGAAAAATCATGCAAAAGTTATATTTTATTTGAATGAAACATTTATGCCTATGGAGTAAAGTCTTATCCAAACTCTAATATTGAAATACATAAAAATGAAATCAAATCGAGTGCATGCCGTTGTTAAACTAGGGAAGTGAGGTAATCAAATGACCTCCTTGAGGCTAACTAAAGCCTCGTATTCCCGAGATGTCCATCATATATACCCATTAACAATCTTGCTTATATAAACCAATACATGAATGAAAGAAAAGAAACTTCACTTCATATATTTAAGCTAAAATCACATACATCTCTTGTGTATTTATAACTAGCATTCATAGCATATATAAACATTCATTTATAAATTTAGAAAAATAGATTTGGATTTAATAGTGATAATAGCCACACATATATTAATTTAAATCAACACATGATAGTTTGACATAAAGGATACTATTTGATTTAATTAATTCTGAAAAAAAAGATGAATGCATCACAAGTGACATACAAATAGTTAATATGATTGGAAGGAAATAAAAAGACATAAGCACATGATGTCATTCAATCAAACTAATTTCTAAGAATAATCATACTAAATAAGCTTATTTAAAATAAACCAAAATTTTTTAATGTCATGTTTGATTTGATTTAAGAAATGTGAGAAAGATTTGTTAATCCTACTCCCATTCCACATGTGTGAGTTAACTTGATTTAATGAAAAGCAATTAGGTTGATTTTATGGATTAATTAGGTTAAGGTGTGAATTAAATCAATTTATTAAACCCTTATCTATGTAATCTTAAGATAATTAATTAAATAATTATGAGCTAATGTAATATACAAATGAATTAAAAATTAAATAGAAATGCTCCTATGAAATAAGAGGGGCCTAATACAATTAGCTCATAATCATTAATTAATTAAGCTTAATGAACTCACTTAATTACTTTTATAGTTTTTCCACACATGGGCAAATCATAATTTCCTTAAACCTCTTTAGGTTCTTAAACACCTTAAGCTCTACCCATGATTTCATTAATTAAGATTCCATATGATTACATTTTCAACTTGATTAATTAAGCAATTTGATTAATTGATTAAGCTTTGATTAATTTAATTAATAAAAATGAGCTTAGGGAAATATATTAGGAAAGAGGCCTTAGTCTGATCTCCTGAGTTCACCCACTATTAAGGAACACTTAACCACTTAATTAATTAATCCATTATTGTTCACATGATTAATTAAACATTAATTAAATTAAGAGAGTAATTAGGGGCTTAATTAATCAATTCTCTAATTTGGCAAGCAATAAATCCCAAGAAAAATAGAGAGGTAGAGGTCCTCTTAAATAATCTCAAAAATTTGGGATCAATTACTTGAATGATTAGAGTAATTAAGAAAATGATGTTTTTAATTAAATATCTAATTAAGGTTTGTTTACTATTCAAAATCAATTGAAAATATTTTTTTTATTAAATTCTCCTCTAAAATATCTTTAAAATGAGCTATTATTTATATATTTTTTGGATTTGTCTACAATTAGTTATGAATTATGAAGTTTAGCCTTAAAATATATTAAATAACCTTAATTAAACTTAATCAGATGTAACGCGTGGCGCTTTCCAATGGCGTCACAAGATTGACTATTTAATTTGTCATATCACTAAATTGAACTACGCGATATTGATCTGAGTCAAATCTCATATCGGGAAATTAAACATGCGGAAGGGAGAAATGGGGAGATATAGCGTGATTTGATCGAGGTCTGTTCCAATCATGGAGCGGAAACCATTATGCTTCTTCCATGTGCTGATAGCTTGGTCTTCTATGGATGGTTCAATCCGAGCTCACTCAAGCTCAGATGAACTTCAAAATCAACCCACACCATCAGGGAAGGAATTCACCACATTCAACTATCAAGATAAACTCACATGCAAATTTCCTTCAAAAAGAACCTGCCAAAATTTCTTATTTCTATGGTTTTGAGGAATTACCTCGTCGAGCAAAAGAAGGTGGGATCGGGGAGGTAGCTTTTCTAGTAGAGACAAGGCCTTGAGAAGCAATCAAGCCAATTCCGTTGGTTTATTTCGGTGGATCAATTTCCTTTGTGGAGCTGGTGTGAAGTCCCTCCTCCAGGATTTGGAAGCTTGGGAAAAGACTTGGCCGCACATGCATGGAAGGTGTGTGCAAGAGTAATTTGGTTTTGGTTGAGGAATGAGCAAGTTTGGATTGGGATGAACCCCCCTTACCTATGTTATCTTAAGATAATTAATTAAATAATTATGAGATAATGTAATATACAAATGAATTAAAAATTAAATAGAAATGCTCTTATGAAATGAGAGGGGCCTAATACAATTAGCTCATAATTAATTAAATAATTATAGTTTTTCCACACATATGGGAAAATCATAATTTCCTTAAACCTATTTAGGCTCTTAAACACCTTAAGCTCTACCCAATATTTCATTAATTAAGATTCCATATGATTACATTTTCAACTTGATTAATTAAGTAATTTGATTAATTGATTAAACTTTGATTAATTTAATTAATAAAAATGAGCTTAGGGAAGTAGTTTAGGAAAGAGGCCTTAATCTTATCTCCTGAGTTCACCCACTGTTGAGGACCACTTAATTAATTAATCCATTACTGTTCACATGATTAATTAAATATAATTAAATTAAGAGAGTAATTAGGGCTTAATTAATCAAATTTTCTAATTTGGCAAGCAATAAATCCTAAGAAAATTAGAGGAGGCAGAGGTCATCCTCTTAAATAATCTCAAAAAATTTAGAATCAATCATTTGAATGATTAGAGAGTAATTAAGAAAATTAGGTTCATAATTAAATATCTAATTAAAGATTATTTACTATTCAAAATAAATTGAAAATATTTTTTTTATTAAATTTTCCTCTGAAATACTTTTAAAATGAGCTATTATTTATATTTTTTGGATTTGCCTACAATTAGTTATGAATTGTGAAAGTTTCAACTTTTAAAACACATTAAATAACCATAGTTAAACCTAATCTATCGATGTCATGTGGCGTGGTGATGCGACGCGCTTTCCACGTAGCGTCGTAGGATTGGCTATTTAATTTGTCACATCCATGCTGCTAAGTCGGTGGCGTGGACATGATGATCTCGCCATCGATCTTATGACGACACTAATCAAACTTGTGGCATAAAGGGAGAAAATAGAGAAGATCTAATGTGATTTGATCAGAGCCATCTGTTCCAATCACATGGAATGGACAACCCGTTAGCCTTCTTCCCATGAGCTACGAATGGAGATAGCCTCCGCTTCGCCATGGATCTCAACTCACTCAAGCTCGATGAACTTCAAAATCAACCCACACTATAAGGGAAGGAATTCGAACACATCCAACTATCAAGATCAACTCACATGCAAATTTCCTTCAAAAAGATCCAACCAAAATTTCTTATTTCTACAGTTTTAAGGAATTACCTTGTTGGAGCTCAAGATTGACGGTGGGATCAACGGAGGTAGCTTCATCTAGTAGAGATGAGGCCATATTAAGAAGCAATCAAGCCAATTCCCCTTGGTTCACTCAGTGGATCGATTTCATTCACTATGGAGCTCGGTGGTGATCGAAGTCCCTCCTTCGGTGGATTGGAAGCTTGGGAAAAGACTTGGATGGCTTCGACGACATGTGTGGAAGGTGTGTGCAAGAGTAATTTGGTTTTGGTTGAGGAATGAGAGAGTTTGGATCGGGATTAACACCCCCTCCCCCCCTTCTATTTTGATTTTGAACAGGAAGCAAAAATGCTACAAGGAAAGAGCTTGGGATGGCTCTAGGAATTGCATGGAGACTCAAAATCATGTTAGGAAGCTCTCACGAATCAAAGTGATGTGTTTCTCATTCGAATTGAGGGGGTATACCCCTCGATTTGCTGAGTGGACAGACGGGATGGCTTTCTATTTTTTGGTTAGCCAGCCATCGTTTGAGCATCAGAGGGGTCTCAATCAAGTCCACGTGTCTCGAATGGATTGGGAGAAACCATGGTAGGAGGCTCCAAGCTGGATTTGGGCATATTGGGTTTCCTTGATCCTTTGGGTGTTGTTAGCTTATAAGGGAGGTGAGTTAGCTCCTCCCTTTGGTCCATGTCTCCCTCTAGGGTGGGCTAGGAGACTTAGGGATCACTCATTTGGAATTTTGATGGCTGTCAAGGTGAAAGGAAGAGTGGACTTTGCCATTTTTGGCAAAATCCCACATGGGGGTTGAAAATCCATGGAAGATTTGCATTAGACTTGCCTATAAATGGGTTTGGGTTGATTTTGGGCTGACCTAGGTTGAGTTTGGGTTGATTTTAATCAGCCACCAAAGTCCAATGGGTTAGTTTTATGGGTTTTGGCTTCATTTGATCAAATGAGTTCAATTTGGGTTATAATGTGTTGGGTTGACCAATTGGTTAAATTGGGTCAAACCAAGGCTTAGGTTAGGTTCAAATGATGATTTGAAGAGTTTAGTTCAAATGGTTTCAATCAATTTGACCTAGGTTTGGCTCACTTGGATTCATATAGGTCAAATGTGCTAAGTTGACCAATTTGACTAAATTGGGTTGGAGTTTAGGTGTTGGTTCAATTGGTCAATTGAAAATAATTGTAGTTTTGGTTTGAATCAATTTGGATTTAATATGGATTTTATCCAACTTAACCCATTATGTCAATTTGGGCTAGGGTCAAGTTGATCAACGTCAAATTTGGATCATTATGGCTTTAGTTCAATAATCAATTTGGAATGAACTTGAGCCATTAGTTGCAATTAATTTGGGTTAAATCATGATTTTACCTATTTTGGCCTTTTAGGCCAATTTGGGTCAACCTGGGTCAAATGGCCAATTGGACTTAGTTTGGCTCAAATGAGGGTTTAGTCATGTTCAATCATTGATTATGAGTTGGTTTGAATCAATGGTTTCAATTAATTTGGTGTGGGATGAGTTTTGGCTAATTTATATTTTATTTGGGCTAAAGGTTGACTTGGTCAAAGGACCAAGTTGACTTGGTTTGACCTAATTCAATATGATTGATCATCTTAGGGTGATTGTTGATCATGATATGAGGCTTGGATGGGCTTGGTTCAATCCAATTTGGGTTGGATTAGAACTTGGCTCAAAAGGTTTTACTTTGGGTGAGTGGACCTAAATAGGTCAATTGTTTATTTTAGCTTGATTCAAGTTTAGTTAAACTTATATATGAGCCTAGGATTAAAATATAAATCCAACTGCAATCAATTTGGAATCCAATAGATTTTGGCTCATTTAAAGTTTCTAAGCTAAAAGGGCTAACTTTGGCTTGACTTGGGTTGACTTGAGTTTGGTTTGATAATTGTAGCTTCATTTATATTTGGATATATGATTGAAGGAATGATTGATTCAAGAGAAAATCCATTGATTTTGGCTTGGTTTAGGTTGATTTGGCCAAGTCCAAGGAAATGGCTTTAAAAGGCTTGAATTGGGTTTTGGTTTGATTTTAGATTTGATTTTGGCTATTTGGATTTATATTTCATTTATATTTGGAAATATAAATGAAGATATAAATGATTCATGAGAAAATCACTTGAGTTTGGAGTGATTTAGAAGCAAATTTGACCAAGCTTAAGAATGTATGTCAAAAGGGCTAAGAAAGAAATCAATTTAGTTTGATTTGTAAATAAATTAATTAATTTTGGATTTATTTGGGTGAAGATTTGGTTAAGCTTATGGAGGTAGGTCCATATGGCTTACGGAGAGTCTTCGTTTGGTTTAATTTGGTTTAATTTAGTTTTGATCATTTGAGTATAGATTTCATTTATATTTATGAATATAAATAAAGGAATAATTGATTTATAAAGAAATCAATCAAGTTTGGGATAATTTAGTTGGAGATTCGGCTAAGTTTATGAGAATGGGTTATATGGCTTAAGAAAGAATTTTGGAACTCAAATTTGATTTTGGGATTATATTATTTGAAGTTGGATTTGAATTGAAGTTGATAGATTATTGAGAGATTGAATTGATATTTGAGAAAATCAATTGAATTGAGATTGATTTGAACTTGGTTAAAGCTAAGTCCATAAGATAAAATCAAAGGGCTTAGAAAAGGTTTTGAATTCAATCATAAAGTTTTATGAAACATTTTGAGGTTAAATTTGATAATGAGATTGATTATGTGTCTTGGAAATTTGGTTTGGATTTCATTTGAATTTGAGGTTTGGTTTGATGAGGAAAGCATAAATTGGGTTCATGCAATAGGGTGAGCAAGTCTCCCTGAGTCCCTAAGGCATAACTTATTCCTATGGCTAACCCTTCTAAGTCTCTAGGCTTTGGTTAAGTATTCACCTAATCACTAGAAGTGTCTTAAGATTAAGGAGCTCTTTTTAAGAGTCCTAGATCTCATGTGGAAGTTGAGAACTCATCCTAAGTGAGGTCAACAAGGGCTCTTAAGAAGCTGGGAGTAAGGCTATATGGTGGGATTTAGATTCAAGTGGAAAAGAATTTTGATGGATTTAGTTGTCATGAGCATGTACATGTGTAGATCTAATTTTGTAGTAATATGTTTTATCATTGGATCTGTCTCTAGATATCCAAATCAATAAAAAAAATGAAAATTATGGGTAATGGAGTCTACTTGATTTCTAAAGTTTCATAAATTTTAGAAAGGTTTAAATATTTGTTCTAAATTTTTTCTAAGATTGATTAAAAGAAAAATTGTTTCTATCATGCTAACTTGAGATTAGGTTTCAAAAACTCATAAATTTTGTGAAAAATAAACCATAATCAATACTTGAGACTTGTAGATAATGAACTTAAATACTATTATGGATATTTTGACAATTTTTAGTGGAGATATTGTTAGCCAATTGAAAGCAAAATAGAGATTATGTCCTAAAAACCTAAAGCTTGGCTAACCTTGCTAGTGGTTATTAAGATAGATTTTGTGGGATAAATATAAGGTTTTAATTTTTGTATGATAGAACATAATCACAAAAACATAACAGAATAAAATATTACAAGAAATGACACTACTCATCAAAGTAGAGTTGAAAGTAAGATCACTCAACCTCCTTTCTTGGTTGGGCACCAAGCTCGAACCACAAAAGGAATTAACTTGAATATTTATTTAAAATGATAATAATCCATCATTAGTAGTAGAATAAGAGTTTTTAATACCAGAGACACTTCATTTTGAATTTAGGAGGGAATAAGTAAGAGGAGAGTGTTGGCCACTACATGGGATAGCTACTATCTCCAAACTTTCCTAAAATTGGACCACTGACCTCACTTTTAGGTGAGCTTTCAACTTCTCCATCTTAGACATACTCTCTAAACACTAAGAGTTCCTTGGTCTTAAGACACTTAGTGATTAGATGAACACTTAACTTAACCCTAGGACTTAGAAGAGTTAGTCATAGGAATAGGTTATGCCTTAGGGGTATTAGAAAAACTTGCCTACCCTATAGCTTGAACCAAATCCTTGCTCCCTTCTTTAAAGTTAAACTTGAAATTCAAACCAACTTCAAATTCAAATCAACTTCAAATTCAAATCAACTTCAAACTCAAATCAATTTCAACTTAATTGATTTTCTCAAATTCAAATAAATTCCAAATCCAAATCATGAATCAGTTCTAAATCAAATGATTGAAACACATGATTGAATTCAAATCACAAAATCTTTCATAAACCCATTGATTTCATTTTATGGACTTAGCTAAAATCAAATCCAAATCACTCTAAACTCAAAAGATTTTCTCATATTTATATTCTAAATTATATTCACAAATATAAATAAAATATAGAATCAAATAACCAAAACTCAATTAAAAAAATAATAAAATAAAAAATAAAAAAAATAAAAAAAACTAAAACTCAATTCAAAACTCAAATCCAAATCTAACCAAAATCCAACCTAAACTATGTCAAGTCAAATCCTTGAACTCCTTTAAACAAATATAAATCACTCCAAACTCAAAATATTTTCTCATAACCCATTTATATTCTCATTTATATTCACAAATATAAATGAAATATAAATTAAATAACAAACTCAATTCAAAGCTTAAATCCAAATCTACCAAAATCCAACCTAAACTATTTCAAGTCAAATCCTTCAAAAAACAAATCACTCCAAACTAAAATATTTTCTCATAATCCATTTATATTATCATTTATATTCATAGATATAAGGAAATATAAATTCAAATAACCAAAACTAAATTCAAAACTCAAATCCAAATCTAATCAAAATCCAACCATGCCCTTTCAAGTCAAATTCTTAAACTTAGCCAAATAATTCTCAAACCAATCCAAACCTTCGGATTTTCTCTTCAAACAATCAATCCTTCAATCACAAGCTCAAATATAAACATAAACTACAATAACCAAGCCAAAATCAAACTAACCCAAGACAAACTCATGTTCACCCCTTTGACTTGAAATTGTCAAATGATTCAAAACCCATTTGACTCCAAATCATTTGCAATTGGATTTATATTTCAATCATAAGTCCATATATGAGTTCAACGAAACTTGAATCAAGCCTTGATCAAGTCTATTGACCCACTTAGGCTCACTTGACCCAAAGTGACCTAAAGACTCTTTTGAGCCAAATTCTAATCCCAAATTGGATTGAACTAAATTGATCTAAATCTCACATTGTGAGCAATCATCCTAGGATGATCAACCACTCAAATTAGGTCAAACCAAGTCAAACCTAGCCTTTGACCAAGTCAACACTTAGCCCAAATGAAACCTAAACTAGCTAAAATCCACCATAAGCCTAATTGATTGAAACTATTGATCTAAACTAATTCATAATCAATGATTGAACTTGACCAAGTCATCAATTGAGCCAAACTAAGCCTAATTGGTCTCTTGACCCAAGTTGACCCAAGTTGACCTAAGTCAAAATGGGTCAAATCTTGATCTAAGCCAAATTGATTGCAACCAATGGGTCAAATTCATTCTAAATCACTTGTTGAACTTGACCAAAGCTTTGGCCAATTCCCAACCTAGCCCAATTGACCATGAACTTAACTTGACTTAAAAGGTCAAATCAACTTGAAATCAAACTAAACTAAAATTGATAAAAACCAAAGCTTGCAATACATTTCAAATGAACAACCCATGACCTAATGCAATTGGGTCAAATTGGTCAAATTGGTCAACTTGACCAATTTGACCTAAGTGAACTCAAATGAACCAAAACTAAATATAAATCAAATTGAACCAAACCAATGACACCCATAGGCTTTAAATGATCATTTGAACGTGACCTAACCCATGCTTTGACCCAATTTGACCATTTAGTCAACCTAACCCAATTGACCAATTAGTCAACCTAAATGGGTCAAATTGAACTAATTCAAATAAAAGAAACTCCAAATCACTTGAAATTTGGACCAACTTATTTTTGAATCAATTCAAATCTGTCCAAATTAAATCAAAGCCAAATGACCATTTTACCCTTAGGTCAGAGGGTAACCTATGGTCAAATTCACTTGGAATTTGGCCAATTCTTTCTCATGGCCACTTGGCATCCTCCTAGTGGACCACATGGACACCAAGAGGGTGGTGAACATGACCCAATGGGTTTGGGTCAGCCATGACCCAACCCAAGGCCAAACTAACCCCTCCAATGGAAATTCTCCTCTTGGATCACTCCGTACACTCACCTAGCACATATGCATTTCCTCTCCTCTACTCCTCTGCCAAAAATGAACCACATGAAATCCCTAACAACCTAAACAAACCAATCAATCCAAACAATTAATCAAAAATGGTAAAACTAGTCTCGGTCGTTCGATCCAAGGAGGGGAAGATATACTCCCCCTATTTTTCACTCAAACCAGAGACATTGCATTCAATTGAGCAAAAAACATCAAAAGAAAGCTTCTCCAAGCTTCCCTAAGCCATTTCCAAGCATCTTGAATTTTTTCCTTCTCAGTTTTCTTCAAAGTTGAAACAGGGGAGGTAATTCCAAACTCCAATTCATCCAATTCTCCACTAAACTCAAATTCACTTTGCAAGCAGCATCAAGGGAGCTAGTCGAGCTCACCCAAAATATTTCCCAAGTCTCCAAGCCACGGGAACGGCGATTTCGATCAAAGACAAAATACATTAGAGGGTGGCATGGAAAATTGAGCAATTCACTTCAAATCAAAGCTTAAAACCTTTAACAGGGCTTTGTCTCCACTAGACAAAGTTACCTCTTCCGTTGGAAGCATCGATGATAGCCTCCGGTGAGGTATTGTTCAAAACTGATCCTCCCTTAAAAAATGCTTGGTCCTTCGTGAAAGGAATTGTAATCTCATTATATTCTAGCCGTTGGATGTTCTTCCCTATACCTCTTAATGGTGTGGGGTAAATCCTGGCCTAATTCGAGCTTAGGTGAGTTCAGATCAAGCGGTGGAGGAAGGACGACATCCGTCTCCCACATCTTAGATAGGGATAAATCATGGGCCATCCATCCCGCTTATTTTGGATGGACGACCCTGATTAAATTAATTATATCCTCTGATTTAAACCCTTTATAACCACAGGATTAATCCTGATCGTCCGATCCTTGATCGGACAACCTATGGGAAAGCACGTTGCACTACGGCGCACACTGATAATTTAAATAACCAATCTTATGTGCCATGAAAGCGCTCACATGGTCGATTGATGGGATTAGTTAATTAATAGCTATTTTATCCATTAATCACAGAAACTTCATAAAATCATAATTAAAAGTAGAAAAATCCAAAAAATATTAATAAGGGCTCATTTTAAAGATATTTCATAGGAGAATCCAATAAAATTATTTTTAATTGATTTTAAATAGTGAATTGTTTAATTAGGGTTTAATTAAAAATTGAATTACCTTAGTACTTCTTACTTCATTAATTAATTCTAAATTTCGACATGTTTTGGTGGGATGACTACCTCCCTTAATTTTCTTAGAATTTATTAATGAGTTAATTAGAAAAATTAATTAATGAACTCCTAATCACCTCTTAATATAATTAAAAGTAATTAAGTATATAAACGGTGATTTAATCACTTAATTGAGATAATTGAACATTATTTAAGTAAGGAGGAGGTTTATGGAATGGGTTTGGGATATTTTCCCTAAGTTTTTTCCTAAACCTCTTTTCTTCCTTAATCCAAATATAATTAAGGATTAATCCACTAATGATCTACTTAATTAGTCTAATCAAACTTTCAAATCCAATCTGGAATTAATCAATCTTTTGATGGGTAGATCCTTATGTGTTCAAAAGCCAAAGGTAAGTTTGAGAACATTATATCCAACTCAGATGTGTGGGAAGGTTATGAAAGTACTTAATGAAAACCCTTTAGCTTAATTAATTAATAATCATGAGCCAATTGCATTAGGCCCCTTTATTTATTAGGTGCATTGCTGATTTAAATTCCATGTGATTTCATATCATATGTTGACTCATAATTACTTATTTAATTATGTTAAAGTGGTGTAAGTAAGGGGTAATTAATAGATTTAATTCACACATTAACTTAAATAAAATATAAAATCAATCTAATTATTCTAAATTTAAACTAAACTAATTCACACATGAGAGAAATGGGTTATGACCAATAAACTCTTTTCACATTTCCTAAGTCAAATCAAATCCAAAAATAAAAATCTCTTTAAAGAATTTTGATTCACTTTAAATGATCTTATTTCATAGGATTGTCTTTAGGAATTAATTAGGATGAATGAAGTCATGCTTACATCACTTTCTTTCCAAGCATGCTAAATATTATGTGATATATGAAATCATGCATTCATATCTTTTGAAAAATCTATTAAATAAAATGTTCCCGTTTATGTCAAATTACATGTTTTGGCTAAAGTTAAGAATATGAGTGGCTATAATCACTATTAAATCAAAAATTATTTTCAAAACCTATAAATCAAAGATTATAAATGAAGGTATGCTACTTATAAGTACTTATAAGCTTGCATATGATTATAACATAAGATGTGTATTATGTGATTTTTCTTCTCTTCTCTTAACATGAATTTGAATAGGATTTGAAAAGTGTATAATTCATTTGAAAAGAAAATAACACTTGCTTAAATATAATCTTATGCACTTCTATGTTATGACTTAAGAAGGATCTTCACATTACACATGAAAATTTTACAACCAAATCAAACAAAAATCTTTTGCATGATTCTTCATCCATTTGTTTCTTTTTGTACATGCACATATATTTAAGAAAAGTGGTATATTAGTCTAGACAAGTTGGGATTACGAGGATTTAAGTAGCCCCAAGTAGGTATTGTACCTTACGCCCCTTGTGTAAAAAATAATAGCGTTGTACTCACTTATGTCTTCTATACATGTGGATATGCATTTGATTAATGGATAAAAGAGTCCCTCTTTTCTACTTAATAAAAATATAAATTCATGGAATATCCAAATTTTCTTAAGCAACATCTCTTAGCATTCACCATCAAAGTGTGTTAAAGATTTGCATTACATGTATATATATGCTTAGGATTATTCATATGCATGATATACAAAGTGGAAAGAAATAAATGGTTATGAGTAATTCACCTTAACTAATCCTAAGATGTATTTCTTATTGAATAGATTTATTTAGAGAAAATCTAAACTTGGGGTTAATTAAAACACATAAGAAAATATTCACAAAAGAAAAATCATTAATTAATATACCTTAGAAATTACTTAAGGTAAAGACAAAAGAGAAGTTCTCTTCTCTTTACATTATTTAGTAACTAAATGTAGGTTCATTCAAACCCAAATCAAATCATCAAATAAAATTGACCAAATCAAATAAATCACTTAAAATGAAATCACCCTCTAAGTTGAATCCTTTCATACTTAGAAAATATTAACATTAAAGCCTAGCTAAGACATGCCACACAAGCCTTAAATGGCACACACACTAGGCTAAGTCACCATTTCTAGCTTTATGTTAGGGCGGTGCATAATTTGATACTGATTTTATTTTGTGATGTAATATTTTAGACTAGATGTTAGGGTGCATGTGCACAGATTGGATGATAGGATGATCTTAGTCTAATCATGTCTTTCGTAGGGGGATTATTCTTATGGGGCACTGTAATAAAAATATAAATGCTTTTGTTGTGTAGGTTGCTTATACTCCTAAGCATGATCCAAATTAGGACAGGTGAACTTGGTTACTCATGTGTGGGGTGCTAAGTTCAAATTATTTCTATAACTGCTTAGGCTGTGTGGTATATTTAGCTAATCTCTATTTTGCAGGTTTAGTTAGACTTACTTTTCCCATTTTGATGTAAATTTTGCAATTGAAATTTAGAATAAATGTTATGGGGGGAGTGGAGGTGAACACTAGTCATAAGACCAAATCTTATGCACCATGTGAAGCCTTGGAGCAACCATATCCCAACCAACCAAAAGAAGGAAAGAAATAAAGAAAGAAAGAAATGAAGAAAAGAGAAGTGAAGAAGTGAAGAAATGAAGAATGAAGATCCCCATAACATAAATTTCTTCTAAATTGTAATTATTCATTTGTAATCCAGGTTGTATAAGGGTAGAGCTCAGCTATCTATATTTTTTTTTGAGTTTGTACAGTGGAGCCAGACCACAAAGGCCTCTTATTCTTTTAGTCTAATTTTATAAATTGATTGATGTTCTGTTTACAATTGTGCAACTAGAATGACATAATTTTCCTAGTTTCTTCATTGTTTAATGAATGGCTGATGATTAGGAAAAAATAAATTTTTTATCCAGTTAATCAACTCAAAATTAAAATTAAATAACTTATAACCTCACCTAAAGCCTAGGATATAAATCAAGATAATAAAAGATTTAACAATCCCTAAGCTGGATGTTGTATATCTCATATCATGCATAAAATCATATTGCTTCACTCTTGCTAATGGAGGGCTTCCACCTTTGTTAGAGAAAATGGCTTGAACTTTGAGAGCCATGGTGGAAACACACCTCCTTCTTACTGATTTTGGCCCATAATCAATTTCTCATGCATTAGGCATATGAATCTCATAGCCTGTGTCAAATAAAAATGTCCAAAAATTAAAATAAAATAAAATAAAATTTGCATTAGATTAAGTCATTATTCATGGCCTTCATGATCTAGTCTCTTAGGGAGTGTGTTTAAGGACTTAGTCTCCTTTTTAAATAAACAGCAGCCTAACTATCTTGTAAAGCATAAGACTTGCTTACATGTATTTAAAATCGTAGGAGGAGTTAGTTGGTAGCCACCCCTAGGCAGTTGTAAGTCCAACAGTTGGGTGATTTATTCTCTCTTTTAGAGGTAAGCCATATGCCCATTTTCTCTTTAGATTTAGATCATGCTTTGGCTCTCACCAAAATTCCATAGATTTATGATCTGAGGTCATTATTTCCCTTTGCGGGCTACAAGCATAAACTCTCACCTCTTAAGTATTTCTATAACCTTATGTTTTGAAATTATAAGCCCTAGATTTCTAATAAAAATTCAACTCAAATATATAATCCTATTCAAAATTTAAAAATATAAAGCCTAACCATAGGATAGTTTGGGATGCTTACTAGGTTTTCTAGTATCATGAGCATCCCCTACTCATCTCCTTTTGATTTTGATAATAACTCCCTCTTTTTGATCAATCCCACTTAATTTTCTAAAAATAACCAATTTGTTGATAGTCCAATCTTTAAAATCTTTGGAGACAATGATCATTTATTTTAATCGAGAGTATTCCTAAGGAATCTCATTCCTTAAGATGTAATTAATGAACCCGATTTAAAATAAACTCTACTTTAAGTTTTCATGCAAAATAGGGGAAGAATCTCTGGTACATTCGAAGACACATCGTTCTTAGGAGTCATTATTAGGTGATTAGGTCCATTATAGGATGGTGACTTCTATCTCTCAAGATAGTGCATTATTTCTCAATGTAGCACCTGATCATCCTAATAAGCACATCTGCGAATCTACATGGTGTCCCAACAATATACAATAATATTTTTATTTTTCAAATTTTCTAAGAGTTTGAGAAATAAAACACCACACCACCAATATATTTTTATAATTATAATTGATTAAGTGAAAATTAATCGATTATAATTGCATTAACTAATTTAACCCGTCCTTTTACATGATATTATAATCACCAAAACAACATATAATATAATTACATATCAAGTTTCAAAACAAATTCACTAATACAAATAAACACTAAAACATGACATAAACACATGAAACTACATGCATTAAGCTTGAATTATCCTTGTGGAACTCTAGGTTCTAGTGATAAAACTACCATGATTAGCCTTCATCTCTCTTGTTTCGGCTTTTGTCATGGGATTTTGTGCTTGTGCCACATCATTCCCCTAAACTCAAAAATCTCTTATCTGAAAAGTTAAAATTCAAGTAATTAGCTATAAGCTCACTAGCTTCTCCAAGTCCTCTCTAATAAGCCAAGTTTCTTCAGTGGGTGGCTTATCTCTCTATCTTATATGGGATCTATGGTATTCAATATGATTTGTTTCATGTGTAATGATGTAGTCTATCTTTAAGAACAAGTGTTAATTTGATACCTACAAAAAACAATTTTATGTTCATACTTAAAAAAATAGCTAAATTATTTAGATCTTAAAAAATTATATGATATGTTTCATTTTTTTAACTGGATTTGTCTCCTTGAATTTCCCTCCATATTTAAAGGTTGGCTAACTTATTATATGATATAAGATCTTCACATTAAAAACTGAGTTGATAAATATGTTTGTTGGCAATTCAATAATATATGTATTTGTGCCAATTTTCTTAATAATCTTAAATGACCCACATGCCCTAGATTATAATTTGCTAAATGATATAAAAGGATACCTCTCATGATGAATTCTTATTAACACATGATATCCTATATTAAACTTTTTAAAAATTTATCTTCATTTTTGGTTTTAATATATTTTCTATTAGTTATTTCCAATTATTTTTTTAACATTCTCATGAAGGATTTATAAATCTTGTACAAATGTAAATGCAAAATTAGAAAATGCATGTGAGGGCATACTAGTTTCTTAAGGTTATAATCGTAGCCTATCTCAAATGGTATTTTGTTAGCAGCCCTAGAAATTGAACTATTGTAAATAAACTAATTTTTAAAAATGTGAATGTCATTGCTTAAGCTTATACCCATCAAACTCTTAAGAGGATTTCTAAAGTTTTCTTGACAACCTCAATTTAGAGCCTATCTAAAATGGTATTTTGTTAGTAGCCCTAGAAATTGAACTATTAAATAAACTAAATTGTAAAATGTGAATGTCGTTGCTTAAGCTTATACCCATCAAACTCTTAAGAGGATTTCTAAAGTTTTCTTGACAACCTCAATTTAGCCATCAATTTTGGGGAAAAATCTAATTGTGTTATCAATTTTCATAATATTTATCAAAGTGTGATAAAATTTCATATATCTATCTGAAATAATTATGAAAAGAAGTTTATGCAATCTATCTCTTTGAAGAATAATTTTGCAATATGATAAGCATCATTAGAGTTAGAATAATATAAAAAAAATGTCATTTTGGAGAATCAATCGACCACTATAAAAATATTGTCATGACCGCTTACATTCCTAAGAAGGCCTAATACAGAATCCATGGAAATGTCTTCCAAAAGTAAAAGAAATAGTCAAAGCATAATATTTTTTAGCTTTTTGCTTTTTGCTTTTGGCTATTTGACATGTATAAAATTAGGTCAATATTTTTTTACATCTCTTTTTAATGATGATAAGTAAAACCTAGATTATGCTAGGTGTATAGTTTTCAGCTTCTCAAAGTAAAACCTATTTCGATTTATTTTAAATTTACTTTTATCATAATCGGAAGAAGACCTTGACACTTAGGATCTCCTTCTAACTTATAATAAACCTTCAACAAGTTTATTGCCTCCCTTCAACATAATTTTTTTTTGGAAGAAATGAACTGTTGATTTCCTCTTAGTTTATTGTATTATGAACATACAATATAGAATCTCGAAAGTGTGTATAAGAGGGAGATAAAAAAACTCAATAACAATAAATTATGATATTCATCATTAATAATCACATTATTATTTCTCAACTATTAAATAATGGAAGCTAAACAATTCATTTGTGGTCTAATAGATGTTCCTTATTGCATGGTAAGTAAAAAAGAACCTATGCTTTTAATTCATTTTTTTAGAGAGATTTTGATCAGCTGCAAAGACTTTAGCTTTAACCACAAATTTTCTACAATTATTTTCTCTATGACATATATCAAAATCTCATTCACCAAATGTAGCTAAGCACCAAATGTAGCTAAATGATTGAGAAAGCCTTCTAAGTCATCTATTTCTTATTTTCCTTAAAATTTGAGGTATCTCATTATTGCCCATAAATGCCTTCATAAGCCTCGCTTGGAAAAGAATAAAATTATCTTAATTCTCCTAAATTAAGCTAATAAACTTCTAAAGCTCATATTTTTATGGCTACTATATTTTTTATAACCCCACTACAATACTAGTTATTAAGGGTTTGTTTGGTTGGAAAGTAAAGTAAAATAAAGTAAATATAGGGGTTTCAATTTTTTTTGCATTTGGCATGATCTAAAGTGAAATTTCAAAAATGATATAATGAATTTGGAATTCATTAAGGGGCTGTTTGAAGTTTAGGGTTGTATAATTTGTATTCACAAATTAACTTAACAAGATATATAATAATAATCATAAAAAATTAAGATTTTTTAATACTCAATAAGGCATTGTGATTCATCAAAGTAGGGCAAATCTATTGAAGAAAAGAAAATGAATTATCATGCCAAGAGCTCTATTGATTGAGGTCTATCATTCCTTTACACTATCTTTATTGCTTATCACTGTCTTATATTTTGTTGTGTCGTAGGTTGTTAACGGATGAATTCATCTGAGTGCATGTAAAATGTTGCGAGTTGATATCACTCGTTAAAGTATCTTCAGCTAATATATTGAGATTTCCCCATCCCGTATCCCCTATAGGAAACTACGTCCCCGTCCTGCATTAAGCTTCGTCTGCAGTAGCTCGCAAAGCTCGCGTCAAGCTAACTCCGCTCACACTCCCATTCCGCCCTAATACTGTATCATAGTTTACCCCGCACTGCCCTAATAGCGTAGTCCACCAAGACGAAGTTTTTACGGGAAACAGAGGTTCGTCTCATTCTATCTCCCTTCCGCTTGATCTCTACACATTTTTTTGTTGGAAGATCATGGGTTTATTTATTGCTTTATTGTTGTAAGGTTCGTATTGAAGTGATTTGCCGCAAAACTCTAGATTGAGCCAAGGAGTAATTCACTTTCGTTTCTTCCCATTGCCTCTATTCCTACTTATATTTTCTTCCTTTTACGAAATCTTGCTTTTATTTTCGCTGTTGTTTTTGTTGAAGTCATTAGAATATAACACCCAACGAGTAGCAGTTGTTGAGGAAAATCAACTTTATAAGAATGGAACAAAATAGGAAAACTGTTCGTTTTGCTGACTGACGTTTTTGTGCGTTCACATTATAATGTGAGAAGATAGAAACATGTTCCTTATTCCTACGATGTAAATGACATATTATGTTGGAATGTAGGTTTAGGTTCGCATTGGAGTTACCTTTTGTTTCTACTTGTTTATATATTAACGGCATCATACCTGGAGCACTTGGTTTGCACTTAACTCTTCCCCCATGGATCATCTAAACTGAATGAATGGGACCAAACTGCCAGTTAATGTAAGAATGTGTCAGTGGTATAGTTAGTTCTTTGGTTTACATCACATCTCAAACAACAGCTCTGATTTATATAGCAGGTCAATCCGCATACTCCTAACTTATTTTTAAAATGTTAGAACAATTTGTATAGATTTTGGGCTATTAAACTTGCAAAATATGAGATATTGGTGTTCTTTATCAGAAAATGAGTTAGCATATAAAGTAACAAAATTTTATTTTGCTAATTTAATCTTTAAATTTATTTTGTATAATTTTGTTCTACAGGTATTATATTACCGAATATGAGCTCAAGCCAGTCACCACAATGAAGGGTAATAAGAAAGATTGTCATATCTATTGCTGAAGCAATTTAAAATTTGTTTTATTCACATTCCATAAAAATAGAAATGCTGGAAGAAAATTTCTCTGATGTTTTCGGAATCGAATGAGGAGGATTGTTGTTATTCATATGGTAGGATGATTCTGAACACAGGATATGAAATAGACAATCAAGCACAGGGTTCTGAGGGGTGCACGTCAAAGAAGCTTGAGACGATTTCAATTCAAAACAAAATCATAATAGCTTTAATCATTATCAATATTGCTACGACATTATTACTATTTAAGGTAACTATGTGCTTAATGATCTTGTGAAGATCAATGTGCATGTACTTGTAACCATTCATGTACTTTTGGCTCGTGTTATCAATGAATCTGGTTTAAGCTTGGATGCTAATTATATGTTATCAATCATCTTGGTTATCAAATGAATAAACTATTGTGTTTTTTATTTGAAGAAGTTGAGATTTGCTATCATTTTATATATGTTATTTGACCTCACAATCCAATCTTACGATGCAAGGATTTTTGTTGTATGTATGAACTAAAGATAAAAAATTCTATTGGCAATATGTTTCAGGGGATTTAATGATGTCATATAAAATTTCAAGTAATAGATAATGTTGCATTTAACCTACAAGACAACGACCAATTCTAATAGTAGTTTGTATATCTAGCCTTTTTTTTTACCGAAGACGACGACTTCCAAGCTTCTAACAAGGACTAAAAGGGTCTATGCAGTGTATCAACCTCTCACGAGTTACCTCATACAAGAGATTATTAGTCAGCAGTACCATATATTCTTTTCAGTTTGATTTGGCTTCTTAAATGTTACAAGCTTTTGCATAGGAATAAGTTGGTCATGAATTCTGATCTTTTGCTTGTGTGTTTTTATCTTACTCAATAACTGTATTAAGGAATTATAAAGCCTAAGACATCTTGTAATTTAAATTTCCTAATCATATATTTATTCATCACTCTCTAGAAGTTTGTTTCTAGAGTTCAAATAAGCATGAGGCTGAAATTCTTGAAGAAACAAAATATATGAAGTTTGAATGATGGATAGGTCTGTGCACACAGTTTTTATATAAACAAATGAATATAATGTTTATAAATTTGAAGGATTGATATGTCTATACATAGAATTTTAGTCATGAGCACGACACATGATATTGTGGGCTCATTAGTCACCAACCTCGGAGAGAATGATTTAATATCGGTTAAATTTTCAATAGTAGATAGGAGATTTCACCCTTATTTTGCGAGGACTTTAGATCTAGTTCCAGGTTTCTTATAGGCATAAGCACCTATAATTAATTTCCCCTCCTAATGCTGAGAGAGAACTTTTGATTAAGGCTAGTCGTTAGATTGTTGAATGCATAACATATAGTAGTAGTATGTGGAGTTTAAAATTTAAGCTTATGAAATTCATCATATTACCTTAAACTGATTGGTTGGGGGAATGATGATACGTCTGATCAAGATCTCATAGTTTCGTCATCACGGGCTGTCATGGTCTCTAGCCTACTTAGTCAGAGGAGGTAGTTGACCCAACTTGATCGAAGGATCCTTGCCACATGAGTTGCGTGTCTGAAACCTTATAAACTTGGGGTGGTGTTTGTCACATGGAGGCGTCTTAAGTCCACCTTGGCAAATGGCTTTTATCTATCAATGCACCCTATGGTTCATAACTCTGAGAACCATTAGGGAGCATACGAAATCTGATATTGATAAATAATATAATGGTGTCATTTGGCGGTAGCCACCGTCGAGAAGGACTCGTGTAAGCATCATATATGGACCCTACTAGCCAAATCACGCAGACAGAGAACACGGATCACGTTCTTACTGACATGAGTTTATTTGAGAATAAACATAGTTGTACACTTGACTTGATTTTGGCTCTTTTGTGAGCTAGAGCTTTCTTGATTTTTCACTTTCAACAAACAATTGCGGAAGGTGGATGGATTGAATTTTGTTTTAAATTTTTTTGGATATTGAATTTCATTTTAATCATTTAGAACTTAGTGATTTGTCTGATTTTATATTTATATTGATAATTAATTTAGATTAATTTGATTTGAGCTTGCAAAAGCATTTTGATGATAAATAACCCCCCCGGTTGAAATCTCTATTCAACACAGCTATCATCAGGGTATATAAGTCTGTTTGATCATTTAGTTTATTGTTCTAGATCATGTTGACTCTATTAATTTAATAATAAAAGATCAGATCTACTATCATATGATAGAATTAGCTTCTCAGATATTTTACTAAGTTGAAATTCTTATAATATTATTATTGGATTTTTTTTTAGGTTTTGTTAATTCAGACCCGATCGTAAGACCTAACCGAGAATCAACCCGCGTAGTATCCTCAAGCACTAAGTTTAAGCATTCAGCGTAGTGTTGGGGCCCATGCAAGTTTTTTTGATTGATTTTGGGATACTTGTAGGCATATGTTCATTCATTTTACATCAAACTTGCACATTCATTTCATTTAAACGACTATACATGCTTTAAGACATTTGAAATTAAATTTAAAAAATTCTCCATAATGCATATAAATATTTTCATTTTAAACTTTGCATGAGTTTTAAAATATCATGTTCAAATACTAAGTTGCACTCTAACGTATGTAGTATTCCACCATTTAAGTGATTTACACACATCTCAGTGCGATCGAATACGTGTAAATATCCAATTCATTTATTTGAAAGCTCTCACAAGCTTTGAAGCACTTAGATAAGGCATATGATTACTTCAAAACATATGCAAGCACTTTTCTTTTCGTATTTCAAGACATCTAATTTGAGAGGATGATTGCCTTAGCATATACACGAATATTTGCCTCCTCTAAAATACTTTGAGTCTTCGTACACTTGAATTAAAGCAATGATGTTTACCTCGAAGTGCTTGTCAAAAAAATATATTTTTTTGTCTTTCGCATATGCGTCAATGCGGCGTAATTGAATATGAGTATATCTCATAATATATTAAAATATTACATTGTTGCATTCAAAAGCTTGCACAAATTTAAATTAAGTGAAATATCACCTCATCAGACATGCATAAAGTTTGCCTCATTTGAATGTTTGCATGCATATCAAAGACATTTAGATTGGATGGAATGAAAATAATACTATGAATATACACAATAAATCATTTCATTTGGATACTTAGCGTGAATCTCAAAGCTATAGCTTCGCATGAGACTATTTCATGATATATGTTCTATTTTTTTTTTTTTTGATATTTCCATGAAATAATGAAATGATTGATATTTGAAAGTTTGCATGTGCATCAAAAGCATTTGGGTTAGATGAGAGATGTATCTTTGTAATACATGTAAGGATCATCCAAAATCCCTTCATTTTCATAGCTTACCAATCAATGAATCTCTTCAATTTGGGTATCTTATAATGCAATGAACCATATTGTCTCCATATCCCACATTTATCATATCTTTCCCACTTCTCATTGCATAACATTTAATTGGGTGACTTCATAATAATTCAAAATCAATTATCAGTGGTAGAGTACTACCACCATTCAATCATTTTCTCCTTCTCTTTGAATTTTCCTATGAGAGTCATTGTGAATTTAATGCATTCAACAGGATTATGTTCACAATTCAAGCTTGATTTTGACTTTTCAGTCATTCCTCATAAGTTCAATTGATGCTCATATATTTAATTTTAATTTTATTTTGGATTTTTATATCTTAATCTTTAGTTTATAGTGATTCATTCATTCAAGTACTTTATTTTTCTTAGTCTAGAATCTGGACCTCACAGAGTCATCCTTGCGTGGCCTACTTGAGTCACTGCTCACCATGCTACAAAGAAGGTATATGAATGGTATAAACCACGACCTAAGTCTTCTTCTTCCCTACCACGCTATAAATATTATGTATAGATTACCTACACAAAAGAAATTATATAATTTTCTCGATCGCTCCATGAGCATCGCTTACAAGTTTTCTCCGCTGTGCTACAAAGAGCGTGTACGAGTTCCGCTCATTGCGCCAAACATGTCGCAATTGAGATTCTAGAAGCATTCAAGTAGGAGATGCTCTTGGCATGACCCCCTATTATCCTGGCAATTTTGACAGCTTCATTTGTAACACTCAGCTTTGTCACAAGAAGATTTCTTATACTATCATGCTGATCTATTTCTTTCCGGGGAAAAAAAAAGGAAAGAATAATCCACTAAAACCACAACATCATAGAGGACTCCTCTTGCAAGCTTTTCAACCTCAATATTCAATAGAGCAGCTGCATTAACTTTTGGATCTAGCAAGAACCTTAACAATATTTCAAAAAAATGATTATTGCAGAACATAGTTATGAAACAAACTAGCTAGATTCCTAATTCCTTTTGAACTCTTTCCTTGAAGCCCCTCCACCTTTCACCTTCAAGCATAATCTGAGCAAGAAAGCCTCAACAATTACTACCCCAACTAAATAACCAATGCCACATCCTTCCATCTCAAATCTCTTTCTAGCTTCACTACTACAACAACAACAACAAGCCTTAATCCCACTAGGTATTGCATGAATCCTTGTCTCCATTTTGTCCTATTATGTGTCAAATTCTCATTTAATTTAAGTATACTAAGATCATTTTTATACATCTTAACCAAGTCTTTTCAGGTCTACTCTACCTTTCTTAACATAAGGCAAATCTAATGCATCTACTCTCCTAATCGGTCATGACGGTGACGCTTTATGTGGCCAAACCATCTAAGGAGACTCTCCCTACCACTGGAGCTACTCCAACTTTTTCCCAAACATACTCATTTTGCATTCTATCTCCAAGGCTAATCAACGAAAATAATGCCTCTAGACTACCCTCGCTAGGAGAGTGCCTCAATGTCCACACTTTCACCAGGTCAAGAAAGTAAGGATGTAGTCCTATAGAAATATCCTCCAAATCTCTGTGCTGACCACTGCATATACTAATATAACTCAAAATGCCTTCTGCTAAGTACTCTATGTCCTTCATCACTTTCGTCTCTACCATCTTGTCCATGGCGCATTGATACAAATCATAAACTGCCGAAGTGATCAGGGCTATAGACTTAGCGTCGTCGCCAGCAGCAGAGAAGGCGAAGAGAAGCTGGAGGAGGCCCCTTACAGCACAGACCCTATCAAAAGAGTTCTTCACGGCAATGCTCTCGTGGTAACTCGCAACAGAGTAAAGCTACACTATCTCGAGCGGAGGGTGTGCTTGCTGTTTGTGCCCGAGGTAGAGAGCAGAGGGGTTCATCGGCTTTATCGTTCAATCGAGCAAAGAAGCGACGAGAGAGAGGGAAAGGATGCGAGGAATAGAGGGAGAGGCGAGTGCTGCATGGAAGAAGAAACCTTCTCCTGTAATGGAGGGACGACTTGGGAAGGAAAAACGTGATGTGTCGGTTACCGAAGGGGAGGATTGAGTAGGTCTTTTCAGTGTTATTTATTTTATTCATTTTTTTTATATTTAGGATCCATTTGGCACAGCTTTTTAGCTGCTTCTCGTTTCGAAAAAATAGAATGAAGCATTTGGGAATAGCTTTGTAAATCTCATTTAGTATGAAATCTCGGTCACTACTGCTGTTTTCGCAACTCGGAAGTGGAACTCCGATACGACCGCAAAATTCTATTCCGCCTTTCGTAAAAAAAATATCTTTCAAGTTTATCCCTATTATTAGCCGAGTATACCAACGAAAGCCACCATAATTCCGTCTCCGTGTTCAGCATTTCCACATTTGCAGTTTTCTATTCCCAAACCCATGAACCTTGAAGGTTCTGGAGCTAGGCTTCACTGAATTGAGGGCCTCCCTTTGAATTCTCCACTGGCTACTCTGAAATACCCTATGTGTCGACGAGCACTATCTTTCGGTTTGTCCCGTCAATTGTGACTCCATCAGCGAACCTAGGGTATGTCTTTGCAACGAGCTGTTAACTGCATCTCTCAGTTTCTTTAATAATCGGTCCATTAATGGGAATGAAGTGAAAAATTGTTAGCATTTGTGATTTACTAGTTTTGATAGATACTTCTCTCAATTTCCCTTGAAGTGCAATTCTTTTCTGAAAAATGTGTTCCTGATTTGTTTATTTTCTTTCGTTTCTTTAGTAATCTTGCTAATCTATTCTTTTATGTTCAAATGTACGATATTGAATTACACTAGAATTTAGGGTTTGTAACAAGTTGGGTTGTTACATATGTGACATTAGTGAACTCTTAGTATTTGGTTCAGTATTTGGAATCTGATTAAAAAGATGTAGATGATCATAAAAGGATACATAGTTGTTTGGTTGAAACTTACAAATTCATGACTTTACATTTTTTTTGGTTGACAAAAATGTAATGTAGTGAAGGTTTAGACGTCAGCAGAGTCACGTCGGCGGGCTCAAATCACCTAATCATGACTTGTATGATGGGCGCCATGCTGCCAGCATAAGGCGCTTGTAATGGTGATGCAGCATGTGGCTTGATTAAGCGGGCGGCATACGGCCATACCAATGACGGGCGGCGGCATGGCGCCTATGTAATGACATGAGGCGGCCGTGGCGGCACATCGAATATATTTCTAATTTGATGGCATGTATTTGGTCGCAGTTAGTGATTCAATCTCAAATGTTCTTGGTGTATTTCAAATGCCTCAAAAAAATTACTTGCATTTACTTCCATAAATACAAAAAAAAAAAAGTAAAAACTAATTACATTGCATTCTTTACAACCAAATAAATCTTGTGGGTGATTTACTACTTCTCTGCGATATATCTATTTTATCATTTCTTATGTTGTATTGTTGGGCTTTACCTATAGATATTTACAGTTAGAGGGTCTGCATAATGGTAACATTTTGCCAAATAGGCCCTGAACAAACCGAATATACATAAATCTTCTGTACATTTGAATAGTTTGATTATTTCTTCGAGGCATTGATATGACTGTAAATCTTCAAGTTAATATTAAGTGCACCTCTGAGGCTTTGATGCTATGTGATTCTTTTGTTGTGCTGTGTGAATTGAGCAATCTTATTCTAGTTGAGGTGGATGCATTTCTCTTTGGTGGCTTGTTATTCGTGACCATGAAATCTCCCAAAGGTTTAAGCATAATATAATTATTTTGGCAAAGTGATTCATTTTTACTGAAGTATTATTTGTGCCGTTATATAAGATGGAACAACAGTACGATAGTTTATGAGCTATAAGTATCGACATTTTGATTGAGATGGTTAAATTTAAATTGATGTTAAATTCTATATTACATATTATTGTTCTGTGAATATTATCGCTTATCAAATGGGCAAACTGAGAGATGGTGGTGTATTTGCCAAATAGGAGAGGGAAATCAAGATAATATTTTGTGATGTATGTTTAAAAGAGATGGAATTGGGGAACAGACCAACAACTCACTTTAATAAAAAAGGGTGACAAAACATCTTAATAAAATTTCAAGAGAAACAGGAAGACAATATGGAAAACACAGCTGAAGAATAAATAAGACTAACTCAAGAAAGACTAGAACTCTGGAAGGAGCTGAAATGCAGATCTATTGGCTTAGGGTGAGATCCTATAAGAAAAATAATAGAGGCTTTAGATGATTGGTGGAAAGAAAAACTACAGGTAAAGCAAATGACTTTATCCAACTTGTTTTATTTCTTTGGAGTCTATTGCAGATTTGATTCTTTAACAAGTAATATGTTTTGCTTCCAAAATGGCACTCTCAACTGTAGGTTGTGCCTAATGCAAAAAAATTAGGCTATGTGGCATAGATCTGGAGCTATAAGAGAAGCTTGACATGATGTTTAGTGGCGTAGTAGCTACCGGTGCTCATGCTTGGGCTCCAAGTCAAGAAATTCCACAGAATTTAACTGAGCCTGAAGAAGCACATTCCAACAAACTTATTAAGGAATTAATGCATGTTATTGGTGGATGAAGTGATGGCAGTCAATCAAAATGCACATCAGGGTTAAGTCGGCAAAGACAGAAGAGAAGAAAAAATAATACTGCATTTATAAGAGACCAAATCTCACAATTGATTTCAACATGCTGCATGAGATCTTAGAAGTGCATGTTTGTCCATCAATGTCAGATGTTGTTAAGATATTCGATAGCACACCTAAAATTTTTAACGATATGTCGTTATATCTATTTTCAATGAAACTCCTTGAAGACCCCACTAAGCGAGAGGCTTTTCTGACAATGGTGACTGAGCGAAGAGTTCATTACCTTCACTATTTTATGAATAATAATGATGTCTAAACATTCATAACTACCTTCGACTGTTTGTTTTTTATTTATATATCCATGCTCGTAAAACATTCATAACTCTATACGGTTGACCTACAACTATGTGCCACTTGAAATGAAATAAATAAAGTAGAGTTTAAAACCCCCCTAATCGCAATCGAAATCGATTAATTCGCTTCAATTTGAAAATTCGACTGCGTAATGTGCGTCAAATATTAAAATTAATTAAATGAAAAATATTAAATCAATTAATGATCAATCAAATAATTAAAATCAAATTTTAATGAAATTATGCGCATATCGAAGTCGGGAAACCCCGACAACGTCCAAACGACCTCCGTTTGTGAAATTGATCGCGTCGTCGTCGCCGAAACGTCGAAACCTATCAAACAACACCTTCCGCGATCGATTTGGCAAAGTGTCCGCGAGCGTCAAGCAATTTGAGCGCGACGTCGCATTATTTAAACCTAATTTCACTACGACCACCGCCGACTTTGCTCAAACGATCTCCGATCGTGAAATCAATCACGTCGTTGTGTTCGGCACAACAAAAACAACTAAAATTAACACCCATATTGCTAGGGTTTGTTACTAGGATGATTCATCAAAATTTTATAATTAAGATTAATTATATTAATCCTTAAGCTAATAAACTTAATCCCTAATCTAAATCGCAAGCCTTAATCTCTAAATAAGCCTTAATCCCTCTAATCACCGCCCAAACCTCAATAAAACAGCTAATCCCTATTGGCTCACGACATCAAAGCGCTTCGATCGCGAGGTCCTCTCATTTCGCATTCACTCGTGATTCCTCCCTCGGTGAAGCTCTCGGTTCTCTTCGATCACTCTTAGCTCGAGTCTCCTTTCCTCATTTCCTATTCTCAGCTGAAGCCTTACACACGGTTCTACCTTTTCTTTTCCCTCGAATTGTTCTCTTTCCAAGCGAAACCTTTTTCTTCCTTTCTCCTTAATATTCGACACCTCCAGAAGTAAATGTGACAAGTAAGGATATATGGCATAAATATCATGTTACTTTATCTATGGGTTTCATTTTTTTGTCTCTTCATGAGTAGAATGAATATCAAATTAAAGAAAGAGGGGGTTTTTTCATGCTACTTCTTATTTCCTATTTCTTGTTGCCTTGCTTAAATCAATTCTTAATGATGCATTATGTAAAATCTCGTGAAAGGAAGAAATGAATGATTGGCTTTTGAGTTTAATCTATACTTGCATACTTGCCTATTTCTATCATTTGATATCTTATTAACAGGAAAATTCATTATGCTATGCTTAACGCACTTTCTTGCTGATGGAAACAAAATTTCTGTCTCTTCACAAATACATGAGCATGGTGTCATCTTAGCAAATGTATATGGGTGTCGAGGTGTTAAAATTTTAATAAAAAAAAGAAGAAGAAGGTAAGAAAATTATTTGTTAGAGCTCGTTCTATTACATATTGTTATAATATGAAGATGAGGATTCAAGCAAAGTTTATTTTGATTTCTTTTTTTGTAATTTAAACGTAATACATATAAAGCTTTAAATCTATTATAAGTACCTACTTATGTTTCTTCAACATGGTAGAAATGCTATGATGTGCTAACATACATGCCTTTCTTAGCATGGTGGGTAAATAAAATTCATTAGGTGTCTCACATATCCTTGCCTTTCTTGGCATGGTGGGAAGGCTTTGGTTGGCAGCTATGGGGATGATGCCGGGAGGTTGCTAAAATTTTCAAAAAAAAAGGGAGAAAGGAAAGAAGGGGTGAAATATGTCATATATAAATGATTATGCTTTAATTTTTATATCATGCAAACCATCCTATTTTGTGACAAATATGACATGAATTGATCAACGCTTCATTATGTCAAATATGAATGCTTATGTATTGATTTTATACATCATGCAAGCTATCTTATTTTGTGGCAAATATGACATGAGTTTATGCTTATGCTTTAATTTCTATATCACACAAGTTATCCTATTTTATGGCAAATATGACGTGAGCACATGAATTGATCAATGCTTCTTTATGTCAAATATGAATGCTTATGTATTGATTTTCTACATCACGCAAACTATCCTATTGTGTGGCCATTATGACATGTATTGTTTAATGCTCATCTTGAAATTCCACTTAGCTCGACATGTTATGAGATATATAGTGAACATTTGCTTAAACATAAATGTATGTACCATCTCTTTATGTCTATTTTACCATGATTTGCACACATTTATGAGACTTGGCACAAAAAAAAAAAAAAAATATATATATATATATATATATGAAGGAAACACATAGGAAATAATATTGAATCAAATTTACAAATATGATATGACATCTATTATGTAGATATCAAAATAGAAAATGGCAAGTTAGAAAACAAACTTACAAGTTTATGTGATGCAAATTGACTCTTCTTATAAAATTGAAAGAACTTAAACTTGTAGTATAAAGGAAAAGAAGAGTAGAAAAAAAAAGGTTTCAGGTGAATTCTTATTTATAGGCCTCCTAGCCTTCTCTTATCACTTATTGTTATGTCTCTACATGTTTTCTTGTCATAAGTTGCCAAGGAGATTAATCCAATTTTCATGTGTGTCATATTCATGCACATTACAGAAAATTTTAGATTCCTTTGTCATTTATTCAATGATGTATGACAAAAAAAGTTATATATATATATATATATATATATATATATATATATATATATATATATATATATAATATATATATATATATATATATATATATATATATATATATATATATATATATATATATATATATATATATATATATATATATAAATTAACTCATTATAATGGGATGAGAACTTGTGCCTCTTTTATCATGAGATGACATACAAGGGAGGTGAACTTTAATCAATCTACTTGTCTATTAATACTTGACATGCGCATCTATTCTTTTGCCACTTTGCCCCTTTTTGTCATAAGTTTGTGGAAAGGTTATTCATTTAATTCACTTACTTGCTTTCTTTGACACATACATGGGCATGTCTACCTTTGCCATTTGTCTCTTAATGATATTTGACATTCACTCATGTCATTGTCTTCTCCTCCCATTATTAGAAACATGGGCTATGGATCATAGTATGTGGGCCTCAAATAATTTATTTACTCTTTCCTTGCTGATTTGTTACAGGAAGATTAGCCCAAATTAAATGCTTAAGTCTATCTAGACCCATTACATTGTAGTTGATTACATGGGCCTCTAAAATAATTTATTTCAGCCTCTTTCCTTTGCTGATTTGTTACATAAGAAGAGGATTTCTAGCTCAAATTAAATGCTTAAGTCTATGCTAGATCCATTACATTGTACTTGATTAAATGGGCCCTCAAAAATGATTTGTTTTCTTATAATCCTTCTTTGTTGCACAAAAGGGAATTTTTTGGCTCAAATGAGTCCCTCTTGTTCTTGATTTGTAATAAAAAAAGATTACTTGCTTATTTGTAATGGGAATGCCATGATTTATCCATGAGTAAATGTAAATTTATGTTTTACATGAAAAGCCTTACATCTTAGTCAATGGTCCTTCAAAATGTCATATTGAATCTGATTAACTTCTTTCAATTATTCAATTATCAAGTCCTAATAAGTAAATGAAAATTATTTGATTATGATATACAAATCCATAGGTTTTTTTGTTTGCATTTGGAGGTGTTAATACAAAAGAAAGATACATGTTTGATCAAAAATAGATTATTACTTGTTGTATAGTATTATTAGGTGACATGTCATACTAAACATAGTAAATTCAACTAGACATTCATATGTCCATATAATAATTTTAAAGAATAGATATCTATGTATATTGAAATATTTATACAAGAACAACGCTTGGAAATATACTTAAAATGCAAAACAAAAAAATATAAAAAGAGCATATACACATCCGGTTTGGTCTTGGGTGTAGTTAACAAAACTTAAAATCTCATATCAAAACTCATGCTTGCATTACATCATGTCAAATTACTTCAACCTTGACATTATGTCCATATTTTAGAAGAAACGGATATTTGTATGTATGTTGAAATATCTAATAGATCAAATATTTAGAAAGACATGTAATCTAAATGCAAGATAAATATACAAGAACAGATACTACATTCCCTGGTTTGGTCTTGGGAGTCGGGTTAATAAAACCTAAAAAAATATCACATCAAAACCTAAACTTATAAATTGATACCTATATTTCAACTTGACATTAATGTCCATACAACATTTTAAGAACAAATATGTATGTGTTGAAATGTTCAAACATTAGAATACATGCAAGTTAGATATGAAACAAAACAGATGCTACACATTTGGTTTGGTCTTGGAGGGTCAGGTTAACAAAACCTAAAAATTTGATATTATAAGAATTTCAAATAATATAGAAGCTAATTTTTTTATGTAATACAAGATGAATCAACGACATAGCTTAAAATTCAAACTCGAAGAAAAGTCCCAAACCCGATCTCATGTTCAAACTAGAGTGGACAAGATTTTGAAAGATTATACTTCTTGAGACAATGAATTTAGACCCGATCCTCTATAGAAAACGAGTAGACAATCTATCGATTGATATTAGCTCTATGATCGAGAAGGGTAATTATAATTAAAATTTCAATGATAAATGATCATATATTCAAATCTAAATCAATCATAAAATGATCAAAATTCAAATAAAATAACAAAAATATAAATAAAAAATGAAATTAATTATTTAAATTAAAACTTTAAAAAAAATTAATCCACCCCTCAGTAACTGCTTGTCTTGGGGTGACAAATTAAGAAAACTTTTGCTCAAAAGTTAATTATCAAATGCATAACTATATTCACACTCAAAATTTCTTGGTAGGGCGTGGCCGTGTCCTGTCCGCGTGGTTTTTGCGCGATATGGCACCACATAAATGGCGTTCTGACTTGAGCCCTCGGCCGTGGTTCCGTGATATGGCACCACTAAATTATGGTCACGCGACCCATTATGTTCCCCAAACTTTGCTCTTTGGTATGAAATGTAGAATGTATTTGGTTGGGAAAAAACTATGTTAGGTTGACTTATATTTGTCCCCTTAGACAAACTCCACCAAGTCTGAGGACACCTTGGCGGCAACCCATGTGTTCGACAAGGATCCTTGATCGTTGGGTCGATTACCTCCTTTATTGGACCGAGGGGCCGCGACAGGGATCGAACCATGGGATCTAGACGTCATCGTTCCCCACAAAAGTTTTAAATTAAAATAATAAATTTCATAAGTTCTAAACTCCACTCCTTATATACTCGTTTTATTTAACGATTCATTGACTAGCTTTAATCGAAAGTGCTCTCTCGGATTGGGAGGGTAATTAACTATAACTTGCGCTTTATAGGAAACACGAACCAAATATATAAAAGTTCTCACCAAATGAGAATGAAATCTGGTAGTGTCTTATCTATTCATCCTTTTGAAATTATCACCGATACTTTAAACAACTATTTTTATTCCAAAAGAGGTCGGTGGTAAATTTTCGGATCCCACAGATTTCTATCGACTCCATTGGGGATAGGTTTCTCTTTCTATCTTTGGCTAGTCAAATCTAAGTTATAATTGCAGTGGAGTATATAAAATTAAAAGAGAATGAAATAAGAAATGAAAATGAAATGGCAAATGATAAGTTAAATTTGACAACTTAAAGCTTCTTTTAAAGTCTTAAGTCATTTGAGATTTTATTTAGTGCATGATTTAGTATGTTTTGTCTTATCATATATTTTTGGAAGTAAGGTGATAGTGTATTTAATTGCTAATTTTACCTTTTAAACAGAATGGCATTTGACATTTGTCCTTTGTTACTCTTGGCAATGAACATCCATTTTTGGCCATCATCAATCTTTGGAAGCAGGAGCTACCATCCGTTTGGTAGCGTGGATTTCCAACCATCTTGAATGAGCAAGTTGCTAGCCTCAACTTCAAGTCAAACTTCGTCACACTTGCGCTGCGACAATCCAAAAGGCATAAAATTGACCCCTACTGTTGGGTCACTTCAAAAAACCATCGGTCTTTGAGGCTCGGGTGAGATACCAATCATGAAGAGAGGGTTCTTGGGTGGACTGTCTCTTTAGTCCCTTAGAATAATGCATCATGAACCTTCGCCCAGAGGCATGATGCTGAAGCTTCTTCATCTGGAAGCAAGCTTAGCGAAGAAAAGAAGTCTTGAGTGCGTGCTCAACTTACTTTGCCATGCACAACCAACAGTGGAACCAGCAGTGAGTGTTCCCACCCACAATCGGTTTGATGACCTTAAGTGGGTTAAGCGAAGCTCTCTTGGTCGAAGCAATCATACGGACCCCGAGCGTCAGTTCCTCCTGAGAGCAGAAACTATATTTGCAGTGCATCGGGTTCTCCAAGTTGCCAAGGAGAGGATTGATGAAAAGAAAAGGTCCCTTATCAAGGATGCTAGGGCTCCTCCAAGGAGACCTCATCCCATAATTCAAATGGCGATGCCAACATATCCATGTCCCCGGTGAGCATCGGTGTGACACTTGGACCATGTCCAGAATCCACGCCAAGGTCGGTGGAAAGGCAAGCGGATATGGAGGCCTAGGCCTCAAAATTGCTTTAGAGCAAGAAATGTGACATGGTGTGAATTCCGAGATCGCCCAACTCAAATTTATCACAATGGGAGCCTAAAAAGAGGCCCCAATGATAAAAAATGACGGTAGACACCTTGGAGAATCCTCGATCCGTCATCAATCAACTCCATCCCATCAAGAGGAGGTTAACTTGATCGAAGCCCTCTAAGAAGAATTTGATTCCACACTCGGAATCGGAAGTCCATTGGAGACGTCGATTAGAAATTCGTGTCCAAAGGGACGAAGAAGAAGAGGAGGATGTAACGACTGTTGAGATAGTATATATAGTACAACAAATTGGTGAACCATTTGGTGTGCAATCAACATAGGCATCAGATCCTCCTCAACGAAGAATAAAATGTTCAAATAGAGGAAGCATCCTCCAGTCTTCAAAGAGGAACAATAAGAGGAAGAAGAAAGGGAAGAAAATCCCACCTTCGATACTACACTTTGGCGGAGGGACATTTGATGATGAAAGCCAAAGATAAAGAAATCACCAGTTGAATATGAAATGAATGGCGAAATGATGATCTGATGACTGATGATGCGAAAAAATATTTGGCAAGTCCAACACTGTCCCCAAATAATCATCAAGCACTCTCAATGCCATGATAATCCTCCAATAAATGATCTCACATGCTTCAAGGGTCCAAATTGAGCCGAGGATTGAAATAAATGAGTTATTTCAATGGCTTTCGAGAATATATAAACTATATGCGTGATACTCTCAACTTGATATTATCTTGAATGAGAAGATCAAAGGTTATTGGGAAGGTAAAAAATTGGTGAGCAAGGTCACCATATCCGTGAGTATGATCAAATTCCATACCCAAAGGGATATTCAATGCCAAAATTTAATCTATTTGATGAAATGGTAATCCCAAGCATCTAGCTTCAAAGCATCTGTGGTAACAGTAATGATGCATTATTATTTATCAATTCATGTTGGTTTAACCGCTTTCAAATGGTATGCTTTGAGTTGCCAAATGACTCAGTCAAAACTTTTGCTAAACTTGAAAACATGTTCGTTAAAAGGTTTTGCTAGCGATCAGAAAATAACCATTCGATCTCTTGAGAAAAAAAAGAAGAAGATGAATGAAGATATATGTCAGCGTTGGCAAAATATGAGTATGAAATGTGAACAAAAATTAGAAGAAGAGCATGCAATTCAATTACTGATGAGCAACATCGATGATAAGATGATGCCTTATCTTTGCATGGCTTCAATTACCACATTTCAAGAGCTACTTGATAGGGTGGCTAAATTTGAGAAATTAAATTTATCGTTCATAGCCACAAGATAAATCTAAAGAGCAAAAGCTCCAGATCTGAAGAAGGGTGAAACACATTTCACCTCATTCAAGAAGGATACAGGTAAGCGGTTAGTCTATAATATAGACAAAGAAAGGCTACCTATTTATCAAGAAAGACCAAAGTAGTCATTCAATCTGCTCCACAACCCAAGCTCATACTTGGAGGTAATGATGTACCTCGAGGTTGCTTCAGTGAAGGCGAGTGACCAAAGCAAACAAAAGGAGCGAATGACACAATGGCCCCAACCCTAAAAGATGAACAAAGAGTATTCTTTTAAGAGGAAAGTGTGGCTAAATTTAAGCATGCACTCAAAGTAGGTCTCCAACTAGAGTGTAAAAGACGAAGAGGTTGGACAAGCGAGATAATCCTAACTATTGCATATCAGGTGCTCACCATCTATTGAAGATTGCTACATATTCAAAGATTGGAGAAAATATAGAAATGGAGAATTCACATTATCGGACGATTATATGCGTCCGAAGAAAGAATCCACAAAAGTAATCACCTCATCTCCAGTGCCATCAAACAAAGATAAAGGCAAAGAGAAGCTGGTCGATGATGAAGGATGGCAAGTCGCAGTCTCTAAAAAGACTGTAAAAATGTTGTGATTGGAATTCCGTTGGAAATCACCACTTGAGCTCTTGAGTTGAGACAAAACCAAGTTATGGGAAGGCTAGTTCATCTCATGAAACCAGCCAAATATCGAGGAAGGCTAAGAAACCGCCAAATGAAAAATAAATTAAATAAAAAAGAAGAAGCGGTAGCAAAATGTTACTACTATTATGGATGATAGCGTAACACAAAGATCATCAATAATATGGAAGATTACATACAATCAGCAAGACGACCTATCACGCTTGATGAATTCATTACAAATCTTCAGATCAATGAAGAAGCAGGGGAAGAAGTTGAAGAACTTCCTACTGAGTCTTGCTTGATGATGCATGAAGTTGATAACAGCTTAGAAGAACTCTGTTTCCCAAATGAAGATGAATCAGAGCTCACCATATCAATAGACATAAAAATGTAAATTTAAGCAATAATTCTGAATCTTCTAGCCTATCATTAGACGGGGCGGAATCTTTGAAGCAGTCATCGAAGATTCGATGCAAAGTAGCTCAAGTACAGTTGAGAAGTGGTCGAGTGCTACCATCCCAATAGAGGAAAAGCCAATAAAGATAAAGGAAAAGAAATTGAAATCAATGAAAAGTTATCCCTAAGGATTCAAATAAGAAGCCTTCATCAAAAGGGATCAACAATATTCTATCCCATCTAAGGAAAATTCGGCACGAGTGTATAGAAGCACTTTAGAAGATCTCGTAACACCTTAATTGAAGCTCTTAAGAGCAGAAAGTTGAAGCATATTTTGTTGAACGCTGTCTAACGGAGACCTTGCATGTTCAAGAGCCTCCAACCGTCACATTTTCAGAAGATGATCTAATGCTGGGACCGAGCACAATCTCTCGTATATTACGGTGAAAGTGATGAAATTATAATACCATGGATCTTAATTGATCCTGGTTCCTTTGTGAATCTTATGAACTTGAGAACTCTTAGATGGCTATCTCTAGATGTACAACATGGATGAGATAAAGTCAGTCATGGTTCAAGGTTTTTGAGAAGGAGAAAACTATTGGTCATTCGTCCTCCCTCTTAAATTTGGAGACCTCTACATAGAAGCCAAATTTCATGTGATCGATACAGATACTTCATTCAGAGCTCTTCTAGGTCGACCATGGCTTCATAAGTATGGCATTGTCCCATCTACATTGCATCAATGTATGAAATATACAAAGGATGGAGAAGAATGCCAAATTGTGGGTGACATGCAACCTTTTGCGGTGCATGAAATGAAGATATATCAAGATGCCAGTTACTTCCTTCCGAAGGAATCAAAGCTAACAAAACAACTAGCAAATACTGCATCTACTTCAAAACCCATAAAAGAACAAGTTAAGAAGAAGGGAGAAGATAAAATGAATAAAGGAAAAGATTGTTCCAAATATCCCTAGGGATATAAAGAACAAGTTTAAAATCAATAACAACTCCCTCATCTAGGCAATGATCGAAGAAGAAGAGAATGTGTTCCTTCTAAATCCAAAGGTCCATGCTCTTTGAGTAAAACAGAGGAAAATCATTTGACTCGATTATGAGTTTGAATCTACTTTTGAAGGTAAGGTGCAATGCACCTACTTTAAAATAATCATAGATCCATCGCGGCTACGTGAGTCATCCCTCCCTCCACATTTTAAAGAAATCACCCCTCGAGGAACTCACAAAGTCGAGGAATTGGTAACCTTCTATGTACCTCCTCTCCCTGGAAAACATGGGCTAGGAAGCCTATTTTATAAATCTGAGGGATGTCAAGAAGAAGATCCTGATTGGGTAATGCAATTATCTGAAGAGGAAGAAGCTATACCCACAAGGATACCAAAATATTACTCTCTGAAGATGCAAAACCTAATGCATGCAACATGGGGTCCAGTGAGCAAGTAAACAAGGACTAAGCTCTTTGAAATGATGTGGTACCCAAAAGGTTCTCAAACTATTGGTAAGAGAAACAAACACACTACCAAAGGCCTTGGTTTTATCTAAGACAATGGTCCACATGAATATACCTGTTATGGTATAACATGAATAAAAGTTGAGAATGATGATGAAGATGAGAATGATATTTTTAATGTAGTCTCACAAATAATGAAGAAGGAAAAGAGGCACTGAAGAGCTTGAAGATGGTGGGCAGCTACTATGGATGAACTTAAAGAAATTAATTTGGGAACTGAGGAGGATCCTCGCCCACGTTCATCAGTGCTCTACTTCCCGAAGATAAAGTGGAAGAATTAAAAACTTTGCTCTGTGAATTCAGGGATTGCTTTGCTTGGACATATGCTGAAATGCCAGGCTTATCCCCTGATATAGCGGTTCACAAATTAGCAATTAAGCCAGATGCAGCACCAGTCAAGCAAGCCTCTAGGCGAATGAGATTGGAGGTTGAAGAACAGGTAGTTGTAGAAACCAAGAAGCTCATTGAAGCTGGTTTCATTCGAGAAGAAAATATGGATAATAATATTGTCCATGAAGAAGAATGGTCGATTGATATATCGACTTGGATTTAAACAAAGCATGTCCAAAGGATGACTTTTATTCATTAGAACTGTTAGTGGATAACACTTCAAACCATGACATGTTCTCATTTATGGATGGATCGTCGGGTTACAATCAAATCAAGATGGCCCCTGAAGATGAGAAACATACTCATTCAGACACCAATTGGCATATATTGCTACACGTCATGCCCGGCTTGAAGAATGCTAGCTACATACCAAAGGCTATGACATGAATCTTTTGAGTTGATTCATCAAAAGTAGAGTGCTATGTTGATGACCTCGTTGTCAAAAGTATAGATCGCAAAAATCATCTCGATGATTTAAGGATCATCTTGAAAGAAAGAAGAAAATATGATCTCAAGATGAATCCTCTCAAGTGCTTTGGAGTTTCTTGGAAAGTTCCTTGGATATGTTGTGCATCGTGGAGGATTGAAATCGATCCCAACAAAATCAAAGCGATTGTTGAAATGCCTCCAAGAGTCTTCAACTTCCTCCATGAGGACATCTAGCATTCATTAGAAGATTTATATCAAATATGATGTCGACCTTTGCAAAATTAATGAAGAAAGATACTCCTTTCAAGTGGGACGAAGAATGTCAAGAGGCCTTGACGATCAAGAAATATCATTGAATCCACCATTCTTGCTCAATCCGAAAGCCTCTCATCTTGTACAGCGGAAGAATCTCTAGGTGCTTTGTTGGCACATAATGAGGAAGGAAAGGAGAATGCTACGTATTATATTAGTGAAGACTAATGGGAAGCGTTATATTCTCAATTGAGAAGCATTGTTTGGCGTTAATTTTTGCTGCCCAAAAGCTACGTCATTACATGTTATCTCATAAAATTACCCTTATCTCAAGGATCGATCCGTTGAAGTTCTTGATGACAAGACCAACGTTGGCATTGGCGATGGGTTGTCTTACCTTTACAATTTGATATTACATATGTTCCCGAGCGGTGAAGGGGTAAATTCTAGCAGATTTTCTTCTTGCTCATCATCCCAGATTCATTGCTTAACGATGATCTTCGATGAGCAAATCATGCACATATATGAAAAAAAAGCAACAAATGTGGAATTGTATTTTGATGGAGCTTCATCCATAAATACACTCAACCCTCAAATCTCCCAAAGGCTCAGTATGTCGGTCTCATCTTGATCACACGAAGGTGGCATAATGAGACATTCTTATAAATTAACTCAACCCCGAACCAACAACGAAGCAGAATATGAAGCGTTGGTGGCAGGTTTAGAGGAAGCCATTTCCATGGGAGTCCAAAATCTGTAAATTTATGGCGATTCTCAACTCATCATCAATCAAGTGTTGGGCCTTTACAAAATCAACAAGCTTGAATTGGCCTACTATCACAAGCGAGTTCAGCTTATGAAGCAAATTCCAAATGTCATTATGACTCGAGTCTCCAGCTAGGAATAGTAGCAGCTAAGTTAGCTAAAGAAATGGAGTATGGATGATGATACATACTAATTAGTGTTTGCACTGTCGAGTCCCAGAAAATAAGTTTAAAATCCCATTTGGAAGAGGGGTCATCAAAATCAATTGGCGGTGCGGCTCATCTCCTCACACTCTTACAAATTACTTTCCAAAGTCAAGACAAGCTTCAAACCATTCCAGATGAAAGGCCTCAACCTGAGGAAGTGCCAAAATCACAAAATGAGATTCTTATAGTAGAAGAGAAAGAAGATTGGAGACAGCCATTTGTCAACTTCTTCAAAGAAGGCAAATTACCAAGCAATATGTCGATAAACAACTTGAGAAAGGCTTATTTATATGCTTATGTTGGCAATAATACCCTTTGTCGTAGATCCTTGACGGATGGCTACGATGTTTGGGAATAGAAGAAGCAACAAAGTAATTGTTGAAATCCATCAAGGACTTTGTGGTACACCAATCGTCCTAAATGGCTTTCAAAATTAAAAGAATTGGATAATCTCATTATGGTAAAAGATTGTATCAATCATGCCGATTCCATGAATGCAGTCCACGTAACATAATTCATCAACCTCAAATCATTGCCGATAGCATCTTGGCGTTTGAGGTTGGGGATAGATGTAATTGGACGATTGATCCACCATCATCTGGTCATCGCTTCATCTTAGCGACCGATTCTCAGTGGTTTGAAGCTTCCATTTAAAGAAGTTACACAATGACCAACTTCTTTACCCTATCTATAGATTTGGTGTACCACGCTGAATCATTTTGATAAATTCGACCTTCAAAAAGAAAGTTTATAATTCTGTCGACATAAGATTGATTGGCGATATTCGTCAATCTATAATCCGAGAGCAAATGGCTTGGCTGAGGCATTTAATAAAACACTAGTCAAATTACTTAGAAAAATTCTCAAGAAATAAAATGGAGTGGCATACCAAACTTGTGGAAGCGTTATGGGCTTACGCACCACTACAAGACTCCTACAAAGTCACTATGCACTAGTGTTTGGGGATGAAACAATTTTCAAGTTGAACTACCTTCACTTGTAGCCATTCAAAAATCTTACCCAAGATGAGAATGCCTCAGAATGGAAGAGCTTGGCTCTTGATGAGGTTAGGCTCCAAGCAGCAAAATCTAGAATCTATCAGTGAGGATGTCCAAATTCATCATACAATCGTCCTTGAGCTTTTCAAGGGAATTGGTCACAGTGTGAAGACCAATCATCCTCATCACAAAATTGGTAAATTTGAACTAATTGGGAAGGACCTGTTATTGAAAAAATATCAGGGGGAACTGCCATCGTTGACTTCAAAGGTGAAAAATCAATGCCATCAACGGTCGGTATTAAAGAAATATTACACATGAAAGTGTGATTGGACAAATCTTGCATTTGAAAATCTTATGACATGAAATTTTTATTGGAAATTCTCTTGTAACACAAGAATGCATTTTCCAAAATAAAATAAAATCCTCTGTTAGGCAGGGGCATTTTTTAAAGTTTTATAGTAAAAATGGTTCTAAGGCAGAGTCTTCTTTCTCTTGGATTGACATTATGCCTAACGAGATCACCACATGTATACTCAAAATTATATTCAAATTCTCAAATTTAAAAGTCTTATTGACCAAGAAGAAAAATTTTCAAGTGCAAACTTTGACCAAGTTGGATAAGACATTTTCCATTCCACATCAAATCTAAAGGCTTGAGTTGGTGTATAAGGACTCAAACGCCCAAATCTAAGTCATATGCTCAATCAACACACAAAGTAAGAGATCCCCATCTCGTTAGCCGAGGATAAAATCCTTCATCAATTAAGTCACGACTGGTGGGTATAAGGTCGACTCAACATGCCAAAATCAGTAGTGGTGATCAGCTTACTCAATACAGTGTAGTAGGATCCTCCTACTAGTTCAAAGACAAGAGCTTCCAAATCCCAAATCTCTCCAACTTGGTGAGTTCGGAGTGGGAGATTATCCTATTGGTTGTAAGGTCATTTCTCAAAATTCTATAACAAACAAAGATATCCTTACTCAAAGAGGCACTTGGCGAGTTTGGAATCAAATACAAATGTGAAATCTCAACTCCTTGATAAGCTATTAAAGCAAATTCTTCTGATAAGTCCAATCAAGCGGCGGAGAAGAAGTCATCCCAATGTTAAAGCTAAAAAGGCAACTAAGAGGTCATCATTATATGTCCAAAATATGCAGATTGATGACTCTTGCCATTGACTAACACAAGCTCGAGCTAGGTCATGCATGTATCCTTCCACAAGCCAAAAGCGTAGAAGGTAATTTATATCACTTGAAAAAATCTCCAAGATAATTGACTTTTCTATCAAATTTGTCAAGGCATGAAAGATAAAGGAGACAAGATGAATCTTGAGATGAAAGTTCATCAAGCATAAATTACAGGGCGAAGACATTCTTATCTCGACTCCATCAAGTCCAAGGCACAAAGCCGGGAGAGGAAAATACAAATTTCAAATTTTGAGATGGAATCTTCAACAAGTCCATCAAAAGCAAACCACAAGGGAAGATGTTCTCATCTCGGCAACAAATCATCAACAACATCAAGTCCGCTAAGGCATAAAGCCAGGACAGGAGGAAAATATAAATTTCAAACTCTTATGAGGAAGTCTTTAACCAGTCCATCAAAGCACGAAGCCAAGGACCAAAGACACTCCAAATTCTCTTGACAAGTCAAAGCATCTCCTTCATCTAGTCCATCAAGCACAAAGCATTGGACTAATGACAACTTCTATCGGTTCAACGAGCTATTGTAGCGAGCAGGAAATTCAAATGCTTGCCAACAAGAATTATACTCACTTTTATTAGAGGGCAACGATAATGTATTATTAAAAGTTGTTGAAATTACAACTTATGACATCAAGCAAATCTCTTGGAGATCCATAAGGTCAACTTACATACAACAAACACTGCTCCATGCACCATGTTTGTTGGGGCATTGTTAACCTACAACTATACTTGAAATTAAATAAAGTAGAGGTTAAACTAATGATCGAAATCAACTAAATTCTCTTATTTGAAAATTCGACTTGCGTAATGCCTCAAATATTAAAATTAATTAAATGGAAAATATTAAATTAATTAATGATCAATCAAATAATTAAAATCAAATTTTAATGAAATTATGCGCATATCGAAGTCGGGAAGCCCCGACAACGTCCGAACGACCTCCATTTGAGAAATTGATCGCATCGTCATCCCCGAAATATTGAAACCTATCGAACGATGCTTTTCGGATCGATTGACAAAGTGTCGCGTCGAACAATTTGAGCGACATCGCAATTTAGACCTAATTTCACTCGATCGTACGACTTTCAAAACGACCTCCGATCGCGAAATCGATCGTGCCATTGTGTTCGGCACAGCAAAAATAACTAAAATTAACACCCATATTGCTAGGGTTTGTTACTAGGATGATTCGTCAAAATTTTATAATTAGGATTAATTATATTAATCCTTAAGCTAATAAGCCCTTAATCCCTAATCTTAATCAGCTGCACAAGCCTTAATCCCTAATCTAAATCAGTCGCCCAAGCCTCCAATTAACACAAACGACCGCTAATCCCTATTGGTAAAAAAGTAGCCAATCAAAAGTGATTTCTAAAGATCGAAACGAGGGCTCTCGGTCTCATTTCACGCTATCTGCTGCTCGCGATTCCTCCCTCTCGGCTGAAGCTGCTCTCGGTTCTCTTCCTCGATCGCTCCTTAGCTCTCACGCGAGTCTCCTTTCCTCGTTTCCTGTTCTCGGCCGAAGCCTTACACACGGTTCTACCGTTTCTTCCGACCGATCGAATTGTTCGCTCTTTCTAAGGAAGCCGAAACCTTCTTCTTCCTTTCCCCTTAATATTCGACACCTCCAGAAGTATGGAAATGTGACAAGTAAGGATATATGGCCTAAATATCATGCTACTTTCTATCTCCTATGGGTTTCATTTATTTTGTCTCTTACACATGAGTAGAATGAAATCTGAAAATGGAATCTGAAATTAAAGAAAGAGGGGGTTTTGTCATGCTACTTGCTATTTCCTTGGGTTTCATTCTTGTTTGCCTTACTTAAATCAATTCTTAATGATACATTATGCAAAATCTTGTGAAAGGAAGAAAGGAATGATTGATTTTTGAGTTTAATCTCTACTTGCATACTTGCCTATTTCTATCATTTGATATCTTATTAACAGGGAAATTCATTATGCTATGCTAACCCATACACGTCTTTCTTGGCATGGTGGACAAACAAAATTTCGGCCGTGGTGTCTCATGACATCCACCCATACATGCCTTTCTTGGCATGGTGGTGACCAGTCTCATGGCAACCCCATATCGGGGTGTAGGAGGCTTGCAAATTTTAATAAAAAAAGAAGAAGAAAGGTAAGGAAATTATTTGTTGGAGAGCTCATTCTATTACATATTATTGTGCTAATATGAAGATGAGGATTCAAGCAAAGTTTGTTTTCAGATTTCTTTTCTTGCAATGTTTAAGCATGTCTATATGCAAATGCAAGCTTTAAATCTATTACTATAAGTACCTACTCATGTTTCTCCAACATGGTAGGAAATCTTATGATGTCTTAACCCATACTGCGCCTTTCTTGGCGTGGTGGAGTAAATAAAATTTCGGTAGTGGTGTCTCCACCCACCTACCATACATCTCTTGGCGTGGTGGGAAGAACTAGTCGAAGTAGCCCCTTATGCGGGATGACAGGAGAATGCTAAAATTTTCAAAAAAAATAAAAGGAGAAAGGAAAGAAGGGATGAAATATGTCATATATAAATGCTTATGCTTTAATTATATCATGCAAACCATCCTATTTTGTGACAAATATGACATGAATTGATCAACGCTTCGTTATGTCAAATATGAATGCTTATGTATTGATTTTCTACATCATGCAAGCTATCCTATTTTATGACAAATATGACATGAGTTGATGCTTATGCTTTAATTTCTATATCACGCAAGTTATCCTATTTTATGGCAAATATGACGTTAGCACATGAATTGATCAATGCTTCTTTATGTCAAATATGAATGCTTATGTATTGATTTTCTATATCACACAAACTATCCTTTTGTGTGGCCATTATGACATGTATTATTTAATGGTCATCCTAAAATTCCACTTAGCTTGACATGTTATGAGATATATAGTGAACATGTGATTAAACATAAAGCTTAGTATGCCATCTCTCTAACTTTACTTGTCCATTTTACCATGAGTTGCACACATTTATGAGGCTTGGTACAAAAAAATATATGAAGGAAGCACATAGGAAATAATATTGAATCAAATAAATATGATATGACATCTATTATGTAGATATCAAAGTAAAAAATGGCAAGTGAAAGAAACTTACAAGTTTATGTGATACAATTGACTCTTCTAATAAGATTGAAAGAACTTAAACTTGTATAAGGGAGAAAAGGAAAGTAGAAAAGTAAGGTTTCATGGGAAGTGAATCCTCTTATTTATAAGCCCCTTTTCTCCTCTTATCACTTATTGTTATGCCATGCATGTTTAATTCTTGTCATAAAGGGGATTAATCCAATTTCATCATGTGTCATATTACATGCACATGCATGCAAGGAAATTTTAGATTCCTTTGTCATTTATTCAATGATGTATGACAAAAAAAGAGTTAAATAAAAAAAATATATATATATATATAAATTAACTCATTGTTTCATTTTTATGCACTCACATGCACATGCATGAGAACTTTCTACCCTTTCTTTATCATTCATCCTTTGTCATACACCTTTTATGAAATGGGATGAGCACTTATGCCTCTTTTGTCATAAGATGACATATAAGGGAGGTGAACTTTAATCAATCCACTTGTCTATTAATACTTGACATGCACTTCTATTCTTTGCCACTTGTGCCCCTTTTGTCATAAGTTTACATGCAAAGGTGATTCATTTTAATTCACTTACTTGCTTTCTTATGACACTTATATGGCATGCATGTCTACCTTTATCATTTGTATCTTAATGATATTTGACATTAACTCGTATCTTTGTCTTCTCCTCCCCATTATTAAGAGAAACATCGGTTATGGATTATAGTATAATGGGCCTCTAAAATAATTTATTTCAGCTTCTTTCCTTTGTTGATTTGTTACATAAGAAGAGGATTTCTAGCCCAAATTAAATGCTTAAGTCTATGCTAGACCCATTACATTGTAGTTGATTACATGGGCCTCTAAAATAATTTATTTTAGCCTCTTTCCTTAGCTGATTTGTTACATTAGGAGAGAATTTCTAGCTCAAATTAAATGCTTAGGTCTATGTTAGATCCATTACATTACACTTGATTAAATGGGCCCTCAAAAATGATTTGTTTCAGCCTATAATCCTTGCTGATTTGTTGCACAAAAAGGGAATTTTGGCTCAAATGAGTCTCTCTTGTCGATAAAAAAAAGAGATTACTTGCGATTTGTAATCGAATGCCATTAATTTATGGTTTATCCATGAGTAAATGTCAATTTATGTTTTACATGAAAACCTTACATCTTAGCATTTCTTCAAAATGTCATATTGAATACGCTAACTTCTTTCAATTGACATTCAATTACCCAAGTCTATAATAAGTAAACAAAATGATTTGATTATGATATACAAATCATGTGTTTTATAAGATCAATCCATATGTCATACTAAACATAAGAATTCAACTAGACATTCATATGTCCATACAATAATTTTAAAGAGATATATGTATGTATGTTAAAATATTTATACAAGATCAAACGCTAAATATACTTCCAAAATGCAAAATAAAATATAAAAAGAACAGATGCTACACATCCCGGTCTGGGACCGTCCGTTAACAAAACCTAAAAATTCCATATCAAAACTCATGCTTGCATTATATCATGTCATATTACTTCAACCTTGACATCCATATGTCCATACAATTTTAGAAGAATAGATATTTGTATGTATGTTGAAGTATCCAATAGATCAAATATATAGAAAGACATGTAATCCAAATGCAAGATAAATATACAAGAACAAATACTACATTCCCGCTTGTGACCGTTTAATAAAACCTAAAAATATCACATCAAAACCTAAACTTGCAAATTGATACATACATTTCAACTTGACATTCCTATGTCCATACAATATTTTAGAAGAACATATACTCATATGTGTGTTGAAATGTTCAAACATTGGGAATACATACAAGTTATATATCAAATAAAGAACAGATACTACACATTCTGGTTTGGTCTTCAGACCGGGTCCGGATTAACAAAACCTAAAAATTTGATATTATAAGAATTTCAAACTAATAATATCTAAGAACCTAATTCCGTCATGTAATATAAGATATGAATCAACTGACATAGCTTCTAAAATTCAAACTCTCAGAAAGAAAAGTCCCAAACCCGATCCTCTATGTTCAAACTAGAGTACAAGGTTTTGAAGGATTATACTTCTAGACAATGAATTTAGACCATCCTCTAAAAAACAGTAGCAAAGTCTATCAATTGATATTAACTCTATGATCGAGAAGGGTAATTATAGTTAAAATTTCAATAATAAATGATCATATATTCAAATCTAAATCAATCATAAAATTATCAAAATTCAAATAAAATAACAAAAATATATAAATAAAAAATGAAATTAATTATTTAAATTTTAAAAAAATCAATTCACCCCTCTACAATTGTTTGTCTTCGGGTGACAAATTAAGAAAACTTTTATTCATAAAGAGCCAATGTCAAATCAAATGCATAACTATATTCACACTCATTCCACTCTTAAGGGACGTTCGCCTCTCCGGTTTGCGATATGTCACCACATAAATGACTGATCTGACTCTAATCGGGTGGTTCGGACATGACACCACTAAATTATATTATGGTCTGCCAGATGTTCTAACCGCTTTGCTGAGTCAGAAATGTAGAATGTATTTGGTTGGGTAAAAAAGCCTATGTTAGGTTGACTTATATTTGTCCCCTAGACAAACTCCACCCTGTGTCTACAAGGACATCTTGGATGATGTAACCCATGTGTTGTCGACAGGATCCTTCTCGTATCGACTACCTCCTACTAAGTGTGGACCGGATACCGGGATGACGAATCCATGTTCTAGATCAAGATCATCGCTCCCCACAAAAGTTTTAAATTAAAATAATAAATTTCATAAGTTCTAAACTCCACTCACTGCAATTATATACTCATTTATTTAATGATTCATTGACTAGCTTTAATCGAAAGTGCTCTCTCAAGACGGGAGGGTAATTAACTATGTGGCTTGCTCATAGAAACCTAGAACCAGATATAAAAAGTTCTCACCAAATGAGAACGAAATCTCTAGGTAGTGTCTTATCTACTATTCATCTGCCTTCTGAAATTATCACCGATACTTTAAACAACTCTTTTTATTCCAAAAGAGGTCGGTGGCAAATTTTCGGATCCCACATATGCTTTATATCTCTTTATTATTAGTCATATTATTTATTTATGTTGTCTTCTAATATAATAGGTTATGAATTGATGGAGACAGCAGAGACTGATGAGCTAGTAGAAAGGGCTCAACAGATATCTGTTATCGCAATGATGATATACTTCATAAATGAATTCTATAAATCTTATATATGCAAGAATCCATGTATGACCTCATCTCACATTGGAGACAAATGGATTGGGGAACTATTAGGAGGCCACCCTACTAGGTTTCATAATGTATTTCTGATATCAAAACTAATTTTTGTTGACCTTCTGCAGGAACTTGAAGCTTCTCATGGGCTTCATGGTTCATCCAAGAGAAGCACAAGAGAAGTGATGGCTATGACTTTATATATTCTATCATATAATGAATCAATACGAGTAATATGTGAACATTTTCGCATTCATCGAAATTATTAGTAGGTATTTGTCGCTGGATTTAGATGCATTAGCCTTTGCAAATATTGTGAAGCCAATTGATCCAACTTTTGAAAGTACTCCATCAAAAATATACAACGAAATTAGATATATGTCATTCTTTAAGGTACATATCTTATGACTTTTTGTTATGCCTTTTTTCTTATTATATCATTATTTTTAATAATATTTTCTAAGTAGAGTGAAGCGTATGATAGAATTGTATTGGTGCACTTGATGGAACACATGTTGATGCGCGTGTTTCCAGCAGTGAGAAAGTCGCATATATAGGATCTTGTGGATCACCGACGCAAAATATATTGGTCAACAAGTGTTTTACTTTCATCATGGATAGATGGAAGGGCATTGCATATGACAGTCGTATATTCGAATATGCAACTCATAGACGAGAGTGCAATTTTCCAATGCCACCCTTAGGTTGATAATTGAGCAAGAAAGCATTGTTTAAAGCAATTCATATGAATTAATTATATTTTTATCATCGCCAGGAAAATATTACCTCGTTGATGTTGGATATCCAATGCAACAAGAATTTCTTAAGCCATTTCTGGATACGAAGTATCATATCCTCGATTTTGAGAGGAGCATCCAAGTAGTATGGGGGCACAGAAAAATGTTTAACAAATGACACTCATCATTACAGGGTGTTATCGAGAGGATTTTTGGAGTTTGGAAGAAGAAGTGGGCTATTCTACGTGGTCAACATATTCATTCCAAAAGAAAATAAAGATAGTAGGGGCAACAGCAGCTCTACATAATTATATACGACAACATTCATCTCGAGAAGATATTGATTTTAATGTGTGTGGTATTTATTTTGGATGTGGGGGACACCACGCAGATCGTAGGGGGTACTTAATGAAGAGATCAGGTATAAAATTGAGGTATGAGGTACTATCTTGAAACATAGAGGCTTCACCTTTAAATGGACATAATCATCTAATAACGACTCCTAAGGCATGATGGGTCTTCAAATATACTAGAGATTTTTTTTCCTGCTTTATATGGATGAATAAAGTAGGATTTATATTAAATCGGATTCTAAAGTTCCCTGTAGAGGCAAGCCTCTATAGTTAATTACATCTTAAGGAATGGAGTTCCCTAAGAATACTCTCGATTAAAATAGAAAATCATTACCTCCAAGATATCAAGGTTAGACTATTAAATGATTGGTTGTATTTGGAAAATCAATTGAAAAATTTCAAGGAGAAGACTTATTTTGGAAGCCAAAAAGAATAAGTAGGAAATTCTCATGATACTAGGAAACCTAGTGAGCATTCTAATATATTCTATGGTTGGACTTTATATATTTAAAAATGAAGATAATTATGTGTTTGGGTTGAAATTTTATTAGATTACTAGGACTTATAATCCAACAGGACAAGATTGTGAAAATGATGAAGTAAGAATTTATGCTCAGCAAGGAAACAAATACCTCAGATTCTACCTGACATAAGCCAAAGCAACCTAGATCTAAGTAAGATGGGTATATGATTTACCTCCACTAGAGAGGATAAATCACTTGACTGCTAGACTTGCAACCGCCTGGAGTGGCAGCCACCTAACTCCTTCTATGTTTTAAATCCATGTGGTCAAGTCATATGATTTTGCAAGATTGTTAAGTTGTTATTATTTAGAAAAAGACTAAAGTCCTTAAACTCACTCCCTAAGAGACTAGAGTATGACTGGTATGAATAATAACTTAATCTAATGCAAAAAAATTTCAAATTTTATTTAATTTTTGACTCTTCATTTTGACAAAGGTTATATGATTTCTTATGCCAAAGTGCATGATGAAAATAGATTATGGGCTAAATCAGCATGAAAGAGGTGTTTTCTAACATAGAGGAGGCCCACAAAGGTCAAGTCTTCCCCTATCATGTAAGGATGGAAACCCTCTTTTAGCAAGAGTGAAATAATATGCATGCATGATGTGAGACATACAATATACAGCTAAGGGATTGTTAAATCTTGTAATTATCTTGATTTACAACCCAAGCTTTAGGATGAGGTTATGAGTTATAGAAAATTTTAGTTATGAGTTGTAGTTTGGTAGAAAATTTATTTTCCCTTAAGAGCCTAATCGCATCCAGGCCACACATTCAAATATTAATCATAAAGAAACTATGAAAAGCATGCATTTTCTAATGCGCAATGTAAACATAACATCAAATAATTTTATAAAACTAGCATAAAAGAATAAGAGGCCGGTGCGATTGGGTGTCATCGTATAACCCAAAAAATAAAATATGGGTAGTTGAGCTTTACCCTTAAACAACCTGGTATTACAAAATAATAATTAAAATTTATAAAATGCTATGAGGGTCTTCTTTCCTTCATCCCTCATGTCTTCATTTCTTTCCTCCTTTCTTCTTTGATTTGGTGGGTTTCAAGGCATCACATGGCACCCCAGGACAAACCTTCTAGCTAATGCTCATCTTAAATCCCCATAACAGTAATCTTAATTCCTAATGCAAAATTATATTAAAAGTAAGAAAGTAAATCTAATTATACCTGCAAAACATACGTTAACTAAACATATATACATTCTCAAGCAGTTATATTTATAATTTCGAACTCAGGCCCGTACATGGGTAGCCAAGCCTACTTGTCTTAGCTTGGATCATGCTTAGGGGTTTAAGCAACCTGCAAAAGAGAGCATTTATATTTATTTTAAGCACCCCTTAAGCATAATTCCCTGTAGAAAATATGATTAAGCTAACATCGGCTTAACATCCAATCTACGAAGCATACACCCTAACATGCAGTCTAAAATAATACATCATAAAATAAAACACACATCACACCATACACCTCTAACAAAGCTAGAAGTGGTGACTTAATTCTAATGTGTTAAGTATAGGTGGTGTGTCTTACTAAGCATTAGAGTTGTATTTTCTAAGTTTGGAAAGGTTCAATTTAACAGGAAAGGTTGGTTTTACTTGAAATTGTTTAATTGATTTGATAATTTTAATTTGTGTTTTCTTTTGTTTCATATGATTACACTTAGCAACTAAGTGTTATAAAGAGAAGAAAGAAGATTGTCCTTTTTCATCCCTGCCTTAAGCTACTTTCTAAAGCATATTAATTTGATTTAGTTCTCTTTAGTCAATGGCTTAAATGATTTAATTAATTCTAAGTTTAGGTTCACTTTAAATATTTCTATACAACATGAAATGTATCTTAAGATTAATTTGATTGAATTACTATCATATGACACATGTTAAATCATTCCTTTCCATCACATGTAACATACATATGATTAAATCTTAAGTGTACCTATGCATACAATATATTTTAGCATACTTGAATGATGGATGTGAGTATGAACATTTAAAGTTTACATTTTTTTTATTCGATTGAATTATTTCATCATATTAATTTAAAACTCTATCTAAATTCTTATACAAAAATACATAAGGATGAAATTAAATAGGTACATATCATTGTTAACTAGAGAAGTGAGGTAATCAAATACCCTCTTTGGGGCTAGCTAAAGCCTCGTATGCCCGGGATGTCTAGACTATATACCATTACATTCAACCATATGCAAATTTACATACATAAACATAAGAAAGATAGCTCCACATCACATGATCAATTAATTCAATCACTTGAACAATTGCAAATGCATGTATTTTTGATAAAAAAAAAGGGGTTTTAATTCTATAATTACATGCACACACACACATGTATAAGATACATAGGAAAGTGAGGTAATCAAATGACTTCCTTGGGGCTACTTAAATTCTCGTATTCCCGGATGTCCAGACTAAATATTTGCTTTTCTCAAATACATATGGATGTATGCATAAGTAAATGAAGTAAAACCATGCAAAGATTATATTTTTACTTGATTTCAATATTTATGCATGTGGATTAAGTTCTTATTCAAATTATAATGTAGAAATACATGTAAATGAAATCAAATAAGTACTTGTCGTTGTTAATCAGGGAAGTGAGGTAATCAAATGACCTCCTTGGGGCTAACTAAAGCTCATATTCCCGGGATGTTTGTACTATATACCTATTAACATTCAAATGCATGTAAAGCTACACATGAATTAAAGAAAAGAAAGCTTCAAGCCACACACTTAGGGTATAATCATATACATCTCCTATGTATTTATAACTAGCATTCATAGCATATATAATCAATCATTTATAAGCTTTGTAAAAATATATTTGGATTTAGTAGTGATAATAGCCACACATATATCAAATTAAATCAACACATGCAAACTTGACATAAAGGAAACCATTTAATTTAATTAATTTAACAAAAGATGAATGCATGAATCAAATGACATATAATATTTAATATGATTGGAGAAGAACAAATAAACATAATCATATGATTTCATTCAATCAAATTAATTCCTAAGGATAATTATATCAAATAAAATCATTTAAAACAAACCAAAGCTTTTTAATGTCACTTTTAATTTGATGTTTGACTTGATTTAAGGAAAGAGAGAAAGAAGTTTGTTGATCCTAACTCATTCTCATGTTTGTAAATTAACTTGGTTTAATAAAATATAATTAAGTTGATTTTTTTGGATTAATTAGGTTGTAATATACATTAAATTTATTAATTAACCCTTACATATATTATATTAACTTAATTAATCAAAAATGAGTCAATATGATATGAACATAAATTGAAAATTAAATTAGCAATGATCCTAAGAAATGAAAGAGGTCTAATATAATTAGCTCATAATTAATGATTAATTAAGTTAAAGAACTTAATTAAGTACTCTTATAATTCTCCCACATATGTGGGTTAACAATAATTTTCCTAGAATTGTTTTAAGTTGTTGAACACCTAAGGGTCCACCCAAGACTCCATTAACTGAGATTCCATGTAATTATAATTTCAATTTGATTAATTAAGCCATTTAATTAATTGATTAAGCCTTGATTAATTTAATTAATGAAATAAACTTAGAAAAATAGATTAGAAAGGAGGCCCTAATCTTATCTCATGGGTTCATTCACTGTTGAATAAATATTGACCACTCAATCGCTAATTGATTATTATTCATAGGTTAATTAACCATTAAATAGATTAGAGAGTAATGGTGGTGGTGGTGGGGGGGGGGGTCAATTAATCAATTTTTTTAATTAAACAAGTAATAAATCTCAAGAAAATTAGAGGAGGCAGAGGTCATCCTCTCAAACAATCTTAAAAATTTTGGGATTGATCACTTGAATGACTAAAGAGTAATTATGCTAATTAAACTTTTAATTGAACTATAATTAAGCTCTATTTACTGTTCAAAATAAATTAAAAATATTTTTATTAAATTCTCATCTAAAATACCTTTAAAACAAATATTTATTTGCATTTTTTGGATTTTTCTATAATTTATGGTGAATTTTGGAAGTTTCAATGATAAAAAAGCATTTAATTAACCTTAATTAACCTTAATCATACGATGGCGACGCTTTCCATGTAGTGTCGCAGATTGGTTCAGTGCCGAGTCAAGAGTTGCGACAGGTAATCGTCGATCCAAAGATCGGACGACCACGATTAATCCCGCTGCCTTTAAGGGATTAATCGGATGAATCGAGCATGATTTGGTCGGCACCGTCCGTTCCAATCACGCGGAACGGACGTCCCATGATCTATCTCTTCCCGAGCAGAGAGAGACGGAGACCGTCTGTCGTTCATCGCTCGATTTGAGCTCACCTGAGCTCGGATCAAGCTCAAATCTATCCCACACCATCAGAGAAGCAAAATGAAGAGATCCAATGGTGGAAATCTCATGGCATACAATTTTTCTTCACAAAGGACCAAACCATTTCTACCTAAAGTTGGTTTCAATGGCATACCTCATCGGAGCTGCGGTTCCAATCGACAGGAAGCTTCGTAGAGATAAGCCCCGCGAAAGTGACGAGCTTTGATTTGGTGTGGTTTGCTCGGAAGGCCAATGCACGAGACATAGGTGATCGGCTTTGATCGAAGTCGGTCATCTAGTGGTCAGAGGGGTCGGGAAATGATTCATTCTTGCTCGTCTAACTCCAAAGAAGGTGTGTTCAAAGTTAATTGTACTTTGGTGGAGATTTGAGTAAATGAGAATCAGAGGGGGTATGCCCTATTTTGGTTTTCCGTAAAACCGAGAAGAGGAGAAATGGGAGCACTTGGAAAGCTTGGAAATTGCTTTAGGATGCACATCTCTGGTTGCTAGGGTTGAATTGAGTGCAAGCGAACGTATTTGAGTGAGAATGAGGGGAGTATACCCCCTCATTTCTTGGATCGGGTGACCATGGCCGAATTTTCCATTTTGATCAAATGGCTGTCAAGGGGAGCTCGAATTAGGCAAGGAATCATCCTAGGTGACATGTCTTGAGTGGAGGTGGTTTCCAAGGGGGTAATGTGAGTCCTTGAGCTTTTCGAGTGTTCCAATGGGAATGGGGAGATGATTTCACCTCCCCATGGGTGATGGCCGATCCAACCACTCCTTGGGTCAAGTGAACAGTGTCCTAGGTGCCTAGGTGGAGCAATGAATGAGTGTCAAGTAGCCAAGAAAGAAGAATGATCATTCACATAGATGTTTTGTCTCACGTGATACCCTTGACCCAAGGGTAAAATGGTTATTTGGCATTGGATATGATTTGAATAGATTTGAGATGAGTCAAAAGTGGGTTAGCCCAAATTTCAAGTGATTTGGAGTTCATTTGGTTTGATTTGGCTTAATTTGACCTATTTAGGTCAAATTGGGTTAGTTGGTCAAGTTGACCAATTGGTCAAATTAGCCAAACCAAGGGGTTGTTAGGTTCATGTGATCATTTGGAGTGTATGGTGTTATTGGTTTGGTTCAATTTGGTTTAGATTTGATTTTGATTCATTTGAGTTCATTCAAGTCAAATGGGTTAAGTTGATCAATTTGACCCAATTGACCAAATTGGCTTAAATAATAACTTCACTTGGGTTTGGTTGATCATTTAGAATATGTTGAGAGCTTTGGTTGAGTTCAACTTGGATTTGATTGGGTTTTAGGTTGGCTTGACCCTTTAGGTCAAGTTGGGTTCAATAGGTCATTTAGGTCTAGTCAGTCAATTGGGCTCAATTGAGGCTTTGGTCAAGTTTAATAGTCAATCTAGAATGAACTTGGGTCACTGGTTGCAATCAATTTAGATTGGATTTTTATTTGACCTATTTTGACCATTTAGGTCAATTTGGGTCAACTTGGGTCAAGAGGGCCAATTAGGTTAGGTTTTGCTCAATTGAAGGTCAAGTCATGTTCAAATGTTGATTTTGGGTTGATTTAAATCATTGGTTTCAATGGATTTGGCTTAGGTTGCAATTTGGCTAGTTTGAGTTCATATGAGTTAAAGGGTTGACTTTTTCAAAAGGCTAGGTTGATTGGTTTGACCCAATTTATGATAATTGATCAACCCAAGATGATCAATAATCATGTAATAAAGTTTGGATTGACTTAATTCACTTTGATTTAGATTGAATTAGATTTTGGTTCATGTAGGTCAAATTGGTCACTTTGGGTCAATTGAACTAATTGGATTTTGTTAGCTTAATTTTGGGTCGAGTTTGATTTAGTTGAGTTTATATATGGATTTTGGATTGATATATAAATCCAATTGTAATTGATTTGGGTTCAAATGATTTTTGGTTTATTTGAATATTTCAAGTCAAATGGGCTAAGTTGGGTTTGACTTGGTTGATGATTGTAAATTTCATTTATATTTGTGATGGTGATTGAAGGAATGATTGATTTGTGAGAAAATTAATTGAATTTGGTTTGATTTAGATGAGATTTTGGCTAAGTTCATTGAATTGATTCAAAGGACTTAGGAAGAGTTTTGATTTAATTTGATTTAGTTTAATTTAGTTTTGATTATTTGAATATATATTTGATTTATATTGAGAGATAATTGAAGATAAAAATTGATTATGAGAAAATCAATTGATTTTGGATAGATTTAGATGGAGTTTAGTTCATGAAATTGATTTAAAGGACTTAGGAAGGATTTCAAGTTTGGATTTGATCATGGGCTTCAATCATTTGGCTTGATATTTGAATTTGGATTTGGAATTGAGTTTGATTGTAGGTTTGATAGGGTGAATCTGTATTGGATTTGGGTTGTGGGGTAGGAGGGTTATCCTAATCCCTAAGGCATAACCTAATTCTATGATTAACTCTTCTAAGTCTCTAAGTTTAGGTTAAGTGTTCACCTAATCACTAGAAGTGTCTTATGACTAAGGAAGTCTTAGTGTCTAGAAGACTCATAAATTTAAGATGAGGAGATTGAGAACTCACTCCAAAAATGAGGTCAACAATGTGGTAGACGATGATCTATCATTCGTACATCCTGAAGTATATGAATATTGAATGGGGAAACTATTTGTTGAGAGTGATTCAGTTGTGAATGATAATGAGACACAATATGGGCAACCGGCTGAAGAGATGAAGCAAATGAGAGAACATATTGCTAAAGCTTTAATAAATATGTAAAAAGAATTAGGGATGACTGCACACAACATGTGCTACCATATTTAAACTTTTTAGTTAATGTCTGCGATAGTGAGATACATTATGTATCTCAGTACATTATGTAGTTTACAATATAGGCCTTTTATGATAAATCCAATATGCTAGATGAAGAAAAAGATATGAAATTAACTCCTTCAGTTAAACTTCTCACTTTCTGATTTCTTCTTTCTAGGTTTTCTCTATCCCTATGGCTACTACTACTGCTGTTATCCTTTTGTTGTTTTGTTTTCTAGTTTTGGTGTTGGTTGGATGGTCCTTCTAGCTGGTGGCCTAGTTGATTTTTGAAGGTTGTTTTGTTTTAGGCTTTGGGTGGCTGATTGGCTTTGTGTCTAGTGAATGTTTTGATGACTTGTTATCTTTGAGTATTCCATGCATATATTGGTTTGGTTAGAAATGAATTTACTATACTTGTTTTATTCAATGAGAAGGGAGTTCTTAATACATCAAAACATCCATCTTTCTTTATTATAATGGGTACGGCCAGTTGTCAATCTGAAATTGCCTTGTATTATGACTTTGTTTGCTGGGTTTGTCTTTTTTGTTGGTTGCCTAGTTCTGGGAGGTTGGTGGCTGGTTCTGGGATTCTGGTGGTTGTTTTCTTTGACTTCTCTGTTGTTTTGGTTGGTTTGGTGGACTAATTTTGTTGGCTAGATGCCTTTGTTGGCCGTTTGGCCTGATGGATTTATTTGTCGGGTTTGTCTTTTTTGTTGGCTGCTTGGTTCTATGAGGTTAATGGCTGGTTTTAGAGTTCTATTGACTATTTTTCTTGGGCATCTATGTTGTTTTGGTTGGTTTGGTGCAATTTGTTTGGTGGACTGCTTTTGTTGGTTGGATGCCTTTGTTGACCTGATTAGCTTGATGGCTTTATTTGTTGAGTTTGTCTCTTTTGTTGGATGTCTAGTTCTAGGATGTTTGTGGTTGGTTCTGGGATTCTGTTGGCCGATTTTCTTTGCATTTCTCTGCTATTTTTGTTGGTTTGGTAGACTACTTTTGTTGGCTAGATGCCTTTATTGGCCAGTTAGCTTTATGGCTTTATTTGTCGGGTTTGTCTCTTTTGTTGGCTGTCTGGTTCCGGGATCTTGGTAGCTGGTTCTGGGATTTTGTTGGCTATTTTTCTTTGCATTCTGTTATTTTGGTTGGTTTGGTGGAGGTTGCTTTGTGGACTGGTTTTGTTGGCTGAATGCCTTTGTTGGTCGGTTAGCTTGATGGCTCTATTTATTGGGTTTATCTCTTTTGTTTGTTGCCTAGTTCTAGGATGTTGGTGGCTAGTTCTGGGATTCTGTTGGCTATTTTTCTTTGCATTTCTCTGTTGTTTTGTTTGGTTTGGTGGAGATTACTTGGTGGATGGTTTTGTTGGTTGGATGCCTTTATTAGCCGGTTAGCTTGATGGATTTATTTGTTGGGTTTGTCTCTTTTGTTGGCTACCTGGTTCTAGGATGTTGGTGACTGGTTCTGGAATTTTGTTGGTTTTTTTTTTAATTTTTTTTAATTTTTTTTTTTTTGCATTTCTCTGTTGTTTTGGTTGGTTTGGTGGAGGTTGTTTGGTGGATGATTTTGTTGGTTGAATGCTTTTGTTGGCTGCCCGGATCTGGGATGTTGGTGATTGATTCTAGGATTCTGTTGACTATTTTTCTTTGGCTTTTCTTCTGTTTTGGCGGTGGCTTTACTGTTAGTCTTTCATTTCTCACTACTACTCCTGATGCTGGTGAATGATATGTCTTTCGTTGGTTGGATGACTTTACTGGTCTTTCATTTCCCAGTGGACCTGGTTCTTTTTTTGGCTATTAGTCTTCGGTTGATAGCTAAAGTCGAGGTTTGTTGGCTGTGATAGCTTTGATGTTTTATTTTATCTGCTCTCTTGCTGATAGCTTTATTTGTGATTGTTATCCTTCTTAATGAAATTTGGATACTTATATATATATTATTGCTCCTGGAGATGATACTAATTGAGCCTGAGCATGTTCTTCCTTTATTTTTTATCCTTGCTTTTTATCTTTTTTTTTTTTTTTTGTGTTTATCCTTTATTTAGTATCTTGCAGGTCTTTTATAAGTTTTGAGGTCTTGCAGATGATTTTAGCTTTTCGCATATAGATCTAGTGCTGTTGCTGAGTTGATCTTTTCTATTTTTTTGTAATATGTTATTGTATTAGTTAGGAGATTTATCGCTTTTAGTTTAATGTAACTCTTTGAGCATTAATTTATAGATTTATCCCCTTTAATGGCTTTGTACTTCTTTATTATGGTAATAAAATTTCTTTCCTTTTATTATAAAAAATAAATCTGTATATGATTGATATGTTTTTGCTAAATTTCTAAATATGCTAATGGCATAAGACAAATTACTCGCATTTAAATGTATTAATTATTTTATATACACAACTGTTAATCTGTATATGCTAATATTTTTTCTTTGCTTACATCAACATAGCTCAGAAAATAAAAAGTCATGAATTTCCAATGCCTCTAGAATTATTCAATACAACTGTGATTTACAATATTGTGTATACACTTGACGCTGAGAAGGAAGTTATTGATGAAGATTTTACATGTGTCCTCGAAATCGAACAATGGATGACTGCATTTTTTTTTTAGATGGGCTAACAATTACGAAGAGACAACTGCAGATAGTGATTATGTTTGGAGAAGAGCTTTGGAAAATAAATTTTTTAAAAGACTTGATCATTTGGATAAAAAGCTTAATATTATGTTAGCATTATTAGCCCAAATATTATCTTAATTTTCATGTTATTTAGTGTAATGTGATGTGTTAAATTCAAATGTCAAATATAAGACTTATGAGTATGTATGAACTTCCAAAAAAAGAAATTTTCTTATTTTGTTGATGTTATATGACCATAAAGATAATTTTGTAACTTTTTTTAAACAACTGCAGTACAACACCACATAGCTCAATCTTTTGAGTAGTTAAACTGCTTTATCAAAATCATCTTTCTAATAACATTTTTCTTCACAACAATTTTACAACTACTTTTCATTCAAGAAATTTAGTCAATCTGAATTGATTTCACGTTGTTTATGAGTATGAATATAAAAGGCTATTTGTTGAACATGGAGGTAAAAGCATGACAGCTTATTTTTCGTTGATTAAAAATGACAGATATAAGTACGTCTATATTTTTATTTACATCATCATTTAATATAATCTTTCAACAAACGTAATTTAATATATATTTAACTGATAATTAATTAAGCATATTTTTTTTTTTGAATTTTCTTTTTAATTATAGCACATAAATCAATATATAATTTTATATTTGTATAATCATGATAATTTTAAATCTAATTTTGATCTCACATTTTTTTTATTTTACACTCTAATTTAATCATAAATATATACATGTAGTCAAGATATAATTATATTTAGTTAATAATTTTATTTCAAATTTTGAATTATTTTCAACAAAATCCAGAGTTAAAAAAAATTATAAAATGAGATTCAATTATTGCTTTACTAATTTCTTGTGAGTCACATGCATTAAAATTTAGTTATCTCAATTTATGTGTCATCAAATCTCATTTGAGTAATTTTATATTGATAGCTCACATAATATGTGCACTTAATTATAGATACTAAGATGTTTCGGATATGACAATGCAATTTGTATCATGATTGAAGTTCGTTTGAAATATCGGGTTAATTTGGCCAAAATGATGTTGTGTTGATCGCTGATACCGCGACTTTCAAACGAAGCGATAATCTCATTTGATATTTGACATTTCGACGCCAACTATATAATCGGGCCAATTTGGGCATCGCGCCTCCAACTTCAATATTCACGCGCGCCAATGATTTCTTGACGGCCGACCGCCGAATTAATATGTATATTTTGATTAATTTCAACATTTTGAAAGTTTCATTTCGATTTGGTGATCGTGATGCTTCAGATTAACTCCGATTTATGTGCATCCGTCAATCAATTTCATCTTGTGAGCTCGACTCAATTTACGGCGCATGCATGGAGGTCAACAGATATTGACCCTCAGTTTCAAAATCAGCTCACAACTAATTTTGCTCAACAGGCCAAGGCTATGATCTTGGTTGGCATTCTGATAGCTTGCAGGCAGGCTTTCCGTATATGTTTACTAGTTGTTAGGCTAAGCTTATGATAGGTCTAGAGTGCATTAATCAGGTTTTTTTTGGAAGTTTTTAAAGCATTATCCTTTTCTCTATTTTACCTTTGATTCATATGATATTATAAACAGAAGTCATAATTTCATATCCTAGACAACATAAAAGCTCTTATGTTCAAGAATATTTATTTACTATATAATCAAGATACTTCCGCTGGAGTAAATTTGATAAGTGATGCAAACTTAAGATTTTATGCTCATCAGAAGCAGAAGATGTCAAAATTGAGAGAATTCGGAGTTTTGGTGTTATTCCAGCCATCTTATTTCTATTACTGGATGAACAGAAATTTCAGATGCTTCTTAAAAGAAAGAAAAGAGAACTACAGATTCTACAACAGGTAAAAAATGGCTCTCAAAATAAACTGTTATTGCCTTGACCCTCCAGACCTGGACTGGAATAATAAATTTACAATGAAATGGCTTACGTCCAAATGTAAATGTTCCATTTTTAGTTGATGTGGTTGACGCTTAAGAATATCAAGCAGCAAACAAAATTTAAGTTTTTCGACTATCAGTAGTCGTTGAATAATGGAACCTATCAGCAAACAAAACTGATTGTTTGTATCAAAACATAAAATCACTGCATTAAGCCCAAATTTTTAGCAGTAAACATACTTAAATGTTTAAATTTAACAACCGCATCTTCCATGGTTTCTTAGCCCACACCTGATCATTACCCCCAAATTAAACAATTATTAAAAAAACAACGCAAACAAAGATAAAAAAAGGCTGAAAGATAGATCAATGAAGGAACGACAGTATGCAAACATAAAATTAATTGAAGCCATCACTGGTAAAGCTTTATCATTAATCCAGATTTCATTTTTACACTTCTAATGCTTGAATTGAAAATCATTGTTTTCAGAAACATGTTTTCTAACTACGCGACCATTTCCCTGTATGGCTCGGCTCTTCTTGCATATATGGCTCGGTTCTTCTTGCGTCCATCTTGTTTTTAGTATATGAAGTAAACACCCATATTGATCATCATAAAGAGGGATTAACATTCAATTAAGGCAACATGCTTATGTAGCTTCAGCTTTGCATTGTAGAGCTTGAATCATTGCCATGTCATTACTTCAACCAACAACAATAACAACAACAAGCCTTTATCCCACTATGTGGGGTTGGCTATGTGAATCTTTTTCTTCAATGTATCCTATTAAGTGTCATATTCTCATTTAATCCTAATAAATTAAGATTAATTTTTCTACTTCCTAGCCAAGTCTTTTTTGGTTCCTCCTCTGTCTTTTTAAACATAGGCTAAATATAATACATTTACTCTTCTAATTGCATCATCTGATGGCTGATGTCTATGTGACCAAATCATCTAAGATGACTCTCTCTAATCTTACCTGTCACTGGAGATACTCCAAACTTATCACATATATATTTATTTCTTATTTTATCTCTAAAGGTAAAGCTACTCATCCATCCAACCATCCTCATCTCTGCGACACTTAACTTAATGGAAGCTACTCCATGTTAGTACTTCGCCAATAAAAATAAAATGGGAGCTGTCACAAGCCCTGTAAACTGGTTGCAATAAATCTGCAAACTTAAGATTAATGGGAGCTGTCACAAGCCATGTTTTTCCATGCATAAATAACAGCAGCATCAACATAGTCGAAATATTTCTCAGCAGCTCAGATTAATTAATATGGATTAACCACAGGTTGCAATAAATCTGCAAACTTAAGATTAAGGGTCATTAATAATACGTATATATTACAGCATAATATTCTAAACTGCACAATATATCAATCTTCCGCCATGCAAATGGAGAAATAACTAGGTCATAACTAATCTTAATGAAAAATGCTTATCGATTCAATACAATTAAACTCCAAAGATTGAATAAAAAAGAAAAATAACTAACAATAATGCATTGAGAGGAATGAAACACTCTACATTATGTTACAATTTAATTTAGTTCATTTTACTAATAGTTACAATTTTCATCAGCTTGAACGGTGAACACGATAAACCACTTTTAAGATTTGGCGAACACTGTGCAAAACTGCAGTTATAAAATCAATAAACTTTGTGCCTCTTTTTCAAGAAGAAACAATGTTTTCTTTTTCCAGATGGATTACAATTTTCCTATTAGAAAAAAATGATGAAGCAAAGGGTCTTTTCATGTTGCAGCTTCCAACATGGTGACCCTCGGTCCATCCTACCTAAAAACTGAAAAAAAAAGGGGGATTTACATACATACCACGCAATTCTTATTAATTTACATATCTCACACCTAAAGTTTACTAACAAAATCTTTCAAACACATATTTTACCACTCTCATGCGATGCCTGACAACTCTTTGGGAGAACTGAACGACTCCTCAGGGAACTTCCCGTCCCCTCATGAACTGCTTTTGGCAGAAGCAACTATATTCCGCTGAAACCCTCTCGCTTAGAAGAAGGAACTCCATTCCCGCGAGAGGTCTTCGGCTCTTCCGTTGGCTCTTCCGTCGGTCTTCGGCTCTTCCGTCGGTTTAGCATTCGGTAAATTAATAAGAATTGAGTAATATGTATGTGAATCCCCCTTATATTTCTTCTATGAATCCCCCTTCCCTTTATATTTCTTCTGTGGAGAACGTATTCTTCAACCTTCTTATGTGAATCCCCCTTTATATTTTTGATAACATCGACAATTTGAGAGATATATCTGCTATATTTTTTTTTTTGAAAATATATCTGAAAATTTGATTCAAATTAAATATCTATGAAATTTGAATGAATATTTGAGTACTATATAAGAAAAATCCCCAAAGGAAAAACTTGCTCAGCACTTCCTATCCTCAGCAACATTTTAATCTCCAATAATTATCATTTGTAAGTGATGGTTCTATGGGCAACGATACAAAGTAATGTTTTTGTCTCTATCTTCACTTAGTCTTTTAAGATTAGTGATGCTATGTGTTTAGTTATTTAAAAGTGAAAGTATTTGTTGGGTACATTGGTGGATAAGATATTGATTTATATTTCTTCTGTGGAGGACAATAGTATGTTGAGTATGAGGGTCATTGATGCTCTTTTGTGTTAATCCATAGAATATTCCCTGTTATTTCTGAAATTAATTAAGAACTTTTTTTGTTCTTTATTTGTTTAGAAATTTTTGTATGATTCTAAATTTAAGTTGCTTTATTAAAGAGTCCAGATTGAGTAGCCTTATCCGTAATAGTTGTAAATTTTTCTTTTTATTTAAATGTCCTTAACTATTACTAATTTGTTATTTTTCTTAACTTTGTTTAATAGATTACACATTGCCAAAATGAGCTCAAGCAAATCATCCGATCGATGCATCTCGAGAGAACATTAAGTATTGTGTAATTTACAATGCGATATTCATGCTATAAAGAAAAGAATTAAAAAAATTTTAAGGTGTCCTTGAAATCAAAAGATGATTGTGGTTATTTCATCCGGTTAAATGACCCTAAAATATATGAAATGGATTATCAAGGAAGAGCTTCTCAGGAGAACATAATGAAGAAACTTGAGACCATCTCAACCTAAACAACAACAACAAGCCTTAATCCCACTAGGTGGGGTCGGCAAAATTATGTTGACAATGCTCGTTATCATCATTGTAATGATGTTTTTCATCATTAAGCTAATCATGTATTTGATGGTCTCTTGAAGATCATTGATCAAGAATTTGTATAGGATAATGTATTTTGGCACCTATTATCAATGAAACTAGTTTATTTTTTGTTATATATTGTCTCTATTGGTTGAATGTGTTATATATTGTGTTGGTTCAAAGCTGGTTATATATTGTGCTAGTTGAATGTGTTATATATTGTGCTGGTTCAAATTTGGTTCAAAGTGTTGAATGAAACTATTTTTTGTTATATATTGCGCTGGTTCAAATTTGGTTCAAAGTAATTAAATCCTTTTAAAAGGTATGAATTTTGCACAGATCATTTCTAAAAATTCTTGTACAATGAGCAATCCCTTCCCCAAGAGGGTAAGGAAGCCATAGTAGTATAACATAATGAACGTGAAAGAAAATAAAATGAAGAAACTATCACCAAGATAAATATTACAAAGAAAAGCCATCGCTATATACTTGTACAAATGCAAAGGAGTAAGAAATGGTTCAGCCTATACAAAATGCAGAATGCAGTTCATCTTGTCAAGAGTAGAAGCTATTGGATTTTAGTTGTCAGTCAAGTTACCTTTACGTTGAACAGTAGATGAATGGATCCACTGCAACTGCTCGGCTTCATGAATTACTCCTGAGTTGATATACCCTAGACCAGGAACAAGCAAAACATTCAGAAGTTTAAAAAAAAACATTCAGCTGTCAGATTCTCCAATATGAGTTTGTAAATCATTGCCAAATGGTTCCATAACTTCATGAGATTTTCTGACTAACAATGGAGACTAATAGAAAATTTTGAATGGTACTGTAGTTTATATTTAACATAAATGTATTAATTGACACTGACTGGCTTTGGTTTTTATCCTGCATGGTTATGTTTTTCTTCTGGCCTAATTTAAAACATCAATAGCTAATTTTCTCCAAACCTGTGCATTGAAATATACATTATGTAATAATTTTTCTTCAAACTCGCATTGAAATATACAATTCTATATGTTCTTGTACTCTATTGTGCTTTAACTTCAGCATTTTGTCAAATTTCACGTGTTTGGAAAATACATATAATATGATATTTGTATATATGTACTTATTTTCTCAACATCTGTGCGTTGTATTGATGAAATGCATTTTTCATTCATATCAATCCTTAGATTCATGCCTACAATCTTTTGAATATTAGATAGACTTGTTTTTGAAACTTTGCAGTCCTGATGAATCAAGTTGAAAAACTTTTGTTGATTTCTAATGTGCAGAGTTATAGTAGGGACATTGGGAGACCGTGTCCCTGCCCAGCCCAAAAGCCTTTAGTTTTTATGCATGTATAATTCTAAATTCTCCTCATCAAGCCTTTATGATCCAGCCTCGTAAGTTTTCTGCAACCGAAGTATCCTCACCACTTCTGTCCACCCCCAACTTTATTAGAAATGCAGGGAGGTCAATGTGAGCAGCGATTGGAATCAGTGACTGAAATTTTTTAGAAATGACACATTTAAAGGAAATAGGGAATATTTATTAGGAGAAAATGTAGGAAGGAGGAGAAATTTTGAGGACGGGGTGAAGGTGAAGAGTTTTGGCTCTTCTCGGAGGTTCTGGTTTGAATGTGTTGGCTAGTATATTACTATTTTCATTTTAAGTGAATTATAGTGAGGTTTTATGTTCTTTTATTTTGTTATTATGAAACATTTGAATGGTACTATAGTTGTTAGTTTATATTTATTTTTAATATGTAGACTGCCCACATAAAATGGTCTAACAGGGTGCAAATGCTAGCATCCAAGTAGTAGGCAAACAGAAAGAAAAGGCCTGTCGGCATGGAGGTTCTCTATTTTTTAGATGCAAGGAGCTTGGATTTACACAAACTTCTACTCCTATCATGCCATGGTGGAAGCGATGCATGAGCCTCATGTGACCTATCATCCAATGGAGACTAACAGAAAAACATAAATATTATAAAATGTAACGTAGAAGACTGATTCCGAAGGTTAGTCTTATATAGTTTCTCAATTTTAATACCCTGTATCCATACTGTTTCAGTTTCAAATATTGGATGCATGCATGATTTTATTTTCCAAGATGAAATTGATAGAAAGATGGGCCTTTTTATTGATTATGTCATCAACATATGAATACCACAAGCTGCTGCCCACCAAAAAATTCAGAACTAACTGGTGATAGTATTACTATTTAACATATGAATACCACAACATAAATTCCATAAACCACAAAGTCGACAACCACAAAGTCTGAGACTTGAAAGATTACAAAAATTTGTGATTACAATCTGAGATGAAAGTATTTGTGATTAAAAGTATTTGTGATTACAATCTGAGATGAAGGTATTTGTGATTACAACTGAGATGAAAGTTTACAAAAATTCATGCAATCCTTAGAACTAAAAGCAACAAAAAACTATGTTGATTGTTTCATTTGTGTGCAAAAAATACATGTAATTCCTACTCTAAAAACTATTACTAGCTATTACTCTCATTAATCAATTGTCTCAACTTCATCGTCATGTTGCCCTCTCCTAACCGGTAGTTTTTCTCTACTTCCCAAGTCAGCATATGATAGTTCTGAACTATAAGCATTGATGTCTACATCACATCTGTGAGTTTGATCCATTAAGGGCATTTTTACAAGTGTTCCTGTGATGACCCTAATATCCGCAACGACCACACTTGTGTACCATCTGTATTTTTTTGGTATTGTTTTCCATGAAGCTTTTTAATCTTCTCTTCCTTGGCCTCCCCCTAAGTCTGAGTGTATCAGATGCCCCAATCTCAATATGGTCATTACATTTTCTCCACTGATTTTTGCCAAGTAGAGTTGATATTGCACCATCATAAGCCATAGCATATCTGCAAATGGAATGAGAAATGTTTAATATACAAATAAAAATAAATGCATAATAATTAAAACTACCTATTAACATGATAATATTGATCAACATAAGTGTGCCATAGTGGGTGTTCCTTCGAACCGATGAAAGCAACAACATGTATACATGGAAGGCCTGTCATTTGCCAGTATCTACAGCTACACTGTTTTAACTCAATATTTACTTCATGTCTTTTAAAATGACCTTCAACCTCTGCCTTGTATGAAGTAGATTACGTAATAATAAAGTATTCATTTCTTGTTGTTATCTCTCCCATGTAACCTTCAATAACAGGGACTAATTCACCTCTCCAACTTGATGTATTTATCTTTCGCTCTTTTGTTCTATTAACATCCCTCTAATCATGTCTACCAACTCAACAATTAGTTTATCTAGCCACTCTTATCCAAGAGTTAAATGACTCTGATAAGTTATTGGTGTTGTAGTGGTTTTTAATTTCAGAAAGGAATTGAGATCTTGACCATTTATATGGTAAATTTAGAAGATAAGAATAGACTTGAGGGCTTACTTTGCACAGTTCAATAACTTTTGCCTCATATTCATATCTTGTGTATGCATTTGCAGCCAACGAAAAAATATTTCTAATCTTCTGGCTATCTTAAAAGTGATGATACTTCTTCATATTCTTCCACAAGATACAAACGCATGCTCGTGACAGAAATACAAACTTAATTGCTTCTCCCAATCCCTTCTATATCAAAAAAAAGATAATGGCATCACCTCACAACCAAAAGAGTCAACCAAATTCTTCAAAATCATCGCATGAGCTTTTGATTGATTCAACCACCAAAAGTGTAAAGACCATTATTGACATCTAACAAATTCGTGATAAACACCCCAAGATATTTTGATTTTAGATGACATGCATCAAGCTATAAGAGGTGCCAACTAGAAAAGATCGATACATACTTTGAAGAAACATAACCTTCAAAGAGACAAGATAACAAAAGATTTTGATTTTAGATACGTATCAAGCTCTATAAGAGTTGCAAACCAACTAAAAAAGCATCGATCACATACTTTGAAGAAACATAACCTTCGAAAGAGTCAATGATATCATAATCATAAGTAATGTGAGCCAAGATTTCTTCTAATAAGCTCTTCCCATGTAGGGACCCACTGTGCCATCAATCCAAAGAGGTTGTCTCGCTTAATTCTTGAACGCCACAATTTCATATAAGACAGTGATAACCCATACTTACTCTCTAAATCTTCATTTATTTGTTTTGGAGGGATGTCTGGATATTTTTTTAACTATATCTTGGATTTGTAGAGAACCCATTTAGATGTAGCTTTTGCTCACATTGACACTTAGACATACATGCAAATCTTCTACTTTTCCGACTTCAAATGTTTGCCCATCTACACATAAAGAAGCTCTCCTCTCCAAGGACACCCTACATAAGACACAAGTGAATGGCTCGTGTTTGTCGGCTTTTATCTTCACTCCAAAATTTCATGAATAGAAAAAATGCCAAACTCATCATCAAATCAAAAGCCAACTACTAATGACATATTATATCTGTGAACTTGACTGTTAATAGATCTCTTGTATAATAAAAGTTCATCTAAAATTGCTATCATCATTTGACTTGAATGTTCTTATTGTAGCATGTCCCTACAGTCCAAACCTTCTTTGTTTTGTGGCATCACATATGCTCCACCACATGGCATGACTCCGATATCTTGCATAGAAGTATAACTTGAAACATCTTTTGTTAAAGTAACAACTTCAACACGACCACTTTTATTAGATAACTTTAAAATGCTCATTACTACATTATCATTTTCAAGAAATTTGTATTCCTTCGGAGATGTGCCATAAACATAATAGTAAATTTCATAATCATATCCTCTTTGCCAAGGACAAATCTCTTCAATCTTCTCTACTAATAAAAAACAGTTTAACACATCTTGTTGTACTTTTATAGTCTTCTGCTATCCCCCTTCATACTTTCTTTGCTTTGTATTTTTCAGTTTAATCCAATAACCATTAAATTTGATTGTTACTAGGAGCCAAATCTTTGCGTCCAACATGCCTTCAAGTTCAAATGAATAGAACAAAGCCTACCAACTATGAAAAAAGTAAGGACGAAATAAGTGAAATAATAATCTAAATTCGCACTATAATAGCCGTGAAGTTCAAAAGATATTACAACTTTTATGGAAAGAAAATAAGGGACTTCTGATAATGTGTTGTAAATTACCTACCTTCTCACGTAGGATGGAAGCCGTAGGAAGAGATGAAGATTTTGCTCGAGCATAGGCGCAGATTTTGAGTAGCAATGGAGTTCCTTCTTCCCTGAAAGCAGTTGCATAGGCAGTTTTGTTCCCCTGATGGAAGAGTCAAGAAGATTTAGCGTGGGAATGGAGTTCCTTCTTTCCTTCAGGCAACTGCATTGGCTATTTTGTTCCCCTGAAGCCGACGGAAGAGCCGAAGACCTCTCACGGGAATGGAGTTCCTTCTTCGCAAACGAACGGGAGGGTTTCATGCGGGAATTGAGTTGCTTGTTTCGCCAAAACGAGTTCGCAGACGGACGAGGGGAAGTTCCCATGCGGGAGCGGTGTCGTTTCACGGTTTTCTCAAAACGGAGTTATAGGGGAAGCATACGGCATGAGGCACGGTGGTAAAAATGATGTATTTGAAAGATTTAGGTGTTATGTAAGTAAATAGTAAACTTTAAGTGTGAGATATGTAAATTAATAAGAATTGCGTGATATGTATGTAAATCCCCAGAAAAAAAACCTCACAGCTCCCTCATTCGCTCGGCCTCGCAAACGCGATCCCGCCTCTCCTCGTTCGATTTCCCTCAACCGCAAGCCGAGCAACTGTTCCGTCCTCTCTCAGTCATTCGTCCTCTTTGTTCGATCTGCTCGGTTCCTACCCATAAGCTTCCATATTTCCCTCAACCGCAAGGAGCAAGTGGCTCCAGGCGCTCCTTCCCAATTCATTCGACTCAAGTAAAGAAACCTCGCATCTGTACTCTCTCCGGTTAGTCCCCTTCAAACCAAAACCCCTCTCCTGTCTTCCTCTTTCAGTGCATCTCCCTTTAAGCTGCAAACCTCCCTCTCTCTCTCTCTGTTCCTCCTATCTCCTTCATTCACTAGGTAGAACCCTGGTTCAGTCTCCTTTCGAATTTCAAACTAAGCCTTCTCTTTTGGTTCGAGCAGCCGCCGATGCTTGCCCTCAATCTTCATCCTTATTTCCCGCAACCTTTTTTCCCATAAGCCGATCCAAGCTCTCGTCGTAATCCATCACCTCACGCATAGTTTCTTGAGCTGCAACCTTTTTCTCCATCTCCTTCCGCTCGGCTATCTTTCCCACCGACGAAACCTGCTCCACTCTATTTCCCCTTTTTCGATTTACCCTGCTTCGAAGTCATGATCAGATCCTCCACATGGCTATTATCTTCCTCCACAATCTTGTCACTCTAAATACATCAATTATTTTGGCTATCTTTGACTCTGATCCATATGCTGATCTTTCAATATGAATAATATAGTGAAATGATTGTTGATTATGAATATATAAAAAAGCATGAATGTGTAGATGGAATATATGATTATATTTCTTTTTATAAATTTTAAGATATCATTAATGCTCAATAAAACGTAATGCAGAAACTACCAGAATAAGTTATAAAATATCGCACATGCAATGCGCTGAAAGAAGTTCAAAATTGTTAAATGCGACACTATACGTAGAAATACCAAATTTACTAAAAAAAAGAAGGAGAGGGGGTTTAAATATGTGAAAATTATATATGTTTGTTATATGCAGAAAATTTCTACGTGATGTCATGAAGACATAATCCTCTACGATGAGATACCTAGACAAAAACAAATTCAGATGATGCAGTGATGTTGCCAAATTTTTAGGACAAAAAAAATCGATTTAACATTAAGTTAAATATGAAATATAAAGTCCTAAAGAAATAAATTTGAAATTAAATTTAAATGAACTTAATAATATTAACATCATAGGAGAATATGCTAAGTAAAAAAATGAGTTCATTCACTTAGTTTATCGTTGAATGAATACTTGAGTCTATTATTTTATATATTGAAATAAATGAAAGTGCTCAAGTAGAATATAAGTGAGGTGTGAAGCTAACTCCAAACTCATAAAAGACTACAATAAATTTGAAGTTTGACTTTTAAATAAACATAAAATTTGATGTGGAATCTAAAATAAAGTCAAATTGGGTTTGATCGTTCTTATATGAAGAAGTTGAAAAAGTATGAGTTGCGTATTCACCCAATGAGTTTTGTTGTGTGCGATCTTTTTAATAAATATTGAAATTATTATAGCTTATTTTAAGTAAATTAAAAGTGATTTAAATTGAACACAATCAAGCTTAGATAATGAATATGAAACTTGATAACTCACCTATGAGCAAATATGGATTTCGATATTTCATCATCTAATATGAACAAGCTTCTCATTGACTATTTAAGGTGTTAATTTCATGAACAAGTAATAAGCATGAATAAATTAATTGAACACTTGGATAACTATATTTGATGCCAAATGAAATAAAGACCTCAATTGAATATAAGCAACAAATGATTGGTGTCAAATTAAAAAAAAAAATTCATTTATAAATTGAGAATGAGGTTACAAGAAATATGATAGCTTGTTTACAAGTATAAGTTCAATTAAACAACTCATGAACAACCATAAATGTGGCCTTTAAAAGGATCATTTGGATCTTGCGCTTAAAGTCAGGTTTGAAGCACAAGAGATTTGTTAAGTATTATTTTCAAGCTAAAGCGAAAATTAGATGAGCTTCATAACAGATTCTCACTAAAACTAAATAACTTATTAGCAAGTATGGTCAAGACTTCTTAGTGAATAATTAACTTATAATTGAAAAGAGCTTCGATTTGTATAAGCTTGCTTAAAGAAGATATAATAGCTTGCTTGGGGAGAATAAAAATTAAATGTGATGACTAATGAAGAGTTAAATGTTTGTTAATAAGTCAAGCAAAGATGAAATATTTATGAATTGCAAATAAAAACTTAGCTTTATTCCTCTCACGCCACCGAACTTGCAACTTTATGTACAAGCAGATAGAAGATCATACTAAATTAAATTCTTCATAAATTATGGAGCTTCTATCCAAAAATTAAGGAATTTTATTCTAATTATGATTTTTAAAGCCAATGATTTCATTAATTAGATGAAATTGTCTAAGTCATAAACACGTGCATGTGCTCGGATATAGAGATTTAAAGTGTAAATTTTAATGTCTAAAAAGGTTGCATAAGCTAAGTTGGAATTAAATGAATATACAAAATTAATCTCATAATTTAAATATAAAATTATCTGAATTACTAAACACCTGCATGGGCCCCAACACTACGCTGAATACATAAATTTAGTGTCTGAGGATACTGCACAGGTTGCCTCCCGGTTTGGTCTTAGGACCGGGTATGGGTTAATAAAACCTAAAAATCCAATTATTATAAGAATTTTAACTTATTTAAATATCTGAGAAACTAATTCTGTCATATGATAGTAAATATGATCCTCTATTATTAAACTAATAGAGTCGATAGGATCTAAAATAATAAATTAAATGATCAAATAATAAATCCAATGGTTGTGTTGAATGGAGATTTCAACCGGAGAGGATACTTTCATCAAAATGTGATTGCAATTTGAAATTAAATTAACTCAAATTAAGTGTCAATCTAAATGCAAAATCTAACATGTCATTAAGTGTTAAATGTCGAATAAAAATCATCAATTTAAAAAATTTAAAGCTAAAAATTCAGCCCACCTTTCACAATTATTTGTTGGAGGTGACAAATTAATAAAATTTTTGCTCACAAAGAAGCCAAAGTCAAATCAAGTGTTCTATTAACGCGACTCATGTCCTCATTTGCGTAGGTTGGTATGCTCCCATATGATGTAGTTATGATCTTTCGATCGGGTGGTCGCCAAATAATACCATTATATTACGCCTGTCGTGGCGTATGCTCCCAATAGCTCGCCTTTGATATGTGAATCATAGGGTGCACCTGATAAAGCAAAAATTTCTCTGTCAGTCAAGATAGACTTAAGCTTATCTCTGTAGATAAACACCACCCCAGGTCTATAAGAATTATTTGGATGACGCAACCTATGGCTGCTAATAGGGATCCTTCTATCAGGTTAGGATGACTACCTCCTCTGACTAAGTAGACTAGGGACTGCGATAGCCTGGGATGATGGAACCATGAGATCTAGCTCGGGCACGTCATCATTCCCCCAACCATCCTCTTTAAATTAAAAAAATGATGAATTTCATAAATTTATAATTTTAAACTCCAAATGCTGCTACTATACATTATGCATTAAGCAATCTAACGACTAACCTTAATCGAAGGTTATCTCTTACATATTGGGAGGGTAATTAACTATAGGTGTTTGAGCTTATAGGAAACATGGAACCAGATCTAAAGTCCTTATAAAATGAGGGCAAAATCTTTGGGTAGTGTCTTATCTACTATTCTATTTACCTTCTGAAAATTACATCGAAACCTAAATCATACTCTCTTCAATGTGAGAGGTCGGTGGAAAATTTTCGGAGCCCACACAACAGTAGTACTCTTAGCATATTCAGGAGCAAATTTAGCCAACATCAACAGAAATAATGTCTTATCTACTATTTCATCTGCCTTTTGAAGATTTGACCGACATTAAATCAGCCCTCGTAATTGAGAGGTCGGTGACAAATTTTTGAAGCCCACAATTATCAAAGCAATTTAAAAATTGATTTATTCACATTCCATAAAAATGCAAATGATGGAAGAAAATTTCTTTGATGTCCTCGGAATCGAATAAGGATTATGGTTATTTCATATGGTTGGATGATTCTATACACACAGAATATGAAATAGACAATCAACAACAGGCTTCTAAGGAGTGCACATCAAAGAAGATTGAGACCATTTCAATTCAAAACAAAATCATAATAGCTTTAATCATTATCAATATTGCTATGACATTATTACTATTTAAGATAATTATGTACTTAATAATCTTATGAAGATCAATGTACATGTACTTGTAACCATTCATGTACTTTTGGCACGTCTTATCAATGAATTTGGTTTGAGCTTGGATGATAATTATATATTATCAATCATCTTGGTTATCAATTGAATAAAATATTGTGTTTTCTATTTGAAGAAGTTGAGATTTGCTATCATTTTTATATGCTATTTGACCTAACAATCCAATCTTACGATGTAAGGATTTTTGTTGTATGTATGAACTAAAGATAAAAAATGCTACTGGCAATATTTTTCAGGGGATTTAATGATGTCATATAAAATTTCAAGTGAATAGATAATGTTGAATTTAACCTACAAGACAACGACCAATTCTAATAGTAGCTTATATATCTAGCCTTTTTTTTTTATCGAAGACAATGACTCTTCCAAGCATCTAACAAGGACTAAAAGGGTCTATGCAGTGTATCAACCTCTCACGAGTTACTTCATACAAGAGATTATTAGTCAGTAGTACCATATATTCTTTTCAATTTGATTTGGCTTCTTAAATGTTACAAGCTTTTCCATAGGAATAAGTTGGTCATGAATTCTGATCTTTTGCTTGTGTGTTTTTATCTTACTCAATATTTGTATTAAAGAATTATAAAGCCTAAGACATCTTGTAATTTAAATTTCCTAATCTTATACTTATTCATCACTCTCTAGAAGTTTGTTTCTAGAGTTCAAATAAGCATGAGGCTAAAATTCTTGAAGAAATAAAATATATGAAGTTTGAATGATGGATAGGTCAGTGCATAGAGTTTTTATATAAACAAATGATATAATGTTTATAAATTTGAAGGATTGATATGTCTATACATAGAATTTTAGTCATGAGCACCACACATGATATTGTGGGCTCCAAAAATTCACCACGAACCCTTCGATGAAGAGAGTATGATTTAATGTTGGTTAAATTTTCAAAAGGCAGATGGAATAGTAGATAAGACATTACCCAGAGATTTTGCTCTCATTTTACGAGAACTTTAGATCTAGTTCCAGGTTTCCTATAGGCACAAGCACCTATAATTAATTACCCCTCCCAAAGCTGAGAGAGAACTTTTGATTAAGGCTAGTCATTAGATTGTTGAATGTATAGCATATAGTAGCAGTATGTGGAGTTTAAAATTTAAGCTTATGAAATTCATCATATTAACTTAAACCGATTGGTTGGAGGAATGATGATGCACCCGATCAAGATCTCATGGTTCCATCATCCCGGATATCATAGGCCCTAATCTACTTAGTTAGTGGAGGCAGGCGACCTAACCTAGTTGAAAGATCCTTGTCAGCAACCATGAGTTGCGTCGTCCAAGAAAATCTTGTAGACTTGGGATGATGTTTGTCTAAGGAGACATGCTTAAGTCCTCCTTAGCTGATAAATGATTTTTTGCCCTATCGAGTGCACCATATGATTCACAACTCAAGGTACAGAGCCATTGGAGAGCATACAGGCTACAATCATGACCGTAATATAATGGTGTCATTTGGTAGTAGCCACCCGATTAGGGGACTCTGGTCGTAACCACATCATATGTGGAGCCTACTGACCAAATCACGTGGGTAGAGGATACGGATCACGCTCTTATTGGCATGAGTTTATTTGAGAGTAAACATAATTGTACACTTGACTTGACATTAGCTCATTTATGAGCTAGAGCTTTTTTGATTTGTCACATTCAACAAATAATTACAGAATGTAGACGGATTGAATTTTGTTTTAATATTGAATTTCATTTAATCATTTAAAACTTAGTGATTTGTTTAATTTTATATTTATATTGATAATTAATTTCAATTAATTTGATTTAAGCTTGCAAAGGCATTTTGATGATAAATATCCTCTCTGGTTGAAATCTCTAATCAACACAACCATCATCGGGGTATATAAGTTTGTTTGATCATTTAGTTTATTATACTAGATCATGTTGACTATATTAATTTAATAATAGAGGATCATATCTATTGTCATATGATAAAATTAGCTTCTCAAATATTTTATAAAGTTTAAATTCTTATAATATTATTATTAGATTTTTTAGGTTTTGTTAACCCGGACCCCGTCGTAAGACCTAACCGGAAATCAATCTGCTTAGCATACTCAGATACTAAGTTTAAGCATTCAACGTAGTATCGGGGCCCATGCAGGTTTTTTTATTAATTTTGGGATACCTGTATGTATATGTTCATTCATTTTATATCCAACTTACACATTCATTTCATTTAAATGACTATACATGCTTCAAGACATTTGAAATTAAATTTAAAAAATTCTCCATAATGCATATAAATATTTTCATTTCAAACTTTGCATGAATTTTAAAACATCATGTTCAAATACTGAGTTACACTCTAATGAATGCAGTATTCCACCATTTAAGTGGTTTACACACATCTCAGTGCGATTTAATCAAATATAGAGTTATCTTGTAATATGTGTATGGTGAAAATTTATATGCATTCCTGCCTTCATCTATCCCCTTTTAGGAAAAGAGAATAAATGAAAATAGAAATATACATAACGCCTTGTTTGGATGCCACGTAGATTCATAGATGATCTTATTAGGGTGATCAGGTACGACATTGAGGAGAGGTGTACTATCTCGAAAGATAGAAGTCACCACCGTACAATGGACCTAATAATCTCAATAAGGACTCATAAGAACTATGGGTCTTCGGAATGTACCAGAGATTCTTTCCCTACTTTATATGAAAAAGTTAAGCAGGATTTATTTTAAATCGGGTTTATTAAGTTCCCTATAGGGGCAAGCCCCATAGTTAATTACCTCCCAAGGATCCATTCCTTAAGAATAATCTCGATTAAGGTAATCGTTGTCTCCAAAGATTTTGAAAAGGTAGGACTATCAATCGATTGGTTTATTTTTAGAAAGTCAAGTGAGATCGATCAAGAGGAGGGAGTTCTTATCGAGGCCAAATGAAAATAAGTAGGGGATGTTTAAGATATTAGGAAGCCTAGTAAGTATCCCAAAGTACCCTATGGTTAGGCTTTATATTTTTGAAATTGAATTAATTTGTTTGAGTCGAATTTTTATTAGAATGCTAGGGCTTATAATTCCATGATGCAAGGTCACGAAAATGCCTAAGGGGTATGGATTTATGCTCATAGCCTGCAATAGGAAGTAACAACCTCTGAAATTAAATCTAGGGAGCCAAAAAGCACGACCTAAATCTAAGGCGAAAATGAGTATTTAGTTTACCTCCACAAGAGAGGATAAATCACTCGATTGTTAGACTTACAATTGCCTAGGGGTGGCCGCCAACCAATTCTTCCTAAAATATGTAGGCAAGTCAAATGCTTTTGCAAGATAGCTAAGTTGTTGTTTATTTAGAAAGAGACTAAGTCTTTAAACACACTCTCTAAGAGACTAGATCATATAAGGCATGAGCTCATGACTTAAATCTAATGCAAGTTTTGTTATATTTTATTTTTATCTTGGACAAACAATTTGACATATGCTTTAGGATTCATATGCCCAATGCATGAGAACTTAGATTATGAGTCAAAATTGAGGTGTATTTCCACCATGGCTCTCACAGGTCAAGCTAAGTTCTTTAGCAAAGGTGGAAGCCCTCTAATCAAGAGTGAAATAATATATTTTTTATGCATGATATTAGAAAAGTAAGATAACATCCAGCTAAGGGGTTGCTAATTCTTTTATCTTAATTTATAGCATAAGCTTTAGGTGAGATTATGAGTTATTTATTTTTAATTTTGAGTTGATTAATTTGGTAGAAGATTTATTTTTTTCTAAGAGTAGAATCGTCATCCAGGCCATACATCAAAGCAAGAAAGAAACTAGAAAAAGATGTCATATTAATGCGAAAGTTTAACAAACATCAATCAATTTATAAAACTAGTGCAAAAGAATAAAAGGTCATTTGTAGTCGGGCTCACCGCACAAACCCAAAAACAAATTGGGTAGCCGAGCCCTACCCAAATACAACCTGAATTACAAATGAATTAATTATAACTAAGCAAGGAATTCATGTTATGACGGTCTTCATTCTTCATTTCTTCTTTCTTCTTTCTTCTTTCTTCTTTCTTTCTTCTTTCTTTCTACTTTCTTCTTTCTTCTTTTGGTTGGTTGGAATGTGGATGCTCCAAAGGCTTCACATGGTACATAAGATGTAATATTATGACCAATGTTCATCTTAATCTCCCATAATAATCATTCCAAAATTTTAATTATAAAATTACATGAAAATGAGAAAAAAAAAAGAAATCTAATTAAAACCTGCAAAACAGAGATTAGCCAAACAAACCATACAATCCCAAGCATGTATATGTATAAAGTAGACTTAGCACCCCACATATGGGTAACCAAGTCCACCTGGCCTTTTTTGGATTACGCTTAGGGGTATAAGCACCTGGACACCAAAAGTAGTTATATTTTTATTACAACACCCCTTAAGCATAATCCCCTGCATAAGATAATGATTAGACTAAATCATCCTACCATTTATTCTACGAACATACACGCTAACATCCAGACTAAAATAAAATATCACAAAATAAAAGCAAACATCAAACTATGCACCGCCATAACCTAAAGTTAGAAATGGTGACTTAGCCTAATGTGTGTGCTATTTTAAGGTTTGTGTAGTATGCTTAGCTAGGCTTTAAGGTTGAAGTTTTCTAAGTATGAAAATATTCAACTTAGAGGTTTTATTTTAGTAAGTGATTTAGTTGCTTTGGTTGATTTTATTTTATATTTTGATTTGGTTTAAGTGAATCTTATAATTAATTACTAAGTTGTAAATAGAGAAAAAGAGAAGAGAACTTCTCTTTTCTTCTTACCTTAAGTAATTTCTAAAGTAGATTCATATTTGATTTTTATTTAGAGAATATTTTATTATGTGTTTTAGTTAATCCTAAGTTTAGATTTTCCCTAAACAAACTTATTCAAAAAAAAGGCATTTTAAGATTAAGTAAAGTGAAATACTACTACAAAACACACATCATTTCATTTCTTTCTCAACATGTGTAACATGCATATGAATGAATCCTAAGCATATCTATACATGCAAATAGAAATGTTTAGCATACTTTCATGATGGATGGTAAGTAATTTCACTTAAGGAAATTAGGAATGTTTCATGTATGCATGATTTTGTTAAGTAGAAAAGGGTGATTCTTTTATCCATTTTTTACATGCACATTTATATGTATGAAAGACATAAGTGAGTACGACATCATTGTTAGCACCAGGGGTGTAAGGTACAAGACCTATTAAGGGCTACATAAAGCCTCGCAACCCCGAAGTTGTCCAAACTAATATATCACTTTTCTTAAATATATATGTATGTACAAAAGAAATGAATGAAAAAAGAAAGATGCAAAAGTTTGTGTTTATTTGTTTGATTTTTTATGCAATTCATAGGTGTAAGTGTGGATGTCTTTCCTAAGTAATAACATAGGAATGAATAGGAATGAATAAGAATGATTTTAAGCAAGTGTTGTGTTCTTTTCAAATGAACTATACCCTTTACCAAATCCTATTCAAAACTGTGCTAAAAGAAGAGAGAAGGAAAGTCATACTATGCACATCTTTATATTTGTACTCACATGCAAGCTTATAAATAATTATATGTAGCACAACTTCCAGTTTTGATATTGAATTTATAAATATTGAAAATAATTTTGGATTTAATTGTGATAATATCCATTCATATTATTACTTTAGTCAAAATATGCAATTTGACATAAAGGAAACATTTCATTTTTAATTTGATTTTTAAAAAGTATGAATCCATGATTTTCATATGGCATACACATTTAGCATGCTAGGAAAGAAATAAAGTGATGAAAGCAATGTAAGTTCATTCACCCTAATTAATTCCTAAAGATAATCCTATGAGTAAGATTATTTAAAGGAAATCAAATTTGTTTAAAAGAGAGTTTGGATTTATTTTTGAGTTTGATTTCAATTTGAAAAATGTGAGATGAGTTTGCTGGTCCTAACCCATTCCCCCATGTGTGAGTTATTTAACTTCAATTTTTAGGTAATTAGATCAATTTTATGCTTTGGTTAGGTTAATGTGTGAATTAAGTATGTAAATTACCCCTTACCTATACCTCTTTAACATATTTAATCAAACAATTATGAGCCAATGTATGACATAAAATCACACAAGGAATTTAATGAGCAACGCACCTAGGAAAGAAAGGGCCAAATGCAATTGGCTCATAATTAGTGATTAATTAAGTTAAAGGGTTTAATTTAAGTACTTTCATAACCCTTCCCACGCATGTGGGTTGGATTTTGATTTCCTTAAGCTACTTAGGTTATTGAACACCTAAGCACCTACCCAAGATGAATTGATTAAGTTCTGGAATGTTTTGAAAATTTCATCAAAGTAATTAAGTAAGTGATTAGGGGGTTAGCCCTTAATTAAGTTTAGATTGAGGAAGAAAAGGGGTTTAGGGAATGGCTTAGGGAAAATTCCCCAAATTCATTCCATAAACCTCTTCTCTACTACTCTTCCCCTTAATTAAGTTCAACAAGTGATTTGGAATGAACTTGACCCATTAGTTTCAATCAATTTGGCTTAGATCAAGTTTTAACATACTTTTAGTTTTTAGGTCAAGTTGGGTCAACTTGGGTCAAGTGGCCAATTGGGCTAGGTTAGGCTCAAATGATGACTTGATCAAGTTTAAACATTGATCATGAATGAGCTTTGATCAATGGTTTCAATCAATTTGACTATGGTGGATTTTGGCTAGTTTAGGTTTCATTTTGGCTAAGTGTTGACTTGGTCAACCCTTATGTTTGACTTGATTTGACCCAATTTGAGTGATTGATCATCTCATGATGATTGTTCCTCACAATGTAAGGCTTTGTTGGGCTTAGTTCAATCCAATTTAGATAGGATTAGAATTTGGCTCAAAAGGAATACTTTAGGTCACTTTGGCTCAAGTGAACCTAAGTGGGTCAAATGACTTGGTCAAAACTTGATTTGAGTTTGATTGAACTCACATATGGACTTATGATTGAAATATAAATTCATTTGCAAGTGATTTGAAGTCAAATGGGTTTTGATTCATTTGACAATTTCAAGTTCAAAAGGTGAAGTTGAGTTTGACTTAGGTTTGATTTTTGAATTTAATTTTGGGTTGGTGATTGAAGTTTATATTTATATTTAGGTTCATGATTGAAGGACTGATTGAATCATGAAGAAAAATTGGCTTGATTTGAAATTGATTTGGCTAAGTTCAAGATTTTGACTTGAAGGCTTAGGTTAGATTTTGATTCAATTTGAGTTGAGTTTTGAATTGATTTTTGGATTGATAATTGAAGTTGTATTTATATTTGGATTCATGATTGTAGGATTGATTGAATCATGAATAAAAATTAAGGGTTTGGCTTGATTTGAATTTTATTCGGCTAAGTTCAATATTTTGACTTGAAGGCTTAGGTTGGATTTTGATTGAATTTGAGTTTGAGTTTTGATTTGATTTTTTGGATTGATGAATGAAGTTGTATTTTTATTTGGATTCATGATTGTAGGATTGATTGAATCATTGAGAAAAATCAAGTGTTTGGCTTGATTTGAATTTGATTTGGCTAAGTTTAAGATTTTGACTTAAAGGCTTAGGTTGGATTTTGGTTGAATTTGGATTTAATTTTTGAATTGATTTTTGGATATTTGAATTTATATTACATTTATATTTGTGAATATAAATGAGAATATAAATGGGTTATGAGAAAATTCCTTGAATTTGAATTGATTTAGATTTGATTCATGCTAAGTCCATAAGATAGAATCAAAGGACTTAGAAAATATTTTTGATTTGGATTTGAATTTTGGAATTAGTTTGATTGATTTAAATTTATATTTCATTTATATATGTGAATATAAATGAGAATATAAATGGGTCATGAGAAAATTCTTTGAATTTGAATTGATTTAGATTTGATTTAGGCTAAGTCCATGAGAGGGAATTAAAGGACTTTGGAAAGATTTTGGAGTTTGGATTTGGTTTGATTGATTTCAATTTAAATTTTATTTATGTATGTGAATATAAATGAGAATGTAAATGGGTTATGAGAAAATTTCTTGAATTTGAATTGATTTAGATTTGATTTAGGCTAAGTCCATAAGATAGAATCAAAGGACATAGGAAATATTTTTGATTTGGATTTGAATTTTGGATTTAGTTTGATTGATTTGAATTTATATTTCATTTATATATGTGAATATAAATGAGAATATAAATAGATTATGAGAAAATTTCTTGAATTTGAAATGATTTAGATTTGATTTAGGCTAAGTTCATGAGAGGGAATCAAAGGACTTAGGAAAGATTTTGGAGTTTGGAATCCAATCACAGGCTTCAATCATAAGTTTCAATTATTTAGAATTGATTCATGATTTGAGAAAATCCATTGAATTGTTTCAAGGTTTGAGTTAGAGTTGAAGTTGATATGAGTTTGGATTTTTGACTTGGAAGTAGGAAGTGAGGATTTTGGTTCGAGCTATAGGGTAGACAAATTTTTCTAGCACCCCTAAGGCATGACCTATTCTTATGGCTAACTTTTCGAAGTCTCTAGGGCTAGGCTGAGTGTTCACCTAATCACTAGAAGTGTCTTAAGACTAAGGAACTCTTAAAGTCTAAGAGAAGTCCTATGTCTAAGATGGAGGGGTTGAGAGCTCATCCTAAAGATAAGGTCAACAATGTATAAGTATCCTATTCATTTTTTTTTTGAAAGCTCTCACAAGCTTTGAAGCATTTAGATAAGGCATATGATTACTTCAAAATATATGCAAGCACTCATTCTATTGTTCAAGCTTTCATATGTATTTCAAGACATCTAAATTGAGAGGATGATTGCCTTAGCATATGCATGAATATTTGTCTCCTCAAAAATACTTTGAGTCTTCGTACACTTGAATTGAAGCAATAATGTTTGCCTCAAAGTTCTTGTCAAAATATTTGTTTTAGTCTTTCACATATGCATCAATGTAGCGTAATTGAATATGAGTATATCTTATAATATATGAAAATATCACATTGTTGCACACGGAAGCTTGCACAAATTTAAATTAAGTGAAATATCACCTCATCAAGCATGCATAAAGTTTGCCTCATTTGAATGTTTGCATGCATATCAAAGGCATTTAGATTGGATGGAATAAAAATAATACTGTGAATAAACACAATAAATCATTTCGTTTGGATACTTAGTGTGAATCTCAAAGCTATAGCTTCACATGAGACTATTTCATGATATAAGTTTTTTTTTTTTTGATATTTCCATGAAATATTGAAATGATTGATATTTGAAAGTTTGCATGTGCATCAAAAGCATTTGGGTTAGATGAGAGATGTATCTTTGTAATACATGTAAGGATCATCAAAAATCCCTTCATTTTCATAGCTCACCAATCAATGAATCTCTTCAATTTGGGTATCTTATAATGCAATGAACCATATTGTTTCCATATCCCACATTTATCATATCTTTCCTACTTCTCATTGCATAACATTTAATTGAGTGGCTTCATAATAATTCAAAGTCAATTATCAGTGTTAGAGTACTACCACCATTCAATCATTTTTTCCTTTTCTTTGAATTTCCCTATGAGAGTCATTATAAATTTAATGCGTTCAACAGGATTATGTTCGCAATTCAAGCTTGATTTTGACTTTTCAATCATTCCTCATAAGCTCAACTGATGCTCATAGATTTAATTTTAATTTTATTTTGGGTTTTCATAACTTAATATTTAGTTTATAGTGATTCATTCATTCATGTACTTTATTTTTCTTAGTCCAGAATCTAGTAGCCTCCTAGAGTCATCCCTGCATAGGGGGCTACTTCGAGAGCTGGGCCTGCTCACCGTGCTACAAAGAGCGTGTATGGTGGTATAAACCATGACCTAAGTCTTCTTCCTCCCTACCATGCTATAAATAGTGTGTATAGATTACCCGCACAAAAGAAATCATATAATTTTTCCAATCTCATTCAGTATCGCTACGAAGTTTTTTCTAATAAAATCAACCAAAACCACTTCATCATAGAGACTCCACTTGCAAGCTTTTCATCTTCAATATTCAATAGAGCAGCTGCATTAACTTTTGGATCCAGTAAGAAACTTAACAATATTTCGAAAAAATGCTTATTGCATAACATAGTTATGAAACAAACTGCCTAGATTCCTAATTCCTTTTGAACTCTTTTCTTGAAGCCCCTCTACCATTCACCTTCAAGCATAATCTGAGTAAGAAATCATCAACAATTACTACGCCAACTAAATAACCAATGCCACATCCTTCCATCTCAAACCTCTTTCTAGCTTCACTACTAATCAGTGGAAAGAATGCCTCTAGACTACCCTCGCTAACAGAGTGCCTTAACGTCCACACTTTCACCAGGTTAAGAAAGCAAGGATGTAGTCCTGTAGAAATATCCTCCAAATCTCTGTGTTGACCACTGCATATACCAATATAACTCGAAATGCCTTCTGTTAAGCACTCTATCTCCTTCATCACTTTCATCTCTACCATCCCGTCCACGATGCATTTATACAAATCATAAACTTCCAGAGCGATCGGAGCTATAGACTTAGCGCCATCGCCAGCAGCAGAGAAGGCGAAGAGAAGCTGGAGGAGGCCCCTTACAATAGAGACCCTATCAAAAGAGTTCTTCGTGGCAATGCTCTCGTGGTAACTCACAATGGAGTAAAGCCACACTATCTCGAGCGGAAGGTGTGCTTGTTGTTTGTGCCCGAGGTAGAGAGCAGAGGGGTTCGTTGGCTTTGTCGTCCAGTCGAGCAAAGAAGCGACGGGAGAGAGGGAGAGGATGCAGGAATAGAAGGAGAGGCAAGTGCCGCATGAAAGGAGAAACTTACTCCTATAATGGAGGGATGAATTGGGAAGGAAAAATGTGAAGTGTCGGTTACCGAAGGGGGGGGGATTGGGTAGGTCTTCTTAGTGTTATTTATTCTATTCATTTTTTTTATATTTAGGGCCCGTTTGGCATAGCTTTTTAGCTAGTTCTCTTTTTGAAAAAGAAAAATGAAGCGTTTGGGAGCAGCTTTGTAAATCCCATTTTGTACAAAATCCCGGTCGCTACTGCCATTTTCGCAACTTGAGAGTGGAACTCCGATACGACCGTAAAATTTCATTTCACCTTGTGTAAATAAATATCTTCTAAGTTTACCCCTATTATTAGCCGAGTATATCGAATGAAAGCCATGATAATTTCATCTCTCGTGTTCAGCATTTCCGCATTTGCAGTTTCCTATTCCCTAACCTGTGAACCTTGAAGGGTCTGGAGCAGTGGCCTCACTGAACTGAGAGCCTCCCTTCAAATCCTCTACCGGCTACTCCGAAATCCCCTATGTGTCGATGAGCACTATCTCTAGGTTTGTCCCATCGATCGTGACTCCAACAACAAACCTAGGTTATGTCTTTGCAATGAGCCATTAAGTGCATCTCTGAGTTTCTTTAGTAATCGGTCCATTAATGGGAATGAAGTGAAAATTGTTGGCATTTGTGATTTACCAGTTTTGATACATACTTCTCTCGATTTCCCTTGAAGTGCAATTCTTTTCTGAAAAAGGTGTTCTTGATTTGTTTGTTTTCTCTTGTTTCTTTAGTAATCTTGCCGATCTATTTTTTTTATGTTCAAATGTATGATATTGAATTTTACTAGATTTAGTGTTTGTAATAAGTTTGGGTTGTTACGTATGTGACATTGGTGAACCCTTGCTGCGGGTGGTTTACTACTTCTCTGCTTTATCATTTCTTATGCTATATTGTTGGGCTTTTCCTATAGATATCTATAGTTAGAGGCTCTGCATAGTGGTAACACTTTGCCAAACAGGCCCTGAACAAATCGAATATACATAAATCTTCTGTACATTTGGATAGTCTGATTATTTCTCTGAGGCATTGATATGGCTGTAAATCTTCAAGTTAATATTAAGTACACCTATGAGGTTTTGATTCTATGTGATTCTTTTGTTGTGCTGTGTGAATTAAGCAATCTTATTCTTGTTGAGGTGAATGCATTTCTCTTTGGTGACTTGTTATTCGTGACCATGAAATCTCTAGAAGGTTTAAGCATAATATAATTATTTTGGCAAAGTGTTTCATTTTTACTGAAGTATTATTTGTGTCGTTACATAAGATGGAACAACAGTATGATAGTTTATGAGCTATAAGTATCGACATTTTGATTGAGATGGTTAAATTTAAATTGATGTTAAATTCTATATTACATTTTATTGTTTTGTGAATATTATAGCTTACCGAATAGGTAAACTGAGAGATGGTGGTGTATTTGCCACATGGGAGAGGGAATTCAAGATAATATTTTGTGAAAGAGGTGGAATTGGGGAACAGACCAATAACTCACTTTAATAAAGAAGGTCGACATAACATCTTAATAAATTTCCAAGAGAAAACTGGATGACAATACAGAAAAACACAACTGAAGAACAAATGGGACCAACTCAAGAATGAATGGAACTCTGTAAGGAGTTGAAATGCGGATCTACTGAGTTAGGTTGATATCCAATAAGAACAATAATAGAGGCTTCAGATGATTGGTGGAAAGAAAAACTACAGGTGAAGCAAATGACTTTATCCAACTCATTTTATTTCTTTGGAGTCTATTACAGATTTGGTTCTTTAACAAGTAACATGTTTTGTCTCTAAAATGGCACTCTCAACTCTAGGTTGTGCCTAATGCAAAAAAATTTAGGCTATGTGGCATAGATTCGGAGCTAGAAGAGAACCTTGACATGATGTTTAATGGCATTGTAGCTACCGGTGCTCATGCTTGGGCTCCAAGTCAGGAAATTTTACAGAATTTAACTAAGCCCGAAGAAGCACATTCCAACAAACTTATTGAGGGATTAATGCATGCTATTGGTGAATGAAGTGAAGGTAGTCAATCAAAATGCACATCAGGTCGACAAAGAGAGAAGAAAAAAATATCGCATTTATAAGAGGCCAAATATCACAATTTTTTTCAACATGTGCAAGCATGACTTCCAGTGCTAAAACTGTGCACGTTTGTCACCAATGTTAGATGCTGTTAAGATACTCGATAGAACCCCTAAAATTTTTAACGATATGTCAATATATCTATTTTCAACAAAACTCCTTGAAGACCCCACTAAGCGAGAGGCTTTTCTGACAATGGTGTATGAGCGAAGAGTTCATTACATTCACTATTTTATGAGCAATAATGATGTCTAAACATTCATAACTACCTTCAACTTTTTATTTTTTATTTACATATCAACGCTCGTGAGACATTATATGTTTGAACTTTATTTCAGGTTATCTGTTTCAATTACCTTTACGCATTGCTAGTTATCATATCTGATTATATATCCACGCTCGTAAAAAATTCATAACTCTATACTTCATATCTCTTTATTATTAGTCATCATATTATTTATTTATGTTGTCTTCTAATATAGTAGATTACGAATTGATGGAGACAGCAGAGACTAATGAGCTAGTCGAAAGGGCTCAATAGATATCTGTTATTGCAATGACGATATACTTCATAAATGAATTCTATGAATCATATATATGCAAGAATCCATGTATAACCTCATCTCACATTGGAGACAAATGGATCGGGGAACTATTAGGAGGTCACCTTACAAGGTTTCACAATGTATTTTGGATGTCAAAACTAATTTTTGTTGACCTTCTACACAAACTTGAAACTTCTCATGGGCTTCATGGTTCATCCAAGACAAGCAAAAGAGAAGTGTTGGATATAACTTTATATATTCTATCATACAATGAATCAATACGAGTAACATGTGAACATTTTCAGCATTCATCAGAAATTATATAGGTATTTAGATGGATTTAGATGCATTAACGAGAAATATTGTGAAGCCAATTGATCCAACTTTTGAAAGTACTCCACCAAAAATATACAATGATATTAGATATATGTCATTCTTTAAGGTACACATCTTATGACTTTTTTTCTTGTTATGTCATTATTTTTAATAATATTTTCTAAATAGAGTGAAGCGTATGATAGAATTGTATTGGAGCACTTGATGGAACACATGTTGATGTGCGTGTTCCTAGCATTGAGAAATTTGTATATATAGAACATCGTGGATCACCGATGCAAAATATACTGGTCGTATGCGACTTCAACATGTGTTTTACTTTTATCATTGATGGATGGGAGGGCACTGCACATGACAGTCGTATATTCAAATATGCAACACATAGGCAAGAGTGTAATTTTCCAATGCCGCCCTTAAGTTGGTAATTGAGAAAGAAAGCATTGTTTAAAGCAATTCATATGAATTAATCATAATTTTATCATCTCTAGAAAATATCACCTCATTGATGTTGGATATCCAATGCAACAAGGATTTCTTAAGCCAATTCCGGATACAAAGTATCATATCCCCGATTTTGAGAAGCAGCCAAGTAGTATGAGGGCGTAGAGAAATGTTTAACAAATGACACTCTTCATTATAGGGTGTTATCGAGAGGATTGTTGGAGCTTGGAAGAAGAAGTGAGCTATTATACGTGGCCAACATATTCATTCCAAAGGCAAGTAAAGATAGTAGGGGTAACAATGGCTCTACATAATTATATACGATGACATTCATCTTGAGAAGATATTGATTTTAATATGTGTGGTGTTTATTTTGGATGTGGGGGACACCATGAAGATCGTAGGAGGTACTTATTGAAGTAATCGAGTATGAAATTGAGATATGGTGTACTATCTCGAAAGATAGAGGCTTCACCTTTCAATAAATCTAATCATCTAATAAGGACTCCTAAGGCATGATGGGTCTTCGAATATACCAGAGATTTTTCTCCTGCTTTATATGGATGAATAAAGAAGGGTTTATATTAAACTAAGTTTTAAAGTTCCCTTTGGAGGCAAGCCTCCATAGTTAATTATATCTTAATGAATGAAGTTTCCTAAGAATACTCGATTAAAGTAGACAATCGTCATCCAAAGATTTCAAGGTTAGATTATCAAATGATTTGTTGTATTTGGAAAGTTCAAGGAGAAGACTTATTTTGAAAGCCAAAAGGAATAAATAGGAAATCCCATGATACTAAAAAACCTAGTAAGCATTTCAATCTATCCTATGGTTGGGATTTATATGTTTGAAAATGAAGAGAATTATGTGTTTGGGTTGAAATTTTATTAGATTACTAAGGCTTATAATCCAACAATAAAATATTGTGGAAATGACTAAGAGGTGAGGATTTATGTTTGTAGCCCGAAGAAAATAGCTACCTCAGATTTTAAATCTAGGGAGCTTTAGCATAAGACAAAACATGACCTAAATCTAAGAGAAGATGGGTATATGGTTTACCTCTACTAGAGAGGATAATCATTTGGACTTACACTTAGTGAGTTAACTCCTCCTACATTTTAAATCCATGTGGTCAATTCATATGATTTTGCAAGATTAGTTAGGCTATTATTATTTAGATAGAGAATAAAGTCCTTAAACTCACTCCCTAAGAGACTAGAGCATGAGTGGTATGAACAATGACTGAATCTAATACAAAATATTTTCAAATTTTATTTGATTTTTGAGTCTTTATTTTGACAAAGGCTATAGGATTTTTTTATGCCTAAATGCATGTTGAAAATGGATTATGGGCTAAATCAATTGGAAAGAGGTATTTTCAAACACAGAAGAGGCCCTCGAAGGTCAAGCCTTCCCCTATCATGCAAGGATGGAAACCCTCTCTTAGCAAGAGTGAAACAATATGCATGCATGATGTGAGACATACAACATACAATTAAGGGGTTATCAAATCTTTTAATTATTTTAATTTACAACCTAAGTTTTAGGATGAGGTTATGAGTTATAGAAAATTTTAGTTATGAGTTGTAGTTGGGTAGAAAATTTATTTTTTTCTAAGAGTCTAATAGCATCCAGGCCACACATTCAAACATCAATCATAAAGAAACTATGAAAACCTAGATAAGTCCCCTGCCTCACCTCTCTTCACCCAGGGTTCAATCTATTTTTTCACAAATAGGTTGTACTGGTGGTCATTTTGCTTTGGAAGATGTAAGTTTACTATGCATTCTTTCTAGCATGACTGTCGCAAACCGACGAGCAACCCTAGTTGAGTTGACTTATTACCTTGCTAATGCATCACCCCAATGATCTTTTATTCTAGAAGATGTGAGTCCCCATGCTTTCTTTCCTGAATTTGCTATTGTAAACTGACAGACACTCCTTTGGTTGGATAGTTCTCCCCTTCGGCCGGGAAACTATCCCCTTTGAATTGGTAAATTTGAAGTAGGTCAAGGCCGACATGGCCCCCACTTAGTGCGACCCATCACAAAACTGAATCCATCAAATATAATTAAAATAAAATTTTTTTTGACTATCTTTGAGCTAATTTCCAGCATTCATTCTCGACTAAGGTTGGGTTCAATTTATTGTGTGCCAATGATCACCCCGATCGATCCCTACTTTGGAGGATGTAAGTTTGCTACGCTTTCTTCCTAGTACAGCTGCGACACACCGAAAGGCAACCCTTTGGTTGGATAGTCTTATTATGTGGTTGGTAGACCACCCCTTTTGATTGGTAAATCTAAAGTAGGCTAAAGCCGATATGCCTCCTACTCAGTGCGGTCCATCACAAACTGATAGGGTCCATCTCAAAATTCAAAATTTAAAATATAAAACAAAACCAACCAACCTCCCCAGTGGAGTCAAATTAAACAATAAAATCGATCAGCTTCTCCTCAATGAGATGCAAATCTTTCCAATTTTCCTAGCGGAGTCAATTCAATCCAACTCGAACCTACTCGCCTAGTGGAAGGTTCACACTTTTATCCCTAGTGGATTCCAAATTCAAATCCTCAGTGGATTTCACAATCTCTTATCCCCAATGGATAACTTGAACCTTTTCCCCTAGTGGAAGACTCACATACTCAATCCCTAGTGGATTCCTCCTTCGCTCTTTTATGTCATTGACATAAATAGATTTGCATTGCACTAAGATCTTGATTCCTTCTACACCTCGGGTTTAGGAGTAGATTGTTTCTATTAGTGCTTGTGATCATTCGAATGTTGTTGATCATCTCGATCAACACCAATATGTGTGGTATGCCTTGTCAGTCACATCACACATGTTAGGCACCCTTTCTTGACCTCACTTTTGGAGTGAGCTCTCAACTTCTCCATCTTAGACATATGACTCTTCTAGACACTAAGAGTTTCATAGTCTTGAGACACTTCCAGTGATTAGGTGAACACTTAACCTAACCCTAGAGACTTAGAAGGGTTTATCATAGGATTAAGCTATGCATTAGGGAAACCACTTACCTATACCTCAAATCCCATGTACACTCATTCAAACCAATCCAAATCAAATCTCAAATCAATTCCAACTCAATTAATTTTCTCAAATCTTAAATCAATCCAAACTCAATTGAGTTTCTCAAATCCAAAATCAACTCCAAATTCAATTACAATCCCAAATGATCCAAATCCAAAATCAATTCCAAGCCCAACTCCAATTCCAGATGATTGAAACCCATGATCAATTCCAAATCCAAAACTTTCCTAAGCCTTATAAACATCCATAAGCTTAGCCAAGCCCTTCAAATCAACCCAAAGCCAAGTGATTTTTTTATAAATTAGTTATTCCATCATTTATATCCATAACTATAAATGAAATTGGCATCCAAATCATCCAAATTAAATGAATATAAATCAAACCAAATCAAAACCCTTTTTTCAAACTTTTTGACCTACCTTAGCCAAATTCACAATCAAATCACCAATTCACATGATTCTCTCATGGATCATTTATATTCTCATTTATCTTCACAAATATAAATGAAATATAAATTCAAATGGCCAAAATCAAATCAATATAAATTCAAAACTCAAATCTAAACTCAATTTATATCATTTAAGCTAATTTCTTGGATTTAGACAAATCATTCTCAAATCAATCCAAACCCTTGGATTTTCTCTTCAAACAATCACTACTTCAATCACATGCCCAAATATAAACATAAACTACAATCACCAAGCCAAAATCAAACTAACCAACCCATGTTTTTTTTACTTGAAATTATTAAATGAACCAAAACCCATTTGACTCCAAATCACTTGCAATTGGATTTATATTTTCATCATAAGTCCATATGTGAGTTCAACCAAACTTGAATCAAGTTATGATCAAGCTAATTCACCCTTTTTGGTTCACTTGACCCAAAGTAGCCTAAAGACCCTTTTTGAACCAAGTTCTAACCCAACCCGAATTGGGTTGAACCAAGGCCACCCAAGCCTCACATTGTAATCAAAAATCATCCTAGAATGATCAATCACTCAAATTGGGTCAAACCAAGTCAAACCTAGCTTTTGACAAAGTCAACACTTAGCCTAAATGAGACCTAAATAGATCAAAATTCACTATGAGCTAAATTGATTGAAATCATTGATCTAAATTAATCCATAATCAATTATTAAATACGACTAAGCCCTCACTTGAGCTAGACCAAACCCAATTAGACCCAACCTAGCCCAATTGACCATGAACCCAACTTGACCCAAAAAGTCAAATCAACTTCAAATCAAACCAAATCAGAATTGATTGAAACCAAAGCTTGCAATATATTTCAAATAATCAACCAAGCCTAAAACAACTCATGACCTAACCCAATTGGGTCAAATTGGTCAAATTGGTCAACTTGACCCATTTGACCCAAATGAACCTAAATGAACCAAAATTAAATCTAAACCAAATTAAACCAAACCAATGGTATCCATAGGCTTTAAATGATTATTTAAACATGACCTATCCCATAGTTTGACACAATTTGACCAATTGGTCAACCTAACCCAATTTGACCTAACTTGACCTAAATGGGTCAAATTGAGCCAAATCAAATCAAATGAACTCCAAATCACTTGAAATTTGGCCCAACCCATTTTTAAATCATTTCAAATCTGTCCAAATCAAACCCATAGCCAAATGACCACTCTGCCCTTGGGTCAAAGGATATCCCATGACTAAATTCACTTGGAATTTGGCCATTTCTTTCCCAAAGGCCACTTGGCACCCATCTATTAGTCCACATGGGAACCAAGGAGGGTGGTGAACATGAGCCAATGAGCTTGGGTCGGTCATGACCCAAGGGGAGGCCAAACCAACCTCCCCAATCACCCTTGGACACTTGGCTCACCAAATTCACTCACCAATCACATGGGAAGCCACTCTCCCTCACTCCTCCACCCAAAATGACCCATGTGGGATGTTTTCTAGCTCAAAACTAATCAGCCAATCCAAGCTAATGAGCCAAAATGACAAATCAACAGTCCATGGTCCGATCCAAGGAGGGGGAGATATGCCCCGCCTCGCCCCCCCTTCTCTCTCTCATTCTCACTCAAACAAGAAGAGATTCATTCCTCAGAGCTCTCTAGAAGTCAATCGAAGCCTCCCCAAGCTTTTCCCAGCTATTCCTGAGCTTCCTTGCTTCCCGTTTCTCGGTTTTACTCAAAACCAGAATAAGGGAGATCAATCCTGAGCTCAACTCATCCAATCCTCTACCAAAGTGCAATTAACCTTGCACACACCATCCTTGGACCAAGGTGAGTCGAAATGAATCAAATCCCGAGCTTCTTGACGACGGAGTTAGAGTTCGATCGCATCACCTATGGATTGGTCTTCAACATTGAATCAAAGTTCAACCTTCAGGTTTCGTTTCATCCAAACGAAGCTTCCTCAATCATTGAAACCGTTGGTCTTAAGCTCCGGTGGGGTATGCCATTGAAATCGACCTTAAAGTAAAATTTGTTTGGTCCTTTATGAAAGAATTTGTTATGTCATGCGATCTCCACCGTTATATGTGTTGCTAGTACTTCCTCGAAGGTGTGGGATGAATTTGAGCTTCATTCGAGTTCGGGTGAGCTTGGATTGAGCGATGATCAACGGACGGCATCCGTCTCTCGCCGCTCGGGAGGACACAAATCACGGACCGTCCGCTCCGCGTGATCGAATCAGACGGTTTTGATAAAATGGCACTTTAGATCTCTTTGATTTCCGCCTTAATCGTGGATTAAATCATGAACATCCGATCTTAGATTGGACTCCACGAAAGCGATCGCCAACCACTTAACATGTATACAACTTAACTAACCCGGCACCACGTGAAAAGCACACCGCGTCAGCCGCCACATGGCCCAACAGGATTAGGAGTTTAATTAGGGTTAATTAATTCAATTTTAATGATGAAACTTCCAAAATTCATAACCAATTATGGAAAAATAAAAAAAAATAAATAAATACTCATTTTAAAGGTAATTCAGAGGAGAATAATAAAAAATTAAAATCAATTAATTTTGAATAGTGATTTTGACTCAATTTGGATTTTATTAGAAATATAATTAAGCTAATTACTCTCTAATTACTCTAGCAATTAATTCCAAACTTTCTAAGATTGATTAGAGGGATGACCTGCCTCCCATGATTTTCTTGGAGTTTATTACTTGATTAATTAGGGGAATAACTTATTTTATTCTTAACCACTCTCTTAGTTAATTAAATAATTTAGCATGTTAAAAAGTGATGAATTCATTAATTAAACTTACTAATCATTATGAAACAGTGAATGGACACAAGAAATGAGATTAGGATCTCTTTTCTAATCTTTTTCCCTAAGTTTACTTCATTTGGATAACTCTTAATCAATTTGCAACTAATTAACAGATTAATCACTTCATTAAATAGTTTAATTAATCAAATTCAAAACCAAATCATTCCAGAACTCAATCATTCAATCTTGGGTAGATTCTGAGGTGTTCAATAACCTAAGAGAATTCTAAAGGAAATTATAATCAAACTATATATGTATGAGAGTTATAAAAGTACTATTCAAACTCTTTAGCTCAATTAACTAATAATTGTGAGCCAATTGCATTAGACCCCTTCATTTCTTAAGTGCATTACTGATTTAATTTTCATATGGTTGCATATCATATGTTGGCTCGTAATTACTTGGATAATTATGTTAAAGTGGTATAGGTAAGAGGTAATTAATGGATTTATTTCATACATTAACCTAGTCAAAACATAAAATCAACCTAATTGTTCTAAATTAAACCAAACTAATTCACACATTAGGGGGAATGGGTTAGGACTACCAAACCCTTCTCATATTTCCTAAGTCAAATCAAATTCAAAGATAAAAATCTCCTTAAAGAATTTTGATTCATTTTAAATGATCTTATTTTATATGATTATCCTTAGGAATTAATTAGGGTGAATGAAGTCATGTGCTTACATTCTTTTATTTCTTTTCAATCATGCTAAATATTATTTGTCATATGAAATCAAACATTCATTTATTTTAAAAATTAATTAAATAAAATATTTTCTTTTGAGTCAAATTGCATGTGTTGGCTAAAATTAAGAATATGAGTCGCTATTATCACTATTAAACCAAAAATTATTTTTTTAAACTTATAAATCAAAGATTATAAATGAAGTGTTGCTAGTTATAAATATTATTTAAGCTTGCATGTGATGATAGCATAAGATGTGTATTATGAAGTTCTCTTTCCTTCTCTTAATCATATAGGATTTGTAAGTTCATTCAAAAGAACACAACAACACTTGCCTAAATCTATTCCTATGCATCTCCATATAAAGACTTAAGAAGGACCTTCATATTACACATGTAAATCATACAACCAAATCAAATATAATCTCTTGCATGATTCCTTATCCATTTGGTTCTTTTTGTACATCTATATGTATCTAAGAAAAGTGGTATATCCGACATTTCTGGGTCGACTTTTTAAAGTAAGTAGGTCTTATACCTTATGCCCTAGTGTAGAAAATAATGGCGTCTCACTTATAACTTTTATACATGTGAATGTGTATTTAGCTAATGGATGAAAAATCTCTCTTTTCAACATAACAAAGACATACATTAATGATCCAACTAACAAATGGAATATCCATATTTTCAAATCACATCTCTTTGCATTCATCATCAAAGTGTGCTAAGATTTGCATTGCATATTTAGGTATGCTTAGGATTATTCATATACATGGTATACATAGTGGAAAGAAATGAAAGGGTGTGTGTTATGTGATAATAATCCACTCTAACTAATCCTAATATGTCTTTCTTATTGAATAGGGCTATTTAGAGCAAATTTAAAACTATGGTTAATTAAAACATATAATAAACCATTCACTAAAGAAAATTCATTAATCAATTTATCTTAGAAATCACTTAAAGTAGGGATAAAAGAGATACTCTCCCTCTCTTTCTTCTCTTTATAACACTTAGTTGATATGTGTAGGTTACATGAAACAAGAGAAAATATTAAGTAAAATTCTCCGAATCAACTAATCTACTTAAAGAGAAATCAACCTTTTTATAAATTAAACCTCTCACACTTAGCAAATCATAACCCTAAAGCCTAGCTAAGACAAGACACACAAGCCTTAAATGGCACACGCATTAGGCTAAGTCACCACTTCTAGCTTTATGTTAGGGTGGTGCATGATTTTATTTTATGGTGTAATATTTTAGACTTGATGTTAGGGTGTATGTATGTAGACTGAATGATAAGGTGATCTTAGCCTAATCATATCTTCTGTATAGAATTGTGCTTATGGGGCCGCTGTAATAAGAATAAAAAAATATAAATATTTTTGCTGTGCAAGTTACTTAGCCCCTAAGAATAGTCCAAATTATGACATGTGGACTTGGTTACCCATGTGCAAGGTGTTAAGTCCAAATTATTGATATAACTGCTTGGGTTATATGGCATGTTTAGCTAACATTTATTTTGCAGGTTTAGTTAGATTTATCTTTCCCATTTTGATGTAAATTTTATAATTAGGATTTGAAATGAATGTTATGAGAGATTAGGATAAACTTTGGTTAAAGAGATCAAGTCATTTTTTGTACCATGTCATTCTTTGGAGTGAACCAAATCAAAGAAGAAAATGGAGGAAAGAAATCTTGAAGAAATGAAGACCCCTCCCCATAAATTGAATTCCTTTTAATTGTAATTATTTATTTGTAACCGGGTTGTATAAGAGTAGAGCTCGACTACCCATTTTTTTTCGGTTGTGCGTGGAACCCACCACACCCTCTTATTCTTTTACTTTATAAATTGATTGATGTTATGTTTATGATTGCACAATTAGGATGGCATGATTTTCTTAGTTTCTTAATTATTTGATGATTGTGAATGGCTTGGATGTGATTAGGCTTAGGAAAAATAAATTTTCTATCCAATTAATCAATTCAAAATTAAACTAAATAATTCATAACCTCAAAAGCTAAGACATAAATCAAGATAATAAAATATTTAGCAACCCTTAATGGATGTTGTATGTCTCATATCATGCATAAATCATATTGTCTCACTCTTGCCAATGGAGAGCTTCCATCTTTACCAGAGAAAATGACTTAACCTTTGAGAGCCATGGTGGAAACACACCTCCTTTCTGATTTTGGCCAATAATTAATTTTCTCATGCATTAGGCATATAAAATCCCATAGCCTGTGTCAAATAAAAATGTCCACAAATCAAAATAAAACTTAATAAAATTTGCATTAGATTAAGTCATGAATTCATACCACTCATGCTCTAGTCTCTTAAGGAGTGAGTTTAAGGACTTAGTCTCTTTTTTAAATAAACAATAACCTAGCCATCTTGCAAAGCATATGACTTGCCTACATGTATTTAAAATCGTAGGAGGAGTTAGTTGGTAGCCACCCCAAATGGTTGTAAGTCCAACAGTCGGGTGATTTATCCTCTCTTGCGGAGGTAAACCATATGCCCATTTTTGCCATAGATTTAGGTCGTGCTTTGGCCCTCGCCAAAGCGTCCAAGATTTAAGATTTGAGGTTTTTGTTTCCCTTAGAGGCTACAAGCATAAATCCTCACCTCTTAAGCATTTCTATAATCTTATATTATGGAATTATAAGCCCTAGATTTCTAAAAAATTCAACCCAAACATATGATCTCCTCAATTTCAAAATATAAAAGCTCATCCATGTGATGGGCTTGGGATGCTTCTAATATCATGAGCATCCTCTACTCATCTCCCTTTGGTTTTGATAACAACTCTCTCCTTTTGATCAATCTCACTTGATTTTCTAAAAATAACTAATTGATTGATAGTCCTATCTTTAAAAATCTTTTAAGACACTGATCATTTACCTTAATCGAGAGTATTCCTAAGGAACCTCATTTCTTAGGATGTAATTAACTATGAGGATTGCCTCCATAGGGAATTTAACAAACCCGGCTTAAAATAAACTCTACTTTACTTTTCTATGTAAAGTAGGGGAAAGATCTCTCGTACAATCGAAGACACGTTTGCCTTAGGAGTCCTTATTAGGTGATTAGGTCCATTATAAGATGGTGACTTCCCTCGAGAGATCCCTCACACCTTAATAAGTACCCCTAAGATCTACGGTGTCCCCAACATAAACACCACAATATGTATCTCGCATTATGTAGTTTACAATATAGACCTTTTGTGATAAAGCCAATATGTTAGATGAAGCAAAAGATATGAAATTAACTTCTTCAGTTAAACTTCTCTCTTTTTGATTTCTTCTTTCTAGGTTTTCTCTATCCCTGTGGCTACTACTATTACTTTTATCTTCTAGTTTTGGTGTTGGTTGCATGGTCCTTCTAGCTGGTGGCTTGGTTGATTTTTGAAGGTTGTTTTATTTTAGTCTTTGGGTGGCTGGTTGGCTTTGTGTCTAGCTGCAACTGTTTTGATGACTTGTTATTTGTGAGTATTCCATGCATATATTGGTTTGGTTAGAAATGAATTCACTATACTTGTTTTATTCAATGAGAATGGAGTTCTTAATACATCAATACAACTATCTTTCTTTATTATAATGGGTATGGCCGGTTGTCAATCTTAAAGGGCCTTGTATTATGGCTTTACTTGCAGGGTTTGTCTCTTTTGTTGGCTGCCTGGTTCTGCGAGGTTGGTGGTTAGTTCAGGGATATTGTTGGCTATTTTTCTTTGACTTCTCTACTATTTTGGTTGGTTTGGTGGAGATTGTTTGGTGGACTGGTTTTGTTGGTTGGATGCCTTTGTTGGTCGGTTAGCTTGATGGATTTATTTGTCGGGTTTGTCTCTTTTGTTGGCCACTTGGTTTTAGGAGGTTGGTGGCTAGTTCTAGAGTTCTGATGACAATTTTTCTTGGGTTTCCCTGCTGTTTTGGTTGGTTTAGTGGACTACTTTTGTTGGATGGATGTCTTTGTTGGCCGGTTAGCTTGATGGCTTTATTTGCTGGGTTTGTCTCTTTTGTTGGCTGTCTGGTTCTGGGATGTTTGTGGTTAGTTTTGGGATTTTGTTGGCCAATTTTCTTTGCATTTCTCTGCTATTTTGGTTGGTTTGGTGGAGGTTTTTTGGTGGACTGCTTTTGTTAGCTGGATGTCTTTGTTGACCGGTTAGCTTGATGGCTATATTTGTCGAGTTTATCTCTTTTATTGGTTGCCTAGTTCTGGGATGTTGGTGGCTGGTTCTGGGATTATGTTGGCAATTTTTCTTTGCATTTCTCTGTTGTTTTGGTTGGTTTGACGGAGGTTGCTTGGTGGATTGGTTTTGTTGGCTAGATGCCTTTGTTGGCCGGTTAGCTTGCTGGCTTTCTTTGTTGGGTTTGTCTCTTTTGTTGGCTGCCTGGTTCTGGGATGTTGGTGGTTGGTTCTGGATTTTGTTGGCTATTTCTCTTTGCATTTCTCTTCTATTTTGGTTGGTTTGGTGGAGGTTGCTTGGTGGATGATTTTGTTGGCTGGATGCCTTTGTTTATCGGTTAGCTTGATGGCTTTATTTGCTGGGTTTATCTCTTTTGTTGGCTTCTTGGTTCTGGGATGTTGGTGGCTGGTTTTAAGATTCTTTTTTTTTTTTGTATTTCTCTACTATTTTAGTTGGTTTGGTGGATGATTTTGTTGGCTAGATGCTTCTGTTAGTCGGTTAGCTTGATGGCTTTGTTGATTGAATTTCTCTCTTTTGTTGGCTGCTCGGATCTGGGATGTTGGTGGCTGGTTTTGGGATTCTGTTGGCTATTTTTCTTTGGCTTTTCTTCTATTTTAGTAGTGCTTTGCTATTGGTCTTTCATCTCCCACTGCTGCTCCTAATGCTGGTAGATGATATGTCTTTCGTTCGCTGGATGGCTTTGCTGGTCTTTCATTTCTTAGTGGGTCTGGTTCTTTTCTTGGCTATTAGTCTTCGGCTGATAGCTAAAGTCGAGGTTTGTTGGCTGTGATGGCTTTGATGTTTCATTTTATCTGCTCTCTTGCTAGTAGCTTTATATGTGATTATAACCCTTTTTAATGAAGTTTGGATGCTCACATATATTGTTGCTCCTGGAGATGATACTAATTAAGCTTGAGCATGTTCTTCCTTTATTTTTTATCCTTTCTTTTTATCTTTGTTTTTTTTTTTTTGTGCTTTTCCTTTCTTTAGTATCTTGCGGGTCTTTTACCAATTTTGAGGTCTTCCAGATAATTTTAGCTTTTTGCACATAGATCTAGTGTTGTTGCTGAGTTGGCCTTTTCCATTTTTTTGTAATATGTTATTGTATTAGTTAGGAGATTTATCACTTTTGGTTTAATGCAACTCTTTGAGCATTAGTTTATAAATTTATCCCTTTTAACGGCTTTGTATTTCTTTATTATGATAATAAAATTCCTTTCCTTTCGTTATAAAAAAATATGTATATGATTGATATGTTTTTGCTAAACTTCTAAATATGTTAATGGCATAAGACAAAAAGTACTCACATTTAAATGTATTAAATTTTTTATATATACAACTATTAATTTGTATATACTAATACTTTCTTTGCTTACATCTACATAGCTCAACAAATATAAACTCATGGATTTCGAGTGCCTCTAGAATTATTCAATGCAACTATGATATACAATATTGCCTATTCACTTTAAGCTGAGAATACAGTTATGGATGAAGATTTTACATGTGACCTCGAAATCGAACACAGGATGACTGTATTTTTTAAAATGAGCTGACAATTACAAAGAGGCAACTATAGATAGTGATCATGTTCGGAGAAGAGCTTTGAAAAATAAATTTTCTAAAAGATTTGATCATTTCGATAAAAAAAACTTAATATTATGTTGGCATTACTAGTCGCAAATATTATCTTAATTTTTATGTTATTTAGTGTAATGTGATGTGTTAAATTCAAATGTCAAATACTAGACTTATGAGTATGCATGAACTTAAAAAAAAAAATTTCAAATGTCAAATACTAGTCACAAATATTAAGTTTTTTTTAGATGGGCTGACGATTACAAAGAGACAACTATAGATGGTGATCATGTTTGGAGAAAGCTTTGGAATATAAATTTTCTAAAAGACTTGATCATTTCGATAAAAAAAACTTAATATTATGTTGGCATTACTAGTCGCAAATATTATCTTAATTTTCATGTTATTTAGTATAATATTATGTGTTAAATTCAAATGTCAAATATTAGACTTATGAGTATGTATGAATTTCAAAAAAAAAAAAATTTCTTATTCTGTTGATGTTATATGAGCATAAGGGTAATTTTGTAACTTTTTTTGGAAACAACTGTAGCACAATACCTGCATAGCTCGATCTTCCAAATAATTAAATTGCTTCATCAGAACTATCTTTCTAACAACACTTTTCCCTTTAGCAACTTCATAGCTGCTTCAGCTGTGCCAAACAAACTCTTAAAGTCAATTCCTGAATTAATTTTATGTGGAATGGTATGAGATAGGATGACATGTTGGTTGGCTATTTGCTGAACATGGAGGTAAAAGCATGACAACTTTTTTTTCTTTGATTAAAAATGACAGATATAAGTATGTCTATATTTTTATTTACATCATCATTTAATATAATCTTTCAACAAATGCAATTTAATATATATTTAATTGATAATTAATTGAGCATATTTTTCTCTCTCTTTCTTTTTGAATTTTCTTTTAATTTATAGCACATAAATCTATATATAATTATATATTTATATAATCATGATAATTTTAAATCTAATTTTGATATCACTTTTTTTTTTATTTTACACTCTAATTTAATCATAAATATATACATGTAGTCAAGATATAATTATATTTCAAATTTTGAATTATTTTCAACTAAATCCTAACTTAAAAAAAATTATAAAATGAAATCCAATTATTGCTTTACTAATTTCTTGAGTCACAAGCATTAAAATTTAGTTATCTCAATTTACGTGTCATCAAATCTCATTTGAGTAATTTTTATGTTGATAGCTCACAATATATGTGCACCTATTATAGATACAAAGATGTTTCGGATACAACAATGCAATTTGTATCATAATTGAAGTTTGTTTGGTTCAATTCAATATCGATTGCTAATTTTTTAAAAATGGCGTTGTTGCATGATTGCTGATACTGTAAGTGCGACTCGCAATCGAGACGGATACCTCATTCAATATCGATTCGGGCTAATTTCATATCCTGGACAACTTAAAAGCTCTAATGTTCAAGAATATTTATTTACTATATAATCAATATACTTCCGCTGGAGTAAATTTGATAAGTGATGCAAACTTAAGATTTTATGCTCAGCAGAAGCACAAGATGCCAAAATTGAGAGGAATTCGGAGTTTTGGTGTTATTCCAGCCATCTTATTTCTATTACTGGATGAACAGAAATTTCAGATGCTTCTTAAAAAGAAAGAAAAGAGAACTTACAGATTCTACAACAGGTGCAAAAATGGCTCTCAAAATAAACTGTTATTGCCTTGACCCTCCAGACCTGGACTGGAATAATAAATTTACAATGAAATGGCTTACGTCCAAATGTAAATGTTCCATTTTTAGTTGATGTGGTTGACGCTTAAGAATATCAAGCAGCAAACAAAATTTAAGTTTTTTCGACTATCAGTAGTCGTTGAATAATGGAACCTATCAGCAAACAAAACTGATTGTTTGTATCAAAACATAAAATCACTGCATTAAGCCCAAATTTTTAGCAGTAAACATACTTAAATGTTTAAATTTAACAACCGCATCTTCCATGGTTTCTTAGCCCACACCTGATCATTACCCCCTAATTAAACAATTATTAAAAAAACAACACAAACAAAGATAAAAAAGGCTGAAAGATAGATCAATGAAGGAACGACAGTATGCAAACATAAAATTAATTGAAGCCATCACTGGTAAAGCTTTATCATTAATCCAGATTTCATTTTTACACTTCTAATGCTTGAATTGAAAATCATTGTTTTCAGAAACATGTTTTCTAACTACACGCGACCATTTCCCTGTATGGCTCGGCTCTTCTTGCATATATGGCTCGGTTCTTCTTGCGTCCATCTTGTTTTAGTATATGAAGTAACACCCATATTGATCATCATAAAGAGGGATTAACATTCAATTAAGACAACATGCTTATGTAGCTTCAGCTTTGCATTGTAGAGCTTGAATCATTGTCATGCCATTACTTCAACCAACAACAATAACAACAACAAGCCTTTATCCTACTATGTGGGGTTGGCTACGTGAATCTTTTTTCTTCAATGTATCCTATTAAGTGTCATATTCTCATTTAATCCTAATAAATTAAGATTAATTTTTCTACTTCCTAGCCAAGTCTTTTTTGGTACCTCCTCTGCCTTTTTAAACATAGGCTAAATATAATACATTTACTCTTCTAATTGCATCATCGATGGCTGACGTCTATGTGACCAAACCATCCAAGATGACTCTCTCTAATCTTATCTGTCACTGGAGCTACTCCAAACTTATCACATATATATTTGTTTCTTATTTTATCTCTAAAGGTAAAGCTACTCATCCACCCAACCATCCTCATCTCTGCGACACTTAACTTAATGGAAGCTACTCCATATAGTTTACCAATAAAAAAATAAAATGGAGTCACACAAGCCTCAGAACCTGGTTTTCCATGCATAAATAAGAGAGTCATTAATTTTGTCCCATATATAGTCATAAAGGAGAGATTGTTGGGCAGGAGGTAGAAAGATGTTTGATTGGTTGGGGTATTAATGCAGTATTTATAATCAGTTGATAATGCTAGCTCCAATAATAGTATTATTAATCATTTGCAGAAGAAATTTTCTAAATGAGAGGGAAGTGTTCTTGATTGTAAGTTCTTACATATGAGATGTGTTGCACATATTATAAATCTTATTGTTCAAGATAGAATTAAGAAGGTTGGTAAATATGTACATTGTGTAAGAGCAGCAGTGAGATACATTAGGCAATCACCATCAAGATTTAAGAAATTTAAAGAATGCATTGAAATTGAAAAAAATATAAAGTAAAGCTTGTTATGTTTGGATGTACCTACAAGGTGGAATTCTATATATTTAATGTTAAATTCGATTTGAAAGCTTTTGAGAGATATGAAGAGGTTGATCCTCAATTTAGAATAGAGTTGGAGAAGGAAGTTGATTCAAATCATGGTGGAGTTGGAGTTCCATGTGATGGTGATTGGGAGAATGCAAGAAGGCTTGTTACATTCTTAGCAAGATTTTATGAACTAACTATGTGCATTTCAGGTTCTTTATATGTCACTTCAAATACATTATTTCATGAGATTGCAGAGGTCCAATGTGTGCTTTAAAGTTGGGAATCCCATAATGATGTTGAAGTCAGTAGCATGACAAAGAAAATGAAATTAAAGTTTGATAAGTATTGGGGTTGTGTTGATAAAATGAATATGAATATTTATCTTGCAGTTGTACTTGATCTCAGGTTCAAACTTAGATATATTGAATTTTCTGTAGTGGATATGTATCCTGGCTTGGATGGGGCTAATTTGGCACGAGCAATAAGGTCTAGCTGTTACGATATGTTTTATGATTATAAGTTGAAGTTAGTTAACAAGAATAGAAATGAAATTGCTCCTGAGATAAGACAAAATATTGTTAAAAGCCAATATGATCCAAGGGATGGGGGGGAGAAAGTACATGATGGTTGAAAAGTTCAAGATGCATAATCATGGGAGAGATGATCTTGAGAGTAAAACAGACTTAGATAAATACTTGACTGAAGACTCTGAAGTTATGCAAGATGACTTTGATATTTTAACATGTGGAAGGTTAATGCTCCAAGATTTCCCATCTTATCTTAAATGACAAGAGATATTTTGGCAGTTCCTATATCAACCGTAACTTCTGAGTTTACTTTTAGTACTGGTGGTCGTGTTCTAGATACTTTTAAGAGCTCTTTATCTCCTAAAATAGTACAAGCTCTTATTTGTACCCAATATTGGATGAGAGCAAAATGGACAAATAAGCTTGTCAATGTCAAGGAGAACATTCGTGATATTGATAAATTTGATGAAGGTATTGTTATAACTTTTAGACTTTTCTAATTACTTACAACACTTTATTTCAGCCTACTTCACTACCAAACTATCTTATGCATTAGTACTTTTTCTTTTAGATCTATCGAAGGTTATAGATGATCCAACCTTTTGGTAAAGAATTGAAATGATCATACAGATCTGAGATATATATCTGATCTACATATCGATATACATATACTCATATACATCAATACATTTCACATGCTATGCTAAAATGATACATTTTTGATATATTCTTTTCTGATTTATTTTTTTTTCTTGCTTGCTGATTAGAACTTCTAGTCTTCAGTCTTCTACTGAAATGATACTGAAATGAAACAAATAGATTGGATTATTTTGCTTCATGTCACGCTCCCTTTACTTACTAAATTCAAACTTCTAGTCTTCTTGCTACACCACAAAGTAGATATACATTATTTTTTCTTTGCTTCGATTAAAACTGAACTTCTAGTCTTTGCCGTTGATTTCTTTTTTGTTGGTTGAAAAATAATTTTTTGGGCTATTGTTGGGTTTGACGTCTCCCTTAGTCTCCTCATTGTTGTTAATTTGTTATGCCTTTACTCTTGTTGATGTTATGCCTTTGGGCTGCTATTGTTGTTATGCCTTTGGAGCTTGGGCTACTGTTGTTGTTATGTCTTTGGAGTTTGGGCTGCTGCTGTTGATGTTATACCTTTGGGGCCAGGCTGCTGTTGATGTTAAGCCTTGAGTATTGTTGATGTTATGCCTTTTTTTCCTATTGTTGTTGTTAAATGTTAAGTCTTTGGGTTAATCGATGTTGATGTTATGCCTTTGGGGTCCCGGGCTATGTTATTATTAAGCCTTTGGGTCTTTGATGTTATGCCTTTGGGATTATTTTGTCATTGCTTTGTTGTGCTTATCCAGTACAATGCTTTTCGCTTGTTATTATTATTGTACAACATGTATCAATACATCATTCTTCTTGTCTCTGCTATGTTGTTCTACTACGTATCCCAGTGCTTCGGGCCAGTGCCGTTGAATGCTTTTGTAATTCCACAACGTCTTATGCCGATTTTTTATTTTGTTCTTAAAGGAACTTTGAAGCTCTTTCTTTTTCTACAATTTATATTAAACTAAACTTGATTGCTATTTTACTCTGCTCTCTATTATTTGCATCTTAAATTGTAACCTCCTACTGCTCATCAGTTGAAGAATCGTTTAAATTTTAAGCTGATATTGCATATAGGAACCGCCAGTGCCGCCACCTTCTATTTGTGACTATACAAGTGAAGATAATGGCTGCTAAAATTGCCTCTATGTGTGACTATACAATGCTGCCATATAGGAACCGCCAATCTGCTGGCTTTGATGTTACATTTCAGTTACTACTGCTGGTAGCTTTATATGTGATTATAACCCTCCAATCTGGAGTTTGGATGCTCACATATTTTGTTGCTCTTAGTAATTTTTTGATGGCTTTGATGTTACCATATCGGCAATGATGGCTTTGATGTTACATTTCAGTTACTACTGTTGGTAGCTTTATATGTGATTGTAACCCTCCAATCTGGAGTTTGGATGCTCACATATTTTGTTGCTCTTAGTAATTTTTTGACTAAGCCTGAGCCTTTCTTTTCTTTTTAATTTTACATTCAATTTTTAGTATCTCTTTTGTCTTATTTCATGTTCCTAATCAGTTAGGGTTTTTAAAGTTTTTTGGTAGTGCAGGTATATTATTGCAGGTCTTGAACTCTTGGAATTGGAGCATTACAAGTCAGAATATGTATTTTTTTCATCAAGCTTGATCAGACATTCATTGATGTAATCGCTTAGACTTAGAGATTTTTTTTAATTATTGTACATTTGAACTTGTGTTTCCGAAAATCTCCCATTTCAAAATTTAAATTGACTTTGTAAGACTCCATAAATTATGTTTGTTAATATAATTCCATTTATCTATTCATAAGAAGGTTGATCGATGCTTTGTGCCTTGTGATTTGTTGGCTATTACAGTTGGTTTCTATTTTCTATAGAATGACAGTAACTTTATCTTAAACCGGTCTTATAAATATTTAAGCATTTTAATTACTAGTAATTTGATAATAATAGCATTATTACTGCTCATTTAAATATTTAGATATTTAAATTTTTAATTATATTATATATTTTCAATTTTTTAAAAACTGAACCAAAAATTCAAACTTTTTTTTGGATTGGATTGGTTCGGATTATATTAAATCTTATACGGATCGGATTTTTGGATTCTGAATTTCAAACCGAACGGATTAGCAAATTAAAAAATAGATCCGTCCAATCCAACCGAATGCACACTCCTAATTATTTTGGCTATCTTTAACTCTAATCCATATGCTGATCTTTCAATGTGAATGATATAGTGAAATGATTGTTGATTATGAATATATAGAAAAGCATGAATGTGTAGTTGGAATATGTGATTGTATTTCTTTTTCCAAATTTTAAGACCTCACTAATGCCCAATAAGGCATAGTGGGTGTAAATAAATGACTGTGGTGTTGCAAGACACCACTCTCTACACTCAATAGGGCATACCGAGTAAGCCAAAAATATTAGATGTGACACCCTTATGTCGAAATACTGCCAAAATTTGGACTAAAAAAAAGTAGGTGGGGGGGTGGGAGGGCTTAAATATGTGAAAATTGTATATGTTTGGTATATGCAAGTGATTGAAGATTCTACTAATGCTTAATAGGGCTTAGTGGATATGAAGACTCAGCTATGGTGTCATAAGACACCGTCCACTATGCTCAATAGAGGATACTAGGTAAGCCAAAACAATTCCGATGTAGCCCCTATGCAGGGATGATGCTGGAATACCGCTGAAATTTTGCCAAATTTTTAGGACAAAAAAATCAATTTAACATTAAGTTAAATATGAAATATAAAGTCCTAAAGAAATAAATTTGAAATTAAATTTAAATGAACTTAATAATATTAATATCATAGGAGAATATGCTAAGTAAAAAAATGAGTTCATTCACTTAGTTTATCGTTGAATGAATGCTTGAGTCCATTATTTTATACATTGAAACAAATGAAAGTGCTCAAGTAGAATATAATTGAGGCGTGAAGCTAACTACAAACTCATAAAAGACTTACAATTAATTTGAAGTTTGACTTTTAAATAAACATAAAACTTGATGTGGAATCTAAAATAAAATCAAATTAGGTTTGATCCTTCTTACATGAAGAAGTTGAAAAAGTATGAGTTGTGTATTCACCAATGAGTTTTGTTATGCGCGATCTTTTCAATAAACATTGCAATTATTATAGCTCATTTTAAGTAAATTAAAAGTGATTTAAATTGAACACAATCAAGCTTAGAGAATGAATATGAAACTTGATAACTCACCTATGAGCAAATATGGATTTCGATATTTCATCATCTAATATGAACAAGCTTCTCATTGACTATTTAAGGTGTTAATTTCATGAACAAGTAATAAGCATGAATAAATTAATTGAACACTTGGATAACTATATTTGATGCCAAATGAAATAAAGACCTTAATTGAATATAAGCAACAAATGATTGGCATCAAATTAAAAAAAAAAATCATTTATAAATTGAGAATGAGGTTACAAGAAATATGATAGCTTGTTTATAAGTACAAGTTCAATTAAACAACTCATGAACAACCATAAATGTGGCCTTTAAAAGGATCATTTGGATCTTGCGCTTAAAGTCAAGTTTGAAGCACAAACGATTTGTTGAGTGTTATTTTCAAGCTAAAGTGAAAATTAGATGAGCTTCATAACAGATTCTCACTGAAATTAAATAACTTATTAGCAAGTATGGTCAAGACTTCTTAGTAAATAATTGACTTATAATTGAAAAGAGCTTTGATTTGTATAAGCTTGCTTAAAGAAGATATAATAGCTTGCTTGGGGAGAATAAAAATTAAATGTGATGACTAATGAAGAGTTAAATGTTTGTTAATAAGTCAAGCAAAGATGAAATATTTATGAATTGCAAATAGAAACTTAGCTTTATTCCTCTCACACCACCGGACTTGCAACTCTTTGTACAGACAGACAGAAGGCAATACTAAATTAAATTCTCCATGAATTATGGAGCTTCTTTCAATCCAAAAATTAAGGAATTTAATTCTAATTATGATTTTTAAAGTCAATGATTTCATTAATTAGATAAAATTGTCTAAGTCATAAACACGTGCATGTGCTCGGACATAGAGATTTAAAGTGTAAATTTTAATGTCTGAAAAGGCTGCATAGGCTAAGTTAGAATTAAATGAATATGCAAAATTAATCTCATAATTTAAATATAAAATTATCTAAATTAGTAAACACCTGCATGGGCCCCATAATCTGAATACTTAAATTTAGTCGAGGATAATGAGTTGCCTCGGTTTGGTCTTGGGATGCAGGTTAATAAAACCTAAAAATCCAATTATTATAAGAATTTTAACTTATTAAAATATCTGAGAAGCTAATTCTGTCATATGACAGTAAATTTGATCCTCTATTATTAAACTAACAGAGTTGATCGGATTTGAAATAATAAATTAAATGATCAAATAATAAATCCACCCCGATGATGGTTGTGTTGAATAGAGATTTCAACCGGAGAGGATACTTTCATCAAAATGTGATTGCAATTTTAAATTAAATTAACTCAAACTAAGTGTCAATCTAAATGCAAAATCTAACATGTCATTAAGTGTTAAATGCCTAAATGAAAATCATCAATTTAAAAGACTTAAAGCTAAAAATTCAACCCACCTTTCACAATTATTTGTTGGAGGTGATAAATTAATAAAATTTTTGCTCACATAGGAGCCAAAGTCAAATCAAGTGTTCTATTATGTTCACTCTCAATCAATTTTATGCTAGTAAGGATGTGACCCATGTCCTCTGACTGCATAGCTTGGCCAGTATGCTCCACATATGATGCAGTTATGATTAGAGTTCTCTGATCAGGTGACTGCCACCAAATAACACCATTATATTACAGTCATGACTATAGCCCATATGCTCCCCAATGGCTCTGCCCTTCGATATGTGAATCATAGGGTGCACCTGATAGAGCAAAATCCTCTATCGCGACTTAAGCTTGTCTCCTAGATTAACACCACCGTGTCTATAAGGATTACTTGACGACGCAACCCATGGCGCGGGGATCCTTATATCGTTGGGATGATTACCTCCTCCTAAGGTAACGCATGACTGGGATGATGGAACCATGAGATCTAGGTCGGGTACATCATCATTCCCCCAACCATCAGCTTTAAATTAAAAAATGATGAATTTCATAAATTTATAATTTTAAACTCCACATGCTGCTACTATACACTACGCATTAAGCGATCTAACGACTAACCTTAATCGAAGGTTATCTCTTACATATTGGGAGGGATAATTAACTATAGGTGTTTGAGCTTATAGGAAACATGGAACCAGATCTAAAGTCCTTATAAAATGAGCGAGTAATCTTTGGGTAGTATCTTATCTACTATTCTATTTACCTTTTAAAAATTACACCGAAACCTAAATCATACTCTCTCTTCAATGTGAGAGGTCGGTGGTGAATTTTTGGAGCAAACACAACAGTAGTACTCTTAGCATATTTAGGAGAAAATTCAACCAACATCAACTGAAATAGTGTCTTATCTACTGTTTCATTTGCCTTTTGAAGATTTGACCAACATTAAATCAGCCCTCGTAATTGAGAGGTCGGTGACTAATTTTTGGAGCCCACAATTATCAAAGAAATTTGAAAATTGATTTATTCACATTCCATAAAAATACAAATGCTGGAAGATAATTTTTTTGATGGCCTCAGAATCGAATGAGGATTATGGTTATTTCATATGGTTGGATGATTCTATACACACAGAATATGAAATAGACAATCAACAATAGGCTTCTAAGGAGTGCACGTTAAAGAAGATTGAGACCATTTCAATTCAAAACAAAATCATGATGGCTTTAATCATTATCAATATTGCTATGACATTATTACTACTTAAGATAACTATGTACTTAATAATCTTATGAAGATCAGTGTACATGTACTTGTAACCATTCATGTACTTTTGGCTCATCTAATCAATGAATTTGGTTTGAGCTTGGATGATAATTATATATTACCAATCGTCTTGGTTATCAATTGAATAAAGTATTGTGTTTTCTATTTGAAGAAGTTGAAATTTTCTATCATTTTTATATGCTATTTGACCTAACAATCCAATCTTATGATGTAAGGATTTTTGTTGTATGTATGAACTAAAGATAAAAAATTCTACTGGAAATATTTTTCAGGGGATTTAATGATGTCATATAAAATTTCAAGTGAATAGATAATGTTCAATTTAACCTACAAGATAACGACCAATTCTAATAGTAGTTTATATATCTAGCCTTTTTTTTTTACCGAAGACAATGACTCTTCCAAGCATCTAACAAAGACTAAAAGGGTCTATGCAGTGTATCAACCTCTCACGAGTTACCTCATACAAGAGATTATTAGTCAGTAGTACCATATATTCTTTTCAATTTGATTTGGCTTCTTAAATGTTACAAGCTTTTGCATAGGAATAAGTTGGTCATGAATTCTGATCTTTTGCTTATGTGTTTTTATCTTACTCAATATTTGTATTAAAGAATTATAAAGCCTAAGACATCTTGTAATTTAAATTTCCTAATCTTATACTTATTCATCACTCTCTAGAAGTTTGTTTCTAGAGTTCAAATAAGCATGCGGCTAAAATTCTTGAAGAAATAAAATATTTGAAGTTTGAATGATGGATAGGTCAATGCATACAGTTTTTATATAAACAAATGAATATAATGTTTATAAATTTGAAGGATTGATATGTCTATACATAGAATTTTAGTCATGAGCACCACACATGATATTGTGGGCTCCGAAAATTCACCACCAACCCCTCGATGAAGAGAGTATGATTTAATGTCGGTTAAATTTTCAAAAGGCAGATGGAATAGTAGATAAGACATTACCCAGAGATTTCACTCTTATTTTATGAGGACTTTAGATCTAGTTCCAGGTTTCCTATAGGCACAAGCACCTATAATTAATTACCCCTCCAAATGCTGAGAGAGAACTTTTGATTAAGGCTAGTCGTTAGATTGTTGAATGCATAGCATATAGTAGCAGTATGTGGAGTTTAAAATTTAAGCTTATGAAATTCATCATATTAACTTAAACCGATTGGTTGGGGAATGATGATGCACCCGATCAAGATCTCATGGTTCCATCATCCCGGGTTATCATGGTTCCTAGTCTACTTAGTTAGAGGAGGCAGTCAACCCAACCTGATCGAAAGATCCTTGTCAGCAGCCATGAGTTATGTCGTCCAAGGAAACGTTGTAGACTTGGGATGGTGTTTGTCTAAGGAGACATGCTTAAGTCCTCCTTAGCTGATAAATGGCTTTTTGCCCTATCGAGTGCACCATATAATTTACAATTCAAGGTACAGAGCCATTGTGGAGCATACATGCTACATTCATGATGGTAATATAATGGTGTCATTTGGCGGTAGGCACCCGATTAGGGGACTCTGATCGTAACCACATCATATGTGGAGCTTACTAGTCAAATCACGTGGATAGAGGACACGGACCATGTTCTTATTGGCATGAGTTTATTTGAGAGTAAACATAATTGTACACTTGACTTGACATTAGCTCATTTATGAGCTAGAGCTTTTTTGATTTGTTACATTCAATAAATAATTACAGAAGGTGGATGGATTGAATTTTATTTTAATTTTTTTTATATTGAATTTCATTTAATCATTTAAAACTTAGTGATTTGTCTGATTTTATATTTATATTGATAATTAATTTTGATTAATTTGATTTAAGCTTGTAAGGGCATTTTGATGGTAAATATCCTCTCTGGTTGAAATCTCTATTCAACACAGCCATCATTGGGGTATATAAGTCTATTTGATCATTTAGTTTATTATTCTAGATCATGTTGACTCTATTAATTTAATAATAGAGGATTAGATCTATTATCATATGACAAAATTAGCTTCTCAAATATTTTACTAAGTTTAAATTCTTATAATATTATTATTAGATTTTTTAGGTTTTGTTAACCCGGACCCTGTCGTTAAGACCTAACTGGAAATCAATCTGTGCAGCATACTCAGACACTAAGTTTAAGCATTCAACGTAGTATCGGGGCCCATGCAGGTTTTTTTATTGATTTTGGGATACTTGTAAGTATATGTTCATTCATTTTATATCCAACTTGCACATTTATTTCATTTAAATGACTATACATGCTTCAAGACAATTGAAATTAAATTTAAAAAATTCTCCATAATGCATATAAATATTTTCATTTCAAACTTTGCATGAATTTTAAAACATCATGTTCAAATCTTGAGTTACACTCTAATGAATGCGATTCCACCATTTAAGTGGTTTACACACATCTCGATTTAATCAAATATAGAGTTTTCTTGTAATATGTGTATGGTAAAATTTATATACATTCTCGCTTTATCTATCCCCTTTAGGAAAAGAGAATAAATGAAAATAGAAATATACATAACGCCTTGTTTGGATGCCAATGCATCGTAGATGATCTTATTAGGGTGATCGGGTACGACATTGAGGAGAGGTGTACTATCTTGAAAGATAGAAGTCACCACCCTACAATGGACCTAATAATCTCAATAAGGACTCCTAAGGACTATGGGTCTTCGGAATGTACCAGAGATTCTTCCCCTACTTTACATGAAAAATTTAAGCTTGGTTTATTTTAAATCGAGTTTATTAAGTTCCCTATAGGGGCAAGCCCCCATAGTTAATTACATCCTAAGGATCCGAATTCCTTAAGAATAATCTTGATTAAGGTGATCGTTGTCTCCAAAGATTTTGAAAAGGTAAGACTATCAATCGATTGGTCTATTTTTAGAAAGTCAAGTGAGATCAATCAAGAGGAGGGAGTTCTTATCAAGGCCAAATGAAAACAAGTAGGAGATGCTTAAGATATTAGGAAGCTTAGTAAGCATCCCAAACTACTTTATGGTTAGGCTTTATATTTTTGAAATTGAATTAATTTGTTTGAGTTGAATTTTTATTAGAATGCTAGGGCTTATAATTCCATGATGCAAGGTCACAAAAATTCCTAAGGGGTAAGGATTTATGCTCGTAGCCTGTAATGGGAAGTAGCAACCTCTGAAACTAAATTTAGGGAGCTTTAGTGATGGCCAAAAAGCATGACCTAAATCTAAGGCAAAAATGAGTATTTGGTTTACCTCCATGAGAGAGGATAAACCACTCGATTGTTAGACTTACAACTGCTTGGGGGTGGCCGCCAACCATCTCTTCTTACAACTTTAAAAAATATAGGCAAGTCAAATGCTTTTGCAAGATAGCTAAGTTGTTATTTATTTAGAAAGCGACTAAGTCCTTAAACACACTCCCTAAGAGACTAGATTTTGTAAGGCATGAGCTCATGACTTAAATCTAATGCAAGTTTTGTTATATTTTATTTTTATCTTGGACAATCAATTTGACATATGCTTTAGGATTCATATGCCTAATGCATGAGAATTTAGATTATGGGTCAAAATCGAGGTGTATTTCCACCATGGCTCTCACAGGTCAAGCCAAGTTCTCTAGCAAAGGTGGAAGTCCTCTAATCAAGAGTGAAATAATGTGCTTTTTATGCATGATATTAGAAAAGTAAGATAACATCCAGTTAAGGGGTTGCTAATTCTTTTATCTTGATTTATAGCCTAAGCTTTAGGTGAGATTATGAGTTATTTACTTTTAGTTTTGAGTTGACTAATTTGGTAGAAGATATATTTTTTCCTAAGAGTATAATCGTCATCCAGGCCATACATCAAAGCAACAAAGAAACTAGAAAAAGATGTCATCTTAATGCATAAGTTTAACAAACATCAATTAATTTATAAAACTAGTGCAAAAGAATAAAAGGTCATTTGTGGTTGGGTTCCACCGCACAAACTCAAAAATAAATTGGATAGCTGAGCCCTGCCCTTATACAACCTGAATTACAAAGAATTAATTATAACTAAGCAAGGAATTCATGTTATGGGGGTCTTCATTCTTCATTTCTTCTTTCTTCTTTCTTCTTTCTTCTTTCTTCTTTCTACTTTCTTCTTTCTTCTTTTGGTTGGTTGGAATGTGAATGCTCCAAAGGCTTTACATGGTACATAAGATGTAATATTATGACCAATGTTCATCCTAATCCCCCATAATAATCATTCCAAAATTCTAATTACAAAATTATATGAAAATGAGAAAAAAAAAGAAATCTAATTAAAACCTGCAAAACAGAGATTAGCTAAACAAACCATGCAATCCCAAGCATGTATATGTATAAATTAGACTTAGCACCCCACATATGGGTAACCAAGTCCACCTGGCCTTTTTTGGATTATGCTTAGGGGTATAAGCACCTGGACACCAAAAGTAGTTATATTTTTATTACAACACCCCTTAAGCATAATCTCTTGCAGAAGATAATGATTAGACTAAATCATCCTACCATTTAGTCTACGAACATATACGCTAACATCCAGACTAAAACAAAATATCACAAAATAAAAGAAAACATCAAACCATGCACCGCCATAACCTAAAGCTAGAAATGGTGACTTAGCCTAATGTGTGTGCTATTTTAAGGTTTGTGTAGTATGCTTAGCTAGGCTTTAAGGTTGAAGTTTTCTAAGTATGAAAATATTCAACTTAGAGGTTTTATTTCATGTAAGTGATTTAGTTTCTTTGGTTGATTTTATTTTGTATTTTGATTTGGTTTAAGTGAATCCTATAATTAATTACTAAGTTGTAAATAGAGAAAAAGAGAAGAGAACTTCTCTTTCCTCTCTACCTTAAGTAATTTCTAAAGTAGATTCATATTTGATTTTTGTTTAGAGAATATTTTAAAATGTGTTTTAATTAATCCTAAGTCTAGATTTTCCCTAAATAAACCTATTCAAAAAAAAGAAAGCATTTTAAGATTAAGTTAAGTGAAATACTATCACAAAACACACATCACTTCATTTCTTTCCCAACATGTGTAACATTCATATGAATGAATCCTAAGCATATCTATTCATGCAAATAGAAATGTTTAGCACACTTTCATGATGGATGCTAAGTAATGTCACTTAAGGAAATTTGGAATGTTTCATGTATGCATGATTTTGTTAAGTAGAAAAGGGTGATTCTTTTATACATTTTTCACATGCACATTTATATGTATGAAAGGCATAAGTGAGTACGACGTCATTGTTAGCACCAGGGGTGTAAAGTACAAGACCTACTAAAGGGCTACTTAAAGTCTCGCAACCTCAGGGTTGTCCAAACTAATATGCCACTTTCCTTAAATACATATGTATGTACAAAAGGAATGAATGAAAAAAGAAAGATGCAAAAGTTTGTGTTTGTTTGTTTGATTTTTTATGCAATTCATAGGTGTAAGTGTGGATGTCCTTCTTAAGTAATAACATAGGAATGAATAGGAATGAATAAGAATGATTTTAAGCAAGTGTTGTGTTCTTTTCAAATGAGCTATACACTTTACCAAATCCTATTCAAAACTGTGCTAAAAGAAGAGAGAAGGAAAGCCATACTATGCACATCTTTATATTTGTACTCACATGCAAGCTTATAAATAATTATATAGATACTTCCGTTTTGATATTGAATTTATAAATATTGAAAATAATTTTGGATTTAATAGTGATAATATCCATTCATATTATTACTTTAGTCAAAATATGCAATTTGACATAAAGGAAACATTTCATTTTTAATTTGATTTTTAAAAAAGTATGAATCCATGATTTTCATATGGCATACATATTTAGCATGCTAGGGAAGAAATAAAGTGATGAAAGCAATGTAAGTTCATTCACCCTAATTAATTCCCAAAGACAATCCTATGAATAAGATTTTTTGAAGTAAATCAAATTTGTTTAAAAGAGAGTTTGGATTTATTTTTGAGTTTGATTTCAATTTAAAAAATGTGAGATGAGTTTGCTGGTCCTAACCCATTCCCCCATGTGTGAGTTAATTAACTTCAATTTTTAGGTAATGAGATCAATTTTATGATTTGGTTAGGTTAATGTGTGAATTAAGTGTGTTAATTACCCCTTACCTATACCTCTTTAGCATATTTAATCAAACAATTATGAGTCAATGTATGACATAAAATCACACAAGAAATTTAATGAGCAATGCACCTAGGGAAGAAAGGGCCTAATGCAATTGGCTCATAATTAGTGATTATTAAGGGTTTAAAAGTGGTTTTTTGATTTTCCTTAAGCTACTTAGGTTATTGAACACCTAAGCACCTACCTAAGATGAATTGATTAAGTGGAATGTTTTGAAAATTTTATCAAAGTAATTAAGCAAGTGATTGGGGTTAGCCAATTAAGTTTTGAGGAAGAAAAGGGGTTTAGGGAATGGTTTAGGGAAAATTCCCCAAATTCATTCCATAAACCTCTTCTCTACTTAAGCAAGACTTAATTAACTTAATAAATGGATTAAACCACTATTCATATGCTTAATTACCCTTAATTACATAAAGAGAGTAATTAAGGATTCATTAATTGATCTTTCTAATTAACCCATCAATAATCCCAAGAAAATTAGGAGGAGGCAGAAGTCATCCCCCTAAATGTACATGAGAAGTTTGGAATTAATCGGTGGGATAATTAGAGAGTAATTATGTTTAAAAGTTTTCAATAAAATCCTAATTAAGAAAAAACACTATCAAAATCTATTAGAAATAATTTTAGAATATTCTCCTTTGAATTATCTTTACAATGCCTTTTGCCATGTATTTTTATGATTATTCTAGAATTAGTTATGTAATTATGAAGTTTCCATGATTATTTAATAATTAAATAGCCTAATTAAGTGGTTAATCCTGTCGGCAACACATGGTGGTATTGCTTTTTCCAGGGTGCGAGAGGCCACTTTAGTTGTCACATCATAGCACCGCGTCAGCGGCGGCGCTACGCGATTTCTCCCCACCCGTCTGATCTAAGATCGAACTGCTAAGATAAAGCCCGTGGTATTAAAGGATTAATCAAATATTCTATGTTTGATCATGGCCCATCCAAAAAATGATGATCATGATCCGTCAGTTTCTCTAGGAAAGGGAACCGTCTTCCATGGCATGATCCGGATTGAGCTTGGATTGAACTCAACCCACACCATCTGAGTAAAGGGGAGAAGGTCTAACGGTCAAATTCTCATGAAATGAGAATTTCTTTTACAAAGGACCACACCATGTCTACTTTAAGCTCGGGTTAAAGGCATACCTCACCGGAGGCTATCACCGACACTCAAATCCATTGAGGTGGCTTTGTCTAGTGGAGATGAAGCCTTGTTGAAGATTTGAGGTTATTTGGTTGAGTGGATCTTCCTATGGACCAAGCTCTCCTTCATTGGGCTGGGTCTGAGGTCCCCTCCCTTGCCTGAGAACTTGGAAAGCTTTAGAAAGCTTGATTGAGTCCTCTAAAAGAGCTTGCAAGAGGAATTGGCTTGATTTGAAGTATTGAGTGAGATGGATCTTTGGTGGGGCTCCCCTATTTTTGGCTTGAAGAAACTGAAAATGGAGAAATGGAAATGGGCTGAGGAAGCTTGGAGAAACCTTGGGGTGTTTTCTCTGAGTTCCCTTAGGTCAATCGAGTGTGTGTCATCTGAATTCACGTGGAATTAGGGGGAGTATATCTCCCCCTAGGAGAATCGAATGGCCGTGAAGAGCTTTATCATTTTGATCCAATTGACCTCATTCAATGGGTTTGATAGGCTATTAAGACTTGCACATGGTTCGATTTTGAGTGTTGAGTGGAGTAGTGAAGCTCCTATGTGCTTTAATTGAGTGGAGGAGGGATCCATGCGCTCAATTCCTAAGTGGGTGGTCGGTTTGGCTGACCCTAACCTAATGGGTCATGTGCACCATGTCCATTAATGACCATTTGGTCTACTAAGAGGATGTCAAGTGTCCATGAAAAGGAATTAACCAAATTCCAAGTAGTTTTGATTTTAGGTTACCTTATGGCTTAGGGGTAAAATGGTTATTTAGCTTAGATTTCATTTTGAATAAGTTTCATATGATTGAAAAATGTGTTAGGCCAAGTTTCATTTAATTTGGAGTTGGTTTGATATGATTTGGCTCATGTTGACTCATTTAGGTCAAAATGGGTCAACTTGGGTCAAGTTGACCAATTGGTCAAATTGGGTCAAACCAAGGGTTGGGTCAAGTTCATATGGCCATTTGAAATATTTTGGCATCATTGGTTTGGTTCAATTTGATTTATATTTGGATTTGGTTCATTTGATTTCATTTTGGTAAAATGGGTCAAGTTGACCAATTTGACCCATTTGACCTATTTAGGTTATGTCATCGGTTGGTTTATGTTTGGTTGATCATTTGAAATAGATTGGTATCTTTGTTTCCAATCAATTTGGTTTATATTAGGATTTAGCTCAATTTGACCTTTAGGTCAAGTTGTTCAAGGTCAATTGGGCTAGTTGGGTCTAGTTGGCCAATTGGAGCTTTGGTCAAGTTCAACAAGTGATTTGGATTGAACTTGACCCATTAGTTTCAATCAATTTAGCTTAGATCAAGTTTTAACACATTTTGACTTTTAGGTCAAGTTGGGTCAACTTGGGTCAAGTGGCCAATTGAGTTCAAATGATAACTTGATCAAGTTCAAACATTGATCATGAATGAGTTTTGATCAATGGTTTCAATCAATTTGGCTATGGTGGATTTTGGCTAGTTTAGGTTTCATTTTGGCTAAGTGTTGACTTGGTCAACCATTAGGTTTGACTTGGTTTGACCTAATTTGAGTGATTGATCATTCATGATGATTGCTCCTCACAATGTAAGGCTTACTTGGGCTTAGTTTAATGCAAGTTAGATAGGATTAGAATTTGGCTCAAAAGGGATACTTTAGGTCACTTTGGGTCAAGTAAGCCTAAGTGGGTCAAATGGCTTGGTCAAAACTTGATTTGAGTTTGATTGAACTCACATATGGAATTATGATTGAAATATAAATTCATTTGCAAGTGATTTGAAGTCAAATGGGTTTTGATTCATTTGACAATTTCAAGTTCAAAAGGTGAAGTTGAGTTTGACTTAGGTTTGATTTTTGAATTTAGTTTTGGGTTGGTGATTGAAGTTTATATTTATATTTAGGTTCATGATTGAAGGATTGATTGAATCATGAAGAAAAATTAAGGGTTTGGCTTGATTTGAAATTGATTTGGCTAAGTTCAAGATTTTGACTTGAAGGCTTAGTTGGATTTGATTGAATTTGAGTTTGAGTTTTGATTTGATTTTTGGATTGATAATTGAAGTTGTATTTATATTTGGATTCATGATTGTAGGATTGATTGAATCATGAAGAAAAATTAAGGGTTTGGCTTGATTTGAATTTGATTTGGCTAAGTTCAAGATTTTGACTTGATGGCTTAGGTTGGATTTTGATTGAATTTGAGTTTGAGTTTTGAACTAATTTTTTGGATTGATGATTGAAGTTATATTTATATTTGGATTCATGATTGTAGGATTGATTGAATCATTGAGAAAAATCAAGGGTTTGGCTTGATTTGAATTTGATTTGGCTAAGTTTAAGATTTTGAGTTAAAGGCTTAGGTTGGATTTTGGTTGAATTTGGATTTAATTTTTGAATTGATTTTTGGATATTTGAATTTATATTACATTTATATTTGTGAATATAAATGAGAATATAAATGGGTTCTGAGAAAATTTTCCTAGCACCCCTAAGGCATCACCTATTCTTATGGCTAACTCTTCTAAGTCTCTAGAGATAGGTTGAGTGTTCACCTAATCACTAGAAGTGTCTTAAGACTAAGGAACTCTTAAAGTCTAAGAGAAGTCCTATGTCTAAGATGGAGGGGTTGAGAGCTCATCCTAAAGATAAGGTCAACAACGTATAAGTATCCTATTCATTTTTTTGAAATCTCTCACAAGCTTTGAAGCATTTAGATAAGGCATATGATTACTTCAAAATATATGCTAGCACTCATTCTATTGTTCAAGCTTTCATATGTATTTCAAGACATCTAAATTGAGAGGACGATTTCCTTAACATATGCATGAATATTTGTCTCCTCTAAAATACTTTGAGTCTTCATACACTTGAATTGAAGCAATGATTTTTGCCTCGAAGTGTTTGTCAAAATATTTTTTTAGTCTTTCACATATGCATCAATGTGGCGTAATTGAATATGAGTATATCTCATAATATATGAAAATATCACATTGTTGCACTCAGAAGCTTGCGCAAATTTAAATTAAGTGAAATATCACCTCATCAAGCATGCATAAAGTTTGCCTCATTTGAATGTTGCATGCATATCAAAGGCATTTAGATTTGATGGAATAAAAATAATACTGTGAATATGCACAATAAATCATTTTATTTGGATACTTAGTGTGAATCTCAAAGCTATAGCTTCACATGAGACTATTTCATGATATAGGTTATTTTTTTTTATATTTCCATGAAATAATGAAATGATTGATATTTGAAAGTTTGCATGTGCATCAAAAGCATTTGGGTTAGATGAGAGATGTATCTTTGTAATACATGTAAGGATCATAAAAAATCCCTTCATTTTCATAGCTCACCAATCAATGAATCTCTTCAATTTGGGTATCTTATAATGCAATGAACCATATTGTTTCCATATCCCATATTTATCATATCTTTCCTACTTCTCATTGCATAACATTTAATTGAGTGGCTTCATAATAATTCAAAATCAATTATCAGTGGTAGAGTACTACCACCATTCAATCATTTTTTCCTTTTCTTTGAATTTCCCTATGAGAGTCATTATGAATTTAATGTGTTCAACAAGATTATGTTCGCAATTCAAGCTTGATTTTGACTTTTCAATCATTCCTCATAAGTTCAACTGATGCTCATAGATTTAATTTTAATTTTATTTTGGGTTTTCATATCTTAATCTTTAGTTTATAGTGATTCATTCATTCATGTACTTTATTTTTCTTAGTCTAGAATCTAGTAGCCTCCCAGAGTCATCCTCGTGTAGAGGGCTACTTTGGGAGTCTGAGCTTGAGTGGTGTAAACCACGACCTAGGTCTTCTTCTTTCCTACCATGCTATAAATAGTGCGTATAGATTACCTGCACAAAAGAAATCATATAATTTTTCCAATCGCACAGTGAGCATCGCCTACGAGTTTTCTCCACCATGCTACAAAGAGCGCGTATGGGTTCCACTCATTGCGTCAAACACATCGCAAAGGGCTCCTTCCTGGAAAAGATCTATCTCTTTCCCAAAAAAAGGAAAGAATAATCCACCAAAACCATTTCATCATAGAGGACTCCTCTTGCAAGCTTTTCATCTTCAATATTAAATAGAGCAATTGCATTAACGTTTGGATCCAGTAAGAACCTTAACAACATTTAAAAAAAAAATGCTTATTGCATAACATAGTTATGAAACAAATTGCCTAGATTCCTATTTCCTTTTGAACTCTTTTCTTGAAGCCCCTCTACCTTTCACCTTCAAGCATAATCTGAGTAAGAAATCATCAACAATTATTACCCCAACTAAATAACCAATGCAATATCCTTCCATATCCTTCCATCTCAAACATCTTTCTAGCTTCACTACTAATCAGCGAAAAGAATGCCTTTAGACTACCCTCGCTAGCAGAGTGCCTCAATGTCCACACTTTCACCAGGTCAAGAAAGCAACAATGTAGTCCTGTAGAAATATCTTCCAAATCTCTGTGTTGACCATTGCATATACCAATATAACTCGAAATGCCTTCTGCTGAGCACTTTATCTCCTTCAGCACTTTCGTCTCTACCATCATGTCCACGACGCATTTATACAAATCATAAACTGAGATCTGAGCTATAGACTTAAGGCCATTGCCACGGCAGAGAAGAAGAGAAGGCTGAGGAGGCCCCTTACAATAGAGACCCTATCAAAAGAGTTCTTCATGGCAATGATCTTGTGGTAACTCACAACGGAGTAAAGCCACACTATCTCAAGCGGAAGGTGTGCTTGTTGTTTGTGCCCGAGGTAGAGAGCAGAGGGGTTCGTTGGCTTTGTCATTCAGTCAAGCAAAGAAGTGACAGGAGAGAGGGAGAGGATGCAGGAATAGAAGGAGAGGCAAGTGTCGCATGAAAGAAGAAACTTGCTCTATAATGGAGATGAATTGGGAAGGAAAAATGTGAAGTGTCGATCAAGTGGGGGGGATTGGGTAGGTCTTTTAGTGTTATTTATTTTATTCATTTTTTATATTTAGGGCGCTGCTTATTGGTTCTCATTTTGAAAAGGCAAAATGAAGCATTTGGGATCAGCTTTGTAAATCCCATTTTGTACAAAATCCCGGTCGCTACTGCCATTTTCGCAACTCTAGAGTGGAACTCCGATCCGATCGTAAAATTTTGTTTCGCCTTGTGTAAATAAATATCTTCCAAGTTTACCCTTATTATTAGCCGAGTATACTAAATGAAAGCCACGATAATTTTGTCTCTCGTGTTTAGCATTTTCGCATTTGTAGTTTCCTATTCCCTAACCTGTGAACCTTGAAGGGTCTGGAGCAGGGGCCTCACTAAACTGAGAGCCTCCCTTCGAATCCTCTACCGGCTATTCCGAAATTGCCTATGTGTCGATGAGCACTTTCTCTAGGTTTGTCCCATCGATCGTGACTCCAACAACAAACCTAGGTTATGTCTTTGCAATGAGCCATTAAGTGCATCTCTCAGTTTCTTTAGTAATCGGTCCATTAATGGGAATGAAGTGAAAATTGTTGGCATTTGTGATTTACCAGTTTTGATACATACTTCTCTCGATTTCCCTTGAAGTGCAATTCTTTTCTGAAAAAGGTGTTCCTGATTTGTTTGTTTTCTCTTGTTTCTTTAGTAATCTTGCCAATCTATTTTTTTTTATGTTCAAATGTATGATATTGAATTTTACTAGAATTTAGGGTTTGCAATAAGTTTGGGTTGTTACGTATGTGACATTGGTGAACCCTTGCTGTGGGTGGTTTACTACTTCTCTGTGATGCATATATTTTATCATTTCTTATGCTATATTGTTGGGATTTTCCTATAGATATTTATAGTTAGAGGCTCTGCATAGTGGTAACACTTTGCCAAACGGGCTCTGAACAAACCGAATATAAATAAATCTTCTGTACATTTGAATAGTCTGATTATTTCTCGGAGGCATTGATATGGCTATAAATCTTCAAGTTAATATTAAGTACACCTATGAGGCTTTGATGCTATGTGATTCTTTTGTTGTGCTGTGTGAATTAAGCAATCTTATTCTTGTTGAGGTGGATGCATTTCTCTTTGGTGACTTGTTATTCGTGACCATAAAATCTCTCGAAGGTTTAAGCATAATATAATTATTTTGGCAAGTGTTTCATTTTTACTGAAGTATTATTTGTGTCGTTACATAAGATGGAACAACAGTATGATAGTTTATGAGCTATAAGTATCGACATTTTGATTGAGATGGTTAAATTTAAATTGATGTTAAATTATATATTACATTATATTGTTCTGTGAATACTATAACTTGCCGAATAGGCAAACTGAGAGATGGCGGTGTATCTGCCACGTGGGAGAGGGAATTCAAGATAGTATTTTGTGATATATGTTTAAAAGAGGTGGAATTGGGGAACAGACCAACAATGCACTTTAATAAAGAAGGCTAACATAACATCTTAATAAATTTCCAAGAGAAAACTGGAGGACAATACAGAAAAACACAGCTGAAGAACAAATGGGACCAACTCAAGAATGACTGGAACTCTGGAAGGAGCTGAAATATGGATCTACTGGGTTAGGTTAAGATCCTGTAAGAAAAACAATAGAGGCTTCAGATGATTGGTGGAAATAAAAAAACTACTGTGTGAAATGACTTTATCCAACTCATTTTATTTCTTTGGAGTGTATTTGATTTGGTTCTTTAACAAGTAACATATTTTGTCTCTAAAATGGCACTCTCCACTGTATGTTGTGCCTAATGAAAAAAAATTTAGGCTATGTGGCATAGATTCAGAGCTAGAAGAGAACCTTGACATGATGTTTAATGGCATTGTAGCTATCGGTGCTCATGCTTGGGCTCCAAGTCAGGAAATTTTACAAAATTTAACTAAGCCCGAAGAAGCACATTCCAACAAACTCATTGAGGGATTAATGCATGCTATTGGTGAATGAAGTGAAGGTAGTCAATCAAAATGCACATCAACATTAGGTCAACAAAGATAGAAGAGAAGAAAAAATAATACTGCATTTATAAGAGGCCAAATATCACAATTGTTTTCAACATGTGCAAGCATGACTTCTAGTGCTAAAATCGTGCACGTTTGTCCACCAATGTCAGATGCTGTTAAGATACTCGATAGCACCCCTAAAATTTTTAACGATATGTCGTTATATCTATTTTCAACGAAACTCCTTGAAGACCCCACTAAGCGAGAGGCTTTTCTGACAATGGTGTCTGAGCGAAGAGTTCATTACATTCACTGTTTTATGAACAATAATGATGTCTAAACATTCATAACTACCTTCAACTGTTTATTTTTTATTTACATATCAATGCTCGTGGGACATTATATGTTTGAACATTAATTCAGGTTATCTGTTTCAATTACCTTTACGCATTGCTAGTTATCATATCTAATTATATATCCACCCTCGTAAAACATTCATAACTCTATACTTCATATCTCTTTATTATTAGTCATCATATTATTTATTTATGTTGTCTTCTAATATAGTAGATTACGAAGTGATGGAGACAACAGAGACTAATGAGCTAGTCAAAAGGGTTCAATAGATATCTGTTATTGCAACAACGATATACTTCATAAATGAATTCTATGAATCATATATATGCAAGAATCCATGTATAACCTCATCTCACATTGGAGACAAATGGATGGGGGAACTATTAGGAGGTCACCCTACAAGGTTTCACATTGTATTTTGGATGTCAAAACTAATTTTTGTTGACCTTCTACACAAACTTGAAACTTCTCATGGGCTTCATGGTTCATTTAAGACAAGCAAAAGAGAAGTGTTGGATATAACTTTATATATTCTATCATACAATGAATCAATACGAGTAACATGTGAACATTTTCAGCATTCATCAGAAATTATTAGTAGGTATTTCTCAGTGGATTTAGATGCATTAGTAAGCTTAACGAGAAATATTGTGAAGCCAATTGATCCAACTTTTGAAAGTACTCCAAAATATACAATGATATTAGATATATGTCATTCTTTAAGGTACACATCTTATGACTTTTTTTCTTGTTATGTCATTATTTTTAATAATATTTTCTAAATAGAGTGAAGCATATGATAGAATTGTAATGGAGCACTGATGGAACACATGTTGATGCTGTTCTAGGTATTTATATAACATGACGGATCATGCAAAATATGTGATTATGACTTCAACATGTGTTTTACTTTTATCATTGATGGATGGGAGGACACTGCACATGACAGTCGTATATTCAAATTTGCAACACATAAGCGAGAGTGTAATTTTCCAATGCCACCCTTAAGTTGGTAATTGAGCAAGAAAGCATTGTTTAAAGCAATTCATATGAATTAATCATAATTTTATCATCACTAGAAAATATCACCTCATTGATGTTGGATATCCAATGCAACAAGGATTTCTTAAGCCATTTCTGGATACAAAGTATCATATCCCCGATTTTGAGAAGCAGCCAAGTAGTATGAGGGCGTAGATAAATGTTTAACAAATGACACTCTTCATTATAGGGTGTTATCGAGAGGACTGTTGGAGTTTGGAAGAAGAAGTGAGCTATTATACGTGGCCAACATATTCATTCCAAAGGAAAGTAAAGATAGTAGGGGTAAAAATGGCTCTACATAATTATATACGATGACATTCATCTTGAGAAGATATTGATTTTAATATGTGTGGTGTTTATTTTGGATGTGGGGGACACCATGAAGATCGTAGAGGGTACTTATTGAAGTGATTGAGTATGAAATTGAGATATGGTGTACTATCTTGAAAGATAGAGGCTTCACCTTTCCATGAATCTAATCATCTAATAAGGACTCCTAAGGCATGATGGGTCTTCAAATATACCATAGATTTTTCTCCTGCTTTATATGGATGAATAAAGCAGGGTTTATATTAAACTAGGTTTTAAAGTTCCCTTTGGAGGCAAGCCTCCATAGTTAATTATATCTTAATGAATGGAGTTCCCTAAGAATACTCTCGATTAAAGTAGACAATCATCATCCAAAGATTTCAAGGTTAGATTATCAAATAATTTGTTGTATTTGGAAAATCAATTTGGAAAGTTTAAGGAGAAGACTTATTTTGGAAGTCAAAAGGAATAAATAAGAAATCCCATGATACTAAAAAACCTAGTAAGCATTTCAATCTATCCTATGGTTGGGATTTATATATTTGAAAATGAAGAGAATTATGCGTTTGGGTTGAAATTTTATTAGATTACTAGGGCTTATAATCCAACATTAAAATATTATGGAAATGACTAAGAGGTGAGGATTTATGCTTGTAGCCCGAAGAAAAAAGCTACCTCGGATTTTAAATCTAGGGAGCTTTAGCATAAGACAAAGCATGACCTAAATCTAAGCAAAGATGGGTATATGGTTTACCTCTACTAGAGAGGAAACCACTCGACTGCTGGACTTACAACTATCTGGAGTGGCAACCACTCCTCCTATGTTTTAAATCCATGTGGTTAAGTCATATGATTTTGCAAGATTAGTTAGGCTATTATTATTTAGATAGAGAATAAAGTCCTTAAAATCACTCCCTAAGAGACTAGAGCATGAGTGGTATGAACAATGACTTAATCTAATGCAAAATCTTTTCAAATTTTATTTGATTTTTGAGTCTTTATTTTAAGAAAGGCTATAGGATTTTTTATGCCTAAATGCATGATGAAAATGGATTATGGGCTAAATCAACTGTAAAGAGGTGTTTTCAAACATAAAGGAGGCCCTCAAAGGTCAAGCCTTCTCATATCATGCAAGGATGGAAACCCTCTCTTAGCAAGAGTGAAATAATATGCATGCATGATGTAAGACATACAACATACAGTTAGGGGGTTATCAAATCTTTTAATTATTTTAATTTATAACCTAAGCTTTAGGATGAGGTTATGAGTTATAGAAAATTTTAGTTATGAGTTGTAGTTGGGTAGAAAATTTATTTTTTTCTAAGAGCCTAATCGCTTTCAGGCCACACATTCAAACATCAATCATAAAGAAACTATGAAAACCTAGATAAGTCCCCGGGTAGGCACTCTCTCAGTGTTCTCCCTTAGGTCGGGTTCAATCTATTTTTTCACAAATAGGTTGTACTGGTGGTCATTTTGCTTTGGAAAATGTAAGTTTACTATGCATTCTTTCTAGCATGGTACCATGGACGAGCAACCAGGTTGAGTTGACTTACCTTGCTAATGCATCACCCAATGATCTTTTGTTAGAAGATGTGAGTCCTTTTCTTCCTGAATTGGCTATTTTGGACACTCCTTTGGTTGGATAGTTCTCCCCTTCGGCTGGGAAACTACCCCCTTTGGATCACTAAATCTGAAGTAGGCCAAGGCCGACATGGCCCTCACTTAGTGTGACCCATCGCAAACTAACGGGATCCATAAAATATAATTAAAATGAAATTTATTTTGACTATCTTTGAGCTAATTTCCAGCGGCATTCACTCAGTCCTTAAGGTTGGGTTCAATTTATTGTGTCGCCAACAGATCACCCCAGCGACTGATCCCTACTTTGGAGGATGTAAGTTTGCTACACTTTCTTCCTAGTACAGCTGCGATACACCGAAAGGTAACCCCTTTGGTTGGATAGTCTTACTATGTGGTTGGTAAACTACCCCTTTTGATTGGTAAATTTGAAGTAGGCCAAAGTCGACATGGCCCCTACTCAGTGCGGTCCATCACAAACCCACAGGGTCCATTTCAAAGTTCAAAATTTAAATATAAAATAAAACCAACCAACCTCCCCATTGGAGTCAAATTAAACAATAAAATCGATCAGCTTCTCCTCAATGAGATGCAAATCTTTCCTATTTCCCTAGTGGAGTCAATTCAATCCAACTCGAACCTACTCGCCTAGTGGAAGGTTCACACTTATATATCTAGTGGATTCCAAATTCTAATCCTCAGCGGATTTCACAATCTCTTATCCCTAATGGATAACTTGAATCTTTTCCCCTAGTAGAAGACTCACATACTCAATCCCTAGTGGATTCATCCTTCGCTCTCTTAAGTCATTGACATAAATAGATTTGCATTGCACTAAGATCTTGATTCCTTCTACACTTCGGGTTTAAGAACAGATTGTTTCTGTTAGTGCTTGTGATCATTCGAATGTTGTTGATCGTCTCGGTCAACACCAATATATGCGGTATGCCTTGTCAGTCACATCACACATGTTGGGCACCCTTTCTTGATATCACTTTTGGAGTGAGCTCTCAACTTCTCCATCTTAGACATATGACTCCTCTAGACACTAAGAGTTCCGTAGTCTTGAGACACTTCCAGTGATTAGGTGAACACTTAACCTAACCTTAGATACTTAGAAGGGTTTATCATAGAATTAAGCTATGCATTAGGGATTTAAGGCAACCACTTACCCTATACCTCAAATCCAGCCCATGTACACTCATTCAAACCAATCCAAATCAAATCTCAAATCAATTCCAACTCAATTAATTTTCTCAAATCTTAAATCAATCCCAACTCAATTGAGTTTCTCAAATCCAAAATCAACTCCAAATTCAATTATAGTCCCAAATGATTCAAATCCAAAATTAATTCCATGTCCAACTCCAATTCCAGATGAATGAAACCCAAGATCAATTCCAAATCCAAAACCTTCCTAAGCCTTATGAATCACATCCATAAGCTTTGCCAAGCCCTTCAAATCAACCCAAAGCCAAGTGATTTTTTTTATAAATCAGTTATTCCATCATTTGTATTCATAACTATAAATGAAATTGGCATCCAAATCATCCAAATCAAATGAATATAAATCAAACCAAATCAAAACCCCTTTTTCAAACTTTTTGACCTACCTTAGCCAAATTCACAATCAAATCACTCCCAATTCACATGATTCTCTCATGGATCATTTATATTCTCATTTATCTTCACAAATATAAATGAAATATAAATTCAAATGGCCAAAATCAAATCAATATAATTCAAAACTCAAATCCAAACTCAATTTATATCCTTTAAGCTAAATTCTTGGATTTAGCCAAATCATTCTCAAATCAATCCAAACCCTTGGATTTTCTCTTCAAACAATCACTACTTCAATCACATGCCCAAATATAAACATAAACTACAATCACCAAGCCAAAATCAAACTAACCCATGTTCATCCTTTTTTACTTGAAATTATTAAATGAACCAAAATCCATTTGACTCCAAATCACTTGCAATTGGATTTATATTTTCATCATAAGTCCATATATGAGTTCAACCAAACTTGAATCAAGTTATGATCAAGCTAATTCTACCTTTTTGGTTCACTTGACCCAAGGTAGCCTAAAGACCCCTTTTTGAACCAAGTTCCCAACGTGGTTGAACCAAGGCCACCCAAGCCTCACATTGTAATCAAAAATCATCCTAGAATAATCAATCACTCAAATTGGGTCAAACCAAGTCAAACCTAGCTTTTGACCAAGTCAACACTTAGCCCAAATGAGACCTAAATAGATCAAAATTCACTATGAGCTAAATTGATTGAAACCATTAATCTAAATTAATCCATAATCAATTATTAAACATGACTAAGCCCTCACTTGTGCTTGACCAAACCTAATTAGACCCAACCTATCCCAATTGACCATGAACCCAACTTGACCCAAAAAGTCAAATCAACTTCAAATCAAACCAAATCAAAATTGATTGAAACCAAAGCTTGCAATAAATTTCAAATGATCAGCCAAGCCTAAAAAAACTCATGACCTAACCCAATTGGGTCAAATGGGTCAAATTGGTCAACTTGACCCATTTGACCCAAATGAACCTAAATGAACCAAAATCAAATCTAAACCAAATTAAACTAAACCAATGATATCCATAGGCTATAAATGATCATTTAAACTTGACTTAACCCATGGTTTGACTCAATTTGATCAATTGGTCAACTTAATCCAATTTGACCCAACTTGACCCAAATGGGTCAAATTGAGCCAAATCAAATCAAATGAACTCCAAATCACTTGAAATTTGGCCCAACCCATTTTTAAATCATTTCAAATCTGTCCAAATAAACCCATAGCCAAATGACCACTCTGCCCTTGGGTCAAAGGATATCCCATGGCTAAATTCACTTGGAATTTGGCCATTTCTTCCTAAAGGCCACTTGACACCCATCTATTAGTCCACATGGGCACCAAGGAGGGTGGTGAACATGAGCCAATGATCTTGGGTCGGTCATGACCCAAGGGGAGGCCAAACTAACCTCCCTAATCACCCTTGGACACTTGGCTTACCAAATTCACTCACCAATCACATGGGCAGCCACTCTCCCTTACTCCTCCACCCAAAATGACCCATGTGGGATGTTTTCCAGCTCAAACTAATTGGCCAATCCAAGCCATTGAGCCAAAATGACAAATCAACCGTCCATGGTCTGATCCAAGGAGGGGGAGATATGCCCCTTCCCCCCCCCTCATTCTCACTCAAACAAGAAGATATTCATTCCTTAGAGCTCTAGAAGTTGAATCGAAGCCTCCCCAAGCTTTTCCCAGCTATTCCTGAGCTTCCTTGCTTCCCGTTTCTCAGTTTTACTCAATACTAGAATAAGGAAGATCAATCCTGAGCTTAACTCATCCAATCCTCTCCCAAAGTACAATTAACCTTGCACACACCATCCTTGGACCAAGGTGAGTCGAAATGAATCGAATCCCGAGCTTCTTGACAACCGGAGCTAGGAGTTTGATTGAAACCGATCACCTACATGCCATGGATTGGTCTTTCAAGCTAACTACATTGAATCAAAGTTTGTACAGCTCAACAGGGCTTGATTTCATCCAAACGATGCTTCCTCAATCATAAAATCGTTGGTCATAAGCTCCGGTGGGGTATGCCATTGAAATCGACCTTAAAGTAAAATTTGCTTGGTCTTTTATGAAAGAATTTGTTATGTCATATGATCTCCACCGTTATATGTGTTGCTAGTCTTCCCCAAAGGTGTGGGATGAATTTGAGCTTCATTCAAGTTCGGGTGAGCTTGGAACGAGTGATGATCAACGGACGGCATCCGTCTCTCGCCGCTCAAGAGGAGACAGATGACGGACCGTCCGTTTCGCGTGATCGAATCAGACGGTTCTGATCAAATGGAACTTTAGATCTCTTTGATTTCCACCTTAATCGTGGATTAAATCATGATCGTCCGATCTTAGATTGGACTATCCACAGGAAAGCGCATCTGCCGCCAATTGACTCAGCTGACGTATCTGACAACTTAAATAACCAATCCCGTTGCACCACGTGAAAAGCGCACCGTGTTAGCCGCCACATGGCCCAACGGGATTAGGAGTTTAATTAGCGTTAATTAATTCAATTTTAATGATGAAACTTCCAAAATTCATAACTAATTATGGAAAAATCCAAAAAATATAAATAAATACTCATTTTAAAGAAAATTTAGAGGAGAATAATAAAAAATTAAAATCAATTAATTTTGAATAGTGATTTTGACTCAATTTAGGTTTTATTAGAAATATAATTAAGCTAATTACTCTCTAATTACTATAGCAATTAATTCCAAACTTTCTAAGATTGATTAGTTGGATGACCTTTGCCTCCCATGATTTTCTTGGAGTTTATTACTTGATTAATTAGGGGAATGACTTATTTTATTCTTAACAACTCTCTTAGTTAATTAAATAATTAATTAGCATGTTAAATAATGATGAATTCATTAATTAAACTTACTAATTATTATGAAAGAGTGAATGTACATAGGAAATGAGATTAAGACTTCTTTTCTAATCTTTTTCCCTAAGTTTACTTCATTTGGATAACACTTTTTGCAACTAATTAATGAATTAATCACTTCATTAAATAGTTTAATTAATCAAATTCAAAACCAAATCATTCCATAACTCAATCATTCAATCTTGGGTAGATTCTAAGGTGTTCAATAACCTATGAGAATTCTAAAGGAAATTATAATCAAACTACATGTGTATGAGGGTTATAAAAGTACTTAATCAAACTCTTTAGCTCAATTAACTAATAATTGTTAGCCAATTGTATTATTCCCCTTCATTTTTTAAGTGCATTATTGATTTAATTTCCATATGGTTGCATATCATATGTTGGCTCATAATTACTTGGATAATTATGTTAAAGTGGTATAGGTAAGAGGTAATTAATGGATTTAATTCATACGTTAACCTAGTCAAAACATAAAATCAACCTAATTGTTCTAAATTAAACCAAACTAATTCACACATTAGGGGGAATGGGTTAGGACTACCAAACCCTTCTCATATTTCCTAAGTCAAATCAAATTCAAAGATAAAAATCTCCTTAAAGAATTTTGATTCAATTTAAATGATCTTATTTTATATGATTATCCTTAGGAATTAATTAGGATGAATGAAGTCATGTGCTTACATTTCTTTATTTCTTTTCAATCATGCTAAATATTGTTTGTCATATGAAATCAAACATTTATTTCTTTTAAAAATTTAATTAAATAAAATATTTCTTTTTATCTCAAATTGCATGTGTTGGCTAAAATTAAGAATATGAGTTGCTATTATCACTATTAAACCAAAAATTATTTTTTTAACTTATAAACCAAAGATTATAAATAAAGTGTTGCTAGTTATAAATATTATTTAAGCTTGCATGTGATGATAGCATAAGATGTGTATTATGAAGTTCTCTTTCCTTCTCTTAATGTGGATTCATATAGGATTTGCAAGTGTATAGTTCATTCGAAAAGAACACAACACTTGCCTAAATCTATTCCTATGCATCTCTATATAAAGTCTTAGGAAGGACCTTCATATTACACAAGTAAATCATACAACCAAATCAAACATAATCTCTTACATGATTCCTTATCCATTTGGTTCTTTTTGTACATCTACATGTATCTAAGAAAAGTGGTAAATCAATCTGGACATCTCGGGGCTGCGAGACTTTAAGTAGCCCTAAGTAGGTCTTATACCTTACACCCCTAGTGTAGAAAATAATGGCGTCGTACTCACTATAACTTTTATACATGCGAATGTGCATTTAGCTAATGGATGAAAAATCCCTCTTTTTAACATAATAAAGACATGCATTAATGATCCAACTAACAAATGGAATATCCATATTTTCAAATCACATCTCTTTGCATTCATCATCAAAGTGTGCTAAAATTTGCATTGCATATTTAGGTATGCTTAGGATTATTCATATGCATGGTATACATAGTGGAAAGAAATGAATGTGTTTGTGTTATGTGATAGTAATCCACTCTAACTAATCCTAAGATGCCTTTCTTATTGAATAGGGCTATTTAGAGCAAATCTAAACCTAGGGTTACGCATAATAAACCATTCACTAAAAAAAAGTTCATTAATCAATTTATCTTAGAAATCACTTAAGGTAGGGATAAAAGAGATACTCTCCCTCTCTTTCTTCTCTTTATAACACTTAGTTGTTATGTGTAGGTTACATGAAACAAGAGAAAACATTAAGTAAAATTCTATGAATCAACTAATCTATTTAAAGAGAAATCAACATTTTTATAAATTAAACCTCTCACACTTAGCAAATCATAACCCTAAAGCCTAGCTAGGACAAGACACACAAGCCTTAAATGGCACACACATTTGGCTAAGTCACCACTTCTAGCTTTATGTTAGGGCGGCGCATGATTTTATTTTGTGGTGTAATATTTTAGACTGGATGTTAGGGTGTATGTACATAGACTGGATGATAGGGCAATCTTATCCTAATCATATCTTCTGTAGGGGATTGTACTTAAGGGGCTGCTGTAATAAGAATAAAAAAATATAAATATTTTTGCTGTGCAAGTTGCTTAGCCCCTAAGAATAGTCCAAATTAGGACATGTGGACTTGGTTACCCATGTGCAAGGTGTTAAGTCAAAATTATTGATATAACTGCTTGGGTTATGTGGTATGTTTAGCTAGCATTTGTTTTGCAGGTTTAGTTATATTTATCTTTCCCATTTTGATGTAAGTTTTGCAATTAGGATTTGAAATGAATGTTATGGTGGATTAGGATAAACTTTGGTTAAAGAGATCAAGTCCTTTTTTGTACCATGTCATTCTTTGGAGTGAACCAAATCAAAGAAGAAAATGGAGGAAAGAAATCTTGAAGAAATGAAGACCCCTCCCCTCCCATAACTTGAATTCCTTTTAATTGTAATTATTCATTTGTAACCCGGGTTGTATGAGGGTAGAGCTCGACTACCCATTTTCCTTTTCGGGTTGTGCGGTGGAACCCGACCACATCGGCCTCTTATTCTTTTACTAATTTTATAAATTGATTGATGTTATGTTTATGATTGCACAATTAGGATGGCATGATTTTCTTAGTTTCTTAATTATTTGATGATTGTTGAATGGCTTGGATGCGATTAGGCTCTTAGGGAAAAATAAATTTTCTATCCAATTAATCAATTCAAAATTAAACTAAATAATTTATAACCTCACCTAAAGCCTAAGACATAAATTAAGATAATAAAAGATTTTGCAACCCCTTAGCTGGATGTTGTATGTCTCATATCATGCATAAATCATATTGTCTCACTCTTACCAATGGAGGGTTTCCATCTTTACCAGAGAAAATGGCTTAACCTTTGAGAGCCATGGTGGAAACACACCTCCTTTCTGATTTTGGCCCATAATTAATTTTCTCATGCATTAGGCATATAAAATCCAATAGCCCGTGTCAAATAAAAATATCCACAAATCAAAATAAAACTTAATAAAATTTGCATTATATTAAGTCATGAATTCATACAACTCATGCTCTAGTCTCTTAGGGAGTGAGTTTAAGGACTTAGTCTTTTTTCTAAATAAACAATAGCCTAGCCATCTTGCAAAGCATATGACTTGCCTACATGTATTTAAAATTGTAAGAGGAGTTAGTTAGTAGCCACCCCAAATGGTTGTAAGTCCAACAGTCGGGTGGTTTATCCTCTCTTGCGGAGGTAAACCATATGCCCATTTTTGCCTTAGACTTAGGTCGTGCTTTAGCCCTCGCCAAAGCTTCCAAGATTTAAGATTTGAGGTTTTTTTTCCTTTTGAGGCTACAAGCATAAATCCTCACCTCTTAGGCATTTCTACAATCTTGTATTATGGAATTATAAGCCCTAGATTTTTAGTAAAAATTTAGCTCAAACATATGATCCTCCTCAATTTCAAAAATATAAAGCCCATCCATAGGATAGTTTGGGATGCTCACCAGGTTTCCTAGTATCATGAGCATCCTCTACTCATCTCTCTTTTGGTTTTGATAATAACTCTCTCCTTTTGATCAATCCCACTTGATTTTCTAAAACTAACTAATTGATTGATAGTCCTATCTTTAAAAATCTTTGAAGACAATGACCATTTACCTTAATCGAGAGTATTCCTAAGGAACCTCATTTCTTAGGATGTAATTAGGGATTGCCTCCATAGTGAATTTAACAAACCCGGCTTAAAATAAACCCTACTTTACTTTTCCATGTAAAGTAGGGAAAGATCTCTCGTACATTCAAAAACACGTTTGCCTTCGGAGTCCTTATTAGGTGATTAGTTTCATTATAGGATGGTGACTTCTGTTTCTCGAGATAGTACGTCATTCCTCAATGTCATACCCGATCACCTTAATAAGTACCCCCCTATGATCTAACACAAAAAATAAACACCACAAATATGTATCTCAGTACATTATGTAGTTTACAATATAGAACTTTTGTGATAAAGCCAATGTGTTAGATGAAGCAAAAGATATGAAATTAACTTCTTTAGTTAAACTTCCCTCTTTCTGATTTCTTCTTCCTAGGTTTTCTCTATCCCTGTGGCTACTGCTATTGCTTTTATCTTCTAGTTTTGGTGTTGGTTGCATGGTCCTTCTAGCTAGGTGGCTTGGTTGATTTTTGAAGGTTGTTTTATTTTAGCCTTTTGGTGGCTGGTTGGCTTTGTGTCTAGCTGCAACTATTTTTATGACTTATTATTTGTGAGTATTCCATGCATATATTGGTTTAGTTAGAAATGAATTCACTATACTTGTTTTATTCAATGAGAATGGAGTTCTTAATACATCAATACAACTATCTTTCTTTATTATAATGGGTATGGTTGATTGTCAATTTGAAAGGGCCTTGTATTATGGCTTTATTTATAGGGTTTGTCTCTTTTGTTGGTTGCTTGGTTTTTGAAGGTTGGTGGCTAGTTCTAGAGTTCTGATGAATATTTTTCTTGGGTTTCTCTGGTGTTTTGATTGGTTTAGTGGACTACTTTTCTTGGCTGGATGTCTTTGTTGGTCGGTTAGCTTGATGGCTTTATTTGCTGGGTTTGTCTCTTTTATTGGCTGTCTGGTTCTGGGATGTTTGTGGTTGGTTTTGGGATTTTGTTGGCTGATTTTCTTTGCATTTCTATGCTATTTTCATTAGTTTGGTGGAGGTTGTTTGGTGGATTGCTTTTGTTAGCTAGATGTCTTTGTTGATCAGCTAGCTTGATGGCTTTATTTGTCGAGTTTGTCTCTTTTATTGGCTGCCTAGTTTTGGGATGTTAGTGGCTGGTTTGGGACTTTGTTGGCAATTTTTCTTTGCATTTCTCTGTTATTTTGGTTGGTTTGACGGAGGTTGCTTGGTGGACTGGTTTTCTTGGCTGGATGCCTTTATTGACCGGTTAGCTTGATGGCTTTCTTTGTTAGGTTTGTGTCTTTTGTTGGCTGCCTGGTTCTGGGATGTTGGTGGCTGGTTTTGGACTATGTTGGCTATTTTTCTTTGTATTTTTCTTCTATTTTGGTTGGTTTGGTGGAGGTTGCTTGGTGGATTGTTTTGTTGGCTGGATGCCTTTGTTTATCGGTTAGCTTGATGGTTTTATTTGTTGGGTTTATCTCTTTTGTTGGCTTCCTAGTTCTGGGATTTTGTTGGCTTTTTTTTTTTGCATTTCTCTACTATTTTAGTTGGTTTGGTGGAGGTTGTTTGGTGGATGGTTATGTTGGATGGATGCTTCTGTTAGTTGGTTAGCTTGATGGCTTTGTTCATTGAATTTCTCTCTTTTGTTGGTTGCTCGGATCTGGGATGTTGGTGGCTGGTTCTGGGATTCTGTTGGCTATTTTTCTTTGGCTTTTCTTCTATTTTGGCAGTGCTTTGTTGTTGGACTTTCATCTCCCACTACTGCTCCAGATGCTTGTAGATGATATCTCTTTCGTTCGCTGGATGGCTTTGCTGGTCTTTCATTTCTTAGTGGGCCTGGTTCTTATCTTGGCTATTAGTCTTCAGCTGATAGCTAAAGCCAAGGTTTGTTGGCTGTGATGGCTTTGATGTTTCATTTTATCTGCTCTCTTGCTAGTAGCTTTATATGTGATTGTAACCCTTTTAATGAAGTTTGGATGCTCACATATATTGTTGCTCCTGGAGATGATACTAATTGAGCTTGAGCATGTTCTTCCTTTATTTTTTATCCTTTCTTTTATCTTTGTTTCTTTTTTTTTTTTTGTGCTTATCCTTTCTTTAGTATCTTGCAGGTTTTTTACCAGTTTTGAGGTCTTCCAGATAATTTTAGCTTTCTGCACATAGATCTAGTGTTGTTGCTGAGTTGGCCTTTTCCATTTTTTTGTAATATGTTATTGTATTAGTTAGGAGATTTATCACTTTTGGTTTAATGTAACTCTTTGAGCATTAGTTTATAAATTTATCCCCTTTAATGGCTTTGTATTTCTTTATTATGGTAATAAAATTTCTTTCCTTTTTCTATAAAAAAAATATGTATGTGATTGATATGTTTTTGCTCAACTTCTAAATATGCTAATGGCATAAGACAAAAAGTACTCACATTTAAATGTATTAAATTTTTTATATATACAACTATTAATTTGTATATGCTAATACTTTCTTTGCTTACATCTACATAGCTCAACAAATATAAACTCATGGATTTCGAGTGCCTCTAGAATTATTCAATACAACCATGATTTACAATGTTGCGTATTCACTTTAAGTTGAGAATGCAGTTATGGATGAAGATTTTACATGTGTCTTCGAAATCGAACACTGGATGACTGTATTTTTTTAGATGAGTTGACAATTACAAAGAGACAACTATAGATAGTGATCATGTTTGGAGAAGAGCTTTAGAAAATAAATTTTCTAAAAGACTTGATCATTTTGATAAAAAAAACTTAATATTATGTTGGCATTATTAGTCAAAAATATTATCCTAATTTTCATGTTATTTAGTGTAATGTGATGTGTTAAATTCAAATGTCAAATACTAGACTTATGAGTATGTATGAACTTCAAAAAAAAATTCAAATGTCAAATACTAGTCACAAATATTAAGTTTTTTTTAGATGGGCTGACGATTACAAAGAGACAACTGTAGATAGTGATTATGTTTGGAGAAAGCTTTGGAAAATAAATTTTCTAAAAGACTTGATCATTTCGATAAAAAAACTTAATATTATGTTGGCATTACTAGTCGCAAATATTATCTTAATTTTCATGTTATTTAGTATAATATTATGTGTTATATTCAAATGTCAAATATTAGACTTATAAGTATGTATGAACTTCAAAAATAAAAAAATTCTTATTCTGTTGATGTTATATGACCATAAGAGTAATTTTGTAACTTTTTTAAAAAGCATGACCTGACACATAGCTCGATCTTCCAAATAATTAAATTGCTTCATCAGAACTATCTTTCTAACAACACTTTTCCCTACAAGAACTTCATAGCTGCTTCTTCATATAACTGCAGTTGTGCCAAACAGACTCTTAAAGTCAATCCCTGAATTGATTTTATGTGGAGTGGTATGGGATAGGATGACATGTTTGTTGACTATTTGCTGAACATGGAGGTAAAAGCATGACAGCTTTTTTTTTCTGTGATTAAAAATGACAGATATAAGTATGTCTATATTTTTATTTACATCATCATTTAATATAATCTTTCAACAAATGTATTTTAATATATATTTAACTGATAATTAATTGAGCATATTTTTCTCTCTCTTTCTTTTTGAATTTTCTTTTTAATTATAGCACATAAATCTATATACAATTATATATTTATATAATCTTGATAATTTTAAATCTAATTTTGATCTCACTTTTTTTTATATTTTACACTCTAATTTAATCATAAATATATACATGTAGTCAAGATATAATTATATTTCATATTTTGAATTACTTTCAACTAAATCCTAACTTAAAAAAAAATTATAAAATGAGATCCAATTATTGCTTTACTAATTTCTTGAGTCACAAGCATTAAAATTTAGCTATCTCAATTTACGTGTCATCAAATCTCATTTGAGTAATTTTTATGTTGATAGCTCACAATATATGTACACCTATTATAGATACTACGTTGTTTTAGATACAACAATGCAATTTGTATCATAATTGAAGTTTGTTTGGTTCAATTCAATATCGATTCGGGCAAATTTCGGCTAAAAAATGAGCGTTGTTGCATATGATTGCTTGATACTCGTGCAGACTCGCCCGAATCGAGTACGGATAGTCTCATTTGATAAATTTTGACGTTTCGACACTAACAACGTATCAATTTCACAAACGGAGGTCATTTGAGCATCGTCGGTCTCCCGACTTCGATATTCATGTAGGCGAGTCGACGGATTTCCTTCTTGATCGGTCGATCGTCGAATTGTGCAATATGTATATTTTGATTAATTTCGATGTTCTGAACGTGATGGTAAAGTTCATTCATCGATCGGAGGTCATTTCGACTAATTTCAGTGATGCCTAGTATATTTCAGCTCCAGTTTGCGTGCTTTTGTATCCAAAGTCGATCGACTTCATCTTGGGAGCTCGACTCGATTTATGGCTCATGCATGGAGGTCAACAAATATTGATCCTCAGTTTCAAAATCAGCTCAAAACTTATTTTGCTTAACAGGCCAAGGCTATGACCTTGGTTGGCATTCTGATAGGTTGCAGGCAGGCTTTCCGTAAATGTTTACTAGTTGTTAGGCTATGATAGGTCTAGAGTGCATTAAACAAGTTTTTTTTGGAAGTTTTTAAAGCTTTATCCTTTTCTCTATTTTACTTTTGATTCATATCATATTATTAAGAGAAGTCATAATTTCATATCCTGGACAACATAAAAGCTCTTATGTTCAAGAATATTTATTTACTATATAATCAATATACTTTCACTGGAGTAAATTTGATAAGTGATGCAAACTTAAGATTTTATGCTCAGCAGAAGCACAAGATGTCAAAATTGAGAGGAATTCGAAGTTTTGGTGTTATTCTAGCCATCTTATTTCTTGTTGCGTGCTAGAAAACTAGTCGCGGTAGAGTGAAAGTTTAAGCCTTAGCTTTGTCGTGAAATTCAGCACACACACAGGTATTTAAAAAGTGAACAATAAAACTCCAGAATTTTTACGTGAAAAATCTCGAAAAGAGGGTAAAACCAAACCTAGAGCATCCACTATGTATGCTTTTAGAGTACAAGATCTTTCCGATCGGGATTACATTGTAAGTGAGAAAGGAACAACACTATGTGACAACGTTGTATCGATTGCTAGTAAGCGAATGATGGTGAAGCTGCGGAGCAATCACCGGTAATGGGGAACAATTCTTGGAAGAAATGGGAACAATCAGCATAACGAGGAACAATCGGTAGAAGTCATCATGATGGAGGCAAGATGGCGGCGCAAGGATCAACGGCGGCAGCCGGCGGCGGTGGTTGACGACCGTCGAGTGGCGGCACGATTGTGCTTGGAGGATCTTTAGAGCTCTCTCCTCTCTCTTGCTTGGGCTCCCCTCATATGAGGAATGAGAGGCTATTTATAGATTGAAGAGTGGCATCTCTGTAAATACATGCAAAATCTGAACCACTCCTCTCCATCGGACGACTCATGATGATTCCCTTGATCATATGATGTATTTTGTGTATTTGAATGCTCAAATGAAGTCAGAATTGTAAGATCTTTAGCTTGTTGGAACTAGCTCATCGAGATGCTCGATTTGACTATAAACACTCCATATTTGAGAGCCTTTTAGGAATTTAACTGATGTCCCAAAGTTTCTAATGATATTTTAAGTGCTTGATCTCAACCAGTTTCAATTTCTGATCAGCTTGCTTTCGGCATCAAGATTCGTGTTTCTACTAGAGGAATTTTCAGGGTCATATCAGTTGTCCCTATTTTTGGATGATATTATCTCAATCATAAAAAAATATATGTGTCAAGCACTTCAAAATAGTAAATTCTTCAACGAATTCTACAGGTCCATTAACCATATATTTTGAGAGAACAGATCTTCATGTAAGCACAAGATTATGACTACGATAGCAGATGCATAGCCACTATGTGTAGTATGTGCGAGCACAAAATTTTGAGGTTATGGACCCATCATCTCTGGGTGCTCAGAGCCCCGTGTGTCATGAGCGCCGGCGCCATAGGCGGCCATGAGCGCCTCCCAGGCGCTCCGTATGCCTTGGCGGGTCGGCGGGTCATAAAGGCGGCGCACTCCACTCAGATTGATGGAAGCGGGTCGGTATGCGCCGGGCCTCAACGATCAGCGGGAGGCCGGGAATCGCGTGGAATGGCGGAAGGCGATGGGCGAAGAGCGGCAGACTGCGCCGCAGTGGCACCAGCACACGCGGAAGCGAGCCCCTTGGTCAAGCGCCCAAGAGGGTTTTTTTGTCCATTTTTACCTATTTTCGCCCATTTTTGATGGTTTTGTGCGGGTTTTTGCAGTTTTTGGCAGTTTTGGATGGTTTCTCTTTAATTTTTTACCTTTTTGTCTCTATAGGGGGTCTATGAAAACCCCCCTAGGGCCAAGGGAGAAGGCACCTTCTCTTCTTCTTGAGAGAAGGTTGTTTGGAGGCGGTCAGGCACATCGTCGTGTCTGATTTTCCCTGCGTCATGTACTGTCGAACCGGCCGGTTTGGAAGGCGATCAAGGCCTTCATTGTTGTTCCAATTTTCCCTTGAAAGAGGTGTCAACCGGCCTCGTCGGACCATCCGGGTTTGGAGGTGATCAAGGCCCGCGGTACATATGTCGTTATTTCAGTTTTCCCTCGAAAGAGGCGTCAACCGGCCTCGTTGGACCGTCCGAGTTTGGAGGCGATCAAGGCCCGCAGTACTTATGTCGTTGTTCCAGTTTTTCCTCAAAAGAGGCATCAATCAGCCTCGTCGGACCGTCCGGGTTTGGAGGCGATCAAGGCCCGCAGTACTTACATGGCTGTTCCAATTTTCCCTTGAAAGAGGCATCAACCGGCCTCGTCGGACCGTTCGGGTTTGGAGGCGATCAAGGCCCACGGTACATACGTCGTTGTTCTAGTTTTCCCTCGAAGGAGGCTTCAATCGGCCTCGTCGGACCGTCCGGGTTTGGAGGCGATCAAGGCGCGGTACTTACATTGTTGTTCCGATTTTCCCTTGAAAGAGGCGTCAACCGGCCTCATCGGATCGTCCGTGTTTGAAGGCGATCAAGGCCCGCGGTACTTACGTTGTTGTTCCGATTTTCCCTTGAAAAGCGTCGCCGGCCTCGTCGGACCGTCGTTGGGCGCTCGAGCGGGGTTAGCGAAGATGCTCGGCGATGGTGGCCGACATTGGTGCACGGTGACTGCGATAATGGTGGCGAGATAACCAGCGGATGGTGGTGGCCGGATGCCATTGATGGTGGCGATGGCCGGCGGCGGTAGTCCAGCGTGGCAAACTCTGATGGTTGGCGGCAATAAGGGTGGTCGGCGGCAACAGCGATAGTAGTGGCGTCGATAGCCCGTGAGTATAATGCAAAATTATCGGTGATGGTTGGCAGCGGTGCGGCGAGTAGTTAGCGTGTCAACTAATGGTTGGTGGCCGAGAAGTCAGCGGCGGCAAGCGATAATGTAACAGTGGCGACATCGGTAGTCAGCGGGATGACTGGCGATGATGGTGGTGACCGGCGGAGATTACCGGTGATGGTCAGCGATTTTCTTTGACCTATCGAGGTTGTTTTCGAGTGTTCCTTGATGTTAACGATGGCGTTAACTGTAGAAGAGGTTACATTAATCCGGAGAGATTTTGAATCCGAGTTGTTTGTCGAGTGGTACCGATGACATTTCTATATGGAAGAGGTCGAGTTGATATTGAGATTTTGACCTATCCGAGGTTGTTTGTCAGGGTGTTACCTGATGACATTAACCTATGTGGAAGAGGTTGAATTGAATCTACTGAGAATTTTGACCCATCTGAGGTTGTTTATCAAAGTGTTACCCGATGATGTTAACGTGTATGGAAGAGGTCAAATTGAATCCGCTGATGATTTTTGACCTATCCGAGGTTATTTGTCAGGGTGTTACCAGATGACATTAACTTGTATGGAAGAGGTCGCGGGATGTCCACCAAGGACCTTTTGACCTATTGTAGGTATCAGCCAAAGTGTTACTTGACTTCTTACTTGTATGGAAGAGGTCCGATCAAGTCCCCTTTGGATTGATCATGCCCGATTGAGATACAATGTGAGTTGTATATTTCTTAAGTGGGAGGATTAAATGAAGAAGAAATAAGCTTATAAGAAAAATCCATAAACTCATTACTTTGATAATGTCAGTGATACAATATTATCATAAGATAACTTAACAAAAGGGACGAGATACATTTTTAGAGAGAGTTAATAAAGGACAAGAGGTGGAGGGGAAAGGACAGACGGGATAAATTAAAGACTACAATATTTATACACCAATGATTACATATAACACTTTTCAGAGACCCTCCATGTTTCAAGTTTTAAGGAATATTTTTTCCTCTGGGTCATTGGTCATAGCTTGACGGTTGGTCATCTGATAATGAAGTGGGGAGCAGATATTTTGCAGGCAAAACTCTTTGAGGTACTTCTTTATCTTGAATATTAAAATTCTCGATGTTGAAGGTCACCGAAGGGCGTGGTTGAGCTTATTTGAGGTAACATGATTGTGCTATTTGTTGATTTCCACAGACCACTCCAACCCCAATGGGAGTTTGAAATTTTATCTTAAGATGAGGTATCGAAGTGACAGCACCGAAGATTGATTGGAGGGGTCTTCCAAATGTAGCGTTGTATGCTAAATTTGACTTGACCACTCTGAACTGAACTGAGTGAGTGACTTGTTGAGGAAATTCTCCGAGAACAACGGGAAGGGTGATTGTCCCCTCCACCTGTACAGGGCAATTATCAAACCCATATAACGGTCTTGCAGCAGGTTGAAGTTTTTCCTTAACCAGACCCATGCTAAGAAAGGTGGAGTAAAATAAAATATCAACGGAACTCCCATTATCAATCAAAATTCTCTTAACAACATAACATTGGTCACCAATCCCCGCACTGATGACAAGAGAATCTTGATGTGGAACTTGGACTCCTTCCAAGTCTGAGTTATTAAAAGTGATGGGATGATTAATACAAGATTTTTTTTAACTCTGGCTCTTCAAAGTGGTGATGAAGATTTGATTAAATAGTAGTGGCCCACTCACAATCGTTTCAATTTCTCCAACTATTTGGTGACTATTATGTTGTTTCTGTGATGATTGTCGGTTGCCCCGCTTGGAGCTATGTTTGCTTGAGTTGGTTGGTTTTGCACATAATTGGCGTAGATATCCTTCTTTGAATCGCCTCTTAATTTCTTCTTTGAGTTGTTTGCATGCCTCAATAGTATATCCATGACTTCGATGGAAGTGACAATATTGCTCCTGATTTCCTGAATTTGGTTTCAGTGGATGTGGCCACTTGATGGTCTCTTCATCTGGAATAGCCAACAAGACGTTAACATGAGATGTGTTCAGCGGTGTGTATTCCAGTCGTGGTTCGCGTCATCGATGTGGGGGCCATGGAGGGAGATCATGATTGCCTTGTTGCTTCTTCTGATGGGATTGTTGATCTGTGTTTTCTAGAGCACTCTTACATTTTCCTTTGGATTATTCAAATTATTTTCGATGGGCATTAATAGCCTCATCAGCAAAAATCTGTTCTTCCACATGGTGAACTAAGTCGACATATGAAGCGGACCGTATCGCATTAGTGGCCGGTAGAAAGGCAAGGCGGGCAGGAAAACTCCTCTTGAAATTGTGGTCTACCAGGTATTTTGACAGGAGAATCCGAAAGTATTCTTTAAGTGATTCACCCTCATTTTGATGAATGCCAGAGAGATGGGAGGAATCTTTAATAATCCTCCGGTTTGCAATGAACTGTTCTACAAAAATCTTGGTGAGTTTGTCAAAGATATGGATGAATTCCCTTGAAAGGGAGTAGAACCAAGTGCGAGCTTGTCCCTTAAGGGTAACTGGAAAGACCTGACAAAGCAGTGTGTCAGGAGCTCATTGGATATGCATGATAGTCTTGTAATGGTCGATGTGTTCATGTGGGTCAGTTGCCCCATCATAGGAATCAATGTTGAGCTTGAAACCCAGGAATAGGATGTTGAAGAATAGCTAAAGGTGAGATTCCTCATAGCGAGGGGAAGATGATTTCTATCTTGGAGGTAAAATTCATCTTGCATTAAGCGTCGTAATTCTGCACATATAACATGACGAGTGGGGTCAGCAGGACGAGAATGTGTCAAGCTACCAGCAATAATTGGTGGATTAGTAGTCGGTTGAGCTGCACGTGATGGATGAGTAGAACTAGAGGTGTCAAGGAGATCAGCATCACGATCTCTACACGGAGAAACTTTAGCATCAACGAAATTAGCATTCTGACCTCCCCCGGCTAACGATCGATCTTGGGGGAGATGTGTTTTTCACGGTAGTGGCTGTTGTGTTCCTTGCAAAAGTCGGATCATCTCATTTTGGATCATCTCATTTTGAGACTCTTCCATTCGGCCCGATCTTAAAGAGATTTACCATGCCTTCACCGACAAGGTCACTATTAGGGAAGTGGAAGAGGTTGGCATCCTTGATTCAAGGATTTGAGAGTGACGAGAGTTGGAGCGGGAGGCTCCATTGTTACGAGTGTTGCGCCTATTGGCCATAACGAGGGTGTTCATAAGAATTGTGATTGAAGGGTTGTATTCCCACAGACGATGCCAAACTATTGCGTGCTAGAAAACCAGTCATGGTAGAGTGAAAGTTTTTGCCTTTGGTTTGTCGTGAAATCTAGCACACACATAGGTATTTAAAGAGTGAACAATAAAACTCCAGAATTTTTATGTGAAAAACCTCAAAAAGAGGGAAAAATCACGGGGCCTAGCCCAGTAAAAAGCTTACACTATGTATCTGTTTCAGGGTACAAGATCTTCCGATCTGGGATTAAATTGTATATGAGAAAGGAACAAGCTATGTGACAACGATGGTTGTAGCTTGCTAGTAGTAGCGAATGATGGTGAACTGTGCGGAGCAATCACCGGTAGAAATGCGGAGAATAATTACTAGTAAATGGAACAATCATTGGTAGAAATCGGAACAATCACCGGTAGAAGTCATCATGATGAGCAGATTGACGGCAGCAGGATCAGCGGTGGCGGCGGGTTGACGATGAAAGTGGTGGCACGATTATGCTTGGAGGATCTTTAGAGCTCTCTCCAGGGTGTGAGCGATTTCGAGCGAGCCATATTCGAAATCGGCTCAAAAATTGGTAATTCGGCTTGAGCTCGAGTCGTGGCTTGAAAATTTTGAGTTCGAGCCGAGTCGGATCGAATCGAGCTCGAGCTCGATCTGGCTCGAATGTGAAATGAGCCAGCTCAAAATCGGATTGTGTCGGTTCGAAATCCAATCGAACCGGCTCGAAATGCAAATGAGTCGGCTCGTTTGGCTTGAAAATGAAATCCAGGGAATTTTTAGTATCAAATTTTTGGCATATGTAATAATATAAATTGCAATTAATAACAAACTATAATTTTATAAATTACAAATACAAATACAAATCTAGAAAATGATACAATTTTGCATGAATTTCTCATCAAGATCATAGCCACTTTAGCACAAATACTTGTGATTGATGCTATCACTATTATCAATTTTTTTAATAATGAAACTTAATTTGAATTTATCATTTTAGAGATATAATCTTTTCATTGAACTAATTAGCAAGAGATAATCACTATGAATTTACTAAACCTCTAACCAACTCGCTTTCTATGATATCATTTACATAGCATTTGCCAACAATTAAGCATTTCATAAAATAAAAAAAAATTTATAATACATCTAAACATTGAGTTTAAAATACAAATCTAGAAAAAAAACAAAAATATGAAAATGTTTTTTGTTTGTGGGACTCAGAGTCAGAGAAAGTAATATCCATCTTTAAGCATTCGCAATTAGCGAAAATTTGTAATTTTTATATTTTACTTCAATAATTGAATGCTCCAACCTCTAGGTTGCCAAAGCCATCCATTAGAGCCTTAAAGATAGAAAAATAAATCCCTTGCAAAAGTGACAAAACCTCACAAATTAGAAATATCATGCATTAATATAGTAGAGTCGAAAAGCAGAATAAAGGCTCTAGGTTGCCTGGCCATCCAATGAGAGGCTTGTTAGCCACCAATAATGAAGCAAAAACAAATGAATTTACCCAAATTACAAATATATTCTCTTCTCATCATCGTCGAAAATTAAAAAAGCAAAAATTCTTCATGATAAGCCCACTAGATCTCATATCCTCCACGGCTCTACCACCACCAACAAGGCAACAAAATAACAAATAAAACCACCGCCAATGACCATGCACCGAGGGATGAGCAGAGCGCAGAAGAAAGCTAAGAGCATATCAGAAGTTCAGAACCCCAAAATTCAGCCAACGGCCCAACACAGCCACCCAGCCAACACATCCACCCATCCAAATTCCAAAATAGCCAACCAAGTGAACCAACATAGCCAAAATAACCAACACAGCCAAAAAATCCAACACGTTACATGAATAACAAGACAATGGCATAGCCACGACTCCTGGACAAGGCGGGACGGCAGGAGATCCGAATAACCAACATAGCCAGCAGCCAAAGGCCCAAAAGGAACAAGGTTAGAGCATAGAGGCAAACAAAAACTCTTCAAATTCCCAAAGAGGCTAGGCTGAGCGTGAACTATCACTACAAAAGGGAAAATGCAAAGACAACAAACAACCATGTAAGAATGTAGAAATCTCCAAACCAAGAAAAGAGAATAACAACCACCAAAAAAATTCAATCCGAAAAAGGCCACCAAAAATAAGACAACCACATATGATCGAAAGATAGGATACCTGCATGGTTGGCTCCACATAATCTTGAATGAAACTTGGCTAAATCATTTGCTACAATAGTCTCTCCTCAAGAAATCTTATAAATGGTAACCTCTACGACTTGTACCCTCAAAAAATTGAGTTGAGTTCTTTATTTTTAGGGTGACTAACTAAGCAAGCAAAATGCCAAAATAAGGCTCCAATCATGTAAGAATGTAGAATGCATCAGTACATAAAATATAGTAAGAATGTAAATTTGTAACTATGTAAGATGATAAGATGAAGCAAATAGGTTTGTAAAGTCAAAATAAAATTGCAAACCAAAATTTTTATATTATTGCATGCATCAGTAGATAAAATATAGTAAGAATGTAAGATGAAACAATATGTTTGTAATGTCAAACAAAAATTTCAAATCTAGGTGAAACTTATAGACAATATCAACTATCAAGTAATATACTAATATGTCACCCCAAATGATGAAATGGCCTCAAAGTTAGATCATCGACCAAATCATTTCACTATTAGTAAAAAAAATTAATCACGAAAAGCCTCCATTAATCAATCTTCAATTTTATCATTGGGCATCATATCGCCATCCGCCACTATCATAAAATATTAAAGCACAAAAGCAGCAAAAAATATAATGTGATGCTACATAGCCTACATTTCTGAAAGAAAATAGTCTCCAATAATATATACAAACCGTATAGTCACATAAAAATGATCAAATAGTCTGCTGGTAGAAAAGTCTCCAAAAATAAAGAGAGCATAACTGAAATGATATCACCTGATTTTCATATTTCTGATTCCGTGGATAAACTTTCAGGTACATTTATAACCAAGTTCTCTTCCACAAGAACATCAAATTAAAATTGCAATAGATTAAAAATGAAACTCATATATGAATAGAAGAGACTAGAGAGAATTGTACTATAAAATAAAAAAGTAAGATAATATTACCAATGGATCTTTTGATGATTTATATGCAGCTCGAATCCAGTTTCCACTACACACTAAAGCATCTAATGTTCTTGGTGAAATTGAACTTCTATAATCGCAGTACATGACCACAAAGACTAAAAGGCGATTAAGCAACGGTATTCTTGGGATGGTAAAAATATCTTTGGCCATCTTTGAGAGAGTCTTATATTTCATATTTTTCACCATTCCAAAATGTCAAATAATCCGGGCATTTCACACATGCTTCATCAAGGTATATCTCGATCGACTTACGTGGTACTAAGAGGCGATAATCTATGAAGTCATACAAACCTACCAAATCATCATGTGAAGCATTATCACCTTCAATTGTGTTTCTTTCAGATTGAGAGGTGGATGCTTCAATAGTTTCTTTGCGTAAGATAACAGTAATAAGAGTATAGCTCAAAAGTTTTTTGTTTTACCTTCTTCTTCTCATTCACAATATGAACATCATAAATTTGTGGGTAGTAGTAATTGATAGCAAAAGTTTCATTCTAGGATCTAAAATGCAAGCAATCAAAATAACAATGAACACTCTATCCAAGACTTATCAAATTTAGTCTTCACTTGCCATGTTTGAAATAAAAACAATACTAGATGAGCATTCTCGATCCAATATTCTCTTGATCAAAACTAGATTGGGAAGCAATCTATTCGATGTAGGATAGGATGAACAAAAAAAATTTGAATGCGATGAAAAATCAAGCGACTCTCTTACTTTCTCAAAATTAACCCAATCTTCTTGAGAGGAAACCATATATAATTCGATCACGCAAAGCATATTCGGAAACACATTCTTATAATAAAAGCGATTCTAACATCTTGTATGTGGAGTTCCTGAAGTTGGCATCAATGCAAAGTGCCTTTGATGTGGATAATCCAATCTGTCTTGCTATCTCTCCAAATTTATGTAAGCAACTTGGAGATCTTTTTATAAATAAAATAGACTCTCTTACCCTTTCAGTTATTGAACTGATTTCTTTCACCATCGCACCATTAAGTTTAAAATATGAGCGGCACATCATGGAACAAATCACCCATCAATAGAAAACCAGATCTTATAATGAATAAAGCTTTCAGATTTCTGGCTGCTACATCATTAGATGATTCATTGTCCAAAGTTATGGTACTAACTTTGTTTTGTAGACCCCATTGCAACAAACTTTCAAAAATTGCCTCAAAAATCACAACCTCACTATGAGGAGGATCCAAATCAGTGAAACTAATTATCCTAGATTGTAATTTCCAATCAGAACTAATGTAATGCACAGTAAGACACATATAACCAATGGTTTGATTTGATATCCATCTAGTAATCGAAACTCTCCCAACAACTTTCAAACTTTTTTCAACTTATCTTTTCAACTTCATAAACTTTCATACACTCCTCTTTGATGCCAAATCTTGAAATTTTATGATAATTTGGATTCATCGATTTCATCAGAATATTGAACAATAAATGTTCAACCATCATAAATGGATATTCATGAACAATAATCATCTTAGCCACAATATTCTTTATTCTAGAATGATCATAGAGGCAAACACATAAACTAGATATTGAACCAGTTGCCTCTAAATCCTCTGCTACTGGATCAAATAGTTTTTGCTTCTTTCCCTTGTTATCAACTTTGCTATAGTGATTTGATTTGAAGTGTCTACTTAACTGAGATGTGGCTCCAATTTTTTGTTTCACATATGATTTGACACAATAATTATATTTAAACTTGCACACCTTTTCCCTTTTCTATTACAAGAATTTCGAAGTGTTGTCAAACGGATCGTTGTCTTTACCCTTGATCTTAACGCCAAGCTATTTCACCCACACTCTCATTTTGAGTTGTTGCATTATCATCAATAGGTAGGCTTGAGTCACTTGAAAAACTAATAGATTTACTTTGAGAAGGACTTGCCATTGTGTCTATAAGAAATGAAACAACTTCTAGCAGAAATATAGGGAACAACTTCTGGCAGAAATGCAAGGAACGATTAGGTGATTGACGATGGCGAGGGTCAGTGACGGCGGCGGCCGACGGTGGTGGTTGACGATGGTGCGATCTTGCTTGGGGGATCTTCGAGCTTCAGAGCTCTCTCCTCCTTCTTGCTTGGGCTCCTCTCCTTCTTCACTTGGCCTCCAAAGTGTCCCCTCATATGGAGAATGAGGGGCTATTTATAGATTGGAGGAGTGGCAGTCTTGTAAATACATGGAAAACCCAAACCACTCCTCCCCATCGGACGGCTCTGGACGATTCCTTTTGATCATTTGATGTATTTTGAACATTTGGATGCTCAAATGAGGTGGTGAGATCTTAGGCTTGTTAGATTCGGCTGCTGAGACGCTTCGATTTGACTATAAATACTCTATATTTGATGATCATTGAGGTTTAATTCATGTTCCAAAGTTTCGGCGATGATGTGTGCTTTATCTTGATTGATTTTGACTTGGGATCAGCTTGCCTTTGCCCTTAAGATTCATGCTTCGACTAGGGGAATTTCGAATGTCATATCATTATCAAACATCTTTCTAGATTTAGCAAGATTTAATAAATCTATTACCAAACACTTTTCAGAATTTAATATCTCAGAATTTATTAAATTCAGATGTACTAAATTTAGTAAATTTTATTTGAAATAAATTAAATTCATTGCCAAACACCCCTCAGTGTCCCAAGCCTTCTCTCTTCCTCTCAACCAAAGGAGCTCCTTCCGCGCGTCTCATTCTCACATGCGCTCATCCTCCCACGAGCACCGCACCTGATCAAAGATCCTTGCAGTGACGGATCGCCGCGAAGGCCGCCTCTGTTCATTTCGATGACGACGGAAGGACGACCCACACGCGACCCACGAGCCGTAGCCCTCCAGCGCCATTCCCGCTTGACCCGAGCAACACCCTTTTGTCTCGTCCTTCCATGGGACCCTAGGGACAAAGCCGAACGCCCCATCCTCCTGCGAGCTTCGTCCGTTCTCGTGCAACCCAGAGACCAAACTTCATCCGTTCCCTCCGTTCCACACACACGTCTTGTGTGATCGAAGGCTAGCCGCATAGGATTGAAGTCCCGTCAGCCCTCTCCCATAGTCGCACCCCTCTATTCCATGGCTTCCAACTCGAAAAGTTCTTCCATTACCGATGACTAATTATTCGATTAGCCTATTTCGGTGGATGTCTGAGAACTGGATTAAGCTTTCATTGTTGATTTCATCCCTCACTCTTGCAAAAGCATAATGTACTATGATAGATTATAATGTTATGAAATTTAAATAATCGTACACGTCTCTCTTGGTGTGATAGGGAATATGTGCTCTTTTGTGCAGATGAAAGATCCTATACGCGCCTTTCTTGGCGCAATAGAATGACGCTCCTGGACATGGTGCTCACACCACTCATACATGTCTTTCTTAGTATGGTGGGCAGGCTCAGTGTTCTCGTGCGACTCCCCACCTGGGGAGGTGATGCCGAATTGCTGTCGGAGCAATCTCAAAATTTACAACTATAGGGGACTTGAATTAGATGAAATGAAATGATTAATGAATAGAAGTTCAAAATTAAATCAAAGTTAAGAATACAAAAGTGTAAAGTCCCAAAATTAAAATTAATTTGCAAAGAAATCAAAATTGAAATGAACGCTCGTCGAAGGAATTCTATGAGATTGAAGGTTAAATTCAACAGAGAGAACTCACCTACGATCATGATATATTTGCTTGTATGTGAGTTTGAAATATTTTATGATATTTCATGAAATGTTAAAACCTCTTAATGATATGTTACAAACCAGTAAAACTCATTAAGAAGATCATGAATATGAGAGACTTTAAATAAGTCTCCTACATACTTCATAACACAAGACCTAACTCCAATTCAAGCACTTTAAGTTTCTATAGTGATACCTAATTAAAACAAATATTCGCATGAGGGAATTCTATAGAGTTGAAGGTTGAATCGAAAAGAGAGAAAATACCTCTATTCATAGCATGGGTTGATCAATTTGCAAGCTTGAAATATCTAAGGATGTTTCATAACAGTGTGGAAATCTCTTATATAATAAGGTATGAGAATAAAGAGCTTCATTAATTAGTGAGTTATGAAAACAAGAAACAAACCAAGTGGAGAACCAAAAAGAGTAGGACTTTGATTGAATGTTGCATTTTTTCACCAACCATCTCTCATTTAATTTAAATGCTTTAAATATACATGCAAATATTTAAATGAGATGAACTTTATGCATGTTGGATGAAACAATGTTATGCCTAATTCAAGCACTTCATTAATTCATGTGAAGGTTTTAAACGATTGAGCTCTCTTTGTGATTACTATAAATCCATCTTATACTTGAATCTATTGCTCTAAGATACATGTAAACACTTTCAATGCATAAGTCTTGAAATTCACAGAGTGTATCAAAGAGGCAGATCTTTGAATATGCAATGAGGCAATCATTAGCTCAACTCAAATATTTAGAAGTACATGCAAATATTTTAATAAAGTGAATTGAACATAGACATACATTAAGAGGTAACATTTTATCCAATTCAAGTGTTTCATTGATATAACAAATGCTCAAATGAAAAATAAATTCATATAAACTTGTATCTGGTTCAAATACTCCAATGCTTGCATAAATTTTCAAATGAATGAGTGAGATGCTTACATGCATTACGAGGTGATCATATGCTCAAATTTATTGTATCAAGTTTCATATAAATCACTTGAATGATGAAGTACTGCACTCATTACAAAGCAACATCATCTTTGGATTTGATGTTTTAAAATGAGTGCCCACATACATTATTAAAGAGTTTCATAAACTTGATTTCAAATGTCTTGGAATACATACAAGTGCTCTATGAAATGGATGAACAAATATGTTTAATAATTTAAAAATCAATTGAAACACCGCATGGGCCCCAACACTACATTGAATTCTTAAACTTAGTGTCAGATGATGCTGCGCGAGTTGATTCCCGGTTTGGTCCTAGGACCAGGTCCGGGTTCGGGTTAACAAAATCTAAAAATCCAATAATAATATTAAAATAATTTCAACTTAATAAATTATCTGAAAAGCTAATTATGTTATATGACAGTAGATCCGATTCTCTATTATTAAATTAATAGAGTCGACAAAATTTAGATTAGCAAAATAATACATCCACCACGATGATGGCTGTATTGAATGGAGATTTCAACCCGAGGGGATACTACCATCAAAATATGTTTAAAATTTCAAATTAAATATCAATCTAAGTGAAAAATCTAATGAATTATTAAACTCAAAATGCCTAAATGAAATTCAATCTTTAAAGACTTAAAGAAAAACTCAATCTATCCACTTCCCGTAATAGTTTATCGATGTGACAAATTAAGAAAACTCTAGCTCATAAAGGAGCTAACGTCAAGTCAAGTGTATTTCTATATTCACTCTTAATCAATATCATGCTAGTAAGGACGTAGTACATGTCCTCTGACCACGTGATTTGGCCAGTAAACTCCACATATGATGCAGTTACAACCAGAGTCCTCTGATCGGGTGGTTGTCACCAAATGACACCATTATATTATAGTCACGACTATAGCATGTATGTTCCCCAATGACTCTGCCCCTTTAGATGTGAACCATAGGGTGTACTTGATAGGGTAAAAAGCCCTATGTTAGCTAAGGTAGACTTAAACTTGTCTCCTTACCACGATAGCCCGAGATGACGGAACCATGAGATCTTTATCGGGTGCATCATCGTTCCCCCAACCATCCTCTTTAAGTTAAATAATGATGAATTTCATAAATCTAAATTTTAAAGCTCCACATGCTACTACTATAAGCTACACATTCAGTAATCTAACAACTAGCCTTAATTGAAAGTTCTCTCACAGCATTGCGAGGGGCAATTAACTATAAGTGCTTGCGTCTATAGGAAACCTGAAACCAAATCTAAAATCCTCACAAAATGAGGGTGAAATCTCTGGGTAGTGTCTTATCTACTATTTCATCAGTCTTCTGAAAATTTGACCTATATTTAATCTACTCTCTTAATCGAGAGGTCAGTGGCAAATTTTTGGAGCTCATAGATTTCTGGCGACTCCACTGAGGATATGTTTCTCTTTCCATCTTTGGTTGGTCGAATATGAGTTATAGTAATAGTGGAGTAAAATAAAAAAATCAAAATCAAAAATAAAAAAGAGAACCAGTTATCAATGAAATTAAATCTAAGCTAATCATGTCATTATGATTAATCTATTTTCTCTCTATATTAATGGATCTTCAGAGCACACCGTTCATCATGCAACTAGGTCGCTGAGCCAATATCCATTTGGCTAATGTCGTAATCAATACTAGGGATGTTGGAGCTACTATTCAATTTGGTAGTGTAGACTTCCCAGCCATTAGTACTGTAAATACTCTTCTACCTAAAGCACATGCATATTGTACACTAACTTGTGCAGGGGACGAAGATAACTGGAATGGCCGCTACTGCAACTCAAGTTCCTCGAAAGAGAGTCTTTGTATTCAAAATATTGGGTCATTCTTATGTACGAGTCATGAAAAACCGTTACTAGACAGAAAGTTTCAATCATGCCTGTGAATACGACCACTCTGCTAGTTGAATCTTTCGTGCTAAGAAGGTATGATGCTGAAGCCTCCTCTTTTGGAGAAAAATTGAATAGAAGATAAAAGAGAAAAAATGCTGAATTGTGAGCTCAGTAGTTGCTGCCTGAATCACTAACCATGCGACCAGACTTGATGCTAGAAGCGAGTGTTCCCACTCACAACAAGTTTGAAAAATCTCAAGTAGGCGAAAAGGAGCAGCTCTACTGGTGATACCAAATAATCATTATGAGAGCAGCGACACCAAGCTATAACCCCACAAAGGAGGCATCCTGAGTCTCTATCCTCCAAAGTGCACAAAGTGTTAAAAGTTTTCAAGGAGAAGGGTCTTATGAAGAAAAAGTATTAAGGCCCGATTATCAAAGAAAATGAGAAAGCTTCACTAAAAAGGCTACGCTTAATGGGTAATGTTGAATATCATCCTAAGCAATTCTTGCATGGTGAGCATCAAGGTATAACACCTCAACCGCATGTCCAAGAATCACTGAAAGGTCCCAAAAAAAAGGAAAATAAATACGGAAGCCGAAGCCTCGAGAAGAAGTAGCGACATAGAAGCTCTTTAATCTCAAAGCAAGCTAACCTAGAGGCAGCAAAAAAATAAAAATATTGAACTGTGTGCTCACAGCCATTGCTATGATAAAAAATTGTATAAATAGCTATGAAACCAAAAGTGAGTGTTCCAACCAATAAAAAGTTTGACAGCCTAAGATATGTAAAGCAGAATAGTCCTACTGGTCAATCAAACAGTCCTTCTAGACCTGACAACGTTATGTTCCAGCTTCTCTATTGAGAAAACTCCAAACTATATATTCAAGAGTGTATCAGGTCCTTAAAGTTGCTAAGGAGAAATGACTGATGAAAAAAAAAATCAAAGTCATGTCATCAAGGAGGTTAGAGTTGCTCCTCCAAGGAGACCTCCTCATATAACCTTAGCAAGATGTTAATCCAATCAAGTCCTACACAGTGGGCATCAAGGCATGACACTTGGACCACAAGTCCAAGAATCCATCATCAAATGGTCCCAATAAAAAGGTAAGCAAACTTGTAGGCTAAAGCCTTGAAGTGAAATTGCCTTAAAGAAAGACAACAGTGTGACATCTGGACTATAATCCTAGAGATCCACCACAAATAAAACTCGTCAAGAATGTGTTCCTAAGAAAAAGGTCATATGCGATGAGATTTCTAACAGTCGACACCTTGGAGAGTCATCCAAGGGATCCCGTCACCAACCAGCTCCATAACTTTGAGTTGAGGTCAGTTTTGATCGCAGTCCTTCGAGCCAAAAATCTATTAGAGGCATCAATCAGAGATTCACGCCCATGAGGAAGAAGCTAATGTAGAAGGATAGTTCTTCAAATAGAACAAAGAATGGCAAGAGGCTTTTGACAGTATTAAGAAGTATCTGTTGAACCTGCCCATTCTGGCAAAGCTAATCCCAATAAAGCCCTCATCTTATATATAGTGCACTAGAAGAATCTTTAGGTGCATTGTTTGCACAACAAAATAAAGAGGGAAAGGAGAATGCCCTATACTACAACAATCGAAGGCTAATAAGAGTAGAAGTGCAATACACTCCAATCAAGAAGCATTATTTGGCTCTGATTGTTGATGTCCAGAAGCTTCATCATTATATGCTATCTCATTAAATTATTCTCATCTCAAGGATCAATCCATTAAAGTTCTTTATGACAAGACCAGTGTTGACAGGTCGCTTGGCAAGATGGGTTATTCTTCTGCTATAATTTGACATTATATATGTTCCCCAAAAAGTGGCTAAGGGGTAAATTCTAGCAGACTTCCTTACTGCATACCCTATCTTGGCAGATTCGCTGCTTAATGATGATCTTCCCGAGGAGCAGATCATGCATATATATGAAAAGAAAAAGAAACAAATGGGAACTTTATTTTGATGGAGCTTCATCCATCAAATATACTCATGCCTCAAATCTCCCAAAGGCTCAAGCTGGCATTGGCCTCATCTTAATTACACTAAAGGGTGGTATAATGAGGCCCTCTATAGGTTAACTGAGCCATGAACTAACAACGAAGCATAATATGAAGCATTGGTGGCAAGTTTGGAGGAAGCCATCTCTATGGTAGTCCAGAATCTACAAGTTTATGGAAATTCTCAGCTCATCATTAATCAAGTGTTGGGTATTTATAAAATCAATAAGCTCAAATTGGCTCACTACCATAAATAAGTTATCGAGTTTATGAAGCAAATTCTAAACATCATTATAACTCAGGTTTCTCGAGGGAAGAATAACAAAGCTGATTGCCTGTCTAAGTTACCTAAAGAGATGACAAGTATGAACGATGATGATTTTATACTAATTAGTGTTCGCACTCGTCAAGTCCTATAGCCAATAAATCTAAAATCCCCGCTGGAAGGGGGTCATCAAATGTAGGCAAGCAGGATGTAGCGCATGTTGCGCCTTACACACTCTTACAAATTGTTCATCAAAATCAACAAGATGAGGCTCAGACTATTTAGGAGGCAAGACCTCAATCTGTAGAAACTCCAACATCACAAAGTGAAATCCTCATGGTGGAACAGAAGGAAGATTAGAGACAACCCTTTGTCGACTACTTTAAGGAAAGTAAAGCTAAGCAATAAGTCAATGGCTGCACAACTTAAAAAAAAGGCTTTGACTATATGCTTATGTTGGCAATACCCTATATCGTAGGTCCTTTGAATAGATGTGGCTATGATGTCTAGGAATAGAAGAAGCCAACAAAGTGACTATTGAGATCCACGAAGGACTCTATGGCACACACCAATCATGTCCTAAAATGGCTTTCAAAATCAAAAGAATGGGATACTACTGGTCGTCCATGGTAAAGGATTGTATCAATCATGCCAAGAGATGTCATGAGTGCCATGTTCATGACAACATCATTCATCAGCCTCCAAACCTGTTGCACCCAAAGATAACATCTAGGCCATTCGAATGCTGGGTAATATATATAATTAGACCAATTGACCCACCATCAACAGCTGGTCATCACTTCATCCTAGCAGCCACTGATTATCTCTCTAAGTGGGTTGAAGCTGCTCCATTCAAGGAAGTCACATCCAAGCATGTGACCAACTTCTTCACCCATAATATTGCCTACTCCCCGGTGTGCCATGCCTAATTATCTCAGATAATGGTGCAGCCTTCAAAAGCATTAAAATTTATAGATTTGTTGATCGACATAAGATTGACTGGTGATAGTCATTGATTTATAATCCGGGAGCAATTGGATTAGTCGAGGCTTTCAACAAAATACTAGTCAAGTTTCTTAGAAAGATCCTCACCAAAAATATAAGGGAGTGGCATACTATGCTTGTGGAAGCATTATGGGCCTACCGCACCACTTATAACACCTATGAAATTCACTCCATATGCACTAGTGTTTGGAGCTGAAGTAGTTATACTGCTTGAAGTTGAACTACCCTTGCTCCAAGTAGTCATTCAACACAATCTCACTCAAGATGATAATGCCCATCTATGGATGGAAGAGCTTGATGCACTTGATGAAGTTAGGCTCCAAGCTCAGCAAAATTTAAAAGACTACCAAGTGAGGATGTCCACAGAATTTGATCACACGGTGCATCTTCAAACATTTCAATAAGGGGAATCGGTTCTGGTGCTGAGAAGAACAATTATTCTGATTGTAAAATAGATGATAAATTTGAGCCTAATTGGAAAGGACCCTTCACCATTGAAAATGTATATCAAGGAGGAGCCTACTAGCTCATTAATTTCAAAGGTGAAAGCCCAATGTCACCAATCAATGGTCAAAATCTAAAGAAGTATTATACATAAAAGTATAATTAGATGAACACACTTACATCTTTCAAAAGTTTTATATTGAAATTCTCTTATAATACAAGAATGATTTTTTGAAATAAAATAGAAATCCCCTTATTAGACGGAGGGTATTTTTTAAAATTTTATAGCAAAATATTAGGCTTTTCCTATAAGACATTGGGCTTCCTTTTAAATTTGGGTTCACATCGCTACTAAGGCCGAGATCTCCATATATATGTTCAAATTACGTATTTAAATTCACAAGTTTTAAAGTCTTACTGATTAAAAAGAGAAATTTTTAAGTCTGCAAACTTCAATAAATCAAGTTGGAGACACATCGTCCCTATATACATCAAATCTAGGGCTCGAGTTGGTGCATAAGTGTGGTGAAAAATTCTTATAAGGGAGCCGCCTTTCAAATCTGTGGGGAGAAAAGAAAGAGGAACCCTTACAAAAATTCATCTTGGTAAGACACCACGTAGATCTACAGAAGTACTTATTCATGTGATTGTATACGTCATCAAGGTATAGTGTACTATCTTGAAAGACAGAAGTCACTACCATTTAATGGAACCAATCACCTCAATAAGGATTCCTAAGGATGATGGGTCTGCATATGTACCAGAGATTCTTTTCATACTTTACATGGAAATGTAAATCAGGATTTATTTTAAATCAAGTTCATTAAGCTCCCTATAAAGGCAAGCCCCCATAGTTAATTACATCCTAATGGACAAGATCTCTTAAGAAAATTCTCGATTAAGGTAAATGATCATTATCTCTGAAGATTTTAATAAGAAGGACTATCAATCGATTGGTTTATATTTTTGAAGATCAAATGAAATTGATCAAAAGAGGGAGTTATTATCGAAGCCAAAATGGGAATAAGTAGGAGATTTCTCATGATGCTAGGAAACTTAGTGAGCATCTCAAACTATCCTAAAAGGTTTGAGTTGTATTTTTCATTAGAAATTTAGGACTTAAGATTCCTTAACACAAGATTAAGGAAATGCCTAAGAGGTGATGAATTATGCTTATGGCCCATAAGGGGAGAAGCAAAATCTAGGGAGCTTGGGCGAGGGTTGGAAGCACAACTTAAATCTAAGGCAAAAATGAGTAATTTGTTTGTCTCCATAAGAGAGGACAAACCACCCGACAACTTGGACTCACAACCGTCTGGGGGTGGCCGCCAACTAACTCCTCTTACGATTTTAAATACATGCAGGAAAGTCTTTATGCTTATGCAAGATAGCTAGGCTATTTTCATTTAGAAAGAGACTAAATCCTTAAACTCACTCCCTAAAGAAACTAGATCATGTAAAGGGATATGCTTTAATGACCTAAATCTAATGCATTTCAAATTTCAATTTATTTCATTTTTGGACAATCATTTGACTCGGGCTAATAGGACATTTTATGACTAATGCATGAGAAATAGATTATTGGCCAAAATCAGCTAGAATTTTAGGAGGTGAGTTTCCACCACGGCCCTTATAGGTCAAGCCGGGTTCTCTAGCAAAGATGAAAGCCCTCCAATCAAGAGTGAAATAAGATGCATGATTATAAAATTTAAGGGGTTTCTAATTCTTTTATCTTGATTTTAATCCTAAGCTTTAGGTGAGGTTATGAGTAGTTTAATTTTAGTTTGAATTTTTAAGTTGGGTTAAAGATTTATTTTTCCCTAAAGAGCCTAATCCACATCCAGGTAATACATAAAGCAAAGAAGAAACTAGAAAAATCATGCCACTTAATGCACAAGTTAAACAAACATAAATCAATTTATAAAACTAGCAAAAAAATGACCGTTTGTGGTCAGACATGATTACACACACTTGAAAATATCAACTGTCGATAGCCGAGCTCTACCCTTATACAACCCGGATTACAAATGAATTAAATTACATTTAAGTAAAAGGAATTCATTATTTTGAGAGGCTTCAAGGTTTATTCTTCTTTCTTCTTTCTTTCTTTTCTTCTTTTCTTCTTTGGATCTTCCTTTAGATGGTTGAATGTGGATGCTCCAAAGCTTCTCATTGTACATAAGATGAGATCTTATGACCAAAGTTCATCCTAATCCCCCATAATAAATCATTCTAAATCATAAATATACAAATTTTAACATGAAAAGGGAAAGCATAAATCTAACTAACACCTATAAAATAAAGGTTAGTCAAATCATGCCACACAAATCCCAAGTATGTATATTGGACTTCTCACCCCACACACGGGTGACTAAGTTCACCTGGCCTATGGATTATGCTAAGGGGTATAAGCACCTACAAGCAAGAAGCATTTATATTTTTATTTATGATAGCGCCCCTTTATCATTCATTCTATGAGTATACACCTTAATATCCTATCTAAAACATTCATCATAAAATAAACTATAACTTCAGCCATGCACCAACCTAACTTAAAGTTATAAGTGGTGACTTGGGCTAATGTGGGTGCTTTGAAGGTTTGTGTGGCATGCTTAGTTTAGGACTTTAGGTTTAAATTTTTTAAGTGTGAAATACATGTTCAACTTAGAGGAGGGTTTCATTTAAGTTGTTTAGTCTTTGGGTTATTTTTATTTCATGTTTTAGTTTGGTTTAAATGAAACTTATGATTAACTACTAAATTATAAATAGAGGGAAAGAGAAGATAACTTTTTTTCCTTCCCTAATCCTTAAGTAATTTCTAAGATAAGTTTTATATTTTGGTTTCATTTAGGTGAATGTTTTAATTATATCTTTTAAATAATCCTAAGTTTAGATCAATTCTGAACAAACCTATCCAAAAAGAAAGGCATTTTAAGATTAAGAAAAATGAATCAAAAATTCACTTAACATACATTATTTTAATTCTTTCCCAACATATATAACATGCATATGGATGGACCCTAAGCATATCTATACATAAAAATGAGAATAGTTAACACACTTAATGATGCATTCTAAGTAAGTCATTTAAGAAAATTTAGAAGTTAAACATGTATGAATTTTCTTAAGTAAAAAAGGTTTTCTTTCTCCAAAAACTTCACATACATGCATGAAAGTTGGAAAGACATAAGTGAGTATAGCACCATTATTAACCAGAGGTGTAAGATATAATACCTATTTAGGGCTACTTAAAGCCTCACAATCTCGGGGTTGTCCAAACTAATATACCACTTTTTTTAAGTACTAATATGCATATAAAAGAAATAAAGTGGAGAAGAATATGCAAAAGTTTACTTAATGGTTTCATCTTGGTTTATGCAATGTATTCCTGCAACTATAATAACTCTTTCCTAAGTGGGAGCATAGGATGAATAAGGTTTGGAATCAAGTAAGTGTTGGGTTCTTTTCAAATGAACCCTACACTTTACTAACCCATATTCAAAACTATGCTAACCTAAGAAAGTAAGGAAAGGCTACACTAAACATGTTTCATAATCTACCACATGCAAGCTTATAATTAAATTATAAGAATAGTACACTTTCAGATTTTATGTTTTATTTATATATTTTGAAAATACTTTGGATTTAGTAGTGATAATAGTCACTCATATTTTACTTTAGCCAACACATGCGCATTTGACATAAAGTAAATAATTTTCTTTTAAAATTTTGACAACATGGAATCATGGATGCATAAGTCATATGGCATACGATTTAACATGTTGGGAAAGATCTAAAGTAATGTTATCACATGAACAAACTCACTTTACTTAATTCCTAAATACATTCTTAAAGAGTAAGAAAACTTAGAATAAATCAAAGTGAATTTCAAAATGATTTTTGTAAAATTGAAGTTTGATTTAATTTTAAAAGGGTGAGATTAGTTTGTTGTTCCTAACCCATTTACACATGTGTTTTGTATTTTAGTTTAATTTTTAGATAATTAGATCCATTTTTAAGTGTTGATTAGGTTAAGGTATGCATTAAGTGATTTAATTATCCCTTACCTACACCACCTTTGGAGAATTAACTTAGATAATTATGAGCCAATGAGATGACATAAAACCCACAAGATGTAAATTTGCAATGCACCTAGCATTAAAAAGACCTAATGCAATTTGGCTCATAATTAAAAGTTAATTAAGCTAAGGGGTTTTAGCTTAAGTACTTTTAAAACACCCTTTCACACTTATGAAAGGGGGTTTAATTTTCTTAATTAGACTTAAGCTATTGAACACCTAAGCATCTACCCAAGGTAGATTAATTAAGTTCTGGAGTTTTTTAGAATTTTTGAAGATCATTTAGAAGTGTAATTAATGGATTAAGCCTTTAATTAAGAAAGGGATTAAGGAAAGAAAAGGGGTTTTAGGGAATAGCTTAGGGGAAATACCCCAAAATTATTCCCTAAAACCCTTATTCATTGGATCTAACCTCAATCCAACTTAAACATAGGGAAAATCCACTAATTACATCTTAAGTACCCTTAATTACATGAAGAGGGTAATTAGGGAATGAGCTAGCAATGTCCCTAATCAAGGCCTCAATAAGTCTCAAAAAATTAGGGGAGGCAGAGGTTATCCCTAAAAATGAACCCTAAAAATTTGAGATCTATGGTGACTTAATTAGAAAGCAATTAGCTAATTACCATTCCTAAAGAAACCCAAATTTAGAGAAAAAGAGAAATTAAAATGTGTTGAAAATAATAATAAAATATTCTAGGTGAAGTTATCTATCCAAGGCATTTTTTCTTTTATTTTTTTGGATTTTCTATGGAGAGTTATGATTTTTAGAAGCCATGGAAAATAATTAGGAAATAATTAGTTAATTAGCTAATCCCATTTAATCCCCAACGCGTGTGTGGCGGTGCTTTACAGCGTCGTGAGTGAGCCTATATATCCATGAGAGGCGATGGTGCGCATCTTTACCCATAGTGTCGATCAAAGATCGAAGATAAACCACGCTTAAAAAGAGAAAATGATTTCTAAAATGTGAGAAATAATCTCAGTCGTCCATCTAAACATGTGTGGATGGATGGCTGAGATTGGCTGAGTTCTTCCCTGAGGAGGAATGTGAGCCGTTCACAATCCAAGGGAAGATCCGAGCTCGATCCCTCATGGATTCAAACAAAATTCAACACACACCATCTAAGGGATCAGAGCGGCCAATCCAATGGCTAAGATCCTATGAAATGAAAATACACTTCACAAAAGACAACACAACTTAGCCTAAGTGGTTGAAAATTCACTAACCTCATCGGAGGTGATCATCAGTGCTTTGGATCGATGAGGTAGCTTCGTCTAGTGGAGACGAAGCCCTGTTGAGGTTCCTAGCTCTTGAGGTTAAGTGGATGAGTGGGTGGACCAACTCCCCTTAGCTCCCCTTTGATGAATTGATTCCTTCCCCTGTGGGAACTCAATTGGAAGCTTGCTCAATTGATCCTCGATGATGGGTGTGTGGAGGAATTTGGATGAAATTCAGTGTGGAGGAAGTTTGTTATTCAATGTATCTCCCCTATTTTCACTATTTGAAAACTAAGAAATGGTAGAATGGAATGAGTTCTAGGATGCTTGGCGGAGCTCTGTGAAGGTTGCTACCTCTCCTTAGGTCCTAATCGAGTGTGAGTGTGTTTTGATTTCAGTGAATTAGGGGGAGTATATCTCCCCCCATGGCAATCGTACGACTGAGCCTATTCATGCCATTTTGATCCAATTGTCACAATGGAATGGGTTTTTTGAGTGGTTTGAGGTGTACACATGGTCAGTTTTGCCAGAGGAGTGGATGCCTAGCTTCCATGTGCAATTAATTGAGGTTAGGGGGAGTTTGAAAATTCAATTTGGTGTCTATGGGTCAGGTTTGGTCCATAGGCCAAATGGGTTGACCCAAACCCATAGGGTTGGGTGCACCACTCATCACTAGGTCCCCTTGATGTTTGGGGAGAGCCTCAAGTATTTGTAATCAGTGCATAACCAAAATACTCATGGGCTAAGCCAAAATTTGTTCTATGGCCTAAAAGCAAAGTGGTCATTTTGCTATTTTTTTTAATTTGGGTATGTTTGGTATGTTGAGAAAATAAGTTAGGCCAAGTTTCAATGGATTTGGAATCCATTTGATAGGGTTTGGCTCATGTTGACCCATTTAAGTCAAAATGGGTCAACTTGGGTCAAGTTGACCAATAGGTCAAATTGGGTCAAACCAAGGGTTGGGTCAAGTTCATATGACCATTTGAAATATTTTGGTGCCTTTGGTTTGGTTCAATTTGGTATAGATTAGGTTTTGGCTCATATGACCCATTTAGGTAAGTTGACCTATTTGACCCATTTGACCTATTTGGGTTAGGTCAAGGGCAGGTTTATGTTTGGTTGGTCATATGAAGTGGATTGATATCTTTGTTTCCAATCAATTTGAGTTAGGTTCAATTTTGGCTCAACATGACCCCTTTAGGTCATGTTGGGTCTAAGGTCAATTGAGGCTTTGGTCAAGTTCCACAAGTGATTTGGGATGGACTTGACCCATTGGTTTCAATCAATTTGGCTTAGATCAAGTTTTGACACATTTTGACCCTTTAGGTCAAAATGGGTCAACTTGGGTCAAGTGGGCCAAATGGGATAGGTTAGGCTCAAAGGTTGACTTGGTCAAGTTCAAACATAGGTCATGAGTGAAATTAGATCAATGATTTCAATCAATTTGACCTATAGTAGATTTTGGCCATGTTAGGTTTTATTTTAGGTTAACTGTTGACTTGGTCAACCCTTAGGTTTGATTGGTTTGACCTAATTTGATTGATTGATCATCCCATGATGATTGTTGATCATGGTGAGAAGAATATATGAGTTTGGTTCAATCCAATTTGGTTTGGATCAAAAGTTGGCTCATAAGGGTACTTTAGGTCACTTTGGGTCAAGTGAGCCTAAGTGGGTCAAATGGCTAGGTCAAAGCTTGATTTGAAGTTGACTGATCTTGCATATGGACTTATAATTGAAATATAAATCCATTTATAAGAGGTTTGAATTTAAATGGATTTTGATCCATTTGAAAATCTCATATTCAAAGGAAGAATATGAAGCAGTTTTGGGTTTGATTTTTTATTTGGGTTTGATTTATATATGAGCTCATGATTGTAGGATTGATTGAACCATGAGAGAAAATCAAGAGTTTGTCTTGATTTGAATTGATTTTGGCTAAGTTTAAGATTTTTACTTGAAAGGCATAGATTTGATTTTAATTTGATTTGAGTTTGAGTTTTGGAGTTGGTTTTGATTGTTTGAATTTAAATTTCATTTATATATGTGAATATAGATGAGCATATAAATTGGTCTTGAGAAAATTTCAAGGATTTGAAAGAGTTTAATCATGATTTGAAGTTAAATCCATTAAAGGGAATTTTAAAAGATTTAATTGAATTTTTAATTTGAATTTTAACTTTTTGAGTTGGATTTGATTGATGTATATTTATATTTCATTTTTATATGAGAACATAAATGAGAATATAAATATATTTTGAGAAAATCCCATGAGTTTGAAGTGGTTTGATCAAGGTTTAGGTTAAATCCATTAATAAAAAATTAAGGGATTTAAGGGATTTTTTAAACATTTTTAATTTGGAATATAATTTTTGCTTTGGATTTAATTGAGTTATATTTATATTTCATTTATATATAAGAATATAAATGAGGATATAAATTGATTTTGAGAAAATCCCATGGATTTGAATAGGTTTGATTAAGATTTGTTGTTGATTTTGGCTAAGTCCTTTAATGAAAAATTAAAGGAATTTAGAAAATTTTCATGAATTGTTTTGGAATTTTGAGTTTGATTTGATGGAGTTGAATTTATATTTCATTTATATTTCATTTATATATGTGAATATAAATGAGAATATAAATGACTCATGAGAAAATCTCAAAGATTTGAATAGGTTTGATTCATGATTTTGGCTAAGTCCTTAAGAAATGGTTAAGGACTTAGGAAATTTTGATGGATTTTGATCATGGCTTTCAATCATGGACTTTAATCAAGGATTTCAATCATGGATTTGAATCATGTAATTGATTTGGAGTTTGACTTGAGAGAAGAGAAGTGAGGAATGACTTAAGCTAAAGGGTAGGAAATTTTTCTAACACCCCTAAGGCATGACCTATTCATATGGCTAACTCTTCTAAGTCCTCTACGGCTAGGGAAGAGTGTCCACCTAATCACTTGATGTGTCTTAAGACTAAGGAACTCTTAAAGTCTAAGAGTAATCCTAAGCCTAAGATGGAGGTGTTGAGAAATCATTCTAAAAATGAGGTCAAGGGCCCAATAGGTGTGGTGTGGACAGAACACATATGGTGTTGGAAATGATCAACAACACCGAAAGATCATAATCACTAACAGAAACTATCTATTCTTGACCCAAGGAAAAGATAGAATCCAGAGCTTAGTGCAATGTGGCTCTACTTATATTCAAGACACAAGAGAGAGGAAAGAAATCTACAAAAGGATAGAGTGTGAATGTTCCACTAGAGAAGCTGGTTCAAGTCATCTACAAAGAAATGAAAGGTTGGATTTGATTTGAATCTCACTAAGGAGAGATCTCCACTCGGGGAGAGGGATTGGATTTGTTTCAAATTTCTTTAGGTTTGAATTTTTAAAAACCCTGTTGGTTTGCAATGGGTTGTACTGAATAGAAGCCATAGATGCTAAGACCTAATTTAGATTTATCAATTGAAAGGGGCAATCTACTAAACACATAGTAGGACTAACTAGCAAGAGGGAATGCCATTTGGTATACAACAGATGTACTAGGAAGAAAGTGTGGTAGACATACATCCTCCAAATAAGGACTAGTTGCTGGGGTAATCTATTGGCAAGATAATCGACTGAACCCAACCTGGGTTGACTATTGAGTGAATGCCACTGTGGGACTTAAATCAGCTCAAGGGTAGTCAAGGTTAATTTTATTTTCTTAGATTCATTTATTTTATTATGATGGATCTCATAGGCTTGCGATGAACCGTACTGAGTAGGGGCCATGGAAGCCTAGACCTAACTCAGATTTACCAATTCAAAGGGAGTAGTCTACCAACTATAAGGTAGGACTATCCAACCATAGAGAAATGTCTTTTGGTACACAATGGTCAAGTCTTAAGACGAAAACACGGAGACTCACATCTTCCAGAGATAAGAAACCACTGGGGTGATCAATTGCTTTGGGCAACAAATCAACCGACTTTGGGCTGAATTTTGAGTGAATGCCACTGGGGGACTTAGATTAGCTCAAGAATAGTCAACATTAATTTCATTTTTTTAATTTGTTTTTATGGATTCTGTTGATTTGCGATGGATCACACTGAGAAGGAGCTTATAGAAGCTTAGTCCTATCTCAGATTTACTAAACCAAAGGGAGTAGCTTCCCGGTAGATGGGAGAACTATCTGACCAAAGGAGTCCCTTTCAGTTTGCAATGATCAATTAAAGGGAAGAAAGCTTGGGGACTCACATCTTTCTCTAGAAAAGATCACTGGGGTGATTTGTTGCTTTGGGCAATAAATCGAAACCCGACCTAGGGCTGCCCGCCAGTTTGCGACAATCATGCTAGAAAGAATGTGTCAAAGTCTTATATCTTTCAAATCGGAATGATTATCGGGGTAACCTGCTTGTGGAAAAATAGATTGAACCTGACCTAAGGGTGACTACAGAGTGAGTACTGACCCGGGGATTTATCAACTCAGGTAGTCAAGCAATTCCTATAGGGATTTCTGCTTGGGAAAAGGGGCCCTTTGGGGGCTTGAATCCTAATCCACAAGCGAATTAATTTTTTTTGTGTTATTTTAGTTGATTTATTATAGTTTGTTTGTTTATCATGGACCCTTTTATTTTGCGAGAGATCAAACTAAGAAGAAGCTTATATCAGCCTAGACCTATCTTAGATTTACTGAACCAAGGGAGAAATTGCGCATTCGCTGAATAAATTTTCCAATCATAGGGGTGGCTACTAGGAAAGGGGAACTGTTCAATCCAAAAGTTGCCCGGGTAGTGTCTAAATGGGGTCTTGAAGGAATTGATCCAAATAAAGTGCCCACAGGGGATGGGGCCGGTAAGGGCTTAATCCAACACCCTAGAGAAAATGACATGGCTAGTCATAAATTCAATAGGTATTCGTTGTCCAACTCAAGGAGAAAGCACATGGACTCATATCTGCCAAGAGTGGTGTACTCACCGCGTGAGTCACTATTAGCATAGCAAACATCAACCAACCTAAGGTGTCCATCAGTTTGCAATAATCATAGGAAGAAAGCTCGGGGACTCACATCCTCCATAGCTGGGATAGTCTCTTATTTCGGAGGTGTTATTCGACTTAGGACAACTCTTGGTGAATGCCATTGGGAGACTTAGATCAACTCAAAAGTAGTCAAGAGGAAAGGAGCCTCTGGGGACTTATCCTAATCCACAAATATACTCAACCTAGTTAGAACATGATGACTAGTTCAAGAAGAAAGTACGAGGACTCATATCTTCTTAAACAAAGTCAACATGAGGTGGCTTACTAGATGGGCAAGTGAAGCATGCCATACTTGTAAGGTGCTCTTTAATTTGCAATGATCAAGTTAAAAAGAAAGCACAGGGACTCACATCTTCCAACAAATGACCACTGGAGTGATATACTAGCGAGGTAGCATGTAGACCCGACCTAGAGCAGCTAATGAGTGAGTGCCACAGGGGGCTTGCTCCCACATCAAAATAGCTTGAGACAAAAGATTTGTGTTTATTATTTTGCATGTGCTAAAAGGAATAGGATGCCTCAGGGGGTCTCTTACAGCTACCTTAAAACATAGTGTGGAATTATGAAATGATGCCACGGATGAAAACAAGAAATTCCACTAAGAAAGGATGCCGCTTGGGTTCTCTCGCACCTAACCTAGTTATGCTAATCAAAATTAGATGCCTCTCGGGTTCTCTTACACCTATTCTAAAAGCATCAGGAGATTGTGTTTGTGTTGTGAAAAAGGGATGAGATGCCATTGGGGGACTCTTACACCTACCCTAAACATGTCACGACGAATTCACAAGATAAGAAAATAACACTTCGAAAGAAGAGAAGATTTGATGAATGGAATCAAATTTTGTTCTTTTTATTAATGAATGTTTTTAACCATGATTTTTTTCATGGATAACATTTCTTTAGATAGAGTCCATTAATTGGAAGCATCGGTGTTCCCCTTTACAATCAATAAGCTGATAAGATCCTCCTTAGTAGGCCTTCTCTATGACATAGGGGCCATCCCAACTGGATTCAAACTTGCCTCCCATCTTTCGACAGGCAACAATTGGTCTCCTTAGACTAACACAAGTTCTCCTACTCAGAAAGACCTAGGGTGGACCAGCTTGTTGTAAGCTTGAATCATTTTGGCCTTGTACAACTGGAGGTTCTGGCATGCTCGTAAGCGACTTTCCTCCAAACCTGTGAGATCTTCTAATCACAACTTCACATTCTGCTATATAGTGATCTTGTTACCAAATGCTATCCTTAGTGATGGGAGTTAAACTTGTAGATGAAGAACGGCTTCAGACAAATACACTAAAGAAAATGGGATAGACTGAGTTGGAGTTCAGTATGTGGTGCGGTAGGCCCACAAGGCTTCAACCAACTACTCGTTCCACTATCATTTGTTATCATCAAGAGTCTTCTTTAGTATCTAGATGAGAGTTTTGTTGAATGCTTCTGCTAAACCATTAGCCCTGGAGTAGTAGAAGTGGAGTATCTCCAATCTATACCATGTCTTCTAGCAAAGCTGTTGATCTTCATGCTTTTGAATGTAGTAACATTATCGGATATAATTCATCGAGGCACCCTGAATCTATATACGATATGCTTTCTAAAAAATTGAAGCACATGGTGAGCTGTGACCTTTCTGAGTGGGATGGCTTCCGCCCACTTAGAAAAGTAGTCGGTAGCAGCTAAGATGAATCGATGCCCCTTAAAAGAAGGAGGATCGATCGGACCTACAATGTCAGTACCTCGACACTCAAATGGCCATGTAGCCAATATAGGGTGTAGAGCATTGGGTGGTTGGTGGAGGACCACACCATGCACCTAACACTGATGGAATCTCCTAGCTACGTCCATGCAATCTATGATTATAGAAGGACAGTAGTATCCAAGTCTTTTGATCTTAGACTTCATCTTCGGACCAGACTGATGCACTCCACATAGACCTGAATGTACCTCAGTTACAATTCCATGAGCTTCGTGTTTATCTAAACAATGTGCCACATCTGGTCAAAGGATCGTCAGTACAAGGTGCCATCAACAAGAGCATAGGAAAGAGCTCTATGTTTCACATGATGGGCTTGAGATTTCTCTTAAGGTAGTTTACCAGTGTTCAAGTATTCTATAAACGGTTGCCTCCAATCCAGCTCTTTGTCCATTCAGCAACAACCTCCCTTTCAAGAGAAAGTCTCTTGACGAGTTTCGAATCAATAAGGGACAAGACTTATCTATTTTGGACCCTTATTGAAACGGACTCATCTTCCATACATGCCAACTCTTTGGCAAGTTTTGCCAAGGCATCCGCTACTGCATTCTATGCTCGAGGAACTTTGTAGATGGTACCTTGGGGAATCTGGGCCAACAACTTCATGGTATACTCGTAGTAATGATGAAGCTTGGGCTTGAGGACCTGGTAGGATCTGATAATCTGGTTGATCAACAACTGAGAATCCCCAAAGATGTTGATGCTCTTGACACTGATAGTGATGTCTAACTCCAAACCGGCAATCAAAGCCTCATACTTGGCTTTGTTGTTGGTGCAGGGGTTGGAAAGATAGTATGAGAATCTCATCACATCGCAGTTTGGAGTTAGAAGAACTATTCCTACCCCTGCCTTTCCTAGGAGAATAGATTGTGGTGCTTCACCTTTAAGAAAAGAAGCAGCACCATCAAAATAAATCTCCCATCGATGGTTTTTGACCTCCCTGAAGTTCATGATTTGTTCATTAGGGTGATCGTCACTAAGCGGAGACTCAGCAGGAGGTGGGTGTGCTGCTAAGAAATCTGCTAGTGTCTGACCTTTTATCGCACGGAGGGGGTACAAATGTAATATCAAATTGTAAGAGTATCATGGAACAATGGGCCAAACATCTAGAAAGCGTTGGTCATGTCATGAGGTACTGCAGTGGATTGGTTATAGAGATCAAGTTCACCTTATGAGAGGGCATGTAGTGTCGTAGCTTCTGAGATGAAAAGATCAAAGCTAGGCAATGTTTCTCAATAGGTGGATAGTTTTCTTCAGTAGGGATCAGACGGCGGCTAAGGTAGTAGAGAGTGCTTTCCTTCCCCTCATCATTGGTTTGGGATAATAGAGCACCAAGAGAGTCGTCCAACGCAATAGTGTAAAGGATCAAGGGCCTACTGGATAGCATCTGCGAGAACTAGCGGCTTCACCAAGTATTCTTTGATGTCTTCAAATGCATTCATCATCGCGAACTTATCATTTGACAGATCTTTAAAGATCCTTGAATAAGATAATTTAATTCTAATGTTGAACAAACTCAAGAAATTTTCTTAAATTGACTCTATATGCACACTTCAGGAGATTCATTTTCAGGTTATATTATCTTAACCGTTCAAAAAATACTCTCAAGTCGAAGAGATGGTCTTCTTTTTCTAAACTTTTGACTACTAGATCATCAACATAGCACTCAACCTGATGATGGATGAGTTCATTAAAGATCTGAGTCATGGCCCGATGGTATGTAGAACCAACATTTTTAAGGCTAAAAGGCATGACCCTATAATAGAAGATTCCGATCGGGGTTTAAAATGCAGTGTTTCTTTCATTTTCAGGACACATCTTGATTTGGTTATAGTCAGATGATCCATCCATGAAAGAGAACATAGAATGAGATGAGACGATGTCCACCATTAATTCTAGTATAGGAAGAGAAGACTCATCCTTAGGACATGCCTTATTTAATTCTCTAAAATTGACGCAAATGCAAATTTGGCCATTCTTCTTCTTAACTAGGATGACACTAGCTAACCAGGTAGGATATTTTACTTCCCTGATGAAACTAGTATCGATCAATTTCTTGACTTCAGAAATGACTTATTGTTTAATTTCTAATCGCATGCGTCTAGGAGCTTGCTTAATAGGGGTAATGCTAGGATCTATTGCTATCGAGTGGACTGCAATGTTAAGAGATAATCTGGGCATTTCTTCATACTCCATGAAAACCCGTCTTTAAACTTAATCAATAGCCTAACTAAGTCGTTGGTTTCTTCTTCATTCAGTAATGAACTGATAAATATTGGGCAAGGACTTTCTTCTATCCTGAGGTTGATTTCTTTTAGCTTATCGATTATTGAATGAATCTCCTCTACAAATTCTAGTAGATGATGAACATGAAAAGAACCTCTTCTGCTTTGTATCATTGGAAGACTTAGGGACTTCCTTAACTATCAAACCTTGAACTTTCTGAGGTGTAACTGAGGTAAGAGCTAAGGTTCCCAACTGTTGCCTAATAGTTTCACATAAACCAGATTAGAATACTTTGCTTTGCTTAGAGGCCTGGTCTTCGTCTCTAGCTAGATCAAAAATCACCTCCAATGGAACCCATTGAGAGGGGTTTGCTGGTATACTAATCACATTAGACTCATCCTCTGAGCTGAATTCCAAGTCTATGTAAATAGTAGAGGTACTCCTATGAACTGGAACACGACCTCTATTGGCTGACGGCCAACTAGGGGGTCTTCCACCTCTGGACTACCTCTGTTTTGACCTCTGCCTCTACCTGGCGGAGGTTGAGCCATCTACCCACATGTCCATATGATGGAATGAATTGTGGGTGAAATGTGATATGCAAATCCACTTCTTCTTCAATTCCCCTTTCTTGTTCACTTGGACTTTTCTTCTTCTTTTTTTCATTTTACTTTTATCTTTTCATTTGTTTCATTTTCTTTTACTTTTGCATTTGCATTTGAATTTTATCCAAGTTCATGAGAAAGGGTGTTTTGAGGAAGATAATAGGTCACATCCTCATAAATCTCAACCTCTCTAACTGAGAATGGCTTTATGTCCCCATTGACATGGCACTCAATTCCATCTTTTCTAAACTTGATACATTGATGAAGGGAGGATGGAATGATCTTATTCTTGATATATCCAAGGCCTACCAAGAAAAGTAGTCTATAAACTCAGTCAATAGTCTAACTAAGTCATTGGCTTCTTCTTCACTCATTAAAAGGAAAGGAGCCTCTGCGAGACTTATCATAATCCTTAAATATACTCAACCTAGATAGAACATGATGCTAGTTCAAGAAGAAAGTATGGGGACTCACATCTTCTTAAACAAAGTCAACATTAGTGGCTTACTGGCTAGGCAGTGAAGCATACCATACTAACAAGGTGCTCTTTGGTTTGCAATGATCAAGTTAGGAAGAAAGCCCAGGGACTCACATCATCTAATAAATGACCACTGCGAGGTAGCATGTAGACCCAACCTAGAGTAGCTAATTAGTGAGTGCCACAGGAGGCTTGCTCCCACATCAAAATAGCTTGAGATAAAAGATTTATGTTTATTATTGTGCATGTGATAAAAGGAATAGGATTCCTCTGGGGACTCTTACACATACCTTAAAACATAATGGGGAATTATGAAATGATACCACAGATGGAAATAAGAATTCCCACTAAAAAAGGATGACGCTTGGGTTCTCTCACACCTAACTTAGTTATGATAATCGAAATAGGATGCCTCTCAGGTTCTCTTACACCTACTCTAAAAGCATTGAGAGATTGTGTTTGTGTTGTGAAAAAGGGATATGATTCTACTAGGGGGACTCATACACCTACCCTAAACACATCGGCAGATTTGCAAGACAAGCAAAAAATACTTCAAAAGAAGAGAAGATTTGATGAATGGAATCAGATTTTGTTCTTTTATTAATGAATGTTTTCAAACATGATTTATTTCATGGGTAATATTTCTTTAGATGGAGCCCATTAATTGGAAGCATCAGGTTCCCTTTATAATCAATAAACTGATAAGATCCTCCTTGGTAGGCCTTCTCTATGACATAGGGACCTACCTAAGTGGGTTCAAACTTTCCTCCCATCTCTCAATGGGAAACAGTTGGTCTCCTTAGGACTAACACAAGTTCTTCTGCTCAGAAAGACCTAGGAAAGACTAGCTTATTGTGAGTTTGAATCATTTTGGCCTTGTACAACTCGAGATTCTGGCACGCTCGTAGGCGACTTTCCTCCAAACCTTCAAGCTCTTCTAACTGCAACTTCGCATTCTGCTCTGTAATGATCTTATTATCCAATGATATCCTTAGTGATGGGAGTTGAACTTCTGGAGGAAGAACGACTTTGAACCCATTCATTAAGAAAAATGGGGTAAACTGTGTTGGAGTTTGGTATGTGGTGCGATAGGCCCACAAGGCTTCAATCAACTGCTTGTTCCACTATCATTTGTTTCCATAAAGCATCCTCTTCAGTATCTAAATAAGAGTTTTGTTAAATGCTTCTGCTAAACCATTAGCCCTGGGGTAGTAGAGGTGGAGTATCTCCAATCTATACCATGTCTTCTGGCAAAGCTGTTGATCTTTGTGCTTTTGAATGCAGTACCATTATCGAATAAAATTCATCGAGGCACCCTGAGTCTATATGCAATATGGTTCCTGAAAAATTGAAGCACATGGTGAGCTGTGGCCTCTTTGAGTGGGATGGTTTCCACTCACTTGGAAAAGTAGTCGGTAGCAGTTAAGATAAATCGATGCCCCTTGGAAGAAGGAGGATCGATCGGACCCACAATGTCGGTACCCCAACATTCAAATGGCCATTAAGCAAATATAGGGTGTAGAGTGTTGGGTGGTTGGTGGAGGACCACACCATGCACCTGACACTGATGGCTTCTCCTAGCTACATCCATGCAATTTGTGATTATAGAAGTCCAGTAGTATCCAAGTCTTTTGATCTTCAACTTCATCTTTAGACTGGATTGATGCACTCCACAATGATCAATGTAGCCAATTCCATGCTTCCTATTTTCTATCAACAACCACATGGTCAAAGGATCGTCGATATAGGGTGCCATCAACAAGAGCATAAGAAAGAGCTCTCTGTTTCACCTGATGGACTTGAGATTTCTCTTGAGGTAGCTTGTCGGTGTTCAAGTAATCTATGAACGGTTGCCTCCAATCCAGCTCCTTGTCCATTCTGACAACGATAACCTCCCCTTCAAGAGAAAGTCTCTCGATGAGTTTCGAATGAATAAGGGAATAGAATTATCTACTTTGTACCCTTATTGAAATGGACTCATCTTCCGGACATGCCAACTCTTTGGCAAGTTTTACCAAGGCATCTGCCACTACGTTCTCTGCTCAGGGAACCTTGTAGATGGTGCCTTCAAGAATCTAGGCCAACAGCTTCATGGTATACTCATAGTTATGACGAAGCTTGGGCTTGAGGACTTGGTAGGACCCGGCAATTTGGTTGATCACCAACTGAGAATCCCCAAAAATATTGATGCTCTTGACACTAATAGCGATGGCTAACTCCAAACTGGAAATGAAAGTCTCATACTCAACTTCATTGTTGGTGTAGGGGTTGGAAAGATAGTATGAGAATCTCATCACATTGCGTTGAGTTAAGAACTATTTTCTTTTCAGAATAGATCGTGCTTCACCATTAAGAAAAGAAGCACATCAAAAATACATCTCCTATCTATTGTCCCCCCAAAGTTCATGATTTGTTCATCTTGAGATCAATGATTGAGGAATTTGGATGAAATTCAGTGTGGAAGAAGTTTTCTCTTCAATGTATCTCCCCTATTTTCACTGTTTGAAAATTGAGAAATGGGAGGATGGAATGAGCTCTAAGATGCTTAGGGGAGCTCTGTGAAGGTTGCTAGCTCTCCTTAGGTCCTAATTGGGTGTGAGTGTATTTTGATTTCAGTGAATGAGGGGGAGTATATCTCCCCATATGGCAATCAGATGATGGAGCCTATTCATGTTATTTTGATCCAATTGTCATAATGGAATGGGTTGTTTGAGTGGTTAGAGGTGTGAACATGGTCAGTTTGGCCAAAGAGTGGATGCCTAGCTTCCATGTGAAACCAATTAAGGTTTGTGGGGAGTTTGAAAATTCAATTTGGTACCTATGGGTAGGGTTTGGTCCATAGGCCAAATGGGTTGACCCAAACACATAGAGTTGTGTGCACCTCTCATCACTCCCCTTGATGTTTTGGGAGAGCCTCAAGTGTTTATGATGAGTGCATGACCAAAATACACATGGGCTAAGCCAAAATTTATTTTACAGCCTAGGGGTATAGTGGTCATTTTGCTATTTTTTAAAGTTGGGTATATGTTTACTATGTTGAGAAATTAGTAAGCCAATGATTTGGAATCCATTTGATTTTGCTCATGTTGACCCATTTAGGTCAAAATGGGTCAACTTGGGTCAAGTTGATTAATAGGTCAAATTGGGTCAAACCAAGGGTTCGGTCAAGTTCATATGACCATTTGAAATATTTTGATGCCTTTGGTTTGGTTCAATTTGATATAGATTAGGTTTTGGCTCAGATGATCCATTTAGGTCAAATGGGTCAAGTTGACCTATTTGACCCATTTGACCTATTAGGTGAGTCACTGCCAGCATAGCGAACATCAACCAACCTAAGGTTCCCATTAATTTGCAACAATCATCCTGAAGAAATTTCGTGACTCACATCCTCCTATGTAGAAGCTACTGATATTTGGCTCGATAACTATGACTACCGAAAGTGAATGCCACTGGGGGACATAGATCAACTCAAAAATAGTCAAGAAGAAAGGAGCCCCTAGGAGACTTATCCTAATCCTCAAATATACTCAACCTAGTTAGAACATGATGGCTAGTTCAAGAAGATAGTATGGGGACTCACATCTTCTTAAACAAAGTTAATTTTAGGTGGCTTACTGGCTCGACAGTGAAGCATACCATACTAACAAGGCACTCTTTTGTTTGCAATGATCAAGTTAGGAAGAAAGCCTGGGGACTCACATCTTCCAACAAATGACCACTGGGGTGACATACTAGCAAGGTAGCATGTAGACCCGACCTAGAGCAGCTAATGAGTGAGTACTACATGGGGCTTGCTCCCATATCAAAATAGCTTGAGATAAAAGATTTGTGTTTGTTATTGTGCATGTGCTAAAAGGAATGAGCTGAAGGCCAACTAGGGGGTCTTCCACCTTTGGACTACCTTTGTTTTTTCCTCTACCTCTACCTCACGGAGGTTGAGCCATCCTACCTATATGTCCATATGATGGAATGAACTATGGGTGAAATGTGATATGCAGATCCACTTCTTCTTCAATTCCCCTTTCTTGTTCACTTGGACTTTTCTTTTTCTTTTCATTTTCTTTTATCTTTTCTTTTGTTTCATTTTCTTTTGCTTTTGCATTTGCATTTGAATTTTATCCAAGCTCACGAGAAATGGTGTTTTGAGGAAGATAATGGGTCACATCCACATAGATCTCAACCTTATCTAACTAAGAATGGCTTTTCATTCTCGTTGACACGACACTCAATTCCATCTTTTCTAAACTTGATACACTGATGAAGGGAGGATAGAATGATCTTGTTCTGATGTATCCAAGGCTTTCCAAGAAAAGCAATGAATGAAGTATTCAAATGAATGATGTAGAACTTGGCTTCAGTTTTTCAGTCACCGATCTCCAATGGTAACACTATAGAACCTAAAGCCCACTCACCTTGATCATTGAATCCTCTCAACATCATGTTATCTCCTCGGAGAGAAGAAATGTCCATCTTCAAATAGGCAAGGGTCTTTAGACTCATCATGTTTACTGATGCACCTGAATCCACAAGAACCTTGGTGAGTCTAAACCTGTCCATATCAACTGTAATGTATAGGAGACGATTGTGCTCCAGGTCCCCTAGTAGAAGGTCTTCATCGGTGAAGGTGATCCCTTGGGCTTCTTTTACATTATGTGCTTCCTCACCTATAGCGGTCAACTGAGCTAAGCATTATTTCAGGATCAAGGAGGGCCTTGATTAGTGATTCTCTCATCATATATGCTTAGCTTAGATGTCAACTTTCTAAGGTGAGAAAGGACATTATAGTCCACCTTCGGCTGATCTTTCACAAGCATATCCAAGGGTAGAGCATCCAATGGAAGGGCTTCTCGATCTTCAGTACCAATGACTTGTTTCCTATTTAGGTGTGCCTAGGAGGTAGAACCTTGCCACTATGAAGGTTGACTTGATAATCTGGAGGAAGTGGTGGAAAGTTCTACGCACTTGCTCACCATAGCTTCTCCTATGGGACTCTCAATGAATGATTCCAAGTCTATCTCAAGAGGTGAACCCATAGTATTCGTGAGTTGGAAGATCCAACTCTGAATCAGAAGGAGGAAGATCAAAATTATTATAGTTTATTAGACTTGAAGAGTTATCGCTAGGAATAGAAGAAGAAAACTCATCATAAGAGACACATATGCAATTCAAATCAGCTTTAGTCTTCAATTTCTTGGAAGTATTTGTAGGTACAAAGTTGAAGTCAAGTAGAGTGAGTGGAGTAAGAGATTTGATGCCCTTATCCATTGATATAAGAGTTCTATTAGAAGTAGAAATAGAAGAACTAGCTAAAATAGAAGAAGCTGCTAGTGTGGAAGCTACAAGTAATGGACCGACACGCCAACGGTGCTAAGGTTATCCCGCCAATACATTGTGCTACTGTCGAGCTCCCACTTTTCTAGAGTTGGCACTGGCAACTTGCAAACCTTTCTTGGTGTTGGAGGTTTGAGCTGAGTTAGGCACCTAGAAGGAAAGCTTCTTGATCTTCTAGATAATTTTCTTAGAGGTTTTAGATAAAGAATTGTCCAAACCTACTTTTATTTTGGTAGGATCGCTAGTATCCCCAAGGATTACCCTAATGGAACTAGAAGGTTGTTCCACAAGGTATTCCTTTGGGATAATGATAGCACCAATCTTGAAACTGTGTTCAAGCTAATCTTTAAATGTAAAGCAATCCTCCAAAATGTGGCCCAACGCATACGGTAGTAAGGGCAAAAGTTTGGATCATAACTTTTGCCAACTTCCTCCAGTCTCCTAGGCTTGGGTAGCTCAAAATTAGGTTTCTCTAAGAGATTCTTAAAGATTTTCCAATTACCTCCCTCTTAAAAGAATAAGGTTTGTTTAACTTATCTAAAAGAGTAGGTGGATCATAGCTACCTGGCAGCGGATATGCATGCCACTGCTACTGCTGGTATGGTTGAGGCGGTGGCTATGCTGGCCGTGGAGGCTGAGGTGGAGGCCGGTATGGCTGCCTTGGTGGTGGTAAAGGAGGTGGAGGCTGCTGAGGTCATGGTCTCTGACCGATCTCTCTGGCCGCTTCCCTTGTCAACATCTACGCTCTAGGTTTCTTATCATAAACCTTCTGGGATTTCTACTTTGGAGACTAATTTGAAAAAGGCAATTGTTTCGCCTCTTCTTGTAGACTAGCCACCTTGTTGATTAGCTTCTAAAATATCTTTATGGTGAAGCTCTTAAGCATGAAGGTGATCGGGCCATGTATATTCTTCAAGAGAATCTCAATGGTATATTGTTCAAATAGCTGCAGTTCACACTTCATACTCAAGTTGCGCCATTGGAGAATATAATTAATAAGTGACTCACTGGAGTGTTGTTGGGCTACAATGAGATCACCTATAGTAACCTTTTGCTAAGCTCCAGCAAATCTCTTGATAAAGAGTTGCTCCAACTCAGCAAATGTCTTAACTAAATTGGGTAGTTCAACATACCAATCAAAGATAATACTCGCTAGGCTATTGACAAAGAGTCTAAAGAGTCAAGCATCGCCACCGCATTGCAAAATCGGCCTCAAGTGATCTATACCGCCATTCCCACGCCATCAAGCTCTTGAAGGAAGGAGGCACAAAACCCTTGGGATACTGGATGGCATCAAATTCCTCTGGGTAGGGTCTACCCTTTGGAACTGATGATCTTCCCTGGGCTTGAGCCAAGGCTTCCTTCACCTGCTGCTCAACCATGATTTTCAAATCTTTTTTTTTGTATGGAGGTACTATCCACTACCTTCCTATACATGCTAGTGCTACCTTGTTCGATGGGAGATAGAGTCTTAACTGGATCTAAAACATGCACTAGTTTAGACTAACTCACATCGACTGTGTTAGGATGAACTGGAAGGGCTTGCTTCTGAGGCACTGACACTACTGCCAACAAGTCCTGTAACTGCTATGCCATCCTATCAATCTGTTCATTTTTTTCCTTAACTAAATTCAGAGGTGATGGGCTGATTCTAATGTGTCTCCCTGATCAACCTCATCTCCTTCCATGGCCAGTTGCTCTCTAAGAAGATAACCTCTAGTATCAACCATGTGTATGCCAGCTGAATCCCCCATCAAGTCATCTTCGCTGGGATCGAAGCTGACTTTTTCTTCATCAAACCATGCATACACTAAGATCTCCTTTTTCTCTATAAAATAGTGTGCAACTACCTCATCTTAGGATCGATATAATACTATAGGTACAAAAATGTTGGGCTGTGATCAGATCATGAGCACAAACCTCATCAAGGAGAGTCAACCTATGATCGTACTCACTAGAAGAATGGTAATCCTGACTAATGCTAGCATTAATAGGGGCAACAACACTGGAATGATCCTATACCACTACTGCCATTGTACCATCTTCTGGATATCCATGATAGTAGTCACCATCTCTACATCTGGCTGAATGGGTGGAGTTGGTGAAGGAATGACCACGATGCTCCAGGATCACCACTCCTTCCGCACCACCACTAGGGCAGAAGGTTGAGCAGGAGAGCTTAGCCCTACCACAATGGGTGGTGTAAGAGAAGTAGATCCCTTGGCCGTAGTTGGATCACCAATGGGGTACATTTCTCCCCAAATGCGACCTTCATGGCCTTAGCTGGAATAGGTGATGCTGGGATGTACACTAGAGTTGGTGGATATGGAGTAGAGCAGTGGGGTGGAGACACAATGACTCTCTATGTACAGGAGTTGTCCTCCTGTGATGGCTGGTACTCGTGAGGAGGATACTAGCGATGATCGAGTGGTAGCGCAAGCCGAAAGTACCAAGCGTAAAAGCGGGCATGGATGAACCTCGCCGCTCTCAGTGATATGTGATGTATGGGCCTCACGCCCTCTCACCTCCCTCTACGAGGGATAACAGATCATAGATCAAATTGAGCACCAACTTGAGCATTCAGATGCTCGCCACTGGCAAAGTACGAGCAGGCCGGGCACACCTCCTACTCGAAATTGTGCTCCAAATGCACCAGGAGGATGATGACAGAATCCTCGACATCCTCTATCGATCGAGAGGATGAAACTTGTTCTCCATAACTAGTGGTGATGTGATCATGAACTCATCATGGTCTGAGCATTGCCAACTCTCGCTATCGGTATGGAACGCTTGACCATATCTTTTTTTGGCCGAGTAATGAAAGGGTGAGATGAGTGCGAGCTAGACACATACTCAAATATAGGGAGGCAAGTGAAACCAGGGATATTACCCTTGTGGTAGATGATAGGGTGATAGGCACCGGGCAATGTGGGCAACTCGGATGAACTAGGAATGAAATCGCTGGTACCGCTAATCAAACTATAGGTTGTGGTACTTCCATAGCTTTCATCTTCAGTGAGGAAGTCTCTGAGTTTGAGGGTAAGTCTATCCTGATGACCACCGAACCCTCTTCCTACTCACTGTGGAGGGAATGCCCTCATCTTGGCCCCTCAAAGCCATGGCCAAAGTGGATCAAATGAGTATGATCCAAATGAGGAAAATCACTGACCTAAGGTAGGTCCATGCCATGAGGAAGGTAAGACAAATTTTGTGATCGCCACTATATTAACTAAAACCCAAACTAAAAAACCGCATTAAGAGAGATCTACAAATGAGAAATGAACTTGCATCAATTTTTCTCTCATAGATTTTAAATTTTGAATTTTGAAAATTTGAACCCACATCCAACAACTTGGAAGTGTTAAGTGGGTTCAAATGAATTTGAAAGATTGATTGAAAGAGGAGAAGTATGAATCCAAACTTCAACAAATTTGAGTATGTTGAAATATAGATTCAATATTTTGATTAGATGCTTCCATAGGTTCATTTTGTTTTGATTTTAAATTTTCATTTTGGATTTGGAGGATCCTTTCCTTTAATAAATTTGGGTATGTTAAAGTAAGGATCAAATTGATTTTGTGTTGTTTGAAAGTTTTGTAATTTTTACTTACTTAACAAATTTAGGTATGCTAAGTAAAGTGAAAGTGATTGTTTCTTTTTGAAATTTTTGTTTTGTTTTGATTTTGGAAGATTTGGAATTCTTACTTCACAAATTTAGTTATGCTAAGTAAAGAACCCAAGTGTTTTTTTTTTTTTTGATTTTGAAATCAGGATCCTTATCAAATTTAGGTATGCTAAGAAAATCCTAAGTGTTTCATTTGTTTGGAAAATTTTGATTTTTGAAAAGGGCAGGATCCCTTAGCAAATTTGGAATGCTAAGGGATCCCAAGTGTTTTGTTTTATTTTGAAAATGTTTTGAAAGTGGAGTTTCAACTTAAGCAAATTTGGTATGCTAAAGATGAAATCCCACTTGGTTTCATGAAATGGAGATTTCACTTAGCAAAAATAAAATTCCAAATCGTGTGTTTAAAATTTTGATTTCATTTTTATTTTGATTTTTGAAAATAAAAATTTCTCCTTAACAAATTTGGTATGCTAAGGGAAGAAGTTCCAAAGGTGTGTGAGAAATTTTTATTTTGATTTTGGAAACTTTAATTAGCAAATTTGAGTATGCTATGTGAAGCTCCAAAATATGTTTTGAAAAATTTTTGAACTTTTGATTTGGAAATTTCATTTAACAAATTTATGTATGTTAAATGAAGTTTCAAATGTGTGTTGAAAAGTTTTGAATTTTTTATTTGGAAACTTTACTTAACAAATTTAGGTATTTTAAATGAAGTTCCAAATATTAGTTTGAAAATTGTGAAAAAAAATTTATTCTGATTTTGGAAACCTTACTTAACAAATTTGTGCATGTTAAGTGAAGTTCCAAAATGCTTTTAGAATTTTAAAAATTTTTGGATTTTGATATTGGAAACCTTACTTAACAAATTTTTGTATGTTAAATGAAGTTCCAAAATGTGTGTTTGAAATTTTTTGAAAATATGATTGTTGATTATTGATTGTTGATTTTGGATTTGGAAACTTCACTTAGCAAATTTGATTATGCTAAATGAAACCCCAAATGTGTTTTGAAATTTTTTGAAAATATGATTGTTGATTTTGATGTTTGATTTGGAAACTTCACTTAGCAAATTTGATAATGCTAAATGAAATTCCAATCGTATTTTGAAAAATTTTGAATTTGGAAACTTTAGTTAACAAATTTGGATATGTTAAATGAAGTTCCAAATGAACTTTGAAAATTTTTGGGAATATGATTGTAGATTTTGAATTTTTGAAAAGAAGACCTCCGTTCAATAAATTTAAGTATGTAGAATGGAGATTCATTTTATTTTTGAAATGAGATATTTTTATTTTGTGTGTGATTGTTACTTCTTTTTTGAAAGAGAGGAATTCCAACTTAAAGACATATGTGGGATATGCTTAAGTAGAATTTCCTAAAATGATATTTTATTTTTAATTGGAGATGAAACCTCATTTAATAAACTTAAGCATATTATAAGATGATATTCATATGTGCTCTTTGAAAATTTTGTTTTTTGTTTACAAATGAACTTTCCATTCAATATGCATGAATGTATTGAATAGAAAAATTCATGCGTGCTTTTGAAAATTTTAAATTTTTTTACCAATGAACTTTCCATTCAATAAGTGAGCATATTGAATAGAAGAATTCATGTGTATTTCTGAAAAGTTTGATAATTATGATTGTGATTTTGGAAAGATATGATGGTTCATTTATTTTAAAAATAAAACCCTCATCAAAACAAATTGAAAAAGGATGTTCATTTGTGCTTTTGGAAAATGTTATTAATTTTATTTTGAAAATCCCTACATATAACAATTACGTGAATTGTTAAATGAGGGTGAAGAATTTTTGTGAAAAATATTTTATTAAGTACATTTTTTTTAAAAAAAAGGTGCTTTTGAAAAAGAAAATTTCTTTTATGGAAGATTTATTATTTTAGGATGAACCTTTCCTTATCATGAAAATGGTAAGAAGGAAGTCTTTAAAATGGTTTTCTTTATTATTTAGATCCTTTTCATTTTACCCATTGGAGGAACCCAACGGGGATTTTAAGATCAACATGGAATGCAGTCCTAAAACCTAAAGATGTTGGCTAACTCAACTCAAGAATGAAATGAGCTAAGTGCCAACAGAAAGAAGGATAGTCTTTGATTCATGCCAAAGTACAAACCCACTATCAATACTCAAAGACAATGATAATTTACCAAAGTTGGAGACAGGAATCATCCTTAGCGGAGTTGCCAGAAAAATCTATGGTAAAAAATTCATATAAAGGAGTCACCTTTCAAATCTATGGGGAGAAAAGAAAGAGGAATTCATCTTGGTAAGATGTCATGCAGATCCGCTGATGTACTTATTCAGGTGATTGGATACATCATCAAGGTATAGTGTACTATCTCAAAACATAGAAGTCACTACCCTTTAATGGAACCAATCACCTCAATAAGGACTCCTAAAGATGATGTGTCTGCATAAATACCAGAGATTCTTCCATTACTTTTCATGAAAAAGTAAAATGGCATTTATTTTAAACCAAGTTCATTAAGTTCCCTATAGGGGCAAGCCCCCATAGTTAATTACATCCTAAATACAGGATCCTTTAGGAAAACTCTCGATTAAGGTAAATGATCATTGTCTCTGAAGATTTCAATAGGAAGGACTATCAATCGATTGATTTATATTTTTAAAAATCAAATGGGATTGACCAAAAGAGTGAGTTATTATCCAAGCCAAAATGGGAATAAGTAGGAGATTACTCATAATGCTAGGAAACCTAGCGAGCATCTCAAACTATCCTAAAATTGGGCTTTACATTTTAGAAATTGATTTAATTTATTTGAGTTATATTTTTTATTAGAAATTTAGGACTTAATATTCCTTAACACAATATTAAGAAAATGCCTAAAAGGTAAGGAATTATGCTTACACCCCACAAGAGGAGAAGTAACCTCAGAACCTAAATCTAGAGAGCTTCGATGAGTGTGGAAGCACAACCTAAATCTAAGGTAAAAATAGGTAATTCGTTTGCCTCCACAAGAGAGGACAAACCACCCGACAACTTGGACTTACAACCACCTGGGGGTGGTAGCCAACTAACTCCTCCTACGATTTTAAATACATGTAGGCAAGTCTTTATGCTTATGCAAGATAGACATGCTATTTTTATTTAGAAAGAGACTAAATCCTTAAACTCACTCCCTAAAGAGACTAGATTATGTAAAGGGACATAATTTAATGACCTAAATCTAATGCATTTCAAATTTCAAATTATTTCATTTTTGGACAATCATTTGACTCAGGCTAATAGGACATTTTATGACTAATGCATGAGAAATAGATTATTGGCCAAAATTAGCTAGAATTTTAGGAGGTGAGTTTCCACCATGGCCCTCATAGGTCAAGTTGGGTTCTCTAGCAAAGATGAAAGCCCTCCAATTAAGAGTGAAATAAGATGTTGTTGTCCATGATATTATAAAGAAAAGACCTCATCCAGTTAAGGGGTTTTTAATTCTTTTATCTTGATTTTAATCCTAATCTTTAGGTGAGGTTAAGAGTTATTTAGTTTTAGTTTGAATTTTTAAGTTGGGTAAAATATTTATTTTTCCCTGAAGAGTCTAATCCACATCTAGGCCATCATACATAAAGCACGAAAGAAACTAGGAAAATCATGCCACTTAATGCGTACGTTAAACAAAATCAATCAATTTATAAAACTAGTGCAAAAAGAATAAATGGTCGTTTGTGGTCAGGCACCACCGCACAAACTCAAAAATATAAAATGTGGGTAGCCGAGCTCTACCCTTATACAACCCAGATTATAAATAAATTAAATTATATTTAAGTAAAAGGAATTCATTATTATGGGGGTCTTCAAGCTTTGTTCTTCTTTCTTATTTCTTTCTTTCTTTCTTTTCTTCTTTTCTTCTTTTTCTTTTTTTCTTCTTTTCTTCTTTAGATATTCCTTTGGATGGTTGAATGTGGATGCTCCAAGGCTTCACATGGTACATAAGATGTGATCTTATCACCAATGTTCATCTTAATCCCCCATAACAAATCATTCCAAATCCTAAATATATAAATTTTTACATGAAAAGGGAAAGCATAAATTTAACTAACACCTGTAAAACAAAGGTTAGTTAAATCACTCCACACAAATCCCAAGCATATATATTGGACTTATCACATCACACATGGATGACTAAGTCCACCTAGCTTATGGATTATGCTAAGGGGTATAAGCACCTGCAAGCAAGAAGCATTTATATTTTTATTTATGATAGGGCCCCTTTAGCACAATCCCCTGCAGAAAAGAATAGTTAAACTAAGCACGTCCTCCTATGTATTCTATGAGCATACACCCTAACATCCAGTCTAAAATATTCATCACAAAACAAAACATAACATCAAGCCATGCACAGGCCTAACCTAAAGTTAAAAGTGGTGACTTAGGCTAATGTGGGTGCTTTGAAGGTTTGTGTGGCATGCTTAGTTTATGACTTTAGGTTTGAATTTTCTAAGTGTGAAAGACATGTTCAACTTAGAGAAGGGTTTACTTTAAGTTGTTTAGTGACTTTGGGTTATTTTTATTTCATTTTTTAGTTTGGTTTAAATGAAACTTATAATTAATTACTAAATTATAAAGAGAGGGAAAGAGAATAGAACTTCTCTTTCCTTCCCTAATCCTTAAGTAGTTTCTAAGATAAGTTTCATGTTTTGGTTTCATTTAGGTGAATGTTTCAATTATATCTTTTAATTAATCCTAAGTTTAGATCAATTCTAAACAATCCTATCCAAAAAGAAAGGCATTTTAATATTAAGAAAAATGAATCAAAAATTCACATAACATACATTATTTCATTTCTTTCCCAACATATATAACAGGCATATGGATGGAACCTAAGCATATCTATACATGCAAATGAGAATAGTTAACACACTTAATGATGCATGCTAAGTAAGTCCTTTAAGAAATTTTGGAAGTTAAACATATATGAATTTTCTTAAGTAGAATTGGTTTTCTTTCTCCAAAAACTTCACATACATGCATGAAAGTAGGAAAGGCATAAGTGACTATAACCAGAGGTGTAAGGTACAATACCTACTTAGGGCTACTTAAGCCTCGCAACCTCAGGGTTGTCTAGACTAATATACCACTTTCATTAAGTACTAACATGCATATAAAAGAAATAAAGTGGAGAATTTCAACTAAAGAAAATTAAAGCAAAAATCTTATTTAGGTTTATTTTCCAAAATTGTAGAATTTCAACTCAGTTTTAGTTAGTTTCTCTCAGGTTCAATTCAATATTAATGGATGCCCAGAAGTATGTATTCACTTTTCCTTTTGGGATGAATTTGGCCTTGGATCGGGCCAACCTCCCACAGATCAACTTTGCCCATCTCATTCACTTTGCCTGAGGATTCGAAGGGGCCAGAATCACTTGTGAGGGGGCAACCCTCACAACCGTTAGTAGGAGTGTGGTGACTGGGCAGAAGTTGGCCATTCATGTTGAGATGTCTAGACCCTCATTAAAAGAAGAAGGTGGTAGTTCTGTAGTAGTTATAGTTTTGATCTGATTCCTACTTGCCCAATACAAAGCAAGCACACCATTGGTTTCTTCCAAGGGAAGGCTCTATCTTGGGGATAGTCTCCCCTACCTATGAGGGACTAAGTCCCACATGCTCCTCCAAAGGGACTGTCAAACAGTGCAAGATCAAGTGCAAAGATGCATAGCCAAAGAGATGGAGATCTCGGGTTTATAGAGGAGACTCCCAAGATAGTTTCCCCTCTGATCATATAGAACAAGTTTCATCCTCTCTCTAGATCGATGGGAGGAAGATGCTATAATGTTTATAGTGTCACCTCCACCCGTAGTTCAGTTTGAGGCACCTATCAGAGATAGGAGGAGGTCGTATGTGCCAAGTCAATAGGGTTTCTAGATGATTAGAGTCCAAGGCCCAATTTTATCTACAATCAATCATCCCTCATAACATAGGTGAGCATATCAGTCAGGAGAGGGCCAGGGAGGCCCGCGTATCAGTGTGACTAGCATATAGAGAAGAAGGTACGCTAGGCAGTCAACTACCTCCACCCTCGTGGACTTTCACGATCAGTGCACTACCCGCGTCGGTCATACTGATGGTATTGTATTAACCGGTACTACACACCACATGAGAGGAGCTCCTGCACAGAGGGAGTCAGTGGTGTCTCTACCACACCTCTACTCCACATCCACCATCTCCAGTGCAAGTTCCATCTTCCACGATTCCACCAAAAGACATGAAGACATCATCTGGGGAAAAAAAAAGCTTCACTGGTGATTCGGCTACGGCCAACAGATCCCCTTTCATCTACACGCCGATGAGGTATGAGCTCGCTCGACCTCTTGCTTGTGTGAGGGAGTGGACCACGAGCATCGTAGTTATGCCAACACCACCACCACCTCAGTAGATCTTGGACATAGCAGCATTAGAGAAAGAAGGAGATAGTTCAGTTGCCCTAATTGTGATAGATCCACCTAGAAGTAGAACTCATCCCATGATAGTTAATAGCCAGGAGCATGTATCTTCCAGTGAACATAGCCCTTACAAGACCAAGATAGAAGGGAGGTTAGATGTATATTTTATTCATGACCACGACCCACCTACGCATGATTATTTATGCTCACGAAGTTGAACCGCTCCTAGATGATATAAAGTGGTATTCGCTGAGAAGAAGGAAATTCTAGGGTATGATTGGTCAGATCTAGAGGAAGAAAATGTTAGCTTTGATCCCAACGAAGATGATTTGTTGGAATATTCAGCCAAGGTGCATATGGTAGACACTAGCGGTTCTTTCCTTCGGGATCAACAAAGTTTAGAAGGTGTTGCGGCCGAAAAGGATGACACTGCTCATTCACCCAACACCTTATTCAACAACTTAAAAGAAGGATGAACATATAGATAAGATGGGAAAGAGGCTTGAAGACTTACTAGCAATAGTTTTAACACTTCAAAACCAAGCCCCAGCAGTGCATCCTACTATTGCAGAGATCGATCAGCCTGAGTTGTTACATGTCTTAGATCAGCCTAAGAGTTCACCTCGTAGAGGGGAAGACTAGTCCAGAAGGTAGTGGATCTCCATATAAGAAAAGGATATTAAACTCATGGTTGAGCAACAAGTGAGAGAAACATTAGCACAAGCCCGAGGAGGATCATCGATTCAAAAGGGTAGACCCTACCTAGAGGAATTCGATGATATCCAATATCGTAAGGGTTTTGTGCCACCTTCTTTCAAGGGCTTTGATGGCAGCAAGAACCCACACCAGCATATAGCACACTTCAAGGCCAGCTATTACAATATTGGTGGCAGTGATGTGCTACTATTCCATCTTTTTGTCAGCAGTTTAGCAGGCATAGCCTTTGATTGGTGTGCTAAACTTCCAACTATTTAGTGAAGACTTTTGCTGAGTTGGAGCAACTTTTCATCAAAAATTTTACTGGAGCTCAGCAAAGGCTGACTGTGGGCGATCTCGTTGTAGCATAACAACACCTAGTGAGTCCCTCATTGACTATATTCATAGATGGAATAATTTGAGTATGAAATGTGAAATGTAGCTATTTAAACAACATGCCATTGAAATTCTACTAATGAATATTCATGGACTGATCGCCTTCATGCTCAAAGGTTTTACCTTCAAGATATTTGAGAAGCTAATCAACAAAGTGGCTAGTCTATAAGGAGAGGTCAAATAGTTGCTTTTTCAAGATCAATCAACAAAGCCAGAGCCGTAGAAAGCTTATGAGAGGAAGCCAGGGGTAGTAGTAGTATTGGACAAAGGGAAGCAACCGGCCAGGATCAACATGAGAGACCTTGAGCTCCACAGTCATCACTTCTACCTCCTCTGCCACCACCTAGGCCATCCTATCAGCCACCACAGCAGCCTCCACGGCCTTCGTCACCTCCTCCTCAGCCATACTCACAATAGCGGTACACATACTCGCATCGAGGTAGCTACCATCCACCTACTCTTTTGGATGAACTAAACAAACCTTATTCATTTAAGAGGGAGGCAATTAGAAAAATCTTTAAGAACCTCTTAAAGAAACCTAAATTTTAGCTACCCGAGCTTAGGAAGCCAAAGGAAGTGGGTAGGAGAAATGATCCTAACTTTTTCCCCTACCACCGTATGCTAGGCCATATGTTGGAGGATTGCTTTACATTCAAAGACTGGCTTGAGCATAGCTACTAGATAGGCTCCATAGTTATCCCAAAGGAATATCTAGTAGAACAACCATCCAGTTATGTTAGGGTAATCTTTGGGGATACATGCGATCCTCTCAAAATAAAAGAAGGTTGGGACATCTCCTTATCTTGAACCTCTAAAAAGATTATTTTAAAAATCAACTTTCCTTGCAGGTGCCTAAGGTAGCTCGAACCTCCAACATCAAGGAAGGTTTGCAAGTTGCCAAAGACAACTTGGAAAATCAAGAGCTCAACAACCTATACTAGCCCGTGATAGCCAAGTAGCATAATCACTGATCGAGCACAACCTCCATTCCACCGTTGCAGCTACTACATCAGTCGACACTTCTATTTCAGCTAGCTCTTCTTCTAGTAGACATCTTGTATTGGTGGATGAGGGCTTCAAATCCCTCACCCCACTTACTTTACTAGATTTCTATTATGTACCTCCTTCTAAATCCAAGAAATTGAGAGTTTGAATTACATCTGTGTCACTTCTCATGGGTTGTTTAATTCTACTATTTTAGAAAATTCTCCAAGTCTTAATAATAATTATAACAACTCTGATCTACCTCTTTTTGATTTAGAGATGGACTTTCCTTCTCTGAATAATATGAGTTCACCTCTTGAGAAAGACTTGGAATCATCTGATTCTGAGGGTCCTATAGGAGATGTTATAGGTGAGCGCCATGAGCAGGTAGAATCTTCCATTAAACATCTATAAGAGATCACTGAAGTTAACCTCTACAATGGCAAGGTTCTACCTCCTAAGGCGGCACCTTAAGATAAGAGAAAACAAGTCATTGGTACCAGTGAGCAAGAAGCCCCTCTACAGGATGCTCTACCCATGGATATGCTTATAGAGGATCAGCTCAAAGTTGATTATAATGTCCTCGCTCACCTAAGAAAGTTGACAGCTAAGTTAAGTATATATGATGCCCTTGTCTTATCCAAAAAGATGAGAAAATCATTAATCAAGGCCCTTCTTGATCCAGAGATATGCTTAGCTCAGCTGACTGTTGTTAGAGAGGAGACACATTATTCAAGAGAAGCCCAAGGAAACACTTTTATCGATGAAAACCTTCTTCTTGGGGATATGGAGCACAATCGTCCCATCTACATCACAGTGGATATAGAAAGATTCAAACTTTTCAGGGTTCTAGTTGATCTAGGTGCATTGGTGAATATTATGAGTCTAAAGACCCTTACCTACTTGAGGATTAACATCTCTACACTCAGAGGAGATCAGATGATGTTGAGAGGATTCAATGAACAAGGTGAGAGGGCTTTAGGCTCCATAATATTACCTTTGGAATTAGGAGACTAGAAGCCTGAAGATAAGTTCTATATAAGAGATTTAATACATTATTCACTACTTTGCTCTGTAGGCCTTGGATACACTAGAACAAGATAATTCCATCCTCCCTTCATCAGTGCATCAAGTTCAAAAGGGATGGAATTGAATACTATGTCAAAGGAGATGAAAAGCTATTTTCAATCAGAGAGGTTGAGATATATGAGGATGTGACCTACTATCTTCCTTAAAATTAAAATGACTTTTCTCGTGAACTTGGTCAAAATCCAAAAAAAAAGAAAAGAAGAAAAAGAAAAAAGGAAGTATAGGTGAATAAGAAAAGGACACCAAGGAAGAAGTAGAGTTGCATGTCACATTTCACCCACAGTTCGTTCCACCATACGAACATATGGGTAGGATGACTCGACCTCCACCAAGCAGAGGCAAAGGTAGATATAGAGGCCGTTCTAGAGGTGGAAGACCCCCTGGTTGGCAGTTAGCCAACGGGGGTTATGTTCAATTCATAGGAGTACCCCTACTATTCACATAAACTTGGAATCCAACTCGGAGGAAGAGTCTCATGTGATTAGCATACTAGCCAACCCCTCTCAGCGGGTTTCATTGGAGGTGACACTCGAGCTAGACAGTGATGAAGACCAGGCCTCCAAGCAAAGCATAAATGTATTCGAATCAGGTTTATATAAAATTATTAGGTAGCAGTTAAAAAATGTAGCTCTAACTTCACTTTTCTCTCAAAAAGTTGAAGGTTTAGTAGTTAAGGAAGCTCCTAAGTCTTCCATGAATGTCAAGCCAAAAAGATTCTTATTGGGATCATCATCCTCAAGTCCAAGAGCTAATGTAGAACTTGAGGATAATTCAAATAAAGAATTAATGGAATTACCTTTTGATTAGTACTCGCCTTGTGTTCATAATCTTGCAAAGAAGGGTTTGATTCCTTATACATGGTCCAAGCACAGGTCATAGTACTTCGAGAAGCTGTGGAACAATAGAGGCAGGGATGAAAAACCAAGATCAAGACTAGGATTCGGTACAGTGGGTCCAACCGATGATGATGATTCCTGCTTAGTTGTCATCAATCATTTGGAGTCTGATAAGTTCTTCTCAAACCACACTAATTCTTATGAGGAAGTATGTTTAGAAACTTCAGATGACCGAGATGATCTTCAAATCAAAGATGCACCTCTAGAATTTGAAGAGGAAATTCATTCAACTATTGACAAGCTCAATGAAATCAACCTTGGAACAGAAGAAAATCCATGCACGACATACAATAATTCTTTATTGAATGAAGAAAAAAATCAATGACTTAGTTAGGCTATTGATTGAGTTTAAGGGCTGCTTTGCATGGAGCTATGAAGAGATGCATGGATTATCTCCCACCGTAGAAGTCCACAAACTAGCAATAGACCCAAATGCTAACCCTATCAAGCAAGCTCCTAGATGTATTTGATTAGAAATCAAACAATAGGTCATTTCTGAAGTCAAGAAACTGATCGATGTTGGTTTCATCAGGGAAGAAAAATACCTTACTTGGTTAGCTAGTATTATCCCAGTTAAAAAAAAGAATGGCCCAATTCGCATATGCATTGATTTCAAGGACTTAAATGAGGCATGTCCTAAGGATGAATTTTCTCTTCCTATACCAGAATTACTGGTGGACATCACCTCATCTCATACAGTATTCTCCTTCATGGATGGGTCATCTAGCTACAACCAAATCAAGATGGCCCCCGAGGATGAAAGAAACACTGCTTTTCGAACCCCGATCAGAATCTATTGTTATAAGATCATGCCTTTCATCCTTAAAAATGTTGGTGCTACATAGCAACGGGCCATGACTCAGATCTTTAATGAACTCATTCATCATCAAGTTGAATTCTATGCTGATGATCTAGTAGTCAAAAGCAAAGGAAAGAAAGACCATCTCTTTGACTTGAGAGTAGTTTTTGAACTGTTAAGATAATATAACCTCAAAATGAACCCCCTGAAGTGTGCATTCAAAGTAGCTTCGGGGAAGTTCCATGGGTTTGTTGTCCAACACCAGGGAATAAAAATAGACCCAAAAAAGATCAAAGCTATCTTAGAAATATCACCTCCTAAATTTTTAACTCAACTTAGATCTTTCCAAGGGCGGTTGGCATATCTAAGATGCTTTATCTCCAATCTATCGGGGAGATACAAGTCATTTTTAGCACTTGAAAAAGGATGCCAAGTTCAAGTGGGATGACAAGTGTCAGCATGCCTTAGAAGACATCAAGCAGTATTTGGTAAAGCCACCAGTTCTAGCAGCACCTATTCCAAGCAGACCACTTATCCTCTAGCCGATTGATGACTCGCTTTGCCCAATAATGAAGGGAAGAACAAGGTTTCTATTACCTCGCCCCATCTGGCAAACTACCCACCTATACCAAGCTTTGATCTTTGCATCCCAAAAGCTACAATTATATGCTTTCTCATAAGGTGAACTTGACTTCAAGAATCAATCCACTGCAGTATCTCATGACATGATCAACATTATCCAGATGGTGGGCACGTTGGTCCATGATTCTCTCATAGTTCGATATTACATTCGAATCCCTCCATGCATTAAAAGGACAGACATTAGCAATTTTTTTAGCAGCACACTCACTGTCTGCTGATTCTCCACTTAGTAACAATCTCCCCAATAAATAAATCATAAACTTAGGGGAGGTTGAAAATTGACATTGGGAGATGTATTTTAATGGTGCTACTTCCTTTCACAAAGGAGAAGAACCACGATATACTCTTCCAGGAAAGGTAGGGATAGGAATATTTTTCTTACCTCTAGACTGTGATGTGATAAGATTATCATACTATCTCTCCAACCCATGCACCAACAATGAAGCTGAGTATGAGGCTTTACTTTTCAGTCTGGAGTAAGCCATTACAATGTGTATCAAAAACATTAACATCTATGGGGATTCTCAGCTGGTCAACAATCAGATTGATGGGTCCTATAAGGTTCTAAAATCTAAGCTTCGTTACTACCATGAATACACTATGAAGTTGTTGGCCCAAATCCCTAAGTCATTATCTACAAGGTCCCTCGATGAGAGAACATAGTAGTAGATGCTTTGGCAAAACTTGCCAAGGAATTGGCATGTCTGGAAGATGAGTCCATTCCAATAAGGGTGCAAAACAGACAAGTCCTATCTCTTATTGATGCTGAACTCATCGAAAGACTTTCTCTTGAAGGGGAGGTTGTCGTTGCTCATAAAGGAGAGGAGTTGGATTGGAGGCAACATTTCATAGATTATTTGAACATAGGAAAACTCCCTTAAGAGAAATCACAAGCCCATCAGATGAACCAGGAGCTCTCTCTTATGCTCTTATGGACAGCACCTTGTACCGACAATTTTTTGATCAAATGTGGTTACGCTATTTGGATAAACACGAAGCCCTTAATATTATGGCTAAGGTACATTCAGGTATATGCGGAGCGCATCAATCCAATCTAAAGATGAAAGTAATGATCAAGAGACTAGGATACTATTGGCCCTCAATGATCACATACTGCATGGATGTAGCTAGGAGATGCCACCAATGTCAGGTACACGGTGTGATCCTACATCAACCACCAAATATTCTACACCCTACATTGGCCTCATGGATATTTGAGTGTTGGGGTATCGACATAGTGGGTCCTGTCGATCCTCCTTCTTTCAAGGGTCATCAGTTCATCTTAGTTACCACCGACTACTTTTCCAAGTGGGCAGAGGCAATCCCAGTCAGAGAGGTCAGAGCTCAGAATGTGCTCCAATTTTTCAAGAACCATATCGTATATAGGTTCGGGGTGCCTTCATGAATTATATCTGATAATGGTACTGCATTCAAGAGCACCAAGATCAATAGCTTCTCTAGGAGACATTGTATAGATTGGAGATGCTCTACCATTTACTATTCGAGGCAAATGGCCTAGCAGAAGCATTCAACAAAACTCTCATCTATACTAAAGAAGACACTTAATGATAACAAGCGATAGTGGTATGAGAAGCTAGTTGAAGCCTTGTGGGCATACTGCACCACATATAAAACTTCAACTCAATCTACCCCGTTCTCCTCAGTGTATGGGTTCAAGCTGTTCTACCATTAGAAGTTCATCTCCCATCACTAAGGATAATAATGGGTAGTAAAATCACTACAGAACATAATGCCAAGTTACGGTTAGAAGAGCTCGAAGGTTTAGAGGAGAGACGCCTATGGGTGTACTAGAAACTCGAGTTGTACAAAGCCAAAATGAGTCAAGCTCACAACAAGCTGGTCCGCCCTAGAACTTTTCATAGAAGAGCTTGTTCTAGTTCTAAGGAGATCAATTATTGCTTGTCAAAGATGGGAGGCAAGTTTGAACCCACATATAGAAGGCCTACCAAAAAGGATCTTATCAACTTATTGATTTTAAAGGGGAACACTCGATGCTTTTAATTAATGTGATCTATTTGAAGAAATATTAGCCATAAAATCATGTTTGAAAATAACTATCATCAAAAGAATAGAATTATATTCCAATTCATCAAAATCTTCTCTTCTTTCGAAGCATTGTTTGCTTATTTTGCGAATCCACCATGACATGTTTAGGGTAGGTGTAAGATAACCAAAGAGGCATCCTATCCCTCTTGCACAACATGAACACAAATAAACATAATTCCATAGCGCTACTAGAATAGGTGTGAGAGAACCTGAGAGGCATCTTATTTCGACTAGCATAACTAAGTTAGGTGTAAGAGAACCCAAGCGGCATCCTTTCTCAGTGGGATCATAACTGTCATTCATGGCACATTTCATTAATTCCCAGTGTGTTTTAGGATAGGTCTAAGAGAACCCGAGAGGTATCCTTTTCCTTCTAACACAAACACAAACAAAAAAAAAAAAAATCTTTATCTCGGCTATTTTGATGTGGGAGCAAGCCCCCTGTGACACTCACTCATTAGCTGCTTTGGGTTGGGTTAACGTGCTACCTTGCTAGTATGTCACCCCAGTGGTCACTTGTTTGGAAGATGTGTGTCCCGAGCTTTCTTCTTGACTTGACCATTGCAAACCAATGAGCACCTTATTAGCTTGGTAAGCCTCACTGCCCTATCAATAAGCTACCTCATGATTGACTTCATTAAAAAAGATGTGAGTCCTTATACTTTCTTCTTGAATTAGCCATTATAGTCTGACCAGGTCGAGTGTATCTGAGGATTAGGGTAAGTCCCTCAGTGGCTTCTTTCCTCTTGACTACTCTTGAGTTGATGTAAGTCCCCTAATGGCATTCACTTAGTAGTCGCCCTAGGTTGGATAACACTTGTCGTGTGACACTATCCCACCAATTCATGTGAGGATGTGAGTCGATGCTTTCTTCCTAGTTGAATATTGCAAACCATGTTGGTTGGTTGATGTTTGCTATGCTAATAGTGACTCACCTGGTGGTTACACTACTCTTGGCAGATGTGAGTCCCTGTGCTTTCTCCTTGAGTTTGCCACTGAATACCTATAGATAATATCCTCTTCAGGGTTTTGGATAAATCCCTTAGCGGCCCCTCCCCTATGGGCACTATACTTGGATCACGTCCTTTATGACCCCATTTTGACACTACCTAGGTTACTTTTGGATTGGATAGTTCCCCTTTCCTAATAACCACCCCTGTGGTTGGAGAATTTGTTCAGCAGATGTGTATATTATCTTTTGGTTCAGTAAATCTGAGATAGGTTTAGGCTGATATAAGCTCCATCTCAGTATGATCCCTTTAGGGTCCACGATAAAATAAATAAATCTATTCTCTTGTGGATTATGAATTCAAGCCCCCAACAACCCCTTTCCCAAACAGACATCTTATCTTTAGGGCAGTGTCAGTAGACTCTCTATGAGAATTGCCTAACTACACTTGAGTTGAGATAAGTCCTTGGTTGCTCTTTAGTTGCCCCAGTCGCAATTTATTTTCCTGGTTTTCTGCATCATTTCTCTTTGTAAGATATAAGTCTACTACACATTCTTTCTACCTTGACTATCACAAATCGACGGGCGACCCTAGGTTGGGTTGACATGTTACCTCACTAATGTGTCTCCCCAGTGGTCTTTTATTCAGGAAAGATATGAGTCCCTGTGCTTTCTTCCCTAAATTAACCATTGCAAACCGAAAGCCACCCCTATGATTGGATAATTTGTTCAGCGAATGTGCAGATTCTCCTTTGGTTCAGTAAATTTGAGATAGGTCTAGGCTGATATAAGCTCCTTCTCAGTATGATCCCTCGTAAATCTAATAGGGTCCACGATAAATAAACAAATATATTTTCTTGTGGATTAGGAATTCAAGCCCCCAGCGACCCTTTTCCCAAGTAGGCATCCTATATTTAGGGCAGTGTCAGTACAACTCCCTATAGGAATTGCCTAACTACACTTGATTTGAGATAAGTCTCCCGTCAAGACTCTATTCCTAGTCGTTCAATCTATTTTTCTACAAGTAGGTTGCCTTGACAGCCATTTCACTTTGAAAGATATAAGTCTATTATGCACTCTTTCTAGCATGACTGTCGCAAACCGACGGACAGCCCTAGTCGGGTTGACATGTTACCTCGCTATTAAGTTGCCCTAGTGGTCTTTTATTCATGAAATATGTGAGTCCTCATGCTTTCTTGCCTGAATTAACCATTGTAAATTGAAAGGCATTCCTTTGGTTGGATAGCTCTCCTCTCGGCCAAAAAGCTACTCCCTTTGGATTGGTGAATCTAAATGTAGGCCAAGGCCAACATGACCCTTACTCAGTGTAGTCCATTGCAAACCAATGGGATCCATAAAAAATAATTAAAAAATAAAATTAATTTTGTCTATCTTTGAGCTGATTTAAGTCCCTAGAGGCATTCACTCTATAGTTAGCCCTAGGTCGAGTTCGATTTGTTGCTCAAGCAATCGATCACCCCAGTGGTTCCTTAATTTAGAAGATGTGAGCCCCCGCGCTTTCTCCTTAAACTTGACCATTGCAAACTGAAAGGCAGCCCCTTTGATTGGATAGTTCTCCCCTCGGTTGGGAAGCTACCCCTTTGGATTGGTAAATTTGAAGTTAGGCCAAGGCCAACATGGCCCTTACTCAGTGCAGTCCATCGCAAACCGATGGGATCCATCAAAACAATTAAAAAATGAAATTTATCTTGACTATCTTTGAGTTGATTTAAGTCTCACATTAGCATTCACTCAATAGTCAGCCCTACATCAGGTTTGATTTATTGCACAAGCAATCGATCACCCTAGTGGTTCCTTATTTTGGAAGATGTGAGTCCTCGTGCTTTCTTCTTAAACTTGATCATTGCAAACAAAAGGCAACCCCTTTGGTTGGATAATTCTTCTCTCAGCCGGGAAGCTACCCATTTGGATCGGTAAATCTGAAGTTAGGCCAAGGCTAATATGGCCCCTACTCAGTGCAGTTCATCGTAAACCGATGACATCCATCAAAATAATTTAAAAATAAAATTAATCTTGACTATCTTTGTGCTGATTTAAGTCCCCTAATGGCATTCACTCAATAGTCATCCCTAAGTTGGGTTTGATTTATTACACAAGCAACTGATCACCCCAGTGGTTCCTTATTTTGGAAGATGTGAGTCCTCACGCTTTCTTCTTAAACATGACTATTACAAACTGAAAGGCAATCCCTTTGGTTGGATAGTCCAACTATGTGGTTGGTAGACTACCCCTTTGGATTGATAAATCTGAATGTAGACCAAGGCCAACATGGCCTCTACTCAGTGTAGTACGTCGCAAACCAATGGGATACATCAAAAATAATTAAAAATAAAATTAATCTTGACTATCTTTGAGCTGATTTAAGTCCTCCAATGGTATTCACTCAAAAGTCAGCCTAAGGTTGGGTTCAATATGTTGCCTCACCAACAGATCACCCCAGTAGCTGATCCCTACTTTGGAGGATATAAGTCTACTACGCTTTCTTCCTAGTATAGCTACTGCACATCAAAAGGCAACCCATTTGGTCAGATAGTCCTACTATGTGGTTCGTAGACTACCCCTTTGGATTGGTAAATCTAAATGTAGATCAAGGCCAACATTGCCCCTACTCAGTGCAGTCCATCGCAAACCGATGGGATCCATCAAAAATAATTAAAAATTAAAATTAATTTTGACTATCTTTGAGCTAATTTAAGTCCTCAAGCAACATTCACTCAATAGTCAGCCTAAGGTTGGGTTCAATCTATTGCCTCGCCAATAGATCACCCTAGCAACTAATCCCTACTTTAGAGGATGTAAATCTACTATGCTTTCTTCCTAGTATAGATGTTACACATCGGAAGGAAATCCTTAGATTAGATAGTCCTACTATGTGGTTGGTAGGCTACCCCTTTGGATTGGTAAATCTGAAGTAGGCGAAGGCCGAAATGGCCCATACTTAGTGCGGTCCATCTCAAACTGACAAGGTCCATCTTAAAATCCAAAAATTTAAAAATCTGAAATAAATTTAACCCTCATCCCTAGTGGAGTCCAGCTAAACAAACAAAACAAATCCAATTAACCTCCTAGTGGAGTCAAATCAAATAAATCAAATCAATAAGCTTCTCCTTTGTGAGATGTAAATCTTTCCAGTTCCCCTAGTGAAACCAATTTAATACAAATTGAACTTGCTCCCCTTGCCGAGAGTTCACCTTTTCATCCCCAATGGATGACATGAACTTGCTCCCCTAGTGGAGAGTTCACATTTTCATCCCTAGTGGAGCACCAAATCATAAATCAACAAATCAAATCAAATTTCTTCCAGCGAGATGCAAATTCAATGAAACCTCTCATCCCTCAGTGGATGACTTGAACCTTTTCCCCCAGTGGAAGGTTCACATACTCTATCCCTAATGAATCCCTCCTTCACTCTCTTATATTGATGACATGAGCAGAGTCACATTGCACTAAGTTCTTGATTCCTTCTACATCTTGGGTTGGGAGTAGAACATTTTTGTTAGTGCTTGTGATCTCTCATTTTGATCATCTCGGTCAACACAAATATGTGTGGTATGCCTTGTCAGTCACACCACACCTATTGGGCGCCCTTTGTTGACCTCACTTTTGGAGTGAGCTTTCAACTTCCATCTTACATAGACTCCTCTTAGACATTAAGAGTTCCTTAGTCTTAAGACACTTCTAGTGATTAGGTGAATATTTAACCTAACCCTAGAGACTTAGAAGAGTTAGCCATAGGAATAGGTCATGCCTTAGGCATGTTAGGAAAACTAGCCTACCCTATAGCTTGAACCAAATCCCTACTTCCTTCTTTTAAATTATCTTCAAATTCAAATCAACTTCAAAATTCAAACCAACTTCACATTCAAATCAACTTCAAATTCAAATTGACTTCAAATTCAAATCAACTTCAAATTCAAATCAACTTCAAATTCAAATCAACTTCAAATTCAAGTCAAACTTCAAACTCAAATCAACTTCAAATTCAAAACAACTTCAAATTCAAATAAACCTCAAATTCAAATCAATTCCAAATCAAAATTTAAATCAATTCCAATTCAATTAATTCTCCCAAATCATAAATCAATTCCAAAACTTAAATCATGAATCAAATCTCAAATGATTGAAACCCATGATTGAATTCTAAATCTAAAATCTTTCTTAAGCCTTGGATTTCATCTTATGGACTTAGCTCAAATCAAATCCAAATCACTCCAAATTCAAAAGATTTTCTCATAGCCCATTTTTATTCACAAATATAAATGAAATATAAATTCAAATAATCAAAACCAAATTCAAAACTCAAGTCCAAATCTAACCTAAATCCAACTAATACCCTTTTAAGTCAAATTCTTGAACTTTTCCAAACCTTTGGATTTTATCTTCAAACAATCAATCCTTCAATCACAACCCAAATTCAATCATAAACTTAAATCATCAAACAAAAATTAAACTAACCAAAATCACACCCATGTTTATCATTTGAACTTGAAATTTCCAAATGAATCAAAACCCATTTGACTCTAAATCACTTATAATTGAATTTATATTTCAATCATAAGTCCATGTGTGAGTTCAACCAAACTTGAATCAAGCTTTGATCAAGCCAATTGACCCACTTAGGCTCACTTGACCCAAAGTGACTTAAAATACTCTTTTGAGCCAAATTCTAACCCTACCCAAATTGGATTAAACTAAGCCCATCTAAGCCTCACAATGTGAGCAACAATCATCATAGGATTATCAGTCACTCAAATTGGGTCAAACCAAGTCAAACTTAGCCTTTGACCAAGTCAACACTTAGCCTAAATGAAACCCAAACTAGCCAAAATCCACCATAGGCCAAATTATTTGAAACCATCGATCTAAACCAGTTCATAACCAATGTTGGAACTTGACCAAGTCATCATTTGAGCCAAACCTAGCCCAATTGGCCACTTGACCCAAGTTGACCCAAGTTGACCTAAAAAGTCAAAATGGGTCAAATCTTGATCTAAACTAAATTGATATCAACCAATGAGTCCAATTCATTCTAAATCGCTTGTTGAACTTGACCAAAGTCTCAATTTGCCAACTAGATCCAACCTATCCCAATTGACCATGAATCTAACTTGACCTAAAAAGTCAAATTAACTTGAAATCAAACCAAACCAAAATTAATTGGAACCAAAGCTTGCAATATATTTCAAATGATCAACCAAGCCTAAACCAACCCATGACCTTACCTAATTGGGTCAAATGGGTCAAATTGGTCAACTTGACCCATTTGACCTAAATAAATCCAAATGAACCAAAACCAAATCTAAATCAAATTGAACCAAACTAATGATATCCATAAGCTCCAAATGATCATTTGAACTTGACCAAACCCATGGTTTGACCCAATTTGACCAATTGGCCAACTTGACCCAAGTTGACCCGTTTTGAACTAAATGGGTCAACTTGAGCCAAATCATATCAAATCAACTCCAAATTCCTTGAAATTTGGCCCAACCTATTCTTGAAATATCTCAAATATGTTCAAATCAAAATTAAGGCCAAATGATCATTTTACCCTTTGGTCAAAGGGTAACCTATGGCTAAATTCACTTAGAATTTGGTCAATTCCTTCTCGTGGCCACTTAGCACCCTCCAAGTGGACCACATGGACACTAAGGCGGGTGGTGCACATGAGCCAACCCAAGGCCAAACAGACCCCTCCAATCAAAATTCTCCCCTTGGATCACCTCCCACACTCACCTAGCACATGTGCACCTTCTCCATTCCACTCCTCTGCCAAAATCGAAGCACAAGCTCCTAACAACCTAAACAACCCATTCATTTTCATTAATTAATCCAAAATAGAAGAGCAAGCCTCGGCCATCCGATCCATGTAGGGGGAGATATACTCCCCCTCATTCCACTCAAACCACCTTCTTTGCACTTGATTGAGCTCAAAGGATCAAAGGCAAGCTTCACCAAGTTTTCCAAGCATTCCTGAGCTCCTTTGAATTTCCCTCTCTCGATTTTCTTCATAGCCAAAACAGGAGAGGCCTAAGGAAATTCCACTTCACTCAACACTCAATCAAACCTTAATTCACTTTGCAAGCACCATCAAGGAAGCAAGTCAAGCTCACCCAAAGCATTTCTCAAGAATCCAAGCCACGGGAAGGGGAAATTCGATCAAAGTTGCAAGCCATTAGAGGGGAGCTTGGTCTATTAGAAGATCCACTTCAAATCAAGGCTTGAAACTTTCAACATAGCTTCATTTCTACTAGACGAAGCTACCTCCTTCATTGGAAGCATCAGGGATAGCCTTCTGTGAGGTATTGTTCAAAATCAATCCTTCAGTGAAAAATACTTGGAACTTTGTGATGGGAATTGTCATCTCATTAAAATTCAATCGTTGGATGTTCTTCCATACTCCTCATGATTGTGTGGGTTGAATCTCAGCGTAATCTGAGCTCAAGTGAGCTCAGATCAAACCATGGAGGATGGACGGCCTCTGTCTCCCACAGCTTAGGCTGGGATGAATCATGGGTCGTCCATACCATGTGTTTTGGATGGACATCCCTGATTAAATCCTTTAAAACCACGGGCTTATTCCTGATCGTTTGATCCTTGATTGGACGGCCTAGGGGAAAGCGCATTGTGCCGCCGGCTAACGCGACACATGATGTGATAACTCAAATAACCAATCTCATCATGCCATATGGAAAGCGTGCTGCATCAACAGTCCACATGGCACCGATGGGATTAGTTAATTAATTAGGTCATTTAACTACCCCTTAATCACTGAAACTTTATAAATTCACAACTAAATATAGAAAAATTCAAAAAATGTAAACTCAAGTTCATTTTAAAGATAATTCAAGGGGGAATAACATAAAACTAAGTTTAATGGATTTTGAATAGTGAACTTTTCTTAATTAGGGCTTAATTAAAATTTAAATTATCCTAATTACTTCATTAATTAATTCCTCGCAAGTTTAGTGGACACTCTCCTAATTTTATGGAATTTATTAATGAGTTTGTTAAGAAAATTAATTAATGAACTCTAATCACCCTCTTAATGTAATTAAGAGTAATTAAGCAAAATAGTTTAATCACTTAATTGAGATAATTAAACATTGTTTAAGTAAGGGTAGGTTTATGGAATGGGTTTGGGATATTTTTTCATATGTTATTTTCTAAACCCCTTTCTTCCTTAATCCAAACATATAAGGATTAATCCACTAATGATCTACTTAATTAATAACTTTCAAAATCAATCTAAACTTAATCAATTTCTTGTTGGGTAGATCCTTAGGTGATCAAAATCCTAAGGTAAATTTGAGGAAATCATTTCCAACCCACATGTGTGGGAAGGTTATGAAAGTACTTAATGAAAACCCTTTAGCTTAATTAATCAATAATTGTGAGCCAATTATATTAGGCCCTTTTCTTTCTTAGGAGCATTATTGATTTAAATTCTATGTGATTGCATATCATATGTTGGCTCATAATTGTTAGGTTAATTATGTTAAAGTGGTGTAAGTAAGGGATAATTAATGGACTTAATTTACACCTTAACCTAAATAAAACATAAAATCAACTTAATGGTTCTAAAAATTAAACTAAATCAATTCACACATGGGAGAATGGGTTAGGATCAGTAAACTCTTTTCACATTTCCTAAATCGAATCAAACTCAAAACAAAAATAAAAATCTCTTTAAAGAATTTTCATTCACTTTAAATGATCTTATTTCATAAGATTTTCTTTAGAATTAATTAGGTGAATGAAGTTACATGCTTACATCACTTTATTTTTTCCAAGCATGCTAAATATTGTGCCATATGAAATCATGCATTCATATCTTTTGAAAAATCAAAATAAAGGAAATGTTTCCTTTATGTCAAATTGCATGTTTTGGCTAAAGTAAGAATATGATTGGCTATTATGACTATTTAATCAAAAACTATTTTCAAAACCTATAAATCAAAGATTATAAATGAAAAGCTACTTATAAATACTTATAAGCTTGCATGTGATTATAACATGTGTTATGTGATTTTCTTCTTTCTTAACATGGTTTTGTATAGGATTTGCAAAGTATATAGTTCATTTGAAAAGAACATAACACTTGCTTAAATCTATTCCTATGCACTCCCATGTTATGATTTAAGAAGGATCTCCACATTACACATGTAAATTATACAACCAAATCAAATAAACAAAAATATTTTGCATGATTCTTCTTCCATTTATTTCTTTTTATACATACACATGTATTTAAGAAAAGTGGTATATTAGTCTGGACATCTTGGGGTTACGAAGCTTTAAGTAGCCCCAAGAAGGCCTTATACCTTATACCCCTAGTAGAGAAAATAATGGTGTCATACTCACTTATATCTTTTATACTTGTAAATGTGTATTTGATTAATGGATAAAAGAGTTCCTCTTTTCTACTTAACAAAATCATGCATTTATGGATTATCCAAATTTTTGAACAACATCTCTTAGCATTCATCATTAAGGTTTGCTAAGATTTGCATCATGTATATATATATGCTTAGGATCATTCATATACATGTTATACATGTTGGAAGAAATAAATGGTTGTATTATGTGATAGTAATTCACATTAATTAATCTTATGATATCTTTCTTATTGAATAGATTTATTTAGAGCAAATCTAAACTTAAAGTTAAATAAAATACATAATAAAATATTCAGAAAGAAAAATCATTAATGAATCTACCTTAGAAATTACTTAAGGTGGACGAAAGAGAAGTTCTCTCTTCTCTTTTTTTCTCTTTACAACACTTGGTAATTAAGTGTAGGTTCACTCAAACCAAATCAAATTATCAAATAAAATTAACAAATCAACTAAGGTTTGGAGGCCACCCCCAGACAGTTGTAAATCCAACAGTCAGGTAGTTTATCCTCTATTATGGAGGTAAACCATATACCCATTTTTGCCTTAGATTTAGGTCGTGCATTGGCCCTCGCCAAAGCTCCCTAGATTTAGGTTTTGAGGTGGTTGTTTCCCTTGGCTACAAGCATAAATCCTTAACTCTTAGGCATTTCCATGATCTTGTGTTATGGAATTATAAGCCATAGATATTTAATAAAAAGTCAACTCAAACATATAATTCTCTTCAAATTTCAAAAATATAAAGCCCAACCAAAGGATAGTTTGGGATGCTCGCTAGGTTTCCTAGCATCGTGAGCATCCCCAACTCATCTCCCTTTGGTTTTGATAATAACTCTCTTTTTTGATAAATTCCACTTGATCTTCCAAAAATAACTAATTTGTTGATAGTCCTATCTTTGAAATCTTTTAAGACAATAATCATTTTCCTTAATCGAGAGTATTCTTAAGGGATCTTATTTTTTAAGATGTAATTAACTATGTGGGCTTACCTCCATAGGGAACTTAACGAACCCGATTTAAAATAAACCCTACTTTAATTTTTCATGTAAAGTAGAGGAAGAAACACTGGTACATTCGAAGACCCATTATCCTTAGGGGTCCTCATTAAGTGATTAGGACCATTGTAGGATGGTGACTTCTGTCTCTCGAGATAATACATCATTCCTTAATGTCATACCCGATCACTCTAATGACAATATCTGCGGATCTATGTGGTGTCCTAATAACATACCAAAATATTTTTTAAAATTTTTAAATTCCTTCAAAAGAATTTGAGAGATAAAAAATAAACACCATAGAGGGTTGTTGTTACTGCTGCTGAGCTCCCACCTTCCCCAAGTTATCTTTGACAACTTGTAAACCATCTTTGATGTTGGAGGTTTGAGCTACCTCAGGCACCTGTAAGGAAAGTTTCTTGATCTTAGAAATAATTTTCTTAGGTTTGGAATAAGAAGATATCCCAACCTTCTTTGCTCTTAAGAGGATCACATGTATCGCCAAGAATTACTCTAATAGAATTAGATGGTTGTTCTAACAAGTATTCCTTAGGGACAATAATGATGCCTAACCTGTAGCTATGCTCAAGCCAGTCCTTAAAGGTGATTATGGTGAAAATATTTCCTCTTCATCTATCCTTTTGAAGAAGATAAATGAAAATAGAAATATATGCCTTTAGTCGGGACACCAAGCAGATCCACAAATATTCTTATTAGGGTGATCGGGTACGACATTAAGGGAATGTGTACTATCTCGAAAGATAGAAGTCACCACCCTACAATAGACCTAATCACCTCAATAAGGACTCCTAAGGACTATGGGTCTTCGTATGAGATTCTTCCCCTGCTTTACATGAAAAGTGAAGGTGGTTTATTTTAAACCTGGTTCGTTAAGTTTATAGGGCAAGTCCCCATAGTTAATTACATCCCAAGGAAGGGGCTTCGTTAAGAATACTCTCGATTAAGGTAAGTGATCATTGTCTCCAAAGATTTTAATTAGTAGGACTGTCAATCGATTAATTTATTTTTGGCAAATCAAGTGAGATTAATTAAGAGGAGGGAGTTTTTATCGAAGCCAAATGGACGTGAGTAGGGGTTTTTTAGGATACTAGGAAGCCTAGTAAATATTCCAAACTATCCTATGGTTGGGTTTTACATTTTTGAAATTGAGGGTAATTATTTGTTTGAGTTGAATTTTTATTAGAAGTTTAAGGCTTATAATTTCATGATGCAAGGTCACAAAAATGCCTAAGAGGTGAGGATTTATGCTCATGACCCCGAAGGGAAATAGTAATCTCAGAACATAAATCTAGGGAGCTTTGGTGAGGATAAAGGCATGACCTAAATCTAAGCCAAAAATGGCATATAGTTTACTTTCACAAGAGTGGATAACCACCCGACTACTTGGACTTACAACCACCTAGGGGTGGCCGCCAACTAACTCCTCCTACAATTTTAAATATATATAGGCAAGTCTTATGCTTTATGCAAGATAGCTAGGTTGTTGTTTATTATAGAAAGAGACTAAGTCCTTAAACTCACTCCCTAAGAGACTAGATCATGTAAGGGCATGAAAAATGACCTAGATCTAATGCAAAATACATTATATTTTTTATTTTATTTTTGGACAATCATTTGACTCAAGATTATAAGATTCATATGCCTAATGCATGAGAAATAAGATTATGGGCTAAAATCAACGAGAAGGGGAGGTGTGTTTCCACCATGGCTCTCAAAGGTCAAGCCAAGTTCTTTGACAAAGGTGGAAGCCATCCAACCAAAAGTGAAATAATATGATCTTGATTGAACATCAAATCAAAGCATAAAAGAGCCTCTTGGAATTAAGATATACTCTTCAAATATGCTCAAATAAAGAAAATTAAAGAATTCATCAAAGATTTTTTATGAGATCGAATGATTGCTAATAAGCATAAGCAATGAATCCTTGAAAAATGTTTGAAGTATATTCACCATCTTATTAAATACTTGAACTAGATCAAGGAGAAATTGAGTATAGTTGGTGATGAATTTGAGAATTGTCATAAGCGAGGGTCTATTGAATATTCAAAGACCAATCAACTTGGAATAAAAAAAAGTAATCCAATATTAATCCAAAAGATCTAATAAGATATTAGATCAATTTACAACACCTTCTATGCCACCGGATTCACAACATGTCATACAGGCGAACAGAAGGTATTCATTAAGGCTTCAATTGAAGTAGGATTAAAACTCAAATTCAATGTTTCAAAATTATGCAAGCATTCTCAAATCACCCGTATGGGCCCCGATACTACACTGAATGCTTAAACTTAGTATTCTGATGTTATACGGGTTGGTTTTCGATTTGGTCTTAGGACCAGGTCCGATTAACAAAATCTAAAAATCTAATAATATTATTATAATATTTTTGACTTAATAAAATATTTGAGAAGCTAATTATGTCATATGACAGTAAATCTGATCCTCTATTAAGAGCTAAACAGAGTTGACAGGATCTAAAATTCTTAAATATATTCAAATCAATCAATTAACTATCCTGATGATGGCTGTGTTAAATGGTGATTTCAACCGGAAGGGATACTTCTATCAAAATATGATTCTAATTTGAAATCAAATTAACTCAAATTAAGTATCATTCTAAAAATGTTTAAATGAAATTCTATTTTTAAAGATTAAAGTGAACTCCATTCAATCCAGCTTCCACAACAGTTTATTGGAGGTGATAAATTAAAAAAACTCTAGATGACAAAGGAGCCAATGTCAAATCAAGTATTTTACTATTCACACTCAACCAATCTCACGCTAGTAAGGATGTGGCACATGTCCTCTGACTGCGTGGCTTGGCTAGTAGGCTCTACATATGATGCAGTTACGACCAAAGTCCTCTGATCAAGTGGTTGCCGCCAATTGGAACCATTATATTACGATCACAACCGTAGCCCGTATGCTCCCAAATGGCTCTACCCTTTGAGTTGTGAATCATAGGGTACAACTGATAAAGAAAAAAACCCTCTATTAGCTAAGGTAAACTTAAGCATGTCTCCTTAGGCAAATGACACCCCAAGTCTATAAAAAATTCTTGGATGATAACCTATGTGTTGCTGATAAGGATCCATCAGTCAAGTTGGGTCAACTACTTTCTCTAACTAAGTAGATTAGGGACTGCAACATCCTGGGATGACGAACCCATGGGATCTACATCAGGCATGTCATCGTTCCCCCAACCATCCTCTTTAAGCTAATAATGATGAATTTCATAAATTATAAACTCCAAATTTTAAACACCATATGCTGCTACTATACACTACGTATTAAGTCACCTAACGACTAGCCTTCATCGAAAGTTCTCTCTCAGCATTGAGAGGGGTAATTAACTATAGGTGTTTGCACCTATAAGAAACTTGGAACTAGATCTAAAGTCCTTGTAAAATGAGGGCGAAATCTCTGGGTAGTGTCTTATCTACTATTACATCTGCCTTCTGAAAATTACACCGACACTAAACCATACTCTCTTCAATTGCGAAAGGTCGGTGACAAATTTTTGGAGCCCACAAATGTAGGCAAAAAATGCTTCAGCTTGGAAACATGGATGCAAAACATGAGATCTTTATATGTTTTCACCTCTTCTAGTTCTATAAATGCTTTTCAATGAGTAGAATAGGCTGAAATTATTAAAAGAAAGTATCCCAGTGCTCTTCAAAATCTTTAGGGATATAATTTATTCTCCAACCAATAAACCACCACCCCATTCCCAAAGACATCAATCTAAAGTATGATGAAAAGTCTTCTCCAAATGTTACAAATTATTTCTTTTTTTCATTGAGATATTCAATTGTCTTATTCCTTTCCTAGTTATAGAAGAGAATAGTAAGTGATGAGAAGAAAGCATCTATGGCTACTTAATTTGTAGCAGAAGCTAAACTTAGATGGGTTCATGTGGCTCGGGAATATTATTTTGAGAATGAGTTAAGTGTTAACAAATTCACCCAATATGAAATTGATCACAAATATTTGTACAAGTAGTTCTTTTTTTCTTTCTAAACCTAAAGAAATAAGAATCCTTTTTGAGGTGATAGAAATACCTTAAACAAATGCGAGATCTTTTTTTTTTACTTCATGGAAAATCAATAAAAAAAAGTTAAAATAAATATAGTACACTCATTTTCTTTCAATCAAATAGTCTTTCAACCCTAAAAATTATCATCAAAATCTCATAGGGAATCTTATCAGCCATGTGCTATTCCAGAGCTAGCTTTGGGCCTCCCTCCTCATTCTAGCACACGATTTCACAATTTACTAGCTTTCCCGGCCATCAAGTCATGCACAATGACAAATGAAACCAACTTCACTTCATTCTTAAATCATCTTCGCACTGAATTATGTGACCTGCTAGTTTGGGCATCACTCTCAATGAGAGGACCTGCATTCTAGATCAGTCACTAACCTAGTAACATTAACTTTTCCATTAAAACTAAAATTTTCGGGAAAAAAACATTCTTCATCCTTGTAGCTGATTTTATAGAGGTTAGTTATCCTATTTGTCAAAGTAAATATTAGATATTCTATAGTGTTTTCAAAAATAATAGAAAAAATTAAAAAAAATTAAAATACATAAAAAAGCATTAAATAGACATACTTTTAAAAATAATATAAAAATAAAAAATATATATAATAAAATTGATCCCAAACATATCCTAATTATATAATAAATTCCAGTCTTATTTTTTATTATTATAAATATTAAAATCAACACCTTTAGTCATATTTTAAATCTTCTGATTAATTTCATAAAAATATAACCACTAATTTAATTTTTAAAGTAAAGATGTTTAAATGGTAGTTGAATAACTATTTAATTTTTAAAGGAAAGTGCATTGTGCCACCGGCTGACGCGTTGCGTAATGTGATAACTCAAATAACCAATCCCATCTTGCCACATGGAAAGTACGTCAATAGTCCACATGGCACCGATGGGATTAGTTAATTAATTAGGTCATTTAACTACCCCTTAATCACTGAAATTTTATAAATTCACAACTAAATATAGAAAAATTCAAAAAATGTAAACTCAAGTTCATTTTAAAGATAATTCAAGGGGGATAAGATAAAATTAAGTTTAATGGATTTTGAACAGTGAATTTTTCTTAATTAGGGATTAATTAAAATTTAAATTATCCTAATTACTTCATTAATTAATTCCAAATTTCTCAGGCATGTTTAGTGGGATGACTTCTGCCTCTCCTAATTCTTATGGAATTTATTAATGAGTTTATTAGAAAAATCAATTAATGAACTCCTAATCACCCTCTTAATGTAATTAAGAGTAATTAAGCATGTAAACAGTAGTTTAATCACTTAATTGAGATAATTAAACATTGTTTAAGTAAGGGGTAGGTTTATGGAATGGGTTTGGGATATTTTTCATATGTTATTCTCTAAACCCCTTTCTTCCTTAATCCAAACATAATTAAGGATTAATCCACTAATGATCTACTTAATTAATCTAAGCAAACTTTCAAAATCAATCTAAACTTAATCAATTTCTTGTTGGGTAGATCCTTAGGTGATCAAAATCCTTAGGTAAATTTGAGGAAATCATTTCCAACCCACATGTGTGGGAAGGATATGAAAGTACTTAATGAAAACCATTTAGCTTAATTAATCAATAATTGTGAGCCAATTATATTAGGCCCTTTTCTTTCTTGGTGCATTGTTGATTTAAATTCCATGTGGTTGCATATCATATGTTGGCTCATAATTGTTAGGTTAATTATGTTAAAGTGGTGTAGGTAAGGGATAATTAATGGACTTAATTTACACCTTAACCTAAATAAAACATAAAATCAACTTAATGGTTCTAAAAATTAAACTAAATCAATTCACACATGGGGAAATGGGTTAGGATCAGTAAACTCTTTTCACATTTCCTAAATCGAATCAAACTCAAAATAAAAATAAAAATCTCTTTAAAGAATTTTCATTCACTTTAAATGATCTTATTTCATAGGATTTTCTTTAGGAATTAATTAGGGTGAATGAAGTTACATGCTTACATCACTTTATTTTTTTTCCAAGCATGCTAAATATTGTGTGCCATATGAAATCATGCATTCATATCTTTTGAAAAATCAAAATAAAGGAAATGTTTCCTTTATGTCAAATTGCATGTTTTGGCTAAAGTAAGAATATGAGTGGCTATTATGACTATTTAATCAAAAACTATTTTCAAAACCTATAAATCAAAGATTATAAATGAAGGTAAGCTACTTATAATTACTTATAAGCTTGCATGTGATTATAACATAGAATGTGTTATGTGATTTTCTTCTCTTTTCTTAACATGGTTTTGTATAGGATTTGCAAAGTATATAGTTCATTTGAAAAGAACATAAAACTTGCTTAAATCTATTCCTATGCACTCCCATGTTATGATTTAAGAAGGATCTCCACATTACACATGTAAATTATACAACCAAATCAAATAAACAAAAATATTTTGCATGATTCTTCATCCATTTATTTCTTTTTGTACATACACATGTATTTAAGAAAAGTGGTATATTAGTCTAGACATCCTGGGGTTACAAGCTTTTAGTAGCCCCAAGAAGGCCTTGTACCTTATACCCCTAGTGTAGAAAATAATAGTGTCGTACTCACTTATATCTTTTATACTTGTAAATGTGTATTTGATTAATGGATAAAAGAGTTCCTCTTTTCTACTTAACAAAATCATGCATTTATGGAATATCCAAATTTTTTGAACAACATCTCTTAGCATTCATCATTAAGGTTTGCTAAGATTTGCATTGCATGTATATATATATGCTTAGGATCATTCATATACATGTTATACATGTTGGAAGAAATAAATGGTTGTATTATGTGATAGTAATTCACATTAATTAATCTTACGATATCTTTCTTATTGAATAGATTTATTTAGAGCAAATCTAAACTTAAAGTTAAATAAAATACATAATAAAATATTCGATAAAGAAAAATCATTAATGAATCTACCTTAGAAATTACTTAAGGTGGGGATGAAAGAGAAGTTCTCTCTTCTCTTTTCTTCTCTTTACAACACTTGGTAATTAAGTGTAGGTTCACTCAAACCAAATCAAATTATCAAATAAAATTAAAAAATCAACTAAATCACTTAAATGAAACCACCCTCTAAATTGAATCCTTCACACTCAGAAAATTCCAACCTTAAAGCCTAGTTAAGACATGTCACACAAGCCTTAAGTGACACACGCATTAGGCTAAGTCACCATTTCTAGCTCTATGTTAGAGAGGTGCATGGTTTGATGCCTGATTTTATTTTATGATGTAATATTTTTAAATTGGATGTTTGGGTGCATGTGCATAGACTAGATGATAGGACAATCTTAGTCTAATCATTGCCTTCTGCATGGGATTATGCTTAAGGGGCATTGTAGTAAAAATATAAATTCTTTTGTTGTGTAGGTTGCTTATACCCCTAAACATAATCCAAATTATGATAGGTGGACTTGGTTGCCCATGTGTGGGGTGCTAAGCATAATTCATTCTTATAACTACTTGAGATTGTGTGGTATGTTTAGTTAATCTCTATTTGGCAGGTTTAGTTAGATTTACATTTCCCATTTTAATGTAATTTTTGTAATTAAGATTTGGAATGTTATGGGGGAATTAAGGTGAACATTGGTCATAAGACTATGTCTTATGCACCATGTGAAGCCTTGGAGCAAACTACTTCCCAAGTCTAAATGAAGAAAGAAGAAAGAAGGAAAGAAATTAAGAAATGAAGAAATGAAGAAATGAAAAAATGATGAATGAAGAACCCCATAACATGAATTCTTTCTAAATTGTAATTAATTCATTTGTAATCCAGGTTGTATAAGGGTAGAGCTCAGCTACCCACATTTTTTTTTTGTGCGGTGGTACACGAGCACATCGGCCTCTTATTCTTTTGTGCTAACTTTATAAAATTGTTTGATGTTTGTTTAGCTTGTGCATTGAGATGGCATGATTTTTCTAGTTTCTTTCTTGATTGATGAGTGGCCTGGAAGTGATTAGGCTCTTAGGAAAAATAAATTTTATATTCAATTAATCAATTCAAAATTAATATTAAATAACTCATAACCTTACCTAAAGCCTAGGACATAAATCAAGATAATAAAATATTTAGCAACCCCTTAGCTGGATGTTGTATGCCTCACATCATGCATAAAATCATCTTGCTTCACTCTTGCTAATAGAGGGCTTCCACTTTTGCTAGATAACTTTGCTTGACCTTTGAGAGCCATGGTAGAAATATATATCCTTCTTGCTGATTTTGGCCCATAACTAATTTCTCATGCATCAGGCATATGAATCTAATAGCCTGTGTCAAATAAATTATCCAAAAATAAAAATAAAACTTAAAAAAGTTACATTAGATTTAAGTCATTATTCATGCCCTACATGATCTAGTATCTTAGAGAGTTTGTTTAAGAACTTAGTCTCTTTCTAAATAAATAACAGCCTAATTATCTTGCAAAGCATAAGACTTACCTACATGTATTTAAAATCATAGGAGGAGTTAGTTGGCGGCCACCCCCAGGCAGTTGTAAGTCCAACAATCGGGTAGTTTATCCTCTCTTGTGGAGGTAAACCATATACCCATTTTTGCCTTAGATTTAGGTCGTGCCTTGGCCCTCGCCAAAGCTCCCTAGATTTAGGTTTTGAGGTGGTTGTTTCCCTATGTGGGCTACAAGCATAAATCCTTAACTCTCAAGCATTTCCATGATTTTGTGTTATGGAATTATAAGCTCTAGATTTTTAATAAAAATTTAACTCAAACATATAATTCTCTTCAAATTTCAAAAATATAAAGCCCAACTAGAGGATAGTTTGGGATGCTGGCTAGGTTTCCTATCATCGTGAGCATCTCCAGCTCAACTCTCTTTGGTTTCGATAATAATTCCCTCTTTTCGATCAATTCCACTTTTATCTTCCAAAAATAACTAATTTGTTGATAGTCCTATCTTCAAATCTTGAGACAATGATCATTTTCCTTAATCGAGAGTATTCTTAAGGGATTTCATTCCTTAAGATGTAATTAACTATGGGGGCTTGCCTCCATAGAGAACTTAACGAACCTGATTTAAAATAAACCCTACTTTACTTTTCCATGTAAAGTAGGGAAAGAATCTCTGGTACATTCAAAAACCCATTGTCCTTAGGAGTCTTCATTAAGTGATTAGGACCATTATAGGATGGTGACTTCTGTCTCTCGAGATAATACATCATTCCTTAATGTCATACCCGATCACTCTAATGAGAACATCTGCGGATCTACGTGGTGTCCCAATAACATACCAAAATATTTTTAAAATTTTCAAATTCCGTCAAAATAATTTGAGAGATAAAAAATAAACACCATAGAGGGTTACTGTTACTGCTGCAAAGCTCCCACCTTCCCCAAGTTATCTTTGACAACTTGTAAACCATCTTTAGTGTTGGAGGTTTGAGCTACCTCACACACCTGTAAGGAAAGTTCTAGATCTTAGATATAATTTTCTTAGAGGTTCAGAATAATAAGATATCCCAACCTTCTTTGCTCTTAAGAGGATCACATGTATAGCCAAGAATTACTCTAATAGAACTAGATGGTTGTTCTAACAAGTACTCATTAGGGACAATAATGGTGCCTAACCTGTAGCTATGCTCAAACTAGTCCTTAAAGGTGATTGTGGTGAAAATATTTCCTTCATCTATCCTTTTGAAGAGGAAAAATGAAAATAGAAATATACTCCTTTAGTCGACACACCAAGCAGATCCGCAAATATTCTTATTAGGGTGATCGGGAATGAAATTAAGGGAAGGTGTACTATCTCAAAAGATAGAAGTCACCACCCTAAAATAGACTTAATCACCTTAATAAGGACTCCTAAGGACTATGGGTCTTCGTATGTACCAGAGATTCTTCCCCTGCTTTACATGAAAAAGTAAAGCATGGTTTATTTTAAATTAGGTTCGTTAAGTTCCCTACAGGGGCAAACTCCCATAGTTAATTACATCCTAAGGTAGGGGCTTTGTTAGGAATACTCTTGATTAAGGTAAGTGATCATTGTCTCTAAAGATTTCAATTAGTGGGACTGTCAATCGATTAGTTTATTCTTGAAAATCAAGTGGGATTGATCAAGAGAAGGGAGTTTTTATCGAAGCCAAATGGACATGAGTAGAGGTTGTTTAGGATACTAGGAAGCCTAGTAAACATTCCAAATTATCCTATGATTGAGTTTTATATCTTTGAAATTGAGGGTAATTATTTGTTTGAGTTGAATTTTTATTAGAAGTTTATAGCTTATAATTCCATGATGCAAACTCATGAAAATGCATAAGAGGTTAGGATTTATGCTCATGGCCCCGGAAAATAGTAACCTCAGAACCTAAATCTAGGAAGCTTTGGTGAGGGCGAAGGCACGACATAAATCTAAGCCAAAAATGGCATATAGTTTACTTTCACAAGAGAGGATAAACCACCCGACTACTTGGACTTACAACCGCCTAGGGGTGGCCGCCAACTAACTCCTCCTACGGTTTTAAATATATATAGGAAAGTCTTATGCTTTATGCAAGATAGTTAGGTTGTTGTTTCTTTTAGAAAGAGACTAAGTCCTTAAACTCACTCCCTAAGAGATTAGATCATGTATGGGCATGAGAAATGACCTAGATCTAATGCAAAATACATTACATTTTTCTTTCATTTTTAGGACAATCATTTGACTCAGGCTTATAGGATTCATATGCCTAATGCATGAGAAATAAGATTATGGGCCAAAATCAACGAGAAGGGGAGGTGTGTTTCCACCATGGCTCTCAAAGGTCAAGTCAAGTTCTCTGATAAAGGTGGAAACCCTCAAACCAAAAGTGAAATAATATGATCTTGATTGAACATCAAATCAAAGCATAAAAGAGCCTCTTGAAATTAAGATATACTCTCAAATATACTCAAATAAATTGAAGAAAATTAAAGAATTCATCAAAGATTTTTCATGAGATCGAATAATTGCTAATAAGCATAAGCAATGAATCCTTGAAAAATGTTTGAAGTATATTCACCGTCTTATTAAATACTTGAACTAGATCAAGGAGAAATTGAGTATAGTTGGTGATAAATTTGAGGATTGTCATAAGAGAGAGTCTATTGAATATTCAAAGACCAATCAACTTGGAATAAAAGAAAGTAATTAAATATTAATCCAAAAGATCTAATAAGATATTAGATCAATTTACAACACCTTCTACGCCACCGGATTCACATGTCATACAAGCAAACATAAGGTGTTCATTAAGGCTTCAATTGAAGTAAGATTAAAACTCAAATTCAATGTTTCAAAATTATGCAAGCATTCTCAAATCACCCGCATGGACCCTGACACTATGTTGAATGCTTAAACTTAGTATCTGACGATGTTGTGCAGGTTTCTGTTTGGTCTTAGGACCAAGTCCAAGTTAACAAAACCTAAAAATCTAATAATGTTATTATAATATTTCTGACTTAATAAAATATTTGAGAAGCTAATTCTATCATATGATAGTAGATCTGAATCTCTATTAGGAGCTCAACAGAGTTGACAGGATATAAAATTCTTAAATATATTCAAATCAATCAATTAACTACCCCGATGATGTCTGTGTTGAATGATGATTTCAACCGGAAGGGATACTTCTATCAAAATGTAATTCTAATTTGAAATCAAATTAACTCAAATTAAGTATCATTCTAAAAATTCTTAAATGAAATTCTATCTTTAAAATCTTAAAACAAACTCTATTCAATCCACCTTCCACAACAGTTTGTTGGAGGTGATAAATTAAAAAAAAAACTATGGCTGACAAAGGAGCCAATGTTAAATCAAGTATTTTACTATTCACTCTCAATCAATCTCACGCCAGTAAGGACGTGGCCCGTGTCCTCTTACTACATGTCTTGGCTAGCAGTCTCCACATATAATGCAGTTACAACCAAAGTCCTCTGATCGGGTGGTTGCCACCAATTGGAACCATTATATTATCACGATCAGAGCTGATGCTTAAATGGCTCTACCCTTTGAGTTGTGAATCATAGGGTACAACTGATAAGGAAAAAAGGCCTCTTTTAGCTAAGGTAGACTTAAGCATGTTTCCTTAGGCTAACACCACCCTAAGTCTATAAGGATTTCTTGGACGACATAACCTATGTGTTGCTGATAAGGATCCATCGGTCAAGTTGGGTCGACTTCTTCCTCTGACTAAGTAGATTAGGGACCATGATAGCCTGGGATGACGAAACCATGGGATCTAGATCGGGCACGTCATCATTCCTCCAACCATCCTCTTTAAGCTAATAATGATGAATTTCATAAATTATAAACTCCAAATTTTAAACTCCATATGTTGCTACTATACGCTACGTATTAAGTGACCTAACGACTAGCCTTAATCAAAAGTTCTCTCTCAGCATTGAGAGGGGTAATTAACTATAGGTGCTTGCACCTATAGGAAACCTGGAACTAGATCTAAAGTCCTCATAAAATGAGGGTGAAATCTTTGGGTAGTGTCTTATCTACTGTTCTATCTATTTTTTGAAAATTACACCGACACTAAACTATACTCTCTTCAATTGCAAAAGGTCGGTGATGAATTTTTGGAGCTCACAAATGTAGGCAAAAAAATGCTTCAACTTGGAAACATGGATGCAAAACATGAGATCTTCATATGTTTTCACCTTTTCTAGTTCTATAAATGGCCTTTCAATGAGTTAGAATAGGCTCAAATTATTAAAAGAAAGTATCTCAGTGCTCTTCAAAATCTTTAGGGATATAATTTATTCTCCAACTAATAAACCACCACCCCATTCCCAAAGACATCGATCTAAAGTATGCTTAAAAGTTCTCCAAATGTTACAAATTATTTCTTTTTTTCATTGAGATATTCAATTGTCTTATTCCTTTCCTAGTTATAGAAGAGAATAGTAAGCGATGAGAAGAAAGCATCTATGGCTACTTAATTTGTAGTAGAAGGTAAACTTAGATGGGTTCATGTGGCTCAAAAATATTATTTTGAGAATGAGTTAAGTGTTAACAAATTCACCCAATATGAAATTGATCACAAATATTTGTACAAGTAGTTCTTTTTTTTTCCTAACCCTAAAGAAATAGGAATCCTTTTTGAGGTGATAGAAATACCTTAAACAAATGTGTGATCTTTTTTTTTACTTCATGGAAAATTAATAAAAAAAGTTAAAATAAATATAGTACACTCATTTTCTTTCAATCAAATAGTCTTTCAACCCTAAAAAATTATCATCAAAATCTCATGGAACTGTGATATATGCTATTCCAGAGCTAGCTTTGGGCCTCCCTCCTCATTCTAGCACACGACTTCACAATTTACTAATGAAAAATAGTAGCTTTCCCGGCCATCAAGTCATGCACAATGACAAATGAAACCAACTTCACTTCATTCCTAAATCATCTTCGCACTGAATTATGCGACCTACTAGTTTGGGGCATCACTCTCAATGAGAGGACCTGCGTTCCAGATCAGTCGCTAACCTACTAACCTTAGCTTTTCCCTTAAAACTAAAATTTTTGGGAAAAAAAACATTCTTCATCCTTGTAGCTGATTTTATAGAGGTTAGTTGTCCTATTTGTCAAAGTAATTATTATATATTCTATAGTGTTTTAAAAAATAATAGAAAAAATTTAAAAAAAATTAAAATACATAAAAAAGCATTAAATAGATATACTTTTAAAAATAATGTAAAAATAAAAAATATATATGTTGCGTGCTAGAAAACCAGTTGTGGTAGAGTGAAAGTTTAGCTTTGTTATAAAATCCAAAGACACACAATGGTATTTAAAGAGTGAATAAGAAAACTCCATAAATTTTTACATGGAAAAACCTCGAAAAGAGGGAAAAAACCACAGGGCCTAGCCCAGCAAAAGTCTTCCTCTATGTATCTATTTCAGAATACAAAATTTTCCCGATAATGGGATTACAGAATTGTATATGAGAAGGGAACAACAACTATGTAGTCACGTTCAGGTGGTAACAGTTGCTAGTGGTAGCAGATAATGGTGAACAGCGCAAGACATCGACTGACGATGAAGGTCATCATGATGGAGACCGATAGAGACTGACGATGATGAGGATCAGCGACGGCAGCTGAAGGTGGCGGCCGGCGGCGGTGGTTGACGACCGTCGAGTGGTGGCACGATTGTGCTTGGAGGATCTTTAAGCTTTAGAGCTCTCTCCTCTCTCTTGCTTCGGGTCCCTTCATATGAGGAATGAGAGGCTATTTATAGAATGGAGGAGTGGCATCTCTATAAATACATGCAAAATCCGAACAACTCCACTTCATCGGATAGCTTAGAATGATTCCTTTGATCATTGAATGTATTTTAAGTATTTGAATGCTCAAATGAAGTCAAAATTGTAAGATCTTGGGCTTGTTGGATCCGCTTGTCAAGACGCTTAATTTGACTATAAATACTCCATGATTAAGAGCTATTTATGGATTTAACTGATATCCCAAAGTTTTAAGTGACATTTTAAGTGCTTGATCTCGACTAGTTTCAACTGAGGATCAACTTTTGACATCAAAATTTGTGCTTCGACTAGTAGAATTTTCAGTGTCATATCAGTTGCCCCAATTTTTAGATGACATTATCTCAATCATCCAAAAATATTTATGCCATATACTTGAAAATAATAAATTCTTCAATGAAATTTATGGGTCCATTAACCATACATTTTGAGAGAGCAGATCTTCATGTGAGTACAAAATTATGATCGTGGAAGCGGGTGCAGGGCCGCGGATGTGTGCGGGTACACGCGAACATAAGATTTCAGGGTTATGAATCATCAGCACTTACGCTTGGCATCCACGGGCGCTGAAGCCTGAGGTCTGGCGGCACAGCCCATGGCACCGCGAGTGCTCACGGCGGCGGCCACGCAGCGAAGCGAGACAAGACGATAGCGGGCGCCATCATGGGCGTGTGAGGGCATGAGCGCAGCGCTTTAGCGCGCAGCGGTATGTGGGTTGGCAACGGACGGCGCGGCACGGCAACACAAAGTGGCAGGTGCTATGCGTATGGCTGCCTTCGCCGCGGATCCGGCGGTGAGCGCCCGCAGGTGCAAACCGCACCGATGAGAGTATTTTCAACCATTTTTGTCCATTTTCTGCAGTTTTGAACGGTTTTAAGCCATTTTTCTTGGATTTTGATTTTGCCCCTATAGGGGGTCTATAAAAATCCTCTAAGGCATGGGAGAAGGCACACTTCTCATGTATTCTAGTGCTTCTCTTCTTCTTGAGTGAAGGTCGTTCGAAGGCAATCAAGACCCGTAGTTCATACGGCAAGGCTCCAGCTTTCCCTCGAAAGATGTGTCAACTGACCTCGTCAGACCCACCAGGTTCGGAGGCGATCAAGACCCATAGTTCATACGACATGGCTCTAGTTTTCCCTCAAAAGAGGTTTCAACTGACCTCGCCGACACCGTTTGAGGCAATCAAGACCTCAGTTCATGCAAGGCTCAATTTTCCTGAAAGAGGTGTCAATTGACCTCGCCGGACCGACCGTTTGGAAGATCAAGGCCCGGTTCATATGGCAAGGCTCCAGCTTTTCCTCAAAAGAGGTGTCAACGACCTCGCCGGACGATTGAGGCGATCAAGACCGTAGTTCATACGAAGGCTCCGCTTTTCCAAAAAAGAGGTGTCAATTGACCTCGCCGGATCGACCAGTTTGAGGGCGTCAGTTCATATGCCCGATTTTCCCTCGAAAGAGGCGTTAACTGCCCTTGTCAGACCGACCGGGTTTGGAAGCGATCAAGGCCCGTAGTTCATACAGCAAGGCTCTGGTTTTTCCTCGAAAGAGGCGTTAATTGCCCTTGTCGAACCGACCGGGTTTGGAGGCGATCAAGACCCGTAATTCATATGGGGAGGCTTTGATTTTCCCTCAAAAGAGGCGTTGACTGCCCTTGTCAGACTGATCGGGTTTGGAGGCGATCAAGACCCGTAGTTCATACGGTGAGGCTCCGGTTTTCCCTTGAAAGAGGCGTTGACTGCCTTTGTCGGACCGACCGGGTTTGGAGGTGATCAAGACCCGTAGTTCATATGACGAGGCTCCAGTTTTTCGTCGAAAGAGGCATTGACTGCCTTTGTCGGACCAACCGGGTTTGGAGGCAATCAAGGCTCGTAGTTCTTACTTCTTCTTATTAGAAATTTGATTTCTTGAAACTTCAATGGATGGTTCAACAGTTGATAACCGTCAAGGTGGCGGAGAATCGTTAGCTAGGAACCATCGTTCGAATGACTCAGAAAGTTTGGCAAGTAATTCTGAGCATCATTAGAGGGGAGTATCTTCACTCTCTTTTTTCTCATATGTATGTGTATCTTTGTCGTCAGATCATAGGTGAAAAATATTATCCCAAGCTATCCATGAGCGAGAGAGTCAAAAAAGGATACACCCAAGTACTGGGGTAAGTAAGCTGCTTCACAAAATTTCTAGATTTTTGTCATTTCTTCCTCTTTATTTATCATGTATTTTCATAGGGTGATGGCCAAAAGAAAACCCATAACTTGACGGCTGCAGACAATATATCATCCACTATCACATCAGATAGTTTAATGGTGTTCCGCAGAAAATTTCACTTCCCTAATGAGTTAGTGGCCATTGTTGCTAAAAAGTCTGATCGAGCCCGTTCACCTCCACCAGGATACTTTACTATTTCTGAGATGATTCTTCGTGCTAGACTGCGATTCCCTTTGGCTCCCGAGCTGATTGAGATCTTCATAACATGTGGTGCAACTTTGTCATAATTTTTATTTCGGGCTTTAATGGTCATCGTCGGTTTGGCTGTCATCTTCAGAGAGCGTGGTGCTACTTTGAATATCAAATACTTGTGCTGAATGTATAGATTCTCATGTGATGCTCAGGGATGTGTTTCTTATCAAGCTATAAAGAATTGGATATAAGTTTTTAGCATGGGATCCGTCTAAAAATTGGTCTAATGGATTCTTTTTTGTGAAAAATGAGTGGGGCCTCCCTAAAGATGGGAAAGATTGAATGACCTTCCAAATCCATTGACGATGGCGGAGAATGAGATTCTAGCAACTCTTAATATTCCTAATGTAGGAAGCTTGCAACATGAGTTACGTCATATTGGCAAATATATAGATGAAGATATGATGTTCAAGGTTGGCCTTTCCATCCAGGTAGGAAGATCTCATGCTCTTCCACTAAAGAGGTCAAGTACAGGTGATGAAAGGTCTCTTCATACTCATAGGGTTCTCTCAAGAAGCCCATTACGAATCACGGTGGTAGCAATATTTCATCTTTACAGAAAAAGAAGACATGTGCTGAAGTGACTACGTCAGATATCTACGAAGAAGATGTTCACCCCTAGTTGGCCTCTGAGAATTTAGCTATTTCAACTCATGATGGGGGAGTTTATTTCTCAAAATCGCACATTCTTGAAGAGGTGTTAAATCACATATGCACTGGACGTCAACGAGCAGATGAATTGGTACGTTGTTCTTTCCTTCTTCTTCTTTTCTTCTTTTCCTTTGTGTAATATTTGTGAGGTTTTTTTTTATCATAGATAACTCAAACATTAGGGCAGATGGCTCATTTGAGTTTTGCTTTAGATGAGTGAAATACTAAATTTGTGAAGATAAAATATCTGCAAGGCAAGTCTGAGCGAAAGATGAGTGTTAAGGCCAAAGAAGTGGCGACTTTGGAGGATCAGCTAACCGGGTACAGAACTGAGCTAGAGAACATGTCGACTTCTATTTCTCTTCAGTGTCAAGAGGTGGAGCGCACTTATGATGAGCTGATTGAGGACAGAGACTCATCAGAAAGAGAAAAGACTCAAGGCACTTGTAGCGGAGAAGAGAGCTCTCAAACTAGAGAAGAAAGAATTACAAGATCATCTTTCTGAGAAGAAGCATATAATGTTAGAAGCGGAAGCAAATGAAATCTCCTTGAAGGCAGTGGAAGATATTAAGAGCTCCTTGGCTTATCGCGTACAATCGAAGACCATGTCCAGGAAGCTCGTAATCATATTCTTGATGTTGAAGTGAAGGACTTGGAGCATTAATGTTTAGAGGAGGGTTCATCTGAGGGTTCCAAAAAAAAATCCGCTTAGTGAATCGCAAGACGGAGCTAATATTGAAGATCTATCTCCCAGCCAAATATCTAAAGACTCTTCGTCAGATTCAGGAGATGAAGAAGTTGAGAGTGTGTCCAAGGCAGCATCTCCTAGTGGTGAGGAGGACGTTGATATCACCAATTGATATGATGTGGCATCACTTGAGGATGCATTTTTTTTATGTATTGTTATTAATGTATATCAGAATCTTGATTCTTTCTTATATCATCATGTTAATGCTATCAATGAAAAAAAAATTTAGATGATACGTTCTTGTTTTGTTTTTACCTATCCCGGGTAATTGGTCAGAATATTATTTGATGACACTAACCTGTACGGATGAGGTTGAATTGAATCCACTGAGAATTTTTGACCAATCCGAGGTTGTTTATCAAAGTGTTACTTGATGATGTTAACCTGTATGGAAGAGGTCATGAGATGTCCACCAAGGACCTTTTGACCTATCCTAGGTATCAGCCAAAGTGTTACTTGATGATGTTAACATGTATGGAAGAGGTCGCGGGATGTCCACAAAAGACCTTTTGACCTATCTTAGGTATCAGCCAAAGTGTTACTTGACTTCTTACCTTTATGAAAGAGGTCCAATCAAGTCCCCTTGGGATTGATTATGCCCCGATTGAGATACAACGTGAGCTGTATATTTCTCAAGTGTGAGGATTAAATGAAAAGAAACAAGCTTGTAAGAAAAAGCTATAAATTCATTACTCTGATAAGTTCGGCGATACAATCATAAGACGATTTTAACACGGATATGAGTTTTAAGAGGAAATGACTACAACAACAACAACAAGTCTTTATCCCACTAAGTGGGGTCGGCTACATGAAGAGGAAATGACAAACAAGACAAAATAAAAGTTACAATAATTATGCAATAAGAATTACTGATAATATTTTTAGATATTCTTAGTGTTTCAAGTTCGAGGTAAAGTTTTTCCCTCTGGATCCTTGAGCTTGAATGTTCTTGGCTTTACCATAACTATAACCACATATAGGCCATCCCAAAGAGGTGAGAGTTTATTACGTTGAGGGCTTTTGCCTATAGCTTCGAGACTTTGTAGGACCAAGTCATCGACAGATATGGGATGTGATTTTACTCTTCTGTTAAAGTGATGAGCTACCTTTTGGTGATAGGAAGTAGTCCGAAGTAGGGTCATGTCACGAGTTTCGGGGAGTAAGTCCAAGTGTTGTCGGAGTTTTTCCGCATTACCATCATGATCGAATAATTGAACTCTTGGACTTGGAACTCCGATATCTACTAGTAATAAACGAAACACAAGTTATATGGTGTCTCACCAGTCGGGGTTCGTGATGTAGTGCGATAAGCCTAAAGAACATTAGAAATCTCATCAACCCATTACCTCCCAACCTTCTCAAGATGTGTTTTTAATGCTTTGAGTATACCCGTTGGTAGCCTCAGTCTGTCCATTAGTTTGAGGATGTACTACATCCGTATGCAGCAACTGAATGTAAAGATCTTTGCAAAAGGACGTAAAGATTTTTCTAGTAAATTGGGTTCCATTGTCAGTGATGATCTTTGTAGGAAGATCGAATCGACATACTATATTTTTCCAAACAAATTGTTTAGCATTTGCCTCCGTGATTTTAGCGAGTGGTTCGGCTTCCGCCCATTTAGTGAAGTAGTCGATGACTAAAATGATGAACTTTCGTTGTCCCGATACCATCGAAAAAGGTCCCATGATATTGATTCCCCACTGAACAAAGGGCCACGGGCTTTGAATGGATGAGAGCTCAGTATGCGACATGTGAGGGAGGTTAGAGTGCAATGGACAACTTTTTGAATTCCAAGGCATCTTATTTCATAGGCCAATAGAACCCTTGCCTTATAATTTTAAGGGCTAACGCCTTCCTCCTAGGTGTTCTCCACATATCCCCAAGTGAACCTCTTAATGCTAATCACCTCACATGGTAAGTGACATTTGAGGTATGGCCCAAAAAAAGCTTGTTTGTATAGTTCACCTCCATGATAATAAAGTTTGAAGCTTGTCTTGAGATGAGTTCTGATGAGTTGGTTCTTCGGAAGGGTCCCTTCTTGTATAAAAAAGACGGGATGGGGTCCATCCACGAAGGTTCCTTTATCTCATTAATTGGATTACACCCTTGGATACTAGGAAAATATATTTCTTCAACATGCCTTCTCTTAAATAGATCTTCAGTAGCGGATGTAGCAAGCTTAGCGAGAGCATCAGCTTGAGTATTCTTCTCTAGTATGTGAATGATTTGATGTATCCTGAAATGAGCAAGAAGAGACTTTACCAAGTGGAGGTATTGTGCCAGCTGAGGATTATGAGTATTAAAGTTTCCCTCAACTTGGGAAGCGACAAGTTGAGAGTCAATGTGGATCACTAAGTCTTGACCTTCACAATCAATGGCAAGTCTCAACCCTGCAATGAGAGCCTCATATTCAACCATATTATTAGTTGTAGAAAATTTTAGGCGAAGTCCATACTCTAAGGGATTCTGCTTAGGAGAAATAAGTAAGATTCCCGCACCAGCACCGGTATTTCCTGAAGCTCCATCAACATAGAGGGTCCATTGAGGAGACAAAAGGCGTGTAGTAGATAGCTTTTCTAGAGTTAGGGCAGTGCATTCCACTATGAAGTCTGCGAGTACTTGAGATTTTATAGCAGGCTGAGGTAGAAAATTTATATCAAACTCTCCCAATTCTACAAACCATTTAATTAACCTCCCAGATGCTTCTGGTTTTTGTAGGATGACCCTTAATGATAAATGAGTGTAAACGCTGATGGTATGAGCTTGGAAGTATGGACGTAATTTTTGCGTTGAGAAAACTAAAGCTAAAGCCACCTTATTTGCAAGTGGATAATGACTTTCTATATTAGAGAGAATTTTACTGACGTAGTAAATTGGTTGTTGTATCTCATTTTTTTCTCGCACTAAAACTGAGCTTATCACGTGGGAAGAGACTACAAGATATAAGTATAACATCTCTCCTTGAATAGGCTTGGATAGTAGGGGTGAAGATGCTAAATACTCCCTTAGTTGCTCTAAAGAAGACTAACATTCATCAGTCCACTAAAAATTATTATTATTTAATTCCCTTTAATATTTTAAAGAATGGCAAGTATTTATCCCAGAACGGGCTAGGAAGCCGGATAACGCACTAATTCGTCCATTCAAACATTGAACTTTCTTGATATTCTTCAGATGAGTCATATCTTTGAGAGCTTTGATTTTCTCGGGGTTGGCCTCAAAAGCACACTTGGTTGGGTTAAGTTGCATGTTATAATGTCAAAGAAGGTTAAAGCATATTTCTAAGTCAGAAATATGTTGTGATTCTTCTAAGCTTTTTACTAACATGTCATGCACATATACCTCCATTGTGCGCCTAATAGGTCTTTAAAATCTTATTCATAAGGCGATAGGTAGCACCATTTTTTAACCCAAATGACATAACTTGGTAACAGTATAAACCTTTATATGTTTGAAATGTTGTAGCTTCTTCATCCGTTGGGTCCATTTTTATTTGATTGTAACTAGAGTAAGCATCAAAAAATTGAGCATTCATCAACCAATTGATCAATTCGAGGAAGAGAAAAACTATCTTTCGATCAAGCTTTGTTGAGGTTAGTGTAATCAATACACATTCTCCATGTTCCATTTGTTTTCTTAACCATGACAACATTTGCTAGCCATGTAGGGTAATGTACTTCTCGTATGAATCCCACTTCTAGAAGCTTATTCTTCTTGCTCAATAGCCTGGAGGTGATCAGGTGCAAAACTTCGCTTCTTCTGGATGATCTATTTGAATGTCGGATCAATCTTGAGGGAGTGCATGATCACATTGGGGTTGACCCCCGGCATGTTCGTCAGACTCCAAGCAAAGATGTCTTGATTTCTGTGCAAGAAGTATATGTATTTTTCCCTTTATTCGTGTGAGAGCAGAGATCCAACTTGCACTGTTCATAATGGTTGGTCATCTGATAATGCAACAAAGAGCAAGTCTTCGACAGAGGAAGCTTTCCGGGGTACTCCTTCATCTCAAAAATTAAAATCTTCGATGCTGCTGAAGGTCACAGAAAGGCGTGGTTGAGCTTGTTAAAGGTAGCATGATTGCACTGACAGTTGATTTCCACAGACCACCCCAACTCCAATGGGGGTTGGAAATTTCATCTTAAGATGAGATACAAGTGATGCGACGAAAATTAATTGGAGGGGCCTTCCAAAGATATATATGTTGAATCTGATTTGACCACTATGAATTGGATTAAATGAGTCACTTGTCGAGGAAATTCACCAAGGACAACAGGAAGGGTGATTGTCCCCTCTACTCGCACAAGGAGATTATCAAACCTATATAATGGTCCTGCAGTGGGTTGGAGCTTTTCCCTAACCAGGCCCATGTTAAGAAATGTGGAGTAAAATAATACATCAATAGAACTCCCATTGTCAATCAAAATTCTCTTAACATTATAGCATGGGTCACCGATCCACATGATAGTGGATCTTGATGAGGAATATGGACTCCTTCTAAGTCCGAGTCATTAAAAGTGATGGAATGATCAATACGAGAGTTCTTTAACTCGCTCTTCAGAGGTGGTAATGAGAACTTTATTAGATAGTATTGGTCCTCCTGCGATTGTTTCAATTTTCCAATTATTTGATGATTATTTTATTATTTTTGTGATGACTGTCCTAGTTGCCCCCTAGTTGGAGGTATGTTTGTTTGATTTGATTGATTCTTCACAAATCGACATAGATATCCTTATTGAATGAGGCTCTCAATTTTTTCTTTGAGTTGTTTGCATGCCTCAGTAATATGTCCACGACTTTCGATGGAAATGACAATATTGTTCCTGATTTTTTGAATTTGGTTTCAGTGGATGCGGCCACTTGATATTTTCTTCATCTCGAATAGCCATCAGAAGGTTGACACGAGACGTGTTCAGCGGCGTGTATTCCTTTTCTGGTCGTGGTTCACACCATTGATATGGGGGCCATGGAGGGAGATCATGGTTTCCTTGTTGTTTCTTTTGATAGGACAGTCGGTCTGCATTCCCTGGGGCGTTCTTATGTTTTCCAGTAGATTATTCAAATTATTTGTGATGGGCATTAATAGCTTTCACACGATAAACTAAGTCGACATATAGCGGTCTCGATTAGTGACAGTAAAAGGTCTGGATGGAGTCCTCCAAGGAAAACTCCTCTTAATAGTAGTGGTCTACCTGTGTATTTGGCAAGCTTCTAAGGAGAATCTCTGGAAGTATTCCTTAAGTGATTCACCCTCATTCTGACGATTGCCAGAGAGATGGGAGGAATCTTTAATGATCCTCCTATTTGCAATGAACTGCTTCCATAAAATCTTGGCGAGTTCACAATGGTATGGATGGATCCCCTTGGAAGGGAGTAGAAGTGCGAGCTTGTCCCTGAGGGAATGGGAAAGACGACAAAGCAATGTGTCAGGAGCTCATTGGATATGCATGATAGTACTGTAATGGTCGATGTGTTCATGTGGGTCAGTCGCCCCATCATAGGAATCAATGCTCAGAAGCTTGAAACCCACGAGAATAGGATGTTGAAGAATAGCTTCAGCTAAAGGTGAGGATTCCTCATAGTCGCGGTGATGGGGAAGATGATTTATGTCTTGAAGGTGAAATTCGTCTTGCATTAAGCATCGTAATTCTACATATATAACATGACGAGTGGGGTCAACAGGACGAGAATGTGTCAAGCTACCAGCAATAATTGGTGGATTAGCAGTTGGTTGAGCTGCACGTGATGGATGAGTAGAACTAGCAGTGTCAAAGAGATCAACGGTCTCTATGCGGAGGAACTTCAGAGTCAAAGAGATTAGCATTTTGACCTCCCACGGCTAACGATCGATCTTAGGGGAGATGTGTTTGTCATGGTAGTGGCTGTTGTGTTCCTCGCAAAAGTTGGATCATCTCATTTTGAGACTCTTCCATTCGGCGGACACGATCTTCAAAAGAGATTCTTATCGCCTTCACCGACAGGGTCATGCCTATCAGGTGGGAGTGAGGCAGAAGCTTGGCATCCTTGGTTCAAGGATTGGTTTTGAGAGTGACGGGAGTTGGAGCGGGAGGCTCCGTTGTTACGGGTGTTGCGCCTATTGGCCATAACGATGATGTTCACAGAAATTGTGATTGAAGGGTTATTTTTCTACATACGACATCAAACTATTGTTAGAAACCATGTTTGAAAGACTTAGACTTGTTATAAAATCCAGACACATACAGTATTTAAAGAGTGAATAAGAAAACTCAAATTTTACATGAAAAATCTCGAAAAGAGGAAAAATCACGGCTAGCCAAGAAAAAAATCTTTCACTATGTGTTTGTTTCAGAGTACAAAATTTTCCCGATAACGGGATTACATAATTATATATGATAAGGGAACAACAACTATATAGTTACGTTTTGGTGGTAACAGATGATGGTGAACAATGAGGGACATCGACTGACGATAAAGGTCATCATGATGGAGACCCACGAGACCGACGATACGGATCACGGCGTACGTCGCCCATGCTGGTCGACGCATCAAGTGGATGATGATCTTGGAGGATCTTCAAGCTTTGGGTCTCTCTCATATGAGGAATGAGGCTATTTATAGAGCAAGAGAGTAAATACATGCAAAAAACCGAACCACTCCACTTCATCAGACGGCTCAGAATGATTCCTTTGATCATTTGATATATTTTAAGTATTTGAATGCTCAAATGAAGCTGGAATTGTAAGATCTTGGGCTTGTTAGATCCGGCTTGTCGAGACGCTCGATTCAACTATAAACACTCCATGCTTAAGAGCTATTTATGGATTTAACTGATATCCCAAAGTTTTAAATGATATTTTAAGTACTTGATCTCGACTAGTTTCAACTGAGGATCAATTTTCTTTTGACATCAAGATTCGTGCTTCGACTAGTAGAATTTTCAATGTCATATCAATATATATAATAAAATAGATCCCAAACATATCCTAATTATATAATAAATTCCAGTCTTATTTTTTATTATTATAAATATTAAAATCAACACCTTTAGTCATATTTTAAATCTTCTGATTAATTTCATAAAAATATAACCACTAATTTAATTTTTATCATATATTTCTTTAAATGGTAGTTGAATAACTATTTAATTTGTCATAAACATTATTAACAATACAAGCACAAATCACATTTTTTTTAAATATGATCAAAATTAAGGGCTATTTGAGATCACTTTTTTTATTCTTCATTTTTTAGTCATACTTTAATTCGTAATAAAATATATTTAAAAGTAATTGGTATTTTTAAAATACTCAAAATACATAAGTTGTTCTTAATTTTTTAGAAGTAATATAATTTATTTTTTAAAAATAAAAATATTAAGAAAATTATCAAATAAATATGCCTTTAAAAAAACTTGAAAATAAAAATAAAAATATATAAAAGAAAATTGATCTCAAATAGCATTTTTTTTCATTAATTAAAATTATGATAAATCAAACTTTATAACGAACGGATCGGGGCCGTCAGGGATCAACTTTTATTTTTATTTTATTCTATTTATATCTTAATTTAAATTAAAATATGTTTGTAACTATAAAAATTATTTAAAAAAATAAAATAAAATAATCATAACACCCAAATATTATTTTGAGTCTTTTTAAAATTATGTGATTTGTTCTTAAAAATATACAATAAAACATTTTTTAAAAAATATGCCAAGGGACAATTTGGGATCACTTTTACTCTTTACCTTTTATATTTTATGTTATTAGTATTTTTGCTTCTAAATAAAATGTCATTGATAGCAGCAAATATTTTAAAAATATTCAAAACTCCTAAAACTATTGATCCATTCATATGGATCAATATAATTAGGTCGTAAAATACTACATTTGGTGACCCTATACCATACTGCTTAAAATCATTATTGTCGTATCTTATTTTGCTTAGTCATGGCTAACTTTACTTCTGACCATTTTATTTCGTAAACTTCACCGGTAAAATACTAGTTTAATCTTTTAATAATGGCTTCTTATCTTTGTCCTAGCCATTTATTTATATTCGTCGACATCGTACTCAACGCAGTTGTCCGTCCAATTTGACGATTTTGGACCATTCGTATTTTGCTATTTAATCAGCTCTTGTTCCATAATATAATATTCAATATTAGACTTTATTTCTGAATGACACTAACACAAACAGATTTTTATTTGTTTATGTTGGACTCATTAGAAGCTCCATAAAATCTTTTGTTATTATCTCAAGATTTCTGTGAAATTATTGATATGACGAAAATTCTCTAAATCAATGAATCTGATCCGAAAGGATCGAATAAGATCGAGATCAAGACTTAAAATATCATTAAATTTTAACATCGTTAAATTCCTAAAAGCTCAAATATGAAGTATAAATCGAGCATCTTGGCATCCCAACAAGCCAAAGATCTTACACCTACTTCATTTGAGCATTCAAATACACAAATTACATCATATGATCAAGGGAATCATCATGAAGCTCAGATGGAGACGAGTGGTTGGATTTTGCGTACAGAGACACGCCTCCAATCTATAAATACCTCATTACTCATTGAGGGAGGCCAAGCAAGAGAGGAGAGCTCTAAAGATCCTCCAAGCAATCGTCGCCACTGACGGTCGCCAACCAGCCGGCCGCCGCCGCCGTTGATCTCGCTGCCGAATCTCTCGCCGATCTCCATCATGATGACTTTTACCGTGATTGTTCTCGCATTCAAGAATTATTCGTGATTTCCACCGCATGTTCGCGCACACCATCATCTGCTACTACCAAGAATGTTATAACTGATCGTTGTCACATACCGTTGTTCCTTTCTCATATACACTGTAATCCCAGACGGAAGATCTTGTACTAAAAGATATATATAAGCTTTTCCAGCCCCGTGGTTTTTCCCTCTTTCGAGGTTTTTCACGTAAAAATTGAAGTTTTCTTGTTCACTCTTTAAAATACTGTGTGTCTTTGGATTTCACAACGAAAGAAAAAACTTTACTCTACCACAACCGGTTTTCCAAAGACGCAGCTTTGGCACCATTTGTGGGAAGTTGATTCCTATTATTTCATCTTGTATGGCGACCAAGTTTTCCAACAAGATCAAAACCACCATCGAGGTGGAGCATTTCAAGCTTTTATGGAGCGCAAGCGAAGAATGAAGATTCATCAAACTTAGTTCATTCAGATTCTGTCGGAAACTCGGGGGCAAATCTTAATCTCAAAATATTATCCAAATTGATATTCTAGATATCTAATTGATTATCAATTCGAGAAGCAAGTCAGTAGTACTAATGAAAAAGGCTAAGGTTAAGGAGCAAACACAACCACAAATGGATATTTTAATCGACCTCTTCATACAAGGTTAATGTCATCGAGCAAAGATTGACAAACAACCAGATAGGACAAAAGATCCTTGGTGGACTTCCTACGACCTCTTCCATATAGGTTAACGTCATCGAGCAAAGACTCTGACAAACAACCTAGGATGGTTCAAAAGGTCCTTGGTGGACTTCCTACGACCTCTTCCATATAGGTTAACATCATCGAGCAAAGACTCTGAAAAATAGCCTAGGATGGGTCAAAAGGTCCTTGGTGGACTTCCTACGACCTCTTCCATACAGGTTAACGTCATCAAGCAAAGACTCTAACAAACAGCCTAGGATATGTCAAAAGGTCCTTAGTGGACTTCCTACGACCTCTTCCATAAGTTAACGCCATCGAGCAAAGACTCGACAAATGATGATAGGTCAAAGGTCCTTGGTGGACTTCCTACGACCTCTTCCACGCTTAACGCCATCGAGCAAAGACTATGACAAACAACCTAGATAGGTCAAAAGGTCCTTGGTGGACTTCTACAACCCCTTCCATACGTTAACATCGGGTAACACTCGACAAACAACCTCGGATGGGTCAAAGATCCTCCGATTCAATTCAACCTCTCTTCCATAGGTTAACGCGCAAAGACTCGACAAACAACCGGATAGGTCAAAATCCTCCGGATTCAATTCAACCTCTTCCATGTTAACGCCATCGAGCAAAGACTCGACAAACAACCTGGATAGGTCAAAAAATTCTCGGATTTGATTCAACATCTTCCATACGGTTGCCATCGCAAAGACTCGACAAACAACCGGATAGGTCAAAATTCTGGATTTAATTCAACCTCTTCCACGTTAATGTCGTAAAGACTCGACAAACAACCTCGATAGTCAAAATCCTCCGATTCAATTCAACCCTTCCACAGTTAACGCCATCTAACACTCTGACAAACAACCTCAGATGGGTCAAAGATCCTCAGCGGATTCAATTCAACCTCTTCCATACAGGTTAACGTCATCGAGCAAAGACTCTGACAAATAACCTAGGATAGGTCAAAAGGTCCTTGGTGGACTTCCTACAACCTCTTCCATACAAGTTAACGTCATCAAGCAAAGACTTTGACAAACAACCTAGGTCCTTGGTGGACTTCCTATTACCTCTTCCATAGAGGTTAACGTTATCGAGCAAAGACTCTGACAAACAACCTCGGATGGGTCAAAATCCTCAGCGGATTCAATTGACCCCTTCCAAGTTAACGCCATCGTAACACTCTGACAAACAACCTCGGATGGGTCAACATCCTCAGCTGATTCAATTCAACCTCTTCCATACATGTTAACATCATCGGGTAACACTCTGACAAACAACCTTGGATGGGTCAAAGATCCTCAGCGGATTCAATTCAACCTCTTCCACACAGGTTAATGTCACCGAGCAAAGACTATGACAAACAACCTCGGATAGGTCAAAATCTTATCAATTCAATCTTTTCCATACAAGTTAACGCCATCGTAACTCGAAACAACCTCGGATGGGTAAAAATCTCGATTCAATTCAACCTCTTCCACAGGTTATCATCGGATAACACTCTAACAAACATCCTGGATAGGTCAAAATCCTCATCGTCGGATCATCCCACGACTACCGATGATTACCACCGTCATTCTCGCTTGCGATGAATACCCCGCCAATTCGCCGTTGCCACCGCTGCGGCTACCGCCACCATTGCCGTAATTCGCCGGTCACCACCATTTGCCGGTCATCACCATCATTACGCGCCGGCGCCATACTGACCGCTCACCATTCTTCGCCGCCAACCACTGTCGCCGGTTACCGTGGCGTCACCGCTACCAAACACCGCCGGGCCACCATCATCGAGCATCACCGCAACCCGTCTCCATTATCATGTAGTGATCGCCAAACCCGGACGGTTCAACGAGGCCGCTCTTCGAGGGAAAACGGAACAATGATAGTATCTGCCTTGATCGCAAACGAACGGCCGAGGCTGACGCTTCTTCGAGGAAAATTGGAACAACGACGTAAGTAGCTTGATCGCCTCAAACCCGGACGGTCCGATGAGGCCGCTGACTTCTTTGAGGGAAAACTGGAACAACGACGTATGTACCATGGGCCTTGATCGCCTCCAAACCCGGACGGTCCGACGAGTACAGTTGACGCCTCTTTCGAGTGAAAATTGTAGACACGATGTATGTACCGTGGGCCTTGATCACCTCCGAACCCAGACGGTCTAACGAGTAGTTGACTCTCTTCGAGCAAAATGAGACACGATATGTATGCCTGACCGCCCAAACGAAGCTTCTCTCAAGAATAAGAGAAGGTGCCTTCTTCCTTGGCCCTAGGGGATTTTTATAGACCCCCTATATGGACAAAAAGGAAAAAATCAAAGAGAAATCGTTCAAAACTGTCAAAAATCGCAAAACTCAAAATCATCAAATAAAATGGGTCAAAATGGACAAAACTTTTGCGACCCATACGCTCATGCGATGGGTCGCCGGCTAGCCAAGAACATGCAGCCTCACAGCTGCCAAGACACCAGAGCGTGGCCGCTTACTCTGCCGTCCACATTCCATCGCCATTCGCAGCGATCTCCATTCAGCTGACCACTGGCTTCCCGCGCTCACCCAGACTCTCCGGTACGACCGAATCATGGTACGCCACCCTCCTACGACCACACCCGCCCACGCTTCTCGCCTTTACGACCACGACCCACGATCAGACATGGCGTACCATGTACGCATTCTGAGGGCGCCAGCTCAGAGACCGGATGGTCCTCAGAATTTTTTTATGCTCGCATACCTACACATATTTGTAGCAGTTCGCTATACATAATCTGCTCCCATGAAGATCTGCTCTCAAAATGTATAACGGACGCAAATTTCATTGAAGAATTTGTTATTTTCAAGTTCAAGATATATATTTTTGGATGATTGAGATAATATCATCCAAAATAGGGGACAACCGATATGACCAAAATTCCTCTAAGAAACGAATCTTGATCCAGCAAGTCGATCGAAATTCAAACAGTCGAGATCAAACACTTAAAATATCATTGGAAACTTTGGAACATTAGTTAAGTTCCTAAAAAGCTCTCAAATATGGAGTGTTTATAGTAAAATTGAGCGTCTCGACGAGCCGGTTTCAACAAGCTAAAGATCTTACAATTCCTACTTCATTTGAGCATTCAAATACACAAAATACATCATATGATCAAGGGAATCATCATGAGCCGTCCGATGGAGAGGAGTGGTTTGGATTTTGCATGTAGAGACGCCACTCCTCCAATCATAAATAGCCTCATTCCTCATAGAGTCCCAAGCAAGTAGAGGAGAGAGCTCAAAGATCATCCAAGAACAATCGTGCTTGACACCCATTATCAACCACGCCATCAATCCTGCCATTAATCAGGTCGGTCTCCATCATGATGACTTTTACCAGTGATTGTTCCTGCATTTCAGTAATTATTCTCAGATTTCATGATTGCCACGTTCACATCATCTACTTCGAATCATTACAACGATCGTTGTCACATAGTTGTTCCTTTCTCATATACATTATGTAATCCCTGAGAAGATCTTGTACTCAAAACGATACATAGTGGAAGTTTTTTTAGGGGTGGTTTTCCTCTTTTCGAGATTTTCACGTAAAATTTAATTTTATTCACTCTTTAAATAGTACCAGATTTCAAAAGTAAAAACTTTTACTCTCTGAATTGGTTTTTTTAGCACGCAACAATTATAAATATTTATGATTCCATGATGCGTGTAATTATTCCCACATAGTATTACAAATAAAATTAATGTATCCTCTCATAAATTAAAACTTTAATATATCTAATATTTTGAAGAATGAATGACTTGAAAATAACGCACTATGAATTCGGGCAAAATTATTATTATTATTATTATTATTATTATTATTATTATTATTATTATTATTGTTTTGCTTAGAATCGTCTAAAATTTAACATATAAAAATAATTTCAATTATGTGTAATTATAAACTTGGACCATGGCACTGCTAATTAAAAGAGTCATTAAGTTTCAATATTTGTTTCAATCCCAAAATGGCAGGGCCATTTCCTCCTTAAAAAAGTAATGCTGTACTATGTGACAGAGAAGCATCTAGCTACTTATCTTGCTAGCATCTTATTTGGAATCTTAATTATTATACATTTATGTTGATCACTTCAAGAACTAGATATTCGAGTATTATTAATCTTAAATAACCCTTTTTTTTTTTTTTTTTTTTTTGGGAGTTAGTGTGATTTTTAAGACTCAGAATTTTTATTGTATTTTAATCACACCTAGAATCACAAATTCACAATAGTCGTACTCTTAAAAAATGTAAATAAAATTTAAAATTTTGTTAATTAATGATGCTTTTACAATTTTCTCATACTTCTGTAAAAAGAAAAAAGAAGAAATATTATTACGGAACATCTTCCAATTTATCAGAAATTCATCTCTGATCAAGTGCTTCTTCTATAAAATCATAAAGAAAATAAAATTAATAATAAAATTTCAGAATTTCCCTCGTCCTTTTATTATAAATTTGTAAATTTTAAGAGGCCTCAAATATTCTTATATTTAAAAAAAAATACTGCTCTTTGATTCTGTAAAATAAAATATATTTTTTTATTATGATTATCAAAATACTTAATTACCTCAAATAGTTTAAAAAAACATTTCATAAAACGTATAATCTAGCTAGAAACATAAAATAAATAATAAGTGCTTGTTCTCACCGAAAATATAAAAAAAGAGCTCAAAATTAATTTCCTAAGCCAATTCTTTTTACGAGGAAACCCCGTCCACTATTTCATTGAGAAGAATATGCTCTTGATACGCCAATCATATGCTTACTAATATCCCAAATGGTACATTCTCACAAATTACAATCTAACTTCACGCATGAAATTTTATAAAATAAAACAAGCTCACATTATTGTTCTTACATATTTTGTATTAGAATTCCTCTGATACTTTTGTTACAAGAACTCCTCATATCTTAAGGAGATCGAGGGCAGTTTTCTCATATGGATTGTTTTTGACGACTTTAACGAAGTCCAAATATTTCAAGCCGGGAAAAACGGAGTTGTTGGCAATTTCAACCAATTTAGGCGCAGGGCCAACAATTTTTTCCAGCGGCACCCCAACTGCACTCACGATAGACATTCTTGTGCTCTTGTCATTACGTATAGCTCTATGAAGCAAACTTTTGTAGATCCCATTGCTCACTATCTGTTGCAAGATGCATCAAAATATTAATAACATGAGAATTAAGGTGGACAAAGTTCGCTTTAGATAATATTCTGATTTATAAAATGACTTAACGAAAGTGAAATCGGCCATTTATAACGAATTTCCTAAAATTTTGAAAAAAAATAGTATCTTTCAATGTAAATGGCTTAAATTTTCGTTGTAGATAGATTACTTGTCCCATTAATTCAACATAAATATGCATTTAAAATGAACAATTAATTGCCTTCATATTGATGTAGTTAATAAACACATTGTGCCATACTTGTAATAAATATCTACGCATACCTCCAAGAGATCTCCTATATGGATGAAAAATGAGCCTGGGATGAGCTGGACAGGGACCCATAGGCCATTGTGCTTCACTTCGAGGCCATGAATGACGCCATTTTGCATGACGATTGAGAGCAGAGGAGTGTCTGAATGAGCAAATAGACCCAAAGCTATGTCTGCTTGTGAGCTTGGCGGGTATTGATTTCCCACCAGAATTTGGTGGCCATTTGCTAGGTCTAAGGTCTTCTCCATGTAACTTTCTTTAAGCCCTAGACTTTCTCCAATGGCGGTCAATAGGTCGTTGCCGATCTCTCTGGTCTGTCTTGCATACTCTTCGCATATTGCTCTAATATTGGAATTAAAGACGTGATTGAATTCATTTGTTCATGGAGTTCATCACATATCCATGATCATTTATATTCAGTTTTTTCTATTTTTTAAACTTTTTTTTTAACAAAAGTGAATGTTTTGGTCTTCATAAAATATTAATAATATTTTCGGTCTGTTTGGTATGGTTGTAATTTTTTAAAAATTTGATTATAAAATTACTGCAGAGAATACAATTTTTTTAAAAAAAACTTATATGAGTGCAATAAATATTTTATATTGTGAAAAACATAACATCACATTTTAATAATTCTGATTCTAAAAATAACTTTTTATCACAAAATATTTTAAAAAATAGCTAAAAAGTTGATGATCAAACATAACTATGATTGATTTCTAAAAAAAATAACTAGAAAATTATTCTAAACATATCCTTTATCACATCACTCAAATCAGGGAGCATCAAATAAATTTAGATATCAATAATATGTTTTTTTTTCAAAACAATTTATTCCTAATGAAAAATTAGATCCCATAAATTCTTTCTATTATGATAGATTTAAAATACATTCTATCTGCTTTGATATAAAGATAATATTAATATGAATTAATCATTTATAGATTATTTTCATCTCAAAATAAATTTCAAAATTTTAAATTTTTATCACATTCAATTTTTAATTAGAATATCTTTATACAATTTTTTTTTTTTTTGAAAAAAGGCTAATACAAAACATAATGAATCTTATAAAAAAAATTGATCTTTATTGTTAATACTGCATAGGAAAAGAGATTTTGCGAATGATTTTGCATGTGTAAGCAAAAGTAATAAATAATTTTTTTATGAAGAAAAATAAAAGACAAGTATTTGTGTAAGCTTTGCATATGTGATGTGTTTGAATTTGAGATTAACTTTGCCCAAATATTCAAAAAGAAATAAATAGTTTATAAAATATGTATTCTTTATATAAAGAACAAGAAGCAGTTTAATAGCTAGAAAAAAAAAAGGACCTGAAATTCAGAGGTTTGGATGGTGAGTGCAAAGTGGGGTGGACGAAAAGCCTCACAAAATTTCTCCAGTGTTGTTCACCGTCCTTCGCTGTTGCAATGCCAGTCTCATGCCTGATTGGGTCAAATATCGTAATCCCCATATACTCTTTTCTCTCCTCCACCGACAAATCAAAGAATTCGGCAAATGCTTCCATCATTGACGTTCGTAAGCTCTCCGGCACGCCATGATTTATAAGCTGCGTCAATTTAATTCGTTAGAGCTCTTATTAACCATCCTCACCCGCTCAGTCGATCACCACAAACATTTTAAGGGCGTATTTTACTGCTCAAAGTAGATTTCTTAAATCATTAGAAAATTTGTTTTGAAAAATGATGAGTTTATTAATTATTATCATTTAATTGAATATCTGTAGAAATTAATATTAATATTTAAACTTCAACAAACATCTGCAGAATATCTCAAAAATAAAGATTTTAATTTCACATTTAATATGAAGGAAAACAAAATTATAACTTTTTTACAGATATTTTTTAATAATAAATTAATTTGTTCCTTTGGTCACCTACCGAGAAGCATCCCCAATGTTCACAGGCCTGTCCAATATCCCGAACGATCTGTGATCGTTGATTAGGGGTGCCGGTTCTTAAGAGGGAGTAGTCGATGACCGGGATCTCTTCGTGAATGGAAGCTCCAATGACAACAGAAGCTAAGTTATCGGTTACAAATGAGGACAAAGAGGTGGAGCTACCAGAGCCACCACTGGTACCCATGACAAGTTCTTTTGTAGTGGAATTGTTCCACAAAGAGGCGGCCATCAGTGCAAAGCAAGAGAGGAGAGGAGAGGGAGAAATTAAGAGAAGTGGCATGAGTGTGTGTATACTACGGTAAGGCATTTATAGAACCAAGAGAAAGTTATTTTAGTTGTGGATTCTTAGCGGAAAACATCTAATCTGCCTCGGATGTGGTGACGTTTGCACTGCTTTTACTGAACGGTGGATGCGTCTTTAATTTCCTTTTTTTGTTTTAATTGTTTGAGTGATTTTGTGTAGAAAATTTTCAAACATAATTTGTAGAAACGATGAGTTACAAATAAATATAAATTTGATGTAATGATTTTCAAATTCAGATTCTTGATAAAAAAATTTTAAATTTTTTATCATCATAATCAAACGAAAGTCATATTTATTTATTTTATCTTTGAAAAAAATTATGCATATAAGTTCAATCCCAATTGCAAAATCGCAATCAACCGTTCCCTCCCTTTTCACAACTCGAGAGCCATTGGGAGCATCACGGATCCGGATCGTAATATAATGGAGCGGAGCCAAACCACCGATCGAGACTCAAAAACCGCCATCTGTGAGCCATCGATAAATAAAAAACCCACGCCCCTTAAGAAGAGAGATTGATTGAGTGAACATAGAGAACACTTGATTTAACACGGCATAGCTGTGAAGTTTTCTTAATTTATCACCTCCGATAAACAGATGAAAGGTGGATAGATAGTTTTAACTTTTGATAATTTCATTTAAGATTTTTTAGATTGATATTTGATTGAAATTGATTTGATTAGAAAAATTATTGATTTGAATATGTTTAAGAACTTTACATCTTGTCAACTCTGCTTAGCTAATAGAGGATTGGATCTACTATCACCTGACAGAATCAGTTTTTTTATATATTTCATTGATTTGAAGCTCTTATTATAGGTTTTTAGGTTTTGTTAACCCGGACCCAGTCTTAAGACTAAACCGCGAAGCCACCCGCGCAGCATCCTCAGACACTTGAATTTCAGCATTAAGTATAATGTCGGGACACATGCGGGTGTATTTAAGAATTTAGGTAGTTTTGTGTTTAAATTATGAGATTGATTTCAGATTTTCATTTTTTTTTATTCCAATTTAGCCTGCGCAGCATTTTCAGACATTAAAATTTACACTTGAAATCTCTATGTCCGAGCACATACATGTATTTATAGCTTAGATAATTTTACTTAATTAGTGATTTCATTGATTTCGAAGATCATAATTAGAATGAAATTCTTTAATTTTTTATTAAAGGAAAAAGCTCATTCATTTGTGCAGCATTTAGTTTAGTATCGCCTTCTGTCTGCTGTACAAAGAATTGCAGATCCGGTGGCGAAGAAAACGTTTCGATTTAGATTGTAGTTTAGAACATTTCTTGCACTTAGTTTACTTGTTGAGCTTTTACAATTCTCCCAATTTGATTATACTCAATTTAGTTCAATTTTGATAAGTTATACCGATTTCAGTGCTTGTTATTTTTAACCCTACTCATGCTTTTTGGCTAGTTAGTAATCACCTCCACATTTGTATACGAGTTATTAAACTTAATTTGGATTTATTCTTAGATTTTGATTTTATTCCAAGTATGTTGCGAGTTTAACAATAGTCCTCCCCAAATTCCAATTAAAGTTTGTTTAATTTTGAGAAATTTTAAAAAAGGGTAACTTACTTTACCGCTTCAATTTAATTTATAGAGAATTGCAATTAGAGTTTATGCGTTTAATATTAATCTCCCCAAATTTCACTTAGATTTTAAATAAATATTCTATTTTTCTCAAAATTTGCTTTAAAGGCTCCCCCTTTTTTCTTGTATCCCGCTTTTAGTTTAAAATTAGCTGCAGCTTTTTCTGCTTAGCGTTCCTAAGTCAACTCATTTTACCCTCCCATTTTTCTAAGTCCAAAGATTTGACATAATTTCAAACTCCTGATCATCCCGTATGGGTCAGATTGGGTGTTTTGGCTACTCTGACACCCCTCGAGCATAGCGTTGCTAATCAGAACGATATTTATCTCGTCGCACCCTCTTGAGCACAATGAGGCCTTTAGACCTAAAAATAGACAAATGCAACATATATTAATCCCCCCTCGTTTTTCTAAGTCTAGAATTTAGACAAAATTTCGACAGCCTCCCGGCGTCATCCTCGTGTTGGGGGCTACATCGGGGGTGTTTTGGCTTACTCGGTACACCCTCTTGAGCTGAAGCGTGGCTGTGACATCAGAGGTTTTTCATCTCGTCGCCCGGCAGCAACAGGTCTTGACAAAGAAGACAAATGCAATATATATTCATTCCCCACTTTTTTTCTAAGTCGGAAATTAGACAAAATTCACGATTTTATCTATGGGGAGACATCTAACAAGTGTTTGGCTTTACTGCACGCTTTCGAGATAATGTTGTCTTGCAACACAACCTATTTTTTATCTCATTATATTATAATATGCAATGAATAATTCTTGATAATTTGATGAGTGGCGGAATAAATTTTAGTATGCACATGAAAACTAAAGCACGCATGAAAAAAAAATGAGAAGATAAAAGAAAGAATAAGTTTTAGAGAAATGAATAGAGTTTAGTCATTTTCCCCTTCTAAAATCGTTCGGAAGGTCTATGTTAGTTAGTTTGATCATAAATGGCTCATTTTATATTTAAATGTCTTAACGATATAAAAAGTGGCTAATTTTAAGTCTAATAAATTTCTCTTATGGAAATATTTTTTCATTAAAAATGCAATAAAATTTTCAACGATGCACAAATTATTTAATTTGTGCTCATTCAAACTCTGATCAAGATACTTTTATTATCATTTGACGTTATCTTTAAAAAATTTTGGTTCAAATATAGGTTTACTAAAATTAAAATTTAGATTATTTTCAAATTTTCTAATATAATTAGATGGATTTAAACTTAATTACTTATAAAATAATTTTAATCATGTTGACCCTCGGCTCTGTCTTCCTCAACTGCAAGCAACCGCTCCCTCCAATTTTCTTAACCGCAAGCCAAAAAAACTACTCTTACTTACGATCCCCTCTTTTCTCCCTAAAAATCGCAAGCAACCGTTCCCTCCCTTTTCACAACTCAAAGGGCAGAGCCATTAGAGAGCATACGGGCTACGGTCGTGATCGTAATATAATGGAGCTGGATTGGCCAAACCACCCGATCAGAGAACTCTGGTCGAAACTGCTTCTTCTGTTGAGCCTATTGACATGACAGTCAGAAAACACCGGCCATGTCCTTACTAGCAAGAGATTGATTGAGCGTGAATATAGTAGAACACTTGATTTGACATTGACTCCATTGTGAGCTAGAGTTTTCTTAATTTGTCACCCTCCGACAAACAGTTGCGGAAGGTGGATAGATTGAGTTTGGTTTAAGCTTTTAATGATAAAATTTTATTTAAGCCATTTTTTAGATTGATATTTGATTGGAATTAATTTGATTAGAAAAATTATTGATTTGAATATGTTTAAGATCTTTAGATCCTATCAACTCTGCTTAGCTGCTAATAGAGGATTGGATCTACTGTCACCTGACAGAATTAATTTTTTTAGATTTTTCACTGATTTGAAGCTCTTATTATAGGTTTTTAAGTTTTGTTAACTGACCCACCCCAAGACTAAACCACCCGCACAACCTCCCCAAATTTGAATTTCAAAGATTAAGTATAGTGTACATGCGAGTGTATTTAAGAATTTAGGTAGTTTTGTTTGAATTATGAGATTGATTTGATTTTCATTTTTTTATTCCAATTTAAAGATTTCACATTAAAATTTACACTTGAAATCTCTACGTCAATAGCGTATTTATAGCTTTGATAATTTCACTTAATTAGTGATTTCATTGATTTTGAAGATCATAATTAGAATGAAATTCCTTAATTTTTGATTAAAGGAAAAAAGCTCTTCTTTCAACATTTAGTTTGTCGCTTTCCTACGCTTCATACAAAGAATGCGATCCGGCAAGAAAGTATTTCGATTTAGATTGTAGCTTAGAACATTACTTGCACTTAGTTTATTTGTTGAGCTTTTACAATTCTTCCAATTTGATTATGCTCAATTTAGTTCAATTTTGATAAGTTATGCTGATTTCAGTGTTTATTATTTTTAGCCCTACTCATACTTATTGGCTTGCATAGTAATCACCTCCACATTAAAAATAAATAAATAAAAAATAATAATAATAATAATAAAAAAAATTAAAAAAAAAAAGTAATCACCTCCACATTTGTATACGAGTTATTAAACTCAATTTAGATTTATCCTTAGATTTTGATTTTATTCCAAGTATGTTGCGAGTTTAGCATTAGTCCTCCCCAAATTTCAATTAAAGCTTGTTTAATTTTGAGAAATTTAAAAGAAAAGGGAACTCATTTTACCGCTTCAATTTAAGTCGTAGAGAATTGCAATTAGAGTTTATGCGTTTAATATTAGCCTCCCCTAAAGTTTGTGAGTTTAATATTAGTCTCCCCCAAATTTCACTTAGATTTTAAATAAATATTCTATTTTTTCCAAAATTTGCTTTAAATGCTCCCTCCTTTTTTCTTGTATCCTGATTTTAGTTTAAAATTAACTGCAACTTTTTCTACTTAGCGTTCCTAAGTCAGCTCATTTTACCCTCCCATTTTTCTAAGTTCAAAGATTTGACGATTGAACCTCCGGCCATCCACGTGTATTGCATCGGGATATTTTGGCCTACTCACACCCTCTGATAATGAGAGTGGTGTCTTCACACCATCAATTTTTCATCTCGTCACCTCTGAGCAACGGGACTTGATCTAAAGAAGACAAATGCAATATATATTCTCCCCCCCCCCCCTCTTTTGAGTCAGAATTTATACAAAATTTAGCCTCCCGATGTCATCCTATGTGGGATTACATCGGGGTATTTTACTTACTGACGTCTTGAGCATAGCGAGCGGTGTCTTGCGATACCACAGCCGGTTTTTTATCTTGTCGCACTCGCTTGAGTACAATAAGGTCTTATGACATGAAAGAAGACAAATGCAATATATATTCATTCCCCCACTTTTTTTCGGATCTAAAAGAAGACAAATGCAATATATATTCTTCAGATCTAAAAGAAGACAAATGCAATATATATTCTTCCTTTTTTTTGAGTCTAGACAAAATTTGGACCTCTAAGATCATCCTGAGGGACTACATCTGTATTTTGGCTTACTGACGCCTCTTGAGCATAGCAGTGGTGTCTCATGATACCACTAATTTTGATCTTGTCGCACCCGCTTGAGTACAACAAGGTCTTATGACATGAAAGAAGACAAATGCAATATATATTCATTCCCCCACTTTTTTTTCTAAGTCTGAAAATTAAACAAAATTTCGGCAGCATTTCGTCTATGGGGAGCGACATCTAACAAGTGTTTGGTTTACTCGGTATGCCCTCTTAAGCGTAGCGGTGTCTTGCGACACCACAACCTATTTTTTCATCCTGTCGCGCCCTCTTGAGCACAACGAGGTCTTCAAACCTGCAAAGTAACACAAGTATGTATATATATTCATATTCACAAATCTCACATGTTCTGACTTATTTTATAGCGCGATCGACAAAGGAACGGGTTGGTTCGATTGGGGATGCAAGGTAAGGACGCGAAAATCGAAATAAGAATTCTCTTGATGATGTTCTTCCCCATTGCTTTAAGGGTGAAAAAGTACGCGACGCCTAAAATCGAAAGAAGAATTCACCTCTTGATGATGTTCTTCTCTCTATTTTATGAAGCGAGATAGGAAGGCTACGGGGAGTGCGACGTCGAAAATCAAAAGAAGAATTCCTCTTGACGATGTTCTTCCCCTGATTCGCGTCATAGAGAAAACTGGAAGGGCTACGGGTTTTGCAATGCCAAAAATTGAAAGAAGAATTCGACTCTTAACGATGTTGTTCTCCCACCACTAAAACTAGGTATCGACGCTAAAAAAAAAAGAAGAATTCACCTCTTGACGATGTTCTTCCTCCAATTTGCTGCATAGCGAAAACTGGAAAGACTACGGGGTGTGCGACGCCTAAAATCGAAAGAAGAATTCACCTCTTAACGATGTTCTTCCCCCGATTCGCGGCGTAGCAAAAACTAGAAGGCTTGGGGTGTGCGACACTGAAAATCGAAAGAAGAATTGCCTTTGACGACATGATTTTCCAGAAAACTAGAAGGTTTATGGGGGAGGATTGTGCAGAACGGGCTGAGTTTAGATTTACGGGCCAATGTGCAACGGGAAGAGGCTGGACGGCAGTTGGCTGAATGGGAGCGGTGGAATTTGCGGAATTCAGCGGTGAAGGGATCGGTTTATGGGCTGAAGGAAGGCACGGCGGCGGGCCAGACAGCGCGTGGGCCAAATCCGGAGAAGCGACGGAGTGGAAACGGAGGGATGACATGGGTGCATTGGCTGGTACGCGCGGGTCAGAGTAGGTCACGTGGGACGGCGACGGACATGGGTGGGTGGGCTTTACGGCAACGGGTCGCGAGAAGAGCGTGGGTCAAAGCAGGCTGCGGGAGGCGCGTCGGGTCATGAGATTCAACGCAGAGCGGCCGAAGGCGGGCCGTGCGCGGGACGGTCTGGAGAACGGGTGTGGGTCGTGCGGGAGGCAGGATTTTGCGACAGCAGGGTTGGTGCTACGGGAGCGTGGGCGGAGTCCGCGGATCGGGACGGCGGGCTGGGTTAGGCGCATGGAAGAGTAGCGGGTCAGTGGAGCGGGTTGCGGCCGCGAGCTGTGGCTGGGGACACGCGGTGCACCGATGGGTACGCGGGTTTGGGTTATTGGGTCAGGATGCGCGGGAGGAGCGGCTAGTGGGTCGCGCAGGAGAAAGCACGCTGGCGGCGGCGGGTCGCGCGGAAGCGGGTTCAGCCTGCGAGTTGGACGGCAGAGGAAATTGAGAAAAAAATCTTGAAAAAGGGAGCGGGAGATACCTTTTTCAAGGGAGATTTCTTTTCTTCAACTATGAGAGAGAAATTTAGGAGAGAGAGAGAGAAGAGACAATGGGGAGTGGTTATCTTTTTTAATTTTTTTTAATTTCCCATTTCAGAAAATTGAAAATAGGGGGGAATCGTTGCTATGTGAGGGGTAATTTAGGATTTTTTTTAAAATAAAATTTGAATTTATTAAATATTTTAAATGTAGATTTCACACCGGTAAACACACATAGTTGATATATTTATTTAGGGTAATTCCATTATTATGAACAATGACCGTCTTTCGATCGGATCGCCGGTCGATTCGCTAAATTGAATTTCAAATGTCTTGCCGCTTTGATCGCGCAATTTTCATGCAGGCTCGTCCGAATTGAGTGCAACTTATTTGATAGATTTCAGTATTTAAAAGCCAATGGTATGATCAATTTCATGAACGGAGGTTGTTTGATTCTCGTTGAAGCCTCCTAATCTCGATATGCATGCAGTCACATTGACGACTCGAGCGCTTGATTGATTGGTCATCAAGTCATGCAATATTTATTATTTGATGGATTCGTTGAAGGATACATATAGATGACCCAGCATTCCGGCTTATATAGGGTCAATGTTGAGTTATTAGCCAAGAACGTGCTTTAATAGATAATAACCATAATTCCTTTAGCCATCGGCTTTGTATGAACTATGAAATTGCTTCCTGCTTGTGCTTTTTTACTTTGACGATAGGGAGATAGCTTTGACCGTGCTTTGAGCTTGATCGATCATTTGAAAATAGATTGAAATATCACCTGCGTAATATGAAGATTGAAAGATAGGAATGAGTATCATTGCCTACATATGTCATAAATCAAGAGCACAAGCCAAATTTGACGGACTTTGAAGGCAAAAGGCACAAAATTGAGGCTCAAAATGCATTGACGTCATAGGTCGAAATGACCATCGGCAAACGACTATTGCATTCGTAACATCAAATCGACGAAATATAAATATGGAAAAATGTAACGATCAATCGATTAAGTGCTCGAGCTATCAATGTATCAACACGTATATCGGAGTCGATAAGCTACGATGATATTCAAATGACCTCAGTTCATAAAATTGATCACGCCGTTAGCTTTAAAACATCAAAAATGAGACTATTCGTGCTCAATTAATGAGTCTAGCCAAATATCAAATAATTAGCAGTGATAACATGCAAATCGAGGCTGAAATGCATTGCACATCACTGAAAATGGTCAAAATGACCTTCGATCGTTGAACAGACTTCACCATCACGTTCAAAATATCAAAATTGATCAAAATATACATATTGTAAAATTTAACGATCAACTAATCGAGGGCTCAAGTTATCAACATGCTTGCACATATATCAAAGTTTGGAGGCACTGACGCAAGTCAAACGACTCTCGTTCACGAAAATGATTGCGTCATTGCCTTCAAAATGCAAAAATTTATCAAATGAGACTATTCGCAATTTATTTGGATGAGTCTGTGTGAAAATTGAGCAATTGAAAGCGGCGACACGCATTTTGAGCTGAAATTAACTCAATTTGACACCGACTCAAACCAAACGGCCTCTGATCATGAAATGGATTACACCGAGATTCGTAACATCGCAATTAATTATATATATATATATATATATATATATATATATATATATATATATATATATATATATATATATATATATATATATATATTGACCATATAATGATGTCAGCGTAAAATTCATTTTAAGATTGATTAATATTTGAAAAATTAATTAAAAAAGTCTATTTATTCCTAATAATTCAAACCGGCCCTAATCCTAATGTGCACAGCCACTCGACCCCGCTCCTCCTCCAGGCGCACGGTTCGCATGCAACCGCTCCCGCTCTACCATTCAAATTTACCAAACCGTTCCTTTGAAGAATAATAACTGCTCCCTCTCTCGGTTTTAAAAAAAAAGAATAATGATAAAAATAAGACGGCTGCCTTTTCTCCCTCATCCAAAAAAAATCAAAATAGGCAAGACTCTCTGATCCCTCCCTTCACGTCCTCGACACCATCCTCCTCTGGCGAACGATCGACGAGGAAGCCCTCACTGCTATCGGCCGTTCCATATCCCTCGGCATCAACTTTTCGATACCTCCCCATACTATGGAACAACTCTCTCCGAAACCATCCTTGGAAACTCCTAAACCATGCACACGTGGGGACATGGCTCGCAATACAGAAAGGGACTAGAATCTCTTCATGGAATCCAACCAACGACAATGTTAAGGCTACCATGCTACTGCCGTGCTCCAGGCTACAGGAACAACATATATCATCCTCGCTCAAAGCCTCTTAAGGACTTCAGAACTCTACAAACACATTACAAGAGAAAGCATGGCATCAAGCCTTTCACTTGCAGAAAGTATAATAAGGCTTTTTCGGTTAGAGGAGATTGGAGGACACATGAGAAGAACTATGGCAAGATTTGGTATTGTATTTGCAGATTAGATTTTAAGCACAAGAGGTCTCTTAAGGATCACATTAAAGCGTTTGTTCATGACCATGCTACTTATGGCATCGACTGCTTCGATGAAGAGGATGAGCCGTCTTCAGAGATTGAGCAAGACGATGACGATAATGGAGTGTAGAGTTCTGAAGGGAGATGTCGATCCCCTTCTGGTCTTATAAGCACCGTTAGGCCTAACCCTTCCGGCACCGATCCGCTCAACTGAAACTCCACATGCTACTACTATACGCTACTCATTCAGCGATTTAATGACTAGCCTTAATCGAAAGTTCTCTCTCACTTATTGAGAGGGGTAATTAACTATAGGGGCTTGCGCCTATAGGAAACTTGGAACTAGATCTAAAGTTCTCACCAAATGAGAATGAAATCTCTGGGTAGTGTCTTATCTACTATTGCATCCGCCTTCTTAAAATTACACTGATATTTTTAAACACTCTTTTAATGAAGAGGTCGGTGGCGAATTTTCGGGGCCCATAAGTTTCTCGATTGCCTTGATCAATCGATCAAGTGGAGAGATCTCTTAGATCCTAGTTGCTTGTAATCACTAAGTTGGATATGATTTGAGATTGAACAGCTATCATCATTGGACTGATGAGTATGAGCTCTTTCACTACAGCCTTTTCTTGCGGCTTATTGAGTGAGGAGAGCGTCAGCAACTCGCCATATTTGGGCTTGTTGAGTTCGACCTTTAGAACCTACTCCAGTCTTCAACTTAAGTCAGAGTGGGTTGATGGTTTTATCATCGACGACAACGGGCTCTTTCACGTAGCCTTTTCGCCTTGTTGAGTGAAGAGAGCGTCAGCAACTCGACCATTTGTGGGCTTGTTGAGTCCGACCTTTAAAAGCCATCCATGTCCTAGACTTCAGAATGTAGAGGTTGATGTTTCTCCAACTTAATTGATTGAAGCTTCCAAAATCGGGAGTTCTTCTAACTTAATCTCTAGAATTTGACAAATTTGAGAGATAAATTTCTTGACCTTTAGGGATGTCTTTTCATGCATAGAAATAGATTCTTTTTATTCATGTAAAACTCTGCAACTTAACAATGATAATTACAGATATATTCAGAGATTTCAGCGTAACGCTTGATGTCAACCTGAATCAGAGTATATTTGAGGATCTCGTCTTATGATACAATGTCAACTTAAAAAGATTTAATATAAACTAAAAAATGCCCCCTGTCTTGCAGGGGGAATTCTAAAGTACATGTAGGAGAATTTTCAAGATGAAAATATACAAATACATCCATATTTGAATTGACATACTCTAAAAGAGATTTTAACATACAACATTGATTTCATTTGTGTATATAATATCCAAAATGCCCCTTGTGTAACAGGGGAATTTTCAAAGAAAAGTTTTTTCATCTAGAGTAGGTTTATTTAGGGATCTCGGGATGAAGCACGTTGTCAATCTAAATAGATATACTAAAAAAAATTCCCCCTGTCATGTAGGGGGATTTCTATTGTACCTTGAGAATGTATTTGTCATGTATAATACTTTTTCAGGTAACGACCGTTGATTGGCGGCATTGGTTTTTCACCCTTTAGATTGATGAGTTGGTATGCCCCTCATTGATACACTTTTTCAATGACAAAATAGTCTTCCCAATTAGGATCAAATTTGCCACCAAATTTTTGATTGAGAATAATTAGTCTTCTCAGCATCAGGACAAATTCTCCTTTTTGGAATGTTCGAGGCCGCATCGTATGGTCAAAAGCCCTAGACATCTTTGCTCGATAGACTTCCAGATTTTGATGAGCTTGTAATCTAACTTCATCAAGCACGTCGAGTTCCTCCATTCTCAGATGAGCATTTTGATCTTCAGTTAGATTGTACTGGATGGCTACTCTAAGTGAAGGCAACTCAACTTCAAGCAGAACCGCCGCCAAATACCAATGAATAGAGAGTGGCTTTAGTCGGCGTCTTGTGGTGATTTGATATGCCCATAGAGCCTCTACTAGCTTGGTATTCCAATCTCTTTTATTTTTAGTAAGAATATTCTTGAGCAGTTTGACTAATGTCTTGTTGAAGGCCTCCGTCAAACCATTTGCTTTGATTATATATTGAAGAGTATCGACAATCAATTTTGTGTCGATCGATGAATCTATAAATCTTTACACTTTTGAAGGCTATGCCATTATCAAAAATTAATCGGTGTGACACTCCAAATCTATAGACTATATTATGCATGAGGAAGTTGATCACTCGGTCAGCAGTAACTTCTTTAAATGGAGTAGCCTCAGCCCACTTAGAGAAATAATCAGTCGCTGCTAGGATGAAGTGATGTCCAGCTAATGACGGTGGATCAATTGGTCCAATTACGTATGCACCCCAATAATTGAATGGCCAGGATGCTATTGTTAGGTGTAATGGATTTAGAGGTTGATGGATGAGATTCTCATGTACTTGACATTCATGACACTTCTTAGCATGATTAATACAATCTCTCACCATAGATGGCCAATAATAACCCATCCTTTTGATCTTTACTGCCATCTTGGGACCTGACTGATGTGCACCACAAAGTCCTTCATGAACTTCAACCATCACTTTGCCAGCTTCATCTAGACCTAGGCATCATAACCATATTTGTTCAAAGGATCTACGATATAAACTGTTATTGACGAAAGCATAGGTATAGCATTCTCTTTTTGATTTGAGCTGCTAGTGATTTATTATTTGGTAATTTTTCTTTTTTAAAGTAGTTGATGAAGGGTTGCCTCCAATCATGTGACTCTTCTACAACAAAGGCTTCACACTACTTTTCTGAGGCAATGTCATTCTTAGCTCTACTTGGTATAACTTTTTGTTGGTTTTGGGAAGTATGAGGAGCGACCTGAGTTGCATCCTGCTGGGTCAGATTTGGTAACCCCTCTACCTGCAGGGATTGATACTTTATTGGCTCAAGAACTCATCGAGTAAATATGTCGATCATGACATAATCACCATTCATACTTATCATTTTCTTAGCTAATTTTTCTAAGCAGTCAGCTTTGCTATTCTCGGATCGAGAGACTCGAGTTAGTGTGATATTTGGTATCTGCTTTATAAGCTCAAGAACTCACTTGTGATAGAAAGCTAACTCAAGCTTATTGATTCTGCCACTAATGCTTCATATTCAACTTCATTATTATTTCCTGGCTCGGTCAATTCATATGATCATCTCATTATCCCTCCTTCTGGTGTTACGAAGATGATGTCGATTCCTGCACTTTCTCTTGAAAAATTTGGATGTTGGACTTGTTTGATCGATGAAACTCCATCGAAGTACATTTCCCAAATTTGTGATTTTTCTCTTTCATGAGCATAATTTGCTCATCAGGTAAATCGTCATTAAGAGAAGAGTCCATAAGGATATGATGTGCAGCCAGAAAATCTGCTAAGACTTGTCCCTTCACTACTTTCTGCGGAATGTATGTGATATCAAATTGCAAAAGTAATACTACCCATCTTGCCAAGCGACCTGTCAACACTGGTCTTGTCATCAAGTACTTCAGTAGATCGATCCTTGAGATGAGTGTAATCTCGTGAGATAATATATAATGACGAAGCTTTTGGACTGTAAAGATCAATGCTAAACAATGCTTCTCTATCGAAGAGTATCTCATTTCTACTCCAATCAGCCTCTGACTAATATAATAAAGAGCATTTTCTTTGCCTTCTTTATTGTGTTGTGCCAGTAATGCTCCAAGGGACTCTTCTAATACAGTTGTGTAAAGAATGAGAGGCTTCCTAGGAATAGGCGCTTCTAAGATTGGTGGACTTAACAAGTAGCTTTTAATGCTATTGAAGGCTTCTTGGCACTCCTTGCCCCATTTGAATGGAGCATCCTTCTTCATTAACCTTACAAATGGTTGACAGCATCCTAATAAGTTTGATATAAATCGAAGATGAATGCGAGTTGTCCTTGTAAAGAATCGAGCTGACACAAACTCTTCGGTGGAGGCATCTCCATGATTACCTTGATTTTAGCAAGATCAATTTCAATACCTCTGTGACGTACAATGTACCCCAAGATTTTCCAGAGGATACCCCGAATGCACATTTTAGAGGATTCAACTTGAGATTATATTTTTTGATTCTCTCTAGTATGATTCTCAAGTCTTCAAAGTGGTTTTCACAGCTTAAGCTCTTCACCACCAGATCGTTGACATAACATTCCACCTTTTGATGAATCAACTCATCAAAAATATGTGTCATGGCTCTTTGGTATGTAGCTCCAGCATTTTTCAGGCCAAAGGGCATGACCGTGTAGCAATAGGAGTTCTGAACGACATATGTTTTTCATCTTCAGATTCCATTTTGATTTGATTGTACCCTGATGATCCATCCATAAATGAGAACATGTTGTAGTTGGAGGTGTTGTCCACTAGTAGTTCTGATATTGGAAGCGAAAAGTCATCTTTTGGGCATGGTTTATTTAGGTCCCTGAAGTCAATGCAGAGACGAATTTGGCCGTTCTTCTTTCTAACAGAGACAATGTTAGCTATCCAATCTGCATACTTCTCCTCCCGGATGTAACCTGCTCCATTTAGCTTTTTAGTTTCTGCAATTACCTGTTCTTCAATCTCCAATCTCATTCATCTAGGAGCTTGTTTAATAGGCATCACATCTAGTTTAATAGCTAGTTTGTGAACTGCTATATCAGGGGATAAGCCTAGCATTTCAGAATATGTCCAGGCAAAGCAATCCCTGAATTCACAAAGTAGCATTTTTAGCTCCTCAACTTTCTCATCAGGCGGAAGGGCACTGATGAAAGTTGGACGGGATCATCCTCAGCTCCTAGGTTGACTTCTTTAAGTTCATCCAAAGTAGCTATTTTTCCACCATCTTCAAGTTCTTCAGGTGCAGGCTTGGCTTCCATTTCTTCATCATTTTTAGGAAGAATTTCATGAGAATCATCTTCTTCATCACTAAGAGTTTCTATCTTAGCTTCTATTATATTATAACAGGCTCTATCTTGATGAGATTTATGGATGAACCCCAGACCTTTAGTGATAAACTTATCACTTCTTTATGATGCCTGAGGCTTCTTTGGCTCCACATCTTGTTAAAGAATTGAGTCCTATGTTTAGTAGTTCCAATATGAACTCCAAGCTTATGCATCATTCTTTGTAACTTCTGTAGATAGTATATTGGTAATCTTGTTGGTATTATCTCATCAGAACTTTAATGTTGCGCAGGCTGTTCAAAATATTGAGACTGAGACTCTTCAGATTTGTAAAATAGAGTTCTTTCTCACTCACTCAACCCAAGTACATAGAATGCGTTATCATCTTCAATATTATGAACCCCAATGGAGTGGTTTCTTTGACACCTGAGATATATATTTTGAGTGAGTCATCGACTCCAAGTGAGCTATCCTCCGATGCAATCATCAACTCTATTTTCATAAGTAGATTCAAAATCATAGTCCAATCGAATCACTTATTTCATACTTGAGATCTTATAAGTTCCCTTAGGTTTGACAGGAATATCTTCTTCTTCTTCTTCTTCTTCTATGTCACTCCCCAAATGAGGAACTTATTTTCCTAACTTAAGTGCAGAATCAAGTGCTTTAGGGAGAGTCGATTGCCTTCTTTCTTCCACCCTTACTTTCATTTTGTGAAATTGCTCTTAGTTCTGAAGTGGATGCTACAAACCTTCAAGAGAGGCTTTGAGGATGAAGTACTTTGCATCTTCATAGATTTTTGCTTCATTGATGGAGAATGGTTTCTAGGTTACCAAGAATTCTGAATTCCTCTCCATCTTTCAAATACTTCATACATTGATGCATAGTTGATGGGATCATGCCATATCATGCTGCCACGGTCGGCCCAAGAGAGCTCTAAATGATGTATTGGCATCGATTACATGAAACTTGGCTTCTGTATATAAATCATTGAATTTGAGTGGGAGAATAAAAGATCCCAGTTTTCTCGCCTTTTCATCAAGTGAACCATCAACTTATCTCTCAAGATGTTGGATATCCAACATAATCCTCTTAGACTCATGAGATTGATAGAAGAACCTAGATCAATCAATATGACAATGATCACCATAACATAAAGAATATGATGATTGTGATCCACTGCTCCCAAGATAAGATCTTCTTCAAAAAATGTGATTATTGGGATATCTTGAGTTTGTGTCATTTTTTAGCAAAGTCTTCATAATCTTTGATAGCTTGTATCAAAGTTTCTCGGAGGTCTTTTGATATCAAGAGAGCCTCGTACACACTCAGTTGTGCAGGGATCTTTCTTAGATGTGATGAAATATTATAATCTATTTTCTCGCTTGATTTAGGCTTCATTTTAGAATTTCTAAAAATAATATCATCATTGACTTCAATTTGCTCGCCTTTATCTTTATTTGCATTTTTCTTCTTTGATGAAGGTGGTAAGACTTTACCACTTCTCAACTGAACTTGAATAACTTTGTCTTGCTCAGATTCATCCGAAGAGGTAGTTTCTTCAAATTTCCCTCTTATTCTGGAAGATTGGCCAAAAGGGTTAGACTCATTTTTCAATGTCATACGTTTCATACGTGATGATATCGATGAGTCTAACTCTTCACCATAGGGAAAACATAGATCTTCATCTGAACTATTATTGTCTTGTTGAGCCATTAAATAAAATTCAGACATTAGCTCCTCAGGCTCTTCTTGCTTTCTGGATAAAAATTTTGATGGGTTGGTCGAGTTTGTCTGACTACCCTTGTCATCTCGGAGTAATTAATATTGAAGAATATCTGACATCATGATGATGACATTGTCTCTGACAAGACTCACCATTATCTTGTTCATCCGATGAATAATGCAAGTTTAGGCATGAAGTCGCAAGCCTAAATGGTTGTCTTGTTCGTGATACCCTCTAGATTGTTAATGATATTTTGAGTTATAGTTCTCTTCTTGATCTTCTTTGTGGGCTTGCTTTGGTTGACTCATGTCAGATGAAGTAGCGTAATGCCATTGAGAAGGCCAAATACTTAGTTTAGACATCTCTCTTAAGTCCAATATAGATTCAAGCATTGATTTCCACTTGACACTAGGGACGTCTTTTAGCTGCTTCAGCATTTTCACGCTCTTTTTAGAGACTACTGTTTGCCATTCTTCACCGCTTTCTCCTTCTTTGTCTTTGTTGGATGATATGAAAGAGGACGTAATCATCCTAGTAATTCTCTTTAGGTTGACTAAACACCGGATAAAATTCACCTTGATATTTCCTTTCTAGCCAATCTTTGAAGAAAGTAATCTTTGATAGGATGACTAATCATCCGATGATAGGGACAGTAGTTTAAATTACTGACTTAATCAGCTTCGCCTTTTGAATTTTGGTAATTGTAAACCAGCTTTGACTGCTTTCCTAAACAATTTAGCCACACTGTCTTTTCTAAAGGAATATTCTATATTCATCTTTTCCTTAAGAGATGGTTCGTATTCGCTCATCATCTCTTGTTGCTTATTTTGGACGCTCCCCACCACTTGGAAAAGTCTGAGGTTTGTTACCTCCTAATATTAATTTTGGTTGTGGATTAGAATAAACAGGCTTTTTACCCTTATCATCATTGTACATCGACTGCTTTTCTTTATCCACATTGTATATCACCCGCTTTTCACCATTTGAACTATAAGAAGTGGCGTGAGTTTCATTTCTTCTTGAGTCTGAAGGTTTATTTCTCTTTGCTTTATCTGCATAGACTTCTGACTTAGGCCGATTCAACTTTTTAAATTTAGCCACCCCATCGAGCAAGTCCTGAAATGTTGCAATTGATTCCATGCATAGAAATGGTGCTATTTTATCATTCATATTGCCCATTAGCAATTGGATCGCATGTTCTTCTTCCAATTGTTGCTCACATTTCATACTTAGGTTGAACCAACGACTTATGAATTTTGACACTGACTCATCTTTCCTTCTTTTCAGCAAGGCAAGGTCAACAATTGTGATTTTATCGATTGCAATAGCGAACCTTTTCACAAATATGGTCTCCAATTTAGCAAATGTTTTAACTGAATCATTTGGCAATTCTGCATATCATTCGAAAGCAGCTGAGGTCAAACTACTGATAAATTGACGGAAAAGCAGTGCATCGTTCCCTCCTGTGTTACCACAACCTTAAATTGAGCTAGATGTTGCTTTGGATTACCAAGTCCTCTGAAAGTATTGAATTTCATCACCGAGTAACCTTTCAGGTACGACACATGATCATATTCAGTTGGGTAAGGGCGACCCTTATTCACCAGCTTTTCATCCTGCTTTGAGGCTATGACTACCTTTATCTTTTCATTGATTATTATTTATAATTGAGCACCTGTTATAATTCCCAGTGTGCTAGCTAGATTTTGAATTGTCAGCTGGAGAGGTGTTAGGTTAACTTCATCCCTTGCTTCATGCATAACATGTACTGTAGGAGCTTGAGGTACCACAGTAGGTGGTAGTATAGAAGTTGCATTATTAGCTACCTGTTGGTTAGCAAAATAGGTGTTGCACTTGATATAATATTTTTTTGTAACATCTCCATCATGATGTTCATTTGTACCATCATATCATTCATTTTGGTACCAAGCTGTGCAATCTCCTTGTCTTTGGCCTCCATTTGATGATGCATTTCTCTTTGCTCTCTAGCTAGTGCCATGGCGTCAATCAGTACAGGTTCTTCCTCTTCTATTTCTTATTGCTATTTTGCTTCTTGCTCATTTCCAGGGGTAGAGCTTGACTGCCCTTCTACTTGTGCATTGCGAGAGAACGGTTGTTGTTAGGGCTATCTGACAGCGGCGATTATAAAGCGTGTATGGTGATCATTTCAACCAACATACCATGCTTCAGAAAGATCAGATCATAAAAGCGAAGACTCTTCATAAGAGCTCCATTTGATTGTGATGTTATTTTAATGAGATTTCTTTTATATTTCTTTCACAATGTGAATACCTCTTTATATTATCGCACCACAATCAACCTTCTCTTGTGGGTGAAATTGATCAAGGGATCAAAGGATTCTCTGGTGTCCACCATTATATCGCTCATCATTGATATCCCTTCTTTTGGGTATCCACTGATGAGTTGATTTTGAGGGTGATTGAGTATATGATAGATGTCACACCCTTCTATTACTCAAAGTTTTATTATGGGGCCTTGGCTCCATATTTGCTTCTTTCCTTTGGGACCTTCAGAATTCTTGGACACGCGGTCCAAGTGTCACGCTCCGATGCTCACCATGTGAAGTGTATTGGGCTCGCTGGCCAGTTACTAGAAGAGATGACAACTTTCATGGCGGAGCTTCGGTATTTTTCATCACCACAGGCTTCTGAAATCTTCTTTTCATTAGGTCTTTGTCAAAGTTATTGTGGGTAGAATACTCGCTGCAAAGATTTTTGGTTATTCAAAGGGGATCAAGCCTCGTGTCATCGCTTTCTCCTTCTTATTTGCTTCCGGTTAGTTTCATCGATGAGAAAGCTTCATGATCATGCTTTCCGTACCGAAGTTCAAGAGTACACTACCACGAGGAATTAAAGACACAGTTTGTCTCTTGACGATTCTTTTCATCATGGGAGCTTCAGATTGACCTAGCCTCTTGAAAACTGAAGTTCTATATTGGGAAAACTCCTTGACGTTGAGGTCATGACATGGCTAGTAGGAGTTCAAGAACTTGAGCCTTCCAAAGATGGCTCCTGGACAAATGTACCATGGGTGGGTACTTCAGGAGTTGCAACTACGATAGCCGGGAAATTTAAGCTACCAAATTGGATGGTAGCCCTGACATCTCCAGTGTTGATGATGGCGTTGGGTAGGCAGATATTCACACCACGATCTAGTTGAACGGTGAAAGGATTGCTTTGTAGATCCATTTCTATAAAAGTGAAAATTGGGGATTAGTAATTAGCAATTATTATTTCACCTCATACTTTCAAGATGTAGAGATGCTACATAACCGATAATGGTGCAATAAAGATAGACTCTACGAAATGATTCATTCTACATACATCCTCATATTACATTTATTACTCACTTAAATCACCATTTTATTATTTTGAAATTTTAAAGATCTTATTACTACTATAACACATATATGACTAGCCAAAGATGGAAAGAGAATCTTGTCCCGCAGTCGCCAAACTGTGGTTCAAAATTCTCCACCATTAAAAGAGCATTTTAAAATTATCAGTGTAATTTTCAGAAGGCAGATGGAATAGTAGATAAGACACTACCCATAGATTTTGTCCTCATTTGGTGAGGACTTTAAATCTGGTTCCAGGTTTTCTACAGGCGTAAGCCCCTATAGTTAATTACCCTTCTCAATAAATGAGAGAGAACTTTCGATTAAGGCTAGTTATTAGATCGTTTAATGCATAGTGTATAGTAGCAGCATGTAGAATTTTAGAATTTAAGATATGAAATTCATCATTTTAGCTTAAACTAGATGGTTGGGGGAATGATGATGTGCCCGATCTAGATCCCATCTATCCCGTACGGCCCTGCCTACTACGGAGGAGGTATCCAACCCGATCGATGGATCATCGCACATGGGTTATGTCGTCCAATAAATCCTTATAGACCTGGGGTGGTATTTGTCTAAGGAGACAATCTTAAGTACACCTTAGCTGACAGAAGGTTCTTTTCCTATCAAGTATACCCTATGATTCACAAATCAAGGGACAAAGCATTGGGAGCATACTGGCGGTCGTGATATATAAGGATGGACCGCCAAACCACCGAGGACGGTCGGTACTTCATCCGTGGAGCATTAGCCGCTTCACCACGCTAAGGACACGCCACGCCCCACCGGCAAGAGATTGATTGAGAGTGAACATAGTAGAATACTTAATTTGACATTAGCTCCATTGTGAGCTAGTTAATTTGTCACCACAAACAAATATTTAAGGTGGATAGATTGAGTTTGGTTTAAGCTTTTAATGATAATTTCATTTAAGCCATTTTTAGATTGATCTTGATGGAATTGATTTGATTAGAAAATTATTAATTTAAATATGTTTAAGAGCTTTAGATCTGCCAACTCGCTTAGCAAGAGGATTGGATCATCCACTGAATCGGAGATATTTCACTAATTTGAAGCTCTTATTATAGGTTTTTAGGTTTTTTTAACCCGGACCCAGTCCTAAACCTAAACTGAGAAGCCACCAGCGTAGCATCCTCAGACACTTGAATTTCAGTATTAAGTATAGTGTCGGGGCACATGAAGGTGTTTTTAAGAATTTAGGTAGTTTTGTGTTTGAATTATGAGATTGATTTCAGATTTTCACTTTTTTATTCAAATTTACCCTGTGCAGTATTTTCAGACATTAAAATTTGCACTAGAAATCTCTCTGTCCGAGCACATGTAGGTAAGATAATTTCACTTAATTTGTGATTTTATTGATTTTGAAGATCATAATTAGAATGAAATTCCTTAATTTTTGATTAAAGGAAAAGCCCTTCATTGCAAGATATAGTTTAGTCATCTCTTGTACAAAGAATTGCAGATTCGGTGGCGAAGAAGATGTTTCGATTTAGATTATAGCTTAGAACATTACTTGCACTTAGTTTACTTGTTGAGCTTTTACAATTCTCCCAATTTGATTATGCTCAATTTACATCAATTTTAATAAGTTATGCCGATTTCAGTATTTGTTATTTTTAGCCCTACTCATGCTTATTGGCTAGCATAGTAATCACCTCCACATTCGTATATGAGTTATTAAACTCAATTTGGATTTATCCTTAGATTTTGAGTTTATTGTCATGTTGTAGTATTAGTCCTCCCAAATTTCAAAAGTTTTAATTTTGAGAAATTTACAAGAAAAGGAACTCACTTTACCGCTTCAATTTAGCCATGAGAATTGTAATTAGAGTTTATGCATTTAATATTAGCCTCCCAAAGTTTGTGAGTTTAATATATCAAATTTCACTCTGATTTTAAATAAATATTCTATTTTCCCAAAATTTGCTTTAAAGGCTCCTTTTCTTGTTTCCTCTTTAAAAAATTAAGTACTACTTAGCATTCCTAAGTCAGCTCATTTTACCCTCCCATGTTTTCTAAGTCCAAAGATTTGAAATTTCTACAGTCGATTATCCCCTGTGGGTGCATCGTATTTTGCTACTGACACCCCTCTTGAGTAATGAGTGGTGTCTTGACAACACACATTTTTTCATCTCGTCGCACCCTCTTGAGCACAACGAGCCTTGGACTGAAAGAAGACAAATGCAATATATTCATCCCACTCTTTTCTAAGTCTAATTTCAAAATTTCAAGACTTGTCCATTCTGCAGGGGACGCATCTATTTTGGCTTACTTGCACACCCTTGAGCATAGTGAGTGGTGTCTTGACACCAGTATTTTTTTCATCTCACACTTGAGCAAAGGTCTTCGATTAAAGAAGACAAAAAATCGAAGAATTCGCCTCTTGATGATGTTCTTCTCCCTATTTTGTGGCGAAGCGAAGGTAGGAAGGATAAGGGGAGTGCGACATCAAAAATTGAAAGAAGAATTTACCTCTTGACGATGTTCTTCTCCCGATTCGGGGCGTAGCAAAAATTGGAAGGGCTACGGGATGTTTGACGCCGAAAATCGAAAGAAGAATTCTCGACGATGTTCTGCCTCTCGAGGTGTATAAAATGGAAGGCTCATTTGAGGCGACAAAATTGAAAGAAGAATTCGCTCTTAACAATGTTCTCCCGACCAAGGGCAAAAACCGGAAGGGCTACGGACTTGAAAATCGAAACAAGAATTTGCCTCTGGATGATGTTATTCCCCTGATTCACAGTGTAGCGAAAATTAGAAGGATTATGGGCGGATTGCGAACGCTTAGTTTGGGTTTATGGGCCAAGGCACAGAAGAAGAGTTATGGCCAAACCGGGAGGAATTTGTGACCCGCTGGTCAAACGCGGTCTAAAGAAATGACGAGGCTAAAATGGGATACGCGGAAGCCAACAAGGTGTCAATGGGCTGGACGCTGGTCGGTATTTTTCCGGCAATGTCACAGAAGAGCGGGTCGGGTGTCACAGAGGCGCTTGGTCGCGGATTCAACAAGAGAGGGTTCCACTGCAGGACGGGAGAACAGCCGGTCGCGCAGAGGCTGATTTTGCGGAAGTGGGGGCCGATGGCGAGCGAGTTCGGATCTGAGGGCGCGAGGTAATTTAGAATTTTTTAATAAATTTTGAATTTATTAAATATTTTAAATGTATATTTCACACCAGTAAATGCGCATAGTCAAAATATATATCAATTTAGGGTAATTTCATCAACGCAATATTATCCGCTTCGATCGACCTTCGGTTCGAAATGGCCAAATCGAAGTTAATTTCCAAATGCGTGTCGCTGCTTTTGACAGCTCAATTTTCATGCAGCTCTTCTGAATTAAGTGTGAATAGTCTTATTTGATAGATTTCGATGTTTCAAAGCCAATGGTATGATCAATGAACGAGGTCGCTTTGATTCTTGTCACCTCCTCACATATGCAAGCGCTGACGACTCGGCGCTTGATCGATTGATCATCAAGTCGCAATATTTATATCTTGACTGACGTTAACGCGATGGTCCGTTCATCGATCGGAGATCATTTGGATTGATTTTGGTGACGTTTAGTGTATTTCAGTCTCGATTTGCGCTACCACTTTTGATTATTCAACATTTATACAAACTCATCCGAATTGAGCACGAACAGTCTCATTTGATAGTTTTTAATATTTTGAAGGTAATAGCGTGATCAATTTCATGAACCGAGGTCGTTTGGATATCGTCGTAGCTTTTTGACTCCGATATGTGGGTCGACACATTGTTAGCTCGAGCGCTTAATCGATTGATCGTTAGATTTTGCAATATTTATAATCTGAACAATTTCAACGTTCTGAACGCAATGACAAAATCCGTTCATCGATCGGAGGTTGCTTCGACTATTTTCAATGACATAGTGCATTTTGAGCCTCAATTTGCTCACTGTCGCTTCCGAAGTCCATCAAATTTAACTTATGAGCTTGTCTTGATATATGACACATATGTGGAGATCAACAATTTTCAAACATAATTTATAGAAACGATGAGTTACAAATAAATATAAATTTGATGTAATGATTTTCAAATTCAGATTCTTGATAAAAAAATTTTAAATTTTTATCATCATAATCAAACGAAAGTCATATTTATTTATTTTATTTTTGAAAAAAATTATGCATATAACTTCAATCCCAATTGCAAAATCGATTAACTAGCGCCAACTTGTAGATACTTGCAGATAGACTTTGTAAATATTTAGCGCCTCCAGCTTACTTTTCACTCTCTCAAACTGCTAATTATTGACACGATACATTTTATCTCAATATGTTATAATATGCAATGAATAATTCTTGATAATTTGTTGAGTGGCGGAATAAACTTTAAGAATGCACATGAAAACTAAAGCACGCATGAAAAAATGAGAAGATAAAGGAAAGAATAGGATTTAGAGAAAAGAATAGGGTTTAGTCATTTGCCCCTTCTAAAACTGTTGAGAAGGTCTATGTTAGTTACTTTGATCATAAATGGCTCATTTTACATTTAAATGTCTTAATGATATAAAAACTGACTAATCTTATGTTTAATAAATTTCTCTTATCGAAATATTTTTTTTATTAAAAATGCAATAAAATTTTCAACGATGCACAAATTATTTGATTTGTGATCATTCAAACTCTGATCAAGACATTTTATTATCATTTGACTTTATCTTAAAAAATTTTCAGTTCAAATATAGGTTTACTAAAATCAAAATTAAAATTATTTTCAAATTTTATAATATAATTAGATGGATTTAAACTTAATTACTTATAAAATAATTATAATCATGTTGACCCTCGACTCTCTCTTCCTCAATTGCAACCAACCGCTCCCCCAAGTTTTCTCAACCGCAAGCCAAAAAAACTACTCTCGCTTACGATCCCCTCTTTTCTCGCTAAAAATCGTAGACAACAATTCCCTCCCTCATCAATTCGCCCTTCCAAAACCGACGTAGGAAACCACAAGCAACAGAAGGATCCCCTCATTTCTATCTCTCTCTCTCTCAAACTAGGCTTGTGGGCTTGATTCGACTTATGGCACATATGTGGAGGTCAAGAAGGTGCAAAATGCCGACCGACACGCTCTTCAGGGTGTGGTGTGAAAAAAAAAAGAAATATATTATGTGTATACAGAATATTTGTGCTTGTGCTTTTTCCTGCAGGTTTCAAGACCCTGCTAATACCCAATAGGGCGTAGTGGGTGTAAAGAGAAGGTTGTGATGTCGCAAGACACCACTCGCTATGCTCAATAAGGCGTACCAAGTAAGCCAAATAAATTGTTAGATGCCGCTCCCCTAAGCTGAAATGCTATCGAAATTTCATCAAAATCTAGGACTTAGAAAAAAAAAAGGAGGCTTAAATATATAAAAATTATATATATTTGCTACTTGCAGGTTTCAAGACCCCGCTAATGCCCAATAGGGTATAGAGTGACAGGTGTCGATGAAAGACATCACTCGCTACACTTAATAAGGCATACCGAGTAGGCCAAAATAGTTTCGATGTAACCCCATATGCGGGGATGACACCGAAATACAGTCGAAATGCTGTTGGAATTTCGTTAAATTTTCAGGACTTAAAGAAATCTAAATGAAAATTATTTCTACCACTATGACTTACGTAAGCAAGCTTAAATTAAAATTCAAAGAGAAAATTGACTACAAATGATAAACGAAAATCTTACTTGAAATATAATTGAGATACATTTTAAAAGACTTGAACTTGTAGAACCCCCACAAGAAAGTTAAGGCAAATGAAAAACAATGAATTTAGAAGGAAAGAATTCATTCTATTTATTGGCACGAATCATCTTTTATGGGGACTCTACCGTAACTCGTGATAATTTTAATCAAATAATGGGTAAATTATGAAATCAAAAAGCCCATTAACGATATGTTATGAAGACGATAAAACTCGTTAAAGGATCCATGAATGCGGGAGGTTTCAAATAAGCTTCTTATGTATATCATAACATAACTAACTCTAATTCAAACACTGAAGTTTCAGCAGTAATACCTAATTAAAATGAACATTTGCATGAAGAAATTCTATGGAGTTGAAGGTTGAATTGAAAAGAGAGAATGTACCTATATTCATAGCATGGGTTGATCTATTCACAAACTTGAAATATCTAAGGATGTTTCATAAGAATGCAGAAATCCATAATATGATAAAGTATGAAAATTAATAGCCTTATTAATCAACAAGTTATGAAATCAAGAAACAAGCTAAATGAGGAACCTTCAAAAAGAAGAGGAATCAACTTAAATGTTACACTCCATTGATTCATTGAAGTATTTTTAAGGAGTTTAATTTTCAGGCAAATCTACAAATCAAACTGTCGTTTGAATCTATAGCTTCAAGATACATGTAAATACTTGAGTAAAATGAACTCTTTATATTTCAAGCAATTTTATATAATATTCAAGCATGTCAATTTACGCAAGCTTGCAAATATAATAACATGATATTTTCAATAGTTCTACTTAAATGTTAAAGGATATGTGTAAATATCTTAATGAGTGTAAATCTATTACACATCTCTTGAAGCAAGTTCATGTTATGTTCAAGTGATTTGAAACTTATGCAAGCTTTTAAATGAATGAACTAATCGCCACCAGACCTGCAACTCTTTGTGCAAGTAGCCAGACATTAAATTAAATTCTTCATAAATTAAGGAGCTTCTTTCAATACAAAATTTAAAAAAAATTTCATTCTATTTATGATTTTCAAAATAAATGATTTCATTAATTAGATGAAATTATCTAAGTCATAAATACCTATATGTGCTCAGACATAAAAATTCAGAGTGTAAATTTTAATGTCTTAAAAGGTTGCGCAGGCTAAGTTAGAATTAAATTAAAGTATAAAATTAATCTCTTAATTTAAACATAAAATTAATGAATTACTAAATACCATCCGACATTATGTCAATGTTTAAATTCAAGTATCTAAGGTCGCGTTGCTTCGGCCTTTTAGGACCGTCCGGTTAACAAAACCTAAAAATCCAATTATTATAAGAATTTTAGCTTATTGAAATATCTGAGAAGCTAATTCTATCATATGGCAGTAGATCTGATACTTTATTAGAAGCTAAACAGAGTTGACAGGATCTAAAACTCTTAAATATATTCAAATTAATCAAGTAATTACCCCAATGATGGCTTTGTTGAATAGTGATTTCAACCGGAGGGGATACTTTCATAAAAAATTGATTCTAATTTTAAATCAAATTAACTCAGATTAAGTATCAATCTAAAATTGCTTAAATAAAATTCAATCATTAAAAGCTTAATGTAAAACTCAATCTATCCACCTTCAACAATTGTTTGTCAAATGTGACAAATTAAGAAAACTCTAGCCCATAAAGGAGCCAATATCAAATCAAGTGTTCTACTTATGTTCACTCTCAATCAATCTCATGCTAATAAGGATGTGGCCTGTGTCCTCTGACTACGTGGCTTGATCGATGGCTCCACAGATGATGCAGTTACGACCAGTGTCCTCTAATCGAGTGATTTGGCTAGTAAGGCTCCATTATATTACGATCACGACCATAGCCCGTGTGCTCCCCAATAATTCTGCTCTTTGAGTTGTGAATTATAGGGTATACTTGATAGGGCAAAAAACTCTCTATCAGCTAAGGTAGACTTAAGCATGTCTCCTTAGACAAAGACCACCCAGTCTATAAGGATTTCTTGGACGATGTAACCCATGTGTCTCCTTAGACAAAGACCACCCCAAGTCTACTAGGATTTCTTGGATGATGTAACCCATGTGTTGCTGATAAGGATCCTTCAGTCAGATTGGGTCGACAACCTCCTCTGACTAAGTAGACTAGGGACCATGACAGCCCGGGATGACAAAACCATAGGATATAGATCAGGCATGTCATCGTTCCCCCAACCATCCGCTTTAAGCTAATACTAATGAATTTCATAAATCTAAATTCAAACTCCATATGTCTTTCTTCAGACGCTACACATTATAGAATCGAAAGTTCTCTCTCAGTATTGAGAGGGGCAATTAACTATAAGGGTTTACGCCTTTAGAAAACCTGGAACCAGATCTAAAGTCCTCGAAAATGAGGGTGAAATCTCTGGGTAGTGTTTTATCTACTATTCCATCTGTCTTCTTAAAATTACACTGACACACTCAAATCATACTCTCTTCAATATGTTGAGTGGTCAATGGTCAATTTTTGGAGCCCACAGATTTCTGGCGATTCCGATGTGAAACATGATTCTCTTTCCATCTTTGGATAGTCATATATATGCTATAGTAGCAATAAAATATTTGAAAATTTAAGATAAAAAATGGTGATTTAAATGTGTAATAAATTCAAACTACTAATGTATGAGACTCTATGTCGAATGAATTATTCTATAGAGTATATCTTTATTATTCTATTATTTTGTGTTATAGTATCTCTGCATTTTGAAAGTATGGGGTGAAATAATAATTACTAATTACTAATCTCCATCTTTCACTTTTGTGGAATGGATCTACAGAGCACTCCTTTCACTGTTCAGCTAGGGCATGGTGTAAACATCTGCTTAGCTAAACATAGTCATCAGCACAGGAGATGTTGGAGCTGTCATTCAATTTGACATCTTGAATTTTCCAACTATTATAGTTGCAACTCCTAAAGTACTCATCCATGGTACACTCGTTCGAGGTCATCGAGGCCTCAGTTACTAAAGTTACTCTCATCACCAACCAATTGAAAACGCAATGTGAGTTCTCTCGATAGATAACTTCGCTTTGAAAGATTGGGTCAAAACCCGTGATGAAAAGAAGGTGGCAAGCATCTTTAATGCCTCATGGTACAATTGTTTCACCGATCGAACCTTTCGTACCTAGAAATTATGATCATGAAGCTTCCTCATCAAGAAGCAAATTGACCAAAAGGCAAAGAAGAAGAAGAAATGTTGAGATGATGGCTTAGTAGATCTCATTTGAATGACCTAGTGAACAAACAATACTGCTACCAAAAGCAAGTATTCCTAACCATAATAACTTCGATAATTTAAAATGGGTAAAAAGAATAGATCTACTGGTGAGGTGAAGCAATCTTTCTGGACTCAATAACGTGAAGCTCCACCACCACAGAGGAGATAACCTGAAACATTATCTGTCATAATACACAACATTCTTAAAGTAGCCAATGAAAGAGGCTTAATGAAAAAAAATTTAGATGCCTGTGGTGATTGAAAATGCTAAGCTCCACCAAGGAGGTTATCATCTCTTATGGTAACTAGTCATCAGCCAGGTATGCTTCGGATGGTGAGCATTGAAGCGTGAAACTCAGACCACGTGTCCATGAATCCGTTGCTAAAAGGTCTCGGTGATATGATAAGCGTATGGTGCAATACATGATGAAACTCTAAAGAAAAAAAGAGGTGTGACATCTAATACATATACTAAAAAATTTGCCTAAAAATAACTCATCAGAAGTGGATACCTAAAATAAGTGGTATCACTGATGAAAAACATCAAGGTTGATACCCTGGAGAATACTCTAGGGGATCCCATCATCGATTAGATTCACCCCCACAAGAGAAGATTGACTTTGATCTCAGTCCTCTAATGGAAGAAGTGTTTGTTTCAAACACTGAACTAGAGATCCACTAGAAACATCGATCGAAGTTCATGTGCAAGAAGAAGATAATGAAGAGGATATTATGGAAGTGAAAGTCGTCTATATTATTAGAGATATAGATGAACTTTCTGCTCAGTATCATCAACAACATGAATCCAGGGAAGTTGAACCTGAATTCAATGTTTATGAAGGAGAGTCTTCATAGGTGCAAGTAAAAGATGGATCACTTGTTGACCCGCATGCATGCGTCATACGTCAAGTCGAGCTCATAAGGTGAATTTGACGAGCTTGAGTGTGCAAATCAGAGCTGAAATGCTCTCGACAGTGCCAAATATTACTCAAAACATTCTCCAATCGATGAACGGACTTTGCCAATGCCTTCAGAATATCTGCTTGGTAGCATAGATTTCCGATATCCTCAAACATACTAGGCGCGCAGCCATGATCAACTTGCACATCAACTCATGCAACAGGCTAAATCCACTAAAGCTCCTATCTCTACTGCTATGGAGGTTCCTAGGAAGAGAGCCTCCGTATTTGAAAGGCTGGGACATACTAAAGCTCCAGCCATGAAGAGAATTATCACTAGACAGAAAGTTTCAACCGTGTCTATGAACGCGACCACTTTGCGGACCTTGCCTTTTGCATAAGGCCAACATGATGCTAACGCTTCCTCATCTGAAGAAAAGTTAACTAGAAGGCAGAAGAGAAGGAGGAATGTTGAGCTGCGAGCCCATCAACTCTCACTTGGCCCCTCTATTACACAACCAGCCTTACAACCAGAAGCGAGTGTTCCCACTCACAATAAGTTTGAAAATCTCAAGTGGGTGAAAAGGAATAGCTCTACTGGTGATTTTAAGTAATCATTCTGGGAGGGATGAAGTTTTCAATAAGTCCGTCAAAGTGCAAAGCATAGGACCGAAGACATTCTCATCTCATAAACACCATCAAGTCCGCTAAGGCACGAAGCCAGGATAGGAAGAAAATAAAAATTTCAAATTTTGAGATGGAATCTTCAACAAGTCTGGCACAAAGCATAGGACCAAAGAGATTCTTCTATCATCAACTTCATCAAGTCCGCTAAGGCATGAAGCCAGGACAAGAGAAAAATACAAATTTCAAATTTTGAGATGTAATCTTCAACAAGTTCGACACAAAGCATAGGACCAAAGACATTCCAAATTCTCTCAACAGTTAGTGCAAAGCCCCTCTTAGATAGGGGGCATTGTGGTGAAATATTTTCATCTTCTATCTTATCCTTTTTGAAAAGAATAGATAAAATACAAAAAATTTTGCCTTGTTGAGACACCATGTAGATTCACAGATGTTCTTATTAGGTTGATCGGATACGACATTGAGGAAAAGTATGCTATCTCAAAAGATAGAAGTCACCACCCTACAATGGACCTAATCACCTGAATAAAGACTCCTAAGGACTATGGGTCTTCATATGTACTAGAGATTCTTCCCCTACTTTACATGGAAAAGTAAAGTAGGGTTTATTTTAGACCGAGTTGGTTAAGTTCTCTTTGGAGGCAAGCCCCCATAGTTAATTACATCATAAGGAATAGGATTTTTTAAGAATACTCTTGAATAAGATAAATGATCGTTGTCTCCAAAGATTTCAAAGATAGGACTATCAGGCAATTGGTTAATTTTTGGAAGATCAAGTGAGATTGATCAAGAGGAGGGAGTTATTATCAAAGCCAAGGAAGAATAAGTAGGGGATGCTCACGATGCTACGAAATCTATCGAGCATCTTAAACTATCCTATGATTGGGCTTTATATTTTTGAAATTGAAGTGATTTATTTGTTTGAGTTGAATTTTTATTGGAAATCTAGGACTTATAATTCCATGATACAAGATCGTGAAAATGCCTAAGAGATGAGGATTTATGCTTGTAGCCTCAAAGGGAAGTAGCAATCTCTGAATCTAAATCTAGGGGGATTTGGCGAGGGCCAAACATGACCTAAATCTAAGGCAAAATGGGTATTTGGTTTACTTTCACAAGAGAGGATAAACCACCTGACTGTTTAGACTTACAACCATCTGGGGGTGGCCGCCAATAAACTCCTCCTATGGTTTCAAAAATATGTAGGCAAGTCATATACTTTTGTAAGATAGCTAAGATGTTATTTATTTAGAAAGAGACTAAGCCCTTAAACACACTTCCTAAGAGACTATATTATATAGGGCATGATTTAATGACTTAAATCTAATGCAAATTTTGTTACATCTTATTTTTTTATTTATGGATAATTGATTTGACACAGACTATGGTATTCATATGGCTGATGGATGAGAAATTGGATTATGGGTCAAATCAATAAGAAGGAGGTGAGTTTCCACCATGACTCTCAAAGGTCAAGCCAAATTCTCTGGCACGGGTGGAAGCCCTCCAAATCAAGAGTGAAATAATATGCTTTTTATGCATGATGTGAAAATATACAACATCCAGCTAAGGGGTTGCTAAATCTTTATCTTGATTTTATAACCTAGACTTTAGGTGAGGTTATGAGTTGTTAATTTGTAATTTTGAGTTTATTAATTGAATAGAAAAAAAAATTTCCCTATGAATCAAATTGCATCTAGGTCATTCATCAAAGTAAGGAAGAAACTAGAAAAGCATGTCATCTTAATGCACATGCTAAACAAACATCAAACAATTTATAAAACTAGCGCAAAAGGATAAAAGGCCTTTTGTGGTCGAGCACCATCGCACAACCCCGAAAAGAAATTGGGTAGCCGAGTTCTCCCCTTATACAACCCAGATTACAAAAATGAATTAATTGCAATCAAAAGGAAATCATGTTATTGACTCTTTATTCTTCATTTCTCCTTTCTTCTTTTCTTTCTTCTTTTATTTCTTCTTTCTTCTTTTGGTTAGTTGGAATGTGAATACTCCAAAGGTTTCACATGGTACATAAGACATAGTGTTATGACCAATGTTCATCATAATCCCCCATAACATTTATTCCAAATCCTAATTATAAAATTACATGAAAATGGGAAAAGTAAATCTAACTAAAACCTACAAAATAGATGTTAACTAAACACACCACACAATCCCAAACATGTATATGAATAAATTAGACTTAGCACCCCACACATGGGTAATGAAGTCCAACTAGCATATTTTGGATTATTCTTAGGGGTATAAGCAACCTACATAGCAAAAGTATTTACCTTTTTTATTACAGTGTCCCTTAAGCACAATCCCTTGCAGAAGACAATGATTAGACTAAAAGTGTCCTACCATTCAGTCTACATACACCTAACATCCAGACAAAAATATCACATCACAAAATAAAAGTAAAATATCAAACCATGCACTGCCTTAACATAGGACTAGAAGGGGTGACTTAGCTTAATGTGTGTGCCATATAAAGTTTGATTGGTAGGTTTAGCTAGGATTTAAGGTTTAGATTTTCTATGTGTTAAAAGGTTCAACTTAGAGGTTGGTTTCATTTAAGTGATTTAGTTGATTTGTTAATTTTATTTGATGATTTTATTTGATTTGAATGAACCTACACTTAATTACTAAGTTGTAAAAAGAGAAAAAGATAAGAGAACATATCTTTCTTCCCTACCTTAAGTAATTTCTAAGGTAGATTCATTAGTGGTTTTTGTTTAGTGAATGCCTTATTATGTGTTTTAATTAATCCTAAGCTTAGATGGACTCTAAACAAATATATTCAATAAGAAAGATATTTTAAGGTTAACTAAAGTGAATTACTATCACAAAATACACAACACTTTATTTCTTTCGAACATGTGTAACATGCATATAAATGAATCCTAAGTATATCTATACATGCAAATGGAAGTGTTAGCACACATTGATGATGAATGCTAAGAGATATTTCTTATAGAAATTTGGATATTTTATGATGCATGGTTTTGTTAAGTAGAAAAGAGAAGGATTCTTTTATCCATTATTCATATGCACATTTACATGTATGAAAGACATAAGTGAGAATGACGTCATTGTTTCTACACCAGGGGTGTAAGGTATAAGATCTACTTGGGGCTACTTAAATCCTCGTAACCCCGAGATGTCCAGACTAATATACCATTTTTCTTAAATACATGTGCATGTACAAAAGTAAATGAATGGAAAAAGAGTCATGTAAAAAAGTTTATGTTTATTTGTTTGATTTATTGGTTGTTTAATTTACATGTGCAATGTGAAGATCCTTTTTAAAGGTTAATATAGGAATGAATAGGAATGAATTTAAGCTAGTGTTGTGTTCTTTTCAAATGAAATATACACTTTGCAAATCCTATTCAAAACTATTTTAAAAGAGAAGAGAAGGAAAAGTCACATAATGCACACCTTATATTATACTCACAGATAAGCTCATAAGTAATTATAAGTAACATACCTTTCATTTGTAATCTTTGATTTATAGATTTTTAAAAAAAATAATTTAGGATTTAATAGTGATAGTAGCCACTCATATTCTTATTTTAGCCAAAAATGCAATTTGACATAAAGGAAATATTTCATTTTATTTTTATTTTTCAAAAGACCTGAATGCATGATTTCATATGACATACACATTTAACATGTTTGGAAAGAAATAAAGTGATGTAAGCAAGTAATTCCATTCACCTTAATTAATTTATAAAGGCAATCCTATGGAATAAGATCATTTAAAGAGAATCAAAATTGTTTAAAGAAATTTTGTTTTAATTTTGAGTTTGATTTGAATTTAGGAAATGTGAAAAGGTTTTCTAGTCCTAACCCATTCCCCACATGTGTGTGTTGTTTTAGTTTATTTTTAGAACTATTAGATTGATTTTATATTTTGTTTAGGTTAAGGGTGTACATTAAGTCCATTATTAATTACCTACACCATTTTAATATATCAAATAATTATGAGCCAATGTATGATATAAGATCACAAGGAATTTAAGATCAGCAATACAACTAAGAAAGAAAGGGGCCTAATGCATTTGGCTCATAATTAATGATTAATTAAGCTAAAGGGTTTAATTTAAGTACTTTTATAACCCTTCCCACACATATGGGTTATATATGACTTCCTTAAGCTGCTTAGGTTATTGAACACCTAAGCATCTACCCAAGAAGGAATTGATTAAGTGATTAAGTTTATGTATTAATTTTTAATTTTGAATTTGGTTAATTAAGCTATTTAATGAAATGATCAAACCATTAATCAATTTGTAAATTAAATAAGTTTTCATTCAAGTAAAATAGACATAGGGGAAAAGATTTAGAAGATGCACCCTAATCTCATTCCCTAAGTCTATCAACTGTTCCAAGGTGATTAACAAATTTAATAGGTTAATTAATCATTTAATTGATTAAGGAAGTGATTAGAGATGAATTAAGCAATTTTTTTAATTAAAATATTAATAAATATGCTTGAGAACTTTGGAAATAATCAATCAAATAATTATGGAGTAATTAACATAATTACATTCCCAAAAAACCCAAATTGCATGAAATTTATTGTTCAAAATTAATTAAACTTAATTTTATATTATTTTCTTTGAAATATCTTCAAAATGCATTTAAGTTCGTATTTTTTTTATTTTTCTGCATTTAGTTATGTAATTTTGAAGTTTTAGTGAGTAAAACTTAATTAGAACTAATTAATTAACTAATCCGTGATGTGGACTGATGTGATACACGCTTTCCACGTGGCATGATGAGATTCATTCTTCAAGTTGTCACATCATATGTCCGAGATAGTGCTTCGTGGTTTCTCCAATAGATCGGCGGTCGATTAAAATCAGCTCTAATAGGATTAATCATGGATCTCACATGTTTTAATTAGCACTGTATCCAAAATACACGAGTTGAACGGTCCATGATTCATCCCTATGCTCGTCTGCGGAAGATGGCAACTGTCCGTCCCTTAAAGCTTGATCCAAGCTCAATTGAGCTTGGATTGAGCTAGGATTGATCACACACCATCTAAGAGCATGAATAAAGACATTCAACAGTTGAATTGCAATGGAATGAAACTTTCTTACACAAAAGATCAAGGAATCCTACACCCAAGCTCGATTTTGATCCATACCTCGCTGGAGGCTATCACCTCTAAGTACATTGAGTGGAGACAAAGCCCTATTGAAGGTTTGAAGATTTGAAATTAAGCAAATCTTCCAATTGACCAAACTCCTCTTCCTAGGCTTTGTGCTATTAGCCCTCCTCATGCCTTGGAAGCTTGGAAGAAGCTTTGGATCAACTTAATTGGGTCCTCTAAGGGTGCTTGCAAGAGCAACTGGCTTTTAGTTGAGTGATGGATGAGTTGAAATTTTCAATAAGCTCCCCTATTTTTGGCTTGAAAAAATCAAGAATAGAGAAATGGGAAATGCTTGAAGAAGCTTGGAGGAACTTGGAGAAGCATGCTCTGAGTTCCCTAGGTTTAATCGAGTGCAAATGACTTGAATTCAAGTAAAATGAGGAGGAGTATATCTCCCCCGACAAGGATTGGACGACTGAGCTTGCACATGCCATTTTGAGCAAATTGATCCCACAGAGTAAGTTGGTTAGGCCATTTTCAGCTTCACATTATTTGATTTTGGCAGAGGAGTGGAGTGGTGAAGCTTCCATGTGCTTGAAATGAGAGTGGGAGTGATTCCAAGTGGAGAATTTCCCATTAGGTGGTAAGTTTTGGCCTTGGGTTGGGTTTGGCTGACACAAACCCATTAGGTCATGTGCACCACACTCATTAGTGTCCACTTAGTCCACTAAGAGGGTGTCAAGTGGCCATGAAAAGGATATGACCAAATTCAAAGTGGAATTGGCCATAGGTTACCCCTTGACCTAGGGATAAAATAGTCATTTGGATTTGATTTTACTTTGGATAGATTTAGAATTGTTTGAAATTGGGTTGATCCAAATTTCAAAGAATTTGAAGTTGATTTGATGTCATTTAGCTCATGTTGACCCATTTAGGTCAAAATGGGTCAACTTGGGTCGAGTTGACCAATTGATCAAATTGGGTCAAACCAATGGTTTCGTCAAGTTCATATGATCATTTGAAATATTTTGGCATCATTATTTTGGTTCAATTTGGTTTATATTTGGCTTTGGTTTATTTGATTTCATTTAGGTAAAATGGGTCAAGTTGACCAATTTGACCTATTTGACCTAATTGGGTTAGGTCATGGGTTGGTTTAAGTTTGGTTGGTCATTTGAAATATGTTGTAAGCTTTAGTTTCAATCAATTTTGATTTGGTTTGATTTTGGATCAATTTGACCTTTTAGGTCAAGTTGGGTTCATGGTCAATTGGGCTAGGTTGGGTCTAGTTAGCTAATTGAGGCTTTGGTCAAGTTCAACAAGTGGATTAGAATGAATTTGACCTATTGGTTGCAATCAATTTGTCTTAGATCAAGATTTGACATATTTTGACTTTCTTGGTCAAGTTGGGTCAACTTGGGTCAAGTAGCCAATTGGACTAGGTTAGGCTCAAATGATGACTTGGTCAAGTTCAAACATTAATCATGAATTAGTTTTGATCAATGATTTCAATCAATTTGGCCTATGGTGAATTTTGGCTGGCTTGGGTTTCATTTTGGCTAATTGTTGACTTGATCAACCCATAAGTTTGACTTGGTTTGACCTAATTTGAATGATTGATCATCTCATGATGATTGTTGCTCACAATATGAGGCTTAGGTGGGCTTAGTTCAATGTAATTTAGGGTACGATTAGAATTTAGCTCAGAAGGGGTACTTTAGCTCACTTTGGGTCAAGTAAGCTTAAGTGAGTCAATTGACTTGATCAAGGCTTGATTCAAGTTTGGTTGAACTCACATATGGACTTATGATTGAACTATAAAACCAATTGCAAGTGATTCAGAGTCAAATGAATTTTGATTCATTTGACAATTTCAAGTTCAAATGATGAATATGGGTTCGATTTGGGTTTGATTTTTGAAAATTAGTTTTGGTTTAATGATTTAAGTTTATGTTTATATTTAGATTCATGATTGAAGGATTGATTGAATAATGAAGAAAATCAAGGGTTTGGATCGATTTTCAATTGATTTGGCTAAGTTCATGGATTTGACTTGAAGAAGCATGGGTTGGATTTTGATTAGATATGGGATTGAGTTTTGAATTTGATTTTGGTTATTTGAATTTAAATTTCATTTATATTTGTGAATATAAATGAGAATATAAATGGGTTATAAGAAAATTTCTTGAATTTGAATTAATTTTAATTTGGTTTGAGCTAAGTCCATAAGATGGAATCAAAGGGCATAGAAAGATTGTTTTGAACTTGGAATTGTGTTTTGGATTTAGTTTTAGTTATTTGAATTTATATTTCATTTATATTTATGAATATAAGTGAAAATATAAATGGGTTATGAGAAAATCTCTTGAGTTTGAAGTGGTTTGAATTTGAGCTAAGTCCATAAGATGAAATCAAAGGGCTTAGTAAAGGTTTTAGAATTTGGAATTCAATCATTTGGAATTGATTCGTGATTTGAGAAAATCCATTGGAATTGATTTAAGGTTTGGTTTGGAATTGAAGTTTATTTGAGTTTAAGGTTGATTTGAATTTAAAGTTTGACTTGAAAGAAGGAAGTAAGGATTTGGTTCAAGCTATAGGGTATGCAAGTTTTCCTAACACCCCTAAGGCATGACCTATTCCTATCGCTAACTCTTATGAATATCTAGTGTTAGGTTAAGCATTCACCTAATCACTAGATATGTCTTATGATCAAGGAACTCTTAATGTCTAAGAGGAGTCCTATGTCTAAGATGAAGAAGTTGAAAGCTCACTCCAAAAGTAAGATCAACAGACATTTTTATATATTTATCGAAGTCACATCATGCTTTAAACCGAGATCCTTAAATAGATATATATTATGATTGAAAAATATATCATGCCTATTTTCCAGTAAAGGAAATCAAACCTTGTAATATATTTCTGAACTAATCTGCAATCCCCCTATTAGACAAGAGCCCTCATTTTTTTATGAATCAAAGTTGTTCAATCCTCTCCTATGAAGCACGAGGTCTTCTTGTATATATATTTAGGTTGACATCGAGCTTTATGTCGAGATCCCTGAATATATCTATAATTATTATTATTAAAGTGCAGGCTCTTGCAAGAACAACAAGAATCCACTTCAATACACGAAAAGGAAGCCCTGAATGTCAAAAGTTTCTCTCTAAAGTTCATCAAATTTCGAAGATCAAGTTAAAAGAATTCCCAATTTTGGAAACTTCAATCAATTAAGTTGAAAAAAATTATCAACATCTACATCTTCAAGTCTAGGACACAAATGTGTTCTAAAGGTCGAACTCAACAAGCCTATAAATGGCCGAGCTGTTGATGCTCTCCTCACTCAAGAAGCCACAAGAAAAGGATGCAATGAAAGAGTCCTCATTCATTAGTCTGATGACCAAACCACCAAGCCATCACAGCTTAAATCAAAGACTCGAGTTGGTTCTAAAGGTCAAATTGAACAAGCCCATAAATGGCTGAGTCATTGACGCTCTCCTCACTCAACAAGCCTTAAGAAAAGGTCGCAGTGAAAGATCCCCTACTCGTCGGTATAATGACGGTAACCATTCTATCTGAAAACAAATTCAACTTAGTGATTAAAAGTAACCCGAATCCAAGAGGTCTTTCTAACTTGATTGATGGACCAAGATAATCTGAAGATACTCTCAATTTAAAGTTGCCACAAAGCAATCTATATATTGCCTGCAATATGATATTCTAATCTCTTTTCAAGTGAGCTGATCAAGCACAAAGCACAGATCAAAGCCAATTTCCTCATCAAGTCCACCAAAGCAGAAAGATCGAGGAAGCAATTCCATAGTTTACATAAAGGAAATGGCCGAACTAAAGAAATTTTATGGTTATTCAGTTTGTTAAAGCACACATTGCTAGATTGATAACTCAACATTATAAACCTAATATAAGCCTGAAGGCTGAATCATCTATATGCACCCTTCAACGAGTCCATCAAAGTAGTAAGCATAGGACTGAAGACATACGTGCACTTCCTGACAAGTTAATATGGACAAATTAGGTCAATCCTTCAACAAGTCCATCAAGCTTACACCTAGGACAGAAGGAATTTCAAATCTCAAAGTAAACAAATCAATTTCTCCATCGAACCCGATCAAGCATGAAGCTAGGGTCAGAGAAAGTTGCAAATTTACCACAACACAAGAGAAAGAGATCTTCAAAGAACCCATTAGGGCAAAAAGCAGATGGTAGAAAAAGCTCTCATCCTTCTTGATAAGTCAATATGGACAAATTAGATCAATCCTTCATCAAGTCCATCAAGCTTAAAGTTAGGATAGAAGGAAGTTTCAAATCCCAAAGAAAACAAACCAATTCCTCCATCAAACTCAATCAAGCATGAAGATAAGGTCGGAGAAAATCCAAATCCATAATGACACAAAACAAAAGATCTTCAACAAACCCATTGAAGTAGAGAGTAGATGGAGGAAGAAGCTCATCAATGAACCCATTGAAATTGAAACTTGAGTGATTCAAGATCCATGGCCCAAAGGGTCAACCAGTTTTCAACAAATATAACTTGCTCCACATGCGAGACACATTTGATGAGGGGCATTTGTTGACTTCCATGCATGCGCCATGAGTCGAGTCGAGCTCACAAGATAAAATCGATGGACTTCAGATGCTACCGTGCGCAAATCAAAGCTGAAATATACTCGACGTCACTAAAAATTAGTCACAATGATCTCGGATTGACGAATGAACTTTACCATCACCTTCAATATATCGAAATTTATCAGAATACATATATTGCACAACTCGATGAACGACCGATCAACATGAAGATTCGTCGATGTGCATACATGAATATCGAGGTTATGAAGCTGAGATAATGCCCAAACAACCTCCGTTCATGAAATTGATTGTGTCATTAGCATCAAAACATCAAAAACTTTTAAATGAGACTATCCATGCTCAATTCAACCTAAGTCTGCATAAATATCAAGCGTTCAGAAGTGATAGTGCATAAATCGGAAACAAATTGAGATCGAAATCAATCAAATTTCCAATAGTACACTATGCCGTTGCATCCAAAATAATGAAATATATATTGCCCATATAATGATGCAACCATAAAAATCCATATTAGAGTTAATTAAGCACTTAAATAAATGTGGCCCTTATAAATACCTCTTTGCATATAACCTTAAGAACATATAACGCTCCCATACATAGCTCTCGATTCCCATTCAGCGATGCAAGCCTTCTCTCTTCCTCTCGGCAGAAGAAGCTCCTTCCGCGTGTCTCGTTCCCGCACGCACTCATCCTCTTGTGAGCGCCACACTCATCAAAGATCCTCCAGTAGCTGTGCGGATCACACGACTCGAGCGCTTCTCCCGTCCATTCCTGCATGACCCGAGCACCATGAGGGACTAACCCACATGCAACCCACAAGACGTAGCTTTCCAACGCCATTCCCACGCGACCCAAGTGATGCCCGTCCATCTCTTCCTCAGGTGTGACCTGAGCTACCAAGCTAAACGCCCCATCCTCTCGTGAGCTTTGTCCATTCCCGCATGACCCACGAATCGAGCTTCATCCGTTCCCTCCATTTTGCATGCACGTCATTGCGATCGAAGGCTAGCCGCACAGGATAAAGTCCCGTCAGCTCTCTCCTGTAGTGGCACGCAGCAGCTAATTCCCCCTCTATTCCATGCCGTCAGACTCAAAAATTTCTTCCATTATCGATGCTAACTAAAAATTTTGATTAGCCCATTTCGGTGGCTGTCCAAGAACTAGATTAAGATTTTATTGTCGATTTTGTCGCTCGCTCTTGCAAAAGCATAATATGTTGTAATAGATTATAATGTTGTGAAATTTAAGTACTCGTACATGCCTCTCTTGGCGTGGTGGGGAAAATGTACTCTTTTATGTATGTGAAATATCATATACGCACCTTTCTTGGCGCGGTAGGATAGCGCTCTTGGACGTGGTGCTCGCACCACCCATACACTTTCGGCGAGTTCTCGATGCGACTCCCAACCTCGGGAGGTGATGTCGGAATGCTGTTGGAGTAATGCCAAATTTTACAACTATAGGGGACTTGAACAAGATGAAATGAAATGATTAATGAATATAAGTTCAAAATTAAATCAAAGTTAAAAATACGAAAGTGTAAAGTCCCAAAATTAAAATTAATTTGCAAAGAAATCAAACTTGAAATGAACGCTCGTAGAAGGAAGTCTATGAGATTGAAGGTTAAGTTCAACAGAGAGAAGGCACTTACAATCATGATATATTTGCTTGTATGTGAGTTTGGAATATTCAACGATATTTCATGAAATGTTAAAACCTCTTAATGATATGTTACAAAATAGTAAAACTCATTAAGAAGATCATGAATATGAGAGACTTTAAATAAGTCTCCTACATACATCATAACACAATACCTAACTCCAATTCAAACACTTTAAGTTTTGATAGTGATACCTAATTAAAACAAACATTCACATCAAGGAATTCTATAAAGTTGAAGGTTGAATCGAAAAGAGAAAAAATACCTCTATTCATAGCATGGGTTGATCAATTCACAAGCTTGAAATATCTAAGGATATTTCATAAAAGTGTGGAGATCTCTTATATAATAAGGTATGAGAATAAAGAGCCCTATTAATTAGTGAGTTATGAAAATAAGAAACAAACCAAGTGGAGAACCAAAAAGAGTAGGACTTTGATTGAATGTTGCATTTTTTCACCAACCAACTCTCATTTAATTTAAATGCTTTAAATATACATGCAAATGTTTAAATGAGATGAACTTTATGCATGTTAGATGAAACAACATTATGCTTAATTCAAGCACTTCATTAATTCATGTGAAGGTTCTAAATAATTGAGCTCCCTTTGTGAATACTATATATCCATCTTATACCCGGATCTATTAACCTAAGATACATGCGAACAGTCTCGATTCGTATATATTGAAATTCACAGAGTGTATCAAAGAGGCAGATCTTTGTATATGCGATGAGGCAATCATTAGCTCAAGTCAAATGTTTAGAAGTACATGCAAATATTTAATAATATGAATTGAACATAGACATACATTAAGAGTGGCATTTTATCTAATTCAAGTGTTTCATTGATATGATAAATGCACAAGTGGAAAATAAATTCATATAAACTTGTATCTGGTTCAAATACTCCAATGCTTGCATAAATTTTCAAATGAACGGGTGACATGCTTACATGCATTACGAGGTTATCATATGCTCAACAATGTTGTATCAAGATGCGTATAAATCACTTGAATGATGAAGTGCTGCACTCATTACAAAGCAACATCACCTATGGATTTGATGTTTTAGAATGAGATGCCCACATACATTATTAAAAAAGTTTCATAAACTTGACTTCAAATGTCTTGGAATACATACAAGTGCTCTATGAAATGGATAAACAAATATGTTTAATAACTCAAAAATTAATTGGAAACACCGCATGGGCCCCAAAAGATCAATGTTTAAACTTAGTGTCTCGAGGATGTCAGGGCTCAAGTTGAGCTTCCCCGACTACGACTAAGTAGTTAACAAATAGCAATACGTAACCAAAAATTTTAAACTTAATAAAATATCAGAAGCTAATTTTATCATATGACGTAGATCGATCCTCTATATTAAATTAATAGAGTGTGAGAATATATAATAGCAAAATAATACATCCACCACGATGAAGGCTGTGTTAAATAGAGATTTCAACTGGAGGAGATACTACCATTAAAATATGTTTAAAATTTTAAATCAAATATCAATCTAAGTGAAAAATCTAATGAATTATCAAACTCAAAATGCCTAAATGAAATTCAATATTTAAAGACTTAAGCAAAACTCAATCTATCCACTTCATGTAACTGTTTGTTGGAGGTGACAAATTATGAAAACTAAAGTCAATGTCAACTCAAGTGCATTTATATTCCTCAATCAATCTCAATGTCTCGACCATGTGGTTTGGCTGCTCCATATAATGATTATGACAAAGTCATATGATCGGTGATTAATGACACCATTATATTACAGTCACGATTGTAGCCCGTATGTTACCCAATGGCTCTGCCTCTTGAGATGTGAACCATAGGGTGCACTTGATAGGAAAAATCTCTATTAACTAAGGTGAACTTAAACTTGTTTCCGTAGATAAACATCACCCTAGGTCTACAAGGTTCTCTTGGATGAAGCAACCCATGGTTGCTAAAGATCCTTATTCAGGTTGATACCTCCTAACTAAGTAGAAGGGACCAACGCGGGATGACGGAACCATGGGATCTTGATCGAGCTCATCATCGTTCCTTAACCATCCACTTTAAGTTAAATAAAGATGAATTTCATAAATCTAAATTTTAAAGCTCCAAATGCTACTATTATAAGCTACGCATTTAGCGATCTAATGACTAGCCTTAATTGAAAGTTCTCTCTCAGCATTAGGAGGGGTAATTTACTATAGGTGCTTGCTCTTATAGGAAACTTGAAACCAGATCTAAAGTCCTCACAAAATGAGGGCGAAATCTCTGGGTAGTGTCTTATCTATTATTCCGTCTGCCTTTTGAAAATTTGACCGATATTTATTCTAGTTTCTTAATCGAGAGGTCGGTGGTGAATTTTTGTAGCCCGCACTTACATCATTTCCATGGCAGTACTTCCACCAATAATAATAACCCAACAAGCCTTTATCCCACTATGTGGGGTTAGATATGTGAATCCTTTTTCTTTAATATGTCCTATTAAGTGTCATATTCTCATTTAATCCTAATAAATTAACATCAATTTTTATACTTTTTAACCAAGACTTTTTAGATCTCCCTCTACCTTTTTATATATAGGCTAAATATAATACATTTACTATTCTAACTGCATCATCTGATGGTCGATGTTAATGTGACCAAATCATATATGATGACTCCCTCTAATCTTGTTTGCCACTAGAGCTACTCCAAGCATATCACATGTATACATTTGTTTCTCATTTTATCTCTAAGAATAAAGCTACTCATCCACCCAACCATCCTCATATCTACAACACTTAACTTAATGGAACATACTCCATGTTAGAACTTCAACAATAAAAATAAAATGGAAGCTATCACAAGCCCTGTAAACTGATTTTCCATGCATAAATAATAGCAGCATCAACATAGTCCAAATATTTCTCAGCAGCTCAAATTAATTGTTATGGATTAAGCACAGGGTGCAATGATCTACAAATTTAAGATTGAAAGTCAGTAATAATATGTATATATTGCAACATAATATTCTCTACTGCACAATATAGCAATTTTTCGCCTTGCAAATGGAGAAATAACTAGTTCATAACTAATCTCAATGAAAAATGCTTATCAATTCAATACAATTAAACTCCAAAGATTGAATAAAAAAAGAAAAATAACTAATAATAATGCATTGAGATGAATGAAGCACTCTACATTATGTTACAATTAAATTTAGTTCATTTTACTAATAGTTACAATTTTCATCAGCTTGAACGGTGAACACGATAAACCATTTTTAAGATTTGGCGAACACAGCGCAAAATTGCAGTTATAAAATCAATAAACTTTGTTCCTCTTTAACTTCAAGAAGAAATAATGTTTTCTTTTTCCAGATGGATAACAATTTTCCTATTAGAAAAAAATGATGAAGCAAAGGGTCTTTTCATGTTGCAGCTTCCAACATTAGTACTCTTAGCATTCCAATATTAGCATATTCAGGATCAAATTCAGCCAACATCAACTGAAATGTTTTTGCTTAGAAATTGCAGAAACTTCTGAGCACGAAAAATAAATTGAATTCTACTCCACTAATCGACCCCGACCACATACAAAGACCCACAATCTACTGTGTTTTCTTGTGATGATTAAAAATAATAATCTGCACATATGATTGAGAAAAAAATAATACCTCAATATATTGTAATAATAAAGATGAATAATCTACTATTATGTATGTTACTCTCCTTAACTGAATGCACTTACAACATTGTATTAAGAGATACATGAGCTATACAAGTAGATGTTGTCAATTTATCTTATATGATAATGATAAATCATACATTGTCTTTTTGAGTTATTATTGATATATTTTAGAGAAATATTTGAGTATTTATTCACAATATCTTGTATCTCTTGAGCTACCCAAGTAGAAACTATTAATTGATTCTTAGTTCTATTAACACTGAGGCATGTATGTGCAATTAACTTTCTAACCTCAAAGGTCTGATCATCTACACAAAATATTGCAATCTCAATATGACCGCGTGGTTATAAGATGAGTCATATTGTTTGTTTTGATCTTAGCCCCAAAATTATTTATAATGGCTTTGGTTCTAAGGAATTGGTTGAAACTCAATGAATCTGGGAAACATGCACTAACCATTACAGTTTCATCTTTTACAACTACACTCAAAGAAAACTAATTATTAGAAACTCCGAGTAAAAAGTTAGAAGCATCGATATTATTGAGACTTAAATGATGCCACTTGTATGATACTCCTCGATCATTTTTATAACCTCGATATTGCTTTCAATAAGCTTGTAATTTTTTGATGATGTCCCAAATATATGGTAGTAATTTAAATCCATGTCCTCTTACCCAAGGACAAATGTCTTCAACCTCTTCTTTGAGCATAAAAAAATGATTAAATCTTTCTCTAGCTTAATTGTCATCTACTTCCCACCTTCATATCTTCTTTTATTTATGCTCTTCACTTCATCCTAATATCTACCAAATTTGAGAGTTACGGTTAGCTAATGACTTTTTGTGGGTTCTGAAAATTTTCCACCGACTTCTAAATTAAGAGAGTTTATTAAATGTTTGTGAAATTTTCAGAAGGCAGATAGAATAGTAGATAAGACACTACCTAGAGAATATTATTTCAGATCATGTTGACTCTATTAATTTAATAGTAGAGGATCAGATCTAAATTTATACTTTGAGAATTTTAAATTTGATTATTGAATATAAATATCTTGGATATTTTGATAATAATGATCCCTCTGGTTAATATCTTCAATCAACTCAGCCATCATTGAGGTATGAATGATTTGAGCATTCATACTATAATTTGATAATTTTATTTTTGAGATTGAACCGCTCCGATTGAAATCTACAATTAGTGTAATCATCATTGAGGTATTGAAGATTGCTTGATTATTTAGTTTATTATTATAGATGTTGTCAACTCTATTAATTTAATATTATATGATCAGATCTACTGTAATATAATAGAATTAGCTTTCAAATATTTTTTAAGTTGAAATTCTTATAATATTATTCTTGGATTTTTAGGTTTTGTTAACCCAGACCCGATCCTAAGACCCAACCGGGAATCAACCAGTGCAGCATCCTCAGACACTACGTTTAAGCATTTAGTGTAGTGTTGGGGCCCATACAAGTAATTTAACTCAATACTGATTTAAGTTTAAGGGATTTGAATAGTGTTACTTATTTTGACTGAGTTTCACCTAATGAGGAACTCATAAGGACTATGGGTCTTCGGAGATAGAAGTACCATCCTGTAATGGACCTAATCACCTAATGAGGACTTCTAAGGACTATGGGTCTTCGGATGTACTAGAGATTCTTCCCCTACTTCACATGAAAAAGTAGAGTAGAGTTTATTTTAAATCGAGTTAGTTAAGTTCCCTATGGAGGCAAGCCCTCATAGTTAATTACATTTTAAGGAATGATATCCCTTAAGAATACTCTTGATTAAGGTAAATGATCGTTGTCTCCAAAGATTTCGAAGGTAGGACTATCAATCAATTGGTTTATTTTTAGAAGATCAAAATGGGATTGATCAAGAGGAGGGAGTTATTATCGAAACTAAAAGGAGATAAATAGGGGATGCTCATGATACTAAGAAGCCTAGTAAGCATCCCAAACTATCATAGGGTTGGGATTTATATTTTTGAAATTGAAGTGATTTATTTATTTGAGTTGAATTTTTATTAGAAATTCAGGGCTTACAATTCCATAACACAAGATCATGGAAATACCTAAGAGGGGAGAATTTATGCTTGTAGACTGCAAAGGGAAGTAGCAACCTCTAAATCTAAATCTAGGGAGCTTTGGAGAGGGCCAAGTCACGACCTAAACCTAAGGAGAAATGAGTATATGGTTTACCTCCATAAGAGAGGATAAACCACTAATGGACTTACAACCATCTCTGGTGCCAACTAACTCCTCCTATGATTTTAAATACATGTAGGTAAATCATATGAATTTGCAAGATAGCTAGGTTACTGTTTATTTAGAAAGAGATTAAGTCCTCAAACACACTCCCTAAGAGACTAAATCATATAGACATGAATAATGACTTAAATCTAATGCAAATTTTATTATGTTTTATTTTTATTTTTGGATAGGCTATAAGATTCATATGCTTAATACATGAGAAATTGGTTATAGGCCAAAATCAAGAAGGAAGTGGTTTCCACCATGGCTCTCAAAGGTCAAGCCAAGTTCCCTAGTAAAGGTGGAAGCCCTCCATAAGCAAGAGTGAAGCAAGATATTTTTTTATGCATGATGTCAGACATACAACATCCAACTAAGGGGTTGCTAAATCTTTTATCTTGATTTATAACCTAGGCTTTAGGTGAGGTTATGAGTTGTTAATTTTTATTTTGAGTTGATTAATTGGATAAAAAATTTATTTTTCCCTAAGAGTCTAATCGCATCCAGGCCATTCATCAAAGCAAAGAAGAAGCTAGGAAAAACTATGTTATCTTAATGCACAAGCTCAACAAACATTAAATAATTTTATAAAGCTAGCAAAAGATAAGAGGCCTTTGTGGTCAGGTACCACAGCATAACCCGAAAAGAAATGGGTAGTCGAGCCTTATACAAGATGGATTACAAGTGAATTAATTACAATCAAGAAGGAATTCATGTTATCTTCATTCTTCATTTCTTCATTTCTTTCTTCTTTCTTCTTCTTTCTTCTTTCTTCTTTCTTCTTTTAGTTGGTTGGGATATGGCTGCTCCAAATGCTTCACATGGTGCATAAGACATAGTCTTATGATCAATGTTCATCCTAATCCCCTGTAACATTCATTCTAAATCTCAATTGCAAAAATTACATGAAAATGGGAAATATAAAATCTAACTAAAATCTGCAAAACATATATTAGCTAAACAAACCACACAATCCCAATCATGTATATGAATAAGCTGGACTTAGCACCCCACACATGGGTAACCAAGTCCATCTATTCTAATTTAAATTATGCTTAGTGGTATAAGCAACCTGCACAACAAAAGTATTTATATTTTTTATTATAGTGCCCTTTAAGTACAATCCACTGTAGAAGATAATGATTAGACTAAGATCCCTATCATCATCACGCATGCATCCCAACATCCAAACTAAAATATTATATCACAAAAAAATCGCATCAAACAATGCACCCAACATAGAGCTAGAAATGGTGACTTAACCTAATGTGTGTGCCTTTAAGGCTTGTGTGGTATGTCTTAGCTAGGCTTTAAAGTTAGAATTTTCTAAGCGTGAAGGATTAAACTTAGAGGATGATTTCATTTAAGTGATTTAGTTGATTTGTTAATTTTATTTGATGATTTGTTTTGGGTTGAATGAGCTTACACTTAATTAGTAAGCATTGTAAAAAGAGAAAAAGAGAAGAGAACTTCTCTTTTCTCCCTATCTTAAGTAATTTCTAAGATAGATTTACTAGTGATTTTTTTAGTGAATATTTTATTATGTATTTTAATTAATCCTAAGTTAAGATTTTCTCTAAATAAACCTATTCAAAGAGAAAGATATTTTAGGATTAATTAAAGTGAATTACATATTGTGAATTACTATCACAAAACACACAACCATTTATTTATTTTCAACATGCATATCATGCATATGAATAAATCATAATCATATTTATACATGCAATACAAATATTTAACATACCTTAATGATGAATGCTAAGAGATATTGCTTAAGAAAATTTAGATATTTTTATGATGCATGATTTTGGTAAGTAGAAAAGAGAGAGAATCTATTATCCATTAATCAAATGCATATTTACATGTATTAAAGATATAAGTGAGTACGTCACCATTATTTTCTACACTAAATGTATAAGGTACAAGACCTTCTTAGGGATACTTAAAGCCTCGCAACCCTGGGATGTCCAGACTAATATATCACTTTTCTTAAATACATGTGCATGTACATATGGATGAAGAATCATGCAAAAGGTTTATGTTTATTTATTTTCTTTTGGTTGTTTAATTTATATGTGTAATGTGGGGATCCTTCTTAATTTATGACATGGGAGTGTATAGGAATAGAATTAAGTAGGTTTTTAAGAGAGATTGGCATCTGTACTCTCTGTACTCTCATGAGAGTACATATTATTTTTTTATTTTCTGTCAAATTGTTTGGCCTGTTTGGAAAGAATAAGTTTATTACATTCCATTAGAAGCAATTTGGAGGATGATTGGTTGATTTTTAGGGGTGTTATACATCTGTACTTCTGTACTCTCATGAGAGTACATATTATTTTTTTAATTTCTATCAGATTTGTTGGCTTGTTTAGAGGGAATATGTTTATTATATTCTATTAGAAGTAATTTGGAGGCTGATTGGTTGGTTTTTATGGGAGATTGGCATCTGTATTCTCTGTACTCTCATGAGAGTACAGAGCATTTTATCATTTTTTTGTCAAATTTTTGGCCTTATTTGGAGAGAATATGTTTATTACAGAGTAGAAGTAATTTAGTCGAGTGGTTAGTTTTAGGGCAAATTTGACTGTACTCTCATGAGAGTACAGATTATTTTTTCATTTTTTGTCAGATTTTTTGGCCTGTTTGGAGAGAGTATGTTTATTGCATTCCATTAGAAGTAATTTGGAGGCTGATTGGTTAGTTTTTAGAGGGTGTTTTGCATCTATACTCTATGTACTCTCATGAGAGTACATATTATTTTCTCAATTTCTATTAGATTTTTTAGCTTTCTTGGAGAGAATATATTTATTACATTCTATTAGAAGTAATTTGGAGGACAATTGGTTAGTTTTTAATAGAGATTTGCATCTGTACTCTCTGTACTCTCATGAGAGTATAGATTATTTTTTCATTTTATGTCAGATTTTTTGGCCTGGTTGGCGAGAATATGTTTATTACATTTCATTATAAGCAATTTGGAGGCTCATTGGTTAATTTTTAGTGGAGATTGGCATCTGTACTCTCTATACTCTCATGAGAGTATGGAGCATTTACACATTTTTGTCCAGTATTTTTGGCCTATTTGGAAAACATATGTTTATTACATACCATTGGAAGCAATTTGGAGGCTGATGGGTAATTTTTTGAGCAAATTTACATGTATACTCTCTGTGCTCTCTTGAGATAGACCATTTTCATATTTTTTTTCTTGAACTTTTGGTCTGTTTGGAGAAAATATGTTTGTTTTATAGCAGTTGAAGCAATTTGGAGGCTGATGGGTGAGTTTTTTGAGCAGTTTATCATGTACTCTCTATACTCTCATGAGAGTACAGAATATTTTCTCAATTTTTTTTAATTATTTGTCCCTTCTTTTAGTGGCTGCTTTGCTTGTCTACTCTCTGGGCCTCCATTGTGCTGCTAAAAATCTCATTAATTGAATTTCCATTTTGAAGTTTAACATGTCTGGAAAAATGATAACTTCTAGATGCAGGCCTACCACTATTAAAGCAGTGTTCGATAATATCTCAGCATACTTTACTGATGAAGTTATTGACATTTTAAGGAAACTTCATTTGCATCAATTTATTAGACTACATGGAATATAGCAAGACTTAGTTGCTATACTTCAATCTCTTCTTGGGATATAGAGAAGCAGACATTCTTTTTTGGTGGCTAATGCATTCCTTTCACCCCCAATTAAGTTGCATTAATTGTAGGGATGCCAAACAGAGGAGAGAAGGTCATGGTAAATCCATCTGTCATTTAGACTTTAAAATAAACTTGAGGATTTGGATCATTTCTTAGCTGCAGATAATTTGTAATACATACATTTTGCTTTCAAATATTTTTTTTATATATCACAACTACAGTGGTATCGAATTGATTTTTGCCGACAACATAGACAAATTCTTTGAGTACAATTGGGTAGAGCCACTTTCTGGTTTCACAATTTGATGGTATTATATCAAAGATTCGAACACAGAAGGCACCCGGGTACATGAGTGGCTTCATCACTCTTCTAATGGTATGCTCTACATCTTTAGATATGTATCATTTGATGCATTGAAGTTAGCTTATAAAAATATTTGTTGCAGATCTGGGCGGTGGAGCACATAGCCATCATAAGGTCGCCCTTTCCTTTTGCAAAGCCATATATGTTACAATGGCCAAAAATAAAGTTTGTAGATGACTCCTTCACTGGTTTGGAAGGTCACCAGGTGACACAAAATAATTTCACTTTATTTATATTAGAATGTATTCATTCATATTGTAAAGCATCACATTTTTTATCAGTGTACTGCAGGTCCACCTTTCATTTGAGGACATATCAGAAGAGGAGACCTAGCTCCTTGAAACATTGCCCCCTACCCAGTAGACAACCCATGCCGAGCTCGATAACAATCCCATTCTTAGTCTAATGAGTGCAGCTCCCATTGAATATCCATATGTCTCTCCTCGATATTCTCCCCCTACCAGTGTATTTAGCCTGCCCTCTGCTAGTAGCCATTTAGAAAGCTCTGCGGTAGAGAGGATACTGGTTTCTGTGGCACGGGAGAGAGTATCATTTTGAAGCATCAATGATCGAGAATGAATGGAATTGATTCTGTGTATTGAGGCGCTCGTGGGTCCCAGCATCCCAGCATGGGAAGCTGGAGGCGACCATGAGGAATCCCAAGGAAGCTATCACAGCAAGACCTATGGAGGCTACCACAGGAGATTCCCCTATGGAGGCTACCACATTGGCTTCCCTTGTGCTAAAGGCTACCACATGGGAGGCTACTAGAGGGGCTTCCCCTGTGGAGACTTCCACTGGAGAAGCCCCTATGGAGGCTTCCACTGGGGAAACCCCTATGGAAGCCACCACAGGGGAAGTTCCTATGGATTTCAACTGCACATGAAGATGCTGTGCAGCCTTTACTCGGCAGCATTGAGCGTGGTGTGAAGGCTCAACAGATGAGGAAGAGGAAAGCTATATCTTTCCCCTTCACACTAACATAGTGAAGTCACTGCAATTACTCTGTAGCCTCCACACTATGAGCAACCAGAAGAGGTGTTACTTTCTTTTTTAATTTAACCTAATAGTGATTTCACTAAAATTTTTGTAGGTTTGCAAAGATGCTCCAATATCGTCCACCACCGCTATGGTGGTTGAGGAGCATCAGTCGGAGGTATGCATCAACTTAGCAGTTTGAGCTTTACTTCATAGTGAATCTAGCTCTTCATCACTAATTTCTTTGCAGCCAGTTAAGGCACATCATATCATGGAGTTCTCATCAAGAGATGTCCTGCCAAGCCAATGATGCTCATCGACACCTCTTACTCCCAATTCAAAGAGAAGTAATTTTTCATTCAACTCTTTCTGTATACATAAAATCACCTATTCATTTAATTAGGCTCACATTCCCATATTTCTCACATGGGGATGATGTATTCATGGGAATACCATCATTACTGAGATTGATGAGTTCAATGATCAAGATTCCGATGCACGCCGATGCTACGCCTTTTCTGGAAGTGCACGCTATGTACTGGGTTATATGTCCCCTATTTGTATATTTCATGCCTACACTAGGTAAGTTACTCTATAGAACTTTAGGTAATACGATCCTTTCCTAGTTTAGATTATTAGAAACTACTAATTATAAACTTACCCTTTACTTCTTGCAGAGTTATGCTAAATATGGCCTACAAAAGAAATAGCAAAATGTTCATCCAAAGATGTCAAGATAGTGTATCGGGTGAGCTCTTACTTCTTGTAAATAATCAACACTGACACTCTGGGCATATTAAGCAAGGGTATTTTTTATGATTCATTGCCAAAACCAACTCATAAGGCCATTATTCTTGAGATTATAAGGACTGTTCTCATTTCGGTTGACCTTTTTTGCATATTTTGTGCCTACTTATTGACTACATTTCTTACTACTTAGATCAAATTACTTGTTGACAATACTGGCCAGTCTTTCCAGAGCGATCCCACAAAATGGCCAATCGAAATGATGAGTGGGCTACCAGTCCAAGAAAATAGTATCGATTGTGGGATGTTTGTCTGCAAATATATAGAGGCGAATCAAACCTCTAATGGAGCGCACCGTGGATTGGCCAAAGAAGATGAATTGCTTCAGGGCTGAGTTCGCCTACACTATCTTTTGTATGGGTATGAAATAACTGATCTGCCAAATGTACAATCGAAGTTTGATATGTTGGAAATCAATTTCTTTAGAAATGTATCTATCTGCTGTGTTTGTGGATGTCATTAGAAGTTATTATTTTTGCTTTTTTAAGCTTTCTAGAGATAACATGTCTAATAGATGTCATGTTTAGTAGATAACATGTGTGGAGCTTTTGGACCCCTTTAGTAGATAACTATTTTCTCATTCTTTCTGGTTTTTTTGGCCTGTTTGTAGAGGAAATATTTATTGGATTCCATTACAGGTTGATTGGAGCCTTAATATTAGCCTTTTTAAGCTGTTTTGCATGTGTACTCTTTGTACTCTCCTGAGAGTATAGAGTATTTCCTCAATCTTTTCACTTAATCTGGCCTATTTGGACAAAAAAAAGTTTATGACATACCATTTCAAGCAATTTGGTGGCTGAGGGTTGCTTTTTTGCCTATTTTGCATCTATACTCTTTGTACTCCCATGAGAGTACAAACCAAATTCACAATTTCTTTCAGCTGTTGTGGCCTATTTGGAAAGAATATGTTAACTACAAACCATTTGGAGCAATTTTGAAGCTGTCGGGTTATTTTTTGAGCTATTTACCATTTGTACTCTTTATATTCTAATAAGAGTACAGACCAATTTCACATCTGTACTCTCTATATTTTTGGCCTGTTTAGAAAGGAAATATTAACTAGATTCTATTACAGTTTATTGGAGCCTTAATATTAGCCTTTTTGATCTATTTTGCAAGTGTACTCTCTGTACTCTCTTGAGAGTCTGGACTATGTGTTTACTACAAAATTTATTTAGCAATTTGGGGGATGGTTGCTATTTTGCATCTCTCACTCTTATGAGAGTACAGACCAATTGCACATTTTTTTAATTTTTTTGGCGAGTTTAAAAAGTAAATATTAACTAGATTCCATTACAAGTTTATTGGAGCCTTAATATTAGCCATTTTGGCCCATTTTGTGTACTTATCGTACTCTCTGAGTCTGACTTTTCTCAATTTTTTTCTTATTGTGGAGTTGGTTTACTTTTTTTATTTTACATGTACTCTATGTACTCATGAGAATCTCAATTCACTTTTTTTAGTTTTCTTTGGCCTATTTGGAAATAAAATATTTACTAGATTCCATTATAGATTGATTGGAGCATTAATGTTAGCCTTTTTGGCCTATTTTGCAAGTGTATTCTCTGTACTCTCTTGAGAGTATAGACTTTTTTCTCAATTTTTTTTTATTATGGCCTGTTTGGAAAGAATGTGTTTACTACAAACTATTTGGAGTAATTTGGGAGCTGTTGTGTTACTTTTTTAAGCTATTTTGCATCTATACTCTGTACTCTCATGAGAGTACAAACCAATTACACATTTTTTTCAATTTTTTGGCCTGTTTGGAAAGGAAATATTAACTAGAATGCATTCAGTTTATTGGGTAATATTAGTCATTTTGGCTGTTTCTTGTACTCTCTATACTCTCACAGTGACTTTTCTCAATTTTTTCTTTATTGTGGAGATACTAGGTTGCTTTTTTAAGCTATTTTGCATTTGTACTCTCTGCACTCTCATGAAAGTACATACCAATTGCATATTTTTTTTCAATTTTGCTGGCATGTTTGGAAAGAAAATATTTACTATATTCTATTATAGGTTAATTAGAGCCTTAATGTTAGTCTTTTTGGCCTGTTTTGCAAGTGTACTCTCTGTATCCTCTTAAGAGTATAGACTTTTTTCTCAGTTTTTTTCCTTATTATGGCTTGTTCGGAAAGAATGTGTTTACTATAAACTATTTTGAGCAATTTGGGAGCTGCTCAGTTACTTTTTTAAGCTATTTTGCATCTGTACTCTCATAAGAGTACATACCAATTGCACATTTTTTTCAATTTTTTTGGCCTGTTTGAGAAAATATTAACTAGATTCCATTACAGGTTTATTGGAGCCTTAATATTAGCTATTTTGGTGTGTGTCTCTCTCTTGAGAGTCTGGACTTTCTCAATTTTTTCCTTATTGTGGAGCTGATGGGTTACTTTTTTAAGCTATTTTGCATCTATACTCTCTGTACTCTCATGAGAGTACAGACCAATTGCACATTTTTTTTCATTTTTGCTGGCCTATTTGGAAAGGAAATATTTACTAGATTCCATTACAAGTTGATTAGAGCCTTAATGTTAGCCTTTTTGGCCTATTTTGTAGGTGTACTCTCTTGATAGTACAGACTTTTTTCTCAATTTTTTTTTAATGTGGCCTGTTTGGAAAGAATGTGTTTACTACAAATTATTTGGAGCAATTTGGGAGCTGCTGGGTTGCTTTTTTAAGCTCTTTTATATTTGTACTCTCTGTACTCTCATGAGAGTACAGACCAATTGCCCAATTTTTTTCACTTTTGTTAGCTTATTTAGAAAGAAAATATTTACTAGATTCCATTTCAGGTTAATTGGAGCCTTAATATTATCTTTTCAGAGCTATTTTTCAATTGTACTCTCTCATGAGAGTACAGACTATTTCCTCAATTTTTTTTCACTTATTATGGGCTGCTTGGGAAGAATGTTTCTACTACAAACCATTTGGAGCAACTTGGGAGCTACTGGGTTACTTTTTTTAAGCTCTTTTGTATCTGTACTCTCTATACTCTCATGAGAGTGCAGACCAATTTTCTAATTTTTTCCACTTTTGTTAGCCTGTTTGGAAAGAAAATATTTACTAGATTCCATTATAGGTTGATTGGAGCCTTAATATTAGCTTTTTGGAGTTGTTTTTCAGTTGTGCTATATGTACTCTCCTGAGAATACAGACTATTTCCTCAATTGTTTTCACTTATTCTGGCCTGCTTAGGAAGAATGTGTTTACTACAAAACATTTGGAGCAATTTGGAGGCTGTTGGATTACTTTTTTGAGCTATTTTATATCTGTACTCTCCATACTCTCATGAGAGTACAAGCCAATTTCACAATTTTTTCCACTTCTTTTAGCCTGTTTGGAAAGGAAATATTTACTATATTCAATTACAGGTTGATTCTTAATATTAACTTTTTGGAGTTGTTTCTCATTTGTACTCAATGTACTCTCCCGAGAGTATAGACTATGGCATCAATTTTTTTCACTTATTCTAGCTTGCTTGGGAAGAGTGTTTTACAAACCATTTGGAGTAAGTTAGAGGCTGTTGGATTATTTTTTTGAGCTAATTTACATATGTACTCTCTGTACTCTCATGAGAGTGCAGACTAATTTCACAATTTTTTCTACTTCTTTTAGCCTGTTTGGAAAGGAAATATTTACTATATTTAATTATAGGTTGATCGGAGCCTTCATATTAGCTTTTTGGAGCTATTTTTTAGTTGTACTCTCAGTACTCTCGTGAGAATACAGATTATTTTCTTTTTTTTTTCTAATTTTGATGCCTGTTTGGAGAGAATATATTTTTTACATTCCATCACAAGCTGTTTGGAGCATGAATGTTATCTTTTTTAATGTAAAAATGCTTGAATTCATTTCAAATAAAATTTTGAAAGTGAATTAGTCAAAAAAAACAATGATATTAAGCTTAGAATTTCAATTTTTTTAAAATATTATTTCGATAAATTAAGATAAAAGGTTTATTTAACTTAAATTTATTACAAAATGTGCTTAATAATTTTAAATAAATAAGGCACACATAATGAAAATTTATTTAAAAAAACTCATTATGGAATGCTAGACAGCCATTCGATTAACTTTAATTAACTTGAATTGCTCTAAGTTTATGGCTTATTGTATGATAGGGATTACTTTTATTTTCTTATTTCTTCTAAGTCATTTTTATTTAATAAGTTTTAAAAAACATTTTTTGTTTCTATTTTTAAAAATAAAAATATTATTTATTGAAATATTCGAAATAATTTTTATATTTTTTAAATGGTTTTGAAATAATTATCATTATCGAATAAATTTTATTTTAAATCAAAATATAAATAAAATAAAATATGGAAAATTAAAAATAAAAATAATTCCAAATGACCTTATAGTATATTCAAAATATAACTTTCTTGCTTATACCAACAAATAATAGTTTTCTTGCTTGTAACGAGTATTTATTGATCTTAATAGCTTTTTGTAATCTTTGGCTTAGTTTTAGTTTTCTTAAATTGCATATTTTGCACTATTAACTGCTTTGATAAGCGATTATTTCTATATATGAGGATGTCAGTTCAACCTTAACGTAAGATTGACATAATTTGAATATTGTTAACTCAAATCAAACCTATTTATTAAATCATTAGAACACCTCAAGTAGAATTTGAGAATCAACCACATCAAGAGATACACGAATTCTGTTAATTTTTTATTATTATTATTTTGCACATCTGACTGATCATGCAGCGCAAACAATATCAACCAAAATCTAAAAATAAAGGATCAAAGATTGATACAAAGTTACACAATTCAATATACTCTCTCTCTCTCTCTCTCTAAAAATTATTTAATGTGAGTTCAATTGAGAGCCTCGATTCAACATCATCACTTACATAATTAAGCCTTCATCATCATCTACCTAAAAATTGAAACAAAGGAACTACAAATTACCCTATTTATTGCAGAAGAACGTGTAAGAATGAAGGATTAACACATTTTATTTTCATCTAACATACCACACATTGTTATAAACCCTTCAGAAAATATTAGACATGTAGCATAAAAAAGAAATTTGAAAAATAATGATTGGACATATTTGAAGAACATAAAAAAGAAGGATGGTTTAAAGTTTAAAAATAATGTGTAAATACTATAACTTCAAAGGCAAATAGAAAATTACTCTTAGCTTTCTTGGTTCTCTCTCAATATCCCTAAGCCTTGCATTTGAAACCCCCTTTGGTCACTACTTAACTGGATCCTTTAAAATGTAATTTCTTTTATTTGTTGTAGTTGACTTCTTCTTCTTAGCTATTCTATCTGCTGGAGGTGAATTCCCACATAATATAGAGTCAACATTATCAGATAATTTTTTTATGGATCCAAGCATATACTCCTCAGCTATCTTATTACCCTATGCCCTAGTGCTTATTTGATATGCATATCGACTGATGTGGTTCTGAAAAATAATGCATTTCATTTCCATCATTTTCTTGCACATCTTTTAAGTTCTTGTGAGCATTATCAAAGTAGATATCCCTATTTTCTTTGGTTGATCAGTGCATGAGAAGGTACTTATTCGGAATGCGCACAATATCTTCATGATTAAGAACTTGAATGCAGTGGGCATAAAGCAATCCCATCATTTCAATTTTTTTATAATTACAACTTATATTTAGGCTTATCTTGTCAAAATGAACAGTCCATATTTTGGAAGAACTCTTATTCTCTAAGTTTCTCACCAAATATTCCATGGGATTATCATCTGACACATTTGCTGCTAATCCTCTAACACTATGCAAAAATTCTTCCTCAAATATTATATAAAGCTTTCTTGTGTAAAACATAACAGCTTATTTCAAAATTGGGCTGGTCTTAACAATAGGAACAATTGCTGACTGGTCGCACTTAAAATCTTCATCATGTTCATTCCGACGCCATGTGTTGATAATCTTTTCCAATCCCAAGATACAATCTGTGATTAAACTTGTTGGTTTAGAGATTTCATGACAAATATTTTTCATGGACTCGCTATGTTGCGTTGACAAGATTCTCATACAGAATGAGTCTTTGCAGAAGGTGGTGAACCACTTGCTTCTAATTTTATAAATCTCAAACAGCCAAGCATGATCGTGCAAATTTCCCTCATCTAGCATAGTAGGCCAAGCTTGCTCGAACTCCTCCACAGTAGTCAGCTTTCGTATGTATAGAATACTTTACACTTTCTTATTACTATTAAGCGGTGTACCTTTGAAGGAGCTTTTTTCAAAATATGCCACATCCATGATGAGAATGCAATTCGATAGCTCTATTACCCATTCTTGATTAGAATATTGTTATAGGATCAATTAACTTAAGAAATATTTTGAATAGCCATGTGAATGACTCAATTGTCTCTTCTGATAGAAAGGCTATTCCAAATAAAATATTTTGCCAGTGATGATTCACTCCAATGAAAGAGGCACAGACAAGATTATATTTATTGAGTCGATAGATTGTATAAAAAATTATGACATCCCCAAAATAATCATATTCTATCCTTGACATGTCATTGCTCCAAAAAAACTAACCATGCTATTTGATTCATCAACTTGGACATCCCATGGAAACATCCCATCCTCCGCTTGTCTTTCCTTGAACAGTTGTATTAATGCATTACTATCACCATTCGTAATCTTCGATCTTCTCTCTTTTTGGATGAAATTAAATGCATCTCTTTTTGTGAATCCAATATTCTCCAGCAACTTCCCATAGCTAAATGCATCAGTTACTCTAATTCCGGCCTCTATCATTGTCTTCAACAAAGTTGTCTTCTCATTTTGATGCCTCTGTATGATCTAAGAAGATATAGTCACCCGACTTTGCCAATGAATGATTATAACTTTCTATATATTTTTTAACCTTCTAATTCCCATCTAAATCAATAAAATCTAATCTTGTGAACAACCACTCCTTGTATCTATTTTTTGGAATTTAACTGCGTAGCTTAGATTGACAGCTTTCTTCCGACTTGCCTTTTGCACATAAAAAAATCCTTTGATTCCAATTTCTTGGAGTTTGGCCAATAACTAGTATGATCCATCCTAACACTAAACTTAGTTTGATGTGCTTAATCACAGTGCTGTGCATAAGCCTCTATTTCATTATGAATAGTAGTGCTAAGGAGTTTTCTCACATTTAGGTCATTAGACATCATGGCTTCATCATCGCACTGCTTATTTACCACATTCACATGCAAACACAAATATGTCACATGCAGAATAACTCAAAAATGAGAAAATGCTTTGTACTCTCATGAGAGTACAGAGAGTGCAGATGCAAATCTCTCCAAAAACTAACCAATTAGCCTCCAAATTACTTCTAATGGAATGTAATAAACATATTCTCTCCAAACATGCCAAAAAATCTAACAGAAAATGAAAAATAATCTGTACACTCATGAGAGTACAGGGAGTACAGATGCAAATCTGTCATCAGAACCAACTAATCATTCTCTAAATTACTTCTATTGGAATGTAATAAACATATACTCTCTAAATAGTCTAAAAAATCTGACAAAAATTGAGAAAATAATCTATACTCTCATGAGAGTACAGAGAATATAGATGCAAATCTCCACTAAAAACTAACCAATTATCCTCCAAATTACTTCTAATGGAATGTAATAAATTTATTCTCTCATAACAGACCAAAAAATCTGACAAAAATTGAGAAAATAATATAATCTCATGAGTTTATAGAGAGTACAGATGCAAAACACCCCTAAAAACTAATCAAACAGTCTCCAAATTGCTTCTACTATAATGTAATAAACATATTCTCTCCAAATAGGCCAAAAAATTTGAAATTGTAAAATAATCAGACTCTCACGGGAAGAGAGAGTAAATCAAATGCCTAAAACCAACCAACCATCATCCAAATTGCTTCTAATGGAATGTAATAAATATATTTTCTCTAAACATGCCAACAAATTTGATAGAAAATGATAAAATATTATATACCTTCATGAGAGAGCTGCATATGTACTTAAAACTAACCACTCACCTCCAAATTCTTGTGAAATGTAATAAACTTTTCTCTCCAAACAGGAAAAATCGATAGAAATTGAGAAATAATATACTCTCATGAGTACAATCTGAATGTAAAATACCCTTAAAAATCAACCAATCAGCCTCTAAATTATTTCTAATGGGATGTAATGAACTTATTCTCTCCAAACAGGCCAAAAAATCTGAGAGAAAATGAAAAAAAATAATATGTACTCTCATGAGAGTATAAAGAGTACAGATGCAAATTTCTCTTCAAAACTGACCACTCAACCTCCAAATTGCTTCTAATGAAATGTAATAAACTTATTCTCTCCAAACATGCCAAAAAAATCGAAAATGAAAAAATAATCTGTACTCTAGAGTCTGGAAATCACAATCTGAGATATAAAATAAAATCAACCAATCTTTTCCAAATTACTTTGGAATGTAATAAACATATCTCCAAACAAGCCAAAATCCGGAAAATAAAAAATAATCTATACTCTTATGAGAGTACAGAGAGTACAAATGTCAATCTCCCTTAAAAACTAATCAATCATCTTTCAAATTACTTCTACTGGAATGTAATAAATATATTTTCTCCAAACAAGTCAAAAAATCTGACATAAATTGAAAAAATAATTTTGCTCTCATAAAGACAGAGAATATGCAAACACCAAACTCCAAATAACTTGTATACTAATCAGATTATATCCAAAGAGGGTCAAAAATCTGAAATAAAAAGAACAAAATGGATTGTGCTCTCATGAGAGTACTGAGAGTCCTTAAGTTTCAATATTATTGAATGACACTAACACAAACAGATTTTTATTTGTTTGTGTTGGACTCATTAGAAGCTCCATAAAATCTTTTGTTATTATCTCAAGATTTCTGTGAAATTATAAATATTTATGATTCCATGATGCGTGTAATTATTCCCACATAGTATTACAAATAAAATTAATATGCAATACATACAACAGCTTATAACTATCCTCTCATAAATTAAAAGTTTAATATATCTAATATTTTGAAGAATGAATGACTTGAAAATAAAGCACTATGAATTCGAGCAAATTTATTATTATTATTATTATTATTATTATTATTATTATTATTATTTTATTTTTTTTTTGCTTAGAATCGTCTAAAATTTAACAAATAAAAATAATTTCAATTATGTGTAATTATAAACTTTGACCATGGCACTGCTAATGTGACAGAGAAGCATCTTATTTGGAATCTTAATTATAAAAAGTAATGCTGTACTATGTGACAGAGAAGCATCTAGCTACTTATCTTGCTAGCATCTTATTTGAAATCTTAATTATTATACGTTTATGTTGGTCACTTCAAGAACTAGATATTCGAGTATTATTTTATTGAAACAAATTCAAGCCGTGGTTATGAAAAAGTTTTTCATCAAGCACACAAATTTTGGATGAAAAAAGAAAACATAATTCATCATATAAACTTAAATTACCATAATTATAAGTAAATATTAATTATCTTCTCTTCCTAAAAGCAGAAAAGTATCTGAAGAGTTTATACGGCAAATCAGAGAAATCGGCAAAGAACTATCAAAAGCAATATACGAAAGTCTGAGGCTAGAAGAAGTTTTGTCTGTAATTACGCCACCATTGGAAGCTTTGGTTGCCCCTTCGCCACAGTTGGTAGAAAGAGACAACGGATCTCCTGCATTTCGCGTCGTCACTTACAAAGAGTTCATTGAAAAACATCAACGCAACCAAACAGGGAAATATGCGTTCGATTGCATAAGGTTGTAACTCGTAAAAGTCAAAGATGCGTTTGACCTCTTATTTCATACATAAAAAAAACATTTCATAAAACGTATAATCTAGCTAGAAACATAAAATAAATAATAAGTGCTTATTCTCACTGAAAATATAAAAAAAAAAGCTCAAAATTAATTTCCTAAGCCAATTCTTTTTAAGAGGAAACCCCGTCCACTATTTCATTGAGAAGAATATGCTCTTGATACGCCAATCATATGCTTACTAATATCCCAAATGGTACATTCTCACAAATTACAATCTAACTTCACGCATGAAATTTTATAAAATAAAACAAGCTCATATTATTGTTCTTACATATTTTGCATTAGAATTCCTCTGATACTTTTGTTACAAGAACTCCTCATATCTTAAAGAGATCGAGGACACTTGTCCCATATGGATTGTTTTTGACGACTTCAACGAAGTTCAAATATTTCAAGCTGGGATAAACGGAGTTGTTGGCAATTTCAACCAATTTAGGCGCAGGGCCAACAATAGTTTCCAGCGGCACCCCAACTGCACTCACGATAGACATTCTTGTGCTCTTGTCATTACGTATAGCTCTATGAAGCAAACTTTTGTAGATCCCATTGCTCACTATCTGTTACAAGATGTATCAAAATATTAATAACATGAGAATTAAGGTGGATAAAGTTCGCTTTAGATAATATTCTGATTTATAAAATGACTTAACGAAGGTGAAATCGGCCATTTATAACGAATAGTATATTTCAATATAAATGGCTTAAATTTTCGTTGTAGATAGATTACTTGTCCCATTAATTCAACATAAATATGCATTTAAAATGAACAATTAATTGCCTTCATATTGATGTAGTTAATAAACGCATTGTGCCATACTTCTAATAAATATCTACGCATACCTCCAAGAGATCTCCTGTATGGATGAAAAATGAGCCTGGGATGAGCTGGACAGGGACCCATAGGCCATTATGCTTCACTTCGAGGCCATGAATGACGCCATTTTGCATGACGACTGAGAGCAGAGGAGTGTCCGAATGAGCAAATAGACCCAAAGCTATGTCTGCTTGTGAGCTTGGCGGGTATTGATTTCCCACCAGAATTTGGTGGCCATTTGTTAGGTCTAAGGTCTTCTCCATGTAACTTTCTTCAAGCCCTAGACTTTCTCCAATGGCGGTCAATAGGTTGTTGCCGATCTCTCTGGTCTCTCTTGCATACTCTTCGCATATTGCTCTAATGTTGGAATTAAAGACATGTGATTGAACTCATTTGTTCATGGAGTTCATCAGGTATCCATGATCATTTATATTGAGTTTTTTCTATTTTTTAAATTTTTTTAAACAAAAGTGAATGTTTTGATCTTCATAAAATATTAATAATATTTTAGGTCTATTTGACATGAATGTAATTTTTTTAAAACTTGATTATAAAATTACAATAGAGAATGCAATTTTTTTTGAAAAATTTATGTGCGTGCTATAAATATTTTATTTTTTGAAAAATATAACATCATATTTTAATAACTCTAATTAGAATATCTTTATACAATTTTATTATTTTTTTTTTTTGAAAAAAAGGCTAATACAAAACATAATGAATCTTATAAAAAAAAAAGATCTTTATTGTTAATACTGCATAGGAAAAGAGATTTTGCGAATGATTTTGTATGTGTAAGCAAAAGTAATAAATAATTTTTTTTATGAAGAAAAATAAGAGACAAGTATTTGTGTAAGTTTTGCATATGTGATGTGTTTGAATTTGAGATTAATTTTGCCCAAATATTCAAAAACAAATAAATAGTTTATAAAATATGTTTTCTTTATATAAAGAACAAGAAGTAGTTTAATAGCTAGAAAAAAAAAAAGACCTGAAATTCAGAGGTTTGGATGGTGAGTGCAAAGTGGGGTGGACGAAAAGCCTCACAAAATTTCTGCAGTGTTGTTCGCCGTCATTTACTGTTGCAGTGCCAGTCCCATGCCTGATTGGGTCAAATATCGTATTCCCAATATACTCTTTTCTCTCCTCCACCGACAAATCAAAGAATTCGGCAAATGCTTCCATCATTGACGTTCGTAAGCTCTCCAGCACGCCATGATTTATAAGCTACGACAATTTAATTCGTTAGAGCTCTGATTAATCATCCTCACCCGCTCAGTCGATCACCACAAACATTTTAAGGGCGTATTTTACTGCTCAAAGTAGATTTCTTAAATCATTAGAAAATTTGTTTTGAAAAATAATGAGTTTATTGATTATTATCATTTAATTGAATATCTGTAGAAATTAATATTAATATTTAAACTTCAGCAAATATCTACAGAATTTCTCAAAAATAAAGATTTTAATTTCACATTTAATATGAAGTAAAACAAAATTATAACTTTTTTACAGATATTTTTCAATAGTAAATTAATTTGTTCCTTTGGTCACCTACCGAGAAGCATCCCCAATGTTCACAGGCCTGTCCAATATCCCGAACAATCTGTGATCGTTGATTGGGGGTGCCGGTTCTTAAGAGGGAGTAGTCGATGACCGGGATCTCTTCTTGAATGGAAGCTCCGACGGCAACAGAAGCTAAGTTATCGGTTACAAATGAGGACAAAGAGGTGGAGCCACCACTCGCGCCCATGACAAGTTCTTTTGTAGTGGAATTGTTCGACAAAGAGGCGGCCATCAGTGCAAAGCAAGAGAGGAGAGGAGGGGGAGAAATTAAGAGAAGTGGCATGAGTGTGTGTATGCTACGGTAAGGCATTTATAGAACCAAGAGAAAGTTATTTTAGTTGTGGATTCTTAGCGGAAAGCATCTAATCTGCCTTGGATGTGGTGACGTTTGCACTGCTTTTACTGAACCGTCGATGCGTCGATAATTTCCTTTTTTTTTTTAATTGTTTGGGTGATTTTGTCTAGGAAATTTTCAAACATAATTTATAGAAACGATGAGTTACAAATAAATATAAATTTGAAGTAATGATTTTCAAATTCAGATTCTTGATAAAAAAATTTTAAATTTTTTATCATCATAATCAAACGAAAGTCTTATTTATTTATTTTATTTTTGAAAAAAATTCTGCATATAACTTCAATCCCAATTGCAAAATCGATTTACTAGCGCCAACTGTAGATTATTTTAGCTTATCTTTTTCATATCACATTCGTAAATATTTTAGCTTATCTTTTTCACTCTCTCAAACTGCAAATTATTGACACGATACATTTTATCTCATTATATTATAATATGCAATGAATAATTCTTGATAATTTGATGAGTGGCGGAATAAACTTTTAGTATGCACATGAAAACTAAAGCACGTATGAAAAAAATGAGAAGATAAAGGAAAGAATAGGTTTTAGAGAAAATAATAGGGTTTAGTCATTTGCCCCTTCTAAAATCGTTCGGAAGGTCTATGTTAGTTACTTTGATCATAAATGGCTCATTTTATATTTAAATGTCTTAACGATATAAAAAGTAGCTAATCTTAAGTCTCATAAATTTCTCTTATGGAAATATTTTTTATTAAAAATGCAATAAAATTTTCAACGATGCACAAATTATTTAATTTGTGCTCATTCAAACTCTGATCAAGAAACTTTTATTATCAATTGACTTTATCTTTAAAAAATTTCGGTTCAAATATTGGTTTACTAAAATTAAAATTTAGATTATTTTCAAATTATCTAATATAATTAGATGGATTTAAACTTAATTACTTATAAAATAATTATAATCATGTTGACCCTCGGCTCTGTCTTCCTCAACTGCAAGCAACCGCTCCCTCCAATTTTCTTAACCGCAAGCCAAAAAAACTACTACTTACGATCCCCTCTTTTCTCCCTAAAAATCGCAAGCAAACGTTCCCTCCCTTTTCACAACTCAAAGGCGAGCCATTAGGAGCATCTGACTCATTGATCGTAATATAATGGAGGGTGAAACCACCGTCAGGACTCTGGTGGCTAACTTCATCGTGCTGTTCAGCGGCGAGAAACACCTGGCGTCCTTACTAGCAAGAGATTGATTGAGAGTGAACATAGTAGAACACTTGATTTGACATTGGCTAGTTAGAGTTTTCTTAATTTATCACCTCAAACAAAGTTGGAAGGTGGATAGATTGAGTTTGGTTTAAGATTTTAATGATAGAATTTCATTTAAGCCATTTTTTAGATTGATATTTGATTGGAATTGATTTGATTAGAAAAATTGTTGATTTGAATATGTTTAAGAGCTTTACATCCTGTCAACTCTGCTTAGCTGCTAACAGAGGATTGGATCTACTGTCACCCAACAGAATTAGTTTTTTAGATATTTCACTTATTTGAAGCTCTTATTATAGGTTTTTAGATTTTGTTAACCCGTTAAGACTAAATCATGAAAACCCACCCGACATCGGAATGAATTTCGATTAAGTATAATATCGGGGCACATGCGGGTGTATTTAAGAATTTAGGTAGTTTTGTGTTTGAATTATGAGATTGATTTCAGATTTCCATTTTTTTATTCCAATTTAGCCTGCGCAGCATTTTCAGACATTAAAATTTACACTTGAAATCTCTATGTCCGAGCACATGCATGTATTTATAGCTTAGATAATTTCACTTAATTAGTGATTTCATTGATTTTAAAGATTGTTGCGTGCTAGAAAACCAGTTGCGGTAGAGTAAAAGTTTTCGCCTTAGCTTCGTTGTGAAATCCAACACACACACAGATATTTAAAGAGTGAGCAAGAAAACTCAATTTTTGGAAAATCTCGAAAGAGAGAAAAATCACGAGCTAGCAAACGACTTCCACTATGTATCTTTGAGTACAAGATCTTCCGATCTCGATTACAAAATGTATATGAGAAGGGGACAAGCGGTTCTAATATAGGCGATGTCGGCAATGATATTGACGGCGATGTTGGACGATGTTGACAATGTTGATACGATGTTGGCGATGATGATCGGATAGTGGTGGTGATGATGGCCGCGATGGTCGGCCGGCGAGATCGGCGGTGGCGGTGGCGGTGGTGTGGCGGTGGTTGGCACCGTTGAGTGGCGGCTTGTGGAGGATCTTTAGAGCTCTCTCTCTCTTGCTTGGCCTCCTTCTCCTTCAGCCTCCCCCATGAGGAATGAGGGGCTATTTATAGTGGAGGAATGACGCGTCTATAAATACATGCAAAACACTACCACTCTTCCACTCAAATGATCCTCTTGATTATATGATGTATTTTCTACATTTGAATTCTCAAATGAAGTCAAAATTATAAGATCTTTTGGCTTGTTGGGCAGAACTCATCGAGCTCGATTGTATAAACACTTCATATTTTAGACCTATTTAGGGGTTTAAGCGATATCCCAAAGTTTCAAGGATATTTTAAGAGCTTGATCAGTTTAACTTGGATCGCTTGCTTTTAACATCAAGATTCGTGCTTCAACTAATAGTATTTTAAGTGTCATATCTTTCTATTTTTGGATGACATTATCTCAATCATCCAAAATATATGTCAAATACTTGAAAATAGCAAATTCTTCAATAAAATTGGTTAACTACACATTTTGAGAACAGATCTTCAGAGCACATTATATGATGCTTAATCGTGTAGGTATGTGCGAGGTGCCATATTTGAGATTACGGACCCATCCGGATCACGGAAACGGCTGGCGACGAAGCGCGTGGCGGCCACAGCGGCCGATTGGTAGTCAGCGTTCTGGGTGAAGTGGACCACAGTATCTGAACGGCGGATCTGTGTCCTGATTCGCGATCGGTCGGGAAGATGGTCACGGCGGTCGGTCGAAGTTAGTCGCAGCCGCGAAGCAGGGTATGGCGTAGCGCGGCGGCTGTTAACGACGCGGTCAGGCGATTACGTGGAGCGGTTGCGGCCGAACCATCTTGGCAGCGGCGGGGTTCTGCGACGTGGGCCGGTTCGCCGGCCATGACGGCAGCGCCCGCGAATCTGAAGCCGGCGGTTAAACTCGAGTCGGCCGGTCAACGTATGGCGTTCGGCGAATAGCGGCGGTTGGCGCCCATGATCGTTGAGTGGTTGCCGTGGGCGTCGCTACAGACCCGCGTCGGTAGCGGACAGCGGTTGCGACTCGTGGATCGGTGGTTCGCATGGCGTCTTGGCGAGCGAATGACAATTTTTGACGATTTCCGACGATTTTGGGCGGTTTTTCACCCTTTTGCCCCTAAAAGGGGTCTATAAAAACCCCCCTATGGGCAAGGGAGAAGGCACCTTCTCTTCTTCGTGAGAGAAGGTCGTTTGGAGGCGATCAAGGCCCGTAGTTCATACGGCAATGCTCCAGTTTTCTCTCAAAAGAGGTGTTAACTAACCTCGTCGGACCGACCGGGATCAGAGGCGATCAAGACCAGTAGTTCATACGGCAAGGCTCCAATTTTCCCTCTAAAGAGGTGTTAACTAACCTCGTGGGGAGATGAGGCGATCAAGACCCGTAGTTCATACAGCAAGGCTCCGATTTTCCCTCGAAGAGGTGTTAACGGATGGAGGCGATCAAGACCCGTAGTTCATACGGCAAGGCTCCAGTTTTCCCGAAGAGGCGCCAACCCTTGTCCCGTCGGTTGGGCGATCAAGTTCGTATCGCAAGGCGATTTTCTCATGTTACCTCGTCCCACCGGGTTCAAGCGATCAAGAAGATGATAACCGGAGACGGGGGTTGACGGCGATGCTCGATGATGGTGGCGGCGGCTGGGCCGAGGCGGTAAGTGATAGTGGTGGCGAGATAACCGGCGGCGATGGTGGTGGTAAACGGCCGATGATGGTGGCGATGACAATGGTATGGTAAGCGGTGGCAGCCATATGGGCCTGAGGTCTAACTGCCGGCAAATAATCGTCTGCAACGGCGTTTAGTCGGCGGGATAATGCAATGCGATAATTGATGGATGGCGTGGTGGCAAGCCGGTGTGGTCAGCAATGGCAACAATGGCGGCAGTAAATTTCGCGGCCGCGTCAGTGAATCAGCGAGGGATGACCGGCAACGATGGTGGTGACCAACAAATTGAAGCGATGGTGTGGCGGATCAGCGATGGTGGGCGGCCAGCGGGTGTTCAATGGCGATAGCGGCGTAGTCAGCGGTGACGCGTCAGTAGTTGGTGGGGGATAACCGGCGATTGGCGATAATACGGATAGTGGTTGGCGCCACGGATGGTAAGCGGTAACCGGCAACAGTAGTGCTTAACGGCGTCGGTAGTTAGCGAGATGACCCGGCGGATGGTGGTGGCCAGCGAAGATGCCGGACCGGCAGTAATGCAGCGTGGCGATAATAGTAATGGCGGTAATGGCGTAGTCAGCGAGCGGTGGTTGGAATAGGGATCTTTTATCAGGTTGTTTGAGGGTGTTACGATGGCAACTCGTGGAAGAGCAATTGAACCGGCCGAGATTTTGACCTATCCGGTTGTTTGTGAGGTGTTATCGATACGCTATGGAAGAGGCCGAATTGAACCCAGGATTTTTGACCTATCCGAGGTTGTTTGTGAGGGTGTTACCTGATGACGTTAACTTGTGTGGAAGAGGCCGAATTGAACCCGTTGAGGATTTTTGACCTATCCGAGGTTGTTTGTCAGGTGTTACCTGATGACGTTAACCTGTGTGGAAGAGGTTGAATTGACCTATCCGAGGTTGTTAGAGTCTTTGCTCGATGACGTTAACCTGTATGGAAGAGGTCGTAGGAAGTCCACCAAGGACCTTTTGACCCATCTTAGGCTGTTTTTCAGAGTCTTTGCTCGATGACGTTAACTTGTATGGAAGAGGTCGTAGGATGTCCACCAAAGACCTTTTGACCCATCCTAGATTGTTTATCAAAGTCTTTGCTCGATGACGTTAACCTGTATGGAAGAGGTCGTAGGAAGTCCACCAAGGACCTTTTGACCCATCTAGGTTGTCGAGTCTTTGCTCGATGACGATGGAAGAGGTCGTAGGAAGTCCACCAAGGACCTTTTGACCCATCCTAGGTTGTTTGTCAGAGTCTTTGCTCGATGACGTTAACATGTATGGAAGAGGTCGTAAGAAGTCCACCAAGGACCTTTTGACCTATCCTAGGTTGTTTGTCAGAGTCTTTGCTCGATGACGTTAACCTGTATGGAAGAGGTCGTAAGAAGTCCACCAAGGACCTTTTGACCTATCATAGGTTGTTTGTCGAGTCTTTGCTCGATGGCGTTAACATGGAAGAGGTCGTAGGAAGTCCACCAAGGACCTTTTGACCTATCCTAGGTTGTTTGTCAGAGTCTTTACTCGATGACATTAACCTGTATGGAAGAGGTCGTAAGAAGTCCACCAAGGACCTTTTGACCTATCCTAGGTTGTTTGTCAGAGTCTTTGCTCGATGACGTTAACTTGTATGGAAGAGGTCGTAGGAAGTCCACCAAGGACTTTTTGACCCATCCTAGGTTGTTTGTCGAGTCTTTGCTCGATGGCGTTAACTGTATGGAAGAGATCGGGAAGTCCACCAAGGACCTTTTGACCTATCCTAAGTTATTTGTCAGAGTCTTTGCTCGATCAATGACTATATGGAAGAGGTCTAGGAAGTCCACCAAGGACCTTTTGACCTATCCTAGGTTGTTTGTCGTCTTTGCTCGATGGCGTTAACTTGTATGGAAGAGGTCGATTAAACATCTGTAGTTGCTCCTTAACCTTGGCCTTTTTCATTAATATTACTGACTTGCTTCTCAAACTGATAGTCAATTAGATATCCTGAATATTGATTTGGACAATCTTTTAAGATTAATATTTTCCCCCCAGTTTTTGACAAAATCTAAAGGAACGAAGTTTGATAAATTTCATTCTTCGCTTGCGCTCCTTAAAAGCTTGAAATGCTACATCTCGATGGTGGTTTTGATCTTGTTGGGGGACATTGGTCGTCATACAAGATGATATAATGGGAATCAGTTTCCATAGGCGTCAACTGTTGTTCTAGAAAACCATTAGAGTAAAAGTTTCTCCTTAGCCGTTGTAATCCAAACCACGTATTTAAAGAGTGAGCAAGAAAACTCCAAAATTTTTACGTGGAAAATCTCAAAAAGAGGGAAAAAACAACGAGGCCTAGCCCAGTAAAAAGCTTCCACTATGTATCTATTTTAGAGTACAAGATCTTCCCGATATCGGGATTACATAATTGTATATGAGAAGGGGACAACAGTTGCTAGTAATAGACGATGTTGACGACAATGTTGACGATGATGTTGACGACGATGTTGACGACAATGTTGACGGCGATGTTAACGATAATGTTGACGATGATGTTGATGATGATGATCGATGATAATAGTCGGTGATGATGACCAGCGAAATTCGGCGACGGGGGATCAGGGTGGCGGTACTGCGGCCGTGGTTACGACCGTCGGTGGCGGCATGATTGGAGGATATTTAGAGCTCTCTCCTCTCTCTGCTTGGCCTCCTTCTCCTTCCTTGGCCTCCCTCATATGAGGAATGAGGGGCTATTTATAGATTGGAAAAGTGACGTCCCTGTAAATACATGCAAAACCCGAACCACTCCACTTCATCGGACGGCTCAAAATGATCCCCTAGATCATATGATGTATTTTGTGCATTTGAATGCTCAAATGAAGTCAGAATTGTAAGATCTTTGGCTTGTTGCAACCGGCTCATCGAGACGCTCGATTTTACTATAAACACTTTATATTTTAGAGCTATTTAGGGGTTTAACTGATATCCCAAAGTTTTCAAGGATATTTTAAGAGCTCGATCTCGACCAATTTTAACTTCGGATCAGCTTGCTTTTAACATCAAGATTCGTGCTTCGACTAATAGTATTTTAAGTGTCATATCAAAGATCATAATTACTATTGAGAAGGTCTATGTTAGTTACTTTGATCATAAATGGCTCATTTTGCATTTAAATGTCTTAACAATATAAAAAGTGACTAATCTTATGTTTAATAAATTTCCCTTATCGAAATATCTTTTTTATTAAATATCTGTAAAATTATATATATTTGCTACTTGCAGGTTTCAAGACCCCGCTAATGCTCAATAGGGCATAGTAGGTGCGAAGAGACGGCAGTGATGTCGCAAGACATCACTCGCTACGCTCAATAAGGCATACCGAGTAGGCCAAAATAGTTCCGATGTAACCCCATACGTGGGGATGATGCTGAAATACAACCGAAATGCTGTTAGAATTTTGTTAAATTTTCAGGACTTAAACAAATCTAAATGAAAATTATTTATACCACTATGAGTTTTGTAAGCAAGCTTCAATTAAAATTCAAAGTGAAAATTGACTACAAATGATAAACGAAAATCTTACTTGAAATATAATTGAGATACATTTTAAAAGGCTTGAACTTGTAGAACCCCCACATGAAAGTTAAGGCAAATGAAAAATAATGAATTTAGAAGAAAGGAATTCATTCTATTTATTAGCACGAATCAACTTTTATGGGGACTCTACCGTAACTCGTGATAATTTTAATCAAATAATGGGTAAATTATGAAATCAAAAATCTCATTAACAATATGTTATGATGATGATAAAACTCGTTAAAGGATCCATGAATGCGGGAGGTTTCAAATAAGCTTCTTATGTATATCATAACATAACTAACTCTAATTAAAACACTTGAAGTTTCAGCAGTAATACCTGATTAAAATGAACATTCACATGAAGAAATTCTATGGAGTTGAAGGTTGAATTGAAATGAGAGAATGTACCTATATTCATAGCATGGGTTGATCTATTCACAAACTTGAAATATCTAAGGATGTTTCATAAGAATGTAGAAATCCACTATATGATAAAGTATGAAAATAAATAGCCTTATTAATCAACAAGTTATGAAATCAAGAAACAAGCTAAATGAAGGACCTTCAAAAAGAAGAGGAATCAACTTGAATGTTACACTCTATTGATTCATTGAAGTATTTTTGAGGAGTTTAATTTTCATGCAAAACTACAAATCAAACTGTCGTTTGAATCTATAGCTTCAAGATACATGTAAATACTTGAGTAAAATGAACTCTTTATATTTCAAGCAATTTTACATAATATTCAAGCATGTCAATTTACGTAAGCTTGCAAATATAATAACATTATATTTTCAATAGTTCTACTTAAATATTAAAGGATATGTGTAAATACTTAATGAGAGCAAATCTATTACACATCTCTTGAAGCAAGTTCATGTTATATTCAAGTGATTTGAAACTTATGCAAGCTTTTAAATGAATGAACTAATCGCCATCAGACTTGCAAATCTTTGTGCAAGCAGACAGAAGGCGACATTAAATTAAATTCTTCATAAATTAAGGAACTTCTTTCAATACAAAAATTAAAAAATTTCATTCTATTTATGATTTTCAAAATCAATGATTTCATTAATTAGATGAAATTATCTAAGTCATAAATACCTGCATGTGCTCGGACATAAAAATTCAGAGTGTAAATTTTAATGTCTTAAAAGGTTGCAGTCTAAGTTAGAATTAAATAAAAGTACAAAATTAATCTCTTAATTTGAACATAAAATTAATGAATTACTAAATACCCGCATGGGCCCCGAAATTATGCTGAATGTTTAGATTCAAGTATATGAGGCTGCTGCGCGGGTTGCTTGCTAGTTTGGCCTTAGGACTGAGTCCAGGTTAACAAAACCTAAAAATCTAATTATTATAAGAATTTTAGCTTTGAAATATATAAGAAGCTAATTCTATAATGTGACAGTAGATCTGTTCCTCTGTTAGAAGCTAAACAGAGTTGACAGGATCTAAAGCTCTTAAATATATTCAAATTAATCAATTAATTACCCCCAATGATGGCTTTGTTGAATGGTGATTTCAACCGGAGGGGATACTTTCATCAAAAAGTGATTCTAATTTTAAATCAAATTAACTCAGAATAAGTATCAATATAAAAACTGCTTAAATGAAATTCAATCATTAAAAGCTTAAAGTAAAACTCAATCTATCCACCTTCAACAATTGTTTGTCAAATGTGACAAATTAAGAAAACTCTAGCCTATAATGGTGCCAATATCAAATCAAGTGTTCTACTTATGTTCACTCTCAATCAATCTCATGCTAATAAGGATGTGGCCCGTGTCCTCTGACTACATGGCTTGGCCGGTAGGCTCCACAGATAATGTAGTTACGACCAGAGTCCTCTGATTGAGTGGTTTGGCTAGTAAGGCTTCATTATATTATGATCACGACCATAGCACGTGTGCTCCCCAATAGTTCTGCCCTTTGAGTTGTGAATCATAGGGTATACTTGATAGGGCAAAACACCCTCTATCAGTTAAGGTAGACTTAAGCATGTCTCCTTAGACAAAGACCACCCCAGGTTTACAAGAATTTCTTGGACGATGTAACCCATATGTCTCCTTAGACAAAGACCACCCTAGGTCTACTAAGATTTCTTGGATGATGTAACCCATGTATTATTGATAAGGATCCTTCAGTCAGGTTGGGTCGACAACCTCCTCTGATTAAGTAGACTATGGACCATGACAGCCTGGGATGACGGAACCATGGGATATAGATCGGGCACATCATCGTTCTCCCAACCATCCGCTTTAAGCTAATACCAATGAATTTCATAAATATAAATTCAAACTCCATATGCTGCTAATGTATGATACACATTAAGCGACTTAACGACTAGCCTTAATTGAAAGTTCTCTCTCAATATTGGGAGGGGAAATTAACTATAAGGGCTTACACCATTAAGAAACCTAGAACCAGATCTAAAGTCCTCGTAAAATGACGGTGAAATATCTGGGTAGTGTTTTATCTACTATTCCATCCATCATCTTAAAATTACACCGGCACACTCAAATCATACTCTCTTCAATATGTCGAGTGGTCGATGGTGAATTTTTAGAGCCCACAAATTTCTGGCGATTCTGATGTGGACATGATTCTCTTTCCATCTTTGGCTAGTCATATATATGCTATAGTAGCAATAAAATATTTGAAAATTTAAAATAAAAAATGGTGATTTAAATGTGTAATAAATTCAAACTACTAATGTATGAGACCCTATGTCGAATGAATTATTCTATAGAGTATATCTTTATTATATTATTATTTTGTGTTGTAGTACCTCTGCATTTTGAGAGTATGGGATGAAATAATAATTACTAATTACTAATCTCCATCTTTCACTTTTGCAGAATGGACCTGCAGAGCACTCCTTTCTGCCTAGGGGTGTGGTGTAAAGCTAAACATCATCATCGACAGAGATGTTGGGGCCATTCAATTCGGTATCTTGAATTTCCCAACTATTATAGTTGCAACTCCTGAAGTACTCACCTGTGGTACACTCATCCGAGGTCATGCCAGAGGCCTCAGGTTACTAAAGCTCGTACTCTTCAAGCTCACCAACCAATTCAGCAACCAATTGCTGTTAAGGACTTCTTTCGATAGATAACTTCAGTTTTTGAAAGATTGGGTCAATCTGAAGCCCCCGTGATGAAAAGGACCGTTAGTGGGCAAACTGTATCTTTAATGCCTCATGATACAATTGCTTCACCGATTGAACCTTTCATACATGGAAAACATGATCATGAAGCTTCCTCATAAAGAAGCAAATTGACCAGAAGATAAAGAAGAAGAAGAAATGTTGAGATGATGGCTCAGTAGATCTCATTTGAATGACCTAGTGAACAAACAATACTGCCGCCAAAAGTGAGTATTCCTAACCATAATAACTTTGATAATTTAAAATGGGTAAAAGGAATAGCTCTACTAGTGAGGTGAAACAATCTTTCTAGACTCAACAACGTCAAGCTCCACCACCGCAGAGGAGATAACCTGAAACATTATCTGTCATAATACACAACATTCTTAAAGTAGCCAATGACAGAGGCTTAATGAAAAGAAAATTTTAGAGGCTTGTGGTGATTGAAAATGCTGAAGCTCTGCCAAGGAGATTATCATCTCTTATGGTAACTAGTCATCGAGCCAAGTATGCTTCGCATGGTGAGCATCGAAGCGTGACACTTGGACCACGTGTCCATGAATCCGTTGCTGAAAGGTCTCGGTGATATGATAAGCAGGTATGGAGGCCAATGCCCCATGATGAAACTCTAAAGAAAAAAAAGAGGTGTGACATCTAATACATATACTCAAAAATTTGTCTCAAAAATAACTCATCAGAAGTGGATACCTAAAAGAAGTGGTATCACTGATGAAAAACATCAAGGTCGATACCCTTTGAATACTCTAAGGGATCCCATCATCGATTAGATTCACCCTCACAAGAAAAGGTTGGCTTTGATCTTAGTCCTATAATGGAAGAAGTGTTTGTTTCGAACACTGAACTAGAGATCCACTAGAAACATTGATCAGAAGTTCATGTGCAAGAAGAAGATAATGAAGAGGACACTATGGAAGTGGAAGTCATCTATATTATTAGAGATATAGATGAACTTTCTACTCAGCATCATCGGTAACATGAATCCAGGGAAGTTGAACCTGAATTCGATGTTTATGAAGGAGAGTCTTCATAGGTGCAAGTAGAAGATGGATCACTTGTTGACCCCCATGCATGCGTTATAAGTCAAGTCGAGCTCACAAGGTGAATTTGACGAGCTTCAGTGTGCAAATCGGAGCTGAAATGCTCTCGACGGTGCCAAAAATTACTCAAAACAATCTCCAATCGATGAATGAATTTTGCCAACGCGTTCAGAATATCTGCTTGGTAGCATAGATTTCCCAGCGAGATCTGCTCAAACTACTGCTAGGCTTGCACAAGGCAACCATGATCAACTTGCACATCAACTCATGCAGTAAGCTAAATCCACTAAAGCTCTTATCGCTACTGCTATGGAGGTTCCTAAGAGAGCCTCTATATTTGAAAGGCTGGGACATACCAAGCTCCGACCATGAAGAGAATTATCACTAGGCAGTTTGTTTGTGTATGAGCGACCACTTTGCAGACCTTGCCTTTTGCATAAGGCCAACATGATGTCGACACTTCCTCATCTGAAGAAAAGCTAACTAGAAGGCAGAAGAGAAGGAGGAATTTTGAGCTGCGAGCCCATCAGCTCTCACTTGTCCCCTCTGTTACACAACCAGCCTTACAACTAGAAGTGAGTGTTCCCACTCACAATAAGTTTGAAAATCTCAAGTGGGTGAAAAGGAACATCTCTACTGGTGATCTTAAGTAATCATTTTGGGAGGGATGAGGTTTTCAATAAGTCCATCAAAGCACAAAGCATAGGATCGAAGACATTCTCATCTCATAAACACCATCAAGTCCCCAAGGCACAAAGCCAGGACAAGAGAAAAATAAAAATTTCAAATTTTGAGATGGAATCTTCAACAAGTCCGGCACAAAGCATAGAATCGAAGACATTCTCATATCATCAACTTCATCAAGTCCGCTAAGGCATGAAGCCAAGACAGGAGGAAAATACAAATTTCAAAATTTGAGATGGAATCTTCAACAAGTTTGACACAAAGCATAGGACCAAAGACATTCCAAATTCTCTCAGTTAGTGCAGCCCCATTGACAGGGCATTGTGATGAAATATTTTCGTCTTCTATCTTATCCTTTTTGAAAAGAATAGATAAAAAATAAAAATTTTCTCCTTGTTGGGACACCATGTAGATTCACAGATGTTCTTATTAGGGTGATCGGATACGACATTGAGGAAAAATGTACTATCTCGAAAGATAGAAGTCACCACCCTACAATGGACCTATTCACCTGAATAAGGACTCCTAAGGACTATGGGTCTTCATATGTACCAGAGATTCTTCCCCTACTTTACATAAAAAAGTAAAGTAGGGTTTATTTTAGACCGAGTTGGTTAAGTTCCCTATGGAGGAAAGCCTCCATAGTTAATTACATCCTAAGGAATAAGATTTTTTAGGAATACTCTCGAATAAGATAAATGATCGTTGTCTCCAAAGATTTCAAAGATAGGACTATCAATCAATTAGTTTATTTTTGGAAGATCAAGTGGGATTGATCAAGAGGAGAGAGTTATTATCAAAGCCAAGGAAAGATAAGTAGGGGATGCTCACGATGCTAGGAAATCTAAATAGCATCCCAAACTATCCTATGGTTGGGATTTATATTTTGAAATTGAAGTGATTTATTTGTTTGAGTTGAATTTTTATTAGAAATCTAGGACTTAATAATTCCATGATACAAGATCATGAAAATTCTTAAGAGATGAGGATTTATGCTTGTAGCCTCAAAGGAAAGTAGCAATCTCTGAATCTAAATCTAGGGAGCTTTAGGGCCAAAGCACGATCTAAATCTAAGGCAAAAATGGGTATTTGGTTTACTTCCACAAGTGAGGATAAACCACCTGAATGTTTGGACTTTCAATCGCCTGGGGGTGCCTACCAACTAACTCCTCCTACGGTTTCAAAAACATGTAGGCAAGTCATATGCTTTTGCAAGATAGCTAAGTTGTTGTTTATTTAGAAAGAGACAAAGCCCTTAAACACTCTCCCTAAGAGACTATATTATGTAGGGCATGATTTAATGACTTAAATCTAATGCAAATTTTGTTACATCTTATTTTTTTATTTTTGAATAATTGATTTAACACAGACTATGGGATTCATATGTCTGATGCATGAGAAATTGGATTATGGGCCAAAATCAATAAGAATGAGGTGAGTTTCCACCATGGCTCTCAAAGGTCAAGCCAAATTCCCTAGCATGGGTGGAAGCCCTTCAAATCAAGAGTGAAATAATATGCTTTTTATGCATGATGTGAAAACATACAACATCCAGCTAAGGGGTTGCTAAATCTTTTATCTTGATTTTATAACCTAGGCTTTAGGTGAGATTATGAGTTATTAATTTGTAGTTTTGAGTTTATTAATTGAATAGAAAAAAAATTTTTCCTAAGAATCTAATTGCATCTAGGTCATTCACCAAAGCAAGGAAGAAACTAGAAAAGCATGTCATCTTAATGCACATGCTAAACAAACATCAAACAATTTATAAAACTGGTGCAAAAGAATAAATGCCTTTTATGGTCGGGCTCCATCGCAAAATCCCGAAAAGAAATTGGGTAGCCGAGCTCTACCCTTATACAACCCAGATTACAAAATTGAATTAATTGCAATCAAAAGGAAATCATGTTATGGGTGGGTTGGGGGTGGACTCTTTATTCTTCATTTCTCCTTTCTTCTTTTCTTTCTTCTTTCTTCTTTTTTCTTTCTTCTTTCTTCTTTTGGTTAGTTGGAATGTAGATACTCCAAAGGCTTCACATGGTACATAAGACATAGTCTTATGACCAATGTTCATCATAATCCCCCATAACATTTATTCCAAATCCTAATTATAAAATTACATGAAAATTGAAAAAATAAATCTAACTAAAACCTGCAAAATAGAGGTTAGCTAAACACACCACACAATCCCAAACATGTATATAAATAAATTGGACTTAGCACCCCACACATGGGTAACCAAGTCCACCTAGCCTATTTTGGATTATTCTTAGGGGTATAAGCAACCTGCACAATAAAAGTATTTATCTTTTTTATTATAGTGTCCCTTAAGCACAACCCCCTACAGAAAACAATGATTAGACTAAAAGTGTCCTACCATTCAGTCTACGCACATACACCCTAACATCTAGGCAAAAATATCACATCACAAAACAAAAGAAAAATATCAAACCATGCACTGCCTTAACATAGGAATAGAAGTGGTGACTTAGCTTAATGTGTGTGTCATATAAAGTTTATGTGGTATGTTTAGCTAGGCTATAAGGTTTAGATTTTCTATGTGTTAAAAGGTTCAACTTAGAGGTTGGTTTAATTTAAGTGATTTAGTTGATTTGTTAATTTTATTTAATGATTTGATTTGATTTGAATGAACCTACACTTAATTACTAAGTTGTAAAAAAATAAAAAGATAAGAGAACTTATCTTTCTTCCCCACCTTAAGTAATTTCTAAGGTAGATTCATTAATGGTTTTTATTTAGTGAATGCTTTATTATGTGTTTTAATTAATCCTAAGTTTAGATGGACTCCAAACAAACTTATTCAATAAGAAAGATATTTTAAGGTTAAGTAAAGTGAATTACTATCACAAAATACACAACACTTTATTTCTTTCGAACATATGTAACATGCATATGGATGAATCCTATGTATATCTATACATGCAAATGGAAGTGTTAGCACACATTGATGATAAATGCTAAGAGATATTGCTTATGCAAATTTGGATATTTTATGATGCATGATTTTGTTAAGTAGAAAAGAGAGAGATTATTTTACCCATTATTCATATGCACATTTACATGTATGAAAGACATAAGTGAGAATGGCGCCATTATTTTCTACGAGGGGTGTAAGGTATAAGACCTACTTGGGGCTACTTAAATTCTCGCAACCCTGAGATGTCCAGACTAATATACCACTTTTCTTAAATACATGTACATGTACAAAAGCAAATGAATGGAAAAAGAGTCATGTAATAAGTTTATGTTTATTTGTTTGATTTGTTGGTTATTTAATTTACATGTGCAATGTGAAGATCCTTTTTAAAGGTTAATATAGGAATGAATAGGAATGAATTTAAGCAAGTGTTGTGTTCTTTTCAAATGAATTATACACTTTGCAAATCCTATTCAAAACTATGTTAAAAGAGAAGAGAAGAAAATGTCACATAATGCACGCCTTATATTATACTCACATAGAAGCTCATAAGTAATTATAAGTAGCATAACTTTCATTTGTAATCTTTGATTTATAGATTTTAAAAAAATAATTTAGGATTTAATAGTGATAGTAGCCACATTCTTATTTTAAAAAATGCAATTTGACATAAAGGAAATATTTCATTTTATTTTTATTTTTTAAAAGACATGAATGCATGATTTTCATATGACATACACATTTAACATGCTTAGAAAGAAATAAAGTGATGTAAGCATGTAATTCCATTCACCTTAATTAATTTATAAAGGCAATCCTATGGAATAAGATCATTTAAAGAGAATCAAAATTGTTTAAAGAAATTTTCTTTTAATTTTGTGTTTGATTTGAATTTAGGAAATGTGAAAAGGTTTTCTAGTCCTAACCTATTCCCCACATGTGTGTGTTGTTTTAGTTTGTTTTTAGAACTATTAGATTGATTTTATATTTTGTTTAGGTTAAGGTGTACATTAAGTCCATTAATTACCCCTTACACCACTTTAATATATTTAACCAAATAATTATGAGCCAATGTATGACATAAAATCACAAGGAATTTAAGATCAGCAATACAACTAAGAAAGAAAGGTACCTAATGCATTTGGCTCATAATTAATGATTAATTAAGCTAAAAGGTTTAATTTAAGTACTTTCATATAGGTACTCTTACAGGTAAATTAATGGAATTAATAGATATTATGGTTCATAGAAAGGTAAATATTTTATGTGTTCAAGAAACTAAATGGGTTGGTGAGAAGGCCAAGGAGATTGATAGTTTAGGTTTTAAATTTTAGATTGTGTAAAAGTGAACAAAAAAATGGTGTAGGTGTGATTATAGATAAAAGTTTGAACAAATGTTATAAGTATTAATAGATGTGGAGATAGAATTATACTAAAGATTATTGTTGATACTAAGATTATCAATGTTATAAGTGTCTATGCTCCTCAAGTAGGTTTGGAGGTAAGCTCAAAAGAAAAATTTTGGAATGAATTAGAAGGATTAATACAAAAGATACCGCTTGAAGAAAAAATATTTATTGGGGGAGATTTAAATGGACATGTTGGTAGAGTGGTAGAAGATTTTAAAAATATTCATGGTGGTTATGGTTTTGGAGTGACTAATAAAGAAGGTAGAACTATATTAGATTTTGCCTTAGCTTATGATTTTGTAGTTGCTAATACTTTATTTAAAAAAAGAGATGAACATATTATTACATTTAAAAATGGATCTAGTAAAACACAGATTGATTATTTTCTGATAAGAAAAATAGATCGTTTAGATTGTAAAAATTGTAAGGTCATTCCAAGTGAAATTTTAAGTACCCAACATCGACTATTAGTTTTAGATTTTAAGATGAAAGGTTGTAAGAGAAAAAATAAACTAAATTATTGTCCTAGGATTAGATGGGGACACTTAAAGAACACAAATAAAAATATTTTTAAGAGCAAGCTACAAGAAATTAGAATTTGGGATGTTCATAAGGAAGCTAACGTTATGTGGGAAAAAATATCATTAAGCAAGTTGCTAAAAATGTGCTTGGAGAATCAAAAGGAAAAGCTTCTTTTAATAAGAATAGTTGGGTGGAGTCGAGAAGAAAAGATAAGAAATAAGAAGCATTGTTATAAAACTTGGTTTAGATGTAAAAAATTTGGAGAATTGGGAAAGATATAAAGTGGCTCAGAGATTCTAAGAAAGCAATATATGATGCAAAAAATTTAGCTTTAGTGATTTATACAATAGATTAGATACCAAAGAAGGTGAAAGATGTATGTATAAGTTACAAGCAAAGAAATAGGAGAAGTAAAGATATAGTTCAAGTGAGGGGTATTAAGGATGAAAATAATAAAGTGCTTTTCTTAGAAAAGATATTGAAAATAGGTGGATGAGGTATTTTGATAAATTTTTCAATGAAGGATCTGAACGATTGATTTTAGCAAACCTTAATACCCTAAATAAAAATAGAGAATTTCATTTCTATCATATTAGTAAAAGTTAGTGAAGCTTTAAAGAAAATGAAATGTGGAAAAGCAAGAGGACCGGATAATATTCCAATAGATGTGTGGAAATGTTTAGAGATCAAGGAATTTCTTGGCTTACAAATCTTTTAATGTTATTTTAAAGACTAAAAGATGCCGATGAGTGGAGAAAGAGTTTGTTGGTTCCTTTATTTAAGAATAAAGGTGATGCACAAGAGTGTGCAAATTATAGAGGAATTAAGTTAATGCCATACATTAAAATTATGGGAGAGAGTAATTGAGCATAGTTATGATGTGATACGAAGTTTCACAATCAATTTGGTTTTATGCCGTAGATCTACTATGGATGCTATACATTTGTTAAGAGGTTTGATGGAGAAGCATGAGAAAGTAAGAAGGATCTACATATGATATTTATTGATTTAGAGAAAGCTTATGATAAAGTCTCAAGAGATGTTCTTTGGAGAGTTCTAGAACGAAAGGAGTTAATATTAGTTATATTCAAGTCATTAAGGATATGTATACTATACTTGTGTCCAAACACAAGGAGGATTGACAAAATATTTTCTATTTCAGTTGGATTACACCAAGGATCAACATTAAGCCCTTATCTTTTTACTTTAGTTATGGATGTTCTTACGAGACATTTACAAGAGGTTGTACCTTGGTGTATGCTTTTTGCTGATGGCATTCTTCTTGTTGATAAGACTAGAGAGGAGTCCAAAAACTTGAATTATGAAGGTCAACTTTAGAGTTTAAAGGTTTTCGTTAAGTAGATCTAAACTAATATATGGAGTGTAATTTTTTGTAGAAGTTTTATAGTGTTGTGACTTTGGTGATCAAGTCATAAATAAGAGTGAATTGAGATAGGCTCTATTGTTCAAAATGATGGTGAAATAGATGGAGATGTTATTAGTAGAATTCAAGTTGGATGGTTGAAGTGGAGGAATGCATCTGGCCTATTATGTGATAGAAAAGTTTATAAGATGATGGTAAGACCTGCAATGACTTATGGTGCAGAATGTTGGCCAATAAAAGAGAAGCATAAGACTAAGTTAAGTGTTACAGAGATGAGGATGCTCGTGTGGATGAGTTTTACTCTTAGAGATAGAATGCAAAATGAGTATGTTGAAAAAAAGTTGGAGTAGCTCAGTGGTAGATAAGATTAGGGAGAGCCTTAGATGGTTTCCATATAAAGCGTACCATCATGACATTAAGAGAGTAGATGCATTAGATTTGCCTTATGTTAAGAAAGGTAGAGGTAGACCTAAAAAGACTTGGTTAAGATGTATAAAAAAATGATCTTAGTATACTTGAATTAAATGAGAATTTGACACATAATAGGACACAATGGAGACGAAGGATTCATGTAGCCGACCCCACCTAGTGGGATTAAGGTTTGCTGTTGTTGTTGTTGTTGTTGTTGTTGTTGCATAACCCTTCCCACACATATGGATTATATATGACTTCCTTAAGCTGCTTAGGTTATTGAACACCTAAGCATCTACCCAAGAAGAAATTGATTAAGTGATTAAGTTTATGGATTAATTTTTAATTTTTAATTTGGTTAATTAAGCTATTTAATGAAATGATCAAATCATTAATCAATTTGTAAATTAGTTAAGTTTTCATTCAAGTAAAATAGACTTAGGGGAAAAGATTTAAAAGATGCACCCTAATCTCATTCCCTAAGTCTATCAATTATTCCAAGGTGATTAACAAATTTAATAGGTTAATTAATCATTTAATAAGTTAATTAATCATTTAATTGATTAAGTAAGTGATTAGAGATGAATTAAGCAATTTTATTAATTAAAATATTAATAAATTCCAAGAAAATTAAGGGAGGGAGAAGTCATCCCACTAAACATGCCTGAGAAGTTTGGAAATAATCAATCAAATAATTAGAGAGTAATTAACATAATTACATTCCCAAAAAAACCCAAATTGCATGAAATTTATTGTTCAAAATTAATTAAACTTAATTTTATATTATTCTCCTTTGAAATATCTTCAAAATGCATTTAAGTTCGATTTTTTTCTACATTTAGTTATGTAATTTTGAAGTTTTAGTGATTAAAACTTAATTAAGAGGCTATAATTAAATAATCCCTACCATGTGGACCAATGTGCGTGCTTTCCACGAGAGGATTCTTTCTTCAAGTTGTCACATCATATGTCGCATCAACCGATGGTGCTACGCGGTTTCTCTCTGGATCGTCTAATCAGATATCGGACGGTCAGGACTAAACCTGCGGTTCTAATAGGATTAATCATGGGATCTCACGTGTTTTAATTAGCACTGTATCCAAAATACGCGGGATGAACGGTCCGTGATTCATCCCTACGCTCGTCTGTGGAAGATGGCGATCGTCCGTCCCTTAAAGCTTGATCCAAGCTCGATTGAGCTCGGATTGAGCTAGGATTGATCACACACCATCTAAGAGCATGAATAAAGACATCCAACGGTTGAATTTCAATGGAATGAAACTTTCTTACACAAAAGACCAAGGAATCCTACACCCAAGCTCAGTTTTGATACATACCTCATCGGAGGCTATCACCGGCTAATGCGTCTAGTGGAAACAAAGCCTTATTGAAGGTTTGAAGATTTGAGATTAAGCATATCTTCCAATTGACCAAACTCCTCCTCTTAGGCTTGCGTTTGTACCTCCTCCGCCTTGGAAGCTTGGAAGAAGCTTTAGATCAACTTGATTGGGTCCTAGGGTGCTTGCAAGAGCTAGCTTTGGTTGAGTGATGGATAAGTTGAAATTTTCAATGAGCTCCCCTATTTTCGGCTTGAAGAAATTGAGAATATAGAAATGGGAAATTCTTGAAGAAGCATGGAGGAACTTGGAGAAGCATGCTCTGAGTTCCCTAGGCTCAATCGAGTGCGAATGACTTGAATTCAAGTAAAATGAGGAGTTAATTATATTGCCCATATAATGATGCAACCATAAAAATCCATATTAGAGTTAATTAAGCACTTAAGTAAAAGAGGCCCTTATAAATACCTCTTTACATCTAACCCTAAGAACATATAATGCTCCCATACGCAGCTCTTGATTCCCATTCATAAGTTCTCTCTTCCTCTTAAGAAGCTCCTTGTGTCTCGTTCCCACACACGCCATCCTCCCATGAGTGCCACACCCATCCAAAGATCCTTGAGTGCGGATCAAATCGGCGTTCTATCCATTCTGCGTGACAGCACCGCGGGACTAACTCATGCAACCCGTGAGCCGTAGCTTTCCAACGCCATTCCCACGGGACCCAAGCAATGCCCGTCTGTCTCTTCCTCAGGTGTGACCTAAGTGACCAAGCTGAACGCCCCATCCTCTCGCGAGCTTTGTCCGTTCTCACATGACCCATGAATCGAGCTTCATCCGTTCCTCCATTTATGCACGCCATTCGATCGGAGAAGCGCAGGATAGAAGTCTCCGCCTCTTTCCTCGACGCAGTGATTCCCCTTACATGGCGGCCAAACTCAAAAATTTCTTCCATTACTAATGCTAACTAATAATTTTGATTAGCCAATTTCGGGGACTGTCCAAGAACTAGATTAAGATTTCATTATCGATTTTGTCGCTCGCTCTTACAAAAGCATAATATGCTATAATAGATTATAATGTTATAAAATTTAAGTACTCGTACATGCCTCTCTTAGCGTGGCGGGGAAAATATACTCTTTTGTGTAGGTGAAAGATAATATACGCATCTTTGTTGGCACGGTAGGATGGTGCTCTTGGACATGGTGCTCACACCACCCATACACGCCTTTCTTGGCGTGGTGGGTAGGCCCAGTGTTCTCATGCGACTCCCAACCTCGGGAGGTGATGTCGGAATGCTACCGGAGTAATGCCGAATTTTACAACTACAAGAGACTTGAACAAGATGAAATGAAATGATTAATGAATATAAGTTCAAAGTTAAAATTAAAATTAAAATTAATTTGCAAAGAAATCAAACTTGAAATAAAAGCTCGTAGAAGGAAGTCTATGAGATTGAAGGTTAAGTTCAACAGAGAGAAGGACTTACAATCATGATATATTTGCTTGTATGTGAGTGAATATTCAACAATATTTCATGAAATGTTAAAACCTTTAATGATATGTTACAAAATAGTAAAACTCATTAAGAAGATCATGAATATGAGAGACTTAAAATAAGTCTCCTACATACATCATAACACAAATACCTAACTCCAATTCAAACACTTTAAGTTTTGATCGTGATACCTAATTAAAACATTATCAAGAATTCTATAGAGTTGAAGGTTGAATCTAAAAAAGAGAAAAATACCTCTATTCATAGCATGGGTTGATCAATTCACAAGCTTGAAATATCTAAGGATGTTTCATAAAAGTGTGGAAATATCTTATATAATAAGGTATGAGAATAAAGAGCCTTATTAATTAGTGAGTTATGAAAACAAGAAACAAACCAAGTGGAGAACCAAAAAGAGTAGGACTTTGATTGAATGTTGCATTTTTTTCACCAACCATCTCTCATTTAATTTAAATGCTTTAAATATACATGCAAATATTTAAATGAGATGAACTTTATGCATGTTAGATGAAACAACATTATGCATAATTCAAGCACTTCATTAATTCATGTGAAGGTTCTAAACAATTGAGCTCCCTTTTTGAATATTATATATCCATCTTATACCTGGATCTATTACAAGATACATGCAACACTCATATATATTGAAATTACGAGTGTATCAAAGAGGCGATCTTTGTATATGCGAGGCGATCATTAGCTCAACTCAAATGTTTAGAAGTACATGCAAATATTTAATAAAATGAATTGAACATGTATACATTAAGAGATGGCATTTTATCTAATTCAAGTGTTTCATTGATATGACAAATGCACAAATGGAAAATAAATTCATATAAACTTGTATCTGATTCAAATACTCCAATGCTTGCATAAATTTTCAAATGAATGAGTGACATGCTTACATGCATTATGAGGTGATCATATGCTCAATCATGTTGTATCAAGATGCGTATAAATCACTTGAATGATGAAGTGCTGCACTCATTACAAAGCAACATCACCTATGGATTTGATGTCTTAGATGCCCACATACATTATTAAAAAAGTTTCATAAACTTGACTTCAAATGTCTTGGAATACATATACAAGTGCTCTATGAAATGGATAAACAAATATGTTTAATAATTCAAAAATTAGTTGAAACACCGCATGTGCCCAAACACTGCGTTGAATGCTTAAACTTAGTATCTGAGGATGTTGTGCGGGTTAATTCCCTATTTGGTCCTAGGATCGGGTTTGGGTTAACAAAACATAAAAATCTAATAATAATATTATAAAAATTTAAACTTAATAAAATATCTGAGAAGCTAACTTTGTCATATGACAATAGATCTGATCCTCTATTATTAAATTAATAGAGTCAACAGAATCTATAATAGCAAAATAATACATCTACCACGATGATGGCTATGTTGAATAGAGATTTCAACTGGAGGAGATACTACTATCAAAATATGTTTAAAATTTTAAATCAAATATCAATCTAAGTGAAAATTTTAATTAATTATCAAACTCAAAATGCCTAAATAAAATTCAATCTTTAAAGACTTAAGCAAAACTCAATCTATCCACTTCATGTAACTGTTTGTTGGAGGTGATAAATTATGAAAACTCTAGCTCACAAAAGAGTCAATGTCAAGTCAAGTGTATTTTTATATTCACTCTCAATCAATCTCATGAAGGACGCGTGGTCCTCAATGTATTTGAGAGCTCCACATATAATGCGATTATGACCAAAGTCTATGATCTGGTTCCGCCAAATGACACCATTATATTACACAATTGTAGCAATGTTACCCAATCCTCTTGAGATGTGAACCGGGGCACTTGATAAAAAATGCCTATTAACTAAGGTGGACTTAAACTTGTCTCCGTAGATAAACATCACCCTAGGTCTACAAGGTTCTCTTGGATGACGCAACCCATGGTTGCTGACAAGGATCTTCAGTTAGGTTGGGCCGACTACCTCCTCTAACTAAGTAGACTAGGGACCACAACAGCCCTGGATGAAGGAACCATTAAAGTTTCATCTTCTATAACTCCACTCAAAGCAAACTAATTATTAGAAACTCCAAGTAAAAAGTTAGAAGCATTGATATTATTGAGACTTAAATGATGCCACTTGTATGATACCTCGATCATTTTATAACCTTGATATTGCTTTCAATAAGCTTGTAATTTTTCGATGATGTCCCAAAGGTATGGTAGTATAATTTAAATCCAAGTCCTCTTACCCAAGGACAAATGTCTTCAACCTCTTCTTTGAGCATAAAAAATGATTAAATCTTTCTAGCTTAATTGTCATCTACTTCCCACCTTCATATCTTCTTTTATTTGTGCTCTTCACTTTAGCCTAATATCTACCAAATTTGAGAGTTACGTAGCCAATGACTTTTGTGGGCTCAAAATTACACCCACTTCTCAATTAAGAGAGTTTATTAAATGTTTGTGAAATTTTGGAAGACGTGATAAAATAGTAGATAAGACACTACCAGAGAATATTATTTGATCATGTTGACTCATTAATTTAATAGTAGAGGATCATCTAAATTTATACTTTGAGAATTTTGAATTTGAGATTATCGAATATAAATATATTGGATATTTTGATAATAATGATCCCTCTGGTTAATATCTTCAATCAACTCAGCCATCATTAGGGAATAAATGATTTGAGCATTCATACTATAATTTGATAATTTTATTTTTGAGATTGAACCTCTCCGATTGAAATCTACAATTAGTGTAATCATCATTGAGGTATTGAAGATTGCTTGATTATTTAGTTTATTATTATAGATCCTGTCGACTCTATTAATTTAATATTATATGATCAGATTTACTATAATATAATAGAATTAGCTTCTCAGATATTTACTAAGTTGAAATTCTTATAATATTATTATTTGATTTTTAGGTTTTGTTAACCCGAACCCGATCCTAAGACCCAACCGGGAATCAATCAGTGTAGCATCCTCAGACACTACATTTAAGCATTTAGTGTAGTGTTGGGGCCCATACAAGTAATTTAATTCAATATTAATTTAAATTTAAGGGATTTGAATAGTGTTACTTATTTTGACTGAGTTTCATTATAAGTTTAGGATTTTAGATAAAATTTTGAAAGTATTTTGGTAGCCTCCCAGCATAGTCCCCGTATATGGGGCTACAACAGGGGCTGGGTCTACCCATCATACCAAGAAAGGTATGTATGGGTGGTTTAAACACTATGGTCAAATGCGTCATCCCACCATGCCAAGAAAAGCATGTATGATTCTCTAAAATGCCTGCATGTAACTCAGATTTTCTCATCATGTCAGTTTAACCAGCTGATTTTAGCTTGGAGCTTGATTTTATATCAAACTGCATGGCTCTCATGTCGGTGTAAAAATTTGTCAAGATTTCGAGATCCCAAAGATCGCCCCGATATCGCCTATTTGCCCGCCTCCATGCCAAGAAATGCATGTATTGGTGGTGTAAATACCACGGTCGAATTCACTATCTCATCATGCAAAAAAATGCATATATGAGGCTCTGAAGTACTTGCATATAACACATATTTTTTTGCTAAGTCGAGAAAGGCATGTATGAGTACTTATGTACATGCAAGTAAACACAACTTTCCCTGCCACGTCAAGAAAGATGTGTACGGATACTTAAAATTTTGGCATCCATTATAATTTCATCTTTACATTTACATGAAGACAAAATCATAAGACGTAAGTGTGATCACTCTAGCACACCTGCCACTATCTCATCCACCTTTTGCCACTTGAAATCATCAAACAATCAACTGCCACATGAATACCATACAAAACCCACATCATACCAAACATCAAAGCATTATTATGAAAGAGGGCTGAAAAATAAGAGAAATAAAAATTATTTTATGTGATACAGTATAATGCTACAATGCACCGCTACAGTATCAGTGCTACAGTGTTCTCGTTACACCTAGATGGGATGCAAGAGTTCGAAAGATGGATTCACGGGAGGACTTCGGCTCAGGCACTGCAGCACAAAGACATGCGGAAGGAGGGAATGAGGCAGCCCCGCTAAGCTGAGAGGGAAGGAGGCATGTGCGCTTCTTGCCAGGAGACTGAGACGAGAAGGAGGAAAGATCGCAAGTTGTAAGACTAGCAGAGGGAGATCGAGACGTGTAGTAGAGACGGGGTGATAGTGGCTCGTTTGGACAGTAGGGAGAAAATATGGGAGTCACGTGTAGCTTTGTCGTTTGATTGAGAGGGAGGAGTCGAGTGAATTGCGGCTGTGAATAGGAGAGTTATATGATTAGGGTTAGATATAAAGGTGGTTAATATAGGCCTTGTGTGGTGAATTTTTTAATTATTCTTATCTTCATTTATCTATGGAAAAAAAAATAAATGAAGACAAAAATAACACTTCTTTGTTGGACACCACGTAGACCGCAAATATTCTCATTAGGGTGAATGGATACGATATTGAGGAATGATGTACTATCTCGAGAGACAGAAGTCACCATCCTGAAATGGACCTAATCACCTAATGAGGACTTCTAAGGACTATGAGTCTTCGAATGTACCAGAGATTCTTCCCCTACTTCACATGAAAAAGAAAAGTAGGGTTTATTTTAAATCGAGTTCGTTAAGTTCCCTATGGAGGCAAGCTCCCATAGTTAATTACATTTTAAGGAATGAGATCCCTTAAGAATACTCTCGATTAAGGTAAATGATCGTTGTCTCCAAAGATTTCGAAGGTAGGACTATCAATCAATTGGTTTATTTTTAGAAGATTAAAATGGGATTGATCAAGAGGAGGGAGTTATTATCGAAACCAAAATGAGATAAGTAGGGGATGCTCATATACTAGGAAGCCTAGTAAGCATCCCAAATTATCCTAGGGTTGGGCTTTATATTTTTGAAATTGAAGTGATTTATTTATTTGAGTTCAATTTTTATTAGAAATCTAGGGCTTACAATTCCATAACACAAGATCATGGAAACACTTTAGAGGTGAGGATTTATGCTTGTAGACCGCAAAGGGAAGTAGCAAACTCTAAATCTAAATCTAGGGAGCTTTGGGGAGGGCCAAGGCACGACCTGAATCTAAGGAGAAATGAGTATATGGTTTACCTCCATAAGAGAGGATAAACCACCCGACTGTTGGACTTACAACCATCTCGGGATGGCCGCCAACTAACTCCTCCTATGATTTTAAATATATGTAGGTAAATCATATGCATTTGCAAGATAGTTAGGCTACAGTTTATTTAGAAAGAGATTAATTCCTTAAACACACTCCCTAAGAGACTAAATCATATAGGGCATGAATAATGACTTAAATCAATTGCAAATTTTATTATGTTTTATTTTTATTTTTGGACAGGCTATGAGATTCATATGCTTAATACATGAGAAATTAGTTATAGGTCAAAATTAGCAAGAAGGAGGTGTGTTTCCACCATGGCTCTCAAAGGTCAAGCCAAGTTCCCTAGAAAAGGTGGAAACCCTCCATAAGCAAGAGTGAAGCAAGATATTTTTTTATGCATGATGTAAGACATACAACATCCAAGGGGGATTGCTAAATCTTTTATCTTGATTTATAACCTAGGCTTTAGGTGAGGTTATCAGTTGTTAATTTTTATTTTGAGTTGATTAATTGGATAAAAAATTTATTTTTTTCTAAGAGTCTAATCGCATCCAGGTCATTCATCAAAGCAAAGAAGAAGCTATGAAAAATATGTTATCTTAATGCACAAACTAAACAAACATTAAATAATTTTATAAAGCTAGCACAAAATAATAAGAGGCCTTTGTGGTCGGGTACCACCGCATAACCCGAAAAGAAATGGGTAGCTGATCCTTATACAAGCTAGATTACAAGTGAATTAATTACAATCAAAAAGGAATTTATGTTATGGGGGTCTTCATTCTTCATTTCTTCTTTCTTCATTTCTTCTTTTCTTTCTTCTTTCTTCTTTCTTCTTTCTACTTTTAGTTGGTTGGGATATGGCTGCTCCAAAGGCTTCACATGGTACATAAGACATAGTCTTATGATCAATGTTCATCATAATCTCCTATAACATTCATTCTAAATCTTAATTGCAAAAATTACATGAAAATGGGAAATATAAAATCTAACTAAAATCTGCAAAACAGAGATTAGCTAAACAAACCACAAAATCCCAATCATGTATATGAATAAGCTGGACTTAGCACCCCACACATGGGTAACCAAGTCCACATGTTCTAATTTGAATTATGCTTAGTGGTATAAGCAACCTGCACAACAAAAGTATTTATATTTTTATTACAGTGCCCCTTAAGCACAATCCCCTGTAGAAGATAATGATTAGACTAAGATCGTCCTGTCATCCAGTCTATGCACATGCATCCTAACATCCAAAATATTATATCACAAAATAAAATCAGGCATCAAACAATGCACCTGCCCAAACATAGAGCTAGAAATGGTGATTTAACCTAATGTGTGTGCCTTTAAGGCTTGTGTGGTATGTCTTAGCTAGGCTTTAAAGTTAGAGTTTTCTAAGCGTGAAGGATTAAACTTAGAGGGTGATTTTATTTAAGTGATTTAGTTGATTTGTTAATTTTATCTGATGATTTATTTTGGGATGAATGAACTTATACTTAATTATTAAACGCTATAAAGAGAGGAAAAGAGAAGAGAATATCTCTTTCCTCCCTATCTTAACTAATTTCTAAGATAGATTTACTAGTGATTTTTTAGTGAATATTTTATTATGTGTTTTAATTAATCCTAAGTTAAGAATTTCTCTAAATAAACCTATTCAAAGAGAAAGATATTTTAGGATTAATTAAAATGAATTACATATTATGAATTACTATCACAAAAGACATAACCATTTATTTCTTTTCAACATGCATATCATGCATATGAATAAATCATAATCATATCTATATATGCAATGCAAATATTTAGCATACCTTAATGATGAATGCTAAGAGATATTGCTTAAGAAAATTTAGATATTTTTATGATGCGCGATTTCGTTAAGTAGAAAGAGAGAGATTCTATTATCCATTAATCAAATGAACATTTACATGTCTTAAAGATATAAGTGAGAGTGCGTGCCATTATTTTATACACTAAGGGTATAAGGTACAAGACCTTCTTAGGGATACTTAAAGCCCTGCAACCGTGTGATGTCCAGACTAATATATCATTTTTCTTAAATACATGTGCATGTACATATGGATGAAGAATCATGCAAAAGGTTTATGTTTATTTGTTTGCTTTTGGTTGTTTAATTTATGTGTAATGTGGGGATCCTTCTTAATTTATGACATGGGAGTATATAGGAATAGAATTAAGTAGGTTTTTAAGAGAGATTGACATCTGTACTTTCTGTACTCCCATGAGAGTACATATTATTTTTTTATTTTCTATCAGATTTATTGGCCTATTTGGAGAGAATAAGTTTATTACATTCCATTAGAAGTAATTTGGAGGCTGATTGGTTGATTTTTAGGAGTGTTTTATATCTGTACTCTCTGTACTCTCATGAGAGTACATATTATTTTTTTTATGTCAGATTTATTGGCCTGTTTGGAGGGAATATATTTATTATATTCCATTAGAAGTAATTTGGAGGCTGATTGATTGGTTTTTATGAGAGATTGGCATCTGTATTCTCTGTACTCTCATGAGAGTACAGAGCATTTTATCATTTTCTGTCAAATTTGTTGGCCTGTTTGGAGAGAATATGTTTATTACAGTCCATTAGAAGTAATTTGGAGGCTGAGTGGTTGGTTTTTAAGGCAGATTTGTATCTGTACTCTCTGTACTCTCATAAGAGTACAGATTATTTTTTTAATTTCTGTCATATTTTTTGGCCTATTTGGAGAGAGTATATTTACTACATTCTATTAGAAGCAATTTGGAGGCTGATTGGTTGGTTTTTAATGGGTGTTTTGTATATGTACTCTCTGTACTCTCATGAGAGTATAGATTATTTTCTCAATTTCTATCAGATTTTTTAACTTTCTTGGAGAGAGTATGTTTATTACATTCCATTAGAAATTATTTAGAGGACGATTGGTTAGTTTTTAATGGAGATTTGCATCTGTATTCTCTATACTCTCATGAGAGTACAGAGTATTTTTTTTCATTTTATGTCAGATTTTTTGGCCTGGTTGGCGAGAATATGTTTATTACATTCCATTATAAGCAATTTGGAGGCTCATTGGTTGGTTTTTAGTGGAGATTGGCATCTGTACTCTTTATACTCTCATGAGAGTACAGAGCATTTACATATTTTTATCCAGTGTTTTGGCCTATTTGGAAAAGATATGTTTATTACATACCATTGGAAGCAATTTGGAGGTCGATGGGTAGTTTTTTGAGCAAATTTGCATGTATACTCTATGCTCTCTTGAGAGGACCCATTTTCATTTTTTTTTCTGGATTTTTTGGCCTATTTGGAGAAAATATGTTTGTTATATAGCAGTTGAAGCAATTTGGAGGTGATGGGTGAGTTTTTTTAGTTTATCATATGTACTCTCTGTACTCTCATAAGAGTATAGAGTATTTCCTCAATTTTTTTTAGCTATTTGTCCCTTCTTTTAGTGGCTGCTTTGCTTGTCTACTCTCTCGACCTCCATTATGCTACTAAAAATCTCATTAATTGAATTTCCATTTTGAAGTTTAACATGTCTGGAAAAATGATAACTTCTAGATGCAGACCTACCACCATTAGAGCGGTGTTCGATAATATCTCAGCACACTTTTTTAATAAATTTATTGACATTTTAAGGAGGCTTCATTTATGTCAATTTATTAGACTACATGGAATTCAGCAAGACTCAGTTGTCATCACTTCAATCCTGTCTTGCTAGGATATAGAGAAGCAAACATTCTTTTTTGGTGGCTAATGCATTCCTTTCACCCCCAATGAAGTTGCATTAATTGTAAGGATGTCAAACAGAGGGGAGAAAGTCAAATGGTAGAAATCCCTACTATCGAAGTTTAGCTTAGTAGACTTTAAGAATAAACTTGAGGATTTGGATAAACTTCTTAACAAATTTGATTATACATACATTTTTTACTTTCAAATTTTTTTTTATATATCACAACTACAGAGTGGCATCGGAATTAATTTTCTATGCTGACGACATAGACAAATTTGCTGAGTACAATTGGGTAGAGGCCATTTGGGCCTTTCTGGTTTCACAATTTGATGGTATTATATCAAAGATTCGGACACAGAAGGCACCCGAGTACATGAGTGGCTTCATCACTCTTCTAATGGTATGCTCTACATATTTAGATATGTATTATTTAATGCATTGAAGTTAGCTTATAAAAATATTCATTCGATGGCATAGCCATCATCATCGTTGTCCTTTCCCTACAAAGCCATGTATGTTATGATGGCCAAAAATAAAGTTTGCAGATGACTCCTTCACTGGTTTGGAAGGTCACCAGGTGACACAAAATTATTTCACTTTATTTATATTAGAATGTATTCATTCATATTGTAAAGCATCACATTTTTTATCAGTGTAATGCAGGTCTACCTTTCATTTGAGGATATATCAGAAGAGGAGACCTAACTTCTTGAAACATTGCCCCATACCCAGCAGACAACCCATGCCGAGCTCGATAGCAGTCTCATTCTTAGTCCAATGAGTGCAGCTCTCATTGAATCTCCATATGTCTCTCCTTGATATTCTCCCCCTACTAGTGTATTTAGTCTGCCCTCTGCTAGTAGCCATTTAGAAAGCTCTGAGATAGAGAGGATACTTGCAGGTTTCAGGGTGCTGGGAGAGAGAGTATCATCTTTTGAAGCATCAATGACCGAGAGAATGAATGGAATTGATTTGCAGGTAGCTACTATTGGTGTGGTGCTGGGGTCCAGCATCCCTAGTATGGGGAAGCTCCATGGAGGCACCATGGGGAATCTCCGAGGAAGCTATCAGGGGTAGCTATGGAGGCTACATGAGCTTCCCATGGAAGGCTACTACAGATTCCCACGTGGTAGAGGCTGGGGAGGCTCTTGTGGAGGCTCTTGAGGGGCTTCCACAGTGGAGACTTCCAGAGAAGCCCGTGGAAGCTTCCTGAAGTTCTGTGGAGGCTTGCATAAAGATGTTGATGCGACCACTTTACTGGCGACATTGAGCATGGTGTGAAGGCTCGACAGATGAGGAAGAGGAAAGCTATATCTTCCCCCACACCTAACATCTGAGTCGTGCAAAATTACTCTGTTGTAGCCTCCACATATGAGCAGAGAGGTGTTGCTTTACTTTCTTTTTAATTTAACCTTATAGTAGCTGATTTCACTAAAAATTTTTGTAGGTTTGCAAAGATGCTCCAATATCAGTGGCTGACCACCGACTGCTGTTGTGGTGGTTGAGGATCATCAGTCGGAGGTATGCATCAACCTAGTAGTTTGAGCCTTACTTCACAGTGAATCTAGCTCTTCATCACTAATTTCTTTGCAGCCAGCTGAGGCACATCATATCATGGAGTTCTCATCAAGAGATGTCCTTCACAAGCCAATGATGTAGCTCATTGACACCTCTTACTCCCGATTCAAGGAGAAGTCATTTTTCATTCAACTCTTTCTGTATACATAAAATCACCTATTCATTTAATTAGGCTCACATTCCCATATTTCTCACATACAAGGATGATTGCGTATTCACAGCTAGGAATATCATCATTGTGCAAGGGTGATTGATGAGTTACTAACGGTCGATGTCAGGATGCACCGATGCCTTCACCTTTTTTCGGCCGAAAGTACACGATATGGGCTATATGTCCTATTTGTATGTTTCATGCACTTGGGTAAGTTACTCCATAGAACTTTGGGTAATACGATCCTTTCCTAGTTTAGATTATTAGAAGCCACTAATTATAAACTTACCCTTTACTTCTTGTAGAGTTATGCTAAATATGGCCTACAAAAGGAAAGTAAAATATTCATCCAGCATGTCACTAAAGATAGTGTATCAAGGGTTGAGCTACTCTTACTTCCAGTTCTAAATAATCAGCACTGGACACTCCTGGTTGGGCATATTAAGCAAGGGGCTTGGTATTTTTATGATTCATTGCCAAAACCAACTCATAAGGCCATTCTTCTTGAGATTGTAAGGACTATTCTCATTTCGGTTGACCTATTTTGCATATTTTGTGCCTACTTATTGACTATATTTCTTACTACTTAGATCAAATTACTTGTTGACGATGCTGACCAGTCTTTCTAGAGCGATCCCACAAAATGGCCAATCAAAATGATGAGTGGGCTACCAGTCCAAGAAAATAGCGATTGCAGGATGTTTGTCTTCAAATACATGGAGGCAGCAATCAACAAACCTCTAGTGGACTGGGTAGACCACCAGGATTGGCCAAAGAAGATGAATTGCTTCAAGGCTGAGTTCGCCTATCTTTTGTATGGGTATGAAATAATTGATTTGACAAATGTACAATCGAAGTTTGATATGTTGGAAATTAATTTCTTTAGAAATGTATCTATCTATTGTGTTTTTGGATGCCATTAGAAGCTATTATTTTTACTTTTTTAAGCTTTCTGGAGATAACATGTCTAGTAGATGTCATGTTTAGTAGATAACATGTGTGGAGCTTTTGGACCCCTTTAGTAGATAACTATTTTCTCATCCTTTTTAGTTTTTTTAGCCTGTTTGGAGAGGAAATATTTATTGGATTCTATTATGGGTTGATTGGAGCCTTAATATTAGCCTTTTTAAGCTGTTTGTATGTGTACTCTCTATACTCTCCTGAGAGTATAGAGCATTTTCTCAATCTTTTTAACTTAATCTGGCTTATTTGGAGAAAAAAAGTTTATGACATACCATGTCAAACAATTTGGTGGCTGGGGGGTTGCTTTTTTGCCTATTTTGCATCTGTACTCTCTTTACTCTCATGAGAGTACAGACCAATTTCACACTTTCTCTCAGCAGTTGTGGCCTGTTTGGAAAGAATATGTTAACTACAAACCATTTGGAGCAATTTTGAAGCTGTTGGGTTATTTTTTTTTGAGCTATTTACCATTTGTACTCTCTATATTATAATGAGAGTACAGACCAATTTCACATATGTACTCTCTATATTTTTGATCTGTTTGGAAAGAAAATATTTAGTAGATTCTATTACAGGTTTATTAGAGCCTTAATATTAGCCTTTTTGACCTATTTTTTTGTGTACTCTCTACTCTCCGAGGTCTGAGACTTTTTCTCATTTTTTCCTTGTGGCTGTTAGGAAAGAATATGTTTACAAACTATTTAGAGCAATTTGGGAGTGATGGGTTATTTTTTTAAATTATTGCATCTACTCTCTTATGAGGGTACATACCAATTGCACATTTTTTTTCAGTTTTTTTGGTCAATTTAGAAAGTAAACATTAACTAGATTCCATTACAGGTTTATTGGAGCCTTAATATTAGTCATTTTGGCCCATTTTGCAGGTGTACTCTTTGTACTCTCCTAAGAGTACAGACTTTTTTTCAATTTTTTTCCTTATTGTAGAGCTACTGGGTTGCTTTTTTAAGCTATTTTACATCTGTACTCTATGTACTCTCATGAGAGTATAGACCAATTACACTTTTTTTCAGTTTTGCTGGCCTATTTGGAAATGAAATATTTACTATATTCAATTACAGGTTGATTGGAGCATTAATGTTAACCTTTTTGGCCTATTTTTCAGGTGTACTCTCTATACTCTCTTGAGAGTACAAACTTTTTTCTCAATTTTTTTCCTTATTATGGCCTGTTTGGAAAGAATGTGTTTACTACAAACTATTTGGAACAATTTGGGAGCTGCTTGGTTACTTTTTTAAGCTATTTTACATCTATACTCTTTGTACTCTCGTGAGTCTGGATATTTTTTCAATTTTTTTGGCATGTTTGGAAAAGAAATATTAACTACAATCCATTACAGGTTTATTAGAGCATAATATAGAGTCAACATTATCAGATAATTTTTTAAGGATCCAAGCATATACTCATCAGCTATCTTATTACCCTATGCCCTGGTGCTTATTTGATATGCATATCAACTGATGTGATTCTGAAAATTAATGTCAGTTTCATTTCCATCATTGCCTTGCACATCTTTTAAGTAATTGTGAGCACTATCAAAGTAGATATCCTTATTTGCTCTGGTTGACCGTGAGAAAGGTACTTATCGAATGCGATAATATCTTCATGAGAACTCGGATGCAAGCACAAAGCAATCCCATCATTTCAATTTTTTACAACTACAACTTATATTTTTGCTTATCTTGCCAAAATGAACAATCCATATTTTGGAAGAACTCTTATTCTCTAAGTTTTCACTAAATATTCCATGGATTGTCATCGACACATTCTCTGCTAATCCTCCAACACTATGCAAAAAATTCTTCCTCAAATATTGTATAAAGCTTTCTTGTGTAAAACATAGCAGCTTATTTTAAAATTAGGTCTTGAACAATTATGGACACACTTGAAATCTTCATCATGTTCATTCGGCCATGTGTTGATAATCTTCTCCAATTCCAAGAAACAATATGTGATTAAACCTGTTGGTTTAGAGATTCTATGACATACATTATTCATGGACTCACTATGTTGTATTATTGACAAGAGTCTCATATAGAATGAGTCTTTCGAGAATCAGTGGATCACTTGATTCTAATTTTATAAATCTCTAATCAAGCATGATCATTACAAATTTCCCTCATCTAGCATAGTAGGCCAAGCTTGTTCGAACTCTTCCTGTGAGCCACACTTGCTCATGCATGTATAAAATAGACTTTGCACTATCTTATTACTATTAAAGCGGTGTACCTTCGAAGGAGCTTTTTTCAAAATATGCCATTGGCACATCCTATGACGAATATGTGGTAATACAATTTTGATAGCTCTCTCCATTTCCTAATCTTGATTAGTGAATATTATTATAGGATGTCTGTCACTCATTAACCGGAGAAATGTTTTGAATAGCCATGTGAATGACTCAATTATCTCTTCTGATAGAAAGGCTACTCCAAATAAAATATTTTTCCAGTGATGATTCACTCCAAGGAAAGGGGCACAAACAAGATTATATTTATTGAGTCGATAGCTTGTTTCAAAAATTATGACATCCCCAAAATAATCATATTCTATCCTTGACATGCCATTGCTCCAAAAAAACTAAAATATCTAACTCATCTTGAACATCCCATGCAAACATCTCATCCTCTTGTCTTTCCTTGAATAGTTGTATTAATGCATTACTATCACCATTCGTAATCCTCGATCTTCTCTCTTTTTGGATGAAATTAAATGCATATCTTTTTGTGAAGCCAATATTCTCCACGCCGCCAACTTCCTCACTTAGATAGCTAAACGCATCAGTTACTCTAATTCAGGCCTCTATCATTTTCTTCAACAAAGCTATCTTCTCATCATTGATGCCTATGTATGATCTAAGAAGATGTATGTCACCCGGCTTTGCCAATGACTGATTATGACTTTCTATATATTTTTTAACCTTCCAATTCCCATCTAAATCAATAGAAAATCTAATCATGGTCGAACAACCACTCTTCGTATCTATTTTTTGGAATTTAATTGCATAGTTTAGATTGACAGCTTTCTTCCGACCTGCTTTTGCACATAAAAAAATCCTTTGATTTCAATTTTGGAGTTTGGCCAATAACTAGTATGATCCATCCTAACACGAACCTGATGTGCATAATCACGGTCGCATAGGCCTCTATTTCATTGTGAGCAGTGAAGGAGTTTCTCACATTTTTTTCATCATGGCTTTTTTGTATTCACATGAAACACAAATATGTCACATGTAGAATAGCTCAAAATGAGAAAATGTTACTCACTCTGAGAGTACAAAAGTCAGTCAAATCTCTCCTAAAAATCAACCAATTAGCCTCCAAATTGCTTCTAATGGAATATAATAAACATATTATCTCCAAACATACCAAAAAATCTAATAGAAAATGAAAAATAATCTGTACTTTCATGAGAGTACAGAGGGTACAGATGCAAATCTGCCGCCAAAACCAACCAATCATCTTCCAAATTGCTTCTATTGGAATGTAATAAACATATACTCTCTAAACAGGCCAAAAAATCTACAGAAATTGAGAAAATAATTTGCACTCTCATGAGAGTACAGAGAGTATAGATGCAAATCTCCACTAAAAACTAACCAATTATTTTCCAAATTTCTTCTAATGGAATGTAATAAACTTATTCTCTCCGAACAGACCAAAAAATATAACAAAAATTGAGAAAATAATATGTACTCTCATGAGAATCTGACAGTACATACACCCAAAACTAATCAAACAATAAATTGCTTCTATTGGAATATAATAAACATATTCTCTCCAAATAGGCCAAAAAATCTAACATAAATTATAAAAAATAATATGTACTCTCCTCGGAGTACAGATAGTATAGATATAAATCTATCCCCCAAAACCAACTAATCATCCTCCATATTGCTTCTAATAGAATGTAATAAACATATTCTCTCTAAACAAGCCAAAAAATCTGACAGAAAATGATAAAATATTATGTATCTTCATGAGAGTGTAGAGAGTACAGATGCAAATATGTCCTAAAAATCAACCACTCAGCCTCCAAATTGCTTCTAATAGAATGTAATAAACTTATTATCTCTAAACAGACCAAAAAATCTGATAGATATTGAGAAAATAATATTTACTCTCATGAGAGTACAAATCTGAACCCTAAAATCAACCAATCAGCCTCCAAATTACTTCTGATGGAATGTAATAAACTTATTCTCTCCAAACAGGCCAAAAAATTTGACAGAAAATAAAAAAATAATATGTACTCTCATGAGAATGCAGTCTGTCTCTCTTCGACCACTCGACCTCCAAATTGCTTCTAATGGAATGAAATAAACTTATTATCTCGAACATGCCAAAATCGTGAGAAAATGAACAAATAATCTTTACTCTCATGA